>OY856411.1:332316838-333649338 GCA_963693085.1 Alisma plantago-aquatica
TTTCGAATATTTTGGAGTTTAGGTACTCAAACCTTCTCCCGAGGCAGGTCAACTCATATCAAAAGGTCACCCTATTCATATGTCCCATGCTATAGGTCCTCTTTTATAAAGATATTGGGGCCCATGTTGGTCTCAAACTATATGTCACATATCATATCTTAACAAGAACAAGACTAGGTACAAGCAAACATGCCAACCCACTAGCTATGTTTAGCACATCAGCCAAGTCATATGTATCAACAAGGTTCTAGGTCTAGCTAGGGTTGCATGGTCAAACTCATTTCACATCATCAAACTACTTGGCCCTCTCAAGGGCAAACTTAGGTCTTATCAATATCAACATCATCATCAATATCATTATCATCATCTTAGGTTTTTGGGTTACTCACTTGCCTAACCTATATCATGACTCTACACAACTCTAGAGACTATCACTATCATATAAACTCTCTCATCTAGACTAGATGTTACATCTCTTTCTCCTAGGTTGCATGGAAACTCATTTCCTTTCTGCGTGTGGTAACATTTTTCATATGTACAAATAGTAATACTTGAAATATGTTTTCTCCAACATTTAAATAGGAGATGAAAACCACCATACTCCATTCGAATAAAAACAAAACCAAAATGAGTTACCACACTCATGAGGCAGTCTAGTACCATGACACCTAGAGAACTAGCAAGAACATGGTGCACACTTGTGTAGATATCATAAGCACATGTCGTGAGCATATGTCTAGGGAGGTAAATTGCACAAGTCTACACCTAGTTCTAGAACATCTAGGTTCCAACCTAGAGGCTAAGTCATCCTAGTCCACAAAGTGAAAAAACACTAGAGGGGGGGGGGGTGAATAGAGTTTTTAAATATTTTAACAATTATTTAACTCAAACAACCACAATTGAAAATGGAAGAAGGAGACAAGTGTTTAGAGTGGTTCCAATCTTAGCAAATACTAAGATTGTCAGTCCACTACCCGGTTGCTTACCCAACCGGGATTTTGAAAGTATCAATTTTATTACCTTCACAAGGATTTACACAAAATACAATAGTTTCTTACACCCCTTGAACAGCCTTCACTTGAAGTAGATGCACCAACCCGAGGTAGCCTTCTTGAAGTAACTCCAAGCTCCCCATTGAAGTAGCCTTCCTCTTTAGAAGTAACCTCCCGTTGCACCAGCCTTCTTGAAGTAGTTCAAGGTCCCCTTCTTCACCAAGAAGATCTTCCAACCTCTCCAATCCGCAACCTCCAACCTAGGAGTAGCAAGGAGAGTACAAACAATAATAGTGAACAACAAAGGAAAATGGAAATTACAACTTATCCTTTGAAGCACAAGGCTTGATTTGCCTAGATCAAGCGTATAGATCTCCTAACCAATGTGTATGGAATTGTAATTGCTGGGGATAGGAGATGCTAGCCTATAGGACACGAAATTTGAGCTAAGAGAAGAAGTAGCCAATTTGTAATATGCTTAATTTCTCACAAACAGATTGCTCAATGTAAATGTATGCTCAAAGATTTTCTCAAGTGTGGAATCAAGTATGTTTAGGTGTCCTAAGGCATGTCCTATTTATAGGAATGTCCTACAAGTGCTTAAGGATGTTCTAGACACTTTCTAGGGGTTTCTAAGTGCTTAACTAGCCGTTAGATATAAGTTAGTTGTTTTAACAACGGCTAGTTAATTAATTCTGCAGTTGCTGTCAGAGACCATCTCGGTCGAGAAATGGTCGACCGAGACACCTACTCGGTCGAAGTTTTGTCGACCGACAGGCTCTCTGGATCAAGTGTTTGCAACGTTTATCTCCAACTTCCAACTACCTTGTCAGCTGTGTCTAACGGCTACTTGGGTCTTTCTCGGTCGAGAAGTTTGTCGACCGAGAGTGTCTCGGTCGAGGATTTTGTCGACCGAGATGGACCCTGTTTCAATGTTTCAAATGAAGAC
This sequence comes from Alisma plantago-aquatica, assembly GCA_963693085.1. Lineage (NCBI taxonomy): Eukaryota > Viridiplantae > Streptophyta > Magnoliopsida > Alismatales > Alismataceae > Alisma > Alisma plantago-aquatica. Next base: position 332,318,780 of record OY856411.1, read on the forward strand.
ATTAAGTGTGTGTATGAGTGTGCATATGTGACACTATTAAAAGGGGATGACCTATCTAAATGTGGTGTTTGGCTAGGGAAGATCTAACGCTTGATTTACATGAAGTCTAAGTACTTGTACATTATATATTTGTACAAGTTTACAATTGATTACATTTCATGACATTTACAATCATTCAAGCATATAGATTCCCTAGTGCTTTGTCATCCACCGTATTCCTGCAACACTCAAGTAGCACGTTAGATCAACAAGAATGAAATGTTTGTCATTATCAAAACAAAGGGATTTACAGATGTCCATTTAGCCAACACAAAGGACATCTTATTAAGTTTTCTAGGGTTGAGATGTAAGGTGAGTTTAGTCTGTGTTTTATGTGAGCAATATTTGGTGTAGTTATTGTTCATGCTCTAATACCATCTGTCGCAGAACCAGAATCCTAGTCCCATGAACCAAATGAATACCAAAGGCAACATACGGAAGCGTAAAGCTTAGCACACATGAACAGATAACAAGAAAAAGGCACCAACACAGTCTCAACATTCAACAAGTATAAATTATACAAAATGCATATATTCATGAATTCAGTTACATATTTCTACAGTCAAGGTACAAGTCATTCATGTGCACTAAATCTGGATCTTACAACAAGTACACCTAGCATATATCACCAAGACCATCAACCTTTTAGCCATCTCTAAACCTAAAAACAACATACGAGAAATGGGTCAACACACGAGGTGTTGAGTATGGGGCAGAAAAATAAATATATGTATAAGCTTTGCATAATTTAAAAAGATTTCAAGTCTAAATGAACAAGAATAAACATGTTAACTATTTAACAAAATGCAAAACCATATTTTATGTCATTTCACTCCATTATACCAACAATATCAAGCATGTTTAAGGCCTTTGACCATCTTCTTGTAGGAAGGGTCCATAAGGGTTACAAGATTAGCTAACCCTTTTATACAGAGGGACCTCAAGGCCATAGCCAAGAGCTAACCCTTTATCAACAATATTATAATGGAGTTCTATATATATATATGTGTGTGTTCAAGTTATAAAATTGTCGAGGCAAACATTGAGTAAGACATAGTAATATTACATGGCAATATTTGAGAAAGTAAATAAACAAGCATACAATACATATCGTTTCAAGCAAGAAAGTGATATTCATATAACTAGATAAGGACCATACCTGATTCAGAGATTCATAACCTAACTTATCTTTCATCATCTAGCCACATTCCAAACCTGAGTAACAATAAGATTGTATACATGCATTATATTATCATGATTAACCCAAATTGTCTTCATTTTAAGGGTTTTGGCCAAGTTAGGTCACAAGTTTCTTATTAGTACATTTGATGACCTTATACTGATCTAGAGGTCATCATGATGGTGTGGTTCGAGTTTCATGCCATTACGACATTCCATGCACTTTCTATGATCATTTCAAGGTTTAAGGCATTTACTCATGATGGATAAAACAAGACAAAGGTTCATCAAGTTGTGGGATAGAGATAAGATATGAGATCAGATCAGCAAGATATAGATACAAGAAACACATTCAAAAATAGGTGTGTGTCCCTAAGTCTAGGTATCATAGGTTTTCACATTATCAACATGCATCCCAAAACCAACATATAAGACATAGGCATAAGGCTCAAACAGATGAGGTAGGTGGGGCATCCAAACCATAAGGATCATAGTATAGAACATATTTTATTTAGTAGTGGAAAAAGAAGATATTAAGATTTCATATCAACACTTGGGGCAGAAAGAAAACAACCCAACAATATGTGTCACACTAAGCCACCACTAGTAGACCTAGGGTTTCAGATGTTATCATCATAGAACAAGGGGTTGATCATAGACATTAGGTCACAAAACATCATAAGGTTACTGATTTGGGGTGAAAAAGGTAGATTGAGAATCAAAGAATCAAACTTTATTAATAAAATGTATCAAAAAATGGTCAATAGAGTCAAGGATTACAAATTTGACAAAATAGATAAATATGAAGCATTTTTAGGGTCTGTAACCATGCTCATATTGTATATCCTTTTCTTCTAACCAAAAAGGACTATTTATTTGTAGAAATTGGACATTCCTTGCATTTATTGGGATTTTAACAAAATTAGCTTGATGTGATTGTTTCTGGGCCGTTTGATTCTAGATCTGAGGCTATGGGTGCACCACAAGCTCCCTCCTGGAGGGCGTCTTGCGCTGGCCTCCTGAACCTAGGCTGGGTCCAACTGTAACAATGACACCGGCCTTGGTCCATGCTCAAGGCATGCTAGCGCAGCCCAGCGGGGCCCTTCTCTCTTGTGCGCGATCGCGTGAGGTGGGGTGACCCTACTCACGTCTGCAACCTGTTGTGCAACGGTGTCGAGCTGCCAGAGAAGGGGAGATGGAGGAGGTGAGTTTAGGCCTAGGTTTGGAGAAGACATCCGGTCCACGGGTGGCTGGAAAAGCTAGAGGAAACCCAAATGCCATTGCACATGGCCTAGGCTAGGAGTTGTGCTCCGCCGAAGCTATGTCGATGCCATAGATGCGGCCGTTGCAAGTGGTGTAGGGGAGGATGCTCTTAGGCACGGAAATGAGTGAAATGAGCGGGGAAAGGACCGAAGTAGAGAAGAAACGTGGTTTTGGGGTCTTAAATCATCAAAAAATGGTGGGACGAGGTTGATTGGTGATGCCAAAAGTGGTGGCCACCCCCATTGCGTCGGCTCACGGTTTGAATGAAGGTGGCAGGCCAGCTGCCGTCGGATTGGGTCTAAACCTAGTGGGAGTGATCTGACGGTTGAGAATAGGGGCACACTAGGGTTTGGGAGTGGGAGAGGTGGCAGTTGGGCCACGCGCCCTCTCAAGGACCCTGGTGGGCCAGCCCAAAGCTACAACAAAGGGGCAAATGTAAATATTAAATTAAAGCAAATCAACGTGTCTTCAAAATATCATAACTTGGGCTATAAAGGTCCGATTAGGGTGATTTTTCCATTACAGGATTTGAAATTGAGAGATGTACAACATGATATGTATTGGGAATCTAAAAGACCATAGCAAGGATGTTTGATATTATTTGCAATATGGTTATATATTAAAGCATGGCTTTTATTTCAATGGGCATATACAAGTCACATATTGGGAAATTGAATGACAATTTAATTAAATTAGGTCATAATCTCATTCCAACTATATAATTGGATCCAATTGAGTGATATGGGCCACTAATAGAGAGAGAAAGTGGATATACATAGAGAGAGTGAGAAAATCGAGGTTTTCACTAGTCTCCACTAGGATTCTTTGGAGTCTCAAAGCTAGGGAAGGAGAGAAGGAAATAGGGGGTTACTGTTCAGGAGTCATCTTTTATATTAGGTCCTAAGGGGGTGGCGTCTTAGCCATGACTTACAGGTAGTGCGGCAGTCAAGACACATGTCTCGGTTGAGACAGTGTCTAAGAAGTGGTTGTGACCTATCCATACCGAAAGATGCAAATGTGACAACTAAGGAATCAGGTATCGGTAGATATAAGGGTTTTAAAAACAATTAAGCAAGATTTGAATTAAACATTATACTTGCTCATCTTAAAGTGATTGAAAATGCAATAACAGATCTGGTGCTTCAAATTTGACTACCTAATTAAGGGAAACTCAAAGTTACTTAAAGTAGAGAAGTTTAGAGTTAAACTGAAAGATATGTACAAAGTCTAGAGTAAATGAAAATAAAAGAAAGCCTTGAAATACTAAAGAAAATAGTAAATCCTTGTGTTGCCTCCCAAGAAGGATAATTTATACTCCTCAACTTGAATTTTTGATAAGACTTCTCAGGGCTCCTCTGTTGGCACAGGCCATGGTTCTTCTAAGTCCAGTTTTGATCTCCTCACAAAAGCTTCATCTTCATAATATATTTTTACTTTGTATCCATTCACTTTAAATGTACCAATCTTTTCACTGGTAATTTCCATTACCCTAGATGGGTAGATTTTCAAAACAGAGAATGGGCCCAACCATTTGGACCTAAGCTTTCATGGTAATAATCTAATCCTTGAGTTGAACAGCAGGACCTTGTCTCCTTCTGACACATCTTTGTTATTGATGTGGGAATCATGTCACACCTTTGTTCTTTGCTTGTAGATACGAACATTCTCATAGGCATGTAACCTCAGCTCCTCAAGCTCATGTAGTTGTAGGTACCTCTTCTTCCCTGCCTTGTCGAGATCCATGTTTAGAAAATTAATGGCCCATAGGGCTCTATGCTCTAGATCTACCACCAAATGGCATGAATTCACATAAATGAGCCTATAGGGAGTAGTCCTATTGGTGTCTTGTTTGCAATCATGTAGGACCATAATGCATCTTCAAGTTTCATGGACCAGTCCTTGTGGGTTTTACCAATAGTTTTCTCTAGAATCTCTCTAATGTACCGATTGGATACTTATACTTGGCCTGACATCTATGAGTGGTAGGGTGTTGCAACCTTATGTTTTTCTCCATATTTCTTCAATAGTGCCTCAAACTATTTATCCCTGAAATGAGATCCTATGTCACTAGTCACAGTGCGTTGGTCCCTAAATCTAGGAAAAATAGTTTTCTCAAACAGTCTAGCGACATCCTTGGAGTCGCAAGTGGGGGTTTCCACAGCTTCCACCCACTTAGAAACAAAATCAATAGCTACTAGCATGTATTGGTTTCCCCGTGAGGATGGGAATGGCCCCATGTAGTCTATTCCCCAGACATTAAAAATTATCACTTCTATTGATTCAAATATCGGCATCTCATTCCTTTCGGTGATGTTTCCAGTAAGATGGCATTCTTTGCAGGTTTTGAAAAAAAACCATAGAATCTTAAAAAAGGGTTGGCCAATAAAAGCATGACTATTAGACTTTAGTTTTAGTCCTTTCTCCTCCATGGTGTCCACTGTAAGGTGAAGAATGACACTTCCTCAGAATTTGAGGTAATTCCTCTTTTGTCACGCATCGACAATACAAGTTGTCTGAACATCTCTTGAATAGACTCAGGTCATCCTAGTAGTAGTTCTTCAAATCAGAAAACAACTTCTTCTTTTGGTTGTATAATATATTAGGAGGTAGTTGTTGGCAGGCCAAATAGTTTCTAAATCAACGAACTAGGGCATGTTAGGTTTGACTGACTTTGCCATCATCAGAGATTCAACCGCATAATTGTCATTAACTGGCATTTGATTCTCGTCCATGACCATGATCCTTGATAAGTGACCAACAACCAAATTCTTTGTTCTTTTATTATCGATGATCTCATGATAAAATTCTTACAATAACAAAGCCCATATCAACAACCTTGTGTTTGTATCCTTTTTTTACATCAGGTACTTCATTGTCCCATGGTATGTATAAACCTTTACTTTGGATCCTATCAAGTATGATCTAAATTTGTCAAAAGCAAACACAAATGTCAGCATCTCCATTTCTGTGGTGGTGTAATTCAGTTGAGCTTTGTCTAGAGTCCAACTAGCATGATAGATTGTGTGTTGCTTATTATACTTCCTTTGATTGAGAACATCCCCAATGGCATAGTCACTAGCGTCGCACATGATTTTGAATGGGAGTTCCTAATCTGGGGCTTGTAGGATAGAGGCAATAGTCAAAGCATTCTTTAGGACATTAACTACCTCAAGACACTTATCAGAAAAAACAAATTTTGCATCCATCACCTACATGTTAGACAAGGGCTTGTCTATTTTAGAGAATTCTTTAATAAATATTCTATAATACCCATCATGTCCTAGGAAGATTTTTAATCACGTGACTGATTTTGGATGTGGGAGTTTGGATATAGCTTCAAATTTGCTTAGATCTACCTCTATACCTTTCTCGGATATCTTATACCCCAACACTATACTGTAACACCCCTGACCTGGGTTATACTTCACCCTAGGTGTTTTGATTAAGAAATATGATTAAATTCTTAATCTCATCTTGTGAAAAGTAATTAGGCCTCAAGAGGAACTTATGTTGCAATTGTAGTCCTTTTTGAACATTCACTACTACATAAATAACATTCAGTGTCACTTTTCTGGGCGTCGGTTATTAAGGAAAACCGACGCCTAACATTTAAGGCGTCGGTTGTTCAAGCAACCCGACGTCTATATTCAAAGACCAGCCAGACACGGGTACCACTTTGTATTAAGCGTCAGTTGTTTATAACAAACCGACGCGTAAAGTCGCCCGCAAAATCCATATTTCGATCAAAAAAATAGTGTCATTTTCAGCGTCGGTTATATACGTAGAAACTGACGCCTATGTGCGATGAAAATTTGTGCGAAAAGTGTCACTGTTAGCGTCGGTTATCCTTGTATAACCGACGCTGAAAGTGGTTCCCGCCAAATAATTTCGGTTGTTGTAAACAACCGACTCTATTTGAGAACTTATAACCCGCGATCGCCCGACTCCTCCCCTTTCTTCTGTTTCATTGCTACCCTATTTCCCTGTTGCGGCGATTTCTCTGGCGATTTTGTGCTGTTGCTGCTAGTTTTCTCCGGCACTTCTCTCCGGCGCTCCATCTCCGACGTCCCTTCTACGGCGCCCTTCTTCTCCGGCGCGTTTCTTCTCCGCCGCCACCTCCTGCTGCTCTAACCGCCTGTGCCGCCGCCCTGCTCCTCCAGCCACCTGCTGCCCGCCCTGCTGCTCCATCCGCTGTGCCGCCGCCACGCCTGAGAACCGGCGCCGCCGCCACGCCTGGTGCCCTCCTGCTTGCCCACCTTCCTGCCCTAGCTCCTTCCTTTCTTCCTGCTAACGCCCGACATCCTGTTTCTACAGCACTGGTTAGTTTTACTGATTTCCTTGCTGCTTTCAGTGATTAATGATTGATACTACTGGTTAGTATTTCTTTAGTGATTAATTTAATTCAACAATTCATAGTTTGTTATTTACAATAACTGATCTGCTTGCCTATTTTAATGATTAGAGATACTGATTAATAGTAAGTATTGATGAATACTTAGTTAATTACTGATTTGTTGATTAGATATGTATAGAAGTTCCTTATAAATATATTTTTTATATACACATACATGTAATTTTGTATAAAATTCATGATGTAGTGTGATCTTAAATCCTAGAGTGTACCCCTTTTGTTCTATGATGGTACCTATGACCCTAAATACATCCATAAGGGTCTATTGTATCCTAAAGAAGATTTATTTCTTCCTTCTGCCCTAATTAGAATGAACAATCACTAAATTATGTACTGTTTGTATGGAGTCCGGCTTCATTGTAGATATCTATTATTGTGTTTGTTAGCCTAGAAACCCATCCAAGATTGACTCATTATGAGTAAATCTTGGATAGTCCCCGGTTTGGGACTGTTCTTGAACACCTAATCTCACTTAGGATGTAAGTGTATAATGTGTATTGAGTTTTCGAGAAAATTTTGGTAGCATTTCCCCGTTTGTTCTCTAAGTACATATGTACTTAGAGAACAGTGGGGAAATGCTGCCGAAATTTTCTTGAAAACCCAATACACATTATACACTTACTTGTGAGATTAGGTGTTCAAGGATGGGATAGGTGGTACACATTTATTATATATAAGAATGACATCAAATGTGTTTGTAGGCCTAGAATGTGAACAATCATTGTTTTTTATATTACTTGTACATTGGTATAAATTAGAATGAACAATCACTAAATTATATACTGTTTGTATGGAGTCCGGCTTCATTGTAGATATCTATTATTGTGTTTGTTGGCCTAGAAACCCGTCCAAGATTGACTCATTAGGAGTAAATCTTGGATAGTCCCCGGTTTGGGACTGTTCTTGAACACCTAATCTCACTTAGGATGTAAGTGTATAATGTGTATTGAGTTTTCGAGAAAATTTTGGTAGCATTTCCCCGTTTGTTCTCTAAGTACATATGTACTTAGAGAACAACGGGGAAATGCTGTCGAAATTTTCTTGAAAACCCAATACACATTATACACTTACTAGTGAGATTAGGTGTTCAAGGATGGGATAGGTGGTACACATTTATTATATATAAGAATGACATCAAATGTGTTTGTAGGCCTAGAATGTGAACAATCATTGTTTTTTATATTACTTGTACATTGGTATAAATTAGAATGAACAATCACTAAATTATATACTGTTTGTATGGAGTCCGGCTTCATTGTAGATATCTATTATTGTGTTTGTTGGCCTAGAAACCCGTCCAAGATTGACTCATTAGGAGTAAATCTTAGATAGTCCCCGGTTTGGGACTGTTCTTGAACACCTAATCTCACTTAGGATGTAAGTGTATAATGTGTATTGAGTTTTCGAGAAAATTTTGGTAGAATTTCCCCGTTTGTTCTCTAAGTACATATGTACTTAGAGAACAGCAGGGAAATGCTGCCGAAATTTTCTTGAAAACCCAATACACATTATACACTTACTAGTGAGATTAGGTGTTCAAGGATGGGATAGGTGGTACACATTTATTATATATAAGAATGACATCAAATGTGTTTGTAGGCCTAGAATGTGAACAATCATTGTTTTTTATATTACTTGTACATTGGTATAAATTAGAATGAACAATCACTAAATTATATATTGTTTGTATGGAGTCTGGCTTCATTGTAGATATCTATTATTGTGTTTGTTGGCCTAGAAACCCATCCAAGATTGACTCATTAGGAGTAAATCTTGGATAGTCCCCGGTTTGGGACTGTTCTTGAACACCTAATCTCACTTAGGATGTAAGTGTATAATGTGTATTGAGTTTTCGAGAAAATTTTGGTAGCATTTCCCCGTTTGTTCTCTAAGTACATATGTACTTAGAGAACAGCGGGGAAATGCTGCCGAAATTTTCTTGAAAACCCAATACACATTATACACTTACTAGTGAGATTAGGTGTTCAAGGATGGGATAGGTGGTACACATTTATTATATATAAGAATGACATCAAATGTGTTTGTTGGCCTAGAATGTGAACAATCATTGTTTTTTATATTACTTGTACATTGGTATAAATTAGAATGAACAATCACTTGTTTTCCTAATATATACTTGTTTTCTCTGATCATAGAATGGATAGATCATGGATGTCCATTCGTAATCGTTGCACCCCAGAGTTTATATCTGGTCTTGATCAGTTTATTAGATTTGCCGAGGAACATAGGAAAAAACCTACAGATAGGTTCTACTGTCCATGTAGGCATTGCGGTAACAACTTGAAAGTCAACACTGGTGAGGAAATCAAAAGTCATGTCATGTGCAACGGGATTGTACAAGGCTATACAGAATGGCACTGGCATGGAGAGATTTCAAAATCGAAACCAGTAGATGTCGATAGCCGTGCTTGGGTGGAAGAAGAAATTGCCTCCAATGACGTAAATGTGAACGAACCAGTTCCAGCAGACATCGTTGATGTGATGCTGGATAGTTGTAGGGTAGAGCACACTGATCCACCTCCTATCTTTACAAACATTGTGCATGATGCTGAGATACCGTTATACACAGGCTGTGCTAAGTTTACGAAGCTTAGCGCTGTGTTGAGATTGTATAAGTTGAAAGCTAACAATAGATGGAGCGACAAAAGCTTCACTTCATTGTTGACTTTGTTGAAAGAAATTCTTCCTGAAGGAAACGAGCTTCCAATCTCAACATACCAGGTAAAGAAAATGTTGTGCCCAATGGGAATGGAGGCCAAGAAGATACACGCATGCCCGAATGATTGTGTATTATTTCAAAAGGACTATGTAGATTTGAAAGATTGTCCAAAATGTGGTGCGTCACGGTATAAATTGACGACTTCGGGGGAGTCCAAAACTGGTTCTCCTGCCAAGGTGTTGTGGTATCTACCTATAATATCACGGTTTCAACGCTTGTTTGCAAATCCGAAAGATGCGAAGAATTTGAGGTGGCATGTAGATGTTAAGAAAAATAATGATGGGATCCTACGACATGCGTTCGATTCCCCACAGTGGAAGAAGATTGATCTATTGTACCCTAAATTTGGTGAAGAAGATAGGAATCTAAGACTTGGGCTTTGTACAGATGGGATGAATCTGTACGGGACATTGAGCAGCCAACATAGCACTTGGCCAGTCATGCTTGTTATATACAATCTTCCTCCCTGGATGTGTATGAAAAATAAGTACGTTATGTTGTCATTGTTGATATCGGGCCCTAAACAACCCGTAAATGATATCGATGTTTATCTTGAACCTTTGATTGATGACTGATGCTTCAGCAAGAGAGACATTTCGTTTGCACGCTATGTTGTTTTGCACTATTAATGACTTTCCAGCATATGGGAATTTGTCTGGATATAGTGTCAAAGGAGCTAAAGCGTGTCCTATATGTGAAGAAAACATTGATTCAATAAGACTAAAACATGGCGGCAAGACTGTATATCTTGGTCATCGAAGGTTTCTTTCAAAATTCCATCCGTATCGTAGGAAGCGCAAAGCATTCAATGGATGGAATGATGAACGGAGTGCACCTAAACCTATACCAGGGGATGTTGTTTATGAAAGATTAAAAGACATTGTCAATGAATTTGGTAAGAAATCACAATGTAGTATGGCCACACGGAGTGACAATTCTTCATTCAAGAAGAAGTCAATATTTTGGGATCTTCCTTATTGGAGTTCTTTGACAGTCAGGCATTGTATCGATGTAATGCACGTTGAGAAAAATGTTTGTGATAGCATCATTGGTACTCTATTAAATATACCAGGTAAGACTAAAGATGGGATAAAATCCAAACTGGACCTACGTGAAATGGGAATAAGGTCAGAATTAATAGAATTACGTGAAATGGGTAATAAAAGAACATACTTACCTCCCGCTTGTTACACATTGTCTAGAAAGGAGAAGAAAACTTTTTGTGAATGCTTGGTAAATGTTAAGGTGCCACATGGTTACTCATCCAACATCCGTAGATTGGTATCAATGAAAGATCTGAAGTTGATAGGTCTTAAATCTCATGATTGTCACACTCTAATGCAACAAATATTGCCCGTGGCAATTCGATCTATATTTCCGAAGCATGTAAGGTTTGCAATTACCAGACTTTGTTTCTTTTTCAACAGTCTATGCAGCAAAGTTATTGACCCTGATACTCTCGATAATTTGCAAAGCGAAGTGGTTGTTACCCTATGTCAGCTTGAGATGTATTTCCCTCCTTCGTTCTTTGATATCATGGTACATCTTGTTGTCCACTTGACTAGGGAAGTGAAAATGTTGGGACCAGTTTTCTTGCATTGGATGTATCCCTTTGAACGATACATGAGCGTTTTTAAAGGTGATGTTCGAAACCGTTATCGGCCTGAAGGGAGTATTATTGAAGGTTATGTGGCGAGAGAGGTTATGGATTTTTGCAATGACTTTTTCAGTGGTAATGACACTCCTGATAATGACAAGAATATTGAGGAGGGAAAAGGAATTTTGGGATCACGGGTGAAAGTAATCAGCCGTGAGCAGTTGGAACAAGCTCACTTGTATATTTTACACAATATGGACGAAGTGAGTGTTTATATCGAGGAACATACCAATTTCATAAAGAGACAACATACCCCAGCAAGTTCAATGTGGCTTGCTAGAGAGCATAATAAGACTTTTACTAAGTGGTTTGAAGATAAAGTCTTACATCAACTATCTCAAACACCAAATGATATTACAGAAACTATCAAATGCCTCACCTTTAAACCAAAACCGAATGTTATGTCTTATGAAGGGTTTGACATTAATGGATTCACATATTACACAAATCGCCAAGATGATAAGAGTGTCGTCCAAAATAGTGGGGTCACTCTTCAAGCGTCGACTATGTACTTTGCAAGTGCAAAGGATAAGAGTCCACATGAAGATAAAATGTCATATTACGGTGTCATTGAGGACATTTGGGAGTTTGACTACATAGATTTCAAAATTCCGCTCTTTAAATGTAATTGGGTTGATAACACCAAAGGAGTTATAGTGGATGAATTGGGTTTCACTTTGGTGAACTTTGAAAAGATTGGCGAGAAGGGTGAACCATTCATATTGGCATCACAGGCGAAACAAATATTCTATATCGATGATCCTGCAAATGATAAATGGGCGGTTGTTCTTCATGGTAAAAGATAGTTCATTGAAGATCCTATAGATGAAGAAGAGTACTATGATAAGTATGATGACTCCAGTCCATTCTCAGTTGGGTTGCCAACTCCACAAAATATTGAAGCTAATGATGACTTATATGTGCGCGGAGATCACAATGAAGGATTGTTAATTGATAAAAGATCACAATTTTAGAGACATGTATGTTTATACAAATGCTAAATGTTTGCCTTTTTCTAGTTAATACAAATGATAAATGTTTGCCTTTTTCTAGTTAATACAAATGCTAAATGTTTGCCTTTTTCTAGTTAATAGAAATGCTAAATGTTTGCCTTTTTAATGACATTTTCAGATGGCTGACCATGATGAGCATGATGTCCATGATGAGCATGAAGTCCATGATGAGCATGCTGTCCATGACGAGCATGGCGAGGATACTAATGTAAGTTCTAAAAACATATCCTGTATTTCTATAAAATTCATTATCTTCTAGTTATGTCATATATCCTATATTTCTATATTGGGCTAATTTAGTGTGTTTTATTTTTGTCAAATTTTAGGTTGATGCACCTGTACCCACTGAAGCACTGGAGCAACTTGATGCGCAACACCAAACACTTAACAAGAAAAGAGGCATCACTCTGTTGAAGAAGTTATTAGCGCTAAGTGGTAGTGGATCCAAATTGGTGGTGGAGTTTGATAATGGAGGAAATCCAATTGGAGTGAACCACAATAATTTTGTGAACTATCTTGGGTGTACCACTCGGAGCCATTGTGGTGTTAAGTATGACAATTGGCATAAAGTTCCTCAAGGGAAAAAAGACTTGATATGGAAGGATTTATGCGTGAGTTATTATTATTTGCAATTCTATTTTGTAGATTACAAATTCTATTATTTGCAATTCTATTTTGGATACTAGTTAATAACATTTCTATTTTACAGAATCTGTTTGCATTGGATGAGAAGTTGCATCGTAAAAATGTGATGCAACGCGCTGGAAAGATGCTTAGGAATTATAGGACAAATATGAACAGAGAATACATAAAAGAGGGTGATAAGAAGAAGAAGTCAGCCCTTGAATAATGGAACTTCTTGGACAAAGAAGATTGGGACAATTTTGTTGCTTCAAGAAAATCTGAAGAATTCAAGGTATTAGGCGTCACTCCCAATTTAATTAATATACATTGTATTCACCTATTCAAGATTAGCATTTAGTGCTACTAACCAAATCATTAATGTGCATACTAACTAGGCCCTCAGTGACGCACAAAAAGCAAGACGTGCACTGAATGTGCATGACCACACTTTGGGTCCAAAAGGCTATGCAAGCGTTCGCCAAAGACTACAGGTGGAGTCTGCGGCTACTCAGGAGTCTGCTCCTACTCAGGAGTCTGCCACACCCATGCCTCGCCATGATATCTGGATGGCTGGCAGGCAAAACAAGAAGGGTGAAATAAAGAAGCCTGTAACTACTGAGGCGGCTGCAAAAATGGTAAAATAACACTCTTAGAGAAATCGTTTGAATATTGATTATTTGTGGTGTTAACTTACCAATTTCTGTTTATGGTGATCAGCGGGAGCTGCACGAGCAGAGGAAACAAGGCACATTCATCCCTCAGGGCACAAGGGATGAATTGACAGTTGCTCTGGGTAACCCAGAGCATCCTGGACGTGTTAGAGGTGCCGGCGCTGGTGTTGGCATCAAAGCATTCTTTGGGCCATCCCAGCGCAAACCCAGAGCGGGACTTTCTCAAGAAGAGGTAACCTATTCTTTTTTTAGAATGTTACTGCAAAAGGAAATTCATTAATAAGAAGCTAATGTTTCTTTTATCCATGTATAGGAGAATAAGAGAGTTGAGGATTTAGTTGCTAAGAAGGTCAACGATGTAGTTGCTGAGAAGGTCAAGGAAGAAATGTTGCGGGGGCAGGCATCTCAGGCTTCCAATACGCCTATGGCGACCCACTCTTCTCCTGATGCACAGACTGCGAGTAATCCTGGAGACCCATCGCCTAGCACGTCTGCTGTAAGTATTGTTTATGACATTGTAGTTAGTCTTTTCAAGTTGTTATGTTTTCAAGATGATATGTATATATGTATAATATTCTTTACGTAAATTTGTAGGCATTGAAGCCATGCCGCTTAAGAATGCAAGACTACATTGTTGCAGAGGCGCAGGCTTACCCGTCCCTTCCTGGGGCAATGTTTCACGGGACTCCAATGCCACAGGGCTACGTTCGTGTGAGCCCGATACGTGTGTTACCTGATTGGAGAGAAGCTACATTGCCATATCCCCACCCGGATATTGATAGACTTGCTGATGCAGAAGGCGGGGTGATATTGTGGCCCAAAGTAGATGTCGTCTACACGACTGAAATTGTAAGATAAATTTACATTGATTTAGACTGTTAATGTGTATATATGATGTCAACTGATCTGAAATTATATGTACAGGTTAAAAAGAAGACACCAGGAGCACCTAGGCCTCCACTTCCACTTCCCGCATTACCCGATTGGGTTCCAACTGACCTAACATACCCGTTAGGTCCTGCTTGTAGGGGAATGGCATGTTGGCTACGGGCACATAATGTACATTGCCCTATTATTATTTCTTTGGATGCAGATTATGCAGGTCAATCATACGATAGCTCTTTATTTATACAAGATATTATTGAGCTGTTTATGTATGATTGGCTGAATACATCAATGATAGAGACATGGATAAGGTGAGATCTTGTTTATACATCCATATACCTTGTGTAAGATCCGGTGATCTGGTTTCTTATATATTAATGCATACGCCTATATGTTTTGCAGCTACTTAGTCGAAGATCATTGCAAACAATTTGCATTTGATCATTTGGTATTTTTTATTCCATCATTGATTAGTTTGGTAGCTAAAGACCCTGATAATGTTCAACAATAATGTATAGATGCTTTTACAATTTTTGGTCAGCAAAAGAAGACGATAATAATAGCTCCATTCAATGTCAAGTAAGTTTACTTTATTTATAATTTGGACTTAAGAAAATTCCATTTTTATTTTGCATTTTGAGTTATTAATTGTTAACTTCTTACCTCTAGCGGTAGACATTGGGAGTTACTAGTTATTGTCCCCGGGACATTCACTGTTTATTATCTAGATCCTGCGGGGAGTACATTGAACCCTAAAATTGGACACGTAATGAGAATGCCATTATTCTGGTGAGAAATATTTCATTTTTATATCTGTTAACAATTTTTATCACATTACTATTTACTTATGCAATTTATTGTGTTATATTAACATGTAGGGGTTTAGATGCATTCAAAAAGGCTGGAGGAACGGTCCCAAGGAAAAAGAACCAGCCAATAAATTGGCAGAACGTACAAGTAAGTTCCCGACTCGAATATATATATTATTGATGTGAATTGTGCTTAGTTGTATTATTTGTATGTTTCAATTTATAGTGTGCTACACAAGACAATGGATGGGCATGCACATACTATGTGATGCGATTTATGCAGATGATTATCAAATATTCTGCATTGGACATCGATACCATACATGAGGTATTATATATAGTCTCATTAGTTAGTATGCAATATATCAATCTTATCTTATTTTTATATTATTACTTATATATATACATCATTCTCTTTGAAGGTGTTTAAAACTGACAACACTATAGGTAAACGCTTAAAAAATATACATGCTCCATATACGATGGAAGCATTAAATGAAGTAAGAGAAGAATGGGCAAAAGCCATACAAGCAGTGGCAACTATAAGATATAATTGGGATGTTGATAGCGATAATGAATGATACTTTGTAAATGAATATTTCTGAATGTTAATACATGTATTTGAATGTTTCTATATGTGTGAATGTGAGAATTGAATTGATGTCTGAATGTATGTACATGTATGTACTTGTGTGAAATTTACTTTGTGACTTTTGCAGGTTTGCGGCCTGTTTGTAGGCTGATATCAATGGATGTCGTAAACCTACAGTTCAGAAAACTGAACTGCAGGTTCTCATCCTGCTGACCAGCCACAGCAGGCCTGCAAACTGATATGAAAAATATATATATATAAATAGGCGTCGGTTATTTAATGAAAATCGTCAGCAAAGACATACAGCGTCAGTTATTTATAGATAACCGAAGCCTAATAGTACAAACAACCCGACCGTGCAGGATAGCATGGCCGTGGTGGAAAAGGTGTCGTCTTGAAGTATAGGCGTCAGTCGTTTGGTATATAACCGACACCAAAAGGGTTCGCGCCACAGAAAACGGCGTCATCTAGGACACTTTATGCGTCGGTTATCAACTAAAAGACCGACGCTACATGGAATATAGGCGTCGGTTTTTTAGTAAATCACCGACGCAGAAAGTGCCCTAGATGACGCCGTTTTCTGTGGCGCGAACCATTTTGGCGTCGGTTGTCTACTAAAAGACCGAAGCCTATAGGTTAAATAGGCGTCGGTTAAAAAACCGACGCCGAAATGTTCGACCTTTAGCGGCGCCCACATAGGCGTCGGTCGGAAACCGACGCCAAATGGGGTTAAAAGACCGACGCCAAATGGGGTTTCTGTAGTAGTGATTGTTGAAATCAATGTTTTGTTTGTATTGGACTAAAGTGCAAATTACCCAAGTTGAGGGGTTTAAGTGAAATTGTGCATGATAATATGTTCCCCATGTGTTGAAGCATCATGAGAGTGAAAATGATGCTGAGGTATGGCTTATGGAAGCCTGGACACTAAGAAAGAGCTGATAAAGTAATGTTTGTGCATAAAAACCTAGTTTTGGAGTAATGTGCAATTTACCCAAAACCAAGGGTTCAATATGCAATTTACCACTTCAATAAAGTCCCTAATGTTTCTTGGCATCATGTAGAGCAAAGAAAATGAGAGGGACCTCTCATTTGAATTAAGATGGAGGAGAGAGAATCTTGATATTAAAATAAACAAGATTTAATCCTAAGTGAAACCCTAATCCAATTTAAGGAAAAAATGAATGTATTAATTAAAGGGCCTTCAACCAAAATTAAAATGGTTGGATTCATATGTGTGTGTATAATCCTAAAGCCTTGCAAAGGCACGAGCATATCCTAAGGAGGTGAAAATTCCACTCACCATTATTATAAGAAAAAGAATTTCCACTCAAATAAGGATATTCTTATTATAAGGGTTAAGGTGCTTAATTTCTTTTCCCTTAATTCATGGATAATGGAAGGGAGTTCGGTGGGGATAGAGATTCCCTTTCATTCAAGAAACCAAGGGGGAAGTGGTGGAAACAATTTTGTAATTTAAAAGACTTTTATAAAGTATCTTCTCTCTCCTCAATTTTCTTATAAAAGTACCTTTTCCAAGCCAAATGAAAGGCTTTTACGACCCCACTTCTTCTCCTTGCTTGAAAAACCGACCAAGAAGGCTAAGGACAGCAGGGAGAACGTCCCCAACCTGTTGGTAAGCCTTTGATCTTCGTTCTTCATGATTTCATGGTGAAAATCATAAAACAATGTGTAATTCCTTCATTTCTTCACTCAATCTTCAATTCTAGCCGTTCATTTCACTCCAAATCTTGAAGTTGAGCCTTGGAATAGTTGGAGAAGCTCCATCCACCATTAGAGCCGTGTATCTTGGAGCTTGGAGATCAGATTTGAGGCGGGTTTTATAACTCAAACCCTTAATCATTGATATTGCATCAATTCTCTATACTTTGTTGATTGTTTTCTTTAATTTGATACACTCTTGTTTCTTTGCTGCAATTTCCATCAAGAACGGTTGCTGTTCTTGGTTGTTCGAAGGAAGGGGATGATGACATCATCCTATATTCTTATCCAAATAAAAGTACCAAGCCAAAAGGTTTTGATAGCTACTCCAAATCGTTTTAATTTGATTGGTTATGCGGTTTCAGCAAACCGTTTAAGGGCAAACGGTTTGAAACCATTTGGGAGCAAACGGTTTCAAAACTGTTTGAGATGGTTGACCAAGCATTGAATGTTTGGGAATTTTGTTCCTAATTATGCAGTATGATAACCCACCAAATTTTAGGGATTAACTCTTAAGTAATCGAGATTTGAAGGCTAATCAATTAGGCAATCGAATTGAATTAAGTGCTGATTTTCAATCTGATTAACTTGACCTTTTTGGGCAAACGGTTTCAAAACCGTTTGAGATGGTTGACCAAGCATTGACCGTTTGGGATTACTGTTCTTAATTATGTTGGTTAATGACTCACCAAATATTAGGGATTAACTCCAAAGTAATCGTGAGTTGAAGGCTAATCAATTAGGGAAACCTAATTGGATTAAGTGCTGATTTTCAATTTGAGTAATTCGACTTTTTGGGCAAACGGTTTCAAAACTGTTTTAGATGGTTGACCAAGCGTTGACCGTTTGGTATTACTGTTCCTAATGGTGTTGGTTAATGACTCACCAAATTTTATTGATTAATTCCAAACGAGTCATGAGTTGAAGGCTAATAAATTGGGTAAACCCTAATTGAGATTAGTGCTGAAATTCCAATGAGTTAATTTGAGATTTTGGGTTGGATAGCCCAAACGGTTTCAAAACCGTTTGGGGATCACCCAAACGGTCTCAAGACCGTTTGGGGATCACCCAAGACCGTTTGGAGGTCTGGGGTTAAGTATAGTTGACCAATTGAAGGTCCAAAGGTACCAAATCATATTACAACCAAGTGTTGATGTGTTGATCAACTCAATAGACCAAACCTTGATGAAATTTCACTAGAATCCAAGGGTTGTATGGGAAAACGGTCTTCACCTGCTTGGCCAAACGGTCTTCACCTGCTTGGCCAAACGGTCTTCACCTACTTAGCCAAACAGTCTTCACCTAATTGGCCAAACGGTCTTCACCTACTTGGGCAAACGGTCTCAAACCGTTTGGAGACCTAGGTGGTTTCAAGGTCAAGTTGTGTTATGCAATTGAAGGTTCAAGTGGTCAATCCAATTAGATACCTAATGTAATTGAAGGTTCAATTGGTTAACCCAATAGAGTACCTAATGCAATTGAAGGTCCAATTGAATAACCTAATTGAATACCTATTGCAATTGAAGATTCAATTGACCAATTCAATTGGATACCTTATGTAATGGAGGTCCAATGTGATTGAATCTCTTGAGAATCAAGATGATGAATGATCCATTTATCCAATGTTGATTAGTAATGATAGTCAATGAAGGTAAAAAGGTTGAAACCCTATTAGTACCTAAGTGGTTAGTGCCAATTAAGGGTTGAACCCTAATTGCTTATAGGATCAATGACTTTGTACACTATGTTAATCATAGTTGTATGAACTTGATTGAAGGGTTGATATGACCTAATCAAGTTGAGATGATGATAGCATGAATTCATATAAGAATATGATTCATGTGATGTTTAAGGGTATTATCCTTAAGTAGAGAGATCATGAAACCCTAATCATGAACATAAACCCTAATTGACAAGGTTATTGAACTCTAACCCTAGTTGAGGGTGTATCCATGTAAAACCCTAGTTGTGGGTGATTCCATGAGAAACCCTAGTTGAGGGTGATTCCATGTGAAACCCTAGTTGAGGGTGATTCCATGAGAAACCCTGACTAAGTATTAACATCACATGATGTTCTAATACTATGTTGTGATGAGAGGCCCTGAGAAGGGTGAAGGTATATGAGACTCTAATGTGAAGTCATAATGCCTAAAGCCCTAATCTTGGGCAATATGACAATGAATTATAACCCTAATTTTAATTAAGGTATAAAGAAATCTTAATGATGAAATAGAAGGTGAAACATTTCATGTGGTGGACTATATACAACCTAAGTATAAACAATGTCTTTATCATTAGACAAGTCCATACCATTAAAGATAGTTGGACAATTCTAATGTGTGGCCTTTGCCTTATATGCTAAAGGTGAGAGATTAGTGGTGGAATGTATTAAGAAGGGAAATACCTTAATACAAGATAAGATGGTTAATTCAAGAGAGTTTGAAATGATGTGAAAGTGATACATCAAAATATAATAGTTATCACATGTAGCACTTCAGGTTTTATATACCTTGATGTACTCCAAATCTTATATGTCCAAATATGAAACATATGAAGTGTGTTATGCAACTATTACAATGATATGTAATGAGTTGTTGCACTTTGATGAGTGTTAATTAATGTACCTTGAGAATGGGGTTAAGCCCAAATGATGAGTATGATGTAGTCATACCATGATGAGGATGAGAAATGAACTCATACCTTGAATTAATGATCATCAATGCTATATGATGCGAGTAATGATCTTGAATAATCATTTATGATACCTTTGAATGCCTCAGAGGTATGGAATAATGAATTAAACATTAGACAGATAATGTAATCATGAAACCGTATTTAATGAGAAATGAGGAACCCTAACTCTAATTTGGGTAAAGGGAATGAGAAGCCCTGTTTGATAGTAAACCCTAATTCCTGGGAAAGGAATAATGGTGTTACTATTGTATCACATGATGTGATGAATATCTTGTATGACTTTTATCATGTCTAAAACCATGTAGATATTATGACATGATGAACATAGCCAGGTATGAGCTATGATGTTCATTTGATAAGTATTGATTGGCCATATGTGCCTTTATGTTTTTGTTACTTAGAAATAAGTAACAAGATAATTATGGCCTTGTGAGCCATGTGAATAAGTTGTTATCTAGTGAAAGGTGACAAGATGTGTAATGGCCTTGTGAGCCATGTGATATTTTGTTGCCTAGTGAGAGGTGACAAGATACTTAATGGGCCTTTTGAGCCATGTGAGATGCTTGAACAACAAGTATCATGTATACCTTGGTTTGAGGACCTTGTGGTATTAATTACCTGATAAGTGGTAACAATGTTCTGTGATGAACTAAGGGTTTGAATACCCAGATCCAGTAATCATGATAATGATGATGTGAAGGGATGAGAGTTCCCAGTAATGTGATCAGGGACTGAGATCCCAATGTCTAACAAGAATTGAGAAGTACATTGCTGAATATAAGTACATGTTTCTTTGTAGTAGTTGTCTTAATAAGTTATGTTTGAGAACTTGACTGATGCTAAAAGAATATGATAATGTACTTAAATAATCAAGTGAAATCTATTCATGTAGTGCCCTGGCCATAGATCCATCATCGTCGGTAGCTGGTGATGGTGAAACGGGTTCTCCTCTAGGTTAATCCAGAGCGTATATTGTTGAATATGCGGGGTTTCTCCTAGCCAAAAATAGGAGGATTAGAGTGCAACTTTGGTTGTAGACTCAAGGTGTGTATAAGAGCATGGTGAATAGGCACATGGCTCAGTGTGATAGAGCATGAATGCGTTCATGGCTCAGGGAGCACGGTGAACTGGCCCGTGGCTCAGATATACTAGCGTCGAGACCTGTACCAAGACGGGCTAGAGAAAGGGTATCCTACGGGAGCTAACCCTGTGACTGAGATCACTTAAGAAAGAGATTGCGGTCCTGCTTGTTTTCTCGCACTGACCGAGACATGGGAGGTCATGGAGTCCGGCTCTTCCATTGACCTTGTATGGCACCGGCTTTGGGCTTTGCAACCGAAGGTTGGATTTGAGCGGTACGACTCACTTCCTCAGGGCATAAGTATGATTGTAAAATGTAATCATCCGTATAGCATGTTTGCTTAAGGATTGAATACGGAAATTCATTGACTGATGTTGTATTTCTTTGTGCATTCCTTAGTGGATAAATGTTATTTATGTTTCTTTATATTCTCTACAAAGTAGACAAATGAATTACTTATCTATCATGGGTAGAGGCAATGACTTCCTTGATAATAGGATATTATCTTATTATGTTCTATGATGAATAATTATGCCTGATAATGTAAAACTAACTCCTGCACAGTTTTAATTTAATAAACTACAGTAACAATGTTTTTGGCGGAGAGTTATATCTCTCGCTGGGGCAATTTTCAATTGTCTCACCCCCGTGGGAAACATTTTTAGGTATGCATGGGAGGCAAAGCAGAAATCCTAGAACAAGGAAAGAGCAACAACAATAGCAACAGCAGGGACAACAATAAGATCTCAGGTGGAGATATTGCCTGTCTAGTCATACAGATAGTAGTCCTATGTGTCGTCTCTGTACTCTCAGGTCCTCGGAGTTTTTAGTCAGTGTCTTATGAATCAATCTGAGGTTTTGGCTTGATGTCTCGAGATTCGTATATTGTCCGTATATAATGTTTATAAGATAGTTGATGTTGTAATCTTTGAGAAGGAATGGTACAGGTTGTATACTTGTAAACCAGGATGAATTTGAAATACTTTGGTTTTTGGTTAAAGAGTTTTCCTGTGAATGGATCTCTTGAAAAAGTTTTAAATTTTCAGTGATTTTTAGTAATCTGCTGCAAATAATTCGCTTCCTCATTAGTTAATCATGTTTTCGCAAGACGGTCGCCACATATACCATGTTGAACCATGAAATGGCATTTTTTCCCAATTCAAGACTAGATGTTTTTCCTCACAACATTGCAAATCTAAGGAAAGATTCTTAAGACATCTACCAAAGCCTATTTTTTATACTGAGAATTCATCCATAAAAACTTCCATTATATCTTCCAGGAAATTAGATAACATGGAAATCATGCACCTTCAAAAGGTTGCGGGTGCATTACATAACCCAAAAGACATTCTTTTAAAAGAGTAGGTGTCGGAGATATAGGTAAAATTAGTCTTTTTCTTATCATCTAGGTGGATCATTACTTGATAAAATCCCAAATATCCATGCAAGAAACAAAAATAAGCATGATATGCCAACCTTTCTAATGCCTGGTGAATAATGGGCAGAGAAAAATGGTCTTGCCTTTAGCAACATTTAGTTTCCAATAATCTATGCAAATGCACCAACTTGTTATGGTTCACATTGCTACCTTGTCATAATTCTCTCCTCTTATAATAGTCATTCATCCTTTCTTTGGGACAACATGAATTGGGTTGACCCAATTGCTATCAGTTATTAGGTATATGATTCCTACATCTTGCAACTTGATGACCTCCTTCTTAACAACTTCTTTGAGCATTTGATTCAACTTCCTCAGTCACTGGGCCAAAGGCTTGGAAGTGTCTTCCAAGTTTATGCGGTGCATGCAAAGGTCTGGGCTAAGACCCTTGATATCATCAAGTGAATATCCTATTGCCTTCCAGTGTTGTTTGAGATTTTTTAACAATTTTTCTACTTGATCTTTTGTTAGAGTGGAGTTTGTAATGACGGGATTTGTAATGACCCCACCTCCTGGTAACCCCCAATTAAGGGAGACCAAGAGGTCAGAGTCATTATTCCAATTAACAGGATCAAAGGTTTGACAATTAATCAATAACAATTATCAAATTCTACTAACTAAACTGAAAGGCTGTAATAAAACTTTGCATACCTTTTCAAAACTTGGATATCTACCATTATCCACATCTGGAGTCTATCTAACTAATCCTCCTTCATACTTTAATTCTTATTTAATTCCATGTATGCCACTTTACTGTTTGTCCTTTTCAATCTCATACCTAAAATGTCGATAAACAAAATGACGGTCAACATATCGACATATACTGGTATGTGGGGACAACCAAAATTTTGCAAATATGGCTAACAATCTAAATATCACAACCAAGTTAATTAACAAGCCAATTAACGCTTTCAATGTGACATTCTCCACCACTTTTTCCCTAACTCTGGAATACCCACCTTATGGTTTCTCTTTTGCCATTGACTTAAGGCCACCTTCTCAATCCCGAGCTTGGTGCCTAGGGTCACCCTTCAACGTTCCCTTTAGTCATGCAATATCATAGGCCACATTCTCAATCCAGAGCTTGGTGCCTGGGGTCACCTCTCATGGTGCCCATTGGTCTTCCCTCCTGGGCTTGACCTGTTTTCATCATCCATCAGGGTGGCATGTAGGTGTAAGAATACACACTTATTTTACGATTGTGATAATCATAGTGACTTTATAATTTGCAAGTATGAACATCCAACTGGTAAGTTGCATTCAATGCGACGAATCATCTGAGAAACTCTTCGGGAAACTAATTTGATTAACCATAATTCACCACATACTTGTCCAGCTGATTTGAGATAGAAATATTCCATACAAATAAGAAATCCAAGCAAGCAATCACATATAACAAGATCCTAAAATATGCATACAGTTTCCTATCATTGATTATGCCATCAAGATCTATTAAACCTAGCTTGCTTCCTAGGGTTTCTAATCCACTTTTAGGGTTTTCATTGCAATTAGGGTTTCACTTCATTTTTACTCTTTTAAACCCTAATTATCTCATCTATTCTTCATGGAATATATTAATGTTACCTTTTAACAACATATAACCCTAATTTTGATTTAAAGGCACAATTAAACATCAATTAAGTATATTTCTCACCTATTTTCTCTTTCCTTTGCTATTAAATTATTATTATGAGTTCCTTGAACCTCAAGGAACCTTAATGGCTCAAAATCCCTTTTTGGGGATATACCTTAGCCTTTTACTTATCTTTTATCCATTATTTCTCATTATCTTATTAATTTCTTATCAAAATATCTCTTTTTGAAGATTTCTCTTTATCTCTCTTTTTATTTTCCTCGTTGTCATTCCTTTTAACATTAGGAATCATTTGGATACAAAAATCCACCAAGGATAACTCAATTGTACCTCTTTCCAATTATTTTCCACATTTTATCATTGTTTTCAATTTCTTTCTTAATAAAAAAGTATTTAATTGATCTTTTCTTTTCTTGTTGCATTATCTTTGCAACTTTGGACTCCTTGGAACCCAAAGAACCCAAGAGGCATGAAATCCACCTTTGGATTATGTTCTCTTACCTTCTAGAGGTTTCTACATTTTCCTTTCCTCCAGTACTCAAATATTCATTTAATAATTGAATTCCCTTGTTATTGGGCCCAATAGCCAATAAAACCCACAAAACAACCAACAAGGCTATTGTAAATTAAAATCATTTATTCAAAACAAATTATATCATTATTTTTTCAAATATATTTAATAGAAGAAATTACTTTTCTCACCAAAAGAACCCAAAAATTGGGGTTGTAACATCCTTCCCCTCTTATAGGAATTTTGTCCTCAAAATTCCATCAAGCAAACAAACAATTCAGCATAAGACTTTTCCATGTCCATCATTGTCCCCTATGTGGCTTTACCTAATCCATGGCACTTCCAAAGAACCTTTATCATCACATATTCTTCCATCTGAGTTATTTCTTACCTCGGTATATCATACCCTCTTAGGTGACTCAGGACATTTCAGCCTCTCATAAAACTGAATAGGTTCTTGGCTCAGCACATGGCTTGGGTACCTCACATAGTGCTCTAGATCAGAATCGTGTAACACATTATACATCATGTTATCTTGAGGGGTAAGGCTAAACACAACCATCTCCACCAATCCATCTCAAATGGACCCATATATTGGGGACTCAACTTT
The DNA here is from genome assembly GCA_963693085.1 of Alisma plantago-aquatica. Classification (NCBI taxonomy): domain Eukaryota; kingdom Viridiplantae; phylum Streptophyta; class Magnoliopsida; order Alismatales; family Alismataceae; genus Alisma; species Alisma plantago-aquatica. Next base: position 332,344,310 of record OY856411.1, read on the forward strand.
CTCAGTTATAGCTTAGAGGGGTCGGATTTTCACATCAAATACTCTCCCACAATGAACTACATGTCAGTCTGCTTTGCATCAGCGCACGACTCAAGTCACCCCTGGGCTCTCTTTTATCCATTGCATGATCAAATCGACTTCATCTGCACACACTATGGTTCTTTCTTGACCTTCGCAATGTCCCTTCACCAACATCATCTTAATGAAGTGGTGACCGACACAACCTCCCTTATAGAGCTTCTTTACATCTCGATACTGTCCATGGTGGTTATCATCATCTTACAGAAGACAAGAACTGCCTCTATGTATCACCCTGATTGAGCACACTTTCTCTCATCAGACCCTCTAGTCTGGATCATACTAGCCATTAGTTAGGGGTGATAAAATGTACTAACATCGAGTTCTCCATGTATCTACTTCCACCTCATGGAAGTGATTCTTTAGGTTTTGAACTCGCGTCTTGGTGTAGTTGAAACATCTCTCTCTCATATGTAGTTCAACCAAAATCGTCCCTTGACAATATTCTTTCTTTCTCATGTCATCTAGGTAAGGCTATCTACCATAACCCATATTGCATCTTGACCTTCCTTGGTCTAGGGAGACTCACTACAACATCTATAGTGATGAAATCCCATTCCCTCTCGGGGACTCTCTTTATCCTCTATATCAACTCATTGGGTTATAGATGTTCGTCCTTCACCTCCTGGCTTGCATGGTGACAAACCACGTGCAACTTCATCTTAAGCATCCAATGTACTACTACAACTTACTATCTTAGTAGTACCATGGTGTATGATGAACTTAAAATCATGATCTCATGTACGTCATGGTTCCTCAAGATTGATTCCTCAGAAACCCCTAAACCACTCTAGTCGGGGTTTCATCACCTTCTTTCCAAGAAGTGCATCAGAGGTTCTACAACCTTCCTTTCATTGCATCAAGTCCTAGGGTGGCTAACCAAACAACTACTAACTTGATCAACTGATATCGTTGCATCTGAGTCTTTGCCATACTTACCTCCTTTATTAAACTTAGGGTTTACCTAACAACCTCTGCTAGTCTCTAGCTAAACTAGGCATCTACATCTCATATAGAGCATCCATTACCACTTCACACCCTTAGGTGTTAGGTAATTTTGAAGACATACACCTCCATGTATTCCACTCATTATCTCATCTCATCTCTAAATCTATCTTCACCAAGAAACTCTGAGCTCATTCTCTTAGTTTTCAAAATCAACCTTGTATAACTCATAGCTCATGATAAAACATCCTTACATGATGATAACCTTAATACTCTTAGTGTTTGTAAACCATCCATGCATCGTTCATTCCACCAAGGTATGTTATCATCTCTATCCTCATACCTCCTAGCAACATTTCCACTCACATCATCTTTATCCCTGATGTACAGTATGTGTATTGTCCTATCTCTCACTCCCATAACAAGAGGAAATAAGAATTTGGTTGTAGTCCAAATACAGAGTTCTTCCTGTTCCAAGAGTAGATATGGTACATCCCACATTGCCAGTACACTTTCAAATCTAAGTTTAAACATGCAACATATGTCTCTACATCATAGACACCATGATATAAAAGTTACTTCCATGGGAAACTAGTCTCAAACCTACTTGGTTCACTACACAATCCTTTGTCATCTCCTCTAGGTCTGTAGGGTGTCGGCATTTTTGGGGTCATCCCTCTTCCCTTATGCATCCAGAGAGTGCCCTACTCATCTGCCCTTTGGGTCCCATGAGTTCATGAAGGTGATCAATCTCCTAACCCCTGGCCCTCAGACAATGATAGATGTTACCTCCCAACCCTATGGTCATGTGCAACTAGGGAATTGGGCAACTCCTACTTCCATCTATCTTATCCCTACCTGACCCTAGTATAGACTTAGGATTCTAACATAGTACATGTCCAACTCAGAACCATACTGAAGTCTCCATCATCTCTTTGCATTCATGGGCTGACTTTCATCCTTTCACAAGGGTCCAGGCAACCTGCCTACCTTGGTCAGGCCCCATTCCGGTTACCTCCATGGTAACACATCCACATGCACTTAGAGATGGTTATCTATGGGTCTATAGGTTCATTCTCTTATCATGCACTCTTCACTTAGATTCTCAAGATTCTATGATACCTCCTTAGGTTTCCCCAAAACCTACACAACTAGTATACACCCTACCAAAGGGTCCCTTCCCCAGGATGGGAGGAAACTACATCTTAATAACAAAGGTCACAAATGCCCCTATGTCTAGGGTTTACATCCACATGGCATGCTTAGCCCTAGAAAGCTACTAAGGCACAAGCAGACCACCTACTAAACCATGCTAGGTCATACTTGTTCTCGTTCCTCAACATTGGACCAAGCACATACCTTCCCATGTCATCAACTTAGCTATGAGGGGTTCATCAAACATACCCTAAACTTAAGGGGTTTACATTTCCTCTAAACATGAGGAGTACCACGCTCGAATCTATAAAACTCAAATCTCATCATGAGCATCAGGTACACTACTTCCCCTCTTAGGCCTAGGAACCCTAGGTTCACTTTTCTGCAAGAGTTGTCCAACTATATGCTCAACATTCTAACCACAAACCAAGCATGTATAAGGCATGACATGCCCTTCCTGTCATCCTTCTACTCTAGTAACACCTCAAAGTTGAGTGCTCCTCCAGGTTAGCCAACTAAGAATAAGGCTTCACAACTTGCTATGAAACCTCTTCAGGGTCTAAGGAACTCTTCTTCCTATCCCTAGAAGGTAAGTACCTATTTGCACATAGGTACTAGCAACCTCATCCTCTTTCTAGGGTTTGGTCCCTCCAAAGACAACCAAGATAACACCAACCTTCAGGGATCATGCATGAGGCAACCACAACCATCCACTTAGGTCACATCATCCTCAACTCCCCACTGTTCCTCATATCTCGGAGTCTAAGATTCCAACCTTCTTGCTTGGGTCATGCTCTCTCTCTCTAGATCTAACCCTACAAACAGCCTTACTACTAGAGGTTCTTTCTTCATGTAGGATTGAGCTCACAAGCATACCCCTGCATGGGTGAAGCCTATGTTCAACTTATGTTTGCTCAAGATTATCCATAGCTCTTTATGCTTATCTCACAAGCTATCCATCATACTCTCTTGGCAAAGGTTTCAAACTACTATCTGCACTACTTGATGTACTCTGGGTGCATACTATTCCTTGCTCGTATAAGCTCATGGGGTTTCCATAGGTTCTTCACTAACCTCATCATTGAGGGAGCTATCCATCACTCTAACATGCACGACCCTTCCCAGGGTTGGGTCACCAAGGGTACTAGGTCATCCAACCTCTCATGGCTCATATGGCATCCAAAGGCATGTCCACCCACACACTTGGTCTACCATGACATCTAACTCATCGTGTCATCTCTCTCTCTAACCTTTACTTAGGGTTAGGTTTAGCATCATCCTCAGAGGATGTACTAGGTCTCTACCTTTAATGGAGATCTTTGCCTCCAAGACCAACTCTCTCTACTCATCCTCCTGATAAGAAGGTCTAGCCTCAGATCTCTCCTAAGGGCATGACAACATATGTCATACGACCTAAGCATGTATCTATTCTTTAGTTTATGCTTAAAATATTAAGCTTATGTCCATGACATCTTATTTACATGCTTTTTATTAATTTGGTGGAGGATTCCTTAAACCTTATCAACTTTACCCATACCTCAAGAGGGTGAGGAAAAGAGAGAAAACCCTAATCCTTAAGGTCCGTAACAACATTTGAGTTGAGAAGGGATGAACAAGATGAGAGAGTCCTAAAGGTATCTTATTTTGAGTCAAATCTTGAGACATTGGCTAGGCAGTCACACTAATCTGGGGGTCCTCGTATTCCGACTAGCGGTGCAGAGGAAAATCTTGCCAGCCCCCGAACGTGATCCTTTTATAGACACCTCTATCTTTCGGAAAATCCTCTAATAACTCCCTTGGGATCTATAGAATTTGTAAAATTTAATAATTATTAAAGATTAAATGAGAAACCTATGCTCTGATACCAAATGTAATGACCCCACCACCCGGTAACCCCCAATTAAGGGAGACCAAGAGGTCAGAGCCATTATCCCAATTAACAGGATCAAAGGTTCGACAATTAATCAATAACAATTATCAAAATCTACTAACTAAACTGAAAGGCTGTAATAAAACTTTGCATACCTTTTTCAAAACTTGGATATCTACCGCTATCCACATCTAGAGTCTATCTAACTAATCCTCCTTTGTACTTTAATTCTTATTTAATTCCACATATGCCACTTTACTATTTGTCCATTTAAATCTTGCACCTAAAATGTTGACAAACAAATAGTCGGTCAACATATCGAAATATACTAGTATGTGGGGTAAACCAAAATTTTGCAAATATGGCTAACAATCTAAATATCAAAACCAAGTTAATTAACAAGCCAATTTACGCTTTCAATGTGACATTCTCCACCACTTTTTCCCTAACCTTGTGATAGCCACCTTAGGGTTTCTCTTTTGCCATTGACGTAAAGCCACCTTCTCAATCCCGAGCTTGATGCCTAGGGTCACTCTTCATGGTGCCCTTTAGTCATGCAATATCATAGGCCACCTTCTCAATCCTGAGCTTGGTTCCTGGGGTCACCTCTCGTGGTGCCCATTAGTCTTCCCTCCTGGGCTTAACCTATTTTCACAATCCATCAGGGTGGCATGTAGGTGCGAGAATACACTCTTATTTTACAATTGTGATAATCATAGTGACTTTATAATTTGCAAGTATGAACATCCAACTGGTAAGTTGCATTCAATGCGACGAATCATCCGAGAAACTCTTTGAGAAACTAATGTTATTAACCATAATTAACCACATACCTATTCAGTTGATTTGAGATAGAAATATTCCATGCAAGTAAGAAATCCAAGCAAGCAACCACATACAACAAGATCCTGAAATATGCATACAGTTTCCTATCATTGATTATGCCATCAAGATATATTAAACCTAGCTTGCTTCCTAGGGTTTCTAATCCACTTTTAGGGTTTTCATTGCAATTAGGGTTTCACTTCATTTTTACTCTTTTAAATCCTAATTATCTCATCTATTCTTCACGGAAGATATTAAGGTTACCTTTTAACAACATATAACCCTAATTTCAATTTAAAGGAACAATTAAACATCAATTAAGTATATTTCTCACCTATTTTCTCTTTCCTTTGCTATTAAATTATTATTCTAAGTTCCTTGAACCTTAAGGAACCTTAATGTCTCAAAATCCCTTTTTGGGGATATACCTTAGCCTTTTACTTATCTTTTATCCATTATTTCTCATTATCTTATTTATTTCTTATCAAAATATCTCTTTTTGAGGATTTCTCTTTCTCTCTTTTTATTTTCCTCATTTTCATTCCTTTTAACATTAGGAATCCTTTAGATACGAAAATCCACCAAGGATAACTCAATTATACCTCCTTCCACTTATTTTCCACATTTTATCATTATTTTCAATTTCTTTCTTAATAAAGAAGTATTTAATTGATCTTTTCTTTTCTTGTTGCATTATCTTTGCAACTGTGGACTCCTTGGAACCTAAAGAACCCAAGAGGCACGAAATCCCCCTTTGGATTATATTCTCTTGCCTTGTAGAGGTTTCTACATTTTCCTTTCCTCCAAAACTCAAATATTCATTTACTAGTTGAATTCCCTTGTTATTGGGCCCAATAGCCAATAAAGCCCACAAAACAACCAACAAGGCTATTGTAAATGAAAACCATTTATTCAAAACAAATTATATCATTATTTGTTCAAATATCTTTAATAGGAGAAATTACTTTTCTTGCCAAAAGAACTCAAAAATTGGGGTTGTAACATTCTTCCCCTCTTATAGGAATTTTGTCCTCAAAATTCCATCAAGCAAACAAACAATTCAGGATAAGACTTTTCCATGTCCATCATTAGCCCCTATGTGGCTTTACCTTATCCATGGCACTTCCAAAGAACCTTTATCATCACATATTCTTCCATTTGAGTTCTTTCTTAGCTCGGTATATCGTACCCTAATAGGTCACCTAGGACATTTCAGCCTCTCATAAAGCTGAATAGGTTCATGGCTCAGCACATGGCTTGAGTACCTCACATAGTGCTCTAGGTCAGACTCATGTAACACACTATACATCATGTTATCCTGACGGGTAAGGCTAAATACAACCATCTCAACCAATCCATCTCAAATGGACCCATATATCGGGGACTCAGCTTTCTCAACTATAGCTTAGAGGGGTCAAATTTGCACATGAAATACTCTCCCACAGTGAACTGCATGTCAGTCTACTTTGCATCAGTGCACGACTCATGTCGCCCCTGGGCTCTCTTTTATCCATTGCATGATCAAATAGACTTCATCTACACACATTGTGGTTCTTTCTTGACCTTCATGAGGTCCCTTCACCAACATCATCTTAATGAATTGGTGACCGACACAACCTCCGTTATAGAGCTTCTTTACATCCCGATACTGGCCATGGTGATTATCATCATCTTACAGAATACAAGAACTGCCTCTATGTATCACCCTGAATGAGCACACATTCTCTCATCAGACCCTCTAGTCTGGATCATACTAACTATTAGTTAGGGGTGATAAACTGTACTAACATTGAGTTCCCCATGTATCTACTTCCACCTCATGGAAGTGATTCTTTAGGTTTTGAACTCGCATCTTGGTGTAGTTGAAACATCTCTTTCTCATATGTAGTTCAACTGAAACCATCCCTTGACAGTATTCTTTCTTTCTCATGTCATCTAAGTAAGGCTATCTACCATAACCCATATTGCATCTTGACCTTCCTTGGTCCAGGGAGACTCACTACAACATCTATAGTGATGAACTCCCATTCCCTCTCAGGGACTCTCCTTATCCTCTATATCAACTCATTGGGTTATAGATGCCCGTCCTTCACCTCCTAGCTTGCATGGTGACAAACCACATGCAACTTCATCTTAAGAATCCAATGTACTACTGTAATTATCTTAGTAGTATCATGGTGTATGATGAACTTAAAATCATGATCTCATGTACGTCATGATTCCTCAAGATTGATTCCTGGGAAACACCTAAACCACTCTAGTCGGGGTTTCATTACCTTCTTTTCAAGAAGTGCATCTGAGGTTCTACAACCATCCTTTCATTGCATCAAGTCCTAGGATGGATAACCAAACAACTACTAACTTGATCAACCGATATCGTTGCATCTGAGTGTTTTCCATACTTACCTCCTTTTTCAAACTTAGGGTTAACCTAGCAACCTCTGCTAGTCTCTAGCTAAACTAGGTAGCTGCATCTCATCCAGAGCATCCATTACCACTTCACATCCTTAGGTGTTAGGTAATTTTGAAGACATACACCTCCATGTATTCCACTCATTATCTCATCTCATCTCTAAATCTATCTTCATCAAGAAACTTTGCGCTCATTCTCTTAGTTTTCGAACTCAACCTTGTATAACTCATAGCTCATGATAAAACATCCTCACACATTGATTACCTTAATACTCTTAGTGTTTGTAAACCATCCATGCATCGTTCATTCCACCAGGGTATGTTATCATCTATGTCCTCATACCTCCTAGCAACTTTTCCACTCACATAATCTTTATCCCTGATGTACGGTATGTGTACTGTCCTATCTCTCACTCCCTTAACAAGAGGAAATAAGCATTTGTTTGCAGTCCAAATACAGAGTTCTTCCTATTCCAAGAGTAGAGATGGTACATCCCACATTTCTAGTACACTTTCAAATCTAAGTTGAAACGTGCAACATATGTCTCTACATCACAAACACCATGATATCAAAGTTACTTCCATGGGAAACTAGTCTTGAACCTACTTGGGTCACCACACAATCATTCGTCATCTCCTCTAGGTCTATAGGGTTCCGGCACTTTTGGGGTCATCCCTCTTCCCTTATGCATCTAGAGAGTGCCCTACTCATCTGCCCTTTGGGTCCCATGAGTTCATGAAGGTGATCAATCTCCTAACCCCTGGCCCTCAGACAATGATAGTTGTTACCTCCCAACCCTATGGTCATGTGCAACTAGAGAATCGGGCAACTCCTACTTCCATCAGTCTTATCCCTCCCTGGCCCTAGGATAGACTTAGTATTCTAACATAGTATATGTCCAACTCAGAACCTTACCCAAGTCTCCATCATCTCTTTGCATTCCTAGTCTGACTTTCATCCTTTCACAGGTGTCATGGCAACCTGCCTACCTTGGTCAGGCCCCATACCGGTTACCTCCATGGTAACACATCCACATGCACTTAGAGATGGTTATCTATGGGTCTATAAGTTCATTCTCTTATCATGTACTCTTCACTTAGCTTCTCAAGATTCTATGAGACCTCCTTAGGTTTCCCCAAAACCTACAAAACTGGTATACACCCTACCAAAGGGTCCCTTCCCAAGGATGGGAGGAAACTACATCTTAATAACAAAGGTCACAAATGCCCCTATGTATAGGGTTTACATCCACATGGCATGCTTAACCCTATCAAGCTACTAAGGCACAAGCAGACCACCTACTAAACCATTCTAGGTCATACTTGTTCTTATTCCTCAACATTGTACCAAGCACATACCTTCCCATGTCATCAACTTAGCTATGAGGGGTTCATCAAACATACCCTAAACTTAAGGGGTTTCCCTTTCCTCTAAACATGAGGAGTACCATGCTTGAATATATAAAACTCAAATCTCATCATGAGCATCAGGTACACCACTTCCCCTCTTAGGCCTAGGAACCCTAGGTTCACTTTTCTGCAAGAGTTGTCCAACTGTATGCTCAACATTCTCACCATGAACCAAGCATGTATAAGGCATGACATGCCCTTCCTGTCATCCTCCTACTCTAGTAACACCTCAAAGTTGAGTGCTCCTCCAGGACAGCCAACTAGGTATAAGGCTTCACAACTTTCTATGAAACCTCTTCAGGGTCTAAGGAACTCTTCTTCCTATCCCTAGAAGGTAACCACCTATTTGCACATAGGTACTAGCAACCTCATCCTCTTTCTAGGGTTTGGTCCCTCCAAAGACAACCAAGGTAACACCAACCTTCAGGGATCATGCATGAGGCAACCACAACCCTTCACTTAGGTCACATCATCCTCAACTCCCAACTGTTCCTCATATCTCAGAGTCTAAGCTTCCAACCTTCTTGCTTGGGTCCTTCTCTCTCTCTCTCTAGATCTAACCCTACAAACAGCCTTACTACTAGACATTCTTTCTTCATTAAGGAGAGAGCTCACAAGCATACCCCTACATGGGTGAAGCCTATGTTCAACTTATGTTTGCTCAAGATTATCCATAGATCTTTATGCTTATCTCACAAGCTATCCATCATACTCTCTTGGCCAGGGTTTCAACCTACTATCCGCACTACTTGACGTACTCTGGGTGCATACTATGCCTTGCTCATATAAGCTCATGGGGTTTCCATAGGTTCTTCACTAACCTCATCATTGAAGGAGCTATCCTTCACTCTAACATGCACGACCCTTCCCAGGGTTGGGTCACCAATGGTACTAGGTCATCCAACCTCTCATGGCTCATATGGCATCCAAGTGCATGTCCACCCACACACCTGGTCTACCATGACATCTAACTCATCGTGTCATTTTTCTCTCTAACCTTTACTTAGGGTTAGGGTTAGCATCATCCTCATAGGATGTACTAGGTCTCTACCTTTAATAAGATCTCTACCTCCAAGACCAACTCTCTCTACTCATCCTCCTGAAAGAAGGTCTAGCCTCAGATCTCTACTGAGGGCATGACAACATATGTCATACGACCTAAGCATGTATCTATTCTTTAGTTTATGCTTAAACTATTAAGCTTATGTCCATGACATCTTATTTACATTTTTTTTTATTAATTTGGTGGAGTATTCCTTAAACCTTATCAACTTTAGCGATACCTCAAGAGGGTGAGGAAAAGAGGGAAAACCCTAATCCTTAAGGTCCTTAACAGCATTTGAGTTGAGAAGGGATGAACAAGATGAGAGAGTCCTAAAGGTATCTTATTCCGAGTCAAACCTGAGACATTGGCCAAGAAGTCACACTAATCCGGGAGTCCTCATATTCTGACTAGTGGTGCGGAGGAAAATCTTGCCAGCCCCCAGAAGTGATCCTTTTCTAGACACCTCTGTCTTTCGAAAAATCCTCTAATAACTCCCTTGGGTTCTACAGAGTTTGTAAAATTTAATAATTATTAAATATTAAATGAGAAACCTATGCTCTGATACTAAATGTAATGACCCCGCCTCCCGGTAACCCCCATTTAAGGGAGACAAAGAGGTCTGAGCCACTATCCCAGTTAATAGGATCAAAGGTTCGACAATTAATCAATAACAATTATCAAATTCTACTAACTAAAGTGAAAGGTTGTAATAAAACTTTGCATATCTTTTTCAAAACTTGGATATCTACCGCTATCCACATATAAAGTCTATGTAACTAATCCTCCTTCGTACTTTCATTCTTATTTAATTCCACATATGCCACTTTACTATTTGTCCTTTTCAATCTCCCACCTAAAATGCCGACAAACAAAACGTCAGTCAACATATCAAAATATACTGGTATATGGGGACAACCAAAATTTTACAAATATGGCTAACAATCTAAATATCACAACCAAGTTAATTAACAAGCCAATTTACACTTTCAATGTGATATTCTCCACTGCTTTTGCCCTAACCCTAGCATACCCACCTTAGGGTTTCTCTTTTGCCATTGAGTTAAGGCCACCTTCTCAATCATGAGCTTGGTGCCTAGGGTCACCCTTCATGGTGCCCTTTAGTCATGCAATATCATAGGCCACCTTGTCAATCCCGAGCTTGGTGCCTGGGGTCACCTCTCATGGTGCCCATTGGTCTTCCCTCCTGGGCTTGACCTATTTGCATCATCCATCAGGGTGGCATGTAGGTGCGAGAATACACACTTATTTTACAATTGTGATCATCATAGTGACTTTATAATTTGCAAGTATGAACATCCAACAGGTAAGTTGCATTCAATGCGCCGAATCATCTGAGAAACTCTTCGGGAAACTAATGCGATTAACCATAATTAACCACATACCTATTCAGCTGATTTGAGATAGAAATATTCCATGCAAGTAAGAAATCCAACCAAACAAGCACATACAACAAGATTCTGAAATATGCATACAGTTTCCTATAATTGATTATGCCATCAAGATCTATTAAACCTAGCTTGCTTTCTAGGGTTTCTAATCCACTTTTAGGGTTTTCATTGAAATTAGGGTTTCACTTCATTTTTACTTTTTGAAATCCTAATTATCTCATCTATTCTTCATGGAAGATATTAAGGTTACCTTTTAACAACATATAATCCTAATTTCAATTTAAAGGCATAATTAATCATCAATTAAGTATATTTCTCACCTATTTTATCTTTCCTTTGCTATTAAATTATTATTCTGAGTTCCTTGAACTTCAAGGAACCTTAATGGCTTGAAATCCATTTTTGGAGATATACCTTAGCCTTTTACTTATCTTTTATCCATTATTTCTCATTATCTTATTTATTTCTTATCAAAATATCTCTTTTTGAGGATTTCTCTTTTTCTCTCTTTTTATTTTCATCATTGTCATTCCTTTTAACATTAGGAATCCTTTGGATACGAAAATCCACCAAGGATAACTCAATTATACCTCTTTCCACTTATTTTCCACATTTTATCATTGTTTTCAATTTCTTTCTTAATAAATAAGTATTTAATTGATCTTTTCTTTTCTTGTTGCATTATCTTTGCAACTTTGGACTCCTTGGAACCCAAAGAACCCAAGAGGCACAAAATCAACCTTTGTATTATATTCTCTTGCATTCTAGAGGTTTCTATTTTCCTTTCCTCCAAAACTCAAATATTCATTTACTAATTGAATTCCCTTGTTATTGGGCCCAATAGCCAATAAAGCCCACAAAACAACCAACAAGGCTATTGTAAATGAAAACCATTTATTCAAAACAAATTATATCATTATTTGTTCAAATATATTTAATAGGAGAAATTACTTTTCTCATCAAAAGAACCCAAAAATTGGGGTTGTAACAGGATTCCTTTCCTCATTATCCAGGAATTTGTACTTCAAGCCTTCAACGAGAGGCTTCAGTTCCGGCTTCGGTTTGGGTGCTTCTTTTTCTTCAGGAGTTTGTTCTAAAGATGCATACTTTACTATTTTTAATGTTATCTCCTCTTCATCACTGAACTCCACCTCCGGTTGATTCAAATAATCTAGAATCTCTACCACCTCAGGGTCTTCTAGACTGGGATCTAGTTTATTCAAGACTCACATGAGGGGGTCTAAGATTGCCTTGTCTTGCACTTACTCACAGTATTGGTTATGATTGTCCATGAAGTAGACTGGCTTAAACAGAGAGGGTCCTCTCATGACATCTTGCACATGAAAGTCGATATGGTCATTTCCAACTCTAAAAGTAATGACTCCTTCTACTACATTGACCAGGGCTCTACCCGTGGAGAGGAAGGGTCATCCAAATATCATTGGGCATGTAGAGTCCTCTTTGGTGTCGATTACTATTATATCCCAAGGTATGAATCACCCAACACAAATTGGGACATCTTCCACTATCCCCACTGGCTTGGTAAAAGTGTGGTCCGCCAACTCGATCATCATTCTAATCTTTACCATCTCCATTAGTCCATGCCTTTTGGCTAAGGAGAGATCTATTAGAATTATGCTTGATCCTAGGTCGGCTAACCCCTTCCTCTCCACATTGTCTCCAACACAAAAGGGGAATATTGAATGCCCCTAGATCCTTCTTCTTCATAGGAAATTCATCTTGGACAAAGGCACTTGACATTTTAGCCAGCTGCACTATCTCGATGTAGTCCCCTTTTCTTCTTTTTACGATTAGATTTTTGAAGAATTTAGCATACGTAGGCATCTTTTTGATTGCATCTAAAAATGGAATATCTAGGTGTAACTTCTTTACAGCCTCCATAAACTTCTCATATATTTTCTTCTGTATAGAAATGGGACTCTTGGGAAATAAGCATCTCTTTAGGTGAAGGCTTCTTCGACAAGATCAATCTTCTCAAATTTTCCACTTTTCTTCTTCTTGTCTTTTTCTTCATTCATGTCCTCCTTCGCGGATTCTTCCCTTCTAGATTCCTCCTCCACTATAGTGGATTTTGTTTTTGGCTTGGCAGCATTTTCTCCTTCTTAATGAACTTATTCTTTTTGCCTCTCCACTACTTTTCCTAATCAAAGAGTAGCCATCTTTACCATTTTTGTGTTGGAGGAGGTCTTTCCTTAGGGATTCTTCTTGACCTTAGAATGTTGCACGACTTGTTGGTCAATCTGTCTCTGATGTGTCTACATGTCCAGCATCTGAGTCTGCATAGTGCTCAGGACACCTGTGTTTGCTATGGAACTTCGAGTTAATTGTTCATTAACATTTGCTTGTGTCCTTACAAATTCAAAAAGTTCCAACACCATGTTGGGTTTACTATAATTATTTCTCTTGCCCTAAACATCATTTTGGTTCTGCCTATATGTATTATTGTTTTGATATTGGCCTTGACTTTGTCATTGGCCTTGATAATTGGTCATGTTCTTCTAGTAAGTTGTAGATTTGGTGTACTGAGTTTGTCCACTTCTTTTTCAAATCATGGTTGCGGCTTAGACGAGCTGCCCAGTTAATGAGAATTCTCAATAGCATCTTTGTTCCCATAGTTAAAACTAGGGTGATCTAGTTTTTTAAAATTCACACAAGAGACGTTCTCTAACTCTTCTTCTTCTTCACTTTCATCACTATCTTTGGGTTGTGCGTAAATGCAGTTATGGACTCTAAAACCTCCTTCACCGCATGTGACACATTTCATAACCTTCTGAATAGATTTCTCATCTTTGCCTCTAGAGTCTTTCAATTGTTTGACATCTATAGCAATATTTTTAATCTGAGCAGTGATAGTTTCCATAGTCTTGGCCTCGATAGAAGGTCCTTTAGGTTTAGCCTTCTTGGATGAGCCCCTACCTCTTCTTTCATATTCCATGCCTACTTGCAGTGCAACCATGTTATTAATGATCAACATAGTTCTCTTCGGCTTCATTCCAAGAAAATCGCTCCCAGTGGCGGCATTTAGTGAAGTTTGCTCCATGGGAGTCATCCCATTGTAGAACACACTCAAAGAAAACCTTTGTTGTAATTGTGGTGAGGGCAATCCCTTTGATGCTCTTAGAATCACTCCCATACTTTGTGAATATTCTCTCCAGGTTTTTGCATGAATCTAATAATGTTGTGCCTATTTTGGATGGTTTTCTCAGTGGGATAGAACATGGTGAGGAAAGCGTCAGCTAGGGGTCTCCATCCATTAATAGATCGATGAGTTAGATAGAGATATTGGGATAGACATTTGTCCTCTAGGGAGAAGATAAATCCCTTACATTATATAACTTCTTATTACACTCCCCTCATCTTGATAGTATCACATATGTTCTTGAAAGTGTCAAGATGATGATAAGGATTGTCATTCTTTGAGTTTCCTCTGAAGGGCTTATTCTAGATCATTGGGATGACTGTAGGGCTCATCTCAAAATTAGTAGCATCAAACCATGGTATAATGATTGGGCATATTGATTCGTTAGCTCTAGTTGCAGCCACTTCTCTAAGTGAATTATCATCTTCGCCATCTTCTTCCTCACTGTTATGGTTGCTATGTTCATAATCGTGATGATTCCTTATGTGTCTTCTATTGTGGTGGTGGAAGTTCTCATGATGGTGTGTTCCTCTTCATCTCATTCCTCTCGATCATCTTCATGTCACTCTTCATGTTCTTCATCCTCATGATGATGACCATATGAGAACTTTGTGTACTTCTTCAGTATCTGGAGGCACTCTTGCATTGTGATCTTCTCCAGAATGCTCTCCTTCTCTATGAGGTAGCATGTGGATGTGAGAGGAAAGGAAGTATGCAGTCACAATCTAGCTCTCTTCAAGCTACCTAATAGTTCTTTGCACAATCAAGTCAGAAAACTAGGCGTATAGAACGAAAACTTTTAAACAATCTAGATATGGTAGATTTAGATTTTTGTGTAGTCAAGCTTATCACTAAGCTTGAGGCATGGGTGTGTTATTAACATAACCGTTTTACCTTATCCCCAACAATAGTACTAAAAAGTTGACTGGCCTAAATCATGCGTCCAAAACAGAGGGGATCTAGAGTAGTCAGGCTCTTAAATTTGTAACCCGACTATTAGGCCCCCACAACTAGTATATGGGGTCCTATGTAGTAATCGGGGATGATCCATAGGGACAAGAGTGGTAAAGTGTTAAGAACATAGAATCATATCTTAGATACATCAAATAAGAAGGGTAGGTTTAAAAGGTGTTCCTAACAGAACGGTACTACTCCAAACAAAACAAAACAAGTAAAAGAAAGATAAAGAAGGAAAATAAGAGATCAAAGGAAACAAACACATGGTAACAATATATGGATGGGAACTTGAATTGGGTTTCACCTACTAAGATCTCTTACCAACATGCAATACTCACACCCTTTGTATTCCCTTATCAAGATTACAAGCAATCATCATATATGTCTATTCAGTCCTCTCTCAAGCTTAGGATAGATCTAGATTATTAGGTTGTATCTCTCTCGAGATGGCAAACAAAAAATCTCAAGGATAACCATATGATCAATAGCTTTAACATTCCAACATTCTCATGGATTCATGTAACTCCAAAACATTTATATAAGGTTAGTACTGCTCTTTCAAGGCACTAATAATCAAACATCACAAGATGGTAGCTAATCATACAATTGAAGCATTAAGAATAAGTGAATGGAGATAACCTTTGCTAAGAGCATATATGTTCAAAAGGATGTAAGTATGCACATGTGGGAGGGCCTTAATGTCTACTACCAACACAAGTTATGTGTTTAGCCACTCATTCTCACGAGCAACATTATGAGATTACAAGGGTGAAGATACATCAAGATAGATGAAGGGGTGGATGAACAGCATAGAGGGAAATGATAGATCTAAAGAGAGAAGAAGGTTGTACACCAACTTACTCCTTCAGCTAGATCTAGTGTTGGTGTACATGATGGATGGTAACTCCTTCCTTCAAAGAAGGTGATGGCAGATCTTCTCTCTCCTCCAACTTTCATCTTTGAAGATCCAAGACTGATTAGTGAGTGTGGAGTGCAGTAGCACTTTGTCATCTTTAGATGATCCCCCCCCACCCTTATCTGAAGTCAAGGCCTATTTATAGGCACTCCCTACCGACTTAACTCTTGTGTAGAATTCAATACTCATGTCTCAACTACAACCATTGTCATCGTCGTGACCCTTGTAGTAGTCATGATGTCTATCTCGGTCGAGGTAATGTCCCGGTCGTGATTATTGTTGTCATTTGTAAGTTTCGCTTATAGTTGAGACCTCAGTAGTAGTCGAGACCATCAATGCACAGTTGCAATTGTGATAGAAAACTGCTCATCATTAAATTTGTCTCGATCGAGATGCCCGTCTAAATGCACCTGTCATGACCGCGACGAAGGTGTTGTAGTAGTGACTGATAATGAGTCTACATGGAGTAAGAAGGTATATTAGCTCGGGTAGTTAAATTTGATTTTTGTTCAAATAAATCAAGTATAGACACCAAACTTCATAAAAGGGATGTCATTATATAAATAAAATAGGTGTAAAATCTTCACAAAATAACATGTTATCAGAGTTTCCTCCTCATATTATGAATCATCCCTTGTTTCAAGATGATATTATTTGGTATATTAGTTCTAGGCTCAAAGTGGCTTAGATTAATAGAAAATCTACTCCTATATGTGGCCTTTTCAGTTTTTCTATAATTAATTATGATGCAAACTTGAGGCACATATTTTTCAATGAGATGGGAAAATTTTTATTATATGAGTGAGAAACTTAAGGGATAAGAAAAACAATGGAACTATCCAATTGGTAATTGTTTATTTGTGGTGGCATCTTAGATGAATTACTAATGTATTCATAGTCTTTCAATTGTTCTTGAGGAAGCGGCTATCTGCACCATTAGGACTTGCATCTTTGTAAGACTGCATTCTTTATAAAGTGTTCCATATGTCCCTCTATGAAGGGACTCCTATAATGGTGTTTCATTAGGTTTGGTAAGATATTTTAACTATCCTAGAATTCCTGGCATTACCTCCATAGTTGTTGCATTCAGTGTTGAATCAATCATGAATAATTAATGGAAATAATGACTCACATGTGCCTTTATCTCATCTGACTCTGAGATCTTTTCTCTATCTTTTAATTTTATTTTTGGGATGATACTCATATGCTTACAATGTTGATGTAGACATGGTGATAAAGTCACTAAAAGCACTAATGTAGGTTTCCTATAGAAGGAGGAAACCAAAGTTAATGATTGAACAACACATATTATTTAATTGACGAGGAGGGTGTAACTTCATAAAGTGGTCTTAGAAATTATCTGAATTGTACCATGCAAACAACATGTATTCATATTAGTATCTCTAAGAGGATTGGTGTCACAATCAAGGTTCATTTGAGGGGAGGGAGAAAATAACACCTTATTGAGGTTATCAATTATCAATATATGACCAAGGTTAATAAGAAAGAGGGCTTGGGTATTATACCAATGCAATTTGAGAAAGAATTCATACTAATTAAACATGCATAAGAGTAATAAAAAGGAAGAAAGGTACAATGGTGCAATGGGACTAATCAAAATTATATATTATTGGAGCATAGCCTAGAGTTAGGATAACACCATTTTGACAAGCAATATCAAGTTGAGAGATAAAGTGCATATGTGCATTTGTTGCATTAGCACTAGTGGAAGAGACATGTGGATATGGTTAGGTAAGTGGGTTGCAAAAGTGTAACCCCCCCTCCAAGTTCATACATGACAGTGGAAGCAAGCCCTATGTTGTCCATAACATGGGTCACTTGGCTTGGAGGAACATTACAAAACATGATACACATAGCATAAAGATAAATAGAACAACATGCATTAATTGGAAATATAGATTCATACATTGTTCTTAAAAGAGAAAAACTAATAACATAAACTATCTCATCCTTGAACTAAAATCTAATACATGAAAGGTAGAACAAATCTATGGCATAACTCTTCTTTGGAAGCTTGATATTGGATCTTCTAAGATGCAGATGGTGCCCCACAAAGCTAATTCCTAGGATCTTCTACTTTGTAGCACTCACTTCAGATACCTTTGCTCCTTGATCTAGGGACATCTGGTCCCATGGCCATGTGAAAACAAAGAAACACATCAGTAAGTGGCATTATACATTTTATAAGAACTGAAAAGTAAGCATATATACTTGACTTGAGAGAAAACCTTGACATGAATTTGACATAAGAATTCTTGATTACATAAATATTATAACATGAAGAATTGAGCAGTAATTATATGCCTCTCTCTATGAAGCCCACTTAAGAGAACATGATTGCTAGGAAATCCCTTGATGCTATGAAAGCCCATAATTGGTATGAATGCCCATGATTTGTCTATAAAAGCCCATAATTGGCACAAATGCCCATAACAACCCCTTGAGGTCCATGATTCAATAAGCATATAAAATTGATTCAATTCCGATTGGCTTAACATTAACATTACCATGAACATGAATTTAATCTTGAACTTTAATCTTTAACATGATGGGATTTCTCCCTCTTGAAACATGAACTTTTAATCCATTAATCATTGATCATAATCTTTAATCTTAATGAGTATGATAACAATAAGACATAAAATATAGAAGTCATCAAGAAATTTATATAATGAACATGATTAGAGGATTGAACTTGAAATTGAAAGCATAATACATAACTCATACATAGAATACAATTGAAACAATGTACATATGTATAGTGGCATGACCCTATAACCTTGGAGCAATTAGATCCTAAGTTGGTCTCTCTGATCTTGAGTCAAATCCTAATCTCCTAAGATTTATAGAAATCCTAATGTTATGAAATAAATATACCTTACATCAATTACCATCTTACACTATCTAAACCCTAATTTTGGTAACATATGAATTCTTAATCTTGAATTAGATCCAAGATGGTATTATTATCCAAATAAGTTAGACTTTACATATAAAGTCCAATTAAAAAAGTTATGGTCATCGATTTCATTAACCTTATGAAGTTAGGGTTTTTCACATAATAAATCACATCAAAGATAGAACTTTTATACAATTTTGGAGTTAGGATGGAAAATAGACTATGAATTTAATTTTGTGGAATCCTTTGTATTTTTCTGATCAATTTCTATATATAACTTTCCATCATTGGATAATCCTATGATATACTAGCCTTTCTATAAAATAAATACCTTAAGGCCAATAGGAGATCACCACATAGGCAACTGACTAGACCAGGGCACCAATCCACTCACACCATGTTGGCGGGCCGCGCTCGCGTGGGTCTCATTGAGTTAGGCAAAAAGAAGGGGAAAAAGGAAAGAATGCCCTTCCCAAGCAAGCAAAAGACGCATAGGTTGGGTCGTCTTTTCACCTGGTCTTTATATTCAACCTTTGTTCTCCCTGATCGCGATCCAGGCTTCTACAATGAGTCAACATGGTCATTGATGTTGGGTTTTAGGGGAGGTAGAGAAGGCAGCGGAAACAAAAAACAAATTTCTCCCCCAAACCCGGAACAAGGAAACGCGTCAACGTCTATATAATAGGAAATGATGGTTTGTGGAATCATACCTTGTCCCAAGGCTTGCTTGGCGACAATACCTCACGCTATGCACGGTCTTCAACTCTGGTCTTAGACGGCGTCTGTGCAACTCCTAGTCACATCAGGACTGTCGACTCCTCCTCCTACCAGACTATCGGATGACAGTTGTTCTCCTGAGCGGCAGAAACCTCTCGCCTCTGAAGTAGTCCACACAGACCACCTGGAACTCCACACTCCTTGTCCCACAAGGAAGTGGAAGGATTTGCACCCTCCTGTTGACGTACTAGTCGCCAACACACTCTCCTGCCTCCAATTGCAACTGCAGTTGTCCTTCCCTTATTGCACCTCCCTTTGCGGGAAGCACTTGCTCGGGCTCTCTCTTGGTTACCAAAACCAGAGAGAACGAAAACTTTGCAGAGCAACTGGTTGCACTTATTTGTACTTTGAGAAGACCCCAATACCCCTATATATAGGAGGGTCATGGGATAGGGTTCTCCATCCCGGGCAATGCGGGACTAAAAGTAGGAGTAGAAGGGTTCGAGATTTTCCACAAAAAGCAACCAACTCACAACCTGAGCCGATCGGCTGGGACCTGAGTCGATCGTTTAGGGTCCCCAACCGATCGGTTGGTGCCCTGAACCGATCGGTTCACGGTCCTGATCCAACTCAAAATGACTTTCCTTCTTTTGTTTCTAATTGGTATCGAATACCAATCCTATTCCCAATCAAATTGGGCAATTGAAACGAAAGGAAAATTCTCACCGACCTGACTTTCCCAAGTTGCTCAGTTGCACCAGTTGAACTGATCGGTTCAACACTTGAACCGCTCATTTCATTCTGTACATGAGCCGATCGGTTCAACACTTGAGCCGACCGGTTCAGCAACCTCATCCGACCGGTTCAACACTTGAGCCGATCGGTTGGGAATGCAGGTTGTGCAGAATCCGTCAATTGCGATTTCAATCAATCTGATACTCCAATCAACATGTCCAACACCTTGAACATTATGATATTGAGCTATCAATCAATTGAGTGTTTAATTGAACTATTAAACTCCTTTAGTAATCAATCTAAACATTGCCAGTGGATAAAACTCCTCTTCCAGGTTAAATCCTATGTGTGTGACCCTGCAGGTCCATTTCACGTTGGCAGTGAAAGTCCATAACACTTATGACTTCACAAGCAAAGAGCGGTGCCTAGTCACACATCAGTGCTACCCAAGTGAAAGTAGAAAGTTGGAGAACAACTTTCATCCTACAATCTGTGAATGGTGTTACAGTGAATGTATAATTCCTTTGTCACTGATATCCCGAATGAACTCGAGGCATGGAACAATCATCCTATCAACGTTCATTCATTTTCTTGATCTCAGAGTAGACTGGAAGAGATATGTATGACATCAATATCACATACTGATTCACACATGTGTGCATGCCTTTCTCAATCCTACTCATCAAGTGTCCATGGATATCAAACTCCCTCAGGAGGGACAAATCCCATATCTATCACTCACCCCTCAAAAGCCCCATGTGTCAAAGCCACCCAATCATCACCTTTATAACAACCCATGTTTCAGGACTGCGTTTGATGATGTCAAAGTGTGCCCAACGACATGTGTTGAGTGTAGTGATTTTAGGTCTAAGAATCACACTCACCACCATCACTTTGAGTACTGACTGTGACTACCATGTCATGGTTCCATGTGTCAAACTCACGGTGGGTCTGTCTGGTACACTTGCTCTCTAACAAGTACCTATGTGTTTGGTTTGATATCTCTATATCATGACTAATGAGCTTCTGTCATCAACCAACACCACAATCTAGTCTTGTGTGTCATTGATGTCTATCTACCTTCCACAATGACATCCGACTAGGGACATAACAAGAATGTACAAACTCTTAGCATCCGTATGATCTCACCGTTCAGGTTCTCAACCTGAAAGCATACGTCATTGAGTACTGTCATTCTCTAGACATTCAATTTATTCTATCACTATCTCATATGACTGAAGCAGAAAGAATTGGAAGCTTGCCTTTGATGTTTATCAAATCAATCTTAATGTATCCCACCAATCATCCCATGATTGGCTCTCAGGGCATACATACCAACAGACTCCCACTTGCACTGCGAGCCAATCACCCTTGAATCGTATTCATAGTGATCTTCAAACATGTCCCACATGTTACTTTTCTCTTGTGCCAACATAGTGAGTAATGGAAACACCTTGCCAAAGTCAGTATAAATTGCATGTCTCTCATCTCTTCGCTGTACGTCACATGTATGAGATGGAGTTGTCGTAATATGTGATCTAGTATTCCTATGCTAACCTTTAGCCACATTGCATGATCAAGGATTCCATACTTGTCATCAATGAGTGGAATATCTATAAGTTCATCTCATGAGCTTCCAGATCCATATAGTATCTACTGATGTTCTCTAACACATAGATACTCGGCATTTCCTTTCAAATGGTTTTATTGGAACATTTCCAATTATCAACAAACTTTCACTTTTATACATCCTATGTATAATTTATGATTAATTTTCTGTCCTTTCGGAAATTCGCATCAATGTAACTCTTTACATTGAACTCTTCCTTATCTCCATAGAACTAGTACTTCTCAAGTACTTATGGTATTCTAGTAACCCTTATTGGAAGTAGACAGACATCCACTCATCATGTCCCACATACGAGTTATCAGGATGAGCACATCATATTGTCATGTCGTACATACAAGATGATGAATGCATTTTATTCTTGCCATGTCCATACATGAAAGATAATGGGATGATTACATACATGATAGATCCATATCTATTCTTAGTGTTCCCATTCTTCATAAGAATTGGACACTTGGCCTTGGGATACTAACTCCGTGTGGCATGGACAAGTTTTCTCCCACTGAATCTGTGTACACTGAACACTTCAGTACAGATTGCCAATGTATGCTCTCTCCTTTTAGGTCAAGAGATTTTCGAGAACTATCTCTATAGATCTCTATTCCTATCACATAGGAAACATCTCTATCTTCATTAAAGATAATTTCCACTTTTGGATTTCCATTCTAGAACATTTCCATTTCACATCAACATGTGGAATGTGAATACGCTCCCACTAAATCACAGATCCCTTCTTTATCTTTGACATATCAGTCAAACCCTTTGACTATATCATCAAAGTAAAGATCCAATTCCGAGTTGCTTGTGCTCAATCAATCACATTGATTAGTCCATTGTGACTTATTGACTTCATTTGCATTAGTGGATTCATAAACCAAATAGATTGTGTCACGTACACATCCTTGTTTTATTCCTCATAGGAATGTGGTTTTAGTATCCATATGCCAAATGCCTTAGTCCTTAAGTTACAATCAATAAGCATCATCCTTCTCAAAATGTTATCCATGTGTCTTAACACTTAAGACTCATTTGCACTTATGGATTTCATCCAATGAGTGTTACCATCAAGGTCATACCTTATGGTTGACATGGATGTCATTTAGGATGTCATGGTCATAAACCATAATTAAGAATTCGATTCCTCATATTCATCTAGATTGTTGACTCATCACATGAACAACTTATCACATAGATAATTGAGGTGTATCTGTTAAAGATATAAGAACTCACAACCCTTGTGATTCTTAATTTCTTTTATTAGTGTGAGGTATTCTTTTATTAAGAAAAATTTGGTTATTTGATAATCATTCTCTAACTCCTTAGAGTATGATTCCTTCTTGATTTAGACATCACCATGCCTTAATCATGAGTTCACTATGATACATTATCATAATCACTCATAAGGATCTCAAACATTTGGTCCAAGTATTTCATTCATTGATCCCATCAAGAATTAATACTTTACCAAATTTGTACTTCATCTATGATAATCTTGAACACTTCAAGATACTCATATTGGTATTTCTCTAAACACCATTTGAAGTATTAGCATTTATTCCAATAGGTATGTAAATAAATCACATGTATTATACCTGATTGGATAATCATTCTCTCACTACCATTAGTGAAGATTGATTAATCATGTCTAAGATATTCATGTCCCTTAATGGTTCTCTAACCAAAAGAGTCTAGATCTATCCATCATATGGAAACTAGAAATGAATTTCTCATGATTGATGCTAATTTGATTTTTTGAGTTATATATAACTTTTAGGTATCATTTTATCTTATGCATATCAAATATCACAAGATAAACAAGGCATTGCCACAAAGATCATATCTTTAAGATTGAAACATCAACTTTATTGATTGCCATCATTGTCATACAATATGCAAAATAAAGTGTTTCTATCTATTGGAAAATATGAAATAACAGTTCATAACTGTATTACATGCCTTGTAGGATAAAAAATAAACTAAAGTACTCATATCTATGGCGGCAACACTTGCCCCAATTATGAGTGCTTTACACTTTACATCTTGGTATCATATACCTCAAAAAGTGTTACAAGTTTATTTTCATGACACCTTTAAGTAGAAACTTCAGTTGCCTCCTTCTTCTTTTGTTCTTCCAGATAGAGAGGACAATTCCTTTTCCAATGTCCTGGCTTTTGACAATGGTGGCAATTTCCTTTCTTGGTCACACCCCCTTTGGCCTTGAGAGCTGAAGATGGCTTAGACTCCTGGCTAGCATCAGAACCTTTCTTAGCTTTGCCCTTGCCCTTGCACTTGGACTTGCATTTCTTTCTTGTGATCACCATCACAGACTTAGGCTTGTCCTTCTTCATCTGTATCTCAGTTGTCCTCAACATGCCCAACAACTCTGACAGTGGCATATCAAAGTTGTTCATGTTGTAGTTCATCACAAACTGACTGTAGGATTCTGGCAATGATTGCAGTATCACGTCAGTAGCCAACTCTTGGCTCAGTGGAAATCCCAGTCTCTGTAGGTTCTCCACATACCCAATCATCTTGAGTGTGTGAGGACCAACTGGATCTCCTTCTGTCATGACGCACTTGAACAGTGCCCTAGAAACATTGTATCTCTCTTGTCGTGCCTGATCTTCATACATGTTCCTGAGATGTTGAATCATCTCAATGACACCCATGTTCTCATGTTGTCTTTGCAACTCATGTTTCATAGAACATAACATCAAGCACTTTGCATCAATGGCATCATCAGCATGCTTCTTGTAAGCATCCCTTTCTGCCTTTGGTGCATTCGGAGTGTGTTCCTCTGGAATTGGAGTATCCAGGACATAGAGCTTACGCTCTTGAGTGAGAACAATTCTCAATGTCTGATACCAGTCGTGGAAGTTTATCCCATTTAGCTTGTCCTTTTCAAGGACCGATTGCAATGAGAAGTGATTGTTGTTTGTCGTCATTTGTACTACAAAAGGAAATATGCAATTTTAGTCTAAAAACTCATTTTTGACTTATTTGATTGATTTGAAAAGTTGACGATAAAATTAGGCCTTTAATTAATTATCGCTCCCACTATTTTACTTCAAATTGATAGCCCTCACCATCAATTCGGAAGATTGCAGCGTACAACCTTCTAGTGGGCAAGATCCTGAAATCCTCTAAGTCATGGACTAGCTAGGGCTGTCACCCACAACATAGATCTCTCAGGTAGGCAACTCTTGCCAATTGCATCATATGAAACTCTTGATAAGATGTCATATGCAAATCCTTGCCATGATCATCTCCATGCCTCAAGGTACTAGATCCCATCTAGATCACCTTGTTAAGTCCGACCCAAAGCAAACACGATGAATATGCACCTTGCTAGGGCATACCCACACATTCATCCTTCACACTTCCACGAGATAGACGGTGCACCATGCTAGGGCGTGCCCACACTTGGTCGATCAAGCTTTTCACATGTGTCACATTTGGAAGGCATCTAAAATTTAATATTTTAATGAGGGATTTGGTTTTATATACATATACATATCCAATCACCACAATACATAGTATGTATCATATACATGCTATATCCCACAGAAAACATGCACAAATGATAAAAGTGATGATTATGGCCATCCTAATGTGATTCCTTGAGCCAAGAGGAATCACGGTCATCTAGGTCTACATCACATGCAACCTGTACAAGATGAATTTTGTGACTTGCCATCCGAGTTGATCAACTCATCATATGAATGAGCTGCTCTCTCTGGCCGGTCGTCTGGGTGCCACCAGCCGATCGGTTGGCTCCTCCAACCGATCGGTTTGCCTGGTCATCGTACATCTCTCCATGGCCACCACCCGCTCGTCTCACTCCTTGAACCGGTCATCAACCGATCGGTTCACTCCTTGAACCGATCAGTTCACGCCTTGAACCAATCGTCTCAGTTGTCGTCTGGATGGCCACCATTCTTTGACATAATAGGAAATAAAATCTATCCTAATATTACATTGTATAAAAGGGAAACCCCGAGTTACATTCGGGGGGAGCAAAGGTAGGAAAGAATCTCAAATTATTTCGAGTTACATCAGGAATAGGAGAAGGAAGATCGGTGCGCAGACCAAGATGCAAGCAACCACACACAACCAATCATAGATAGGGTTTATTGGCCATAATCACGCTATACATCCACCACAAAACTCGTTTAAGGGGGAAGCGTATCGAGTGCATTAATAATACATATCATATATGTAATTGGGATTTGTGGATTTAGGATTGGACATGCATAAAGCCAATATTATTCGCATCATATGCAATAAATAAAGGCGACAAGCCAAAATCGATCATATCGATATTCCTAAAATATAGAACAGTTGACGTGGCTCTGATACCACTGTTGGGTTTTAGGGGAGGCAGAGAAGGCAGCGGAAACAAAAAAAAATTCTCCCCCAAACCCGGAACAAGGAAACGCGTCAACGTCTATATAATAGGAAAGGATGGTTTGTGGAATCATACCTTGTTCCAAGGCTTGCTTGGCGATAATACCTCGTGCTATGCGTGGTCTTCAACTCCGATCTTGGACGGTGTCTGTGCTGCTCCTGGTCGCACCGGGACTGACGACTCCTCCTCCTACCGGACTGTCGGATGACAGTTGTTCTCCTGAGCGGCAAAACCCTCCCGCCTCTGAAGTAGTCCACATAGACCACCTGGTACTCCACACTCCTTATCCCATAATGAAGTGGAAGGAGTCGCACCCTCATGTTGACGTACTAGTCACCAGCACACTCTCCTGCCTCCAGTTGCAACTGTAGTTGTCCTTCCCTTGCTGCACCTCCCTTTGCGGGAAGCACTTGCTCGGGCTCTCTCTTGGTTACCAAAACCAGAGAGAACAACAACTTTGCAGAGCAACTGGTTGCACTTATTTGTACTTTGAGAAGCCCCCAATACCCCTATATATAGGAGGGTCATGGGATAGGGTTCTCCATCCCGGGCAATGCGGGACTAAAAGCAGGAGTAGAAGGGTTTGATATTTTCCACAAAAAGCAACCAACTCGCAACCTGAGCCGATCAGCTGGGACCTGAGCCGATCGTTTGGGGTCCCCAACCGATCGGTTGGTGCCCTGAACTGATCGGTTCACGGTCCTGATCCAACTCAAAATGACTTTCCTTCTTTTGTTTCTAATTGGTATCGAATACCAATCCTATTTCCAATCAAATTGGGAAATTTAAATGAAAGGAAAATTCTCACCGACCTGACTTTCCCAAGTTGCTCGGTTGCACCAGTTGAACCGATCGGTTCAACACTTGAACCACTCATTTCACTCTGTACATGAGCCGATCGGTTCAGCAACCTCAGCCGATCGGTTCAACACTTGAGCCGATCGGTTGGGAATGCAGGTTGTGCAGAATCAGTCAATTGCGATTTCAATCAATCTGATACTCCAATCAACATGTCCAACAACTTGAACATTATGATATTGAGCTATCTATCAATTGAATGTTTAATTGAACTACTAAACTCCTTTAGTAATCAATCTATACATTGCCAGTGGATAAAACTCCTCTTCCAAGTTAAATCCTATGTGTGTGACCCTACAGGTCTATTTCACGTTGGTAGTGAAAGTCCATAACACTTATGACTTCACAAGCAAAGAGTGGTGCCTAGTCACACATCAGTGCTACCCAAGTGAAAGTAGAAAGTTGGAGAACAACTTTCATCCTACAATCCGTGAATGGTGTTACAGTGAATGTATAATTCCTTTGTCACTGATATCTCGAATGAACTTGAGGCATGGAACAGTCATCCTGTCAACGTTCATTCATTTTCTTGATCTCAGAGTAGACTGGAAGAGATATGTATGACATCAATATCACATACTGATTCACACATGCGTGCACGCCTTTCTCAATCCTACTCATCAAGTGTCCATGGATATCAAACTCCCTCAGGAGGGACAAATCCCATATCTATCACTCACCCCTCAAAAGCCCCATGTGTCAAAGCCACCCAATCATCACCTTTATAACAACCCATGTTTCAGGACTACGTTTGATGATGTCAAAGTGTGCCCAACGACATGTGTTGAGTGCAGTGACTTTAGGTCTAAGAATCACACTCACCACCATCACTATGAGTACTGACTGTGACTACCATGTCATGGTTCCATGTGTTAAACTCACGGTGGGTCTGTCCAGTACACTTGTTCTCTAACAAGTACCTATGTGTTTGGTTTGATATCTCTATATCATGACTAATGAGATTCTGTCATCAACCAACACCACAATCTAGTCTTGTGTGTCATTGCTGTCTATCTACCTTCCACAATGACATCTGACTAGGGACATAACAAGAATGTACAAACTCTTAGCATCCATATGATCTCACCGTTCAGGTCCTCAACCTGAAAGCATACGTCATTGAGTACTGTAATTCTCTAGACATTCAATTTGTTCTATCACTATCTCATATGATTGAACCTGAAAGAATTGGAAGCTTGCCTTTGATGTTTATCAAATCAATCTTAATGTATCCCACCAATCATCCCATGATTGGCTCTCAGGGCATACATACCAACAATTGACTCTAGGTGTTTAGATCCAAGAGAGGCAAAGGAGAGTATTGTCGCCTATAGTCTGTCCGGTCGAGCTGAAGACGGTCTCAATTTTGTTGTTAGGAAACCAAAATAGAGAGGACAAGGAGGGAACCTCCGGCATAGTTCAAGAAGAAGACGAGAGGAATACTAGATGTTAGAGAAGAAAATTGGTTATTGAGGAGGGATCCTGAAGTTGAGAAGGATCACGGGGGCAAAACACAACCTTACAGGGGGGTATCTGCCCTTTATACAGGTCGGGCCTATGGAGAGTTGGTTGTCGGCTGTTCTATGGATTGGGGGAAACCTCAATGGCCTTCCAAATGCAAACCAAACCATGAATCAATTTGTGGAGAATCCCTTCGTGAACCAATTGGAGAGGTTTCTAGACTTGCTCATTAATAATGGTGAGAGGAAAGTCAAGAAGGAATAAAGAGCCACATTGTTGCTGGTTTCCAAATCATTCAAAGGTAGGAGATAATCTCCTAGACATTGGATTCGTGATCAATGGTTCAAATGAGCATGACATCAAAGGGGATGGGCCCTAATTTCTAAACAAATTATAATACGAGACATTTAATACATTCATCATTAAATCCTTTCACTTTGGGGAAAACCCAATTAATCCATAACTTCCTCTCCTTTTATCCAATCCACTCCAAATTTTAAAGGAAAGTATTGACACTTAAATCTAGGTGTGGGTGAAATTTGGGGTCAAAATACGAAAGTTAGATACTATTTTATTGCCCCTTAAGTAATTGATTTAATTGATTCATTTAAGGCATATAATAATTCTTTTTCCATCCAAACTTGATAAGCAATCCTATTTAGGTGCATTGTTTGCTTTGGGTGCAAGTTAGGATCGAATTATTCCTATTGGTTACCCTCAACACATCTTTTCTAAAAAGTTCCACATAATTCTTATTTAAATACCAAATCTTCATTAATTTTGCAAATTCCTTTACTTCTTTAACTAATAATTATCAAGAAGAAAAAGGAATTCATTTACTATGGTCCAAGGATTCACTCATCCCATAATTTTGAAATTGGTGCATAGGGGGCCATTTATTATCCTTTTTGCAAAACCAAAGAGGAAGAAAGAGAAACAAAGTTATTAATGATTTTTCTTATCTTAAAAGTTATCAAAAGAAAAGAATACTTCTTATTCAAGCCATCAAATCCATAATTTTTAATTACATGCATCTTTCTCTTTCTCTTTCATCTAATTTAAACATTTTCAAGTATAGGAGAGAGAAAAAGGAAAACCAAGATTTATATCTTTGGGTTAATTGTAACACATAATGCACATATGAATGAAAAAGTCTATTTTGAGTCTCGTTTTAATTTCTCAATGCATCATTGATGCATACCTATTTTAGGGCTTCATATTGTGTCATATTGCATTTCCATCACATCTATACTTGTTAGATTACATGTTATTTCCCCTAATATTCATATTTGTGTAAAATGCACTTATGGACATTATTTGTATGTTTTTCAGGCATTTGGACCACGCTTAGATGGAAGAGAGAGAGGAGTGATCCTAGGGTTTCTTTATCCTTTGAGAGGCCTAAAATAAAGTCTGAGGCTCCCAAAACCTACCCCTAGTAGCCAAAGATCCATTGAAGAAAAAATGCCCAAGAATAAACTAAGTACAGACTCAAAGTGTTGACAAAGAGACTAGCATGGTTGTGGTGCAATAGAATGGCCATGCTAGCTCACTCAAAGACAACAGATCAAGTCAAGAAAGTGTAGAGATCATAATGACAAGAATGACCATGACACCCAGCACAGCTGTGTTGCAACAGACCCAGAATGGTCGTGGAGCAGAGAACTGATAGCCAAATCCCAAGAAAGTATAGAGATCAGAACGACCGTTCCATCAAGAATGGCCTTGCCATGAGACCAAAGAACATTCGTGCCACCTTGCACGACCATGTTGTAGTAGTCACACACCGTGGTGGTCACCGCGGCCGTGCTACCCTTGCCCTACCACAGTCGTGCTACTTCATGTATAAAATTCACCAAGTTACTTTGATTTTTCCCCCATTTCTCACCACTATCATTCCACTCCACCACGACCATACTCACCCCACTCCACCATAGTCATGATGACCACCACGGTCGTTCTACTCACAACCCTAGACTATTTTTGCACTGCTTTACCAATATTTCCCCTACTTAAACCAGGACCCCTATACAAACCTTAGGGGTGGCTGAAGCTTAGGGAGTCGATCCTAGGCCAACCCTAGCTACCTTCTATCACCCCATTTTCTCACCCAATCCATTTCATTCCATTTACACCTCCATTCCACTCCATTTCACCATTTCCACCATCAAAACCCTAGTATCCTAGTGTTTTAACCCTATTCCATCATCATTCCATGTCATTGCACCTTGGAAGGAGGAGGAGGACATCCTGTAGTAGCTGAAGTGGAGCATGTTAGATCAAGGGCTCTAGAGGGGGGTGAATAGAGCTTCACAAATCTCAAAAAAAAATTGGACCACCAAATTATATTCAGTGTAGAAACTTAAACATTCAGCCAATTTGAGATCCTAACTAACATGCATAGCAAGGGTGAGAGATAAAGAAGAACATACACTTGAACAAAGTGGTTTAGAGTGGTTCCACACTTCAAACTAGAAGTGAGTTAGTCCACTACCTAGAGGTGGTTAGGCTCTAGGACTTTGAATCTTGATGCTCTTATATTCATTCATAAGATTACAAGAAAAAAACCACATTCATCCAAGGACTTAATACCTGAAGCAAGGATCTTCAACCTACTGAAGGAACTTATCCACTTGAACCATCGAGTCTTCAGCCTTCAATAAGGAATTACCCACTCCTTCTTCAAGTCTTTGGCCTTCAAGGAATTACCTATCCTTCTTGAACGTCCGCCTTTCCTATCTCCTTCACTTGGAGATCAGGAACACCATGCTTTCTTCAACCTGAAAGAACAGCAACTCCTTCTCCTTCACTCGGAGAAGATCTTCAGCCTTTTCTTCAATAGGAAAGGGGGTAGGAAGATGGAGGTGGAGAGATTTACATGAATACAAGGGGTATCTCTCTTACAACTGATCCTAACTCACTCATACTCATATATTTGACTTGAAGGTAGAGAGAGAAAGAGGCTCAAAGGTGTGTAGCACTCTCAACTAAGCAAGAACTAAACATATATGGAATGATCAACCTTAGAATGTATTCCAAGAGGTCCTATTCATAGCTGAGGGTGCCCCTTTGAGTTGGGGAACACTTAGGGTCGAATTATAGCCCTTTTTGCTCAAGGCAATGAATCTATTTTCACCCAAATAAGTCACCAACGATCACAATCACTTTTTCTACAATTTCAGTACAGTGCATTCGGTCGAGTTTTAATACAGGTAACTCGACCGATTGGGTAAAAGACAAACCCAAATTTCAAACCATCAATCGAGTTTGTCCTGAGGAAACTCGACCGACCAATGAAAGTTGTGTTTGGTCAGTAACCCCATCGGTCGAGTTCTGTGAGTGCACAACTCAACCGATGCACTCTCCAGAAAATGGATCCATTAGATCGGTCGAGATTGTAACTCGACCGATCAACAACCTGTGATCAATTTTCTAAAGTGGATCTAAAGTGATTAAAACTTAGTGTAAAGTGTCCCAATAAATTTTCTTATCTTAGTTACAAGCCATATCATCAATACAAGTGATTACAAAAATATTCTAAAGGCATTTACATGGATTTCCTAAATAGCACACTTGTATAGCTTTTGACTTCAACTTGAGTAAATTAGGGCTTGAGTGTTTTGATCCTTTTCATGTAACTAACACATAAAATCAATCTTAAATACACATATTAGATACATATGAATGGAATGGTTAAGTAATTATCAAAATATGGACAATGTATAACCTCTAGGTCAACATTCTCCCCCTTTTTGACAATGACAAACCATTCCTCTAGCATATTGAAAAGGATATAGAAATTATACCTTTACCTTGCAAATTAGGGGATTCAAGATGTGAACAATGTGAATTGCTCCCCCTCAGTCTATGCTTACTTTAACCTACATAGTTAGTCTATCTACACAAAGTAATTATAACATACAAGTACATATGGTCCTTTGCAAGTCACATGATAAAACATAAAATGAACAAGAAAAGGATCTCATAAGCAATAAGTAGCAGTATGATAAGGAATAGTAATATGATTGAGTTTCATGACATCAAAATTCTCTCCTCCTTTTGACATTATCAAAAAGTAGGGTGGTACAAGATCATATAATCTGCTCTTCTCCGAACACAATCAAGCAGATAATCATATATGCAATCTCAAATCATATGTCAACCAGAGACAAAAGAAACACACAATCTCAGTCATAATCAAAATATGGAGAAATATGGAACCAACTCATAATATATAACAAAGCAAAGAGCTAGAGTGCACATAATATAGATTACAACTCAGAAGCATGTTCTCATAAAAGCAACTACAAATAAGAAGTGATGAAAACTGAAGATAAAATAGTACATCTCAGATAATGTGCCCATATGTTTCTAATACAAAGTAGCCTAGAAATATATATATGATCAGGAAACTAGACTTGAAATTAAGAAACAATCTAGACATCTAGACTATCTATGTCCACAACATCATCATCATCAGCTCCTGGCTCGTAGTCCTCGTCTCCATCTGAAGGTGCAACAACAGTAGAGGCTTCATCACCTGAATCACCACCAGATCCATCACCATCATCAGAAGCATCCTCACCATCACCATCATCGTCGTCAGCAACAACAATCTCAACATCAATCTGGTCAGGCATCTCCTCGTCTGTAGGAGGACCAAAACCACGACCGGGTCAACGAGCATTCTGCTCATCCCAAGTCATACCAAGAGCATAGAGCTCATTGGCCTGAGGGAAGGATGGAGCAGAATTGCCAAGATTGACAAGCAGGGTGGCCAGTGGGCCGGTGGGCGACGGTAGGTACATGGGAGTAGAACCACCAGCAGTAAAGGGTGGAGGAGGAGGAGTAGCAGAAGGCTCGAGGTAGGGTAGTAATGATGATATGCATAAGAAGCATATTCACTACCGAGGAAAGGCTGGTAGGTGGGATAGGGGTGTGTACAGGGCATGTCCATGTTTGACATGAATGAACATAGATCATGATGCAGGTGCTCCTGGACCTGGAGGTTGTATGCCTGTTGGTGCATCATGTATCCCATAAGGGTTTCATTGGATACATGAAATGTAGCATGGCTAGGTTGAGGTGGCTGAGGAGGTGGAGCTCAGGCAGAGGAGACAGAAGTTGTAGAGGCAGAGGTTGAGGGTGAATCACCGGGTGTGGTAGAGACAAAATTAGGCATGTACATCTGAATTATGGTTTCACTGATACGCACACCTTTTCTGGATAGCTTGTAATGGAAGTCAGAAAAGATTGATTTCTTAGTAACAAACCACAAATCAAGGCTAGATAGGGTGGATGGGTGCCTCGGGTGTTCTTACCGGAATCAAAATAGGTCATGTGGTGAAGAATGTATCTTGACTATTTAACTCTGATATTCTGAAGGATGTAGTACATTAAGAACGTAGTGTTCTTTGCAATGTCTATTTGATTATTCTTTGGATGGATGTTGTAGTTGATCACTAGGGCTAAGATACGCTTCCTGAGATTGAGGGAGGAGGAGGGTAGGGTTCTCTTCTTCTTATATGAAGCATCAGGTTTCTTCAAGTAGCGATGAATGTCAGGGAGAGTAAGCTCATTCTACTTGTAGAAACCCTCAGGATCCAAAAGGTTAAAGTACTCGATGTAATCCTTACGCCAAGAGTCATTCTCATCTCCGGAAAAATAAGACATTTAAAATATCCTCAGAGATTTGAAAACTCTTCCCGGCGATCATGGAAGTGAGGATCACTTGAGTATTCAGCGGGGGTATAAGGGTGTCATAATTCCAACTCAAATTAGCGTAGAATTCATGAACTACTTTGGTGCTTGTCATTGAATTGTGAAAGCAGTCACGATCGATAGCCAGGGCAGAGAGGTGATGAACGGCTAACAACTTAGCTACTTGGTATATGATTGATTGACGCTTAGGGCTAGGCTCAAACAAAGCTCTAAAAGGGAAAGGACTCCTAGGAAGAAGGTCCTTATACCTATTTATAGCTTCTATTGAGACAAACAAGGTTTCATCAAAGGGAATCAAGAAGTTAGACGAAGAATAGGATGGAGCATTGCTAGGGGTGAATCTCTTTCTCCTATGGGAAGCCATGGAGGCAAAAAGAAGGAGAAGTAGAGATCAAACGCATAAAACAAGCAATAAAAACCGTCCCAACACCAACAAGGAGCAAAAGGGGAGGTCTAGGGCAACCTATCTAGGTCAGGAAAGGGCTAGTATAGGGAAGGTAAGGGTTTGGGTAGAGAGCTTAGGGCAAGAAGAAGGGGAATCGGTCGGCTATTCTCTAGTTGAGAGGGAGAATAATCGGCGGAACCCAACTTAAGTTGGCTTTAGCCCGCGGATCGGTCGAGTTCTGAGAGTCAGAAACTCGACCAATTGGTCCATTTTAAAACAACTCTCAACCACAGATCGATCGAGTGTGTCCTGGGGACCGATGGTCAACCTGACCTAAAACCATCAAACTCAATTTCTAGCTATATGAATGCTAATTAAATTCATTTTTTGAGTCTATTATGTATATTGAACATACTTAGGCACATATCACTCATCATTGGGTACTATTTAGTGATAAAAACCCAAAATTTGAGAAATGCCAAAAACAAGTGAAACTAAGCATGTCAACAAGCAAATTTTGCAAATTTAGACAAGCAAGATGAGTAAAGCATGTGCAAGACATATAGGATAAAAGCAACTATCTAGATAACATGTCAATATCATCTGAAGCAATAATGAGAAGTTTAGATCTAATGAAGTTAAATTTCTCTCTATCTAGAGGTTTAGTGAAAATGTCTGCCAACTGATTTTTTGTGTCCACATGCGTGATATAAATATCCTTTTTGGCAATCTGATCACGAAGAAAATGATGGAAAACCTCTATATGTTTAGCTCTACTATGCAATATAGGATTATAAGAAAGATTGATTGCACTAGTATTATCACAATAGATTGGAGAAGCATCAAAATATATGTTAAAGTCTTGGAGAATTTGCTTCATCCATAGGACCTAGGCACAACACCTCCCAGTTGCAATGTACTCAGCCTCGGTAGTTGATAATGCCACTGTTGCTCTATTTCTTGGAAAACCAAGACACCAAGCATGGTCCTAGAAGGAAGCAAGTGCGACTTGTGCACTTTCTATCAACCAAACAGCCTGCGTAATCCGCATCACTGTATGTTATAAGATTAAAGTCCCTTGACTTAGGGTACCATAGACCAAAGTTTTGAGTTTTGGCTAAGTACCTCAAAATCCTCTTAACAACAATAAGATGTGATTTCCTAGGACTTGATTGAAAGTGACCACACAAGCCCACACTAAACATAATGTTAGGTCTAGAGGCTAGTTAAAAAAAAGTAAACTTCCAATCATACCTCTATAGAGCTTCTCATCTACCTTCTCACCTTCATCATCTCTATCAAGTGTGGCGGTGTTGGACATGGGTGTGTCCATCAGCTCCATGTTCTCTATTCCAAAGCATTTGAGTAGTTCATTGGTGTACTAGCCTTGGTTGATGAAGTTTCCATCTTTGGTTTGCTTGATTTGAAAGCCAAATAAGAAAGTCAACTCACCCATAATGCTCATCTCGAACTCACTCTGCATAAGAGATATAAACTCCCTACAAATATTAAGATCATTTCTAAC
The DNA here is from genome assembly GCA_963693085.1 of Alisma plantago-aquatica. NCBI lineage: Eukaryota > Viridiplantae > Streptophyta > Magnoliopsida > Alismatales > Alismataceae > Alisma > Alisma plantago-aquatica. The sequence continues at coordinate 332,380,852 of OY856411.1, forward strand.
AAATATGATATCATCAACATAAATTTAAATGATAATAAAAAATTTCTAGAAGTGTGTTTTAGAAATAGAGTAGAATCGACTTTGCCCATGACATAGCCATTGTCTAACAAAAAGTTCTTTAATTTCTCATACCAAGATCGAGGTGCTTGTTTGAGTCCATAGAGAGATTTTTGTAACAAATAAACATGATTAGGTAGCTTCTCATTTTCAAAGCTCGGAGGCTGAGCAACAAATACTTCCTCCTCGATTGTACCATTCAAAAATGCACTTTTAACATCCATTTGATATAGCAAGAAATTTTTATAACTAGTAAAGGCAAATAGCATTCTAATAGATTCATGTCTAGAAAAAGGAGCATAAATTCCATCAAAATCAATACCTTCCTACTGATTGTAGCCTTGTGCCACTAACCTTGCTTTGTTCCTTACCACCTTGCCTTTTTCATCAAGCTTTTTGCAGTAAACCCACTTGGTGACAATGACTTTTATGTCACTTGGTCTTGGCACTAGAGTCCACACACGATTCTTCTCAAATTGCTCTAGTTTCTCCTACATGGCTAGGATCAACTCGTCATCTCCAAGAGCTTCCTTGATATTCTTTGGCTCCAGCTATGAGATGAAGGCATTGTCTGCTTGTTCTTTGTTGTAGGCAGCTCATGTCTTCACTCTCTCAAATGGGTTTCCAATGATTAGCTCATTGGGATGATTCTTTGCAAAGCGAGGAGTGGGATCCTTCTTCTCTTCATCTTCAGCTTCAACCACTTGCTTACCACCGTTGTCGATGTTGAGGTCTTTCAAGATAGGAATTAAGTCATCTGCAACATAATTATCAACAAAATTCTTTCCAATAGCAGGTTTAGATTCAATAAACTTAACATTAATAGATTCTTCAATTTTAGACAGATTAACATTGAAAACTCTATAAGCCCTGCTTGTAGTGCTATATCCTAGGAAAAAATCCTTGTATGATTTCAGATCAAACTTGTCGAGAGAATCCTTCATGTTTAAAACAAAGCAAGGACATCCAAAAGCGTGAAAGAAGTCTATGGATGGCTTTCTACCATGCCATAACTCATAGGGGCTTTATTTAAAGAAGGATGCATAAAAACTCAGTTCTTCACAAAGCAAGAGGTGCTAATAGCTTCATCCCAAAACTTCTTAGGAATGTCATATTCTAGAAGCATGGTCCAAGCCATCTCCTATAATGACCTATTCTTTCTCTCTACTACCCCATTTTGTTGAGGTGTATGAGGAGAAGAAAAAATGTGCGAGTAACCAGATTTTTCACAAAAATGCTCAAAAATATCATTTTCAAACTCTCCCCCATGGCCATTGTGGATAGAAACAATCCGGCAAGAAGCTTAATTTTCAACTCATTTATGAAAGCTTGAGAAAACATCTAGAGTATCACTTTTAGAAATGAGAAAGAAGGTCCAAGTATAACGAGAGAAATCATCGAAAATCATAAGACAATACTTGGAACCACGAAGCATTTGAGTTCTCATAGGTCTAAATAGATCAATATGAAGAAGCCCAAGAGCTCTTTTGGTACTAAGGACTCCTTTAGATTTGAAGGAGGACTTGGTTTGTTTGCCTTGTGTGCAAGGTTGACATTCCTCATCCTTTTCAAAATCCAATTTGGGAAGTCCCCGAACCAATTCCTTTTTGTTCAATTTCTTCATTTGATGCATATTCACATGACCCAACCGGCGATGCCAAAGAAAAATATCATTTTTATCCACAACCAAGCATCTATCAAGTACGCGCTTTAGAGATTCAAGCATAATAACATAAAGATTACCATTTCTAGTTCCCTTATATATGACATTGTAAGTGAGGGAATCTAGAAGCAAACATTCTAAAGAAGTAAATAGAACAAGGTAACCATTATCACAAAGTTGGCTTACACTTATCAAATTGTGATGTAGGCCATCAACAAGCAAAACATTTTTGATACTAAGTTTGTTGCCTACATCACCCTCACCTATTACCTTACTCTTTTTCTTGTCCACGAAGTTTATCGATCCTCCTTTCTTTTTCATGAATTTGTTGAAATAGTTGATTTCACTTGTCATATGCTTTGAGCAGCCACTATCAACAATCCACCTTCTTTTGACCTACATGAAAGAAGGATGTCAGTACCCAACTCAAACTTTGGGATCTGGGGTTAGCTTGGGGACCCATTTCATATTTGGGTTGGTCCCCTTTGGCTTGTAAGGACAATAAGTACAGTAATGATCATCACATGTACAATGAATACATACCATAGGGTTCTTAGAGATAGAAGTCTCTCGATGGAAGATAGGAGTTTCCACACTCTTCTTCTTATCCTTAATCTTGTTCTTGTTATTACCCTTAGGAGCAGTCCCATCATATCCTAACCACTAGTACCAATTTGTTTGGTAGAGTGTTCTAGGACAGCATTAAGGGATTTCTTTCCCATAAGAAACTTTTGCAAGGAACATCTTAACTTAGCATTATCATCACTAATGTTAACAACAGTAGAAGATAAACTAGCAAGATCATCTCTAGCATGCAATAGGTCGGCCTCTAAATAGAGGGCTTTAGTATGAAAAGAATCACGTTCTAAAGCAGTGATAGCTACCTCATTACTTTGCAAAATAGGTCTAGAGGATCGATCATTAACTTGAGCAAGCAACTTAGCATTTTCAGATTTAAGCAAAAGAATTTCCTTTTGATAGGCATGAGTTTCTTTCTTCCTAGCTTCATCAATGAGAGTAAGTTCTACATTTTTTGTTTTAAGAACATCTATCTCATCTAGGCATTTTTGGTTATCTTCCTTAAGAGCAGCAATGGTCTTAAGGTAGACACCATTCTCAACCTCTACTCCATTGTATTGGAGCTCAAGATCAAGAAATTGCCCTTGCAAGGTATCAATACTATCAAGGTGCAACTTTTCATTTTGATCAAGAATCTCAATTTTAGCATAAAGATTATCTATTATCTTTCCTAACATTTTCTTTTTAGTTTTGCATTTAGTACAAGATGACCCACAAGCATTAAGCATATTAATGAGAGTTACTTTAGAAAACTCATGCAAGTTGACTTCACTTACCTCACCTCACTTACCTCATCTTCATCTTCACTTGTAGAGGCCAAGAGAGCAAGGTGGCATTCTCCATCTTTGGAGCTAGAAGAACTTGAGAAATACTCCTCCCAAGCTGAATGAGTTGCATCTTTGCTTCTTCTTTCTTTCTTCTCCTTTCTCTTGTATTTGCCTTCTCTCTTGTACTCCTTGTCCTTCTTATGGCTGCTCTTATGGTGGCTCTTCTTATCCTTGGGGCAGTCACTCTTGTAATGGCCTTTTTGGCCACATTCATAGCATCTACTATTTGATGAAGAAGGCTTCCCCTTGAAGTGTTTGCCCTTGGAGTAGTTAGCTTCATGCTCATTTGGGCCTTCATATTCACTTGAGGAAGGAGTAGGGGACTTGAGTGCAAGTTTTTGCTGCCGAACCATTTCTTCAATTTGAGCTTTGAAGGTTGTGTCCTTGATCTTCTTAGACTCCTCTTCTCTCTTTTCTTCTTCTTCTTGCTTATCAAGCCTTGGCTCATAAGCTTGAAGGTTGCCAACCATCTCCTCAGTTGACAATTCACTAAGCTTGTACACTTCTTCAATGGATGTCACCTTCGGTTCCCATCTCTTTGGAAGAGATCTTAATATCTTGGAGTTGATTGTGCCTTTGTCCATCACACTACCAAGGGTTGCCAATCCATTAATGATCACATTAAGCCTTGTGTACATTTCCTCCACTCTTTCATTCTTACCCATCTTGAAGTTCTCAAGCAGACCACCAAGGATGTGGATCTTTCTTCCTTCACTTGCTCCGTTCCTTCATAGGTGACACATAGTTTGTTCCAAATTTCATGTGTGGTGTCCTAAGAGGAGATCCGGTTGAACTTGGATGGAGTGAGGGTTGCATAGATGATGCTCATGGCTTTGCCATTGAGCTGAGCTTGCTTCATTTGGGCCTCCGTCCATGTGGATCTTTACCCCTTTGGATCTTCATACTTTAGATGCACCACCTTCCACATCTCATAGCTTACTCCTTTAATACAGAACTACATTCGTTTCTTCCAATAGAGGAAGTTGGTTTCGTAGAAGACCGGAAATTGCATGGAGAAGCTTCCCTCCAAGTTGAGATATCCAAGTGCCAAATTGCCCATATGTGGAGGTAGGTTGGAGAAGACCTACTCTGATACCAGTTGTTGGATCAAGAGCTCTAGAGGGGGGGTGAATAGAGCTTCACAAATCTCACAAAATGAATTAGACCACCAAATTAAATTAAGTGTAGAAACTTAAACATTCAGCCAATTTGAGATCCTAACTAACATGCATAGCAAGGGTGAGAGATAAGGAAGAACATACACTTGGACAAAGTGGTTTAGAGTGGTTCCACACTTCAAATTAGAAGTGAGTCAGTCCACTACCTAGAGGTGGTTAGGCTCTAGGACTTTGCAATCTTGATGCTCTTATATTCATTCATAAGATTACAAGACAAAAACCACATTCATCCAAGGACTTAATACCTCAAGAAAAGATCTTCAACCTACTGAAGGAACTTACCCACTTGAACCGTGGAGTCTTCAACCTTCAACAAGGACTTACCCACTCCTTCTTCAAGTCTTTGCCTTCAAGGAATTACATATCCTTCTTGAACGTCCACCTTACCTATCTCCTTCACTTGGAGATCTGAAACACCATGCTTTCTTCAACCTTGAAGAACAACAACTCCTTCTCCTTCACTCAAAGAAGATCTTCATCCTTTTCTTCAATAGGAAAGGGGGTAGGAAGATGGAGGTGAAGAGCTTTACATGAATACAAGGGGTATCTCTCTTACAACAGATTCTAACTCACTCATACTCATGGATTTGACTTGAAGGTGGAGAGAGAAAGGGGCTCAAAGGTGTGTAGCACTCTCAGCTAAGAAAGAACCGAGCATATATAGAATGAGCAACCTTGGAATGAACTCCAAGAGGTCCTATTTATAGTTGAGGGTGCCCCTTTGAGTTGGGGAACAGTTAGGGTCGAATTATAGTTGTTTTTTCCCAAGGCAATGGATCTATTTTTGTCCAAATAAGTCACCAACGGTCATAATCACTTTTTATGCAATTTCTGTATAGTGCATTCAGTCGAGTTTCAACAAAGGTAACTCGACCGATTGGGTAAAAGACAAACCCAAATTTCAAACCATCAATCGAGTTTGTCCTGAGGAAACTCGACTGACCCATGAAAGTTGTGTTTGGTCAGTAACCCCATCGGTCGAGTTTTGTGAGTGCACAACTCGACCCATGCACTCTCCAGAAAATGGATCCAGTGGATTGGTCAAGATTGTAACTTGACCGATCAACAACATGTGATCAATTTTCTAAAGTGCATCTAAAGTGATTAAAACTTGGTGCAAATTGTCTCAATCAATTTTCTCATCTTAGTTACAAGCCATATCATCAATACAAGTGATTACAAAAATATTCTAAGGTCATTTACATGGATTTCCTAAATAGCACACTTGTATAGCTTTTGACTTGAACTTGAGAAAATTAGGGCTTGAGTGTTTTGATCCTTTTCATGTACCTAACACCTGAAATCAATCTTGAATACACATATTAGATACATATGAATGGAATGGTTAAGTCATTATCAAAATATGGACAATGTATAACCTCTAGGTCAACAGAGCATTGCTCCAACTACACTGAGCTCCTTGGCTTCTTCTACCTCTTTCTCCTTTCTTTTTGTATTTTGCATTTCCATGAGTAGCTAGGCCCCTTAGGTGGGTTGTTTGGTGCCAAAATGTTACTTTGATACCATGTTGGGGGGAAATGATATGTAAACATTGTAATTTCATTTTCTAATGATTATGTTCTATTTATATCTCACTCTTCAAGAATTGCATGTTGGTTTGTGCTTGAAATCACCTAGGAATTTAGGAAAATGTTTTATATGTGTGAATTTTGGAATTTGCTCCTAGGTCCAATTCATGGATCCCTAGCTAGCTACCCATCCTCCTACATGATAATTAATTCTCCTAAACCTAGGTGAGAGATCTAAGTAGCTAATTTATATGAATGTACTGTGCTTATCATGAAGCTTTCTCAAGTCTAGAATGTGGGTGATGGGAGGCCTAAAATATCACTTCCACTCCCATTACTAATCGCAACCCCTAATGATACTAAGATCATCTAACCTAGAAACCTAGGCCTGTTTAGACTCTAATTGAATTGCACCTAATTCCTAGCCCAATTGAGCCTCTTAAGGGTAGTAGGAGGTTCCCTATACACAACCTAGTCTATCCATGGCCAGTTAGTAGTTTAGGATAATTCATTAGACTCTAGCTTGTTGCTTGGTTTGGTAATCTAAATGAAAGCATAATGTTCACATGTCACCCCCAACCTATATGATAAGTGTGTCCCCCAAACAACCCACATTTCCCTTTTATTGCATGAAAACCCTAATTGCCATCTTTCTTATCTAGAGTTAGCTTAGTTAGTTCTTTACTTGCTTAGTTATCTTTTTACACAGTTCTTGCTTTGTTCTTGCTAGCTTAAGTCTTTAATTGCTCTTTTGCCTTGTTTTCTAGCTTAGTGTAGTGTAGACCTTTTCTTGCTAGCCTTAGTGTAGATTGTTCTCTTCTTGCCTTTCTTTCTTGCCTTGTCTTTTCTTGCTCAATAGAATTAACTGTCTAGGGTCAGCTCAGTAGAAAGGAACAGAAGGATGTTTGCAAAGAGGAGGTTCTAAAGGAGTATAAAGATATGACTGTAAATTGATCAAATGACCAAGATTTAACTTGGAACATTAATTATCCATACCAGTACCTACAACAAAGTGTCATTTTACTCCTTCATTGATGCAAAATATGTTAGTAAAGATATATGTGACTTTTGAGCTTTGCAAGTCACAAGAAATGGCAAGTTTTTTAGTAAGAGACGCTTATCATTTCTTGAAATGGGATGAGGGGATGGAAGCCAAAGTTCCCTGGGAAATCATTTGGAAGCTTGAAGTCCCTACGAAGTTAAAACTTTTCTAATGGTTGGAAAGTAGTGAAGTGTTTGTAAACAATAAGGAAGAAAAGACATTTTACTAATGACACTACATTCCAGAAATGCAAAGCACATGAACAAAAAGTATCACTCACTAAGAGAATTCAAAAATAGTAAGGAAGTACGATAGAAGCTTGACATAAATGTAAAAATTGTATTTAATGTGTACAACGTTAGGGATTGATTCACCCAAAACTTGAAGCAATCTTCTTCACATTTGATTTTTCTTGTAGGTTGTTGGTACATCTGGTAGAGGTGAGATAAGCACCTTATTTAGAATATATTCACTAGTGCATGACATCAGGATGGATTTATGAAAGACTAAGCTCAAATGAAAGCATGGTAGAAAACTAATACAAAGTTCATTTTTATGAGGAAAATTGTAAGGAAAAAATACTAAATTACATTAAATCCTAGTTCGATCTTCCTAAGCACCATTAGTTATTGATTTAATTTTCTCTTAGTTAGGTTGAACATTAGTTTAAATCACAAACCTTATTTGTTAAATTATGGTTGTTAATGATTAGGTTTGTAGGGTTGTACATTGAAAACCCTAGTTGCATGAAATCATCAATAGAAATATGACAAATTTGGTGATTAGTATAACACTCTAGTAAAAGATTTTTATTATTTTGTGTGTGAATCAAATTACCTTGAATTTTGGATATTTATTGTATAACTAAATTATGACTGTTAGAGAAAAATGTCATAATTGTTAGAGTTTCCTTGACCTATTTCCCGGTCGAGTTTCCCCAGAAGAAACTCAGCCGACCATGCTATACAGGTTGAAGTATAGCAGTGTATTATTTGATTTGTAGTAATTTATTAGCTTATACAATTAGGTTGAAACTTTAAGTGAAGGTTTATACTCTATTTAAAATGAGACATTAAATTTTAATAAAATTTGGAGAAGTTTTGTTTCACAAAGGAACCTTGTGTTGGTCAACTTTCTAATAGAACAAACTCGGTCGACCAGATTTTCTAAAAAAAATAAAAAGGGCTGAAAAATGTTTACAATTAATTATTCCAAGCACCATAATGAGTATATAGGACACTATTTAGACCCAAGTAACCTATCATTTCTGTCATATAATTTAGATCTTTGGAATTCTTTAGAGAGAAGGGGATTCTAAGGTTTGGAGAATTTGAAGTTGAAATTTCAGATTTTTAGGTTTTCTCTTTCCAAGGTTGTTAAATTTTATATAGATCATCAATCTTTGCTAGGTTTATTTGCTTTAATTATTTCCTATGCATATAACTCCTCACTCCCCTGATTTAGATAAAAAGATACCAAATCAATCTTTTTTTCATTCTTTCTTCTTCATTTCTTCTTCTTCTAGGTTCTTAAGAAAATAAGAGCAAGAATATTCTGATTTCTTGAAGCGAGGACTTGATTCAAGAATTAGCAATAGTTTGGTTACGAATTTTAGGTTATTCACACATAAGGTGTGTGGTGTAGGTTCATTTGAAAACTTTCATTGAACTATAATATAAAATCTACTCATTTAAGCATAATTGGTGGAAATCGAGAAGCTCCAACATTGTATAGGACTATTTTTCTTTCCTTGATTTTGAATATAATTCTAGTCTTAATCCTTGCAAATTAACTGAATGGATGTTAAAATTTATTGATCATGAGTAATATTCATTTCATAAATTCAGTTTGCACATTCTTATTATCTATACATTGAAAATGTCACATATTAATTAAATATGGAGTATTATACATAATATGTGAATTCTTGAGTTGTGATTGTTTCATTCTAAATTATATGATGGAAAAAGATATATAGGGTACATGTAATCTGAACTAAAACATAACATATCTTTGAAACCCTAATTCACATAGGATTAGAATGTGAAATCACATATGTTTCATATAACTAACTCATATTTTTCTTAAAGTGAGTAAATGCACTTAATATCCATTATAATGTAACTCATCCAGATAGGAGCTCTGAACACTGTGGTTTTCCCCTAAGGTCTGCACTATGGAAATGAAACGGAATTCCTTCTAATAGTCCTTAGATTATTAAAAGGAATGTTGGATTTTGATTCTAGACCTTGAAGGCTAGGTCACAGAATTTAGGAAAGATTTTAAGACAAGATGCTAACCTAAATTCTCAATTGTTGAGTAAATGAAATAAATTGTTTTTGAAATAGTGTTATGGAAATTGTGGTCTTGATGTGAAAGGGATTAGTAGGGATAGCTTTGTTTAGTATCTAATACAAGATTCCCTAGGTTTGACATTTATGTCATTAAACCTACCTCGTGTACCTGAGATGAGGTTTGTAAAGTAGAGAGGCTTTATGCTTTGACCTAGCCAGTTTTGGCAACTCTAGGTAGACTAGAGTTTGATGCTTGTCTTAGGGTTTTTGTTTAACCCTAAGATGTGGACAGTGACTCATTGACACGAGAACCTGTCTTGATGACTTTTACTTGATCACGCATAGATCAAGTAATATCAGGGTAAACCTAACAATGATTCTTGACAACTCGAGAATAAGATTTGATTATGAATCTCCAATTACATGTTAGTTATACTTGTTATTTCATGTTCATTATATGTAGATTATATTTTCCATTGTCTGCATGATATTTATAATTGTTTGATTTGATCTTAAACATACTTATCTCTAATCAGTTTTCAAAGGATTAGTTCAATGCTAGTTTTGTCTTGAACATGTTACACTCACTTAGTGTGTTGATAAGTGGTGGTCTAAAAATTTTTAGGTATTGAATCAGTTTCAGTTCACCCAGGAGCTTCTCATCCGCACTGATCTTTTTTTCATCATCTGAGATGGAGAATTCTCTTCTTTTTGTAGGTTATATGTATAGTTTGTCCCTATACTAGGGAGTTGTAAGATGGGGTGTGTCTGTTTGTACTGATTTAGTTTATCTTGATCTAGGTCTCTTATGTGAATGTAATAGTATAACTTTCTACTTAATGTTGTATTAAAGTTTTATCTTGAACAATGTTTACATATAGGGTTTTCTTGTATATGATCTGATGAAAATGAATACCACTTTGATTTCTTGATCCAAATCTAGCATTAAATGAAAAAGGTTATTTGTGTTTTTCATATAATTGAATGTTTTAATTACTTTATTAAGTGATAATTTGAGGAATATTGTGGGTAGTTTGGATAACAATATGGGGTCTCAGAGGTGGGGTCCCATAAATTGTGGTATTGGAGCCTAGATTTTTGCTAGTGCCTATATACAATGACATTAGATGAGTCTATGAGTCTTATTGTGTCCTTAAAATTATCTAATGATATATGAAATATTCCCTTTTCTTTCATATCATGGCTGGTAGAGGTGAAGAACAAGCGGAGATTTGCTATGTGGCATTTCCATTAGGTGGTTCTAAGAATGCACCAGGATAGGAAAATTCTCCTATTGAAGTAATGGATCAACATCATGTAGTGACTACCTTATCTACCATTGAGAATTAATGGATCAACATCATGCAGTGACTATCTTATCTACCATTTATCCCATCTATGATATGAAACAGAGACTAGTGTCAGTGATGGCTCATGCAGCAACAGGGGTAGTCCCTCCATTAGCTTCCAAGTGTTCCTGATCCATTGTGTGATATTAGCAGGTCTTATGAGAGGCTGAGAAGGATGGGTTCCTATGCCTTATACAACATTTTTGATTTTGTAAGGGAGAGATTTTGAAACTCATCAGAAGGTACTTGGTGAAATGAGTAGGCCATGTACTAGTGCATAGTAAAGGATGACTAGGTCATTTACCTATCCTTCTAGGAGGCCAGTTGCATTATCTAGTTTACGAATACATGTGTTGTGCGGTGGGGGTAATCCTACTTTTATAAATAGGCTCAAACACCTAGGAAGACTTATTTTTTCATCTTTCTTATCTAAACAATGTGTTTATGTATTGATTAAAGGTGAATTAACAAATTCACTATCAATAATAAATATCCATTGCCTAGGATCGATGATATTTTTGATCAATTGAGAGGGGCAATAGTGTTTTCTAAGACTGATTTGCAATCAGGTTATCATCATCTTTGCATGAAGGTTGAAGATGTCCTAAAGATAGCTTTCAGGACTAGATATGGCCACTATGAGTTCTTGGTTATGTCATTTTAACTAACCAATGTAGCGTAAGTTTTTGTGTACCTGATGAATAGAGTAATTTTTTAGTACCTTGATCGGTTCATTATTGTTTTCATTGAAGATATCCTGATATATTCTGTGAATGGGTAGCAACATGAGGAGCATTTATGATTGGCTTTGCACTTGCTGAGATGAAATAAGCTATATGCCAAGTATAGTAAATGTGAGTTATGGCTATCTGAGGTGGCATTTCTAGGCCATGTCTTTTCTATTGAAAGGGGTTTTTGTAGATCCTAATAAGGTAGAATATGTACTCCAGTGGGAGCGTCCCAAGACACCCACTAAAATGAGGAGTTTTCTTAGTTTAATAGGATATTATAGAAGGTTTATACATGACTTCAACATTAACTCATTTGATGAGGAAAGAAGTCCAATTCATATGGATAAATATGTGTGATCATATATTTCAACAATTGAAGAAGCTATTGACATCTACACCAGTCCTAACTCTTCCTAATACAACGAAATGTTATGTTGTATATTATGATGCTTTGAAGAAGGGTTTAGGTTGTGTTCTTATGCAGGATGGTAAGGTAGTGGCATGTGCTTCTAGATAGTTGAATAAGAACGAACAAAACTACCCTATGCATGCCCTGGAACTTGTTGCAATAGTCTTAGCATTGAAGACCTAGTGACATTATCTATATGGAGAGCCTTGCTAGGTATATACTTGATCATAAGAGATTGAAATACATCTTCACACAGAAAGATCTAGATATGTGGTAGCGTAGATGGCTTGAATTGATTAAAACCTATGATTTCACCATTGATTACCATCATGCAAAGGCAAATGTGGTGGTACACTCGTTCAGTAGAAAGGCATCATGTTCTATGCCTTTTATAGATATGAATTCCATGGAATGCATTAGAAGGGACATGCTTTTGTCTCTGAGGGAGATGAATGTGCATATGGATTTTACAACTTCTGGTAGTCTTCTATCACAACTCCAGATAAAAATTGTGTTGGAGAAACAAATTAAACAAATGTAAGGCACATATCCTTATATTCAGACTTTAATGAAAGAGATGCAAGAAGGGAAGAGACAAGGCTTCCATTTCACTAATGAGGATCTTTTATGTTTTCAAGATAGGTTATGTGTCCCATATTAGGTGAAGTTGAGAAAGATTGTGCTTGAGGAAGCACATTATTCTATGTATGTGATGCATCAAGGTAGTTCCAAAATGTGTAAAAATCCCAAACAATTGTATTAGTGGCATGGAATGAAGAAAGATGTAGCTGATTTTGTTGCAGATGTGGTGTATGTTAGCAAGTAAAGGTAGAACATCAAAGACCTATTGGGTATTTGTAGTCTTTTCCTATACCATAGTGGAAATGAGATCATGTTACTATGGATTTTGTAGTCGGCTTACCCCATTCTTCTAAGTGACATGATTTCATATGGGTTGTCGTATATAAATTGACAAAGACATCTCATTTTCTTCCTATCAAGATGAATTTTTCAATTGAATGACTAACTCATATATATGTTGACGAGATAATCAGACTACATAGAGTTCCACTTTCTATTGTATTAGATAGAGGTCCACAATTTACTTCTAGGTTTTGGGATACACTACATGAATCAATGGGATCTCAATTGAAGTTTAGTACTACTTTTCAACCCCAGAGGGATGGATAGTCAGAAAGGATAATACAAATGCTAGAAGACATGCTTAGGGCATGTGTTCTACAATTCCCTAGAAGTTGGGACACACATGTTAGCATGATCGAATCTGTATATAATAATGGTTATCAATCTAGTCTTGGAATGGCACTTCATGAAGCACTATGTGATAAGAAGTGAAGATCGCCATTATGTTGGTATGAGGTTTGTGAGAGACAGATGTTGGGACATGAGATAATAGAGAAAACTTCTGAAAAGATCTATGTGGTACGTCAAAAATTGAAAGTTGCACATGATAGACAAAAGATCTATGTAGACCACAGGCGTAGACCTCTTGAATTTCAAGTAGGGGATCTAGGGTATCTAAATTTTCTCCTTAAAAAGGTTTTCTCAGGTTTAGTAAGCGGGACAAGTTAGCTTCTAAATATATGGGACCATACCCTATTCTCTGACGGGTTGGAAAAGTAGCTTACCAACTTGAGTTACCACCTCAGTTAGAGAAGATACATTATTTGTTACATGTATATGTGCTAAGAGAGTGTCATCATGATGCTGATAAGATCCTGTATCCATCTGATGTACTATTAGTAGTTGACATGACCTATGAGAATGGCCAGGTTTAGATTATGGATAGGAATATCAAAAAGATGTGTAGACGTGGGACACCTATGGTGAAAGTCTTATGGAGACATCATAGAGTTGAAAATGAAACATGGGAACTTGGAGATGAGATGTAGAGATGCCATCTCAAACTTTTTTGGAGTTTTGGTATGAAACTCTAAATGGATGGGAGATTTGTCAGGACCCATTCCTATTTTACATTAGTTTGATCTTCCTAAGCATCATTATCTATTGATTTAATTTTTCCTAATTAGGTTGAATATTAATTTAAATCTTGAAATTTGTTTGTTAAATTATTGTTGTTAATGATTAGGTTTTTAGGGATTTAAATTGAAAACACTAATCGCATGAAATCCTCAATAGAAATATGATGAATTTGGTGTTAAGTATATTAGTATAGTAAAATATTTTTATTATTTTTTGTGTGACTCATATTACCTTGAATTTTGGATATGTAATGTATAACTCACGTATAAGTGTTATTGAAAAATTTTAGAATTTTTAGAATTTCTTGGACCTATTGGTCTGTCAAGTTTCCTCAGGAGAAACTCAGCCAACCATGCTATACATGATGAAGTATTATAGTATAGTATTTGATTTTTAGTAATTTATTATCTTATCTAATTAAGCTAAAATGTTATCTAAAGTTTTATACTCCATTTACAATGGCATATTAAATTTCCAGAATTTTTGAAGAACGTTTGTGTCCAACAGAACCTGGTGTCGGTCGAGTTTCTAACAGAACAAAATTGGCTGACCAGATTTTTGGAAAAATAAAAAAGGACTAAAACGTTTATAATTAATTATTCCAAGCACGTCAATGAGTATATAGGACACTATAACGACCCAAGCACCACTCATTTCCGTCCTAAATTCTGGAGCTTCAGAATTCTTGAGAGAGAAAGGGATTCTAGGGTTTGGAGAATCTAAAGTTGAAATTTTAGATTTTTGGGTTCTCTTTCCAAGGTTGGTAAATTCTATATAGATCATCAATATTTTATAGGTTTATTTGCTTTCATTCTCTCATATGAATAGAAATCTTCACTCCCCTGATTTGGATTGAAAGATACCAAATCAATTTCTTCTTTCATTCTTTCTTCTTCATTTCTTCTTCTTCTGGGTTCTTGAGCAAATAGGAGCAGGAGAATTTTGATTTCTTGAAGAGAGGACTTGATTTAAGAATTACCAGTAGCTAGTCTATGAATTTCAGGTGCTTTACTCCTGAGATGAATGGTGTGTGTTCATTTGAAAACTTTACTTTAACTAAGATCTATTCATTTAAGCATAATTGGTGGAAATTAAGAAACTCCAACATTGTATAAGACTTTTTTTCCATGATTTTGAATATGATTCTAGTCTTGATCCTTGCAAATGAAGTGAATGGGTGTTAAATTTTCTTGATCATGAGTAATATACATTTCTTAACTTCATTTTGCACATTTTTATTATATATACATTGCAAATGTCACATATTGGTTAAATATGGAGTATTGTACATAATATCTGAGTTCTTGAGTTATGATTGTTTCATTAGAATTTATATGATGTAAAAAGATATATAGGGTATCTGTAATCTGAAATTAAACATAATGTATCTTTGAAACCCTAATATACATATTCTAGGATTAGAATGATACATTTGTGCATATAATTAACTCATATTTTTCTTTAAGTGAGTAAATGCACTTCATATCCATTATAACCTAACTCATCCAGATAGGATCTATGAACACTGTGATTTTCCCCTAAAGTCTACACTATGGAAATGAAACGGAATTCCTTATAATAGTCCTTAGATTATGAAAAGGAATGTCGGAGTGTAAGCCTAGACCTTGAAGGCTAGGTCACCAAAATTTAGGAAAGATTTCAAGATAAGATGCTAACCTAAATTCTCGATTGCTGAGTAAATGAAATGAATTTTATGTGAAACACTATAATGTACATTGTGGTTTTGATGTGAAAGGAATCAATAGGGATATCTTTGTTTAGTATCTCATATATGATGCCCTAGATTTGACATTTATGTCATTACACCTATCTCATGTACCTGAGATGAGGTTTGTAAGGTAGAGAGGCTTTATGCTCTTACCTAGACATTGTTTGGAAACTCTGAGGAAAACCAAAGTATGTTGCTTATATTAGGGTTTCCAAATAACCCTAAGATGTGGACATTGAGTCATTGACATGAGAACCTAGCATGACTACTTTTACTTGATCAGGTACAGATCAAGTAATTTCAGGGCAAACCTAACATGAATCTTGACAAGCTGAGAATAAGATTTGATAATCAATCTTCTATTACATGTTAGTTCTATTTGTTATTTCATGTCCATTCTGTGTACCTTATATATTCCATTATATGCATGATATTTATAATTTTTTGATTTAATATTAAATATACTTATCTCTGGTCATTTTAAAAAGGATTGGTTCAATGCTAGTTTTGTCTTGAACCTATTCCACTCACTCAGATTGATGATAAGTGGTGGTTTAAAAAAATTTAGGTACAAAATCACATTCAATTCACCCAGGAGCTTCTCATCCATGGTGGTCTACTCTTCACCATCTGAGGTGGAGAATTCTCTTCTTGTTGTAGGTTCAATGTATAGGTTGTCCATGTACTAGGGAGTTCTGGGAGGGTATGTGTCCTTGTAGTGATTTTCTTTATCTTGATCTAGGTCTCTTATGTGAATGTAATAGTATAACTTTCTACTTTATACTGTATTAGAGTTTTATCTTGAACAATGCTTACATATAGGGTTTTCTTATATATGATCTGATGAAAATCTATACTACTCTAATTGCTTGATCCAGATCTAGAATTAAATGGAAAAACTTATTTGTGTTTTTCATATAATCGAATGTTTTGATTATAGGACTTAAGTGCTGATTTGAGGATTAGTGTGGGTAGTTTGGATAACATTGTGGGGTCTTAGAGGTGCGGTTCCACAAAAGTTTCTTCATCACTTTTCTTCCCCCATGGGTGGGTGGGCCAAGGTGAACATATATGCCTCTATCCACAAAGACTAGACAACTTGGTGATATGGGTAGTTCAATCATTCCTTTTAAGATAATTTATCCAAGGCCTCAAATCTTGGAAAATTACAATCTCCCCCACTTAAACTCTTGACGTCCTTATCAAGGCTCAACTATATGACCTCATAATAGTTCTTGCATTTCAGAACAGACCCAAAATGTCCCATGGACACCCAACTCCCGATCACAAAATACCAACACAAGGGTGGCTACATCACCATGGACAACCGTTTCCACCATGTCTAGACTGCACGGATCAAGAGTGGCATGCCACATTCCCATTTGGGCCGCACCTACTAGAGGGGTTTTCACTCTGATACCATTTGTAACACCTGGACCCACTATCTAAGTCTCTAGCAAAGTTTTTAAGAATGACAACCGGCCCCACACGCCACCACTAGCCTAAAATGTGTGCTTTGTCCTCACTCACACGTAAGCTAAGATAAACTCCCCAACTGGTCACTCATCCTAGTACTACTTTGGGCTGAGCATGCTTAGCCACATAGTTCTTTAGTGATGGGATCATTGAAAAGGAGGTGCACCTTGGTGGTATGGGTAGTTTGATCATTCCTTTTAAGATCATTTTATCCAAGACCTCAAATCCTGAGACGTTACATATTCACATGCATGGGACTTGACTAAGAAGGATTTATTATAGGTCCTATGAGGCTTGCTTTCAAATACACACAGAAAATATATCCCTCAAGACCAGGGGTTTGGATTGTATTATAGGGAGTGGGCAAGATATGGGTTGATCCATGAGGAGTGGGGGATAAAGTCTGGATAGATTTTCTTCTTTAGGTATTCAAAGTCAGGGATTAGGGTTATTAGGGTTTTCTTTGGGGTTTTCATTACATTAATGATGAACAAGAAACCAAGGAAAGTATGAAATAATGGAAACTAGGTTGACCCTAATCTAGCATTGATATATAACTAGTCTAGCTAAGCAAGCAATTGAACTAAGTTAGACTAACCACTAACAAGATAAAGAGAAAAGAGTGCAAACAGCTAAACTCTGATAGGAATTACACTAAAATAGTAGGCAAGGACTAAACTAAGCAAGTGGCAAGAAATCCTAGAACAAACAAGTAAACAAACACATGTTATTGACAAAGGCTAATGAGCATGAACAAGGAAAATAAGTTAAGTAGCAAAGGCAATTATCTAGAGGTAAAGAAAACTAGGGTTTAAGAAAGTAGATGGGGTATTGGGATATTTGGCAGAACTAATCAACCATGTATAGGGTCAAGTTCATATACAAACTTCCATTATATAGATACCAAACATAACAACAAGATTTAGACTACAGAATACATCACATTAAATTAGTTGACCATGCATGGAATAATAGTGAATAAGGGAACTAGTCCATGTCACTAACCATCCATCCTTGCAAGGTGTCTTTAACTAAATAATAGGTAGGCATATGTCTAGATGGTCCGAGTCTAGGTTTCTTTATGTGGTTCTCTGATGTACTTAGGGGCAAGGAATGGTATGTAGAGTAGAAGGAGGGTGTTTCACCTTCCACTAGTTCCATCTAACCTCTAGTAGGAAATTTAACTAAACGTCTATATGAGAGGTACACTTAGCTACTTATGTCTCATACTTAGGACTAGGGAAACTGGTATTAAAAGGGGAAAGTGATGAAACTATTGGATCTAGGGCTCTAGAGGGGGGTGAATAGAGCTACAAAAATTCTCACAAGATAGATTAGACCTTCAAATCATATCAAATTGAAACTAATAGCTTAAGTGCAATTTGAAGTCCTAACTAACAAGAATAGCAAGGATGTGAGGAATTGATAGCAATCACTTGACAATGTGATGTAGAGTGGTTCCACACTTCAAACTAGAAGTGAGCCATTCAACTACCTAGAGAGGTCAACCTCTAGGACTTTCCAAGTGTTTTTCTCTATATTATCACCAATAAGAGTTACAACACAAGACCACTAAAGGACTTACCCATCCAAGCACAAAGAGTATCCACCTTACCAAGGACTTACCCACTTTACAAGAGTCTTCAGCCTTCACTAAGGTCTTACCCACTCAAGAAAGAGTCTTCTGCCTTTAAGGACTTTGCCACTCTCCTTGGATCTTTAGCCTTTTCCTTCTCCTTCACCTGGAGAAGATCACCACCTCTTCATCAATCTTGAAGAGGCACAACAACAACTCCTCCTTCACTCAAAAAGGCTTGATTCACCTTTTCTTCATGGAGGAAACGGATAGGTGACCGGCCTAAATCGCGCATCCAAAAGGGAGCGGATCTGAAGTAGTCGGACTTTTAAATTTATAACCTGAAACCTTCTAGCCCCCCACAACTTTATTATGGGGTCGAAGTAGATATACGGGGTCGAACACAGGGACAAGGGTGGTAGTGTTGAGAACGTGTAATCGACATGTTACACTCCGGTAAGGGTAAGGAGATGATAAAGTCCCCCAAGGGAATAGCATGTGAAGATCAATAAAATAAAAGGAAACTATCTCCAACTGGACCTACGAGGAAAATTAAGGTTTTAGACGTTTATCAGTTTTTAGGGTTTTTGCGCAACAGAGATAGAGAAGATAAAACTATTGTAGTAGTAAGGAACGAAGGAGGAAGCTTCAGTAAAACAAGTGGCAGTGGGAACTTCCAGTACCCCTTCTCTCGAAGAGGGCACCTCTAACTAAGTATCCACACCTCTCTCAAGGCTGTCGATCTTTGGTTAGAGCGAAAAGGTCACTAAAGCAACTCTGATCCGGGGCACTCTCGTACTCCTGCATCGGTCCAAACACTAGAGCCACAACACCTCTTTCGAGGTTGCTGTAGTGGAAAAAAAGATTCGATAGCAAGTCAAAACATGGTCCAAGCATGCAAGCTAGAGTTCGGATGTTAAACAAAGCAATCATCCAACAAAAAGGGACCAAACATGAAGCAACAGATATTCAAGGCTTCTCTGATTCCATTAGCATAAACATTTATATAAAAGGGTTTAGTTACATTGCATAAGTAAAGAAAGTAAATGACTGAAACAAGTAAGGATAAATGTTGCCTTCTTGATTTAGAAGGGGCGACAGGAAGTAGCCGACTCCCAAGATCCCTCCAGCCTGATACCAGGCGGGAGCATTGCCCGATACGCCTGTGTCGGGCGACACACCCTCTCGGGCGATAGGCCGTGATGGGCTGGCTTATCGTGCGAGACTCTCATGCCCGATACGATTGTGTCGGGCGGCGCACCCTCTCGGGCGATACACCATGACCGGTGACTCGTATCAGGCTTGGTATCATGTCGGGCTAGAGTTTTTCTTAGGGTATCGGGTACTTATATTGGGTGTCCTCGTTGGCCGATATCAGTCTGCTACGGTGCCCGGGGCCGATCCTAAGTGAACCATTCCCTCCTTCTCGGGTGGGGGAAATGTTCACCTAGTATCACCCAGTACACCTCTAAGGCACGTCACGCTAGCTCCAGATGCTTTCCCAAGTTGGCTTTTGAGAGTTTTCGACCCGTCCCATCGGATTCCGGTAGCTGCTATTTATAGGTAGCGGTTGGGAGAGGTTGTGGTTCTCTGGGCGCCATGTGTCCTCCTTCAGCTCCACCATCGCGGATTCAGGGATGCCCGATATGTGTGTCGCCCGGAACAAGGATTTCGGGCTGTAAGTGTGTCGGTCATCGTGACGAGTGGCACCTGCCGGTGGGTGGCTTGTATCACACGACATGTTTCAGTTGTCGTTGCGAGTTCGGCTCCTTGTCGGGTAAATGGTGTATCGCTCGTTCGTTGCTTCTTGCGCGGCATCCCCGTGTCACGTGGTAGTGTATCGTGTTGCCCTGTATCGGGCAGTGATTGTGTCGGTCGGCTGGTAAGAAGGTCGATGCAGGTGGAACACGTTTGTGGGCCGAGATGGGCCTTTTTGCTGATAAATGAGTCAAAAAATGAGGAAAACTCTGCAAAAGATGATAAAATTGAGTTAAGAGTGTAGTGTGGCCTGTTTATTCAAAAACATGACAAAAGGAGAGGAAATCAGTTAAAAAGGGCAGAATTGACAATGAAATAAGAGCCAAAAACATCACAAAATTTGGTGTTATCAACTCCCCCAAACTTAGCATTTTGATTGTCCTCAATCAATCTTTAACCTTTGTTTGTGACGCTTCTTCTTGACCGGTATGGTTTTCAGACAAAGGGTTTGAGCGAACATTGAGATGTCTTACAGTGAATACGGCTCGACCATGAACAACAGACTTTCTTTTTCCTGCCTTATTTAAGCAAAAATTCTTCTCCACAGCTTCAGCGAGACTTGGGTGCATGATTTCGAAGTTAGCTTTCACACCAAACAGCTTTTGGGGGACAGCAAGTTGTGTGTTTGGGTAGGCTTAAGGCTTTTTGGGTTTTTCTTGTTTCCCATCAGTCCATCCAGGTACGGGTCCGTTAGCGGGTGAGTGGTCCCTGCAGTCCAAGCCAGTTGGCTTTAGAGAAGTGATTTCACATCCTACGTACCACTGCCTCGGATCTACCATGCCTAAAGATGGGTACTTTTGGAAAACAAGTGTGTATATTTTTTTTGGCAGCTTTTTCCTTCTGCATACACGTCTCTTAGCTGTTGCGAGATTATTTTTTGAAATTTTTGGCGCGGAAAGTCGTAGTCTTTTGTTGTTTGGGGTTGCATTATCAAAAAGACATAACAAACTCAGCATCTCCTTAGACACATAGAAAACCAACTGGCAAGAAGTCGTATCAGGTTTTTACTATATAGCGTCTTTGTACATATATATGGAGACAAAATAAGCAAAATTTTTCAAAATTGTTAGCAAAATTTTTGTATGCAAAATTTTTGTATGAGGCATGTATATGTATATGTGCACATGTTGAAGAAAAAGAACAAGAAGAACAAAAAGGGTGAAGTTTGAAGAGAATTTTTGTACCTCCCTCATTGATACATACTATCCCCCCCCAAACTTACTCCACACTCTGTCCCAGAGTTTTGAAGTAGATAAGGTAGGGTAATGTTAACTCAGTGAGGGTTTTAACTGGTGAGTGTGCCTTTTCCAGATATAAGCTCCCACACATATTCTCCTCGTTTGCTGTGGTAATCGATGTGGTGGAGTAGATCAGGCATCTCTTTATTTGATATCCATTCCAGCACGAAGATGTCGCAGTCGTTGGATAGAGGAATTTGTTGTGGACTGCGGTGGCAGAACTGGAGCTCGTGCCATTTGCTAGTTGTTGTCTCCAGGAATGGTTGTATCAGTGCTTCCACCTCATCGTAGTATTTTCATACTAAGCACTCGAGGGAGGTCAACGTCGTCGATGTACACTACACTGGATGATCTTTTTTGCCGTCTGAGCTGTTGTAGAAGATTCCTACTCATTGGCGAGTGTACATCGTCAGGAGCGTCCAGTGGTTGTAATGCAGGATGGGCAGGAAGACTGTGCGTGGAACCCTACGCTCCAACTCTGCCAGAAATGATTACTTTTCTCCTGATTCATCGGCAAGGCAGATGTCATTGAACATCATTGGCTGAGCAATGTATGCATGTTCAAACTTTGTCTGTAGCGTCTGGATGTAGGCGGACGCCATAGATATCTCCAAGAATCCTCAATCTTTTATCATGTCCCTTAAGTCATCAATCGGGACTATGACACTGCCTGCCTCGTAGATGACATCCGTCGAGGTAGAATCAGCTAACTTCAGAAGAATTTCATTAACCAGCTCCTGCGTGAGAGTAGAGCACGAGAAGCGGTCGAAATTGTTGATCAATTCTTCTGATGCTTTAGGCGAAGTAGGGTCTTCAAATCCGTGCACCTCCAGCAGGATCTCAAACTACTTGCATGCCTCGTAGATGTCTGTTTCCATCTCAGCTTCTTTCTCTGGAGTGTTGCTGGGTTGCGAAGATTTGTTTGCTTGATCACTGTCTAGCAGCCTCTCTGGTACCCCTGTGTCTTGGAAATAGCACCTATCTTTGATCAGAAGTAGGGCGTATATGCTCCTAAGGTGGTAAAAGTTTTTTCCCTGGAGATGCCTTATGTATCTGAATATGTTGAGCAACTCCATGGCGTGTAAGACGATGAAGGCGTTGTTTCTGCTTCCCTCTTCTGCTTGGATGGGGAAGTCTCCGATAGAGAAGAAGTTCCAAATGCCACTGTGACATTGGACTCCTTGCTTGATGGCTCGCAGAAGACGCAGTGGTAGAAGCCTGATATTTTTGTCTTCTGGGCGGCTGAAGATATGCCCGGAGCATGGCACCTCCTTGTTGCAGCAGCTGAGCAGTTGGACGTCGTGATTCCAGAGGTCTGCCACACACAGAAACCACATGTTCCGGTGCTTGTACGGGGCCAACACGATGTTTGTGTTGTGCTCTTCGATGTGTTGCAGCATGTTGGTCACCGTAATGGAGTCTGGCACTCCCATCATCAGTCTTCTTTCCAAGGTCAGGGTGGCATTGTATATTGTCCTCCGACCTGTCCCGGTGTTGATGTTCTCTATTATTGCACCTTCTAGGACCCTGAACAGCCTTTTTCCGACGATGGCTGGTGAGCTGAATATGCTTCTGAGTGCTCCCCGTCGTACCGAGAAGTAGCTGTCACTCCAGACGACGTCTTCTTCATCTGCTTGCGACCTCAGGACCTTATTCAGCAACTTTTGGTCCCTGATTGATAGGTAGTCGATGACCCTTCTGTCGAAGTCAGTCATCTCAAAGGAAGGTAGCTCTAACAGTGTAGAGAATTCATCTTCCGTCGAGCAACTTCCTCTAGGGGGGTATCTTTCATTGGCGGCGCAGATGTCGCCCCCCCTCCCTCAGATACATCAGAAGAGTCCACCCCGACGCTGATGTCTTCATTATCATCTTCAGCTTCATCCAGGGGGACTGAGGGAGCTGCTTCTTCTAGACCGCAGGAGCTCGCTTGTCCTGCTGGAGCTCCATTGGTTGACCTTGGTGGTGTCCCTTCCTCGGGCGTTGGGGATGGCCCGCTGGAGGAGGAAGAGGACAAAGATCCTGACGAGGCTGCCGACGAGGAGGGTGGAGAGCCTGATCCAGGAGGTGACGGGGACCTTCTCGGCTCCCTTAGGCACAGATGGTTGTCCTCCCTGTTTAGCCTCTCCTTGATCTCATCAAGGCGCCGAAGGGTCTGCTGAAGTGTGGCGTTGAGTGCCTCTAGTTTGCCAGGAAGACTAACTAGAGTCAGCAGTTTCCGCTCCTGGCTGTTCAACCTCTGTTAGAAAATAGAAAACTTGCGGGTTAGAGAAGTAAATGTACCCGAGTGGCTTTCAGTTACCTCCCACAAGTTATCCAATTCGTTCCCCAGCAATTGTCCGAGCGACGGAGGGGCTCCTGTAGATTTCCCTCTCGTCCTCGCGACGCTCCTCCCTCATGAAGATCTACCCGACGAGTGTGTTGCCTCACTCAGGGTAGTGTCGATCTGCACTGTTCTCGAGGTGGATGCTTCTGGGTGAGGCGTTGTAACGCCCGAGCCCACTGCCCAAGGCTCTAGTAGAGTTTCAGGAATGACGGCTGGCCCCACAGACCACCACTAGCCTTAACTGCGCACTTTGTCCACACGAATGCGCAAGCCAGGATCAACTTCCTGACTGGTCACCCATCCTAGTAGTACTCCAAGCTGAGCACGCTTAACTATGGAGTTCTTTAGAGATGGGCTCCCTGAAAAGGAGGTGCACCTTGGTGATATGGGTAGTCCAATCATTCCTTTTAAGATCATGTTATCTGAGGCCTCAAATCTTGGGATGTTACAATCTCCCCCACTTAGACTCTTGACGTCCTCGTCAAGGCTCAACTATATGGCCTCATAATATGACCCCATTTCAGTGCAGGCCCACAATGGCCCATGGACACCCAGCTCCCGTCCACGGCTACCAGTGCAAGGGCGGCTCCATCTCGTCTCTATGGATAGCCCTTTCCAACTTGCCTGGACCACACGGCTCAAGACTGGCATGCCACATGCCCATGTGGGCCCCACCTACTGGAGGG
Organism: Alisma plantago-aquatica; assembly: GCA_963693085.1. Lineage (NCBI taxonomy): Eukaryota > Viridiplantae > Streptophyta > Magnoliopsida > Alismatales > Alismataceae > Alisma > Alisma plantago-aquatica. Next base: position 332,405,300 of record OY856411.1, read on the forward strand.
GTTTTGGCTCTGATACCATTTGTAACGCTCGAGCCCACTGCCCAAGGCTCTAGTAGAGTTTCAGGAATGACGGCTGGCCCCACAGACCACCACTAGCCTTAACTGCGCACTTTGTCCACACGAACGCGCAAGCGAGGATCAACTTCCCGACTGGTCACCCATCCTAGTAGTACTCCAAGCTGAGCACGCTTAACTATGGAGTTCTTTAGAGATGGGCTCCCTGAAAAGGAGGTGCACCTTGGTGATATGGGTAGTCCAATCATTCCTTTTAAGATCATGTTATCCGAGGCCTCAAATCTTGGGATGTTACAGATGTCATAACCCTTACGGCCGTCACTGCCTCGCCTTCTTGTCATGGTAGAGAAAGTTGTGGTGTGGGTGGATGCTACTCCACCTCTACATTGTAGGCGATCTCTTCAGCATCTGCTATAGGAGACACCGGCGGCGGTGTCGGCATAAGCTGTGCAGCTCCGAGCTCCATCTCAAGGATCTCGGCAAACACTCCATTATTGGCGTCCGGTTGTGCTTCTTCTTCTGCCTCTAAAGGCACCACAAAAGCTTCGTGAGTTGTGGCTGTCTCTTCCGTGACAGCTCCCTCCGGGGCTTGTATTGTTGTCTCTGCCCTGGTTGTCTCAGCAACCTCGACGATTGTCGGTTCTTTTTCAGCCACGGTAGGAGTGACGATAGCTCTATCAATTGTTGTCGTCGGCGGTGCTGGAGCAGTGGGCTGCTCGGCAGGAGTTGTTGAAGATTTATCCTGCCGAGTGTCAAGAGGGATTGGTTCTCCTCTTGTAGTTGCCCTCTCTTGTATTCTAGTGGTGGCGGCGTAAGCTGCTTCTACTTCCACAGCTTCGATTTCTACTGAGGTGAAGACTAGCTTTTCTGCGTCGTAGGCGGCGCAACGAGGGAGTGGAAGGAGGGTGTTTGTCCTTGCAAACGTGTAGAAGTAGCTCGCCCCTCCTTTTTTATGATGTTGGCCCTCATGAGGTACTTGAGGTCAATCAACTCGTCGCCCCTTGTCCTCGAAAGACTGTGCGGCTCCCGTGGGTATCCTAACCCAACCGCGATCAGATTGATGATGCCACCCATGTAGTATTCCTAGGTGGCATCCTTTATTGGGTGCAGCCTATTCAACAAAAAGTGCCCCAAATTGATCACCTTTCCCTCCATCATGTGCCACATGATATGGAGTTCTTTGGTGTAGATATTGCTGGACTCATTCTTGCTGAAGAGTAGGCACGCCACCAGCTTGTGCACTATCCTCCAGAAGCAGGAGTGCACCGCCGCCACCTTGCTTCCCGGCTTGAATGATGATTCGCCGGTCAGCTTCCTCCACAGCTCCACGGGGTTGAGCCTGTCTCCTTCGGTGATCCTCGCATCGTTATTAAGTTGTTCCTTCTCCTCCTCGCTGGAAGAGAAGATCTCGTTGAGCAGCTTTTCGGAGATGACGTGCTCCGAGTTGTATAGCTGCCCTTGCAGTCTGTCTGCTCCGCCATATTCTTCAACGTCCTCAGGTGTATTCTTCACCCGGTGGAGAGACAACATGAACTCCCTGGTGAGTTTAGTGTAGGAGGCGGAGTGGCTGAGACAGATCTTCCTCAGTCCAGCTGCAACTAGGACATTCTCCAGTCTTCTAAAGATACCTAGTTGAAGGAAGGACGATTGGTGGCAGAATCTGCTCGGCTTGTAGATTTTTGTTGCCAGTTCTGAGTACCGGTGTTCGTGCTCGCTATCTCTAGGAACGAACTTGCCTGGTGTGTGATCCAGGGGTTTTGTCGTTGTTGTTGGAGCCGTTACTTCTTCTATTCTTGTCCTCTTCTCAGCTGTGGATGGCCCCACTACCTCGGGGTTTGGGCATTTGTGCCCGACTACTGTGGCTTCGGTTGTGGCCTCCGTGTCGATTCTCTTGCCGTATTCATCAACTCGAATGACGGTTTGCTTTGTACAGGCCATTTCTGTTATCATTTAAATGTTCCCATATTAGGTAGGTAAAAATTGATTTACGATAGGAAAAATCTGACCCGATACAAAAGCTACCCGACACCACTGCACCGGGCTTCAAAACTGAACAAAATGAAGTTTGCGCGATACACTAGTGTCGGGCGATACGAAGGTTTCAAGCTCATTCCCGATACGAGATATTGTGTCGTCCATCGAAAGAAGATCTAGGCGATACAAAACTTGGACGAGATGGAGAATAGTTGTGTGTCATACCTTTACCCGATACGCTGTGTCCGGCGATACGGTCACGTGAAACGAAGTGCCTGATAGGGTCTTTCCGATAGAAAAACATGATGCCAGACACGAGAACAAGAGAGGCAACACGGTAACTTCCCAATATGGGGTATTGGGCAAGTGCTTGTTAAAGACGTGTCGCACGACACATGTGTCGGGCGATACGAGGAAATCAAATAAAGTCGGCAGCCCGATACGATGTGCGCGATATGGGGGTTGTGTCAGGAAAGCAAGGACGATAGGGCTATCGGGCTATACCTTTGCTTTCTTAAGTTTTCTGCGTGACACGAGAGCAAAAGCTAAGCTGCGCAACACGGGAGCAACGAGAAAGTTATAGCGTGATACGGGAGTAGGTGAAAAGTAAATGTAGTAGCATGACACAGTTAATCCTTCGTACTATATATAGCAATCCCAGCTGGGGGTAAAATAGGTAAATCTGGGATGCGTGTCAGCCATTGAGACAAATCATTCCCAAGATGAGTAGTCCCATCCCTCTAATCAAGGGTAATTACTCCTGCTGCCCAACACGGGAGCTCGCCGCTCAGGTGTGTCGTCCGACATGGCTCATGGCTAGATGTGATGCCCGACATACTATCGCCTGATACGAGCGCATTCTGCACACCGGCTGAGTCTTTGCCCGATACGATCAGGAAAAAGGGGATACTTGCCCGATACAAGGTCTTCAGAACAAAATTTTACATGAAAAACCCAAAAACAAAGTGAAGGAAAAAGTGATTGATGGGTAAAACATCATTGGCCTAAGGTTAAGTTCCCGGCCTCAGATAGTATTACTCATCAATGCTCATAAAATAGAAGAGTCAGCGCACGTGACACATGCACTGACTCGGGCCTTATTACAGTCCAAGTGATCATAGTGTTTTTCTTGCAAGAAAGTAAATAACATCCTATCCTAAGAAAAGTAAAAGCTCGGGCTGCCTCCCGAGGAGCGATGTAGTTAGTGTCGTCAGCTCGACAGCTCCAGGTCCTTCACTTTTCACCTTCAGCTGCTTGCATATCTTGCAAATTGATCTTCATCCTACTTGAGAATGCTTTGTCTTCATAAAACCTTTTTACCCTGTGCCCGTTCACTTGAAAAACATTGGATGGATCATCTTTATCATATAGCTCTATCATTCCAGACGGGTATATCTTTGCTACGGTGAAAGGTCCAGACCACCTTGTTTGTAACTTACCTGGAAAAAGACGAATGGAAGATTTAAATAATAAAACTTTGTCACCTTCACTTACATCCTTCCTCCTTAGGTGGGCATCATGCCACACCTTTGTCCTCTGTTTATAGATCTTTGCATTCTCATAGGCATGCAATCTCATTTCTTCGAGTTCTTGCAGATGCAGATATCTCTTCTCTCCTACTTTGTCCAGATCCATATTTAAGAACTTAATCGCCCAAAGAGCCTTGTATTCAAGCTCTAAGGGTAGATGAAGGGATTTTCCATAGATCAACTTGTAAGGAGTGGTTCCAATGGGTGCTTTATAGGCAGTTCTGTAGGCCCAAAGTGCGTCGTCTAACTTCATTGACCAATCTTTCCTCATGCGGTTGACAGTCTTTTCTAGAATATGCTTGATCTGTCTATTCAAAACCTCTACCTGCCCAGAAGTTTGTGGGTGGTAGGGCATAGCGACCTTGTGTTTAACTCCATACTTTCACAGGAGCGCCTCAAAGTGTCTTTCTCTGAAATGCGATCCACCATCGCTTATTACAGTACATGGTACTTCGAAACAAGGGAAAATAGTCTTTTCGAACAGCTTGATCACTGACTTAGAGTCACACGTTTGAGTTGCAACAGCTTCTACCCATTTGGATACATAATCCACTGCCACTAGAATGTAATGATATCCTTTAGATGGGGGAAACAGACCCATGTAGTCGATTCCCCATACATCAAAGATTTCCACTTCGACCCAATTGGCCATAGGCATCTCATTTTTTTGTCTAATGTTCCCCATCGATTGGCACTCTTTACAGACTTTTACATCATTTGTAGCGTCCTTAAACAAGGAGGGCTAGTAAAAACCTGATTGTAGTATTTTGGCAGTGGTCCTTTCGCTACACAGGTGTCCTCCATAAGGGGAGGCATGACACTCTTTTAGAATGTTCGGGATCTCTTCTTCTAGAATACATCTTCGGTATAGGTTGTCTGCGCATCTTCTAAAAAGGAGAGGATCATCCTAGTAGTAATTCTTTACATCTGCGAAGAGCTTCTTCTTTTGGTTATAGGTTATGTCAGGGGGCAGTTCTCCGCAGGCGAGATAATTACAGATATCGGCAAACCAAGGTAAACTCTCTTCCTTGGTATCAATCATCATCAAAGCTTCGTCAGCATAATTTTCATTAATAGGTGGTTCCTTCTGCCCTTCCACAACGATCCTTGATAAGTGGTCGGCGACCACATTCTCTGCACCCTTCTTATCGACTATCTCATGGTCAAACTTTTGTAGTAACAAAGCCCACCTCAACAGCCCGAGCTTTGTATCTTTCTTCTGCATGAGATATCTTATAGCTCCATGATCTGTGTAGACTTTAACCTTTGCTCCAATGAGGTAAGATCTAAACTTGTCGAAAGAGAAGACTATCGCGAGCATCTCTTTCTCTGTAGTTGTATAATTTACTTGAGCTTCATCCAGGGTACGACTAGCGTAGCAGATTACATGGTGCTTTTTGTCCTTTTTCTTCCCCAGGACTGCTCCTACAGCATAGTCGCTGGCGTCACACATAAGCTTGAAAGGTAACTCCCAGTCAGGAGCTTGGAGGATAGGTGGTGAGACAAGAGCATCCTTTAAGGCCTAAAAAGTGATTAGACAATCGTCAGAGAAATTGAATTCAACATCCTTTACCAGAAGGTTAGATAGCGGTTTTGAGATCTTTGAGAAGTCTTTTATAAATCTTCGGTAGTAGCCGGAGTGCCTGAGGAAAATCCTCACTCTCGTCACAGACTTTGGTGGAGGAAGTTTGGATATGGCTTCAACCTTGCTAACGTCTACATTGATTCCATGCCTTGAGACTTTATGTCCCAGCACGATGCCTTCTTGTACCATAAAATGGCACTTCTCCTAGTTCAAAACCAAACTCTTTTCCTCATAGTGTTGCAAGACCGGAGAAAGGTTTTTCATGCAGGTATCGAAGTCCTTTCCATAGACAAAAAAATCATCCATGAAAACTTCCACGGTATCCTCCAGAAAATCCGAGAACATCGATATCATGCAACACTGAAACATTGCGGGAGCATTGCACATGCCGAAAGGCATCCTCCTGAAGGTGTAGGTGCCATAGAGACAGGTAAAAGTAGGCTTCTCCTGGTCATCTGGTAAGATGGGGACTTGATAAAACCCTGAAAAACCATCCAAGAAATAGAAATAGTCATGATGTGCTAATCTTTCAAGAACTTGATCAACGAAAGGAAGCAGATAATGATCCTTTTTTGTGGCTAGGTTCAGTTTCTGGTAGTCAATGCACATCCTCCATCCCGTGATGGTCCGAACTGCCACTTCATCTCCTTTATCTCCTTTAACTATTGTTATACCACCTTTCTTGGGTACTACGTGGATCGGGCTCACCCAGTTACTGTCACTGATAGGGTAAATGATCCCAGCATCCCTCAATCTGATTACTTCTTTCTTCACCACTTCTTTCAGCATTTAATTCAATTTTCTCTGTGGTTGAGCCAGAGGCTTAGCAGACTCTTCCAGATTGATGTGATGCATACACAATGCAGGGCTAAGGCCTTTGATATCCTCTACCGAGTATCCTATAGCCTGCTTGTGGAGTCTCAACTCCTCAAGAAGTTTGCCCAATTGGTCCTTTGTAAGATGGGCATTGACAATGACAGGATTCCTCTCCTCTCGATCTAGGAATACATACTTCAACCCTTTAGGTAACTGCTTCAACTTAGGTTTAGCCTTCAGTGACTTTTCTTTCGGTGCCTCCTCAAGAGAGGCAAACTTAACTATTTCTACTACATCTTCCTCATCGTTCAGGTCTTCATCAGACTGGTTAAGATAGTTAAGAAACTCGACAACTTCTGGATTTTCAAAATCGAAATCTTGATTGCTTATTGCTCTTACAAGAGGGTCTACCATGAGGATGTCTTCTTCTACCACTTCGTAGAACTGGTTGTAGCTTTCCGCAAAGCAAGAGGACTCTAATAGGGATGGTCCTTTCATCGCATCCTTTATTTGAAGTCTAAGTGGTCGTTTCTGAACCTTAGAGTGATTATTCCTTCAGCAACATCGATCAACGCCCTTCCTGTAGCCAGGAAAGGACATCCAAAGATGATATGACAGCCAGGGTCCTCCACAGTATCAATGACAATGATATCACAAGGAATGAAGAAACTTCCTACCCCCATCGGTAAATCTTCAACAACGCCGACTGGTCTTTTAAATGTATGATCTGCTAATTCAATCCTCATATTGGTCTTGACCATATCAGTCAGACCTAATTTCTACGTGAAACTTAGGGTCATAAGGCTGATGCTGGCCCCTAAATCGGCAAGACCTTTTCGGTCGACATTATCTCCAATGGCGAATGGAATGGTGAAAGCCCCTGGGTCTTTCTTTTTGTGGGGAAAATCTGATTTGACAAAAGCAGAGGACATACTTTCTAGATGCACTATCTCGATTCTTCCTCCTCTTCTCTTCTTGGTAATTAAATCTTTGAAAAACTTAGCATAAGTAGGCATTTCTTCTAAAGCGTCCAAAAAAGGTACTTCGAGATGAAGTTTCTTTACTGATTCCATGAACTTCTCGTGACGCTTCTTAAGGTGTGCCTTTATCATCTTGTAGGGAAAAAGCAACTTGGGAGAGTAAGGGCTTCTCTTACCAGACAGTTCCTCAAAGGATCTTGGTTCAGGTTCTTTGTCAAGAGCTTGTTGATTGACTTCTTCTGCGGGATTATCAGACGCAGTCCTCGGTTTAGGTTCCTCTGATCTGGCTTCTTCATAACGTTCTACTATCTTTCTTGATCTCAGCACTGCCATTTTGGCAGATTCTTTGTTGGAGGGTATCTTACCCGAGGGGTTCTTTATCAACTCGGCCATTTGGGCCAACTACTGGTCAATTTGGCGTTGGTGCGCCTGCATGTCCACCATCTGGACCTGCATTGTGTTCAGAACTCCTGAATTTGGCAGCGCACTTTGCACTAACTGGTTATTGATGGTATCTTGTCTTTTTACAAAATCGAACAACTGGCCAACCAAGTCTAGTTGGTTTGAACTCTTGTCTTGACCTTGCTCCTTGGCTTGACTTTGACCTTGACTAGTATTTGCCGCTTGGCGACCTTGGTACTTTCCTTGTCCTTGGAAATTTGCCTTTTTCGACTCGAAAGAAGTAGTTCTGGTGAACTGACTTTGCCCCCCTCTTTTTTCAAAACCTTGGGGTTACTTGGTGGGGTTATGCAGCTGATGCGAGTTTTCGGCCGCATCCTTGTTGCCGTAACTAAAACCGGGGTGATTCGGTCTCTTGAAATTGACAAAGGAGACGTTCTCAGCTTCCTCAGCCTCGGATTCACTTTCAGGAGACTCGTCAGGTCGGGTGTAGATACAGTTATCAACATCGTGTCCACCTTCCCCACAGGTGACACATTTCATGACTTTCTCAACTTGTTTCTTCCCTTTTCCACCTGATTCCTTCAGCATTTTGACATCGGTGGCTATCTTTTGGATATGAGAGGTGATAGCTTCCAGAGCCTTGAATTCGACTGAAGGTCCTTCACTAGCCTTCTTATCATGTCCTCTATTAGATCTGTCGTAGTCGGTGCCGTCTTGTTACTCGGACATGTTCTCGATGATCTTTTTGGATCTGCTAGGCATCTTCCCCAGAAATTCACTGCCTGCTGCTGCATTCAGCGAAATTCTTTCCTCAGGGGTTAGACCGTTGTAGAAGTTAGTTATCAAGAAACCCTTCTTATAGTTGAGATGAGGGCAATCCCTCTGGTATTCTTGATATCGTTCCCAAGCATCGTGTAGATTCTCATTCGGCTTTTGCATGAAAGACGTGATCCTCTGTCTATTCCGGACAGTCTTCTCTATAGGATAAAACTTGTTTACAAAGGCATCTTCCAGCGCACTCCATCCGTTAAGAGCTTGGTGTGGTAGCCCAAGGTACCAGGATAGAGCCTTATCTTCTAAAGAAAAGATAAAACCCTTGCAATAAATCACCTCCTGTGGGACTACCCGCATTTTAATGGTGTCACAGATGTTTTTAAAAGCATCTAGATGGTGGTAGGGATTATCATTCTTCAAATTCCCTATGAAGCTCTTATTCTGGATCATAGAGATGATGGATGGCTTTAGCTCAAAGTTTGTTGTGTTGAACCTCGTGATGATAGCAGGACATCTTGAATTATTAGCCTTTGTTGTAGCTAACTCCCTGAGGGTCTTTTCTTCTTCATTGGAATCGTCACTATCACTGTCTCCCTGGTTCTAATCCTGGTTATTTTGATTTCTTCTGTGTCTCTGGTGATGACGACATCTCTCCCGGCGATGGTCATCCTCGAATTGTTCTGTTTTAGGATCTTCATGTTGATGATTGCCGTCATAACAGTCATTGTCTTCAGGCGGAGGCGAGTGAGGTCGAACTCTCGCATTTCACTCACCCTCTGAAAGAGGTGGTTCAATGCGAGGTGGCATGTTTGGTGATGTCGGTGCTCATATGAACAGAATACTTCTTTCCTGAGTACATGAATAGCATGTATAATCCAGTTAGAAAACTTGTATTAATAATACAAACTACTCATTTCAGGTTAAAATAAAAAAAGAAAAAGAGAGTGTTGTCAAGCTTATTTCTAAGCTTGAGGCACTGGAGTGTAGTTAGTGGATTTGAGTTCGTCATCAGTACCATTTTTTTGCCTTGTCCCCGGCAATGGTGCCAAAAAGTTGACTGGCCTAAATCGCGCGTCCAAAAGGGAGCGGATCTGAAGTAGTCGGACTTTTAAATTTATAACCAGAAACCTTCTAGGCCCCCACAACTTTATTACGGGGTCGAAGTAGATATACGGGGTCGAACACAGGGACAAGGGCGGTAGTGTTGAGAACGCGTAATTGACACGTTACACTCCGGTAAGGGTAAGGAAATGATAAAGTCCCCCAAGGGAACAACAGGCGAAGATCAATAAAATAAAAGGAAACTATCTCCAACTGGAGCTACGAGGAAAATTAAGGTTTTAGACGTTTATCAGTTTTTAGGGTTTTTGCGTAACGGAGACAGAGAAGATAACACTATTGCAGTAGTAAGGAATGAAGGAGGAAGCTTCAGTAAAACAAGCGGCAGCAGGAACTTCCAGTACCCCTTCTCTCGAAGAGGGTACCTCTAACTAAGTATCAACACTTCTCTCAAGGCTGCTGATCTTTAGTTAGAGTGGAAAGGTCACTAAAGCAACTCCGATCTGGGGCACTCTCATACTCCAGCATCGGACCAAACACTAGAGCCACAACACCTCTCTCGAGGTTGCTACAGTGGGAAACACGATTCGATAGTAAGTCAAAACATGGTCCAAGCATGCAAGCTAGAGTTCAGATGTTAAACAAAGCAATCATCCAAAAAAAAGGGACCAAACATGAAGCAACATATATTCAAGGTTTCTTTGATTCCATTAGCATAAACATTTATATAAAAGGGTTTAGTTACATTGCATAAGTAAAGAAAGTAAATGACTAAAACAAGTAAGGATAAATGTCGCCTTCTTGATTTAGAAGGGGCGACAGGCAGTAGCAGACTCCCAAGATCCCTCCATCCCAATACCAGGTGGGTGCCTTGCCCGATATGCCTGTGTCGGGTGGCACACCCTCTCGGGTGATAGGCCGTGACGGGCTGGCTTATCGTGCAAGGCTCTCATGCCCGATACAATCGTGTCGGGCGGTGCACCCTCTCGGGCGATACACCATGATGGGTGACTCGTATCGGGATTGGTATCATGTCAGGCTAGAGTTTTTCTTAGGGTATCGGGTACTCATATTGGGTGTCCTCGTTGGCCGATATCGGTCTACTGCGGTGCCCGGGGCCGATCCTAAGTGAACCATTCCCTCCCTCTCGGGTGGGGGAAATTCTCACCTAGTATCGCCCGGTACACCTCTACGGCATGTCACGCTAGCTCCAGATGATTTCCCAAGTTGGCTTTCGAGAGGTTCTGACCCGTCCGATCGAAGTCCTATAGCTGTTATTTATAGGCAGCAGTTGGGAGAGGTTGTGGTTCTCTAGGCGCCATGTGTCCTCCTTCAGCTCCACCATCACAGATTCAGGGATGCCTGATATGTGTGTCGCCCGGCACAAGGATTTCGGGTTGTAAGTGTGTCAGTCACCGTGGCGAGTGGCGTCTGCCGGTGGGTGGCTTGTATCGCGCGACATGTTTCAGTTGTCGTGGCGAGTTCGGCTCCCTATCGGGTAAATGGCGTATCGCTCGTCCGTTGCGTCTTGCATGGCATCCACGTGTCACGCAGTAGTGTATCATCCTGCCCTGTGTCAGGCAGCGATCGTGTCGGCCGGCTGGTAAGAAGGCTGATGTAGGTGGAACACGTTCGTGGGCCGGGATGGCCCTTTTTGCTGATAAATGAGTCAAAAAATGAGGAAAACTCTGCAAAAGATGATAAAATTGAGTTAAGAGCGTAGCATGGCCTGTTTATTCAAAAACATGACAAAAGGAGAGGAAATCAGTTAAAAAGGGCAGAATTGACAACGAAATAAGAGCCAAAAACATCACAAAATTTGGTGTTATCAATAGGGAAGATGGAGAAGATGAGAGCTTTATATAAACAAGGTAGTAGCTCTCGTACAATAGGCCTAACTCACTCACAATCACGAAATGAAGTGTAAACTAGAGAGAGAAAGGGGTTCAAGGAGTTGTAACACACTGAACTATGGCAAGGACTTAGAATAGCATGAATGAGAAAACTTGGAATGAACTCCAAGGGGTCCTATTTATAGTCGGGGGTGCTCCCTTGAGTTGAGGATCACTTAGGGCCGAAATATAGCCGTTTTCCATGATCCAATGGATCGATTTTCACCCAAAACAACTCACCAACAGTTATAACTTTTTCTATGTTTCTGTACACTTGGACTTGAACTAGCTACGACTTGTGTAATTTGATCCTTTTCATGTACCTAAAGCCTGAAATCAATCTTGAACAAACATATTAGATACATAGGAATGGAATGGTTAAGTCATTATCAAAATATGGACATTGTATAACCCTTATGTCAACATTCTCCCCCTTTTTGACAATGAAAAATCATTCCTCAATCATATTGAAAAGGATATTGAAATTATACCTTTGCCTTGTGAATTGTAAGGGGATTCAATATTTAAACAATGTGAATTGCTCCCCCTCAATCTATGCTTACTTCAACCTGCATAGTTAGTCTATCTACACAAAGCAATATAACATATACATATTATATGGTCCTTTAGCAAGTCACATGATAAAACATATATTGAAAAAGAAAAGGATCTCATAGGCAATAAAACAATATGTTGAGCTTCAAAAACATTGAATTTCTCTCCCCTTTTTACATTATGAAAAAGGAAGGGGGTAGAAGAGCATAGAAATAGGTCTTCTCCATGACAACCAAGAATACATCCATAACATGCAATCTCAAAACATACATCAAACAGAGATGAGAGAAACAAACAAACTAAATCATAATCAAAATATGGTAGAACATGGCACCAACTCATAATATATAGCAAAAAAGGATTAAGTGTGCACAGAATTGAGATTACAACTTAGAAAGCAAGTTCTCATGAAATAGCTACAAGACAAAACGAGGAAAACTAGGATGATAAAATAGTACAGCTCAGAACATGTGCCTAGACGTTTCTAATACAAAATAGCCTAGAAAGATATATATGATCAACATCTAGACTAAAAACTAAGAACAGCTAAACATCTAGGTCATCTATATCTACATCATCCACAACATCATCAGCATCAGGCTCGTAGTCATCATCTCCATTTGAAGGTGCCACAGCATTGCCCTCATCACCGGAGTCACCAATAGAGCCAACAGAGCAATCATCATCATCAGATGCAGCACCATCATCCTCATCATTACTAGAAGCCTCGTCAGCATCAGTAGCCTCCTCATCAGCCTAATATGGCATCTCTTCATCAGTAAGAGAACCAAAACCTCGACTGGGCCAACGAGCATTCTGCTCATCCCAAGACATACCAAGAGCATGGAACTCATTGGCATGTGGTAAGGAAGGAGAAAAACTAACGAGGCTGGCAAGCAGAGTGGCCAAGGGGCCAGCAGGTAGAGGCAGCACAACTGGGGTAGGTCTACCAGCAGTAGAGGGTGTAGCAACAGTAGAAGGTGCAGGTCCAAGGGTAGGGTAAAAGTGATTATATGTATATGATGCATAATCACATCCCAGGAAGGGCTGGTAGGTTGGGTAGGGGTGTGCACAGGACATGTTCATGTTGGACATGATTGAACATAGGTCCTAATGTAGGTGATCCTGAAATTGTAGGTTGTATGCATGTGGATGCATCATGTAGCCCATAAGGGTTTCATTTGACACAAGGAACGAGGCACGAGCAAGTTGGGTAGGCTGAGGTGGTGAAGGTTCTCGAGTAGAGGTATAGGCAGAGGCACCAGATATGGTGGAGGAGAGGACAAGAACAAACTTCTGAATAGTAGTCTCACTAATACAAACTCATTTTCGAGCAGGTCTACAATGAAAGTCGTGGAAAAGAGATGTGTCAGTGGCATGCTAAAAAAGACCACATATCAGAGCTGGGTAGGGAGGGTGGGTGCCATGGGTGTTCTTGCCTGATTCAAAGCATGTCATATGGAGAAGGATGTATCGTGACTACTTGACTCCAACATTCTCTAAGAGACAGTACATGATCATTATAGTGTTTTCTACAATCTGCATTTGATTTTTCTTGGATGGATATTGTAGTTGATGACTAGGGTGAGGATGCGTCTTTTGAGATCCAAGGTATAGAATGGAAGGGTGCACTTCTTCTTATAGGGGAATTGAGGCTTCTTTAAGAAATGATGAATATCATGGAGAGTAAGATCGTATTTCTTATAGAAAGCCTCGGGCTCAACTAAGTCAAATTACTTGGGGTAATCCTTACGTCAGGTGTCAGTCTCATTAGTACCTGAAAATAATATGTTCATGGTATCCTCAGAGACTTAGAATTTCTTCCCAAATATCATAGACGTGAGGACTACTTGATTATTAGGTGGGGGTATGAGGGTGTCATAATTCCAAAGCAAGTTAGTGTATAATTCGTGAACTGCTTTCGTGCTAGTTATAGAATTGTTGTAGCATGCACGTTCAACAACCAAGGCTGAGAGATGGTGAACATGTAACAACTTCACAACTTGATCTATGACCTCTTGACGTCTAGGGCTAGGCTCAAAGAGGGCATGAAAAGGGAAAGGATTCTGGGGAAGGAGGTCCTTACACCAATTTATAGCCTCATTTGAGACAAAAAGTGTGTCATCAAACAGGATCAAGTGGGAGGAGGAAGAGGAAGATGATGCATTAGCTGGGGCGGCTCTCTTCCTCCTATTGGATGACATGGAGACAAGCAAGAGAGGAAAGAGAGAGAAAAAGCTAAAAACTCACCACCAAAAATGTTCACAGACCTAGGTTTATCAAGGGGGAGGTCTAGAAAGGTCAAGCTAGGTCGGATTAGGGCTAGGTTGAGGAAGGGAAGGCCAAGGGTAGAGAACTTACGGTATATGGAGGTGGAATCATTCGACTCTTCTTTAGTTGAGAGGGAGAATAGTCGGTCGAACCCAACTTAAGAATGCTCCAGCCCAGCCATTGGTCGAGTTCTATGAACTCATAAACTCAACCGAAAGGCTTTTTAAAAAAGCTCTCGGCCTCTTATCGGTCGAGTTGGCAACTCGACTGATGGTCAACCTGACCTAAAACTAGCCAACTTAGTTTCTAGCCATTAGAGTGTTGATTAAATTTATTTTTCAAATCCATTGTGTATATTGAACATACTTAGGCATATATCACTCATCATTGGGTACTATTTTACGGTAGACATTGAGTTTGCAAAAAATACCCAAAAACAAGAGAAAAACAAGGCAAAATGAACATGAAAAATGGATTTTTAGCATATTAGAAAGCAAAGATGATCAAATAAGAGGCAAGACATATAGGATAGATGACAACTATCTAGAAGGCATATCCAATTCATTCAAAGCAGTTATAAGAAATTTTGATCTAATAAAGTTAAATTTCTCTCTATCTAGAGGTTTACTGATAATATCTGCCAACTAATTTTCCTTGTCCACATGTGTGATATAGATATTCTTCTTGGCAATGTGATCATGGAGAAAATGATGGCGAATCTCTATATGTTTCGCTCTAGTATACAAGATAGGATTATATAACAAGTTAATTGCACTAGTATTATCACAATAGATAGGAGAAGCATCAAAATGAATGTTAAAGTCTTAGAGCATTTGCTTCATCCATAGGACTTGGGCACAACAACTCCCGACTACAATGTATTTAGCCTCGGTGGTTGATAATGCCATTGTTCTCTGTTTCTTGGAGAACCAAGACACCAAGCATGGTCCTAGGAGGAAACAAGTGCCACTTGTGCACTTTCTATCAATCAAGCACCTTGTATAATCCGCATCACTATAAGCAATAAGAGTAAAGTCCCTTGACTTGGGATATCATAGTCCAAAATTTGGGGTTTTGGCTAGGTACCTTAAAATCCTTTTAACATCTATAAGATGTGAGTTCTTAGGATTTGATTGAAATTGAGCACACAAGACAACACTAAACATTATATTAGGTCTAGAGGCAGTTAAGTAAAGTAAACATCCAATCATACCTCTATAGAGATTCTCATCTACCTACTCACCTTCTTCATCTGTGTCAAGTTTGGCGGTGTTAGACATGGGTGTGTCCATTGGTGTTCTCCATCCCAAAGCACTTGAGTAGTTCACTTGTGTACTTGCGTTTGTTGATGAAGTTTCCATCTTTTGTTTGCTTGGTTTTAAAGGCGGGGAAGAATGTGAGTTCACCCATCATACTCATCTTAAATTCACTCCGCATTATTTGCAAAGATCAAGGTTAGTTCTACCAAAAATTATATCATCAACATATATTTGTATGATAAGAAAATTGTTAGAAGTGTGCTTTAGAAATAGGGTAGAATCCACTTTGCCCATGATGTACCCATAATCTAACAAAAAAGTTCTTTAATTTCTCATACCAAGATTTAGGAGCTTGTTTGAGTCCATAGAGAGCTTGTTGCAACAAATAAACATGGTTTGGTAGACTATCATGTTCAAAGCCCAGAGATTGTACAACATACACTTCCTCTTCAATTTTACCATTCAAAAATGCACTTTTAACATCCATATTATATAGAAGAAAGTTTTTATAACTAGCAAAAGCAAGCAACATAAAAATGGACTCAAGTCTAGCTACAGGTGCATATGTTTCATCAAAATCTATACCTTCCTGTTGATTGTAGCCTTGTGCCACTAACCTTGCTTTATTCTTTACCACTTTACTGCTTTCATCAAGATTTTTGTGGTAGACCCATTGGGTGCCAATGATCTTTCTATCACTTGGTCTTGGAACAAGGGTCCAAACTTTGTTCTTTTCAAATTGCTCCAGCTCTTCCTGCATAGCTAGGATCCATTCTTCATCCCCAAGAGCTTCTTTGACATTCTTAGGCTAGAGTTGTGAGATGAAGGCATTGTTGTCTTGCTCCTTGTTGAATACAGCTTGCGTCTTCACTCTTTCAAATGGATTACCTAAAATCATCTCCTTTGAATGATTCTTTGCAAACCAGAGGGTTGGATCCTTCTTCTCATCATCTTTCTCTTCATCTTGAGTGGCCACCTCTTATCCCTTTTGGGTGATGTTGAGCTCTTTTAGAATTGGAATTACTTCACCTACAACATCATCATTTGGAACAATATCTTTGGGAATAGAGGGGTTAGTCTCAATAAATTTAACATTATAGATTCTTCTACTTTAGCAAGATTAACATTAAAAACTCTATAAGCCTTGCTAGTAGTGTTATAGCCAAGAAAGAAAGCCCTGTAAGATTTCAGATCAAACTTGTCGAGAGAATCTTTCATATTCAAAACAAAATAAGGACATCCAAAAACATGGAAATACTCGATAGAAGGCTTACTACCATGCCATAAGTCATAAGAGGTTTTCTTCAAAGAAGGATGAGTAAAAACTCGATTTTGCACAAAACATGAGGTATTGACAATTCCAGCCCAAAACTTCTTAGGAGTATCATACTCTAGAAGCATGTCCTAGCCATCTCCTATAAAGACCTATTCTTCCTATCTACAACCCCATTTTGTTGAGGTGTTTGAGGTGAATAGATGTTGTGTGCATAAACAGTTTCTTGACAAAAATGCTCAAAAATATCATTTTCAAATTCTCCCCCATGGTCACTACAGATGGAAACAATGCGGCAAGAAGCTTCATTCTCAACTCATTCATAAAAGCTCTAGAAAACATCAAGAGTATCACTTTTAGAAATGAGAAAGAAGGTACAAGTATATCTAGAGAAATCATCGACAATAAGAAGGAAATACTTGGAACCACAAAGCGATTGAGATCTCATTAGTCCAAATTGTTCAACGTGAAGAAGCTCGAGCTCTCTTAGTACTAAGGACTCCTTTGGATTTGAAGGAGGACTTGGTTTTCTTTCCTTGGGTACAAGGTTGGCATTCCTCATCCTTTTCAAAGTCCAATTTGGAAAGTCCCTTGACTAAGTCCTTTTTGCTCAAGTTCTTCAACCAGTGCATATTTACATGACCAAGTCGTCAGTGCCAAAGAGAAATATCATTCGAGTTGACTACTAGGCATCTACCAACAATAGGCTTAATAGAGTCAATAACAATAACATAAAGATTACCACTTCTAGTTCCCTTATATATAACTTGGTAGGTGAGGGAATCTAGAATCAAACATTCAAAAGAAATAAATAATACAAGGTAACCATTATCACATTGTTGACTAACACTAATTAAATTGTGATGTAGGCCATCCATAAAGATAACATTCTTGATGCACAAAGATTCACTTACATCACCCTCACCTTTGACTTTACCTTTCTTGTTGTCCCCAAAAGTGACTAATCCTCCTTTCCTTTTTGTGAAGTTGTTGAAATGGCATATATCACCTATCATATGCTTAGTGCAGCCACTATCAACAATACATCTTCCTTTTTCCTACAATAAAGGAGAATGTCGGTTCCCAACTCAAACTTTGAGATCCGAAGTTAGCTTGGGGACCCATTTCATCTTTGGGTTGGTCCCCTTAAGCTTGTAAGGACAATAAGTCGAGTAATGATCATCACATTTGCAATAGGATTCTTAGTGTCGGAAGACTCACCTACAAAGAAATAGGTCTCCTTGCTCTTTTTCTTAACTTTGGCTTTGCTCTTGCTCATTGATGCTCCCCCTACAAATCCCAAACCAGTAGTACCACTTTGTTTGGTAGAATGGTCAAGGATTTCATTTAGGGAGTTCTTCCCTTTGAGGACTTTCTGTAGGGATGCTCTCAATCTATGGTTATCATCATTTAAGGAAATAATGGTAGAAGATAAGCTAGATATGTCATCCCTAGGATGCACAAGATTAGCCTCAAGACATAAGGCTTTAGTTAAATATGAATCCTTTTCAAGAGAGATAGAAGCAACATTAACACTAGGCAATAAAGGTTTAGAAGATAGATCATTTACTTGTCCAAGTAACCTAGCATTTTTAGATTTAAGAATTTGTATTTTTTTGAAATAAACATCTCTTTCTTCTCTACGAGCATCAATAAGGAGCTTAAATTCAGCATTTTTAGTTTTAACTATCTCAAGCTCTTTAAGGAAATTTTGGTTTTCTTCCTTAAGATTCTCAATGTTCTTAAGGTAGATTCCATTCTCAACTTCAACCTCATTGTATTGGAGCCCAAGATCAACGTATTGCCCTTACAAATTATCAATACATACAAGATTGGTTTTCTCATTCAATTCAAGAATTTCAAGTTTATCATATAGATCATCAATGATTTTTCCTAACCATTTTCTTTTAGATTTACATTTAATAAAAGATGAACGGGTAGAGATAAGCATGTCAATAACAGCTTCCTTAGATAATTCATGCAAACTTATCTTACTTACCTCACCAATTTGTTCACTAGTAGAGGCCATGAGTACAAGGTGGCACTCTTCGTCTTCCTCAGACCTTGAGCTACTTGAAGATGAAGCTTCCCAAGCTGCATAAGATGCATTCTTGTATCTCTTCTCCTTCTTGTCCTTCCTCTTGTATTTTCTCTCCTTCTTGTACTCTTCTTCCTTCTTTGAGCTTCCCTTGTAGTATGACTTTGTTGATTTTGGGGATTCACTCTTGAAGTGTCCCTTTTGCCCACACTTGTAGCATCTTAGAGTAGAAGAGGAGGAGGCTTGCTTTCCCTTGAAGTGTTTGCTCTAGATGTAGTTGGCTTCATGCTCACTTGGGCCATCATCTTCACTAAGGGAGGAGGGAGAAGTCTGACAAGCAAGTTGTTGTTCAAGTATGACCGCCTCCACTTGTGCTTTGAAAGTATTATCCTTGATCTTCTTGGCTTCCTTATCTTCTTGATTGGCTTCTTCTTCTTGCTTGTCAAGCCTTGGCTAATGGGCTTGGAGGTTGCCAATGAGCTCTTCGGTTGGGATGTCACCAAGGCTCCTCACTTCTTCAATGGAGGTGACCTTTGACTCCCATCTCTTTGGTAGAGTCCTCAAGATCTTGGAGTTGATTACACCTCTATCCAAAGAGTTGCCTAATGCAGCCAACCCATTGATGGTGACACTGAGTCTTGAGTACATCTCCACAATCCCTTCTTTCTTACCTATCTTGAAGTTCTCTAGAAGGTTGTTCAACATGTAGATCTTTACCTCCTTGACTTACTTTGTGCCTTTATAGGTGATGCACAAATTGTACCAAATCTCATAGGCAGTATCCCAATATGAGATTCGGTTGAACTCCGTTGGGGTGAGGGCTGCATGGAGGATGCTTATGGATTTGGCATTGAGTTGGGCTTCTTTGAGTGTAGCTTCACTCCATGTTGCAACAGCTCCGTTTGGCTCCTTGTAAGGTGTGACCATCACCTTCCACATGTCAAAGTTCATCCCTTGAATGTAGAATTGCATACGCCTTTTACAATAGAGGAATTTGGTGCCATCAAAGACTGGAGGACGCATGGAGCAACCTCCCTCTAGGTTGAGTGAACTAAGTAGATTGTTGCCTATCTTCTCGTCTAGTGGGAGATTGTTGGAGAAGATCCTTGGCTCTGATACTACTTGTTGGATCTAGGGCTCTAGAGGGGGTGAATTGTGATGACTTGATTACAAATCAAGACATCACTAGTAATAATCATGGAATAACCATAATCAATAGAATTTAACAGAAATCACTAAGAATTAAAACCATTTTGCACATAGATCATATTTCAGGAAATTCTTACAAAAAGAACCAAAACTGTATATACATTTGGTTTATATCGTACATCCATTGTACTGTCTCATCTCAAGGACAATAAGTTCCAGTTTCTTGACTTTAATATGTACAATAGCAATGTAAAAATCTCGAGGTAAACAACCAAAATCTCAAGTCATTCGTAAAAACCACTAAGAACTATCTCCCAAGGACCTGAGAGTATAGAGATGACACATAGGACTTCTATCTATAATACATGACAGACAGTACATCAACCTGAGCTATCACTCTGTCCCGGCTGTTGTTCTCCTTCTACAAAAAGGTCTCTACCTCCTTGTACACATCCACCTAAAAAAATTGTGGATCCCACGGGGTGATACAATTGTCCCAGTGAGAGATATAACTCTCCACTGACTATATTATTATCAAGATTAAGCAATATAAAAATTGAGCAGAGGTTCTTTTATAAATGAGCAGGATTAATCACTATTATAAATAGAATAGAGTAGTCATTCTTCTTAAAATAATGCATCTATTTATGGTAGATCAATAAATCATCTATTCACTATTCAAGGGAATATGAATAAATATGAATAACATCTGTTCAACTAAGATGTATAAAAGGAGTGAACATCAACCAATATCTTTCCGTATTTGATCCTTCAAGCAAATACACTACACGGTTGATTACATATTACAGCCACACTTACGCCCTGAGGAGATGAAATATACCTTTCATACTCAAACTGACCACTAGTAAGTCGAAATTGGTACCATACAAGGTCAATGGCAGAGCCGGATGTCAAGACCTCACATGTCTCGGTCAGTACGAGACCACTTAGGATTCAGTAGGACATCTTTTGTCAGCTGCTGGCAGGACATCTTGTGTCAGCTGCAATTACCATGCTGGGGTATAGCGGAATCTTCGTTATACAGTTATTATCGTAGCATGTTCTCTCTTCGGGAGAAGTCAACATAGCTTTCCCATATTATAATGTAAGGATAAGAAAGATCAACATCAATTCCTTTCCTGGTCGGGAGATTTTATATTTCATTCTCGGCATCACTTAGGAATGAAGAAGGATTTACACATCAATTTCTTATTTGGTCAGGTATTTATATCATCCCGTGATAAATAAGGAAGGTGTGACACTGATTCTTCATTTGGACATTTGGATATACTTCGTCCTTCACCCCCGCATATTCAAAAATATGTGCTTCTGAGTTAAACTCATTTCACTATCAGTAATTTTTGACACTGAATGGATCTATGGTCAGGGCACTACATGATAAGATTTAACTTGCTTAATTAGGTACCTTAAAGTATTCTTTTATCATCAATCAAGTTTCAAACATGAATTACAACAGATGTTATTAAAGAAAGGATATAAATTTTAAGATCTTTGGAACATTCTTGAAAGTATATCACTTAGGATCTCAGTCCCTTATCACATCATTGGGAATTCTCATCCCTTCATATTATCATCATCAAAATTATTGGATCTGGGTATTCAAACCCTTAGATCAGCACATAGTATTGTTACCTATGTAACAAGTAACTATTACCTCTAGGTTCTCTGACCAAGGTATTCATCTTACTTGTTGTACAACTATTTCACATAGCTCACATAGTTTGTTAAACATATTGCCACCTCTTACTAGGCAACAACTTATCCTTTAAGATATCAGACTGTATAATCATTATACAAATATTCCACACAGCTTACAAGACTTATTTAAGTCTATTGATATAGCACATCATAACTCATATCTTGCTATGCTCATCATTTTAGGATTCAGATAAAGTGTGCACTATATGATGAAAGATTCTTATTAACATATAACATCGTTATTCAATTTAAGATAAATTCATCCTTCCCATGATTAGGGTTAGGATTATCTACATCATCACTCTGTGATATAAGAAAGTACATCCTTCCCATTATTAGGGTTAATATTATCTCAATCTAACTGATTATAATTGTAAAAGCATATCATCACCCTACCTTAGGGTTAAATTTTTCCCTTTATTAACAATTAAGGATTTAAGATCATAATGTCTAGAATCAAACCATAATTCATACTCCACTCATCATAGGAGTATCAATACATACTTATTAATATGTTTATCACCCATGTCAAAGTCTCTCTACCTTATCCTTATTAGGATATTGATTACATCTTACTTAGTTCACCTCTTAAGGTCTTTTAACTTATCACAATCAAATTGATTTAAACTCATTGTGTCTCAATATTAATCACACAGCATACATCACTTGGACAAGTGTAACGGATTGGAGTATGCCTACCATATCGGGTATCATGGTTCATAATGTTATCCTATTTGTTCGTGAAGATGCACATAACATCATATTATAGTTACATATAAATCCTTTGATAAAATCACAGCATTACGTTGGGTTGAGGGTTAATCCCCAAACTCCATATCGTGTAGCCATGTTGGGTTGGTTATCACTTAAACTTTTATCATCTCAAGTCATCCTTATATCGGGTATAGGTTGAACTCTTGACCTTATATGGGGCATATCATTCTAGATATACCATGCATCATTTAAGTAACATATAGATAATATTGTATTAATTTCTTACCTTGAATTTTCATATCAGTTTTCCACTTTAAACTGCCATATCAGTTTCTTCTTGGGTTTACCATATTGATTTCCATCTTGGGTTTACCATATCAATTTCCATCTTGGGTTTACCATATTGTGTCCTCAAATTGGATTGTCATATCATGATCCCATATTGGGTATCATATCGTGACCCCATATTGGGTATCATATCGGTTTTCCATCATATCGGTTTTCTACATTTAGATGAAACCTTGAACTCAAATCCTTCTAAAAGATTCAGTTATTTTCTTGTAAAAACATGACAAGATGGATGCTCTTTAACTCATCTCAAGGTAGTAGGGTATATCAAACTTCAAAGGCAATTGATTTTCAAAGCATATCGGGTTTCCATTTCTCCTTCTAAGGTCTTACCCTTTGTTGGCTAAATGGACATCTATAAATCCCTTTGTTTTGATTATGACAAACATTTCATTCTTATTAATCTAACGAGCTACTTGAGTGTGCAGGATTAAGGTGGATGACAAAGCAACTAGGGAAATCCATATGCTTACATGTTTATGTTTTCATGCAATGTAAACGCTTTGTAAAAACTTGTACAAATATATAATGTACAAGTACTTAGATTGCATGTAAATCAAGCGTTAGATTCTCCCTAGCTAAACACCACATTTAGATAAGTCATTCCCTTCAAATAGGATCACATTTGCACACTCATACATATAGTTAGTGCCTAAATTGAAACATTGAAATAGGATCAATCTCGGTCGACAAACTCCTCGATCGAGACACTCTCGGTCGACAATCTTCTCGACCGAGAAAGATCCAAAGTAGCCGTTAGACACAACTGACAAGGTAGTTGGCAGTTGGAGATAGACGTTGCAAATCACTTGTTCCAGAGAGCCTGTCGGTCGACAAAAGTTCGACCGAGTAGGTGTCTCGGTCGACCATTCCTCGACCGAGATGGTCTCTGACAGCAACTGCAGAATTAATTAATTAGCCGTTGTTAAAGAAACAAACTTGTACCTAACGGCTAGTTAAGCACTTAGAAACCCCTAGAAGTTGTCTAGAACGTCCTTAAGCATACTTAGGCCATTCCTATAAATAGGACAAGCCATAGGACACTAAAACACACTTGCTACACTTGAGAAATCCTTGAGCATACTTTGAGCAATCTGTTTGTGAGCAATTTGAGCCTTGTGACAATTGGCTACTTCCTTCCTTAGCTCATAATTCGTGTCCTATAGGCTAGTATCTCCTACCCACTGCAATCACAAGTCCATACACTTGGTTAGGAGATCTATACGCTTGATCTAGGCAAATCAAGCCTTGGGCTACAAAGGATAAGTTGTAATTTCCTGTTTCCTTTCTTGTTCTTTATTACCGTTTGTACTCTCCTTGCTACTCCTAGGTTGGAGGCTGCTGATTGGAGAGGGTGGAGTTCTTCTTGGTGAAGAAGGTGACTTTGAGCTACTTCAGAAGGCTGGTGCAACGGGAGGTTACTTCTAGAGAGGAAGGCTACTTCAAGGGGGATCTTGGAGTTACTTCAAGAAGGCTACCTCAAAATTGGTGCACCTACTTCAAGTGAAGGTTGTTCAAAGGGTGTAAAGGAAAGTATTGTATTTTTTATAAATCCTTGAGAAGGTAATAAAATAAATACTTTCAAAATCCCGGTTGGGTAAGCAACTGGGTAGTGGACTAACAACTTTAGTATTTGCTAAAGTTGGAACCACTCTAAACACCTGTCTCCTTCTTCTAATTTCAATTGTAGCTGTTTGAGTTCAATAAATTGTTAAAATTATCTAAAAACTCTATTCACCCCCCCCCTCTAGTGTTTTTCAATTGATATCAGAGCAGGCTTCAAGGAACCCTAACCAGGTCTTGAAGAATGGAGGGTAATGGTGATTACAATCACAACAAAAGGTGCTGCTTGAACAAAACTACAACATGTTGCAATTGGTGCTTAGGAACAAGCCACACAACAACTAGATGCCCATGGAGATCAAAGAAGGAAGATGAGAACAAAGATTGTCTCATTGCTACAACTAGCGAGGTAGAAGAAGAGGTAAGTCTTTTTGATTTATCTAAAGAAGAACTAGTTGCTAGCCTTGAAGAAACACATATTAAATATGTTGAATGCAAGAAGAAACTAAAGAAATCTAATAAAGCAAATGATGAATTACATGCTAAACTTCTTGCTATTACATCTGAAAACGAAGATCTTAAAAAGATCATTGAAGATCATGATATTGAGATAAAATCTATAGAGGCAAATTGTAATCTACTTTCTTTAGAGAAGAATAATTTGCAAAGTCAAGTGAATGATCTTCAAAAACAACCCATCTTATGCAACCATCTAGATTATGATTCTATTGTCAAAGAAAGAAATTCATTGTCTTCTAATCTAGATCAAGCAAAACTAGATATCAAGAAGAGAATAGAAGAGATTGCCAAGTTACAACAAAAAGTTAGTAATTTGAATAGTAATGGCATTCTTGATAAAATCTTAGATAATCCCTATCATCAAATCGGGAGAAGAGGACTAGGTTACAAGCCTAAAGGGAAATCCTATCAACAACCTAGTTGGAGAAAGTCACAAACACATCAATCTATATATGTACCTAAAGGAACATCATCACCCAAGAACAACACTGAACACAACCATAGAAAAAGATATGAGGTTGACTCGATATGCTGTCATTATTGTTTACGCCTTGGTCATTATTCCTTTTCATGTCCTTACAAGAGAAAAGATGTCGAGTTAGTTTGGGTTCCAAGACCTCCAAACTAAATAAATGCAATTAAGTTGAGATACGACCAAGAACCTTAGTTGCATAATTCTACGTCTATCTCAACTCAACATAATGGGATAACAAATAAAATTAAGTATCTAAATATTTAACGTGCATAGTTATGTTTTATTTGGAAGCAATTAACAGTTTCAAGAATATTGTCGGTCGAGAGACTGTCGACCGAGATACTGTCGGTCGAACAATTATCGACCGAGCATGTCACTGATTTCCAGTCTGTTGCAAAATTGCTAAATTCTTTGATAAAATTGCTATCTATTCATAATTAATGATTGGATATATATGTTGGAAATCATCCCTACAAATTTAAATTAATATTAGTTTATTCCCTAAATGATTTAAGTTTAAACTGAAATTATGCTTAGTTTAATGAAAAGAAAATTTCTATCATTATTCACATGATTTCTTTATTTTCTGGTCTATCCATATAGAAATCATGTGATTAAAATCATGTGATTATTTATTGTTATTGTTCTGTTATTACATCATGGATAAGCTTTCATCATTTGGTACTGTGATTAGCTTGATAAATAATCGTCTACATGGATCCATGATAGGCAAGCAAATGTTTTATTGGTAATATGTTATGCTTGCAAAGATAAAATCTCTCAATTAGTATCTTTAAAAGACTTGAGATATTTAGTGTGCCTTCAGTAAAAAATCTTATGAGGATACTAAACGACGTGAAATTTGATATTCATTTTACTACAGCAAAGTCTATATGTCAAGAAAAGGACAAATGTTTTTCATATTAAGCATTATGCTTCAAATTGTTACTTAATCAAATTTTATGCAGATATTATACTCGATATATTCAATTTGACAAATCTGCAAATTTGCCTCTTGGTTAAAATGAAATTTGACCAAGGGGCGCTATGGTCGTAGTCAAATTCGACCTAAAATAAGTTTGACACAATAACTATTTGAATATCATTTTATTATGATTAAAAGCAAAATCAATTTATGATCACAAAATTGTCCCAATATTGTCAATAATAAAACAAAATATTGCTCCCTTAGAAAATATATATATGCTCTACAAATTCGGTCTATCATTTGCATTAAAAATCAGCTTAAAAATTTGTACCCAGTAAGTCTGTCGGTCGACGAATCTTCGACCGAAAACCTCTCGGTCTACCCACCTCTCTCGACCGACAGAATCTAGACAGACCTAACATCGGACACACTTCCGGTCGACAATTGTTCGACCGAGACAGTGTCGGTCGATAATTTCTTGACCGAGAAAGAGCCGTTGGGATATGACCGTTGCAATCCGACCGTTACCGTTAACGGCCGACCGTTGCATGTCGACCGTTGGATGGCTGAAGTGGCGCGTCTGGAATATGACCGTTGCGGACACTCGGTCGACAAATTGTCGACCGACTCGGTCACTGGATTGCTATAAAAGGACCAAAAACGGGTCACTTCTTCACACTTTCATATTCTTGTTTCCATAGGCTCTCTCTAGTGAATTCTTGTGCAAATCTTTAGCATCCTCATCCCCAAGACTTCCTTGCTTCTTCTCCACCTTCAAGCAACACAATGGCATCATCCTCTGCTCGTGGAAAGAAGAAGGTCGCCAGCAGGAAAGGAAGGGAAGCTACTCCACCATTGACGATCATCAACGACATTTCCTTCGTCGACGGAGATGCTGGTGATCGCTATCTACGGCTCTCCTCCAAAGCTCCTCTCCCACGACGACCAGTTGAAGTTATGGACTTCATCAACATCGTCGACTTGGAGGACCTTTTCGAAGTGCAAAAGTTGAAAGAATTCATCAACCCTTCTTTCCCTTCCTATTCCACCAAGGTAGTGAATGAATTCTATGCTAACCTCATCTCCCATTCTGAAAGAGAAACCGTCTTCTTCTATACCATGGTCAATGGGCATAGCTTTCGATTTACTGAATGGGATATTCTTGACATGCTAAATATTGACATAGATGAATATCAAGACACCCTTGACCTTACTTCTGGCAACCCACTTAATCAATTTTCCCAAGATAACCATACCATTAGTCTTAGTGACATCAAAAGAACCATTTTTCAATCCCATACAACCTGTCACGAAGATAAAGGCACATACTATGCTATCAATCTCAAACCTGCTGCTAGGATTGTAAACCTTATTGTTTCAACAAACATACATCCTAGAGCAAATAAGTCTGAAGTTCCTATTTTTCGTATGTGTCTAATATATGCTATTATCCAACGTATTCCCACAAATTTTATCCGCATCATTCTTAAAAACATGCTTGAGTTTTCTGGCAATCCTCCATATGCTGATCTTGTATGCCAAATTACTCAACATTTTCTTAAGACCCAAATTAAGGATATGGGATATACATGGGAGCGTAGACCACAAAAAATAAGTAAGAACACTGTAGAAAAAATGGGAATTGATTTCGGTCATAAGAGGGCTAGGGTAGAAGGAGAGACATCCACCCAAGATATTCCACCTCCACCTCCTCCTACCAGCCTACCCTATGATCCCATCCAAAACACTCTCACCTATGTTGCTGGGTCACAATATCATCTTAGTAAACAATTAGATTATAACCATCATGCCATGACTTATCTAAACCAAAGAATGCAAACTCTTTCTCCAAACCAACCAGATGAATATCCCTACTCTTTAAATCCTGGCATGCTCAATCCATATAACCCATCTTACAACTACTATCAACCTCCACCTTCTACAGATCTCACGCATACTCAGTTTTCATCAATGCAACTACAAGATATTGCTGCTCATTTCCGATTTGATCGTGTTCCAACCTTCTTGGAGGCATATTCCTTAACCAAGACAGGTTCTCTGGAGTGGCAAACTTTGGCCCAGTACTATGGAGCTGAGCCTTTTCTTGGGAAAGACCCTGACGTTGATGTAATTCTTAAGTCTTTCCAGTGAGATTTGGAGTTGTATTAGTTGTAATGGAATCTTTGCAAAATTGTAATAAATGGGTTATCTTTACATGTTTTGGCTATTTTTTCATGCTTGTAATGAAATTGGTCATCTTTATAATGGATATTTTTTTTTGGCATCACTTGAATTTGGATTATAAGACTATTGTAGAGCATACCAAGTAAGGGGAGTAATAAATACAAATAAATCAAAAAGGATGAAAATCTTTGCAAATACCTAAAAGTTAAAGTTATGGCTAAATTGACATCTATTGCAAAGCACTTATACCTTGGGATATCTATCTAAAGGGGAGCATAGTATAAAATTAAGGGGGAGAAGTAATATCAAATATTCAACATGGATATCTTTTTGAAATGACAAAGGGGGAGAAGAAAATATCAAAATAAAATAAAGATCAAAACTATAATAACTGAGTTTCATAATGAAAAAGGCCAAGAACTTACTTGTAAAACAAGAATGGCTACAAAAGGTAATCTAAAGGTATGAAACTCATATGGTTTATATTTCCTTTACTTATATTTTTGGAAATGTTTGTCATCTTCAAAAAGGGGGAGATTGTTGGCTAAATGGACATCTATAAATCCCTTTGTTTTGATTATGACAAACATTTCATTCTTATTAATCTAATGAGCTACTTGAGTGTGCAGGATTAAGGTGGATGACAAAGCAACTAGGGAAATCCATATGCTTACATGTTTATGTTTTCATGCAATGTAATCGCTTTGTAAAAACTTGTACAAATATATAATGTACAAGTACTTAGATTGCATGTAAATCAAGCGTTAGATTCTCCCTAGCTAAACACCACATTTAGATAAGTCATTCCCTTCAAATAGGATCACATTTGCACACTCATACATATAGTTAGTGCCTAAATTGAAACATTGAAACAGGATCAATCTCGGTCGACAAACTCCTCGACCGAGACACTCTTGGTCGACAATCTTCTCGACCGAGAAAGATCCAAAGTAGTCATTAGACACAACTGACAAGGTAGTTGGCAGTTGGAGATAGACGTTGCAAATCACTTGTTCCAGAGAGCCTGTCGGTCGACAAAAGTTCGACCGAGTAGGTGTCTCGGTCGACCATTTCTCGACCGAGATGGTCTCTGACAGCAACTGCAGAATTAATTAATTAGCCGTTGTTAAAGCAACAAACTTATACCTAACGGCTATTTAAGCACTTAGAAACCCCTAGAAGTTGTCTAGAACGTCCTTAAGCATACTTAGGCCATTCCTATAAATAGGACAAGCCATAGGACACTAAAACACACTTGCAACACTTGAGAAATCCTTGAGCATACTTTGAGCAATCTGTTTGTGAGCAATTTGAGCTTTGTGACAATTGGCTACTTCCTTCCTTAGCTCATAATTCGTGTCCTATAGGCTAGTATCTCCTACCCAATGCAATCACAAGTCCATACACTTGGTTAGGAGATCTATACGCTTGATCTAGGCAAATCAAGCCTTGGGCTACAAAGGATAAGTTGTAATTTCCTGTTTCCTTTCTTGTTCTTTATTACCGTTTGTACTCTCCTTGCTACTCCTAGGTTGGAGGCTGCTGATTGGAGAGGGTGGAGTTCTTCTTGGTGAAGAAGGTGACTTTGAGCTACTTCAGAAGGCTGGTGCAACGGGAGGTTACTTCTAGAGAGGAAGGCTACTTCAAGGGGGAGCTTGGAGTTACTTCAAGAAGGCTACCTCAAAGTTGGTGCACCTACTTCAAGTGAAGGATGTTCAAAGGGTGTAAAGGAAAGTATTGTATTTTGTATAAATCCTTGAGAAGGTAATAAAATAAATACTTTCAAAATCCCGGTTGGGTAAGCAACCAGGTAGTGGACTGACAACTTTAGTATTTGCTAAAGTTGGAACCACTCTAAACACCTGTCTCCTTCTTCTAATTTCAATTGTGGTTGTTTGAGTTCAATAAATTGTTAAAATTATCTAAAAACTCTATTCACCCCCCCTCTAGTGTTTTTCACCCTTATCATATAAAAGGTAAAGTTTTAACCTTATATCATGTATAAGGTGCTAGTAGGTAACTCCCATATCATTCACAAGACATGACTCTCATAAAGTATAAAGTATCACTCACCACTGTATCGGGTTACTTTTCATCTTCAATTTCATATCGTATTTCTATTCACCATCTAGGGTTTTTAACTCATAGCAGGTTAGGATATAGACCTAACATGATATCGTGCATAAGGTGAGTATATGGCCCTATATCGTGCTCAAGTGGGTGTATAAGTACTTATTCATATCGCCCATGAAATATTCACTTCTCACTTTGTCATACTTGTAGTGGGTTTACATTAACATATCAGGTTGCTCATCTTATAAGGTTTACTTATATCGGGTCAGAGTACATTCTTGGTTCACTATCGTGCATAGCGTGCATGACTTGATCTCATATTGTGCATATAGTGTTTTCTTAACAACATATCAGACATGGGGTATTCACTTCATCATTATATCGAGCAAGAGGTATTCACTCATTATCATATCAAGTTAATGGTGTGTTCAATCCATCATATTGGGTTTTGAGGTACTTCAGCCCATATCGGGTTGTACCATGATGATGTCATCATCATCAACTTATAGATTCTTTTTCTTATTGTTTTAAGTCATGGACAACAGTCTAAAATACTTTTGAAACTTAAAGCGACATCAATTAATCCAAGGAATTCGAAATTGAAATTAGATCATCAAGTTCAACAATATTGAAGGTAAATAATAACATATTTGGGTTCAAGTTATATAACCTGCCTTATGAACAACTTCCAAGATTCAAGCTTCAAATCCTCACATTCCAAGGTTGAAGATGAACCTCTCAACAATCTAAGACTTGAGATCCTTAGCTTTGTCATGATATCTCCAATCCCAATAGGTGATATCACCTTCTATGACTTATTTAGTCGATATCTCTTATCCTTGGCCGATATCAAGCTCTATCACTCAACTCTCCTCACTATGCATGAAACAAGTGGGTGTGCACGATACAAGAGGGAAGGTTACTAACAAGATTCAAAAATCTTACTAACAAGTGAAGGGAAAGGTATTTATACTAGAGGTTTATGGAAAAGAGTGTAAGAGGTGTCATTAGCTTAGGCTACTAAGTGTCACCTAACCATGCATAGTCAACACATATGTTTGCATCCATCCTATTATTTATCTTGCCATGAAAAAATAAAAACTCAAGGATAATGTAGAGGATAAGGGACGGATCTTGAGTTAGCTTCTAAGGCAAGTCTTCTTCCACTCACTATATTATAATATTCAACTCAATCTTTTCCAATACAATTTACAAGATAATTCATATCTTTTATTTGAAGTGTCTTTCCCATCATGGGCAAAGATAAAGCTTCACAAATCGATAGGAAACTCCCTTCATGGCCCCTTGGCCTATAGGGACTCCCACCCTAAGTCTACAACTCGATATAGCTCAAGTAAGGGCTTCACCTTCAATTCTTTCTTTGTCTTTTCATGACTAAGAGTACTATCCCTCAAAGGTGGTTCAATTATGGCACCCCCTTCTTTCTCTCTCCTCTAAATGATACTTAAAGGGATTAGGGACACACTAGAGGTGGTAATTTTTCATATCAACCCTATTTTTGAGTAAATTACAATTTGTATAAAAATTGGTACAAAAGACACTATCATTGTTCAAACAGGCTTAATACTTGAAATTTAGGTTTTCTACAAGACACCACTTAGCATCATTCTCTCTCTTATGATATTAAAACACTTAGGACACATTCAACATGTAACATTTTACAATGTAGCCCCTCATCTTGGGCACATTGCACTTTTCACTTAGATTGTCATATAATGCACACATAGTTTGCAAATAAGCTCAAACTTGGAAATAAACTTCTCAAAGAGTCTTAATTACTTTTCAAAGGATTAGAACAAGTTTATAATTATCTTTTTTAAGAAAAACTTCTAGGGTTAAGCCATAACCCAGGTCAGAGGTGTTACACTTATAAACCCCTAACAAGGATTTCGTCCCCGAAATCCCAGATGAAGGAAGACAATCATTATCCATACATTATATCATCAACTTTCCCCATAACATCTCATTGTCATAGCACTTAGACCAGTACAAAGTTCTTCCTCTCAGAGTAATCATAGAATCCACCATATAGGATACATACTCAATTGTCCTCTCCATTAAGGATTATAGTATCCACTCTATGTTAGATAACACTTTCTATGTTAGAGAAGTACTATTCATACTTTGAATGATTCAAGTACCAATCCTCATTGATTTATCACTTTCTCTACTTACATATTCTTATATAATAAGATTCTTAATCCTTAGGAGTCTTCCATATTCCTTTGTCTAGCATTCCTCTTCTAAGGAAGGATTTAAAGTTTTATTCTATCATTCATTCGGGACTACAAGTTTTATCATACTTTTGTTGTGTTATTCTAATTTGCTAATACAATACTAACTTCCTTATTACTTATTTTAGTTGTTTTATTATTTTTTCATTACAAGAGTCTACTTATCAAAAAGAGCTTATCTCAGAGGTATTTCTATATGTCATGTATAAACTACCTCAACATATCTAGATAGAGATATTCTAAGGAAATTTTTTTTGGCCCGATAAGCTGCTTCCCAAAATGATCCTACAATTGTTCCTTCAATTGATACGTCCTTAGTGATGTTATGTTTATGCTGAACATAAACCCCTAACATAGGATATCCATACTATAATTATCTCAAAGGTGGCCCTTCTAAGTAACTAAATATAATTCATCTTATCAGGAGTCATGTTCTTATTTTCTCATACCATTGAAAGTTTTGGGATACTAGGATTCCTTACCTTAGTATCCATTATATGAACCAAAATCACATCACATCTTCATCATATCCCTTTCCCTATTATTATATTTACCAAAAACATATCAAGGGATCTTTCTTTCATTTTGGAACATTACTTATCATATATAACTTTATCTTGGAACCAAAATCTAGGATGAACTGATACACTTCTAAGTATCCATCAAGAGAACACTTCTAACTCATGCACATCAAGTGTCATAAAACTTACTTAATTATCATGTTCCTATAAGGAAAGAACATATAGAAACATAGTCCTCTTATTGCCCCATTACCACCTAGGGTTTTTTATCAAAGAGAAGATATTATCATCCCCTCTAATTATAACATAAGCTTTCATCTGTTCAAGAGTCATTTACTCTTGTTTCATCCTAGGTTACTTGCCATCAGCATAGGAATTTTAAGGATGACTACATATCATTACTCCTTCCCTTGTTATTGCTTAACATGTTCATGAATATTTTCTGATTTTATCACATTTCTCATTTTCACATTTATAAAAAAAAAGATCTTTGCTATTCACACAGTCTTTATTGAATAGGGATCATCTCCCTTGTTCCTTTTCTCTTATCATGAGGATTATAATTTTTACTTCCTCATACACACAGATTGATCTGAGATCATTTCAGATTCTATTTCATTACACATAAGATGTGATAAAAATATTCATGCCATATTCTTGGTTTTGTTATGCTCACTAGATTGTCTCAAAATGACTACTTGACCAGAGTAATCATAAAGATAACAATCTAAGAGTTCCATACTTACCTTGTCTCAATAATTGAATACCTGGCCAGGGTATACAAGTACTGAGATCAGGTAGTATGCACCTTGTTTTAATATCATATACTTTACTTTCCATAACATAAAAATATAGGACTTAGCATCCCTGGATTTTCTCCAAATATCATTTTCACACTTCATCCTCTTTCACATAGATAAAAAAAAGTATACGGAAATTCAAAGATTACTGAGAAGAATGTAAGTCCTCATCATACTTAACAGATAAAATCATAAAATGACATATCAGAATGACACAATTTTATCTGACCTATCTCAATTTGTGGATTGATTATTGTCTCAAGCTGATTCATTCCATTGAATCTCGTCGTTGCCTGGTTCCAACGTCGTGCTATATCATTTAATGCAGATAGATCTGCTTGGGAAGCATGTCTACGTCCTCGTGTGCCACTGCTAAGCCATTGCCTTTGAGAGTCTTGCTGACTCTACCTCAGTGGTTGGGTCATGTCCTTCCTTCTTCTCGGACAAGAGGGTCTAACATGTCCAATATGTCCACAACTAAAACATGTCCTATACGCATCCCCTAGTCTTATCGGCCTTATTACTGATGTAGAGGTTACCTCAGAAGTCCTAGATGGTGGAACATTAGGTACTTTGCCCCCTTCTTGGTAGCCACTGCCCTGGTGCATTGGATGTTTGTTGCATTGGTGGTACCAAAACTTTCCCCTTTTTAGAACTATTCTACATTTGTTCCTGAATTTGGGTAGATCTTCTCTTAATTCCTTCCTCATTGTCCTTGTATGGATAGTCCTTTATAAAAATGTCCCAGTTGCCTACACCTGTAGAAAACTTTGTTTCCGTGTCATAACCTAATTCCTTTGACATTTTCTATTGTTCTGTTACAACTATGTGGATCAGAAATCCTACTAGAGCCCAAAATTTTGTCACTAGTAATCTAGGTTGTATTTCTTGTATATGATCCTTGATATGCCTTAATGTTGTCATAACCAGTCCAGTGAAGGTATTATAGGCAGGGTTCTCTATCATAGTTGGATCATCCTGAGGATTCTTAAGTAGTCGTTCTTCTCTCTCATGATCCCTTACACCTTCTCCTGGTGCAATAGCATTGCTTTCATCAATGTGTTCCTTATGTTCTCCAGACATCTTTAAGCTTTACTCTATCTTTTGCATAAGCAAACGTCACTATAAGACATACTGAAGGACACTAGAATAGATTCAACACCTTAGTCCTATGTCTCTGTAGACTCAGTGAACCTTAGGCTCTGATACCAAAACTTTGTGACAACCCAATTACAAATCAAGCCATCACCAGTAATAATCGCGGAATAACCATAATCAGCAGAATTTAACAGAAATCACTAAGAATTAAAACCATTTTGTACATAGATCATGTTTCAAGAAATTCTTACAAAAAGAACCAAAACTATATATACATGTGGTTTATATCGTACATCCATTGTACCATCTCATCTCGAGGACAATAAGTGCTAGTTGCTTTACTTTAATATGTACAATAGCATTGTAAAAATCTCAAGGTAAACAACCAAAATCTCAAGTTGTTTGTAAAAACCACTAAGAACTATCTCCCAAGGACCTAAGAGTACAGAGATGACACATAGGACTTCTATCTATAAGACATGACAGATAGTACATCAACCTGAGCTATCACTCTATCCCGGCTGTTGTTCTCCTTCTATAGAAAGGTCTCTACCTCCTTATACATGTCCACCTAAAAAAAATTGTGGATCCCACGTGGTGAGACAATTGTCCCAGTGAGAGATATAACTCTCCACCGACTATGTTATTATCAAGATTAAGCAGTATAAAAGCTGAGCAGAGGTTCTTTTATAAATGAGCAGGATTAATCACTATTATAAGAAGAACATAGTAGTCATTCTTCTTAAAATAATGCATCTATTTATGGTAGATAAATAAATCATCTATTCACTATTCAAGGGAATATGAAGAAATATGAATAACATCTGTTCAACTAAGATGTATAAAAGGAGTGTACATCAACCAATGTCAATCTGTATTTGATCCTTAAGCAAATACACTACATGGTTGATTACATATTATTGTCACACTTATGACCTGAGGAGATGAAATATACCTTTCATACTCCAACTGACCACTAGTAAGTTGAAATCGGTACCATGCAAGGTCAATGGCAGAGCCGGCTGTCAAGACCTCACCTGTCTCGGTCAGTACAAGACCACTTAGGATTCAGCGCGACATCTTGTGTCAGCTGCTGGTAGGACATCTTGTGTCAGTTGCAATTAGCATGTTGGGGTATAGCGGCATCTTCTCTATAGAGTTGTTTCTGTAGCATGTACTCTCTTCGGGAGAAGTCCACATAGCTTTCCCAGATTATATTGTAAGGATAAGGAAGATCAACATCAATTCCTTTCTTGGTTGGGAGATTTTATATTTCATTCCCGACATCACTTAGGAATGAAGAAGGATTTACACATCAATTTCTTATTTGTTCAGGAGATTTATATCATCCTATGATAAATAAGGAAGGTGTGGCACTGATTCTTCATTTGGACGTTTGGATATACTTTGTCCTTCACCCCCGCATATTCAAAAATATGTGCTTCCGAGTTAAACTCATTTCACCACCAACAATTTATGACACTGAATGGATCTATGGTCAGGGCACTACATGATAAGAGTTAACTTGCTTAATTAGGTACCTTATAGTATTCTTTTAGCATCAATCAAGTTTCAAACATGAATTACAACAGATGCTATTAAAGAAAGGATAGAAATTTTAAGATCTTTGAGACATTCTTGAATGTATATCACTTGGGATCTCAGTCCCTTATCACTTCACTAGGAATTATCATCCCTTCATATCATCATCATCATGATTACTGGATCTGGGTATTCAAACATTTAGATCATCACATAGTATTGTTACCTCTATAACAGGTAACTATTACCTCTAGGTTCTCTGACCAAGGTATTCATCTTACATGTTGTATAAGTATTTCACATAGCTTGCATAGTTTGTTAAACATCTTGTCACCTCTTACTAGGAAACAACTTATCCTTTAAGATATCAAACTATATAATCATTATGAAAATATTCCACATAGCTTACAAGACATATTTAAGTCCATTGATATAGCAGATCAAAACTCATATCTTGTTATGTTCATCATTTCAAGATTCAGGTATAGTGTGCGCTTTATGATGAAAGATTCTTATTAACATATAACATCATCATTCAATTTAAGAGAAATGCATCCTTCCCATGATTAGGGTTAGGATTATCTACATCATCACTGAGACAACCTGTCACAGAAAACAAGATTAACAAATGCGGAAGCGAATTATTAGCAGCGGAATAATGAAAAATCACTAAATTTTAAAACTTTTTGGAAAGAGAACTTTATACCATAACTCCTTTATAAGAAAACAAGGTAAACTGTTTACATCATTACTTGACATTACATCTCTGTGATTACATACATCCATTGCCTTATTATCTGAAGAAGGCAAGATACAAAATCTCAAGGCACTAAGCCAAAAACCTCAGACCTACTAACTCCTAGGACCTGAGAATACAGACACGACATAAGACATACTATCTACGAGACTCGACAGTCAGTATCTCCACCTGAGATTCATTGCTGCCCCTGGTGTTGCTGCTGCTGATACTGCCCACCCTCGGATTGGTTCCTCCGTCCTCGACGTCCGCCTAAAAAGTCAAAACCCACGGGGGTGAGACAATTTGAATAATTGTCCCAGCGAGAATTATAACTCTCTGCCAGAAGCTTTGTTATAGCAATAAAGGATTAACATAAGTAATATAATCTTTAAGACATTCAACCGCAGATTTGGTATTAAGTAAGACAACAATTACTTAAGCAATTATTTCAATAAGGAAAATGAAGAACATGTATACTAATCACATGGCTAGAATATTATAAACAATGTAACATCAATCATTGTTTCTCGTAGTTCAACCTAAGCAGTTATGCTACACGGTTGATTATGATTTTCAATCATTATTATGCCCTGCAGAGATGAGGTATACCACTCATACTCCAACCGACCATTATAAAATCGCATCGGTATCATACATAGGTCATCAAAAGAGCAGGATTCTTATGACCTCATCTTCCTCAGTCAGTGTGAGGATCAACATGCAGGACATCTCGTGTCTCTACTACAATAGCTTTCCAGGGTATTCTGGCAACCTCACTATTTAGAGTCATAGTGGCACTCTGTACTCTCTTCGCCATCGAGGGATTTCTTATTTATTGCTCATTGATGCAGCATTAAAGATTCCCTCGGGAGATTAGTGAAACATCACCCCGACATAAACACATAACGAAGTATTGATGGATTAAAGTACATCCTTCATCAATTCCTACATTAGGACGTAAGGATATTCGCGCCCATAAACCCCCACATGCTCAAAAGTATGTGTTCCAGGAGTTCCCTTAGCAAAACTTGTTTCACCATCATTTGGCTTTTGACAATGATGGATCTATGATCAGGGCTCTACATGATATGATTATACTTGATTATTTAGGTACATTTTAGCATTCTTTTATCATCAAGCATGTTTTCAATCATTAATCATTAAAACACTACTATAAAAGAAGAATACTAAATGTATCAAGTTTAAATCACATATGTTATCATATGGATATTAATTCTTAACCATCTCATCATATGGTTTAGGAACATGGTTATTCAAACCCTCAGATTATCATAACACTTGCTACCAAGTGACATATAAGCATCAAGTCATCTAACAACATGACCATGATTGAAGCAATGTATATACTTTTCACATATCATTACTCTAAAAGCTTATAATTGTTTTCAAGGAATATGACATCATAACTCTTACCTGGCTATGATCACCTCATAATATCAACCTGCTTGACTAATACAATTAAGGACATGCATATATAACAGTCTTAGCACAATACCAAAACTTTTCAATTTCTTTATAGGACACCACGGCCGTGCCACCTTGCACGGTCGTGAAAGTAAGGTTACCACGGTCGAGCTCCCTTGTACGGTCGTGCTAAGTAAGGTTACCACGGTCGTGCTCCCTTGCACGGTCGTGCTATAGAAGATCACTACATGATTCATATTTATATATATGTATTCTAATCTTTCGTCCTTTCAACTTCATTAGGTCACATCAACCCTTCAATCAAGTACATACAACTATGTTTAACATAGTGTATCAAGCTATTAATCCTATAAGCAATTAAGAATTCTCCCTTTAATTGGTTCTAATCACTTAGGTATTATTAGGGTTTCAACCTTAATACCTTCATTGATTATCATTACTAATCATTATTGGATCAATAGAACATTCATTATCTTAATTCTCAAAGATTCAATCACATTGGACCTCCACTTCATAAGGTATCCAATTGAATTAGGGTTTCCAATGTTGATTCCTTCAATCATTGAATTCATGGGACCAATCACCAATTGGACCTATACTCATACTTCAAATGAGTTTAATAGGTCAACCTTCAACTGATTTGACCCTCAATTGACCCTCATTTGATCTTCAATTAGGGTTTAAATCAATCGAATTAGGGTTTGGAATCAATAACCCTTCAACATATTTTAGTGTGGGTCTAATTGATTTGAACCCATTGAACAATCATTCAATTTGTACATGACCTGACCCCAAACAGTCTTGGGATCATTTGGATTACCTCCAAACGTTCTTGAGACCGTTTGCCCATCATATCATCAAAATCTAAGTCAACCAATTAAGGTTTGGATCATTGGATTGATCACCAAATCAGCAATTGATTACACTCCAACTTAGTATCATTGGATCATCGGTTGCTTAAACATACTCACCCCTAGACCTCCAAATGGTCCTGGGTGACCTCCAAACGGTCTTGAGACCGTTTTTATGAGCTCCAAACGGTCTTCAGACCGTTTGGCTCATCCAAACCTTGGATTCTAGTGAAAAATCATTAGGGTTTGAGCTATTGAGTTGATCATCAAATCAGCACTTGATTGCAAAGTGATTTGGTATCTTTAGACCTTCAATTGGTCAACCATGCTTAACCTTAGACCTCCAAATGGTCTTGGGTGATCCCCAAACGGTCTTGAGACCATTTGGGTCAATCAACCCAAAACATCAACTCATTTCAATGCAAAATCAGCACTTAGCCGATTAGGGTTAACACCATATCTTTTGCCTTCAAACACTTAACCATATCCAACCATAGACCTCCAA
Source organism: Alisma plantago-aquatica (assembly GCA_963693085.1). NCBI lineage: Eukaryota > Viridiplantae > Streptophyta > Magnoliopsida > Alismatales > Alismataceae > Alisma > Alisma plantago-aquatica. The sequence goes on from OY856411.1 coordinate 332,445,151, forward strand.
ATGGTCTTGGGTGACCCCCAAACGGTCTTGAGACCGTTTGGGTGATCCCCAAACGGTTTTGAAACCGTTTGGGCTAATCAACCCAAATCTCAAATGAACTCATTGGAATTTCAGCACTACTTTCAAATAGGGTTTGCCCAATTGACTAGCCTTCAACTCATGATTCCTTGGGAATTAACCCCTAAACTTTGCTGAGTCATTAACCAACATAATTATGAACAGGAATCTCAAACGTTCAATGCTTGGTCAACTCACTCAAATGGTTTTGAAACCGTTTTCCCAAAACTTTCAATTAATCAAGCTGAAAAATCAGCACTTAATCCAATTAGGTTTGCCTAATTGATTAGCCTTCAACTCACGATTCCTTGGGAGTTAACCCATAAAATTTGGTGAGTCATTATCCAACATAATTAGGAACAGGAATCTCAAACGGTCAACGCTTGGTCAACTCACTCAAACGGTTTTGAAACCGTTTTCCCAAAACGTTCAAGTTAATCAGGTTGAAAATCAGCACTTAATTCAATTTGGTTTACCTAATTTATTAGCCTTAAACTCATGATTCCTTTGGAGTTAATCCCTCAAATTTGGAGTATTATCAACCAACATAATTATGAACAGAAATATCAAACGGTAAACCCTTGGTCAACTCAACCAAACGGTCTTGGAGACCGTTTTCGCCAACTGACCTTGTGAAACCGTTTGCCCTTCAAACGGTTTTGCAAACCGTTTGCCCCAAACCGTTTTGCAAACCGTTTGGCCAAGGGGTGGGGGGGCAAGACCGTTTGCTAAAGTAGCATTGGTAATCATGCCCATATTCTTCTACCTCCAGATCAAGGTCTGTTTTTCATGGTTTTAGTTGCAAGAAAGCAAGGAAGGATGGGGGAAATAAGGACAAATTACTTTTGCAAGAAAGAAAGATGCATAACAAAGTTTAAGGGTTTAGAGTTATAAAACCCACCTTAGAACCAGATCAAGAGCTCCAAGCTTCGAATATTTAATGGTGGCTTGAGCTCCACAGGTCGTCCAAGGTTTCTTATTCAAGAATTGGTTGGAAAGGATGGCTAGAAAGAAGAACTAAGTAAGAAAGACCATAGAACCAACCTTGCAACATGATTTCCTCTATGAATTCGAGCAAGATGATGATCAAAGCTTACCTAGAACTGCTTGGCCGTTCTCCTCTTCTCCAGAGCTCTGTCCTAAGTCGGTCTAAGCAAGGGGATAAGAAGGGAAGTGAAGGAAATGATCCTTGCTAAGTGCGAAAAGGTGTATATATACTTTGGGTGAAATTCCAACATAAGGACAACTTGTTTCTCCATTTCTCATCTAGGTCCTTCCCTTCTTCTAAGACACATTTCTCCCTTCCATACTTAAGCAAAACTCATCTTAAAACCAAGGTCTAAAGGTGAAGAAATCCAACTTCTTACTAAGTTGCACATATAGAAGGGTTATTAGGTTTATAACTTGATTATTTAATTTATAAGGGTTATCATTCTTATTTGATTATTCAATTGAAGTGCCATCTTCATCATTCTTACTCTAAATGATGCCAAGAGTCATAAAAGATACTCTAGAAGGTTTATTTTACAATTTGCACCCCATATTTTGGGTAAATTGCACTTTACACCAAAACTAGGGTTTTAAGTACAAGGATTGCTCCACAAGTTGCATCTTGGTGCCCAAACTTGGAGAATCCATCATACTTCATCATATTCATTCTTATGATGTCTCAATACCAAAGGAACATCTTAACATGTGAAATTTGCAAGTTAACCCCTTTTAATTGGGTAATTTGCACATAAGTCCCTATTAACAAAACAATATTATAACATTGTTCAAAAAGAGCAGAAATAGAATTATATGTTCCTCAGGAGCTTTAATTGCATACCAAAAGATAATCACAAGTATCTAATTACATAATTAAGCAAAACACCTAGGGTTAGTTCATAACCCAGGTCAGGGATGTTACAAATTATCCACCCCTTATAAGGATTTCGTCCCCCAAATCAACAAAACATATTAAGAGAAAAGGGTAGGGTATTTCCTTATCATCTCTTCCTCTAGTTCCCATGTGGCTTCTTCAATACCACGATGATTCCAGAGGACTTTCACCAGACTTATGTCTTTCTTTTTCAACTTTTTAATTCTGTTATCAAGGATTGACACTGGTCCTTCCTCGTATGACACATCATCATTCAATTCTACCTCCATAGGTTGTAGAACTGACTCTGTATCAGGGTGACATTTCCTCAGCATAGAAATGTGAAACACAGTGTGTAACCTCTGTAACTCTGGGGGTAACTCTAGTTTATAGGCTACTTTTCCAATCCATTCAATGATTGGATAAGACCCCATAAACCTAGGATCTAACTTCCCTTTTCTTCCAAATCTCAGAACTCCCTTCCAAGGTGAAACTTTGAGATACACTCTATCTCCAACCTAGAACTCCAAAGGTCTACGACGCTTGTCAGCATAAGATTTCTGCCTATCCTGTGCAGTCTTGATCTGTTGTTGTATTACTTTAATCTTTTCTGTGGTCTGCTGCACAAGATCCAGACCTAAAAGTTGATATTCACCGGTTTCATACCAACATAGGGGTGATCTACAATGTCTACCATATAAAGCTTCATAAGGTGCCATGTCAATGCTATGTTGATAGCTATTGTGGTAGGCAAACTCTATCAAGCTTATGTGCAGATCCCAACTCTGTGACGTCCCCGGATTTTCTAAAACTTAATCTGATGTGTGACATCCAAATTGAAACCCTCACCTCACCGAGAATCCCAATTTAAACATCCCACATGAGGCTAAGAAGAAGAAAATCAAGGGAGTCAGAAGGAAACAACATCAGTAGCACATGCACATGAACAATAATAAAACCAAAACACATGTTCACCATTCAACATATAATTACAACATGAATTGTTACAACATTTGATATTACATATTGAACAGCAAACTATACATATACATGTACTACATCTAAACTACAGGATCTTAAGACAACAGGTCCACCTGTACATCAGCTCGCCACACAACTCTCAACTATCCTGGATCTTCAAGAGCATAACCACAACCTAAACAAAAAGATTACATGCGGTACATGTCAGCACAATATTCAAGAATATTGTACTGAGTATGCCTACGTGTCTTTATTTACCTCTAATCATATCTTGGCAATAAGATAAAACTAATATACTTGGCAGTAACAGAAGAATATAAGAAAAGCATATACTTGCACAAGGATATTCATTAACAAAAGAGAACACATATTTTAAGCACATTTCCATCATATATCTCATACATCTGCCCCCAAGGGCTTTGATGTTTCTAGGCCTTATGATCTACTACCAAAGAGTTTGAGATCATATTACGTGTGATCTACTACCAAAGAGTTTGAGATCTAACACATGTGATCTACTACCAAAGAGTTTGAGATCACTTCAATGCACTGTACTACCAAAGAGTTTAGTGCTATCATATGATGGATCAGATATCTTATATTTCATGTGTTCATAGCCATAAGTATGGAGAACCAAGCAACATAGCATACAAGAACAATCATTTCAATCAATACCATATGCCAAGCATTTTACTACTCATATAACACAAGCATATTGTATAATAAGCCAAGTAAGAGGTAATAGTGTACCTTGATCAAGAACAAACCTAATCATCATATCCTCATATTCCTGATGTCATCTATATCTTGGTCAAACCCCTGGTTAAGACAAGACCACATATTGTCATGAGGTTCTCATCTTATTATATCTCATCTTAACCCTAGTTATATCCATTAGGGTTTGCTTATCTCATTAGGTTATATACATTATTACTTGTCTTCTTGACTTAGAATTATCTTACTGATGTCATTTTACAGATTATGGTCCATTATCTGAACATTATCTTCCATAGCATTTTTGTGCACATTAATTAACCCTAGGTTACATCATTAGCCGAGATTAGGGTTTTATAACAAGTATTAAGATTCATCTTCATATAACATGCATTCTTTTCATCATTATGATCCCATAATTAAAACTGAGGTTTCATTTACTGATATGAGCTTACTCTGTGAATTTCATCATTTATTGAGCATGTATGCATTTAATACATTTTATTTAGGGTTATTAGCCCTAATTAGCCATATTAAGCAAATTACATGATTTCGTACATCATCATGACTATAACTGACATCACATGCATTATAAACATAATTACAGGTTTACTGGAATTTTCCATAATTTTTTGTCATCATTTAATATTTATTATCTAATAAACAAGCATTACACATCTTACATGATATCACTAAGATTTCAATTTCAAAATACTTATATTCTAGTCCCATCTTGTTCTAATCATTTTTCTGAACATTTTGGTATATTATTTATATTTTTCTGATCATCGAGATATTTTCTATGAATTATTGAAGAACTGGGAATTATTTGAATTTCTAACCTTTTTCAGCCTATCAGGCACTGCCACGTGGCTGGGCGCTTCCCTTAACTTGAGGCAGGTGGCCGGTTCGGGTCTGAGGGTGGATCCACGGATCCTAAGATCCGTGAACCCGACGAGCTGGCCCTCTTTCTTTTTTTTTCCCAGGTCGCGGACAACGCAAACACCCGCATCCCGTCTTCCGTGTGCGCCGCCGCACCCAGCCACTCCTGTGAGGAAAAAGGGGTGCGATCCTACCTCCTCAAGATGCGATTGTGCCTCCTTTAGATGCGCCGACCCCATCCAGAGCTTGACGGCCACTCTACTCCTCGTCCTCATCTCCGTATCCCTTTCTGCTATGGGATCGCCGGCGTCGGCTCTGCTGCGGAGGGGTAAAAGAGGCGTCTTGCCTCTTATCACTCGAGCGCCGACCTGCTGCTTCGGAAGCTTCACAGGGTCTCCATGAGTTCATTTGCAACCTTTGCTCATGGCGAGAAGCTCTCCCCACAGGTCTCCGAGCCCTGCCATCATTCTGGTCAGGTTGGCTCCGTCCGCCATGGAACCTCCACCTGAAACCACTGAAAAAAAGCTCACATCTATCTCCCCTGGCTTCGGCCTTGCTTCTTCCTTCTTCATCTTCCTCCAAACGACCTTCTAACTCCATATTCTACTCATGGCCGCCACTGTAGGGTACGGTGGAGAGACAGTGGGGAGTTCAGCTCGTTTTAGGGGTCTCTGCACTCCTCCACTCGAGTTGAACTTAACTGCTCGGTCACTTCTTCTTTTGGGTGCACGTCTAGACATCGTGGTGGTGTGGATTCTCGCACGCCACTCTGCTCCCATGACTCCTCCAGATCCGGAGCTTGGAGGTGATCTCAGGGCCGTCCAAAAAGCATCTAACGATTGTACAAGGCCCTTTACAAGACCAAATTCGGAGTTCATTGAAGTCAGCACTCCCAGCCACTGGATTAGCCACAAATGGCCAAGATCTGGCCACATGACCCGCCCTCAATCAAAGGGGCGTGTGACACAGAATGCAAGCCCCAACTTAGGGCTATAAGCATAAAAAAAGCACATTATTTCACCAATTTCAAACTTAAAAAACTCTCTCTAGGATGCTCCAATTTCCACCAAATTTTAACCATTGCTTCCTCACAACTCAAGCTATCTTGTACAGAAATTTAGTGCCAAAACTCAAATGTTAGATCATCCAAATAATTCTTCAAAAAGGCATAAAAGAGAAATCTTAACCATGATAACAACATCACATCAGCACACCTACTTTGTCAAAACCTTGGGACTCTCAATATTATTCAACCTTATGATTTTTACTTATGTCATTGGATGATTAAGGACTCCAAAAGTCCACTCCATCACATCCTACACACCTTAAAAGATATTTCATCCTCGAAAATAAACCATACTCATACTTACAGGGAAAGCCTTATCTTACCTTCATCCATATGTAGGCACTATTCTATGTGTAACATATCTGCAAAGGTTACTTAGAGCCATGTATCCAAAGCACTATTATGGAGGTTTACAACCATCTTGGGTGCACAAACACTCCATTCAAGGTTAAACTCAAGGTCTAGAAACTTAGGTTATGTCATTACATATCTCATATGTTAGGATTGCATCCTTATCTCAACTCATGCGTTATTATTCAACATCATATTACCATATTCCCAAGGAGTTAACCCAAGTTAACCCATACATCAAGGTGTCATCAACATTTTATTGAGGTAATTTGTTAGAACATGTTCATCATTAACATATGCCTTTTAGGAGGGAGTTAATTATCATTAACTCACTTTATCCATCTAGATCATATCAAGGTGTCATAAACGTTATGTTGTTCTGACTATCAAACTATACTTTTCATCTTTATTAAGCACTTAGATTAACATCTCATGTAACATGTTTCATTTCATATGATTTTATTTCCTTGCTCGAAACAAATTGCAACATTTATTAATGAATTCTCACAAGATTAACCAACACTATCAAATTATCATCATTATCATGTACATGGTTAACCATTTATGCATTGATATCTATCAAGCCATCTCTAGGTTTTCATCATATCATGTCTCAAGATTAAATCACATTCTTACATATATTACATCATGGTTCTGCTAAACAAACTTATGTGAGTGACTTGTTAAACATATATCAAAACTTCATCTAGTCCAACGGAGGTTATCCTGACCCGCATCATGAGGACAGTTCCATGCTCAGTCTCTCTGAGCTAACTCAACTCTATGAGTATCTCATATGCACATACTTTATATTTCCTCTCAGTCTAGGGTTCTCGGATTACCTCATTGGAACTAGTGATAGCCTTACAAGCTCTAGCCACATAAGCACAAAACAAAGCATGCTATGACATACTATTCATAGGTCTTCTACCCATGACACATCTTACCCAAAACTCTCTTATATATACACTACTAGATTCCTATGTGGGAAACCACCAACCCGAGCATGAGGCTTCTCAGAACTAACATAGCTACCTCCTCCAGGGTCTTGGGCTCTCTCCCTCACCCGGATGGCAGGTTCTCATATTCATGTTCACATGCACATATATAACCAGCCTCTCTCTATCTCTAGGGTTTGGTCCTCCCAAGGACATCTAGGGTTCAACAAGACTATAGGAATCATGCATTAAGCAACACAACTCAATCACTCAGGAGTAGTCTAGTTTAGGACATATCATATCACATATCTCATATTTCTCATATCGTGGAGTCTAGGTTCTCTGACCTTCTCCCTGTGGGTCTCGCTCTCTCTTAAGCTAACCCCAAAACTGGTCCCAACACTAGAGGTCCTCCTTTGTAAAAGAGCTTGAGGCTCATGCTGACTCACAACCTTATCTTAACTTAGCTTATCTTAACTTAGAAAAGCACACACATACTTTCATCATGAAAACTTATCTCAAATCCTCAAATTTGAACTTAAGTCCTCAAAGACAACCATATATCATCATAACCATCTTATGTCATCTAAATAAGACTTACATCATATCATCAAAACTTATATCATCTATTCCATCTATCACATATACCAACAAGGCTCTAGACATCTAATCTAGAACTACTCTCTCTTCTAGACTGATGTCATTCTCTTTCACTTAGGTTATATGATCACCTCCTACTCGTACATGTGTGGGGACACATTTTTGTAATACATATACATAATAAAATATTATATAGTTTTTCTCCGATAAAACAAGCGTCAGAGAAAACTATCGAGGTTCGATCCGTTTGGAATCAAAAACCAAATCCTAAAAATGAGTGTCCCACACATAATAGAGAGTCCAGTGTCATGAAAACTAGTGAAAAGGGTGAGAACATGGTGTAGACTAGTGTAGCTACTCTAGACAACGTGCGCAATATGTCTAGGGTTTCTCTTCCCTTGATGCACGTCATTTCCAAATAGTGCAACGTCCCATACCGCTGCACTACAAGGAAAGAACGACATCTAAGGACTTGCTACTCAACAAGCACCAGTCTAGACCTAGTTCTCGGACATCTAGGTGCTAACCTAGAGGCTAGGTCAGATCTAGTCTCTAAAAGACGACTAATCTAACCCTAAAGATATTATTAAGTTCAAGGTTCTATAGTTTTGTGTTGCATAATGAGAAAATCTCAGGCTTTGCTATTGTTCATGCTCTGATACCACCTGTGACGTCCCCAGATTTTCTAAAACTTAATCTGATGTGTGACGTCCAAATTGAAACCCTCACCTCACCGAGAATCCCAATTTAAACATCCCACATGAGGCTAAGAAGAAGAAAATCAAGGGAGTCAGAAGGAAACAACATCAGTAGCACATGCACATGAACAATAATAAAACCAAAACACATGTTCACCATTCAACATATAATTACAACATGAATTGTTACAACATTTGATATTACATATTGAATAGCAAACTATACATATACATGTACTACATCTAAACTACAGGATCTTAAGACAACAGGTCCACCTGTACATCAGCTCACCACACAACTCTCAACTATCCTGGATCTTCAAGAGCATAACCACAACCTAAACAAAAAGATTACATGCGGTACACGTCAGCACAATATTCAAGAATATTGTACTGCGTACGCCTACGTGTCTTTATTTACCTCTAATCATATCTTGTCAATAAGATAAAACTAATATACTTGGCAGTAACAGAAGAATATAAGAAAAGCATATACTTGCATAAGGATATTCATTAACAAAAGAGAACACATATTTTAAGCACATTTCCATCATATATCTCATACATCTGCCCCCAAGGGCTTTGATGTTTCTAGGCCTTATGATCTACTACCAAAGAGTTTGAGATCATATTACGTGTGATCTACTACCAAAGAGTTTGAGATCTAACACATGTGATCTACTACCAAAGAGTTTGAGATCACTTCAATGCATTGTACTACCAAAGAGTTTAGTGCTATCATATGATGGATCAGATATCTTATATTTCATGTGTTCATAGCCATAAGTATGGAGAACCAAGCAACATAGCATACAAGAACAATCATTTCAATCAATACCATATGCCAAGCATTTTACTACTCATATAACACAAGCATATTGTATAATAAGCCAAGTAAGAGGTAATAGCGTACCTTGATCAAGAACAAACCTAATCATCATATCCTCATATTCCTGATGTCATCTATATCTTGGTCAAACCCCTGGTTAAGACAAGACCACATATTGTCATGAGGTTCTCATCTTATTATATCTCATCTTAACCCTAGTTATATCCATTAGGGTTTGCTTATCTCATTAGGTTATATACATTATTACTTGTCTTCTTGACTTAGAATTATCTTACTGATGTCATTTTACAGATTATGGTCATTATCTAAACATTATATTCCATAGCATTTTTGTGCACATTAATTAACCCTAGGTTACATCATTAACCGAGATTAGGGTTTTATAACAAGTATTAAGATTCATCTTCATATAACATGCATTCTTTTCATCATTATGATACCATAATTAAAACTGAGGTTTCATTTACTGATATGAGCTTACTCTGTGAATTTCATCATTTATTGAGCATGTATGCATTTAATACATTTTATTTAGGGTTATTAGCCCTAATTAGCCATATTAAGCAAATTACATGATTTCGTACATCATCATGACTATAACTGACATCACATGCATTATAAACATAATTACAGGTTTACTGGAGTTTTCCATAATTTTCTGTCATCATTTAATATTTATTATCTAATAAACAAGCATTACACATCTTACATGATATCACTAAGATTTCAGTTTCAAAATACTTATATTATAGTCCCATCTTGTTCTAATCATTTTTATGAACATTTTGGTATATTATTTATATTTTTCGGATCATCGTGATATTTTCTATGAATTATTGAAGAACTGGGAATTATTTGAATTTCTAACCTTTTTCAGCCTATCAGGCACTGCCACGTGGCTGGGCGCTTCCCTTAACTTGAGGCAGGTGGCCGGTTCGGGTCTGAGGGTGGATCCATGGATCCTAGGATCCGTGAACCCGACGAGCTGGCCCTCTTTCTTTATTTCCCCAGGTCGCGGACAACGCAAACACCTGCATCCCGTCTTCCGTGTGCGCCGCCGCACCCAGCCACTCCGGCGAGGAAAAAGGGGTGCGATCCTACCTCATCAAGTTGTGATTGTGCCTCCTTTAGATGCGCCGACTCCATCCAGAGCTTGACGGCCACTCTACTCCTCATCCTCAGCTCCGTATCCCTTTCCGCTATGGGATCGCCGGCGTCGGCTCTGCTGCGGAGGGGTAAAAGAGGCGTCTTGCCTCTTATCACTCGAGCACCGACCTGCTTCTTCGGAAGCTTCACAGGGTCTCCACGAGTTCATTTGCAACCTTTGCTCATGGCGAGAAGCTCTCCCCATAGGTCTTCGAGCCCTGCCATCATTCTGGTCAGGTTGGCTCCGTCTGCCATGGAACCTCCACCTGAAACCACTGAAAAAAAGCTCACATCTATCTCCCCTGGCTGCGGCCTTGCTTCTTCCTTCTTCATCTTCCTCCAAACAACCTTCTAACTCCATATTCTACTCATGGCCTCCACTGCAGGCTACGGTGGAGAGACAGTGGGGAGTTGGCTTCCGTTCTCCCTACTGAAGCGATCACACAGCTCGTTTTAGGGGTCTCCGCACTCCTCCACTCGAGTTGAACTTAATTGCTCGGTCACTTCTTCTTTTGGGTGCACGTCTAGAGATCGTGGTGGTGTGGATTCTCGCACGCCACTCTGCTCCCATGACTCCTCCAGATCCGGAGCTTGGAGGTGATCTCAGGGCCGTCCAAAAAGCATCTAACGATTGTACAAGGCCCTTTACAAGACCAAATTTGGGGTTCATTGAAGTCAGCACTCCCAGCCACTGGATTAGCCACAAATGGCCAAGATCTTGCCACATGACCCGCCCTCAATCAAAGGGGTGTGTGACACAGAATGCAAGCCCCAACTTAGGGCTATAAAAATAAAAAAGCACATTATTTCACCAATTTCAAACTTAAAAAACTCTCTCTATGATGCTCCAATTTCCACCAAATTTTAACCATTGCTTCCTCACAACTCAAGCTATCTTGTACAGAAATTTAGTGCCAAAACTCAAATGTTAGATCATCCAATTAAATTCTTCAAAAAGGCATAAAAGAGAAATCTTAACCATGATATCAACATCACATCAGCACACCTACTTTGTCAAAACCTTGGGACTCTCAATATTATTCAACCTTATGATTTTTACTTATGTCATTGGATGATTAAGGACTCCAAAAGTCCACTCCATCACAAACTCCCTGTAAACTGGAGAACACATGCCCTCAGCAAGTCTTCCAAGGTATGTATAGTCCTTTCAGACTGTCCATCAGTCTGAGGATGAAAGGCCGTACTAAACCTTAATTGGGTGCCTAAAGCTTTATGAAGTCGTTCCCAAAAATGACTCATAAACTGGGGACCCCTGTCTGAAACTATAGTGACTGGAACTCTGTGCAGTCGCACTATCTCCTGAATATACAACTGTGCTAGCCTCTCAGCAGAATAGGTTGTTTTGACAGGTAAGAAATGTGTTGTCTTTGTCAACCTATGAACTATTACCCAAATGGAATCATAGCCTTTGCTTGTCCTAGGTAGGCCAACAACAAAGTCCATGGTTACGTGATCCCACTTCCACTATGGTATGAGCAATGGTTGCATTGTCCCTGCAGGCTTCTAGTGTTCAGCTTTAACTTGCTGACACACAGGACACCGCATAACAAATTCAGCAACATCCTTCTTCATCCCAGGCCACCAATACATATCTTTCAAGTTTCAATGCATCTTGGTGCTTCCTGGATGCATAGCATACATCAAAGAATAGGCTTCTTCCAGGACTAACTTTCTCAAGTTATCCACATCTGGCACTATCATCCTCCCATGATAACAGACTACTTGGTCATCAGAGTCATGGAAACCATCTCGTTTCTCATCACCGAACTCCGATCTGATCTGCTGAACTGCAGCATCAACTTGTTGTGCCTCCTTGATCTGCTCTCTTAGAGTAGGTTTTATATACATCTCATCTAACAACCCGGCTAACAATGACACCTTCAATTGTACATTGTCTTGCCTTAAGGAGATAAGCATATCTCTCCTAGAGCATACTAAAGAGTTTAGTTGTGCCCTATCTAAGGTTGGTGTTGCTGATTTCCTACTCAAAGCATTTGCAACTACATTGGCCTTCCCTGGATGGTAATCAATTGTACAATCATAGTCTTTGATTAACTCCATCCAGCGATGTTGCCTCATGTTAAGTTCGTGCTGAGAGAAGATATACTTAAGGTTCTTATGATCAGTGAAAATCTGGAATGTCTCTCTGTAGAGATAGTGTCTCCAGATCTTCAAGGCATGAACTACAGCATCTAGCTCTAGATCATGTGTCAGATAGTTCTCCTCATGTTTCTTAAGCTGTCGAAAAGCAAAAAGAAATCACTTGTTTATCCTGCATCAACACACATCCGAGTCCATTCTTGGAGGCGTCATAGAAAACTATGTATCCTTTACCTTGCTCAGGTAACACAAGTACAGGTGCACTTGTCAACCTCTCCTTCAGCAACTGGAAGGATTGCTGACACTTATCACTCCAAACAAAAGGAACATCCTTCCGGGTCAACTTAGTCAAAGGTAGGGCTATGGAACTGAAGTTCTTAATGAACCTTCGGTAATAGCCTGCCAACCCTAAGAAACTAAAGATCTCTGTTGGTGTCTTTGGCTGTTCCCATTGTATGACAGATTCTACCTTTTTAGGGTCAACACGGATACCCGAGGCAGATATCACGTGTCCAAGGAAAGATACTTCCGGTAACCAGAACTCACACTTGTTAAACTTAGCATATAGCTTGTGTTCTCTTAGCAAAGTTAGAGTCTGACGAAGATGTTGTTCATGCTGCTGAGCATCTCTACTATAGATCAGAATGTCATCTATAAAGACAACAACACATTGATCGAGGAAAGGTCGGAAGATTCTATTCATGAGTTCCATAAATGCAGTCGGCATATTAGTTAGTCCAAACGACATAACTGTGAACTCATAGTGACCATACCTCGTTCTAAAGGCATACTTGGGTATGTCACTGCCCTTAATACGGAGTTGATGATATCCTGATCTCAAATCTATCTTTGAGAAGATAGTTGCACCATGCAACTGGTCAAAAAGATCATCAATCCTCGGTAGAGGATACTTATTCTTTATTGTTACTTTATTTAACTGTCTATAATCAATGCATAACCGCATTGATCCATCTTTCTTTTTAACAAAGAGCATTGGAGCACCCCAAGGCGAAGTACTCGGTCGGATGAAACCCTTCTCAAGCAACTCCTGCAGTTGTTTCTTGAGTTCTGCCATCTCAGCATGCGCCATCCTATATGGTGTTTGTTCTATAGGTTGTGTGTCTGGGATCAAATTGATTTTAAAATCAATTTCCTGAGGCGGTGGTACACCTGGAAGTTCTTCAGGAAATACATCTTCAAATTCCCTGACTACAGGAACTTCAGCATGGTTAGGACTTTCCATGGTAGTATCTACCACATGGGCCAAGAATTTGTAACATCCTTGCCTCATTAGCTTCTCAACAACCATAGCTGACACAAGAAAGGTGGGTAGAATCTTTCTCTCTCCTTACAAGATCCATGTGTCACTTTCATCAGCAAACACAGCTTGCTTGGATTCACAATCCAAAACAACCTTATACCTTTCCAAGGTATCCATCCCAAGGATTATGTCAAATCCTTGCATCTCAAGTGGTATAAGATCCACTTGAATGTGGTGTTCAGAAAAGAAAAGGATGCAGGAAGAGAATACCTCATGTAACACAGTAGACCCTCTCAACGGAGTCTCTAGCAACAGACTATCTGCTCTATGATTGAATGTCATATTGCAGTTACGAATCATCCTTCAAGTGATAAAGGAGTGTGTAGCACCCGGATCAATCAAAATAGATACAATGCAGGATGTAGACATATCAGAATATAACAACTTCATCTGACCTGCCACAACCCGAGGGTTGATCACTACATCAGGTGGATTCATTGCATAGAATCTTGTTGTTGCTTGTGGTTGATTCGGTGTTGACGATCCAGCTTGGGACGCTTGTCCACATCCTCTAGATCCTCCTGGAAATGGTCTCCTCTGCGATCCTTGCTGACCCTACCTCTGTGGTTGGGTTACACTCGCTGGTCTAGCTCTGCAGTCTTTCATCATATGCCCCATCCTCCCACATATATAACAACTTCTATCTTGTTGTTGTGGTCTGGGTGGTCCTGTAACCGACATAGATGCTGAACTGCGATTCCCTTGTAGTGGTAGGCTTCGTCCTCTACCTCTACTAGGTGTCTACTGTGTCTGAGCACTAGGTCTAGAAGATGGTGGTATAGGCGCAGAAAATCTAGGCTTCTTGAAGTCTCTGGATGAAGATCCTTAGAACTGAGGATACATCCTCTTGTTATGGGTTTTCCTCTTCTCTACTACGGACCTCTCTATCCTTCTGACAGACTCTACGAAGATAGAAAACCTTTCTCAGTTCTCTAGGTAAGAGACAGGGGTAGTCAACTCAGTGTTTAACCGCTTCTCAAAACGCCTGATCCTTTCTTCATCTGTAGCAGCCATATGCGGATAGAATCGTAACAACTCCATGAACTTAGCCTCGTACTCGCTAATGTTCATCAGACCTTTCCTTAACCTCTCGAACTGAGAGATTTTCTCGTTCAGGAACGTTTTAGGGAAATATCTATTGATAAATTTCTGTCGGAAGACTTCCCGTGCAATCTCCACACCAGGCCTCTTCTGCTCTTCCATGGTCCACCAATGCCCGGCACTCCCTTTGAGAAGATAGACAGCATGTCTAACCTTCTCATCTTCTGGGATGTTTAGGATTCTAAAAGATTTCTCTAGTTCGGTCAACCACAGATCGGCATCTACGGGATCAGCCATTCCAAAGTACTCAGTTGCTCCAACTCGGCGAAGTCATTCAAACGTCTTGCCGATTCCTTGTCCTTCAGGTTGGGTAGGTGCCCTAGGTGCAGGCATGGGCATCCTATCTGTTATGTGTGTCATGGCAGTCATAAACTGCCCAAACATGGTCTGGACGGCTGGATTCCCCATGTTAGTTGGATTGAACTGGGGTGGCTCAGGTACAGGTTGTTCTATCTCCTGGTTCCTTGCACCTTCTCATGGTGCAGCAACGCTACTTTCTGCCACATATTCCTCATGTGGTCCAGACATCCTTAACTTGTCTTCTTCTCCTGAGGAGCAGAAGACACTATTAGATATATTGGAAAACACGAAGAATAGACTCGACATCCTAAGTCCTATGTCTCTGTAGACTCAGCGAACCTAGGGCTCTGATACCACTAAATTGAGATGACCCGTCACGGAAAATGAGATTAACAAATGCGGAAGCAAATTATTAGCAGCAGAATAATGAAAAATCACTAAATTTTAAAACTTTTTGGAAAGAAAACTTTATACCATAACTCCTTTATAAGAAAACAAGGTAAACTGTTTACATCATAGCTTGACATTACATCTCTGTGATTACATACATCCATTGCCTTATTATCTGAAGAAGGCAAGATACAAAATCTCGAGGCACTAAGCCAAAAACCTCAGACCTACTGACTCCTAGGACCTTAGAGTACAGAGAATACATAAGACATACTATCTACGAGACTCGACAGTCAGTATCTCCACCTGAGATTCACTGCTGCCCCTGGTGTTGCTGCTGTTGATACTGCCCACCCTCAGATTGGTTCCTCCGTCCTCGACGTCCACCTAAAAAGTCGAAACCCACGGGGGTGAGACAATTTGAATAATTGTCCCAGCGATAATTATAACTCTCTGCCAGAAGCTTTGTTATAGCAATAAAGGATTAACATAAGCAATATAATCTTTAAGACATTCAACCGCAGATTTGGTATTAAGTAAGACAACATTTACTTAAGCAATTATTTCAGTAAGGAAAATGAAGAACATGTATACTAATCACATGGCTAGAATATTATAAACAATGTAACATCAATCATTGTTTCTCGTAGTTCAACCTAAGCAGTTATGCTACACGGCTGATTATGATTTTCAATCATTATTATGCCCTGCAGAGATGAGGTATACCGCTCATACTCCAACCGACCATTATAAAATCGCATCAGTATCATACATAGGTCATCAAAAGAGCCAGATTCTTATGACCTCATCTTCCTCAGTTAGTGTGAGGATCAACATGCAGGACATCTCGTGTCTCTACTACAATATCTTTCCAGGGTATTATGGAAACCTCGCTATTTAGAGTCACAGTGGCACTCTGTACTCTCTTCGCCATCGAGGGATTTCTTGTTTATCGCTCATCGATGCGGCATTAAAGATTCCCTCGGGAGATTAGTGAAACATCACCCCGGCATAAACACATAATGAAGGATTGATGGATTAAAGTACATCCTTCATCAATTCCTACATTAGGACATAAGGATATTCGCGTCCATAAACCCCCACATGCTCAAAAGTATGTGTTCCAGGAGTTCCATTAGGAAAACCTGTTTCGCCATCATTTGGCTTCTGACAATGATGGATCTATGATCAGGGCTCTACATGATATGATTATACTTGATTATTTAGGTACATTTTAGCATTCTTTTAGCATCAAGCATGTTTTCAATCATTAATCATTAAAACACTACTATAAAAGAAGAATACTAAATGTATCAAGTTTAACTCACATATGTTATCATATGGATATTAATTCTTAACCATCTCATCATATGATTCAGGAACATGGTTATTCAAACCCTCAGATTATCATAACACTTGCTACCAAGTGACATATAAGCATCAAGTCATCTAACAACATGACCATGATTGAAGCAATGTATATACTTTTCACATATCATTACTCTAAAAGCTTATAATTGTTTTCAAGGAATATGACATCATAACTCTTATCTGGCTATGATCACCTCATAATATCAACATGCATGACTAATACAAATAAGGACATGTATATATAATAGTCTTAGCACAATACCAAAACTTTTCAATTTCTTTATAGGACACCACGGCCTTGCCACCTTGCACGGTCGTGTAAAGTAAGGTTACCACGGTCGTGCTCCCTTGCACGGTCGTGCTATAGAAGATCACTACATGATTCATATTTATATATATGTATTCTAATATTTCATCCTTTCAACTTCATTAGGTCACATCAACCCTTCAATCAAGTACATACAACTATGTTTAACATAGTGTATCAAGCTATTAATCCTATAAGCAATTAAGAATTCTCCCTTTAATTGGTTCTAATCACTTAGGTATTATTAGGGTTTCAACCTTCATACCTTCATTAATTATCATTACTAATCATTATTGGATCAATAGAACATTCATTATCTTAATTCTCAAAGATTCAATCACATTGGACCTCCACTTCATAAGGTATCCAATTGAATTAGGGTTTCCAATGTTGATTCCTTCAATCATTGAATTCATGGGACCAATCACCAATTGGACCTATACTCATACTTCAAATGAGTTTAATAGGTCAACCTTCAACTGATTTGACCCTCAATTGACCCTCAGTTGATCTTCAATTAGGGTTTAAATCAATCGAATTAGGGTTTGGAATCAATAACCCTTCAACATATTTCAGTGTGGGTCTAATTGATTTGAACCCATTGAACCATCATTCCATTTGGACATGACCTGACCCCAAACGGTCTTGGGATCGTTTGGATGACCTCCAAATGGTCTTGAGACCGTTTGCCCATCATATCATCAAAATCTAAGTCAACCAATTAAGGTTTGGATCATTGGATGGATCACCAAATCAGCAATTGATTACAGTCCAACCTAGTATCATTGGATCATCGATTGCTTAACCATACTCACCCCTAGACCTCCAAACGGTCTTGGGTGACCTCCAAACAGTCTTGAGACCGTTTGGATGAGCTCCAAACGGTCTTGAGACCGTTTGGCTCATCCAAACTTTGGATTCTAGTGAAAATCATTAGGGTTTGAGCTATTAAGTTGATCATCAAATCAGCACTTAATTGCAAAGTGATTTGGTATCTTTAGACCTTCAATTGGTCAACCATTCTTAAACTTAGACCTCCAAATGGTCTTGGGTGATCCCCAAATGGTCTTCAGACCATTTGGGTCAATCAACCCAAAACATCAACTCATTTCAATGCAAAATCAGCACTTAGCCGATTAGGGTTAACACCATATCGTTTGTCCTTCAAACACTTAACCATATCCAACCATAGACCTCCAAACGGTCTTGGGTGACCCCCAAACGGTCTTGAGACCGTTTGGGTGATCCCCAAACGGTTTTGAAACCGTTTGGGCTAATCAACCCAAAATCTCAAATTAACTCATTGGAATTTCAGCACTAATTTCAAATAGGGTTTGCCCAATTGACTAGCCTTCAACTCATGATTACTTGGTAATTGACCCCTAAAATTTGGTGAGTCATTAACCAACATAATTAGGAATAGGAATCGCATACGGTCAACACTTGGTCAACTCACTCAAACGGTTTTGAAACCGTTTTCCCAAAAAGTTCAATTAATCAAGCTGAAAAATCAGCACTTAATCCAATTAGGTTTGCCTGATTGATTAGCCTTCAACTCACGATTCCTTGGGAGTTAACCCATAAAATTTGGTGAGTAATTATCCAACATAATTAGGAACAGGAATAATAAACGTTCAACGCTTGGTCAACTCACTCAAACAGTTTTGAAACCGTTTTCCCAAAAAGTTCAAGTTAATCAGGTTGAAAAACAGCACTTAATTCAATTAGGTTTACCTAATTGATTAGCCTTCAACTCACGATTCCTTTGGAGTTAATCCCTCAAATTTGGAGGGTTATAAACCAACATAATTATGAACAGAAATATCAAACGGTCAACCCTTGGTCAACTCAAAAAAATGGTCTTGGAGACCGTTTTCTCCAACCGACCTTGTGAAACCATTTGCCCTTCAAACGGTTTTGCAAACCGTTTGCCCCAAACGGTTTTGCAAACCGTTTGGCTAGGGGGGGGGGGCAAGACCGTTTGCTAAAGTAGCATTGGTAATCATGCTCATATTCTTCTACCTCCAGATCAAGGTCTGTTCTTCATGGTTTTAGTTGCAAGAAAGCAAGGAAGGATGGGGGAAAGAAGGACAAATTACTTTTGCAAGAAAGAAAGATGCATACCAAAGTTTAAGGGTTTAGAGTTATAAAACCCGCCTTAGAACCAGCTATAGATATCCAAGCTTCGAAGCTTTAATGGTGGCTTGAGATCCACAGGTCTTCCAAGGTTCCTTCTTCAAGAATTGGTTGGAAAGGATGGCTAGAAAGAAGAACTAAGTAAGAAAGACCATAGAACCGACCTTGCAACATGATTTCCTCCATGAATTCGAGCGAGATGATGATCAAAGCTTACCTAGAACTGCTTGGCCGTTCTCCTCTTCTCCAGAGCTCTGTCCTAAGTCGGTATAAGCAAGGGGATAAGAAGGGAAGTGAAGGAAACGATCCTTGCTAAGTGAGAAAAGGTGTATATATACTTTGGGTGAAATTCCAACATAAGGACAACTTGTTTCTCCATTTCTCAACTAGGTCCTTCCCTTCTTCTAAGCCACGTTTCTCCC
This sequence comes from Alisma plantago-aquatica, assembly GCA_963693085.1. Classification (NCBI taxonomy): domain Eukaryota; kingdom Viridiplantae; phylum Streptophyta; class Magnoliopsida; order Alismatales; family Alismataceae; genus Alisma; species Alisma plantago-aquatica. The sequence continues at coordinate 332,464,764 of OY856411.1, forward strand.
TTCCATAGTTATTCAAAACTCATCTTAAATCCAAGGTCGAAAGGTGAAGAAAGCCAACTTCTTACTAAGTTGCACATATAGAAGGGTTATTAGGTTTATAACTTGATTATTTAATTTATAAGGGTTATCATTCTTATTTGATTATTCAATTGAAGTGCCCTCTTTATTATTATTACTCTAAATGATTCCAAGAGTCATAAAATATACTCTAGAAGGTGTATTTTACAAGTTGCACCCCATATTTTGGGTAAATTGCACTTTACACCAAAACTAGGGTTTTAAGTACAAGGATTGCTCCACAAGTTGCATCTTGGTGCCCAAACTTGGAGAATCCATCATACTTCATCATATTCATTATTATGATGTCTCAACACCAAAGGAACATCTTAACATGTGCAATTTGCAAGTTAAACCCTTTTAATTGGGTAATTTGCACATAAGTCCCTATTAACAAAACAATATTATAACATTGTTCAAAAAGAGCAGAAATAGAATTATATGTTCCTCAGGAGCTTTAATTACATACCAAAAGATAATCACAAGTATCTAATTACATAATTAAGCAAAACACCTAGGGTTAGTTCATAACCCAGGTCAAGGATGTTACTATCACTCTGTGATATAAGAAAGTACATCCTTCCCATTATTAGGGTTAAGATTATCTCAATCTAACCTATTACAGTTGTAAAAGAATATCATCACCCTACCTTAGGGTTAGATTTTTCCCTTTATTAACAATTAAGGATTTAAGATCATAATGTCTAGAATCAAACCCTAATTCATACTCCACTCATCATAGGAGTATCAATACATACTTATTAACGTGTTTATCACCCATGTTAAAGTCTCTCTCCCTTATCCTTATTAGGATATTGATTACATCTTACTTAGTTCACCTCTTAAGGTCTTTTAACTTATCATAATCAAATTGAGTTAAACTTGTTGTGTCTCAATATTAATCACACAGCATGCATCACTTAGACAAGTGTAATAGATTGGAGTATGCCTACCATATCGAGTATCATGGTTCATAATGTTATCCTATTTGTGCTTGAAGATGCACATAACATCATATTATAGTTCCATATAAATCCTTTGATAAAATCACAACATTAAGTCGGTTTTAGGGTTTATCCCCTAACTCCATATCGTGTAGCCATGTCGGGTTGGTTATCACTTTAACTTTTATCATCTCAAGTCATCCTTATATCGGGTATAGGTTGAACTCTTGACCTTATATCGGCATAGAGACATATTGGATTCTCATATCGTGTACAAGAGTACACCATATCGGGCATAGCATTATGGATTTACCATGTATCGTCTAAGTAACATCTAGATAATATTGTATTAATTTCTTACCTTAAATTGTCATATCAGTTTTCCACTTTAAACTACCATATCAGTTTCTTCTTAGGTTTACCATATCAGTTTCCATCTTGGGTTTACCATATCAGTTTCCATCTTGGGTTTACCATATCATGTCATCACATTGGATTGCCATATCGTGATCCCATATTGGGTATCATATCGTGACCCCATATTGGGTATCATATAAGTTTTCAATCATATCAGTTTTCTACATTTAGATGAAACCTTGAACACAAATCCTTCTAAAAGATTCAATTATTTTCTTATTAAAACATGACAAGATGGATGCTCTTCAACTCATCTCAAGGCAGTAGGGTATCTCAAACTTCAAAGGCAATTGATTTTCAAAGCATATCGAGTTTCCATTTCTCCTTCTAGGGTCTTGCCCTTATCATATAAAAGGTAAAGTTTTAACCTTATATCATGTATAAGGTGCTAGTAGGTAACTCCCATATAATTCACAAGACATGTCTCTCATCAAGTATAAAGTATCACTCACCACTGTATCGAGTTACTTTTCAACTTGAATTTCATATCAGATTTCTCATCACCATCTAGGGTTTTTAACTCATATCAGGTTAGGATATAGACCTAACATGATATTGTTCATAAGGTGAGTATATGGACCTATATCGTGCTCAAGTGGGTTTATAAGTACTTATTCATATCGCCCATGAAATATTCACTTCTCACTTATGTCATACTTGTAGTGGGTTTACATTAACATATCGGGTTGCTTATCTTCCAAGGTTTACTTATATCGGGTCAGAGTGCATGCTTGGTTCCTTATCATACATAAGGTGCATGACTTGATCTCATATCATGCATATAGTGTTTTCTTAACAACATATCGTGCATGGGGTATGCACTTCATCATCATATCGGGCAAGAGGTATTCACTCATTATCATATCGAGTTAATGGTGTGTTCAATCCATCATATTGGGTTTTGAGGTACTTCAACCCATATCGGGTTGTACCATGATGATGTCATCATCATCAACTTCTATATCTTTTTCGTACTATTCTAAGTCATGGACAACAGTTTAAAATACTTTTGAAACTTAAAGGGACATCAATTAATCCAAGGAATTCAGAATTTAAATTAGATCATCAAGTTCAACAATATTGAAGGTAAATAATAACATAGTTGGGTTCAAGTTATATAGCCCGCCTTATGAACAACTTCCAAGCTTCAAGGTTCAACTGCTCACATTCCAAGGTTGAAGATGAACCTCTCAACAATCCAAGACTTGATCTCCTTAGCTTTTGCACGATATCTCCAATCCCAATAGGTGATATCACCTTCTATGACTTATTTGGTCGATATCTCTTATCCTTGGCCGATATCAAGCTCTATCACTCAACTCTCCTCACTATGCATGACACAAGTGGGTGTGCACGATACAAGAGGGAAGGTTTCTAACAAGATTCAAAAATCTTACTAACAAGTGAAGGGCAACCTATTTATATTATAGGTTTATGGAAAAGAGTGTAAGAGGTGTCATTAGCTTAGGCTACTAAGTGCCACCTAGCCATGCATAGTCGACACATATGTTTGCATGCATCCCATTATTTATCTTGCCATGCAAAAATAAAAACTCAAGGATAATATAGAGGATAAGGGTCGGCTCTTGAGTTAGCTTCTAAGGAAAGTCTTCTTCCACTCACTATATTATAATATTCAACTCAATCTTTTCCAATACAAGTTACAAGACGATTCATATCTTTTATTTGAAGTGTCTTGCCCGTCATGGGCAAAAATAAAGCTTCACAAACTGATAGGAAACTCCCTTCATGGCCCCTTGGCCTATAGGGACTCCCACCCTAAGTCTACAACTCGATATAGCTCAAGTAAGGGCTTCACCTTCAATTCTTTCTTGGTCTTTTCATGACTAAGAGTACTATCCCTCAAAGGTGGTTCAATTATGGCGCCCCCTTCTTTCTCTATCCTCTAAATGATACTTAAAAGGGAGTATGGATACACTAGAGTTGGTAATTTTGCATATCAACCCTATATTTGAGTAAATTACAATTTGTATAAAAATTGGTACAAAAGACACTATCATTGTTCAAACAAGCTTAATACTTGAAATTTAGACTTTCCACAAGCCACCACTTAGCATCATTCTCTCTCTTATGATATTAAAACACTTGGGACACATTCAACATGTAACATTTTGCAATGTAGCCCCTCATCTTGGGAAAATTGCACTTTTCACTTAGATTGTCATATAATGCACACATAGTTTGCAAATAAGCTCAAACTTGGAAATAAACTTCTCAAAGAGTCTTAATTACTTTTCAAAGGATTAGAACAAGTTTATAATTAACTTTTTAAGCAAAACTTCTAGGGTTAATCCATAACCCAGGTCATGTGTGTTACATGAATAGAGCTACAAAAATTCTCACAAGATAGATTAGACCTTCAAATCATATAAAATTGAAACTAATAGCTTAAGTGCAATTTGAAGTCCTAACTAACAACCATAGCAAGTATGTGAGGAATTGATAGCAATCACTTGACAAGGTGATGTAGAGTGGTTCCACACTTCAAACTAGAAGTGAGTCAGTCAACTACCTAGAGAGGTCAACCTCTAGGACTTTGCAAGTGCTTTTCTCTATATTATCATCAATAAGAGTTACAACACAAGACCACTAGAAGACTTACCCATCCAAGCACAAAGAGTGTCCACCTTACCAAGTACTTACCCACTTTACAAGAGTCTTCCGCCTTCACCAAGCTCTTACCCACTCAAGAAAGAGTCTTCCGCCTTTAAGGACTTTGCCACTCTCCTTGGATCTTTAGCCTTTTCCTTCTCCTTCACCTGGAGAAGATCACCACCTCTTCATCAATCTTGAAGAGGCACAACAACAACTCCCCCTTCACTCGGGAAAGCTTGATTCACCTTTTCTTCAAGGAGGAAAGGGATATGGAAGATGGAGAAGATGAGAGCTTTACATGAACAAGGTAGTAGCTCTCTTACAATAGGCCTAACTCACTCACAATCACAAAATGAAGTGTAAATTAGATAGAGAAAGAGGCTCAAGGAGTTGTAACACACTCAACTATGGCAAGGACTTAGAATAACATGAATGAGCAAACTTGGAATGAACTCCAAGGGGGCCTATTTATAGTTTGGGGTGCTCCCTTGACTTGGGGATCACTTAGGACCGAAATATAGCTATTCTCCACAATCTAACAGATCTATTTTCACCCAAAACTACTCACTAACGGTTATAATCACTTTTTCTACATTTTCCATACAGTACATTTGATCGAGTTTCAATAAAGGTAACTCGACTGAACAACTAAAAGACAAAGCCAATTTTCAAACTATCGGTCGAGTTTGTTCTGGTAAACTCGACTGATGAGCTAAATTAGATTTGCTCAGTAAGTTGGTTGGTCGAGTTCTATGAGTGTACAACTCGACCAATGAGTCATCTTCAGAAAATCCATCATAGGATCGGTCGAGTTTCCAACTCGACCGATGAGCAGCCTATGACAAATTTTCTAAATTGACATTTGAGTGATTAAACCTTGGAATTAAGTGTCCCTGATTTTTTCTCATCTTAGTTACAAGTCATATCATCAACATAAGTGATTACAAAATTATTCTAAGGTCGTTTGGAGTGATTTCCCAAAACGTTCACTTGTGTTGCTTTTGACTTGAACTTGAACAAGTTAGGGCTTGTGTAATTTGATCATTTTCATGTACCTAAAGCCTGAAATCAATCTTGAACAAATATATTAGATACATAGGAATGGAATGGTTAAGTCATTATCAAAATATAGGCAATGTATAACTCTTAGGTCAACAAAAACTAGCTAAAATTTCTCATGGGACTTGGGAGTTTCTCCACCTTTTATTCCAAAATCATCAGTTTAGCCTATTCCTTACGGTGATTTCATATCTCAAACAACTATAACAAGAGGTAGGGTAGGAGAACAAGCAATAACATGACATTAGAAAATGAAACGAGAGTTTGGTGCACAAGCATTCTCAACATGGATCATAGTTATATATTTTTATCCCCAAACAGTCCATGAAGGGTTTAGCTTCTCATAGTCAAAGAAATAATAAAATAAAAGCCAAAAAATATAAAATCCATGGAGTGTACATTAAGAAGCTTCTCTCTTCACATCCAGCAGCTCCAAAGACGTCCTCCTCCAAGGATGCAAGAAAGCATGGAATGTGTAAGAGGCTTGGTTGATTTAGTGGTGGAGGTCTCATGGCCTGCTCTCCTCTCTTTTGCCTTGACCTACAAAAATAAAATACAATAACTAATCAAATTCCAAATATCAAGCTAAAATAGAAAAAATCTTAAAATGGAGAACATAAATAAAATGCACTATAGAAGACTGAATCTAAGCACGATTAGTAATAATACCTAAGATGAATAAACATCCATCATAATTTCTTCCTTTGATTATAGTCTTCGATGAATAAGTAGATTACATGATTAGATATAAGATCATTAAATAGAGAGGCTCACTGCGCAAAATAGTTGGTTAAGTGATAAAAGACATTCAGACCTCGATTCTTATTGGCAGTGGCGGAACTAGGACCCATAAGTTTGGGGGCCAAAAATTAAATGTTCATCATAAGGTTTGAACACAGGACTTTTGGTACATCAAATAACATACCAACCACTACACCATGTTCAGTTTTGTATCTTTATATGTGAAACATTGTATTAATAGTAATTGTATTCTACATTTATTGTCAAAAAAATGTAAAATGCCCACACCAAGAATTGAACTCAAGACCTTTGGTACATGAGTGCAGCTGCAAACCAATACACTACTTTCACATTCATACTTTTTATGTGTCATACATATATATATTATAAATATAAGTTACAAATATAAGTATATATATGTATATGTATATTTATTTTTATTTTTTTTTTTGGGGAGGGGGCCATGGCCCCTGCCCGCCCCCCCTTGGTTCCGCCCTTGCTTATTGGGAAACTCGTGACTCTTTGTCGCAAAATATATTATCTAGTTCGTGCAACGATTTCCAATCCATTTTGCATATTTATTGGACGAAGCAAGTAGCAGTATCAGCACTACAGTTGCTATTAATTCTGTCAAAGACGACTAAGGTTAAAGATCAACTTCAATCTGCTGGCCCGTGCTTTCCGAAACAGAAATCAGAAGTCGGTGGTGGAGCATTTTTCTTAAATTTGTAGAATATCTTATATTGGTACAGTGAATGATACTCAAACATCAAACTCCCACAGATGAAATGAGAAGTGGCTCGACGTACATGATCGAGATTTCACACACAAAAAAAAAAAGGAATGTTCTTTTCCATATGGATATCGAATCCATACAGTTTGCACCGGTAGTAGTAGGGGTGTTAAAGAACCAATTTCGGATCGGACAACAACCGGGTTGATACATATTACCTCAACCCAGAACTGACCCAAAACCAATTTGCTTACAAGGTTGCATGTCTGTAACTAGACCCAGTTTCATAATGTAAAATCTGAAATCGAATATGATCATATAATTTTGGTAATTACGCATTATATGTAGAACTTTGTACATGATAAAGAACTTGTGTTTCTAAATTTGTTAACCCAAATTCTATCCGGGTTGAACAGAACACCACCTAGAATCGACTCAGTTTCAGTACGGACATCAACAATGAAATCCAAAACCGACCCGGATTCATAAAATCTAAAACTAAAATCAATTTTTTTCGAATCAGACAGATTCAGATTCACATGTTCGGATCAAATTCGACAGCCCTAAATAGCAGCCCCTACCGACTCCCGGACAGTCAGATTTATTAGAAAGCTGGCCACTAAGCCTCCTCTTCTGGCTGCCCAAATAATATTTAACAGTCTCCACCCAAGTCGGTTTGGCCCATTATCTAAAAGACTAGCAACTCATAAATCATACAATCCTGACCTTCTCACTCACCTTTCAATTATATTTTCATTTCGACTCGGTGATGTTTATGTTAAGGATTTTGCTTTTTTATATTTCTGGAATTGGTTGGTGGGAGAAATCGCTATGTGTCGGTTTTTCATCTTACCGTACTGTTTAGAGAAAAATTCACAATACTTATTCCACGCCCAATTTTATATACCCGAAACATACATGCTCAGTTGGGACGTACACATTTCCTACTATATTACATACTAGGCATAAACCCGTGTGTTGCACGGTTTGTTAAATTACTGAAACGTTTCATAGTCTTGAAAATCAACTTTATAAGTATTTATAATATCAACAAGGACTATAGTAATTATTGTTTGTCAGTCCAAATAAGAACCTTAAACAAATTCTTACATAATGTGAGGAAAGAAGATGCTAATGTTTAGGTTAGTTGCAGTATAAACTACAAATAGAATATTGATTTATGGAATCACGTAATAGCAAATATAAAAAAAGTTGCAAGGTAGTGTCCTTTTGAACTACAATGACGAGAAGAATTCAAATGGTGTGGTCGTAGTTCTAATAGAGGAAGGGTTTTTATTTTTGCTGCGCGGTTAAGGTACTATTCAGAACGGAATTCTAACAATATTGAATTGTAACTTTTTGACATAGCTAACTACTTAACATGGAAGGTCGAGAATAAGATAGATCTGTGGGTAACCAAGAAAATGAATTGCCATATAGGGATCTGGACAAGAACACAACATATATTGAGCTTTAGACAGAGCTGTTGGTTGCAAAGCAGGTCTTTGAGAGAGAAAGTTTCAACTTCTCTCTAGAACCACCATCCTTTAGCACCAACATGCATCGACACCTTGGTTGGAGTAGATTAGATCAGATTAGATCAGATACAACCTGCATTGACACCTTGGTCGGAGGAGATTTGACGAAAAGATCACAGATAGCTCATCTTTACCAGCTACATCGCCTTGAGACAGCTTCTACTTTACCCTACTCGTAGCTTCTGCTACCATTCTCGATTTCCCCCTACCTTTGAAAAGCTACCTGGAACTCCCGGCACCTGATCTTTGAAAAGTTGTCGTCAGAAACATCTGGTTCAATAGCTCCCATCGACTGGCAGTCCTTCTCACATAAGGTCTTATACTTCGTGACTCCCTTTCAGCACAGCCTTGCACCTTGAAGAGCAACAACATCACCGGCAACTTTTTCACAGCTGCTCACGGCTTCTTGATGCAAACACTTTTAGTTAAAGTGTGTGCTTGCATTAACACCAGTCAGGCACTCATACCATCTACTAGTGCCTTTTCTGGCGCCCACCTTGCACAGTTTTATTAGTAGGACGGTGTTGCCTCCTTGCTAGCCCATCCAGTAGTTTTTTTGTCCGCCAAGATGAGAACAGGTGGACTCCTGACTGGCACCAAGAGAAAGAACAAGCATCTCAAACACAGAAGAGTAACTTCTCATCATCTGTATCATGCTCTGAACTATAAAAAGACAACAACATCGATGTGCAGTGGCAGCAAATCACTGGCTGAACCAGACATGGCCTCCCACTTCCCTTTCATGGACTACCAACTCTCCTGCCTAGAAAATCATGCATACATCCAGCTCCCTAGGGCGTGGATATATCACAAATTTGATATCTCACCAGGCATCAACACCATCTAGATAGGAAGCAGGAGTTTCGAGATCTCCATAGAATTCGACAACAATTCAACTCTCTACATCACAGAAGGATGGGCGAGTATGTTCTCAGAGCTTCATCTTAAGCCAGAATGGACTATCTTCATTAGACCCATCGCAAACAAAACCCTGATGGCATGGGTATCAGACTTCAATAACGATACTCCACTGGAGCTCTACTCTCTTTTCTTCACCAAAGAGGAACATCTCACATCCTCTAGTTTAGCATCGGCAGACCAGCTATTCGTTCTAGAAAAGCACCAACCAGCTAAAGGATCAAAGGATATGCCGATTTCACTCCCATCAAACAACTCCTCCAGCCTGAACCTCGAGGAAGAAGCAGACACATCTACTTCAATAGAAAAAGCTAACTCCATCGCCGCCAGAAATGTGTCCCCCCTACATCTATTAAACATTCATCTTTTGTTTGCTATAATGGTTCTAAACAAGGTTTGCCTATCACCCCCTCTGATCCTCTCTTGTACGACCTAAACTTTCCACCATTAGGTCATCTTTCAGCCATTGACTTGGCTCAAAGAGGCTTTGTTTCTTTTCAAAAATCTCAACCTTGGATCCCTGTCCTACCAAAATGACCATTTTACTCTCTACGCTACTCTAGATGCCTTAGCTCCAACCATTCCCGGACCCAATGTGCTAAAATTAGAGTTTGCTATCTCTGCAATGAGCCGAAACATATCAAATGTTTCTGCATAAACCACCACACCTATTTCCCAGAAGCTCACAGACACCTTTTTAGACATACGACCTTTAACCATTTAAAAGCACCATCTTCCGATAGATCTCCACACTTTTTTAGTTATGAAAAATCTAATCGGCAGACTAAAACCAATCATTTTGGGGTTTATAATAGTAATCCCTTCACATTCCTTATTGTACACAAGGACTCACCTCCCCCTCAACCTTCCCATGCACATGTTCACCCCCATCATCCTCCTATTAATAGGGCAGCATACAACTCTTCTGCAGACTCCCTTCCCAAACCCTCTGGCCTGAACCATAACAAATGATTATGTCCCCAGACTCTAGCTCTCACCTCTCCCTTTAGGATGGTCCCTACTCTTCACCTAGAAAATGAGTGCACCTTTGATCTATCGGCTAACTCTATGTGTATGCTTAATGTCTTCATCAGTCACAGTGTTATGGTCACTATCGATAACAACCTAGATAACAATATTGTCAATATACTTGACATTGCCAGAGCCATAGCCCTTCTTATCCTAGGTCACATTGTTCTGAAACCAAAAATCATATCGCCTTCCCAACTTCTTTATTTTGTCCCGGAAGGGACCAAGATGGACCATCTATTTGAGCAATTCATAACCATCCCATGAGATTCCAGCTTTGTTCAAGCCAACCTTTCTAGATGGACACCAGATCAAGGGTCCTCGTTGGCCAGTTCAAGAGGATCTGGATGGGTAGCCATTACTAACCTACCACCACACCTCTGGGAGGTTGATGTCTTCAAAGCGATAGCTCACTCCATTGGCACTACCCTTCAATTCATCATCTAGGATGCCTGTAACATCCCTGACCTGGGTTATGCCTTAACCTTGGAAGTTTTGCTTAAGCAAGCTAATTAAATCCTTAATTTTATTTGGTGAAAAGTAATTAAGGCTCAAGAGGAATTTATGTTTCAATTTTGGTCTTGTTTGAATAATGTTGAAACAATGTTTGCTTATTTTGGACTAATGTGCAAATTATCCAATTTAAGGGGTTAACTTGCAGATGTTATTTGATAAATGTTCCTCAAGTATTTTGGCATCATGAGAATGAAAATGATGCAGAGGTATGGCTAATGAAAGCCTGAGTACCAAGAAAGAGTTGATAAAGCAATGCTTGTGCATTAAAAATATAGTTTTGGTGTAATGTGCAATTTACCCAAAACCAGGGTTCAATATGCAAATTACCACTTCAATATGGTCCCTAATATTTCTTGGCATCATTTAGAGCAAATAAAATGAGAGGGGCGCCTCATTTGAATTAATTTGGAGGAGAGAGAATCTTGATATTAAAATAATCAAGATTTAAGCATAAATGGAACTTTAATTCAATTTAATGCAAAAAGAAATATATTAATTGGATTACCCTTCAACCAAAATTGTGTTGGTTGAAAATAAACAAGTGTGGACGTCCTTGTTCCTTGCAAAGGCAATGAAAATATCCTAAGGAGGTGAAGAACCCACTCACCTTATTATAAGGAAAAGAAATATCCACACACTTATGGATATTAATATAATATGTTTAAGTTACTTAATTTATTTTCCATTAATTCATATATAATGGAAGGGAATTTGGATATAAGTAAGATAGCTATGAATTCACGGATTTTAGGAGGAAGAGGTGGCACTAATTTTGGAATTAAATGATTTTTATATGGCATTTTCTCTCTCATTGATTTTCTTATAAAAACACCCTTTACAAGCCAAACCAAAGGCTTTTTCGGAATCCACTTCTTTCCCTTGCTTGCAAACGACCAAAGGAGCTTTGTAGGATCAGGAGGACGACCCCCAACCTGTTGGTAAGCTTCTTAACCTCCTTTCACCTTGAATCCATGGTGAAAATCGAAAATCAATGCATGAATTCTTCTTATCTCGATCCCCTCTTCAAATCTAACCATTCCCTTTCACTCAAAGCTTGAGGATGAGCCTTGGGATAGTGCAAGGAGTTGCATCCACCATTGTTGACGTGAGCTTGAATCTTTGGAGCTCAATTGGAGGTGGGTTTTATAACTTGAACCCTTACTGTTGTTATTGCGTTCAATTCCTTAATCAATTGTTGATCATTTATTCTCCTTGGAATTCATTCGATCAAACTAATGGAACCATCATGAAAATCACAGAAAGTTTCATGGGTTTAGAGCTTGATGATGATAACATCATCATAAGCACACACCTCCCCAAATATCTACGGAAAATGATTTCAATGGTTTGGTCCAAACGGTTTCACCAAACTGTTTGGAGACCAAACGATTTCCAAACCGTTGGGAGATTTGGACCCCAAACTATTTAGAAGAGTTGACCATTTTGATGGGTTGACCATTTGAGGTCAGAACCCTAGTGTATGTTATATGATGATCCAATGACTCCAATTGATTAATTCAACATATGGACAATCTTCCAAATAGAAACCCTAATTGGCTAAGTGTTGAATTTGCAATTGATTAAGCTGATGTTTTGGGTTGATTAGCCCAAACGGTCTCAAGACCATTTGGAGATCACCCCAAACGGTCTCAAGACCATTTGGAGGTCAACCAAGACCGTTTGGAGGTCTAGGGTTGAGTATGGTTGAGTAATTGAAGAGTTAGAGACATCAAGTCAAAATGCAATCAATGGCTAAGTTGATGATCAATCCAATGATGCAAACCCTAATTGGATTTCACATATTTCAATGTTTTATGAGGCAAGACCGTTTGGAGGTCCCCCAAACGTCCTCAAGACCGTTTGAGGTCAGATCATATCATAACTTGATGATGGTCCACTGATTTCAATTGAATTGATTTCCACAATGTTAAGTATTGATGGTTGCTTGAATTCAAAACCCTAATTGAAGGATTCTTGATTATAAACCCTATTTTAATTGGGTTCAAAACCCTAATTGATGGTCTATTTAAGGGGTGATTCCATAAGTTCAAATGATGAATGAATCAAGGATATAGTTGAGAGACGGTTCATTGATTGGAACCTTGATTTGGTTAAGTATTGAAAGACCTTTTTGGTCCATTCGGTTTTGAGAGGGTTTGGTCCAAACGGTCCCAAGACCATTTGGGTCCAAATGGTCTCAAGACTGTTTGGGTCCAAACGGTCCCAAACCATTTGGAGACCCAAGCTCATTCGGTTTCTAGGGCAATTTGCCAAACGGTTTCAAACCGTTTAGAGATTAAAGGGTCAAGATCGTTTGATGGTTTAATGTGATCAAATCAATTAATAACCCAATGGGGTGAAGGATCAATTGACCCTATAATTGTTATTGAATTATCTCAAAGATAACCTCTAGGGTTGTACCTTTAAGGTACCAAGTAATTGGTAACCTTAGATGAGTTATTCCTTGAAGCATTAAGCAAGCTATATTTCAATACATTATGTCAACCCTAATTGAGGTTGATTCCAGGAGAATCCCTAATTGAGGGTAGTTCCATGAGAATCCCTAATTGAGGGTAATTCCATAAGAAACCCTAATTGAGGTTGATTCCATGAGAATCCTTAATTGAGGGTAGTTCCATGAGAATCCCTAATTGATGGTAATTCCATAAGAAACCCTAATTGAGGTTGATTTCATGAGAAACCCTAATTGAGGGTGATGCCATGAGAAACCCTAGTTGGGATGAATAGTAAACCCTAATTATGGGTAATGTGATATGAAAGTCTAAAAAGAGGTAATGCTATATGCAATCCTAACCCTAATGGAGTATGATAGTGTGTGAAACCCTAAACCCTAATAACGGGTGATGGTATGTGAGACCTAATCCTAATAATTAAATAGTGATTAGTATATTGATAAGGGAAGTACCTAAAAGCGATTAGTCATAGGTAACCTTATAGCAAGCAATGCCTTAACTTGAAATAAGTCTATATCATTAAAGATAATTGTACAAATTCAAATGGGTGACCTATGCACTACATGATAAAGGTGATAGGTTAGTGGTTAAAGTATTAAGAGGGAAATACCTTAATACAAGGTCAGTTGATTAACTTAAGTAAGTTGGGAGTAATGAGAAAAGTGATACATCAAGACATGATAGATATCACATTTAGCATTTCAGGGTTGATATACCTTGATGCATCTTAATCCAACATACTTGGATAAGAAACACAAGAAGTTTGTGTTATGTAAATTATTACAATGAAGATGTAATGAATTCAATGCACTTGGATAAGTGTTGGCTAAACACTATGAGAAAGGGGTTAAGCTAAGATAATGGGTATGATATAAGCATACCATGGGAAGATTGAGAGGTGAACTCATACCTTGAATTGATATTCATAAATGATATATGATAAAAGTAATGATCATGAGTAAATACTTATGATAGTTTTGAATGCTCCTAGAGGAGTGGAGCAATATATTGGGGTTGAACTAATGATGTAAACATGAAACCCTAACTAATGAGAAATGGGATATCCTAACCCTAAATTGGGTAATGGAATGGAAAATCCTATTTGATAGTAAACCCTAATCCTGATAAAGGAATGGTGGTGTTACTATTGTATCACATGATGTGATACATGACTTTTATGACTATCATTGTAACATCCCTGACCTGGGTTATGAGTTAACCCTAGGTGTTTTGCCTAATTATGTAATTAAATCTTTGTTATTAACTGTGAGCATGTAATTAAGTTTCTCAGAAACATATATTTCAATATTTGCTCCTTTTATTTAAAGTTGTAGCATTGTTTTGATATACAGGGACCTATGTGCAATTTACCCAGTTAAAAGGGTTCCCTTGCAATTTGCACATGATGATATGTTCCTCTGATGTTGAGACATCATGAGAATTATTTTGGCAAAGTATGAGGGATTTCCCAAGCTTTGGCACCAAGGTGCAGCTGTGGAAGCAATCCCTGTGCTTGAAACCCTAATTTGGGGTAAAATGCAAATTACCCAAATGAAGGGATGCAAATTGTAAAATATGTCATCTAAAGTATCTTTTTAGACTCTTGCCATCATTTAGATAAGAAATGATGAGGAAGTCACCTCAATTGAATTATCAGGTTATGAAATATACCTTGTGATTGAATAATCAGGGTATAAGTGCAATAACTCTTTATGTATGTACTATATTATTAGATTGCTCTTCTTTGCTTTCTTTTTCTAGACCTTAAGATAAGGTTTGTCCTTGGAATAAATAGGAAGGGACGAGCAAGTAAAGAAGGAAGGACTTAATTGGAATTATGGGGAAACTTATGGGCCTTTAATGAAACATCACCCAAGTATATGTATACTTCACCTCTCAAGCAAAGGAACTTTTCCTTCGTGCAAATCACTGTTTCCTCTTTGTTTGGACGACTAAGGACTGTCTTGGAGCTCAAGGGTAACGACCAAGGGTGCAAGGTAGGTTTGGACCCCTCTTCTTGCCTAATTCTATGGTTAGAACTCGAATTCAAGGGCAACTTCATGGCTAACTCTTGAAACCCTACCTTTCTAGCCATCTATTTTCGTTCTTCCTTGGAGTTTTCACCTTGGCCAACCTGTGGGAACTCAAGGACGCCATTAGAGCTTGGATCTTGAAAGCTTGGAGCTCAAGGAGCAAGCTTTAGGCGGGTTTTATAACTCTAGACCCATGCTTTACTATGTACATCTTCTATATGCGATTTGATGATAGCTCTTAATGTTTCCCTACTTTTCCCTGCTATTTTGCAAGCAAATCCATGGGATATTCGTACTGTTCTTGAGCTAGGAGATGAAGGCGTGATTTCCAAGAAAAACCCACCGCTTTTCACTTTCTTAAACGGTCTCACCAGTTTGCTCTCTCGGTCTCAAGACCGCGAGGTGAGCAAACGGTCTCGAGACCGCGACAGGGCAAACGGTCTTCAAGACCGTTTTTCCCCGTTGACCGAGCATGGACCGTATAAGACATCTGTTCCTAATTATATAGGCTAATTACCCTCAAATTTTGGGAGGCTGACTCCAAGGGAATCGGGAGATATGACCCTTTTAAGTAACAACTTTATTTGAATTTATTCCTGATTTTCAAACGGTCTTAATTTGCCTTTTTGGGCAAACGGTCTCAAGACCGTGTAAGGTCGTTGACCAGGCGTTGACCGTATGAGATTACTGTTCAAAATTATGTTAATTAACAACTCACCAAGTTTGATGGTCTAATTCCAAACGGGCTAAGAGTTGAAGGGTGAATACTAGGGCTAACCCTAGGTGAAATCAGTACTGAAATTATGGTGACCTAATTAGGGTTTTTAGGGTTAATTGACCTAAACGGTCTCAAGACCATTTGGGGGTCATCCAAACGGTCTCAAGACCGCGAGGGCAATCAACCATGACCGTTTGGAGGTCTGGGGTCAAGATTAGTTGACCAATTGAAGGTACAATTACACCAAATTACATTGCAATTAAAGTATTGATATGATCATCAACTCAATAGGTCAGACCTTGATGAATTTGCACTAGAATCCAAAATTGGATGGGCAAACGGTCTCAAGACCGTTTGGAACTCATCCAAACGGTCTCAAGACCGAGAGGACAATCACCCAAGACCGTTTGAAGGTCTAGGGTTAAGTAATTTGACCAATTGAGGACCTAATTGCAAATAAGTTATCAATTTAATCAAAATTATGTTTTGTGGTTCAATCATGGTTCAACCCTATCAAATCACCTTAGACTTTGATGAAATCTTGGTAAAACGGTCTCAAGACCATGTGGGGTCCACCCACATGACCTCAAGACCGTTTGGGCCAAGTTTGGGCCCAATTGGAGCTCAACTGAAGGGTTCAACCTTGTGTTGATGCACATTGTTGAGTATTGATGGGTGAACATTGATAGACCCTAATTGAATCGATTTCAATCCTAATTGGTCAATAATTGAGGGTCAATTGAATGACCAATTGGTTAAGAATAACCTTAGTTAACCCAATTCATAAGTGGTCATCATATATTTGACCTTTTGAGGGCTTCAACTTTGGTTGACATTAGGTGGTAACCTTTGATTTTGTTGTTGAAGGGCCAAGCGGCTAAGACCATGAGAGCCTCGCGGTCTCAAAACCGTGAGAGGGATCGCGGTCTCAAGACCGTGAGGGGGCTCACGGTCTTAAGACCGAGAGGAGGCTCGTGGTCTCAAGACCGCGAGGGGCCTCGCGGTCCTGAGGTCAAAGTGGGCAAACGGTCTACATAGCTTCGCGGTCTTGAAATCACATGATGGCTCGCGGTCTTGAAGTAGGTTGAGGGGGCTCGCGGTCTTGGAAGAGGTTGAGGGCTTGCGGTCCTAAAGTCAAAATAGACTAAACGGTCAACACACCCTCGCGGTCTTGAAAAGTCAAAATTGGCTAAACGGTCAACACTTTCAAACGATCTCAACTCAATTGAAGAATGATGGTTGAAGGTCAATCAATGTGATTCAAAGTTGACTTCTTTCAATCAATTGATGAAATAAATTGTTCAATGTTGCCCTAATCAAACCCTAATGATAACCTAGGATATTCAGTGGCTAATTGACTAGGATTTTGACCATGATGATGATCAATGGGGTGAATTACCAAAATACCCCTAAAGGGTAAATTGGGTAATACCTTGATCAGATCAAACCCTAATCACATGATGATGATGTTTTAACTATGTTAGCCTATGATGACTTAATCCAACCTAATATAGAGTGGTGTTGACATCACCTAATAGTATGAGGAGAGAGAAAGTACTTCTTGAGAGAGAAAGTACTAGAGAGAGAAAGTACCCTTTTTAAGTGGAAACTCAATTAAAGCATCTCCAAAGCACATGAGTGAGCATAATTAGGGTATGATTCACCTGTGTGAGATCATAGAAACCCTAATTATGATAATTGATGAACCTTGAACTAATCTGAGAACATCAGTGATGATGTTACTCATACATGATGATGTTATGAGTTCAATTCATCTTAATATGAATAGTAAACCCTGATTCAAGGGTGATGACATGTAATGTGAATAGTAAACCCTAATTCAAGGGTGATGACATGTAATGTGAATAGTAAACCCTAATTCAAGGGTAATGGCATGCAAATGAGTATTAAACTCCAAATGATGAGAATCAGAGGATTTAACTCTTATAACAAGAGAGGGAAGTATATTCCTTATTTTGTATTACCTTTATCAGTTGAATTAACCATGCAGGTTCTGATATGAAGGTGATCTTATCCAGGTATGGATGTTGATGTTATATTCATTGAAGGCATGTTGTTAGCCTTATGAATAAGAAAAGTAACTTGATGCCTTGTCAATGGCATCCTATGATGATAATAGGCTGTGAGAGCCATGAATACCATCAAGGTCATGCTTTAGAGATGACTTGTGATGAGTATGATGAGGAATTATGAATGATATGAGTTAGGCCTGTTACATTTAGTATTCTTCTATTTTAGATGTTATGCTACTGATTATTGTTTGAAGAACAATGTATGTTGTTAAAGAATACTGAATGTACCTAACTAATCAAGTATAATGTAGAGCCCTGATCATAGATCCATCATTGTCAGAGATTAAGTGATGGTGAAACAGGTTTTCCTCAGGGAACTCCTGGAGCACATACTTTTGAGTATGTGGGGTACATGGATGTGTAGAACCTTACATCCTAGTGTAGGAAAGTGATGTAGATGTGTAATCCATCCATCCTTCACTATAATTCCATACCGTATCAGTGGTAGGTAAACATGAAACCTCCTGATGACGAAGAAAGCACAGATATCCGTATCAGTGGTAGGTAAATATGAAACCTCCTGATGACGAAGAGAGTACAGAATGCCACTGTAACTCTAGAATAGCGAAGGACCAGTTTACCCTGGTGAGCTATAGTAGTAGAGACACGAGATGTCCTACAAGTGATCCTCTTACTGACTGAGGAAGGTGAAGGTCATGAGAATCCGGCTCTCTTAATGACCTATGTATGATACTGATGTGACTTCTCAGCAATCAGTTGGAGTATGAGTGGTATGCCTCATCTCCACAGGGCATTATGTTGTTTGTAAAACATAATCAACCATGTAGTATAACTTGTTAGAGATGACTCCAAGTTAGTTGATTGATGTTACATTGCAATAGTGTTTATATTCTCCATATCTCCTAAATTGTAGAGATCTTTTTATACCTGCAACTGTTATAGAATACTTTGAAGGCTTTACTGCTTAAGATATTCTTTGATGTTATAATAAAGCTTCTGGCGAAGAGTTATAACTCTCGCTGGGACAATTATGTATAATTGTCTCACCCCGTAGACTTCAACTTTTTAGGTGGACGTCAGAGACGAAGGAACCAGCCTACAGGTGTCCAGTCTCAGTAGCAGCAGCACCAGGAGCAGTAGTAGAATCTCAGGTGGAGATTGTCCTGCCATGTGGTGTAGTTAGAGTCAGTTCTATGTGTCCTCTGTACTCTCAGGTCTTGGAGTCTTGCGTTATGTGATCTTGAGATTTTGTATCCTGATGTATATAATTACTCAAGAAGTAATTATCCTGAGATGTAAACAGTTTATCTCTCTTTATGAAAGAAGTTTTTATGGATCCAAGTTCTTATCTCGAAAAGTTTTAATTTCCCGTGATTTTTGTCTTCCGCTGATTACCGATTCGCTTCCGCTAAGTTTTAATCGTGTTTATGTCATGGTTTGGAGATCAGAGCCCACAATCATCATGTCTATTAATCATGCAGACATCCTGAGATGATGATCATAGCCAGATTTGAGCTATGACTTTTGTATAATGACAATGTTGATTGGCCTTGTGTGCCTTAATGTTGTTGTTGCTTAGTAAAAGTAACAAAGTGTACATGGACTTTATGAGTCATATGAGTAAGTTGTTGCCTAGTGAAAGGTGACAAGACACTAATGGGCCTTGTGAGCCATGTGTGATGCTTGTGTAACAAGTATCATGTATACCTCGGTCTGAGAACCTAGAGGTAATAGTTACCTAACAAGTGGTAACAATGATTAGTGATGAACTGAGGGTATGAATACCCATATTTAATAATTATGATAATGATTTTGTTGAGATATGTGAACTTTCAAGAAATGAAATGAGGGATTGAGATCCCAATGTCTTATAAAGACTGAGAAATGATTAATGAAAATAGTACATGTTTCTTTGTAGCATTTGTCTGAATAAGTTATGCTTGAGAACTTGACTGATGCTAAAAGAATATGCTAATGTACTTAATTAATCAAGTGAAATCATATCATGTAGAGCCATGACCATAGATCCATCATCGTCAGTAATTTGGTGATGGTGAAATGGGTGCTCCACGGAAAAACCCAGATTTCACATATTTTTGAATATGTGGGGGTAAATGGGCGAAAATATCCTTACGTCCTAGTGAAGAGATTGATGGAAGGTAAACATTAAACCTCTCAATCCTTCATTATATGTGTCGGGATGGATGTATCACGAATCTCTCGATTATTAGGATAGATGCAGAACACATCTCCCAATGATATTAATGCCGGATCGATGGAGGTAAATATGAAATATGTCGATCACGAAGAGAGTGTAGCACGCCACCTGTAACTCTATAGCGAAGTTTCCAGTATACCCTGGAAAGCTATATTGAGCATTTGACCTAGTCCTGCTTGTGGTCTTGCATTGACCGAGATGTGAGAGGTCTTGGAAGCCGACTCTTCCTTTGACCTTGTATGGTACGAATTTTGACTTCGCAGTGGTCGGTTGGAGTATGAGTGGTATACCTCATCTCCTCAGGACATAAGTGTGGTTGTAAAATGTAATCAGCCATATAGCACGTTTGCTTAAAGATTGAATACGGAAATTCATTGGCTGATGTTACATTTCTTTTATGCATCTTTAGTTGATAGATGTTATCCATATCTCTTTATGCTCATTACAAGTAGATGGATGAATTATGATTATATCATGGATAGATGCAATGATCTCCTTAGGAAAGGAGATTACTTTACTATGTTCATTCAATGATTAATACTGCTATTAAAATATGAGAAATCCTGCTCAGTTTTATTATAATAAATTGTTATAACAATGTTTTGGCAGAGGGTTATATCTCCCACTGGGGCAATTTACAATTGTCTCACCCCCGTGGGATCCAATGTTTTTAGGTGGACGTGGACGAAGAGGCAGAAACCCTATAGCAGAGGAAGAACAGCAGCAGCATCAGGGACAACAGTAATATCTCAGGTGGAGATACTGCCTGTCAAGTCATATAGATAGTAGTCATATGTATTGTCGTTGTACTCTCAGGTCCTCAGAGTTTATAGTTAGTGTTTTTAATGAATCGATCTGAGATTTTGGCTTGATGGCTCGAGGTTCTTATGTTGTCTGTATATAATGGTAATAGGACAGCTAATGTTGTAATCCTCGAGAAGAGATGGTACAAGTTATGTACTTATGAACTAGGATGTAAATGTTATACTTTGGTTCTTGATGAAAGAGTTTTCTTATATTTGGATCTCTTTGCAAAAAGTTTTAATTTTTAGTGATTTTCAGTAATCCGCTGCAAATGATTCACTTCCGCTTAGTTAATCTTGTTTATGTGAGTTGGATGTCACAATTAAGTACTCCTTCGCCCTTCTTAGTTTATTAAAGCTTTTTGTGTCTTCTCTGTCAAACAAGCCATTACTCTCCCGGCCTCTCTCAAAATCAGGCTTGGTGAGAAGATATGTAAAATTAATCTTTCAGCAGAAAACCCTTCTGCCATTAAAACTACCTTCTTGGACATCACAATCCACCCCCCTTCATGGTACCTCCCCATCAACACGAAAAAAAAACCTTCAATGTGAACAGAAAATCGATCAAAATGAACTTGGTCTGGGAGAGAAAGAATACCTCCTTCAAGTCCTCTGAAGATTCTAACAGATCGGTCAATCATAAAAGGATGAGAACATCCTCCCCTTCTGATAATAGCACACCAAAGCCTTCTACGGACACCTTCAAACCTTTTCCTTTCCACAATAATGAAACAGACTCAACCATGGATATTGACTCTGATGCTATGAAAAAACTCAAATCAGCTATCATTGATGAAATAAGGTCATCGCAGAGTCCTAAACCGAAGAGCAAGGGAAAGGATCCTAGCATCATCTGATTAATCAACACCATTCAGACAACACCAGAAGGACTAACAAGGAGGAACTACTTCACCACAATGGAGATAGGTATACCTTCCTCTCCAAACTCTTCATCATTTTCTCTTTCATCTGCTGCTATGACATCTTCAGCACATTTAGTACACTATGTTGACAATATAGAAGACATTGCATCATGGCCAGATATACAATCTTTCACTAACTTTGCAAACAAACTTGGCATTTCATTTGAAGATGATAACTCATCCCACCTAGACCTGAATAACATAGAAAAATGTATGAATTAGTCTAACCATAGATCTATTCATGAGGCATATACAAATATAGATACTTTGAGGCTGAACTAAATCTTCATGTTCCTTTCTGCTAGCTCTTGCTTGAAATGAGGATCACTTCATGGAATGTCTTTGGTGTCTCCAACGCTCCCAGAAGAAAGGAAAAGTGTAACCACATTCACAAACATAACATCAACATCATTACTATCCAAGAAACTAAAACCATTCTCTCACCATTCGTCATTAAATCTATAGGTGGTAATCAGATCACTGGTTGGTTCCTAATCCCATCTACGGGGTTTAAGGGAGGATTGCTCGTAGGTTTTAACAAAAACCTCTTCAACCTTACAAACTCTGAGCTCCACTCCTTTTCCATAACTCTTCACTTCACAAATGTCATTGATCATTTTAGTTGGATTTTTATGAGAGTTTATGGAGAACCTAGCAACAACAAACATGCTTTTCTAACTGAACTTGCGAACATCATGAACCATTTTTTAGATAAACCTTGGCTTCTTGGAGGAGATCTCAACCTTATCATGAACGCCACTGATAGACAAAATCTCCTTTCCTCCCCCTCCAGTATGTCTCCTTCGGACAAAGTTTTCTTAGAACTGATCAACAAACACAAGATGATTGACATCCCTCCTTCAAATGCCTACTTCACCTGGTCTTGAAATCACATTAGAGCTAAACTGGATCACTTCATTTGCTCCACCAAATGGGAAGATCAGTACCCTTTAGCCTTTGTCCAGGTAGCCCTCGACCTATCTCTGACCACTTTCCCATCATTATCGACACCAAGTTGGAGAAATGGGGACACAAACCCTTTTGTTTCGAAAACTTCTGGCTATCTGATCCATTTGTCATGAACCTTTGCAAATCTATCTGGAACTCAGTTGACTCCAAAACTAAAAACCTTAGACATCAAATCCATTTGAACACTAAAAAGGTGAGGTAGAAGCTCAAAGAGTGGCAATTGAGTTCTACTAATAGCCTATCTCTCAAACTCAAAGATCTTGAGCAACAACACCTTTTTGTTGATTGTGATCCTTCAGCTGACCCTACCCTTGTCCTTTCCATCAAATCGGAGCTTGATCATATAAAACAATGTATTGATACTAAATGCAAACAAAGAGCAAAAATTCTATGGGCTACCAAATGAGACAAAACACAAAATTCTTCCATAAAATTTGCATCAACAAATCTAGATATAATAGCATTGCCCAGCTGAACATCAATGGTTTACCCACTGTCAACAAACAACTGATCACCTCACACATTGTCAACCATTTCCAGCACATTTTCAACACCAACCATAAGCCATCCATTCTTAACTCCATTAATTGGCAGTTGTTGTGTGGCAGCAGCATCGGCTCACCCCAAGCCATTATCAACCCTTTCACACCAGAAGAGCTTGATCTAGCTATCCAATCCTTAGGTAGAGAAACAAATCTCCTAGTCTAAATGACCTCAATGTTGAATTCTACCTGGCCAATTGGAACCACTACAAGATGGACTTCAGAGCTCTTCTGCAAGAGCTTCACCTCCACAACAATGCCCATAACATCCTCAAATATCTCAACCACACCTTCATCACTCTCATCAAGAAGGTTGATCAACCGGAGTTTATTTCTCAATTCAGACCCATTAGCCTCATCAACACTTCTTACAAAATCATAGCTAAAACTCTTGCTAATAGGATCAAACCATACATGAACAATATCATTCCCTTAAATCATAATGCTTTTCTCAAGAACTGAAATATCCACGATGCCTACATTATGGTTAATGAAATTGTTCATCTCTGCTATAAGAACAAAACTCCTCTGATAGCCGTCAAACTCGACTTCGAGAAAGCCTTTGACTATATAAACTAGGATTGTCTAATCAAAGCCTTAGCAAGTTATGGCTTCCCAAAAACTTGGAATACCTAGATTCACGCTTGTATCTCCACCAACTTCTTCTCCACTATCATAAATGGATCACTGTTTGGATAATTCAAAAACACTAACAGACTCATACAAGGAGACCCCTTATCACCTTACCTCTTCATCATTGTGGCTTCCTTACTCACAAACATGATAAAACTTGGAATAGCTCAGGGTCTCATCTCTTCACCCCTGGAATGTCAGGAGAATATTATCCAATTTGTAGATGATACCATCATCCTGGTCTCACTAGAAGACTCTACCATCATTAATATAATTTGTATCATTGGCATTTTCTCATACATTTCTGGCCTGAAAATCAACCTCTCAAAATCCTTTATCTTTGGGGTGAACACAACTCTAGCTACTATAAACAAATACAAAGACCTCCTCAAATGCAAATCCAAGGACTTCCCCATCAGCTATCTTGGGCTTCCTATAACCCCTCTGAAAATAACCCACACCATGTGGAGCCCTATCATAGACAAAATTAGCATCAGATTAAACTCATGGACAAACAACTTTCTCAATCTTGCAGGATGCCTCACCCTCCTAAACAATGTCATCACTTCTATCACCACCCATTTTTTGAGCTGCATCTCTTTACTCACCAAAACAAAAAGCATGACTGACAAAATCAGAAAGAACTTTCTTTGGACAACCACAATCAAAATGGCTTAAACAACAAACACTTCCATCTGGTCAATTGGAACATCATCACAACACCAACAAAATTCGAAGGATGTGGCATCATTGATATTAAAACTCACACTATATGCCTTATTGCAAAGATTATAAATATTCTCTCGAACAATGAAAACAAAGTGTGGAGTCGCTTAATAGTTCAAAAATTCTATAAACGTACTCCACCATGGCATAAAACTAGGAATAACATCGCATCTCCTCTTTGGCGGTACATTAACAACAACATACACCTGATAAAAAAAACCTCACATATACTCCTCCACATATCTATTGCAAGATTAACTTCTGGAAAGACCCTTGGTATCATCACAAATCCATCAGAAACCTTCACCCACACACACTTATACCTAGAGATTTGAAATCCATGAACATTGCCAAAGCACTCAAGCTTCTCACCAGCAAAAGAACGAATGTGCTCAAGAGACACCTCCTTACCTTCATAAATAACAATGACTTGAAAGACATCATCTTCGAACTGGAGAACAACACTAGTAACAAAATCTCCTGGAGGTGGGGTCTTGATTACACTCCAAAAGCAGCCTATACCTTACTGTCTTATAGAGGTCTCTTATCAAACCAAACTCAAATATGGAAGACCAAACGACCACAAAAATAAAAAAATCTTCTTCTGGTTGACCTTAAATAACAAACTTCTCACTGATCATAACATCACTCGTAGAGGTTTCTTAGGACCTACAAGATGCTACCTTTGCAAAAAAGATACAGACACTACTGAACATATCTTTATTCACTGCACTTTCACAACAAATATCTTCAAATCCTTCTACACAGATTACTCTGAAATCTATAATTTACTGACTGAACCAAATAGTGTAAACTCTCTTGCACAATTTGCGGAATTCAAAATTGAAGATATCATCATCAATATTCTTTGGAACATTTGGTTGGAAAGAAATCAGAAAAAAATTAATAACTCCAACAGACAAATACAAAATGTTTCTTCGAATATCTTACTGGATTTAGCTACTCTCACTTCATACAGGATAGGCCTCAACCTCCACCCCGGTGAACCAAGTTGAAGATTACTCGGAGAACTTATTTACTGATAATGGTCATGGAGGAATCTACACCTTGAAGGAAATCCTTGAAGACGAATCAGACTTCTAATGGAGGATGCTCTTGATGATATTCTCTCTTTGATTAGTTTTATTTTATGATGTTGAGGCGTTGTTTAAGGGGTGCCTCCCCCATAGACTCATCTACTCTTTCCCATCATGCTTGTTATTAGCCACTGTCTTTAGGTTGGACAGGTTTTTTACCCAACTTTTGGTTATCTCTACGCTTGCAAACGTGGTAGGTTTGTAAGCTGATCTTATCTTATTAATGCATGAACTTTCTTCAACAAAAAAAATGTATATTGAGCTTTAGGATCAAAACAGAAGTTAAGTAACATGTAAATGACCAAAGAAGAGATATCAGACCCAATATGTGCGATATATATTAATAAATGTAGTTGGACTTTTTTCACATAAGGTAATGTTTGTTTTCGTACAACCCAAAATAAAACAATTTGGCTTTTTAGAAGTCTTTCTTTACACCAAAAGGAAGCATGCCAGATGTAGCCTGTTTCTGCCGTAGTTTGTAAG
Organism: Alisma plantago-aquatica; assembly: GCA_963693085.1. Classification (NCBI taxonomy): domain Eukaryota; kingdom Viridiplantae; phylum Streptophyta; class Magnoliopsida; order Alismatales; family Alismataceae; genus Alisma; species Alisma plantago-aquatica. The sequence goes on from OY856411.1 coordinate 332,491,008, forward strand.
GTGAATTCTTTTCAATTCTACACTCTTACCTTGTATACAACTAATAACATCAGTTCTGCATGATGGTAAGACGTCTCCTGCAAGTGCATTTGCAATAAAATCATTCGTAGTCGCAGTATTGAATGGATGATGTTCATATCAAAATGATTTTTCTGAAAGAGTAGACACTCAATGAGAAAAGTGATAGCTATATATGGTTAACCAATGGAATATTAACTGCCTATTATGCATTTAATATATACATATTGTGTGCAATACTTGATGTCCTAATGGAATAAATTTTTTGGGTCTGTTATGGTTGCTTAGGAAAATTCTACAGCAGTTTCAAGTAGTTGGCCAAATGTGGATGGTCAGAGTACAACTGTACCTATTAGATTAGAAGTTAAAGATATTGGAAAATCAAATTGAGATGCCTTGTTATTTGCTTCTAATGCTACAAGCATCACTATTAAGTAATGTGGTTGCTTATGTCTTTGCCCCATTCAAAATACATGATGCTTTTGCTTTGTAATCTCGTTGTTCTCGTCCTTTTCTTCAACATTTAAATACAATTGAGCTAGTATCCCATAGCCATTCTGAAAATACAAAAAAAAAATGCTATAAACAAAGCATTACAAACATGGTACAACAGAACACCAATACATGAGGGTGAGTGTTGGCTGCTTGGTTGGCAGATTACATGTAGTTGCCAGTTGGATTTCTGGTGGCAAACCCCCACTGGCTGCTTGGCAAAATCTATTATCAGGAATGCTATAAGAATGTGGACAGAAAATGTAACTGTTACATAAGAAATTATGAATTCGGAGTACCTAGTCTTTGCAAATCCATCCTCATAACGGTGAATCAATGTCGAGGCTTTTCAAATGTAGCTCACAATTGAAGAGAATAAGAAAATAGATTAAGGGTTTTTAGATATAGGCAATATCCAAGCACCTGCAAATCGGTATATTGGTCTGATCAAGCTTGAATATTACTTATATAGTTTGACCAACTTATTGGGGCAAGTCTTGAAGGACCAAACACAACATAAGAGTCAATTTAGGCGCATTTGGAATGATCCATAGCGCCAGGTGATTTTAGGGATTTCGGGATTGGGATTAACTTCTGATCAAGCGACAAAAAGCAGAGGAGACTTCGGACAGGAAAAAAATCTGAGAATGAACGGAATTGTATGACCTCAGATCGATAAAATTCATCTAAAATCATATAACAGCCACTGTGATATGATCATATAACAATCCCCGTGTTGTGCATAATTGAGAAAAAAACAAACCGGGAGGTTCCTTTCTAGTAGCATGAAGCATGGCTGAGAAAAGAATGATATATCAAGAGCCCAATAATTAGGAGCATGATTTTTATTTATGCCAATAATCACAAAGTAGAACGGTGAACAAAAACTCCATGTTCAACTTGCACTGTGACTCACGTATACGTTGCGTCTTAACTTGTGACATTATGACTCGTAGAGCCAGCCGAAAATCGAGAAGAATATTGTAGGAGACAATGAAAATGAAAGGAACTACAAGCGATGCCGCTTGAATTTGACTTCTCACATAATGACCTGCACTGCTCCCCTACGCTGGCATGGGAAGAGGAAGCGACTCCCAGACGTCCTGCTCCAGTGTTGTGGGGTTTGCACGATGCACGTGCATTGTCACCGCTCTGCTTGAGAACAGAAATGAAGTACCAATTTTGTCGATTAATCCCATAGTACTGATTTGCTGGATCCCAATTTGCAGCTGTGGTTGCAGATGATCTAGAACAAATTGTGAGAAGATGATCTACAGGCTCCCGATGCTGGTTGTTGCTTCCGCTTCAGCTTCGCATGTAACAACAGTACTCGTGTGATCTCCTCAGGCTGGGCTTCCAATTGCAGAACCCTCGCAGACTCGCAGTCGGTAAAGGGTGCGCTATGGATACGGCGACTAGACTTTTCTAAGAGGTGTAAAATTACAAAAAGGCCCTCAAACAGAGCAAATGATACGAATGTAATTTGAAAATATACTGGCGTAAATTGCAGAACGAATCGAACACCAGCTGTATTGTATAGTATAGATATCTAATACTAAACAACACGTAAACGTTCTAAAAAATATTGAACATTGGAGATTGTTTTTAGGTTTTGATCCAGCCGTTCGCCTATAAACCGGACTGTTATATAACTCTTATAGAGCTTTCGGCCTACTGTTTTTCAGTAAACATTATACAAATGTAGTACAAAAATATAGGCACTGGCCCAAAAATAATACACGGCGGTTTAAAAGAATTTAAGCCGGTTAATTACTTACTACTATATATAGCTGTTACTCGAATTTATTTCAGATTTATCTCATGGTGTGTATGTATCGCTATTTTTTCCATTATAGAACAATATATCGAACAGTAAGGATAAGCTGACACCAAAAAGCACAAAAAAGGCCCAGTTCTGCATATTCAAAATCTGGGGATACATTCTAAAAATGACCGAAATTCAATACAATCTATTTTATATCTGGTTGCGTCGCTCACATTTTCTGCAGTGATACTAATATCTGGAAGCTTGAAAAGGCCACAATCCCTTATTTCTGCTATATACAAACTTCAAAATGGAATCTCCATGCGTTTCTAACATGGATAGTTAACGTGGTGTTTACCGTTATAGTGATGAAGAAAACTAACGACATGCGTGTTCCACTTAAAAAAAACAGGTAGTTCGGAATCAATTACAAGCGGGATCTCATTATATTCGCCAAAGCAGGACCTGTTTTGAGTCACAGCTGATACAATTGTTCAGTAGAAAACCATTCATCCAAATATCAAACGAATCGATCAAGCACGATAGGGCTTTTGGCCTCATCATGCTAGTAGAACTGACATAATCAATCAAAGGAAATCCATGATCGAATTGGGGTTTACAGTACAAGCATTAACGCTGTTCAGATCAAAAAATAATTTAGGAAGAGACATTAGCTGGTGGCACTGCAGTGCTGCCTGGCCGAGAAGCTTAGGGCTATAAGAGGTGTATCAGATCCTGGTACAACAATTAAAAATTGCTCAGATAAAAAGGTCTATTATTACGCTAATTTGGGGTTTGGCAGCATGGCACGCCGCCTGGCGAAGAAGCCGACCTGGCTTCCGCTAGCAGAAACGCTGACTTTCTATCGAATGGCCAGGAGGACGGCTCCATGCTCCGACTTGGCACACCACCAAGGAGGAGGAACGGCTCCATTATTTCCCTGCGAATCCGCGCCGACTCAAGGATCGGCGGCCTTCCAGAAAATCAGAAGGTCGGGATCAAGCCTTCCTTGACCAGGAGGCCGTAGAGGAGGACGATAAGGCCCAACCAGAGGCAGTTGGTGGTAGTGAGCATGGTCTGCGAATAGGCTGACATCGTAATCACCACCCCGACCAGCCCGATCAGAAGCCCCTGCAAGTTCTGTTTGCTCACCGGCATCTCCTTAGATCTCTAGCAGGAAATCCTTCACTTCTTCTCTTTCCTCCAGACACTGCTGATCTGTCCAGCTGGGGTCTTACTCTCTTCTCAGCTTATCTACCTTTCCGTGCCACAATCAGCTCTTTTGAAGCAAAAGAGGGGGAGGAGGAGTTTTAGAAGAAGAAGAGGAGAAACCGATTGCCTCTTCGACTCATCCAACCTCAAAGTCAAAGCGGCTTTACAACCTTACAAGGGTTGGCTAACTCTTCGAGGGATAGTAAGGAAAGGGATAAGCTTCCGGGACGCTTAAGTCCGTGTATGAGCGGTTAGTCTCAAATCAGTCCTCTAAACAGCATCGAGGTCATGAAAAAAAATTAATAAAATAAAAACAGTTGGTTTCGTTACGAAAAATGTAATCTAACAAGTCTAATATTGACATATTTTTGAGAAAAAATATAAAAATGATATATATATATATATAGTTTAATTGACAACCAACTATGACGCTCATTAACGGTTAGTTGACGCTCAAAATGATTCATTGACACCAAAAGTATAAATATGACGCTCAAATAAGGTATTGACAACTAAAACAATTATTTAACAATTTTTGACATTATTTAGTCATTTTTGGATGTTATGGCACTCATAAATGGCTATTGACACCCAAAAATGGTTAATTGATACCCAAAATGGTTAATTGACACCCAAAATGGTGCATTGACACCCCAAAAGTATAAAGATAACGCCCAAATAAGGTAATTGACACCCAAAATGGTTCATTGACACCCAGAAGTTTAAATTGACGCCCAAATAAGGTATTTTTGGATGTTATGGCGCCCATAAATGATTATTGACACTCAAAAATAGTTGATTGACGCCTAAAATAGTTCATTGACACACAAAAATATAAAGATGATGCCCAAATAAGGTAATTGACGCATAAAATGGTTCATTGACACCCAAAAGTTTAAAATGACGCCCAAATAAGGGATTGACAACTAAAACAACATAACGACACTCAAATAGGTATGTTTGACACCTAAGAACCACTTAATGACACCCAAAAGATGGCGCCCAAGTAAGATAATTGACGCTGAAAATGGTTCATTGCACCCAAAAGTTTAAAATGATGCCCAAATAAGGTAATTAACGCCCAAAATAGTTCATTGACACCCATAAGTTTAAAATGATGCACAAATAAGGTATTGACAACCAAAACAACATAACGACACTCAAATAACTTATTGGCACCCATAAATGGCTAATGACACCCAAAGATACTTAATTGACGTCCAAAATGATTCATGGACATCCAGAATAATCGATTCATATCATTTTTATATTTTTTTACTAAAAATATATAAATATTAGTCTTGGTGGAATGCATTTTTCATAACGAATCCAATGGTTTTTGTTTCCTCAAAAAATTCATCACGGCATAAAAGTTATAAGTAAAACAAATTTATTTACATATTACATAACCTCGGCAAGCTCATCCAATTAAAATCCGTCACGTCAGCACTCTCAAACCAGCCTCTCCCCAACAAACCACTCCCTCCCCGCACGTGAGGAGCGCTTGCAAACTGCCGCGTGTGACAGAACTATTTTCGATAACAAAATAAGCAAGCATACAGCCATAGACCGTTCGGCTTTGTTTTACAAAAAAAAAAGGCAAATTTTCTTCAAAAATCGAAATTATTAACCGGATAGCGGAACAAACATATACTCTTAAAATGTATTTTGTATACATGAGAACTATCTCCAACGATAAGTTAAAAAAAAAACCATCTCCAAAGATAGGGCGATTAAGTGAGAACCTATGACGGTCTAAACCTCCAGCCCCCTTTAATATGGAGGAATGTTTAAAATAATGTGGAAGCCGGTTTATTTAACAGGATCAAGAAGCGTTGAGGCTTATAACTGGGAATTTGAACTCAAGTTCTTACTCCTCGGTACGGTGGGTTACCTGAATTTTGTCATATTGGATTGTATTTTGGGCTCCAACTTTGCAAATTTTATATTTAGTTTGTAGGATTGGAGAAATGAGATTAATTTTAGGATTTTCAGACAGAATAAGAATCTCGCATTTTAGTCTCCATCAAAATTCTCTCGGACGCCAAAATCCATCATGAGCAAGACAACAAACACAAAAAAATATAAATCCCACATATAAAAAATCCAGCAAACCAAACATAAAATTTTACTTTGCGGGATTCTCAATTACTTTGCGGGATTTTGAGAATGCAGCATTTCAACAATACGGGATAGATAAAATACAGGATTTCACTAACTAACCAAACATGTCTGGTTCGTTTCTTCTTCACTAATCTACTACCTCCCGGATTAAGATAGAAGAAGAAGCCTAAATTGCAATATGTTTTCGCAGAAACCGATAATGATTGGCATGACCTGTGAACAAAGTGGTATGCTTAATATGATATAGGACTTAATTTTTTCGATGCGCAGGGCTGGTTACAAGTAGGGGTGAGCAGAATTTGGTTAATAACCGATTAACCGAACGGTTAATTCCGAATGGTTATTTTTATTGGGTCAATTTGGTTAATTCGGTTAATTTGGTTAATTTATTTCGGTTAATCGGTTAAATGGTTAATTTGACGGTTAAAGATATTTTTGGTTTGGTTAACCGAATTAACCGAATAGTCAGAATTTATTCATAAATAATATCCTACACATGCATATATACATATATAGTTGTACTTTTATTTCAAAATACTTCCCCATATATATAGTAATCAAGTTTTTACGAGCCATACAAAATTAAATTTACAACAATACTACTATAATATAACAATATTGTCCCAAATTCTATGACTATTTCAAATAATATTATTACATGAGTGTTATTTGGTTAACCAAATTAACCGACCGAATTAACCATTAACTGATTGGACAATAACCGAATTAACCGACTCAATTTGGTTAGGTTAATGGTTAAAATCTCAAACCACAAATTAACCGTTTAACCGAACCGAATTAACCGTAACCGACCGAATTAACCGAATGATCACCCCTAGTTACAAGCGTGTTTGACGCGCTGGAAAACCATCATGTCAGCGCGCAGGTCCCGTGTGTACTTTTTTTTTGCCTTTTATCTATTTTGAAGAAAAAAAATGAAAGAAGAGAGAAGTAAGGGTTAAAACATATTGTTTTGATTGTAATTTAAATTCATTACAAATTTTAAATAAAACCACTACTAGCAACATATCCAATCTGTAAGAGCTACCACATCGTACATGACCACTTCAAAATGTTGAAACCCACGAGGTGAGACCAACGTCCTAATGAGATATATAACTCTCCACCGCAACTATTATAAGCACAGATTAAGCAGCACGAGAACACATATTATTAGAATGAGCAGATTCAGATAATCAGGTAATTAAAACTAATAGCACATATAAAGTAGTTTAGGAATCTACGACTGAGCAGTAGAACATCATATTCTTTTAGAAAGAATATGAAGAACATATATAACGGTTATCAACTAAATAGTACAAAAACACAAGGCATGGGGTCATCCACTGTGAATCACATTTAACTCTAAGCAATCACCCAACACAACTGTGTTACGTCTTGTAGTATGCCCTGAGGAGATGAGTATACCACTCATACTTCAACTGACCACTGCTAAGTCGAAATCAATGTCATACAAGATCTAGGAGGAGTCGGACTCCCATGATCTCCCATACCCTCGATCAATCTGAGTCTGTCGTAATGACATACAGAGTCCAACTACAAAACATCCTAGTGTGCCATGGTATATTGGCCCAACACTAGTCAAAACTGAGTTACGACCATATGTGTATTCCTGCCGAGGTATGATCGCAGCCATACACAAAACATATCATATCTATACTAAATCATATAACCTGAGATACAACCTCAACCATTCTCCTGCCAGGATTTGACCGTAGCCAATCATGTGAAATGTATATACTCAACAATTTATGACTTTGAGCTTCCACTAAGGGAGAACTCATTTCACCATCCAGCAAGTACTGATGTTGTAGATGGGTCTATGACTCAGGGAAACTATATGATAAGGGTTTTACTTGACTAATTAAGTCAATTGAATGTCTTTTACCATCAATCAAGTTGAGACGTACAAACCCTAAGCAGATTCTACAAAGATGAGGATATGTTACAACTCCATAAGGTATAAACGTATGAAGCATGAACTTGTCACAACATCACTTGATATCACTTCTATGCATGGCCATCAACATTATTACCTCACTAGGAGATATCAATCCCTCATCACATCACTGGAAGATATCACCTCATACTAGGCATAAAGCCTCTGATAGGTCATAAGCCACAAATCACATAATTCATGTACATCATCATTATCTCATCATGCCTCATAAAGGCTCACAGTCATTACCCTATTTCATATCAAACACACCATAGCATTCAAATAGCTATGTCATTCATTCCACCTACAAGGTTAGGATTACACAAGTAGGAGAGAGAAACAATGCATAACCATTGCATACTATCACCTTGCACAAGATAAAACAATTATATCATAGTCCCATATTAGGGTTAGGGTTTCAACAACATATCTGATTAGGGTTTCCAAGACATCATTTAACATTAACCCTAAGTATCATTACCTCCCACATTCTTGGAACACGTGGGTCAACCATTATCTTCACTATAGTCGATATCATTAGCCAAAACATGTGACCAGGAAATATCATCGACCGAACAGAAGGTAGAAGGTCATAGAACCCTACAGACGAAGAACATATACAATCATGGTCGAAGACCATACCAGTGACCAGAACACCACTTGACTTCAGCGGTCAAAGAGGACACAAAACACCATGGTCAAATACTACACCAGCGACCAAAGAGAGAACATGTATACCTTCGACCAAAGAGAAAACCTAGGTCACAGAGGACCAGGTCGAATATATCTTTAGTGAATAAAAACAAAATCTAGGTCAGTGATTAAACCAACAAAACTAGGGACCCAAAACTTCATCAACGACCATCCAAAGAACATGACCATAACTTAGAAAAACATGATCAAACAAGGTGATTATCACTAAGATAACATGTCCACCAAAACATATATGCACACCAAGGAGTCCAACATCACAAAAGGTGGAACACTAAGGAAACGATAGCCATACAAACCTTAAACAAGCATCATATGAGATCAACATGGAAACCATGGTATGGTAGATGTAGATTCGAGGTTAAGCACATGAAAATAGATCCAAAACTTTATCTTATACAAGAGAATCGAACCAAAACCAAGCTAACCAAAACCAAGGTCCACATGCATGCACAACCATCATCATCACCAAGAACTAAATCTCGGCCACATGAATTAGGGTTTAGGTGAAGGAACAAATACATGAAATATCATTCAAGGGATTCAAACTCCAAACAAGAGATCATTATCAACAACATATGATCCTATTTTAGAAAATAAGCTTTGCATGTAGGAATAAAGTGTAATAATAGTAGGGAAAAGAGTTATATAACCCGCCTTAGATGATGGTGCAACCGCCTCCAAGCAAAAAGCTTCAAAGCAAGAGAGAAACCTAGATTTTATCTCCTCCAAAAAATCTAGTCACCACCTCAAAAGAGAAGAAAAACCCTAGGTCAAAAATGGAAAGAAGAAGAACCAAAATCCAAAGGCTGGAAAATGTGGCATCCGCTATCAAACTGGCAACGTTATCGCACAAAACTATGCGGAAATAACCATTAGCAGCGGATTATCAAAAATCACTAAAAATTTAAAACCTTTTTACCAAGAGATCCACTACCAAGAAACTCTTTACATAAAGAACCAAAGCCATATATACATCATGGTTCACTTAATACATACATCATTCTATCACCTCGCAAGGATATGAGATGGCAGTTGCTTTACCAAAACATATACAGAAGCAACATTATACACTGAGGCGTACTAGCCAAAATCTCAGATCGACTATAAAACTATTTACACACTATCTCCCAAGGATCTGAGAGTACAGAGACAGCACACATGACTCTATATCTACAAGACACATAATAGCACACTCACCTGAGTTGTTATTGTTGTCTTTGTTGTTGCAGCCCGCTCTTTGCTGCACGATCTCTACCTCCTCATGTACGTCCACCTAAAAAGTGTGGAAACCCACAAGGTGAGATCCATATCTCAGCGGCAGTTATAACCTTCCTTCAACAATATTATTATAATAGATAAATCTTATGAAAGAGAGTAAAAGAAACCTTTATTGAATTAAACAAGTATAACTACTTGTTACATGCAGAGTAGAGCAATCTTATCATTTAAGTAGTTCAGATATCTATGACTGAGCAATATATCATCTAATCTCTTTTAAAAGGAATATGAAGAACATGTATAACATTTACCAACTATGAAATATAAAAGTAATTGCAGCCTCATTCAATGTTTCCACATTTGAACCTTAAAACAAATATGCTATACAGATGATTACATCTTTCATCAATCAATCTTATTCCCTGAGGAGATGAGGTATATCGCTCATGCTCCAACCAACCTAAATTAGGTAGCATCGGTGCCATACAAGGTCCATGGAAGAGTCAGACTCCACGACCTCACCCCCTCGATCAGTATGAGAAGATTGGTAGTAGCATTATGAGTTCAACTACAATTACTATCCTGGGTATATAGGCGCATCGCTAGAGACATACCGCACATAGTTGTTCCCTTATTAAGGTATGACCCGTAGTCAATCATGTCTCTTATCAGGGTATGGTCCGTAACCAATCATGCGCACTCTCTTCAGGGTATGGCCCGCAGTCAATCCTGTGAGTTAAGGATACAAGGAGATACCTCAACTTGCACCCCACATATTCAATAATATGTTCCTGGAGTAAAACTCATTTCACTATTCAGCAAATCCTAACACTGAATGGATCAATGGCCAGGGTAAACTACATTTTTAGTTTCAATTGATAGGTTAAGTGTATTACAACATCTTTTAGCATCAACCAAGCTAAAATCATGCATTATAGATATATGCTACAAAGAAACGTGTAATACATTTTCAAAGAATCTGTATCAATTCGAACACATGTTGTTATACCCATCCTGGGATCTCAATCCCTTGAGCATATTACTGGGAATCTCATCCCTTCAACATTATCATTATCATGATCACATGTTTTGGGTATCAAACTCTTAGTTCATCATTGAACAATGTCACCTCTTACTAGGCAACAATCACCTTTAGGTCATCAGACCCATATACATATATCATACTTGTTGTATAAGTATTTCACATGGCTCATAAGGCCTTACATAATATGTATCATGCTAAATCATCATAGTTCATACCTGGCTATACTCATCATCCCATAATACTTGCATGGTCATGATTTCATGGTAAAAGCAATATCAAGTAAATATCGTCACCATGCCATCAAGAGAATCTTTCAAATTGCAACCCTCTCATAATTAGGGTTAGTGTTTTCCCCTAGTATCCAATTAGGATATTCAAGTTCATATTTAACAACCAAACCCTAATTCTCATCATAAGAGCTATATTATTGCCATAAGTATTCAAGTATACTTGATTACTCTCATTAAGTATCATCAATTGAATATCAACATGAAGTATTACCTTTCTCATATGAGTAGTACAAGTTTCTCTTTCATCCTTACTAGGATATTGTTTTAAACATACTTATTACATTGGCTTAACCCTCTTTAGGGTTTATCAGCCTACACTTATTAAAGTGTATCCATCTCATTACTTCATAGTGTACCAATTGAGTATATTCATCATGTGTCAGCCTACACTCATCAAGGTGTATCGGCCTACACTCATCAAGGTATATCAGCTTACACTCATCAAGGTGTATCGGCCTACACTCATTAAGGTGTATCGGCCTACACTCATCAAGGTGTATTGGCCTACACTCATCAAGGTGTATCAGCCTACACTCATCAAGTTGTATCAGCCTACACTCATCAAGGTGTATTGGCCTACACTCTTCAAGGTGTATCAACCTACACTCATCAAGGTGTATCGGCCTACACTCATCAAGGTGTATCAGCCTACATACTAACCCTTGTGTCAGCCTAGACACATGTATCGGCCATGACATTCCTTACTTATGTCGGCCATGGCACATCAAAGGGATATCGGTTTAGAGGTTCTTAGGGTGATATCGATCATGAATCGCATCTTGATGTATCACCTTCACCATACCTTGGTGTATCACCTTCTTAATACTTTAGAAAAATATTTTCACCTCACTTAAGCATCACATCTTGACCTCACTTAGGGCATTAGCCACCCTATTACTTTGTGTGTATTGGACACCATATCACTTTGTATATCGGCCATAGTATATTCTAGGGTTTTGGCCACACTTTCATTTAATGTGTTGGCCATGAAACCTTTTATTGTGTTTCTTTATCTATCACCAAATGATATCGACCTCTAGGTTTTTGCTTGTATCGGGTTAACCATCATCAACACTCTTCTATTCTTTCACCTATCAAGGCATCGACCTCACCGCTACTTGGTGTGTTGTCCATGACTTCAAGGATTGTGTCACCCACACCTTTCACAAGGTGTGACGGCCAAGGTGTGTTGCCCATCACACTTGTGTCGAGCTAGGTGTGTATTGTTTTATGGGTGTGTCAAGTTGCTAGGGTTAGGGTATATCGGGTTGCCTTATTGTCTTCAAATTTTCACTCTCCTTTCAAGATATCATCTTGCCCTTATCCTAGCCTTAGGTGATAGGTTAAACGACTATAAGAACTATAGTTACTCACATGTAACAAATCGGTAACGGTTTAGCAACTCATGTGTATCTATTTCCCCTTCACACGTGTCGGGTTAGGGTTTTCTAAACCAATATCAGTTTGTGCATGGGTGATTCCATCATCTTCAAGCTTCAACCCTTTGTCCATTAGCACTTTAGTTCATGAACAATAGCCACATATATCCTTTAGGTCTCATAGAATCATCATTCAATCAAGGAAAGTCGAAATTGAAAAGGAATCATCAAGTATTGCATGATTGAAAGTGAATAATAATAGAGTTGAGTTAAAGTTATATAACCTGCCTCAAGATCACCACAAGAACTTCAAGCTTCAACGATCCACATTCCTAAGGTTGAAGATGACTTATCAAAAGTCCAAGACTCAATCACAACGCTTCTGTATGAAAGAAGATACCATAGTTAGGAACTTGGTGAAGAAGAAAAGAAAGAAAGGAACCATGACCTAAGAAGCATAGTCCACCCAAGGTTGAAGATGATCATGGCTTCACCTTAGGCAAGATTCTCGAGCTCCTTCCTATTCCTTGAGCTTATATGGTCATCCACTAAGAAAAAGATGATATGAGAGTCAAAAAGTTTTACTTGTAGGTGAAAAGAGAGGCTTATATAGTTGAGGTTCAAGAGAGAGAGTGTTTGTAAAGTGTCATCACCATATGCACTTAGGTGACACGTGTACATGCATGGTGACTCCATGCATCCATAATTATCTTATCATGCAAAACTTATGAGGATAGTCTAAAGATAATATATCGGCCATTCAGTATCTTTCTAGATAAAATATCACAACCTAATATCACTTTATGTGCAAACCGATACAACTTTTGCAAGGAACATCTAAACTGATAGGATTCACTTACTTGAGGTGCTTAGCCCATCATGAATACTTCCAAAAGGATGCTAAACCGATATAGGACCTCCTCTATGGCTTCCAAGCTGATAGTCACTCCCATATAAACTTCATAACTCAACACAACCCCATCTAGGGTTCAAGACACTCATCACTTCTTAACTCTTTCACCACCAAGAGTGCTATCATTCAAATGAGGCTTTAACAAGGCACCCCTCCTCTCTCTCTCCTCTAGACAATGCTAAGAGAGAGAAAGGACACTCTAGAGGTGATATTTGGGTAAATTGCAATCTTCACCAAAACTATCATACAAGGCACAACAATTTGCAAATAAGTTCAAACTTGAAAATTAGACTCTCCTTAAGTCTTAATTACTTTTCAAAAGATTATTACAAGGTTCTAAGAAACTTACTTAGGCAAAAATTCTAGGGTTATCCCAAAACTTAGGTCAGGGGTGTTACAAGTTATCAACCCCTAACAAGGATTTTGTCCCCAAAATCTTAAGAGAATAGAGAAGGGTACTTCTGCCTCATCTCTTCCTCCAGCTCCCATGTGGCTTCTTCAATGCCACAATGATGCCAAAGAACTTCTACAAGCACTATGTCTTTCTTTTTCAACTTCTTGATTCTTTTGTCAAGAATCAACACTTGACCTTCACTTGGGATATATCTTCATCTAATTATATCTTTGCAGGTTGTAATACAAGCTATGTATCAGGGTGACAACTTCTCAACATAGAACATGAAATACTAGATGTAGTCTATGCAACTCAAGTGGTTGTTCCAAATTATAGGCTACCTTTCCAACATGTGCTATCACTGGGTAGGGTCCCATAAATCTTGGAGCCAACTTACCCTTTTTCCCAAATTTGAGAACACCTTTCCAAGGAGAAACCTTAAGATACACTCTGTCTCCTACTTGGAATTCTAAAAGTCTACGACGATTATCAGCATATGACTTCTGTCTGTCCTGTTCTACCTTTAACTATTGTTGTATCACTTCAATCTTTTCCGTTTGTCTTTGCACAACTTCAGGACCAAGAAGTTGGTATTCTCCCATTTCATACCAGCATAACAGAGATCTACAATGTCTACCATACAATGCTTCAGATGGTGCCATATGAATGCTTTTCTGATAATTGTTATTTTAGGAAAACTCTATCAAACTTAAATGTATATCCCAACTACCTACAAACTGAAGAACACATGCCCTAAGCAAGTCTTCTAAGGTCTATATAATCATTTTAGATTGTCCATCTATCTAAGGGTGGAAATAAATACTAAACTTTAACTGCGTACCCAAAGCTGTGTGTAATCGCTCCCAAAAGTGACTTGTAAACTGAGGATCTCTGTCAGACACAATTGTTGATGGGACTCCATGCAACCGCACTATCTCATTTACATAAATATGTACAGGTTTCTCGGAAGTGTATGTTATCTTAACAGGAAGAAAATGTGCTGACTTTGTCAATCTGTCAACAATCACCCAAATGGAATCATGACCTTTGGCTGTTCTAGGCAAACTGACTACAAAATCCATTGTCACGCGATCCCACTTCCACTTTGGTATAGGTAATGGTTGTAATGTCCCTGTAGTATTTTGGTGCTCAGCCTTAACTTGGTGACACACTGGACATCTCATAACGAACTCAACTACATCTTTCTTCAAACCACGCCACCAATACATATCTTTTAGATTGTGATACATCTTGGTACTTCCTGGATGCATAGCATACATAGATGAGTGAGCTTCTTCCATAACTATCTTCCTTAGGTCATTAACATCAGGTACCATGATTCTTCCATGGTAACAAATTGTCTCATCCTATGACTTACGAAAGCCATCTTGTTTCTCACTACCATATTCCGATACGATATTATGTATCACAGTATCAACCTCTAGTGCTTCTTTAGTTTTTTTGTCTCAACATAGGCTTTACTTGCATCTGTGCCAACAATCCAGCTAGCAAAGATACTTCCAGGTGTACATTCATTTGTCATAAGGAGACTAGCATGTCCCGCTTATAACATACTAAAAAATTCAACTGTGCTTTATCTATGAATGAAGACGAGGACTTCCTGCTTAGTACATCTGCCACCATTTTAGCCTTTTTTGGATCATAATCAATCATACAATCATAGTCTTTGATTAATTCCATCCAGCGACACTGCCTCATATTCAACTCTTGCTGCAAAAACATGTACTTCAGATTCTTATGGTCTGTGAAAATTTGACACTTCCCCCCGTACAGGTAATGTCTCTAGATTTTCAAAGTATGAATCACTACAGCCAACTCCAGATCGTGTGTCGAATAATTTTCCTCATGTTTCTTAAGATATTGAGAGGCAAAAGAAATCACTCATTTATCCTACATCAACACACATTCTAAACCATTCTTTGAGGCATCACAAAAGATAATGTATCCTTTTCTCTTGCTCGAGTAAAACTAACACTGGTGCACTGGTCAACTTTTCCTTCAACAACTGGAAAGAGCATTGACACTTGTCATTCTGGACAAAAGGAACATCCTTCCTGGTTAACCTAGTTAGGGGTATTGCTACAAAACTGAAGTCTTTGATGAACCTTCTGTATTAACCTACCAAGGAAACTACGAATCTATGTTGGTGTCTTAGGTTGTTCCCATTCTAGAACAGACTTCATCTTTTTAGGATCAACATAAATACCTTTAGTAGATATGATATGTCCTATAAAATACACTTATGACAACCAAAACTCACACTTGCTAAACTTAGCATATAGCTTGTGTTGTCTTAACAAAGTCAATGCTTGACGAAGATGTTGTTCATGTTGTTGGATATCTTGACTGTATATTAGAATTTCATATAGACCACTATAAACTGATCAAGGAATGGCCAGAACACTCTATTCATCAAATCCATGAGTGTTGTTGGTGCATTAGTTAGTCCAAATGACATAACTATGAACTCAGAATGACCACACCTTATCCTAAAAACTGACTTGGGTATGTCATCCTCTTTCATTCATAACTGAGGATATCCTGACCTCAGATCTATCTTTGAGAATATTCTTGCACCACACAAATAGTCAAACAAATCATCTATTCTTGATAGAGGATACTTTTTCTTTATGGTCACCTTGTTTAACTGTCTATAGTCTATACATAACCTCATAGAACCATCCTTATTTTTTACAAAAAGTATCAGAGCACCCCACGGCGATGTACTTCGCCAGATAAAACATTTATCAAGTAACTCTTGTAACTATTTCTTTAATTCTGCCATCTCAGTTGGAACCACCCTATATGGTGTTTGGGCTATTAGTTGCATATCAGGAACAATATTGATCTCAAAATCAATCTCTCGAGGTGGAGAAACATCAGGTAATTCCTCAGGAAACACATCCTTAAACTCCTTAACAACCGGTACTTCTGGAATACTAGGACTTTCTACCTTGGTATCCACCACATGTGTTAAGAATGCCTCACACCCATGTCGCAACTGTCTCTCGGCTACCATTTCTGATACTAGACATGTCGGAAGAATCTTCCTATCTCCCTGAAAGATCCATGTCTCATCACCATATGTGAACATATCTTGCTTGAAACCACAATCTAAGACTACCTTATACTTTTCCAAGGTGTCTATCCCAAGGATTACATCAAATCCATGCATCTGAAGTGGTATAAGATCCACTTGAATATTGTGTTCTGAGAAAGAAAGAACACATGGGGAACATACCTCTTGTAACACCACAGAACCAACTAATGGAGTTTCTAACAACAAGTTATCTTTTCTATGACTAACAGGCCAAAGACAATTATGAATCACTTCACAAGTGATAAAGGAGTGTGTAGCACCCAGGTCAATCAAATTAGATATGAAGCAAGATGAAGACATATCAGAATAAAATAACTCCATCTGACTGTCATGACTTGCGGGTTGACTACTACCTATGGATGACTCATAACACAAAATCTCACCATTGCATGTTGTCGACCCCATCCTCTGTTGCCTTGCGCAGATGAACCTACTTGAGACGCCTGTCCACATCCTTGTCCTCTTGCACCACTGCTGAACTGTTGTCTCTGAGAGCCTTGCTGACTCTGCCTTAGTGGTTGGGTCACCTTAGTATCCCTTACTAGACAATCCCTCGTTAGATGTCTAGTCTGTCCATACTTGTGTCAGGCTCTACTCTCTTGTTGTGGCCTAGATGGCCCTATCATTGACATTGATGCCGCACTATGGGATCCAATAGGAGGAAAACTATGACCTCTACCCTTACTTTTCGTCCATTGTGTTTGAGCATTGAACCTCTGTGGTGTTGTCAGTGTAGGAAACCTTGGTTTCTTATAACTTTTGGACCTCTGTCCTTAGAACTGGGCAGGTCCTTTCCTAAATTTGGCCTCACATTTCTCATTTACTAAAACTGATTCCACAAACATAGAAAATCTCTCCCTATTCTTCAGAGCAGATGCAGAAGTGGATAACTCAACGTTTAGATCCTTTTAAAAATGTTGAATCCTCTCCTAGTCTATAGTAGCCATGTGCAGACAGAACCGCAGAAGCTCCATGAACTTAGATTCATACTCATTGATCTTCATAGGCCCTTGCCTAATCCATTCTAACTATGAGATTTTCTCATCTAGGTATGTCTGAGGAAAGTACCTATTGGTGAACTCACGTTAGAATTCCTCCCATCCGACCTCAACATGAGGCCTTTTCTCTTCTTCAATGGCCCACGAATGGCCAAAACTTCCCTTCAACAAGTACACATCATGCCTAACTTTGTTAGTTTCTAGGATGTTAAGGATCTCAAAAGCTTTTTCTAACTCAATATGTAACATCCCTGGCCTGGGTTATGCCATAACCCTAGAAGTTTTGCTTAAGTAAGTTATTTATGAACTTGTTTTAATCTTTTGAAAAGTAATTAAGACTCAAGGAGAGTTTAGTTTTCTAGTTTAAGCTTATTTGCCAACTGTTTGTGCATTATATGATAGTTTGGGTGTAAATTGCAATTTACCCAAAATGTAGGGTTGATATGCAAATTACCAACTATAGAGTGTCCCTAATCTCTCTTAGCATCATCTAGAGGAGATAGAAATAAATAGGCACCATGTTTGAATCATATTTGAGTGATGGTATTCTTGGTGATGAAAAGACCAAGAAGAGTTGTATAGTTGAAACTCTAAAATGAGTTGTATTGAGTTTTAGAGCTTATATGGGACTGCCTATCGACCAAGAAGCCATAGAGGAGGTCCCATATTTTTTTTTTCAACTCGTGGAAAAGTCCATGATGAGTTAAGCACCTCAAGAAGTTGATGGATATCGATTTACAACTTTCCTGGGAAAAGTTGAATCAGTTTGTGAATAAAGTGATGTTGGGTTGAAATATCTTGTTCAACAAGATAACTAATGGCAGAAATCTTATCCCTAGATTATCCCCAAGAGTTTTGTATCTCAAGATAAATATTTTTACATGCATGGACACATGTCAACCCATGCATGGACATGTGTCACCTAGTAGTATAAGGTGATGACACCTCTTATACACTCTCTCTCATGAGCATCAATTATATATACCACTCCTTTCACCTACTAGTGAAACTTTTCAAATCCTACAACTATATTTCTCTTAGATATCATGCATAGTAGTTGAGGAGCAAGGAGGAGCTCCAGCTTTAAGCTTCAGTTGGGCCATGGTCATCCTCAACCTTGGTTGAAGCATGAATCTCGAGTTATGATTCTTCCTTTCTTTTCTTCTTCACAAAGTTCTTATCTATGGTGATTCTTTGCATATAGAGGAGTTGAGAACAAGTCTTGGATCTTTTATAAGTTCATATTCAACCTTGGGAACGTGAATCTTTGGAGCTCTGAGCTTTGAAGTTGTTCTTAAGGCGGGTTATATAACTTGAACCCAATCATGTTATTATTCACCTTCAATCTTGCTATACTTGTTGATCCACTTTAAATTTCAATTTTTCTTGAATGATTGATGATTCTATGAGTTCTAATAGTTGCATAGGATGATTTTCCATGAACTAGAATAGTAAGGGATGGAATTATAGAGATTGATGATGATGACATCATCATGGCACAAACTGATATTGGGTTGAAGCACCTCTAACCCGATATGGTAATGAAACCCAATATGGTGATATGAAATCTGTTATACCTTAGAACCCCACACCCATATCATTTTGTACATTTGGGTTGGTTAAAAAAGGACTAACCAGTTGTCTAGGTTGTCACTCAACACATGATAGGTTGATACTTTTAAGGTTTGAAAAGGTATGAGCATAAGGGTCTAACTCGATATGCAAAACCCTACACTTGAGTAAACTGATATAAGTGACACACACACCCCTCTTAGATGATATGGTGGTAAGCACACACCTCTTGGACGATATGGTGATAAGCACACACCTCTTGGACAATATGGTGATAAGCACACAATTCTTGGATGATATGGTGGTAATTACACACCTCTTGGATGATATGGTGGTAAGTACACACCTCTTGGATGATATGGTGATAAGAACACACCACTTGGAGGATATGGTGAAAAGCACACACCTCTTAGACGATATGATGATAAGCACACACCTCTTGGACGTTATGGTGATAAGCACACACCTCTTAGAAGATATGGTGGTAAGCACACACCTCTTGGATGATATGGTGGTAAAGCACACACCTCTTGAACGATATGGTAGTAAGCATACACCTCTAGCCCGATATGGTGAAAGCACCTCGAAACCAATATGGAGGTAAGCACCTCAAATTCGATATACTTGATTGAGTAACACATGAAGTGTGTTATGTCAAATGATACATTAAGATGTAAAGAATTTAATTCATTTTGATAAGTGTAGGCCTATGTACCTTGAGAAAAGGGTTGATCCAACTTTATAAAGTATGATGTAATCAATATCCTAATGAGGATGAGAGAGAAACTCATACTTTGTGTAATAATAATTTAATGATAAATGATGAGAATAAACAAGTATGATTGAATACTTATAATATCAATGCATGCTCCTAATATGTTTGGAGCTATGAATTAGGGTTTTGATTCTTGATAATATGAACTTGAAACCCTAATCGACTAAAAAGTGAAACGCTAACCCTAATAATGGGAAAATTGTATTTCCCTTGTATTGCATGGTGATGATATGTACTTGATATTGTTTTTATCATGGAATACTAACCATGCAGGTATCATGAGATGATGAGCATAGCCAGGTATGAGCTATGATATTTCATATGATACAAATTAAATGGGCCTTGTGAGCCATGTGAAATACTTATGCAACAAGTATAATGTACGTACATGGGTCTGAGGACCTAGAGGTAATAGTTACCTGATAAGAGGAGACAATGTTTAGTGATAAACTAAGGGTTTGAATACCCAGATCTAGCAATC
Source organism: Alisma plantago-aquatica (assembly GCA_963693085.1). Taxonomy (NCBI): domain Eukaryota; kingdom Viridiplantae; phylum Streptophyta; class Magnoliopsida; order Alismatales; family Alismataceae; genus Alisma; species Alisma plantago-aquatica. The sequence goes on from OY856411.1 coordinate 332,511,479, forward strand.
ATGATGATGATAATGTTAAGGGATGAAAATCCTCAGTAATGTGATAAGGGACTGAGATCCTGAGTGTTATGCATTCAGTGTGTTCCAAAGATCATGAAAGTACTTGATAAATGTATTACACCTTTCTTTGTGGCATTTGTTATAATTCATGCTTCTAACTTGGTTGATGCTAAAAGATACTATAATGCACCTAATTATTCAAGTGGAACCTTATCATGTAGTTGCCTTGGCCATAGATCCACTCAGTGTCAAAATTGGTAAATGGTGAAATGAGTTTAACTCGGAGAGCATATTTTTTAATGTGGGGGTAATGGGAAAAAATATTCTAATGTCCAAATAGGGATTTTTGTGTGATCGCCCTCATCATCATAAGAGTATGGCTATATGCCATGACTGAATACTAATATATCGGGGATTGCTGTGTGATCTCCCTGAAGAGAGTGTATGTTGCAGTTGTAACTCTATAGCAAAGATGCCACTATACCATGGCAATCTAATTGTAGTTTGACACGTGTTGTCAGTGCCAGTGGTCTCGTACTGACTGAGACAGGTGAGGTCTTGGAAGCCATCTCTTCCTTTGACCATGTATGGTATTGATGCTTTACGTAGCCGTGGTCGGTTGGAGCATGAGCAGTATACCTCATCTCCTCAAGGTATAAGTGTGGTTGTAAATATGTAATCAGTCGTGTAGCATATTTGATTAAGGATTGAATACAAAAACATTGGTTGATGTTACACTACTTTTATACATCATAAATGGATAGATGTTATATGTGTTCTTCTTATTCCTTATAAAGTTAATAGATGATTTATTTCTCTATCATAGATAGATGCATTGCTTTAAAAGATACTATTGCTCTGTTCTACGTATAAATAGTGATTAATCTTAATTATTAATATAAAAGATCCTCTGGTCAATTTTATATTATTTACCTGTGATAATAATGTTGTTGGCGGAGAGTTATATCTCTCGCTGAGACTTTTCTCACCCTGTTGGTCCCAACATTTTTAGGTGGATGCAGATGAGGAGGTAGAGATTGTGCTGTAGAGGGAGGATAACAGCAACAAGGACAGCAGTAACATCTCAGGTTAAGTGTGATGTATGTCGTGTCTTGTAGATAGAAGTCCTATGTGTCGTTTGTGTACTCTCATGTCCTTGGGAGTTAGTACGTAATGGTTTTATAAACAATTTGAGATTTTGGCTTGTATGCCTCAAGGTTTTATGTTGCTTATGTATATGTTTGGGAAAAGCAACTGGTATATGATATCCTCAAGATGAGATGGTACAATGTATGTACAATGTGAACCATGATGTATATATTGTTTTGGTTCTTTCCTTAATAGTTTCCTAGCAATGGATCTCTTTACAAAATGGTTTTAATTTTAGTGATGTTCATTAATCTGCTGTTAATGGTTATTCTGTGTAATTACTATGTGATTTGGCTGTTAGTTTGATAGTGGTCGTCACAAGTTTTGGTATCAGAGCCTAAGGTTCGTTGAGTCTACAGAGACATAGGATTAAGGTTGTTGAGTCTGTTCTAGTGTCTTCCAGAGTATCTTATAGTGACTTCTTCTCATATAGGAGGAGAAGCAAAGCTGAAAGATGGTTGGAGCACATGAATAACATGTTGTTGAGAGAAGTATTGCTACACCAAGAGGAGGTGTAAGGGATCAGACAAGAGAGGAATTAGTTCTTGAGAATCCCCATCTTGATCAAGCCATGCTAGAAAACTCATCTTTTCATGCTCTTTTCAGGCAGTTCATGACCACAATAACACATATGGTTGACCGGATGCCAGCACCAGCACCTAGGGCACCAGTTCCCAATGAGGGACATGGGTCTGGTAAGACCTTTGTGTGGTTATGCTAGGTAGGAGCCACCAAATATGCCAATACAACTGACCCAGTAGACGTAGATTTATGGCTCACTGAGCTGGAAAAAGCCTTTAGAATCCTTAGCATCCCAGAAACTGATAAAGTTAGGCATGTTGTGTATCTTTTAAAAGGAAGCACTGGCCATTGGTGGGCCATTGAAGAAGAGAAAAAATCAGGTGTTGAGGTCAGGTAGGAGGAGTTCTGATGTGACTTTGTCAGTAGATACTTTCCCAAGACTTATCTGGATGAGAAAATCTCACAGTTTGAGCATATTAAGCAAGGATCAATGAAGATTAGTGACTATGAAGCTAAGTTCATAGAGCTTCTGTGGTTTTGTCTACACATGGCTACTACAGAGGAGGAGAGGACTCAACATTTTGAGAAGGGTCTGAATGTTGAGTTATCCACAACTATAGATGCTTTAGAGAAAAGAGAGAGGTTTGCCACCTTTATGGAGTTATTTAGGTGGATAGAGAGGTCCATGACTGAGAAACGTAAGGCTAATAGTAGGAAAGGACCTGCCTAGTTCCAGGGACAGAGGTCTGGAAGTTTTAAGAAACCAAGGTTTCCTACACCATTATCACCATAGAGGTTCAATGCACAGACGCAGTGGACGTCAAGCAAGGGTAGAGGTCATAGTTTTCTACCAAGTAGAGCCTATAGTACGACATCAATATCAGTAACAAGACCATCTAGACCACAGCAGGACAAAAACTGCTTCAAGTGTGGGCATACATGACATATGATAAGGGACTATCCAATTAGAGACATGGAGGTAACCCAACCATTGAGGTAGAGTCAATAAGGCTCTCAAAGACAACAGTTTAGCAGTGGCACACAAGGACATGGACATGCATCCCAAGCAGGTTCATCTACACCAAACAACAGAGCACGGAGTCGACAATAGGAAACAGTGAGATTCTATGCTATGAATCAGCCGGAGGTAGTAGTCAATCCACGAGACGTGACAGGTCAGATGGAATTGTTTCATTCTGATATGTCTTCATGTTGCTTTGTATTTGTTTTGATTGATTTGGGTGCTACACATTCCTTTATCACTTGAGAAGTGATTCATGACTACAATATGACTGTTAGTCGTAGAGTAGATAATCTGTTATTAGAAACTCCATTAGTCAGATCTATAGTGTTGCGAGAGGTATGTTCTCCCTATGTTCTTTCTTTTTCAGAACACAACATTTAGGTGGATCTTATACCACTTGAGATGCATGGGTTTGATGTAATTCTTGGGATGGATACCCTAGAAAAGTATAAGGTTGTCTTGGATTGTGGTTCCAAGCAAGATATGTTCGCAGACAATGATGAGACATGGGTCTTTCAGGGGGACAAAAAGATTCTTCCAACCAGTCTAGTATCAACAATGGTAGCTGAGAGACTGATGTGACAAGGATGTGAAGCATTCTTGGCACATGTGGTAGATATCAAAGCAGAACGTCCTAGTCTTCCTGATGTTCCTATTGTCAGGGAATTCAAAGATGTGTTTCCTGAAGAATTTCCAGATATTCCTCCACCTTGAGAGATTGATTTCTAGATTAATCTAATTCCAGGTACACAACCCATAGCCCAAACACCTTATAGGATGGCGCCTGTTGAGATGGCAGAACTCAAGAAACAGTTACATGAGTTGCTTGAGAAATGTTTCATTCGACCGAGTACTTCTCCATGGGGTGCTCTAGTTCTTTTTGTCAAAAAGAAGGATGGGTCTATGAGGTTATGCATAGACTATAGACAGCTTAACAAGGTGACTATAAAGAACAAATATCCTCTGTCAAGGATAGATGATCTGTTTGACCAGTTGCATGGTGCAACATTGTTCTCTAAGATAGATCTAAGGTTAGGATATCATCAACTACATATCAAGGAGAGTGACATACCTAAGTCAGCCTTTAGGACAAGGTACAGTCATTATGAGTTTGTAGTTATGTCGTTTGGACTAACTAATGCACCAACTGCATTCATGGAGCTGATGAATAGAATCTTCTGGACATTCCTTGATCAGTTCATAGTGGTCTTCATAGATGACATCCTGATATACAATAGAGATGGTCAAAAACTTGAACAACACCTTCGTCAAGCCTTGACTTTGTTGAGACAGCACAAGTTATATGCTAAGTTGAGCAAGTGTAAGTTCTAGTTGTCAGAAGTGTCTTTCCTAGGACACATCATATCTGCCTCAGGAATTCGTGTTGATCCACAGAAACTGGAGTCCGTTTTAGTGGGAAAAGCCCAAGACACCAACTAAGATTCATAGTTTCTTAGGTCTGGTAGGTTACTATAGAAGGTTTATTAAAGACTTCAGTTCTGTAGCATTACCCCTAACTAGGTTGACCAGGAAGGAGGTTCCTTTTGTCTGGAATGACAAGTGTCAACGTTCTTTCCAGTTGTTGAAAGAAAGATTGACTAGAGCACCTTTATTGGTTTTACCTGAGCAGAGAAAGGGATACATTATTTTCTGTGATGCCTCTAAGAATGGTCTAGGACGTGTGCTGATGTAGAGTGATCATGTAGTTTCTTTTGCTTCTTGACAGCTTGAGAAACATGAGGAGAATTATCCGAGGCATGATCTTGAGTTAGCTGCAGTGGTTTACGCGTTGAAGATTTGGAAGCATCATCTCTATGGAGAAACGTGTCAGATTTTCGCAGACCATAAAAACTTGAAGTACATCTTCTCACAACATGAGTTGAATATGAGACAACGTCGCTGGATGGAATTAGTCAAGGACTGCAATTGTACAATTGATTATCATCCAGGAAAAGCTAATGTTGTGGCATATGCACTAAGTAGAAAATCTTCATATCCACCCATAGATAAAGCACAATTGAATTCTTTAATGTTCTTGAAATGGGACATGTTTGTCTCTTTGAGACAAATAAATGTACAGTTACAAGTATATTTGTTAGCAATATTGCTGGCCGAGATGCATGTGAAACCTACTTTGAGACAACATATTAAAGAGGCACAATAGGCTGATATTATGATTCAGCAGATCAGGTCAGTGTATGGTAGTGAGAAATGGGATAGTTTCCATGAGTCAGAGGATGAGGTAGTCTGTTACCATGGCAGAATGGTATTACCTGATGCCAATGACTTAAGAAAGATAGCTATGGAGGAAGTTCATTCATCCATGTATGCAATGCAGTAATGGAGTACTAAAATGTATCATAACTTAAAAGATATGTATTGGTGGCCTGGTTTAAAGAAGGATGTAGTTGAGTTTGTTATGCGGTGTCCAGTGTGTCAGAAATTTAAAGTAGAACACCAGAAGCATGTAGGAACATTGCAACCCTTACCTATACCGCAGTGGAAATGGGATCATGTGACAATGGACTTTGTGGTTGGTCTACCTAGAACAGCCAAAAGTCATGATTCCATTTGGGTGATAGTTGATAGGTTGACTAAGTCAACACATTTTCTTCCTGTTAAAACAACATATACTACTGAAAAACTTGCACATATCTACATAGATGAGATAGTACAGTTACACGGCATTCCAGCCACAATTGTGTCTGATAGAGGCTTCCAATTTACAAGTCATTTTTGGGAATGACTATATAAAGCCTTGGGTACGCAGTTAAAGTTTAGCACAACTTTTCACCCTCAGACAGATGGACAATTTGAAAGGACTATACAAACTTTGGAGGACTTGCTTAGGGCATGTGTTCTCTAATTTGTAGGAATTTGGGACTTACACTTGAGCTTAATAGAGTTTTCCTACAATAATAGTTATCTATAAAAGTATGGATATGGCACCATATGAAGAATTATATGGTATACATTGTAGATCTCCGTTATGCTAGAATGAGATAGGAGAATACCAACTTCTGGGCCCTGAATTAGTGCAACAGACAACTGAAAAGATTAAAGTAATACAACAATAGTTGAAGGCCGCACTGGATAGACAGAAGTCATATGCCGATAAACGTCATAGACCTTTAGAATTCCAAGTTGGAGACAGGGTGTATCTCAAGTCTCTCCTTGGAAAGGTGTTCTCAGATTTGGGAAAAAGGGTAAGTTAACTCTTAGATTTATGGGACCTTATCCAGTGACAACACAGATTGGAAAGGTAGCCTGTAGGTTGGAGTTGCCACCTGAGCTACATAGACTACATCTATAGTTTCATATATCTATGATCAGAAAGTGTCATCCTGATACAGAGTTGGTGTTGTAACCTGTAGAGGTAGAAGTGAATGAAGATATATCCTATGTGGAAGGTCCAATGATAATTCTTAATAGAAGAATCAAGAAGTTGAAAAAGAAAGACATAGTTCTTGTGAAAGTTCTCTAGCATCATTGTGGCAATTAAGAAGCCACATGGGAGCTAGAGGAAGAAATGAGGAGGAAGTACTCTTCTCTTTCCTCTTGAGATTTTAGGGTCGAAATCCCTGTTAGGGGTTGATAATTGTAACATCCCTGAACTGGGTTATGCCATAACCCTATAATTTTTGTTTAAGTAAGTTATTTATAAACTTGTTTTAATCTTTTGAAAAGTAATTAAGATTCAAGGAGATTTTAATTTTCAAGTTTGAGCTTATTTGCAAACTATTTGTGCATTATATGATAGTTTGGGTGTAAATTGTAATTTACCCAAAATGTAGGGTTGATATGAAAATTACCACCTCTAGAGTGTCCCTACTCTATCTTAGAATCATCTAGAAGAGAAACAAATAGGAACCATGTTTGAATCATATTTTAGTGATGGTATTCTTGGTGATGAAAAGACCAAGAAGAGTTGTATAGTTGAAACCCTAAAATGAGTTGTATTTAGTTGTATTGAGTTGTAGAGCTTATATGGGAGTGCCTATCGGCCAAGAAGCCATAGAGGAGGTCCCATAACATTTTTTCAACTCTTGGAAAAGGCCATGATGAGTTAAGCACCTCAAGAAGGTGATGGATATCGGTTTACAACTTTCCTTGGAAACGTTGTATCGATTTGTGAATAAAGTGATGTTGGGTTGAAATATCTTGTTCAACAAGATAACTAATGGCCAAAATCTTATCCCCATATTATCCCCAAGAGTTTTTCATGTTAAGATAAATATGTGTGCATGCATGGACATGTGTCAACCCATGCATGGACATGTGTCACCTAGTAGTATAAGGTGATGACACCTCTTATACACTCTCTCTCATGAACCTCAATTATATATACCACTCCTTTCACCTACTAGTGAAAGTTTTCATATCCTACAACTCTCTTTCTCTTAGATATCGTGCATAGTAGTTGAGGAGCAAGGAGGAGCTCAAGCCTTAAGCTTAAGGTGAAGCCATGGTCATCTTCAACCTTGGTTGAATCATGAATCTCGGGGTTGTGATTCTTCCTTTCTTTTCTTCTTCACCAAGTTCTTATCTACGGTGATTCTTTGCATATAGAGGAGTTGTGAACAAGTATTGGATCTTTGACAAGTTCATCTTCAACCTTGGGAACATGAAGCTATGGATCTTGGAGCTTTGAAGTTGTTCTTGAGGTGGGTTATATAACTTGAACCCAATCAATTATTCACCTTCAATCTTGCTATACTTGTTGATCTACTTTCAATTTCAATTTTTCTTGAATGATTAATGATTCTATGAGTTCTAATAGTTGCATGGGACTATTGTCAATGAGCTAGAATAGTAAGGGATGAAAGTCCAGAGCTTGATTATGATGACATAATCATGGCACAAACCGATATCAGGTTGAAGCACCTCTAACTCGATATGGTAATGAAACCCAATATGGTGATATGAAATCCACTATACCTTAGAACCCCACACCCCTATCATTTTGTACCTTTGGGTTGGTTGAAAAAGGACTAACCAGCTGTCTAGGCTATCACTCAATACATGGTAGGTTGATACTTTGAAGGTTTGAAAAGGTATGAGAATAAGGGTCGAACCCGATATGCAAAACCCTACACTTGAGTAAACCGATATAAGTGACACACACACACACCTCTTGGACAATATGGTGGTAAGATAACACCTCTTGGATGATATGGTGATAAGAGCACATCTCTTGGATGATATGGTGGTAAGCACACACCTCTCGTACGATATGGTGGTAAGTACACACCTCTTGGACAATATGGTGATAATCACACACCTCTTGGATGATATGGTGGTAAGCACACACCTCTTGGATGATATGGTGGTAAGGACACACCTATTGGATAATATGGTGATAAGCACACACCTCTTGGACGATATGGTGATAAGAACACACCTCTTAGACGATATGGTGGTAAGCACACACCTCTTGGATGATATGGTGGTAAGCACACACCTCTTGGATAATATGGTAGTAAGCATACACCTCTAGCGCGATATGTTGGAAGCACCTCGAAATCAATATGGAGGTAAGTACCTCAAATCCGATATACTTGATTGAGTAACATATGAAGCGTGTTATGTCAAATGATACATTAAGATGTAAAGAGTTTAATGCATTTTGATAAGTGTAGGCTAATATACCTTGATAAAAAGGTTGAGACAACTTAATAAAGTATGATGTAATCAATATCCTAGTGAGGATGAGAGAGAAACTCATACTTTGTGTGATAATCATTTAATGATAAATGATGAGAATAAACAAGTATGATTGAATACTTATGATATCAATGTATGATCCTAATATGTGTGGATCTATGAATTAGGGTTTTGATTCTTGATAATATGAACTTGAAACCCTAATTGGCTAAAAAGGGAAACCATATCCCTAATAATGGGAAGGTTGTATTTCTCTTTTATTGCATGGTGTTGATATGTACTTGATATTATTTATATCATGAAATACTAACCATACAAGTATCATGAGATGGTGAGCATAGCCAGGTATAAGCTATGAATTTTCATATGATACATATTAAATGGGCCTTGTGAGCCATGTGAAATACTTGTACAACAAGTATAATATATACATGGGTCTGAGGACCTAGAGGTAATAGTTAACTAATAAGAGGTGACAATGTTCAATGATAAACTAAGGGTTTGAATACCCAGATCTAGAAATCATGATGATGATAATGTTAAGAGATGAGAATCCTTAGTAACGTGACAAGGGACTGAGATCTCGAGTGTTATGCATGCAATGTGTTCCAAAGATTATGAAAGTACTTGATAAATGTATTACACCTTTCTTTGTGGCATCTATTATAATTCATGCGTGTAACTTGGTTAATGCTAAAAGATATTGTAATGCACTTAGTTAATCAAGTAGAACCTTATCATGTAGTTTCTTTGGCCATAGATCCATTCAGTGTCAGAATTGTTGAACAGTGAAAAGAGTTTAACTCAGAGAGCATATTTTTGAATATGTGGGGGTAATTGGAGAAAATATACTTACGTCTAAATAGGGATTGTTGTGTGATCTCCCTCATCATCATAAGAGTATGGATATATGCCATGACTCAATATTAATATATCGGGGATTGTTGTGTGATCTCCCTAAAGAGAGTGCTTGTTGCAGCTGTAACTCTGTAGCAAAGATGTCACTATACCCTGGAAAGCTAATTGCAATTTGACACGTGATGTCACTGCCAGTGGTCTCGTACTGACCGAGACAAGTGAGGTCTTGGAAGCTGGCTCTTCCTTTGACCTTGTATGGTATCGATGCTTTACGTAGCCGTGGTCGGTTGGAGCATGAGCGGTATAGCTCATCTCCTCAGGGCACAAGTGTGATTGTAAATATGTAATCAGTCATGCAGCGTATTTGATTAAGGATTGAATACAGAAACATTGGTTGATGTTACACTACTTTTATACATCTTAAATGGATAGATGTTATATGTGTTATTTGTATTCCTTATAAAGTGAATATATGATTTATTTCTCTATCATAGATAGTTGCATCTCTTTAAAAGATGATATTGCTTTGTTCTGCTTATAAATAGTGATTAATCTTGATTATTAATATAAAAGATCCTATGTTCAGTTTTATACTGTTTACCTATGATAATAATGTTGTTGGTGGAGAGTTATATCTCTCGCAGAGAATTTTGTCTCACCCCGTTGGTCCCAACATTTTTAGGTGGACATGGACGAGGAGGGAGAGACCGTACTATAGAGGGAGGACAACAACAACATGGACAGTAGTAACAACCCAGGTTGAGTGTGCTATCTGTCGTGTCTTGTAATAGAAGTCCTATTTGTCGTATATGTACTCTCAGGTCCTTGGGAGTTAGTACGTAATGGTTTTATAAATGATATGAGATTTTGGCTTGTGTAGCGATCGACTCGTGAAAAGAAGATTAACTTAAGCGGAAGCGGATTATTTGCAGCGGATTACTGAAAATCACTAAAAATTAAAACTTTTTCAAAGAGATCCATTCATAGGAAAACTCTTTAACCAAGAACCAAAGTATTTCAAATTCATCATGGTTCACAAGTACACAACATGTACCATTCCTTTTTAAGGATTACAACATTGACTTCCCTGTTAACAATTATACACAGGCAGTATAAAAACTTCGAGGCACTAAGCCAAAACTCAGATTGATACATTTAAAACTCCGAGGACCTGAGAGTACAGAGATGACACATAGGACTACTATCTATCTGACTAGACAGACAAAATATCCACCTGAGATCTTATTGTTGTCCCTGCTGTTGCTGTTGCTGCTGCTCTTTCCCTATTCTAGGGTTTTTGCTTTGCCTTCCGTGCATACCTAAAAATGTTTCCCACGGGGGTGAGACAATTGAAAATTGCCCCAGCGAGAGATATAACTCTCTGTCAAAACATTGTTATTGTAGTTTATTAAGTTAAAACCATGCAGGATTTACTTTTACATTATCAGGCAGATTTATTCATCATAGAATAGAATAAGATAATATCATATTACCAAGGAAGTCATTGCCTCTACCCATGGTAGATAAGTAATTCATCTGTATACTTTGCAGAGAATATAAAGAAACATAAATAACATTTATCCACTAAGAAATGCACAAAGAAATACAACATCAGTCAATGAATTTTCGTATTCAATCCTTAAGCAAACATACTATACGGCTGATTACATTTTACAATCACACTTAAGCCCAGAGGAAGTGAGTCGTACCACTCAAATCCAACCTTCAGTTGTAAAACCCAAAGTCGGTGTCATACAAGGTCAATGGAAGATCCATACTCCATGAACTCCCACGTCTCGGTTAGTGCGAGAAAACAAGCAGGACCGCAATCTCTTGCTTAAGTGACCTCAGTCACAGGGTTAGCTCCCATAGGATACCCTTTCTCTAGCCCGCCTTGATACAGGTCTTGGCGCTAGTATATCTGAGCCACGGGCCAGTTCACCGTGCTCCCTGAGTCATGAACGCATTCATGCTCTATCACACTGAGCCATGGGCTTATTCACCATGCTCTTATACACACCTTGAGTCTACAACCGAAGTTGCACTCTACTTGTGGCAACACATCCCATCATCACACAGATAACGAGGTGTTATGCAAAAATGTGCGGAAATCACCATAACCACAGATTATGAAAACACAGGTTAATTAAAACTGATTGCAGAAAACAGATAAACTGTGAAACTATTACTTTTCAGTCCTCATCCTGCACAGAAACATGTCATATATATACACATACACGAGATATGATACGTGTCCACAACTCAAGAACAGCTGTTCATCCATCACATGAATTCACCACCTATCCATATACATAAAGGCCAACATCCGGCCAACAGCAGGATATACAAACATCATCGATTGGTCATCGTGAAACAACGTCAAAACAATGCCAAGGACCTGAGAGTACATGGATGACTCTAGACTCTACTACAAGACATCCAAAACAGCAGCATATCCGTCGCTTGCCTTCTACTGCTCCTCAAGCTGCTCGGCCGCAACACCATGACCACGACCACGTCTAGCTCAACCACCTAAAAAGGGGTTAAACCAGCGGGGTGAGACAATTGAACAATTGTCCCAGCGGGAAACATAACTCCCCACCGCAACTACAGAACCTCAGCAAGATAGATTATAACAGCATATATCTAATAACAGGTATAACAAGAGCAGTCTGTATAATACAGATTATTCTTACCGACAAGCTTACCTGCTATACAAAAGTATATAACCAAATATATCTCAAGGAATATGATTAGCAAGATAAGATGTATCCCTATGTAACATGATTATCAGAACAAGATATAATGTCACATAACCTGCTTATCAAGATAAGACATATTATCACATAACCTGCAAGATATAACAAAGATATTACACAAACAAGGCCTCAACCAATGTTTCGTGTTTATCCTAAGCAATAAGCACTAAACGGCTGTATTACGTATTATTATGCCCTGAGGATTTGAACCGTACCATTCAAATGCAACCTTCGGCTGCGAAGCCTAAATCCAGTGCCATACAAGGTCAATGGAAGAGCCGGACTCCACGACCTCCCACCTCATGGTCAGTACACAAGTACAACACAAGCAGGACCGCAGTCACATGTTGAAGTGGTCTAAGCCACAAGGTCAGCTCCATAGGCTACCCTCACTCTAGCCCGCCTTGGTACAAGTCTTGGCGCTAGTAAAACTGAGCCACGGGCCTGTTCACCATGCTCTGAGCCATGAATGCATTCATGCTCACACATCACATATCCTGAGCCATGGGCCTATTCACCATGCTCTATATACATATTTGAGTCTGTAACTGAAGTTACACTCTTACCTCCTCATTTTTAGGCTAGGAGCAACCTACACATATTCAACAATATGCGCTTCCAGGTTAACCCGTAGGAGAACCTGTTTCACCATCACCAAGTCCTGACGATGATGGATCTATGGCCAGGGCAAACTACATGATATAATTTGCTGTGATTAATTAGTATCTTTTAGATGGTTTGCAAGATTCAACCAAGTTGTATAACATGTAAGAAATAATAGAAAGTAAACAACATTATATTATTATTGAAAACACATCAACCTGATCCATCTCAAGGATCTAACATCACATGTTACTACTTGGCCTCTTGCCTGTAACACCCCTGACCTGGGTTATAAGATAACCCTAGGTGTTTTGCCTAAATATGAAATTAAAAGTTTGTAATTATCCTTTGGTATGTAATTAAAGCTTTTATGGAACATAAGTTTCCCTTTCTGTCCCTTATAAACCAATGTTGAAGTGTTGGTTGCAATACGGGGACCTATGTGCAATTTGCCCAACCAGAGGGGTTAAACTGCAAATTTCACATGTTTATATGTTCCTTTAATGTTGAGACAACATAAGAATGAATATGATGAGGTTTAAGGGATTTCCCAAGCTTGAGCACCAAGGTGCAGCTGTGGAAGCAACCCCTGTACTTGAAAACCCTAAATTGGTGTAAAATGCAATTTACCCAATTTGAGGGGTGCAACTTGTAAAATACATCATCTAAAACATATTTTATGGCTCTTGGCATCATTTAGAAGAGAAATGATGAAAAGGTTACTTCAAGTGAATAATCATATAGTAAAGAACACCTTTGTGATTGAATAATCAAGGTGTATGTATAATAGCCCTTTTATGTGTATGCTTTAGTGATGGGTTGATCCTCTTTGCCTTCAATTCTTGACCTTAGAAGGAGTTTGTCCTTAGAAATAATATGAGGGGACGTGCAAGGAAGAAAGGAAGGACTTAGATGAGAAAGGAGGAAAACATATGTCCTTATGTTGAAAATTCACCCAAGTATATATATAACTTTCCTCACTTAGCAAAGGAACGATCCTCTTCCTTTCATTTCTTTTCCCCTTGCTCAAACCGACTAAGGAGAGCTCTGGAGCTCAGGAGGACGACCAAGGGAGTGCAAGGTAGGTTTGGATCCTTCCTTTTTGCTCAATTCTTGGATGAAACTCGGATTTAAGGTCAAATTCATGGCTAGCTCACTTAGCTCCATCTTTCTAGCCATCTCTTCTCAACCTTCCTTGGAGGATTCACCTTGGCCTACCTGTGGAGCTTCTAGGACGCCATTAAAGGCTTGGATCTCGAAAGCTTGGAGCTCAAGGAGCAAGCTTTAGGCGGGTTTTATAACTCTAAACTTTATGCTTGATTATACATCCTTTTCTATGCATATAGTTGCTAGTTCTTCTTCTTCCCTATCTTTCCTTGCATCCTTGCAAACAAAATCGTGAAGAACTGCTACTGTTCTCAAGGTAGAAGATAAGGGCGTTAATTCCTATGCTTATCCACGGTTTTTCACTTTATCAAACGACCTCCACCTATTGCTCAAAACGGTTTCAAACCGTTTGGTGGGCAAACGGTTTCAGGGTCGTTTGAGGGAAAATGGTCTTCAAGACCGTTTGGTCCCATTGACCAAGCAAAGACCGTTTGGGAATCTGGTTCATAATTATGTAGGTTAATCACCCACAAAATTTGAGAGGTTAACTCCAAAGGAATCGTGAGTTATGAGCAAATCAATTAGCAAAACCAATTGAATTAAGTTCTGATTTTCAATCTGTTTAATTTGCCCTTTTTGGGCAAACGGTCTCAAGACCGTTTAAGATGATTGACTAAACGTTGACCGTTTGGGATTACTGTTCATAATGATGTTAATTAACGACTCACCAAATTTTATGGATTAATTCCAAACGAGTCATGAGTTGAAGGATGATTAATAGGGCAAACCCTAATTGAAATTAGTGATGAATCTCCAATGAGTTAAGTTGAGATTTTGGGTTGCTTAGCCCAAACGGTTTCAAGACCGTTTGGGAATCACCCAAACGGTCTCAAGACCGTTTGGGGGTCACCCCAAGACCGTTTGGAGGTCTGGGGTCAAGTATAGTTGATCAATTGAAGGTCCAAAGGCACCAAATCATATTGCAATTAAGTATTGATGTGATGATCAACTCAATAGATCAAACCTTGATGAATTTTCACTAGAGTCCAAAGGATGGATGGGCAAACGGTCTCAAGACCGTTTGTAACTCATACAAATGGTCTCAAGACCGTTTGGTGTCAACCCAAGACCGTTTGGAGGTCTAGGGTTAAGGTAATTGACCAATTGAGGGCCCAATTACAGTGGGTTAGTGAAACAATCAAATTGCTGTTTTCTAAGTATAGATCTTGTTGAGTTTTGGGTTGAAGGACCCTAACGGTCTCAAGACCGTTTGGGGGTTCCTCCAAACGGTCCTAAGACCGTTTGGGCACAACCCAAGACCGTTTGAAGGTCTAGGGTTGAGTCAATCTAATGGTTTGAGGGTCCAATTGTAGGAAATTGATTAATTGATGAAAATTGCTGATTTTGACCTAATTGGACTTCAACCTTAGTCAAAACGACTTGGATTTTGGTCAAACTTTGGACAAACGGTCTCAGGATCATTTGGATGATGTCCAAACGACCTCAAGACCGTTTGGGCCAAGTTTGAGCCCAATTGGAGGTCAATTGATAGGTTCAACCTTGAATTGATTCACATTGTTGAACATTGATGACCAATCGATTTGAAACCCTAATTGAGGAAGATTGAACCCTAATTGGCTTGCAATTGAGGGTCAATTTGATGTCTAAGTGGATAAGGCTAACCCTAATTGACTCAATTTATAAGTGGTTAGCATAGCTTTGACCAATTGAGGGTTTCAACACACATGTCCATGAACATTGGTGACCTTTGAACCCCTTTGGAGGTCCAAACGGTTTGAGTCCATTTGGACCAAACGGTCTCAAGACCATTTGGGGCCAAACGGTCTCAAGACCGTTTGGGCTCAAACGACCTCAAGATCGTTTGGTCCAATCGATCTCAAGCAAGTTTGATCAAACGGTTTCAAACCGTTTGAAGCTCCAAACGGTTTGGAAAGTCAACCCTTCCAAACGGTTTTCACCTCCAAACGGTCTCGAGACCGTTTGGGTGGTTGAAACCGTTTGGAGGTTGAAACCGTTTGGAGATTGGTGATGGTTTGTACTTAACCATTTGATGATGTTTTTAGTTCAATGGTGATCCAAACTAAACCCTAATGGTAAACTAGGTCATTAAGGGACTACGTGATTAGTGAGTTAACCCATGATGGTAATCATGTGGCAAATTACCAAAATACCCTTGAGGGGTCTAAAGGGGTAAAACCTTGTTCTAATCAAACCCTAATCACATGATGTTGATGTTTTGGCTCATGTTAATCAATGGAGACTTATCTCAACCTGATCTAGAGTGGTGTTGTCACCATCTACTAGTGAGAGGAGAGAGAAAGTATTTCTAGAGAGAGAAAGTATCCTAGAGAGAGAAAGTACCCTTTTAAGGAGGAAACTCAAGTGAGATACTTCAATTACACATGAATGTGCATGTTTAGGGAATGACCCACCTATGTGAGGTCATGGAAACCCTATTTATAATATCTAATGGATCTTAATCCTAATTGAGAGCCTTAATGATGATGTTTCTCTTACATGATGATGTAATAAGTACAATTCACCATGGAGTGAATAGTAAACCCTAATTGACAGGGTTATTGAATTCAACCCTAGTTGAGGTGATTCCATGTAAAACCCTAGTTAAGGGTGATTCCATGTGAATCCCTAATTGAGGTGATTCCATGTAAAACCCTAGTTACGGGTGATTCCATGTGAATCCCTAGTTGAGGGTGATTCCATGTGAATCCCTAGTTGAGGGGGGATTCCAAGTGAAACCCTAATTTGAGAATGCATCCTTAATTGTTAAATTGTTTACTATTATCTGTTGAATGAACCATGCAGGTTGTTATGAGATGATGGGCATATCCAGGCATGGAATGCCATGTTATATTAATGAACCATGCAGGTTGTTATGAGATGATGGTTATATCCAGGAATGGAATACCATGTTATATTCATTAAAAGCATGTCTTAAGCTTTATGAATAGTAATCCTTAGTGATGCACTGTGAGTGACATCTTTTGTGGTTTATGGGCTGTAAGAGCCATAAACACCATCAAGGTCATGCTTAACAGATGACTTGTGATGAGATGGCTGAGAACTGATGATTGGAATGAGTTAGGCCTGCTACATTTTAGTATTCTCATATATAGCTGTGATGCTAATGTTTTGTATGATGTTATGAATACTGAATGTACCTAACTAATCAAGTGAAATGTAGAGCCCTGATCATAGATCCATCTTTGTTAGAGTCTAAATGATGGTGAAGCAGGTTTTCCCCAGGGAACTCCTGGATCATATACTTTTGAGTATATGGGGTACATGGATGTGTAGAACCTTACATCCTAGTGTAGGTATTTGATGTAGATTCTTGTAGTCCGTCATACCTTCACTAAAAGAGAAATGGTGAGAGGATTTGATGTAGATTCATGTAGTCCATCATTCCCCACCACACAGTCCAAAAGGTGAGATGCATCCCTACACTCCCTTAAAAACATAATCAACAGTGTAGTATATCTGTTAGAGTTATCTACGAGTTATTTGATTGATGTTACCATGAATAGTATAGATGTTCTCACATTTTATTATTGGTTGAACTCTTGCTTATCATCAAACTGCTAGTGAATACCTTGAAGGTTTTTATTGCTTTAGTTATTCCCTGCTTTGCTTATAAAGCTTCTAGTGGAGAGTTATAACTCTCGCTGGGGCAATTATGTATAATTGTCTCACCCCGTAGACTTCTACTTTTTAGGTGGTCGTCGAAGACGGAGGAACAAGAACTCAGGTGACCAATCCCAACAACAGCAGCATCAGGAGCAGTAAATATCTTAGGTGGAGATCTAGCCTGCTTCATGGTGTAGTATAGAGTCAGTCTTATGTGTCCTCTGTACTCTCAGGTCCTGGAGTGTTTTGAGTGTGAATTCTTGAGAAGTTTTGTATCATGTTGTATATAATTACTCAAGAAGTAATTGTCAGTGATGTAAACAGTTAAATCCTTTTTCTATGGAAAAGGTTTGAGGTTTCAAGCTCTTGTCTCAAAAAGTTTTAATTTCTCGTGATTTTTGGTCTTCCGCTGTTTACCGAATGCTTCCGCACATGTTTAAATTGAGATTAATTCGTGGTTTGGAGATCGGAGCCCACAATTAAGTGGTATCAGAGCTCTAGGTTCACCGAGTCTACAGAGGCATAGGACATAGGAAGTCGAGTCTATCTTTAGTATTCCTTCCTTATCTAATAGAGTCTTCTACTCCTCAGGAGAAGAAGATACTTAAGATGTCAGAGCCACATGATGAGTATGTGGGAGAAAGTAGTGTCAGTTCACCTCAAGGCGGTGCAAGAGTACCAGAGGTGGAACAGCTTGTACCAGAACAACTTAGAGAGCCACCCCAGTTTGACCCAGCTGATATGGGTAACCCAGCAGTCCAGACTATGTTTGGGCAGTTTATGACTGCCATAACACATATAACCGACAGGTTGCCTATGCCTGCACCTAGGGCACCTGTCCAACCAGAGGGGCAAGGTATCGGAAAGACGTTCGAGCGACTATGTCGTGTCGGAGCTATCGAGTACCATGGGACTGCTGACCCCGCAGATGCTGATCTGTGGTTGACAGAGCTGGAAAAGGCTTTCAGGATCCTCAACATCCCTGAAGCTGAGAAGGTTAGACATGCTGTCTATCTTCTCAAAGGAAGTGCTGGTCACTGGTGGACCATGGAAGAGCAGAAGAGACCTGGAATAGAAATCTCGTGGGAAGACTTTCGGCGGGAATTTGTCCAAAGATATTTCCCGAAGACCTTCCTAGACGAGAAGATCTCTCAGTTTGAGAGACTGAGACAGGGTATGATGAACATTAGCGAGTACGAAGCTAAGTTCATGGAGCTGTTGCGGTTTTGTCCTCAAATGGCAGTTAATGATGAGGAAAGAATTCAGCGCTTTGAGAAGGGGTTGAGCGCTGAACTGACCACTCCTGTGTCTGCTTTAGAGAACAGGGAGAGGTTTGCCATTTTTGTGGAATCAGTAAGGAGGATAGAGAGGTCTGAAATTGAGAAACGACAGACTAGTAGCAAGAAGGTGTACACTCAGACTCAAAAACAAAAGTCTGAAAGTTTTAAAAAGCCGAGATTTTTTACATCGACAGCATCATCAAGATCCCAAACCCAGACATAATGGATGCCAAGTAGGGATAGGGATCTTAGTTATATTCCAAATAAGGCCTCCAATATAGCATCAACATTGGTGTCTAGACCTCACCGACCTTATACTATACCTAGAATCTGTTATCAATGCAGACAACCGGGACATCTGGTAAAAGATTGTCCAGACGGGAATCCAATGATGACTCAACCTCAGGGGCAGAGTCAACAAGGATCACAAAGGAGGCAGTTTTCTAGTAACAATAGAGGACGTGGACAGACGTCCCGGGCAGGTCAGAGGAAATAAAGTCATTCTGATATTTCATTTTCATGTTTCTATGTGTTAAAGATATGAAAATAGTTGTTTTTGAAATTATTTTGACTAGTCCTATAAGGACACAAGGGAGATGAGAACTTATATCTCACTCAATGTTCCTTAAAATGTTTTATAATCTCTCTTATCTGTATATCAAAAGATGAGATTTAGAAATGATGCCTGGAGGAAATATAGGAATGGAAAACCTTGTGTGTATAAGGATATGAAAAGTGAGGAATGAGACAGTATGTAAGTGCATACTACTTGATCTCAGTATTTGTAAACCCTGGCCAGGTATACAGCTATTGATGATAAAGTGAGTATGGAAACTCCTAGATTGATATCTTTTTGATTGCCCTGATCAAGCAATCATTCTGATACAATCTAATGAGTATCATGAAATAAGAAATATGGAACAATTAAAAAGGGGAAAGCTATGTGTCATCCCCAACAAAAAGGGAAGAGCTATGTGTCATTCCCAAACAAACAAAAAGGGAAAGCTATGTGTCATCCCCAACAAAAAGGGAAGAGCTATGTGTCATTCCCAAACAAACAAAAAGGGGAAAGCTATGTGTCATCCCCAAACAAAAAGGGAAGAGCTATGTGTCATTCCCAAACAAACAAAAAGGGGAAAGCTATGTGTCATCCCCAAACAAAAAGGGAAGAGCTATGTGTCATTCCCAAACAAACAAAAAGGGAAGAGCTATGTGTCATTCCCAATTAAAAATGGAAGAGCTATGTGTCATTCCCAATCAAAAAGGGAAAAGCTATGTGGCATTTTCAATTAATAAGAAGAACTATGTGAACTATCCCAATTACATAGAGTTGTAAAGGATTACTGAGTATATTATCCTTGTTAGATATATATGTTGTTCCTTTTGATAAATATTCTTGGGTGATGATAGAAGTATGTTCTTTTATGCCGATGTTCCCTCCCTTGACTTCCATAGAAATCTCATCGTTTAGAGGTCTGGGGTCAAGTATAGTTGACCAATTGAAGGTCCAAAGGTACCAAATCATATTGCAATTAAGTATTGATGTGATGATCAACTCAATAGATCAAACCTTGATGAGTTTTCACTAGAGTCCAAAGGATGGATGGGAAAACGGTCTCAAGAATGTTTGGAACTCATCCAAACGGTCTCAAGACCGTTTGGTGTCAACCGAAGACCGTTTGGAGGTCTAGGGTTAAGGTAATTTGATCAATTGAGGGCCCAATTACAGTGGGTTATTAAAATATTCAAATTGCTGATTTGTGACTTAATTAAGGTTCAAACCCTATCAAATCAACTTATATTTTAATGAATTCTTGGGAAAACGGTCTCAAGACCGTTTGGAGGTCATCCAAACGATCTCAAGACCGTTTGGGCCAAGTTTGGGCCCAATTGGAGGTCAATTGATAGGTTCAACCTTGAATTGATTCACATTGTTGAATATCGATGACCATCCGATTTGAAACTCTAATTGAGGTGGACTTAACCCTAATTGGCTTTCAATTGAGGGTTAATTTGGTGTCCAATTGATTAAGGCTAATCCTAATTGACTCAATTTATAAGTGGTTAACATGGCTTTGGCCAATTGAGGGCTTCGACATACTTAATCATAAACATTTGTAACTTTTGAACCATGTTGGAGGTCCAAACGGTCTCAAGACCGTTTGAGGCCAAACGGTCTCAAGACCATTTGGGCTCAAACGATCTCAAGGTCGTTTGGACCAATCGATCTCAATACAAGTTGATCAAACGGTTTCAAACCACATAAGCTAAAACGGTTTGGCAAGTCAACCTTTCCAAACGGTCAACGCACCCAAACGGTTTGGGCAAACGACCTTGAGGTCATGCGGTCTTGGAGTCAAACCTAGCAAACGGTCAACGCACCCAAACGGTTTCAAACCGTTTGGTGGTTGAAGGTTGAAACCGTTTGGAGGTTTTCAAGGTTATTTATACTTAATCACTTGAAGTTGTAATTGGTTCAATGGTGATCTAACCTAAACCCTAATGGTAACTTAGAACATTAAGGGACTAAGTGATTAATGAATTGACCCATGATGGTGATCATGAGGTAAATTACCAAAATACCCTTGAGGGGTTTAATTGAGTAATACCTTTTTCTAATAAAACCCTAATCACATGTTAATGATGTTTTGGCTTATGCTAGTCAATGAGGACTTAACCCAACCTGATCTAGAGTGGTGTTATCACCATCTACTAGTAAGAGGAGAGAGAAAGTATCATAAGAGAGATAAAGTACCCTTTTATAGTGGAAACTTAAGTAAAGTACCTTCAATACACATGAATGTGCATGATTAGGGTATGATCCACCTATGTGAGATCATGGAAATCCTAATTATGATGTTTAGTGAATCTTAATCTTATCTAGGAGCTTTAATGATGGTGTTTCTCATACATGATGATGTTATGAGTTCAATTCGCCATGAGGTGAATAGTAAACCCTAATTCTAGGGGGAGGACATGTATTGTGAATAGTAAACCCTGATTGATAAATATTGGGGAACTTGACTCTTCTAAGAGTTTGAAAGTGTAACTTCTAGAATGAATTGTTTACTGTTATCAGTTGAATTAACCATGCAGGTTGTCATGAGATGATGATCATATCCAGGTATGGATTATGAAACTATATTAATTAAAAGCATGCTTTAGCTTTATGAATAGTGATATATCCTGATGCATTGTCAATGGAAACCTATGGATTAAAATGGGCTGTGAGAGCCATAAATACCATCAAGGTCATGCTTTAGAGATGACTTGTGATGAATGTATTGAGAAATGATGATTGATGAGAGTTAGGCTTGTTACATTTAGTATTCGCATTTCATAGCTATTATGCTAATGTTATTGTTTGAAGAATAATCTATGATGTTAAAAGAATACTGAATGTACCTAACTAATCAAGTGTAATGTAGAGCCCTGATCATACATCCATCATTGTCAGAGATCAAATGATGGTGAAACAGGTTTTCCTAAGGGAACTCCTGGATCACATACTTTTGAGTATGTGGGGTATATGGATGTGTAGAACCTTACATCCTAGTGTAGGTGTTTGATGTAGATGTGTGATCCGTCAATCCTTCACTACAATCCTATACCGTATCAATGGATGGTAAACATGAAACCTCCTGATGACAAAGAAAGCACAGATATCCGTATCAGTGAAAGATAAACATGAAATCTCCTGATGACGAAGAGAGTACAGAACGCCACTATAACTCTAAAATAGCGAAGGACCAGATTACCCTGGTAAGCTATTATAGTAGAGGCATGAGATGTCCTACAAGTAATCCTCTTACTGACTGAGGAAGGTGAAGGTCATGAGAATCTGGCTCTTTTGATGACCTAGTATGATACCGAGGCACTTAGCAGTGATTGGTTGGAGTATGAGTGGTAAACCTCATCTCCACAGGGCATAAAAGTAATGTTTGAAAAACATAATCCATAGCGTAGCATACCTGTTAGAGATAACTACGAGTTGATTGATTGATGTTACACTGTATAGTGCAAATGTCTTCATGTTTCATAACTATTGAACTCATGCTTACTATTATATCTGATGTTGAATACTTTGAAGCTTTTACTGCTTAAGTTATTCTTTGAGGTGTTATAATAAAGCTTCTGGCGGAGAGTTATAACTCTCGCTGGGACAATTACATAAAATTGTCTCACCCCGTAGACTTCAACTTTTTAGGTGGACGTCGAGGACGGAGGAACAGGTTTACAGGTGACCAGTCCCAGCAGCAGCAGCACCAGGGGCAACAGTAAAATCTCAGGTGGAGATTTAGCCTGCCATGTGGTGTAGTTAGAGTCAGTCCTATGTGTCCTCTGTACTCTCAGGTCTTGGAGTCTTTTGGTCTGAGATTTTGATTATAAGTTCTTGAGATTTTGTATCATGTTGTATATAATTACTCAAGAAGTAATTATCTGAGATGTAAACAGTTTATCTCCTTTTATGAAGGAAGTTTTATGGTTTCAATGCTTTATCTCAAAAAGTTTTAATTTCCAATGATTTTTGGTATTCCGCTGCTAATCGAATCGCTTCCGCTAAGTTTAAATCGTGTTTATATCGTGGTTTGGAGATCAGAGCCCACACTAACAATTGTTTTCCTCTCTGGTTGTGGTAACCGAGAGCGCCCAAGCAAGTCTTACCCGACAAGGGAGAGATAGCTATGGGAGAGAATAAATGAGGATCTTCGTTGTAGGAGAGCAAGTTCATAACTAGTATGCCAATGGGAGGGACAACTCCTTCATGTCTATTCTAGTTGAACGATAGGAGTTTTAGTTGGTCTGTGTGGACTACTATAGAGGCAGGAGTCCTTTGGCTTCTTCTAGGAGAGCAAAGTCAACCTGCAGTATGTGGCGAGACCACATGAGTCAATGTAGAAGATGTTATGTTCATTGTTCATGGTGAAGACCAGGAGCTGCACAACCACCGTTGAAGGACAACTAGTTGACAGTTGCATTGAAGTGAGTTATTGTCGTTGTACTTGCTCTAGGACTAGATATAACTTGTTAAACCATCATTCCTATTTCATAGTAGTTGACGTGATCTTGTTGTTATGGGAATACGGATAAATAAAATTTTTGTTTCTTCTTCTATACTTTGTGCCCATATTTCCCAACATGAGGTGGGTAGTATGTTTCTATTCCACCTCCATTATCGTTTTCCCTTCTTGCATTAATTTGCCTTTTTTGTTTTGCATGTAGTTGCTTTGTCCATGGCTATTATCTAGTCAACCAATACAAATAGATGTTTATCGTTGTAACCCAATTGAGTTTACTAAATCTTTGTAAAAACTTTTACAAATTTCCATGTATGAAACCACCATGTCACCTAGGACCCCAAAAATGCATCACTCCTAGGAAAAGTTGGCAATTCATATGGAATCAATCAAAACTATACACGGTTTTCCTCTATTTTAAACTATGGATTTACTGGATATAAATCTTTTATGATGTGATTGATAGTAATATTCTATCTGATGCAATGACAGTATTGGAAGAAGAAAAAAAGAAAAAAAATGAAGTTATAAGTACAAGGACACCTTTTCTTTCCCCCTTTATTTTCTTTCTCAAAAAAGAGAAGCAAAGAATTGTCTCTGGAAAAAAACCAAGTCTGGGGTGGCATGCTTCCCATATCAAATTTCCATACCCCTCAAAGGGGTGTACCATCAAAAGATTCCAATGAGCACAAGAAAAAATGTGACCAATGTAGCCACAACTCCATAAATTAAATCCTGAGTTGAATAGAGGAGGGATCACCATCTTTCACATCCCCTGGTCCTGTTCTAGTGCAACAACTCACAAAAAGAAAAGAAAAATGAGTTTCAAAGCAGAAGAAAGATGAAGCCTATTTTTCTACAAAATCTTGATTTAGAAACAAGTTATGATATTTGTTTTGATAAGAGAATATAGACTTTTGTGTTGTGTAGTTTTAGGAGATTGGGATGCTTGGCCAGTATTGGAGGTAAGCAATAAAGTGATGTTACAAGGGAGAGGATAGATATGTTGTTAGTATAAATTAAATTTATTTGTGATTTTATTTGTTTGAGGACAAGCAAAGATTCAAGTCTGGGATATTTTGATGAATGTATATTCATGTATCTTTTTGCATAATTTTCATATCCTTTCCAATTAGAATTTATTCCTTTTTACTAATTTTTTAGGACAATCTGTAATTTACCCACTTTTTTATTAATTGTGCATATATTTATCTTTTCCATCACTTTTTGTAGATTTTTTTCCTTGAAATCAAGAATCTAACCTTCTGAGCACATGACATGACTATCTCGTAGTGCTAAAAAGTCAGTTCATCTCCCAAGTACTCCACAATTCAAAACCAAACGACCATTTTGGTCTTCGGCTCAACCTTCTAATCTGACACTCAACCACGCATTTCACTCACCAGGTGCTCATCTCATGCGCACAAGATGCTTGGTCCACAGATCCCAGACGGTTGTGTCGAGCCGAATTAAAGACCAAGTCAGATCTAAAGGGGCGCCACCACTCACGTTAGGGTTTTCAACCCTTATTCAACGTGCACAGTAGTGTGAGATGTGCGAGACAGGTATCTCGCCTTTATACAATTGATTCAGACAATTCTTTGAGACTAAGAAATAAAATCAAAAGGGCACCACCACCCTTGGATCATGGTTTGATCCGCTTCCCTTTCATTCATGCCACATCACTAGATAGACCACCGTCTCGGCTAGTGAGATGGTCGTTTCGTGGTTCGCAAACATCAAAAGTCAGCAGTCGCCTCTCGCATTTTTTTCTCCACCTTTTACAGTTTCCACCCCTCCTTCCCCTATAAAAGGAGGGGGACTCCACTAAGAAAAACATCCTGGATTTTGTACTTGCGTCTTTCAATTAAGCTTTATTACTTTCAATTCATAGTCGTATAATTTACATTCTACAATAAAATTTTGTTCTTCACCCCCATATCTGGATCTCGCTTTATTTCTTATTCTTACTTATAGTTCATTCTCTGGGAGAAGGGAAATAATATAGCAATCCATTTCATAGTCACCAACATAGGTCTCCTTAGAGATCATGTCCTTCTGGTATGTGGTTTCCTACCTTATTTCCCTTATTTCTCCATCCCTTACCAAGTTAGTAAATAGTTTTTCTATTGAGGCAAGGGGAGTAGCCCTTTAGCCATGTGTTGAATAGATCTAAGTTTTATACGAACTTTTTAGATAGATGTATTTTGATTTAGAGATCGTTGATTTTAACAAAGTAACTAATCATTTTTATCGTGGGTTTATCTCGGTGGATGCGATCGAGGAAATCGAGATTTAGAATGAGTAAACCAATCACTGGGGATTTGGATGTGAGCATGAAAAAATCCCCATTAGGATGATGGACTAGTATATGTGAACGCCAAGACCAATGGGTTCACGTGCATTTTGTCTCTTGTGTTTCATTTACAAATGATTCACATACCATCTTCTATTTTGCTTGTCGTGTGTTTCTTCGATCTTGTTTTCACTATGGCTAAGGTGGTGAAATCCCTAAGCCTCTATGCCTTTCCCATCTAATTTAGTTTGTTTTCTTCAAAAGCTTGTTTTCAAATTGCCTTCTTTTATTTCTTGCACTTTAATTCTTGTCCTTAGATAATCTTTTATTTGTGATAACTGTGGCAGCCAACTCATAAAAACAAGATTAATTAAGCAGAAGCGATCATTTGCAGTGGATTACTACAAATCACTAAAAATTAAAACCTTTTTCAAAGAGATCCAATCATAGGAAAACTCTTTCAATGAGAACCAATATAATACATTTACATCCTGGTTCATAAGTACATATCTTGTACCATCTCTCCTCGAGGTTTACAACATCAACTGCCTTGTTAAAAGCTAAACATAGACAACATAAGAACCTCGAGGTATCAAGACAAATCTCAAAGTGATTCATTAAAAACACTAGCTATTAACTCCAAGAACCTAAGAGTACAGAGATGACATATAGGACTAGGGGTGAGCAAATGATGGTCCAGACCGCAAAACCGGACCAGACTTCTCAATTCGATTCGGTCCGGTCCAGTCCATTTTGTGTTCGGTCCGGTCCGCGGTCCGGGAATTTTGATGAGTTCGGTCTTCGGTCCTGTAACATCCCAGGATTTGACGCCTCGGATAGCATGATCTTATAAGGAATGATTGGACTACCCATATCACCAAGGTGCACCTCCTTTTCAGGGAGCCCATCTCTAAAGAACTCCATAGTTAAGCGTGCTCAGCTTGGAGTAGTACTAGGATGGGTGACCAGTCGGGAAGTTG
The DNA here is from genome assembly GCA_963693085.1 of Alisma plantago-aquatica. Taxonomy (NCBI): domain Eukaryota; kingdom Viridiplantae; phylum Streptophyta; class Magnoliopsida; order Alismatales; family Alismataceae; genus Alisma; species Alisma plantago-aquatica. The sequence continues at coordinate 332,538,405 of OY856411.1, forward strand.
ATCCTGGCTTGCGCGTCAGTGTGGACAAAGTGTGCAGTTAAGGCTAGTGGTGGTCTGTGGCGCCAGTCGTCATTCCTGAAACTCTACTAGAGCCTTGGGCAGTGGCCCGGGCGTTACAAATGGTATCAGAGCCATAACCCCTCCAGTAGGTGGGGCCCACATGGGCATGTGGCATGCCAGTCTTGAGCCGTGCGGTCCAGGCAAGTTGGAAAGGGCTATCCGTAGAGACGAGATGGAGCCGCCCTTGCGCTGGTAGCCATGGACGGGAGCTGGGTGTCTATCAGCCATTGTGGGTCTGCATTGAAATGGGGTCAGATTATGAGGCCATATAGTTGAGCCTTGACGAGGACGTCAAGAGTCTAAGTGGGGGAGATTGTAACATCCCAGGATTTGACGCCTCGGATAGCATGATCTTATAACGAATGATTAGACTACCCATATCACCAAGGTGCACCTCCTTTTCAGGGAGCCCATCTCTAAAGAACTCCATAGTTAAGCGTGCTCAGCTTGGAGTAGTACTAGGATGGGTGACCAGTCGGGAAGTTGATCCTGACTTGCGCGTCAGTGTGGACAAAGTGCGCAGTTAAGGCTAGTGGTGGTCTGTGGGGCCAGTCGTCATTCCTGAAACTCTACTAGAGCCTTGGGCAGTGGCCCGGGCGTTACAGGTCCGGTCTGGTCCGGACCGCAGATTGAGTTTTATATAAAATTCATGTATATTTGAAGGTGTATTCTATAATAATTACAAATAAAGTACATATATAATAACTACTAGTATAAATGTTTGATACTAAAGTTATATAATTGTTAGAAATGACTAAAATTATCAACTTTTTACAATTAAATAAGTTATGAAACATGTAAAAAAGGCTGATTACGATCTAAACGGTCCGGTCCGGTTGAGTCCTAGCACAAAACGGTCCGGTCCCAGTCCGGTCCTACCTCGAAACGGTCCGGTCTGCGGTCCATATATTTGTTCAAATTCGGTCCGCGGTCCGGTCCGGTTCGGTCCGGTCCGGTCCGGTTCTGGACCGATGCTCAGCCCTATATAGGACTTCTATCTACAAGACATGACACACAGTACACTCAACCTAAGTTGTCACTGTTGTCCCTGTTGTTGCTGATGTACTTCCTCTGCAAGATGTTCTCAGTCTCCTCCGTTCTTGTCCACCTAAAAACGTTGGATCCCACGGGGCTGAGACAATTGTAATTGCCCCAGCGGGAGATATAACTCTCTGCCAAAAAACATTATTATTGCAGTTTAATGATATAAAGTTGGGTAGAGGATAAGTAGTTTAAAGCATTCTCAACTTTTAAAGCATTGCAACTATTTATGATAGAACAATAGATCATCTATTCTACTAATAAGGAATAGGAAGAACATGTATATCATTTATCCATCATATTATAACATCATGTCAAACTTCTCATGTGACACTCATTATCTTGATATGTCACCCATGAGACATTCTTGATTCAATCTGTTGGCCTTAGCCAATCTGCCAAATAGATAAGGGATTATATCTACCATGTACTCATATATCGTTAATACATGCATTGGGTTATTACAAACCCTGTGTCATCATTACAGGTAGTGGGTTATTACCAATCATGTGTCATCATTATAGGCATTGAGCCTCTGCCAGGTATTGGACTCTTCCAAACCTGATTACACTGCCAGGCAGTGGACATTATCTATCCTGATTTCACATCCAGGCATTGGACTTTAACCAACCCTGATTACAGGCTTCATGCCTCTGCTAGGTATTGGACTTTAACCAAACCTGATTACACCGCCAAGCATTGGACACTAACCAATCATGATTACACAGCCATGCATTAGACTCTAACCAATCCTGATTACACATCTAGGCATTGGACTTTAACCAACCCTGATTACACAGTCAGGCATTGGACTCTAACCAATCCTAATTACACAGCCAGGCATTGGACTTTAACCAACCCTGATTACACAGCCAGTCATTGGATTCTAACCAATCCTGATTACATAGCCAGGCATTGGACTTTAACCAACCCTAACTACACATCCAGGCATTGGACTCTAACCAATCCTGATTACACAGCTAGGCATTGGACTCTAACCAATCCTGATTACACAGTCAGGCATTGGACTCTAACCAATCCTGATTACAGGCATTACACCTCTGCCAGGTATTGGACTTTAACCAAACCTGATTACATAGATCATGGAATATAAATTCTTTTGACCCATCATTAATCATCACATCCTTCTCTAGGCTTGAAACCTTGAGGTTAGCCTTCATAGTTGTTCACATTATTTGTTGGATACAATTGTTCCTTTTTATTAGGTTTATTATTATCATTTCTTACAGTAAAATTTTATAATCATCTTGGTGCCTATCACTATGCCACAATGGTTCTCATGGCTCATATGGCTCATAAAGCATCTTGTCACCTCTCACTAGGCAACATCTAACCATATGGCTCACAGGGCGATTAAACATCTTGTCACCTATCACTAGGCAACATCTAAACATTTGGCTGACAGGGCCATTAAACATCTTGTCACCTATCACTAGGCAACAATAACATATTAGCTCATGTAATACGATAGTAACACCACTAATCCCTCAATAGGGTTAGGGCTTACTATTTAAATCACATTAGAGTTTCTCATGTCCCATTACCCAATTTAGGGTTAGGGTTTCCCATCTCACATTAATTAGGATTTCATACTTATCCAATCAACATTAATATATTGCTCCACACCTCTAGGAGCATCCATTAACATCTCGAGTATTCAATCATGTTTATTACTCTTAACATTTATCATTAAATGATTATCAATACAAGGTATGAGTTCATTTCTCATCCTTATCATGGTATGATTACATCATATTCATTGGTTTGGCTTAACCCCATTTTCAAGGTATATTAGCCTATACTTATCAAAGTATATCAAACTCATTACATTTCATTGTAGCAATTTACATAACACTCTTCATGTGTTTCTTTTCCAAGAATATTGGATTTGGGGTGCATCAAGGTATATCAACCCTGGAATGCTAAAAGTGATATCTATCATATCTTGATGTATCACTTTCCTTATCACTTCCATTTACTTGAGTTATCAACTTATCTTGTATTAAGGTATTTCCCATCTTAATACTTACATTTACTAACTTATCACTCTTACCATGAAGTGCATAGGTCACACACAAGAATGGTCCAACTATCTTTAATGATATGGACTCATCTCAGATTAAGGCATTGCTTACTATAAGGTTGCCTATAATCAACCATTTGAGATATTTCACCTTTATATGCCATTACCAACTATTTTAGCATTAGAGTTCTTTCATACCATTATCTAGTAATTAGGGTTTTGGTTTATCATCATATTGCCCAAGATTAGGGCTTCATGTATTATAACTCAAGATTAGAGTTTCACATACCTTTACCTTGTATTAGGGCTCCTCATCATACTATTACATAGGGTTTCACATGGCATCACCCTCAATTGGGGTTTCACATGGCATCACCCTCAGGTTTCATATGGCATCACCCTCAATTAGGGTTTCTCATGGAATCACCCTCAATTGGGATTACACATGGCATCACCCTCAATTAGGGTTGCACATGGCATCACCTTCAATTAGGGTTTCACATGGCATCACCCTCAATTGGGGTTTCACATGGCATCACCCTCAATTAGGATTACATCCTTACCCTAGATTAGGGTTAATGTTCATCAATCTTCTTAATTATTGTTTCATGATCACTTCATCAAAGATCATACCCTAAAATCTTAGTTTAATCATATTGAAGGTGTTTCAGGCCATCCATTACATGATTATCCTACATGTATGGATTCCTCTCTCTCTCATCCTCTCGAGGATGTTTACTATGTAAAACTTGGATAAATTAGGTCAACCAACCCTTCAATTAAACACATCCAATTAGGGTTGACATAGTGTATTATAATATTATTTACTTAAGCTTCAGGAATTAACTCATCTAGGGTCACCAATTACTTAGTACCTTAAAGGTACAACCCTAGTGATTATCTTTGAGATAATTCAGTGGCAACCATAGGGTCATTTTATCTTTCATCACCTTAGGTTTCCAATTGACTTAATCACATTGAAACATCCAAACATTCTTGACCATTGATGATCCAAACGGTTTGAAATCGTTTAAGCAAAACAATAATGAAACTGTATGGACAAATTACACTTGAAACCACTTGGGTCTCCAAATGGTTTGAGACCGTTTGGTCTCAAAAGGTCTTGAGACCGTTTGATCCAAAACGGTCTTGAGATCGTTTGGACTCAAACGGTCTTAAGACCAATTGGTCCAAACTCTCTCAAAGCCGAATGGACCAAAAAGGTCTTCCATCACTTTATCAATTCTAGATTTCAATCATTAAACCATCTATCAATTGAACCACTGATTTATTCTTCAATTGGTCCATTGAATCACCCTTCAATTGGACCTACAATTAGGGTTTTGAACCCAGTTGAACAAGGGTTTATAATAAAGAAACCATCAATTAGGGTTTTGAAATCAAGGAACCATCAATGTTTGACATTGTGGAACTAGTCCAATTGAAATCATTGGATCATCATCAAACCATGACATGACCTGACCTGAAACGGTCTTGAGGTCATTTGGATGACCTCTAAATGGTCTTGAGACCGTTTGCCCCATCCTATCCTTCGATATTTGTGAAATTTCATTAGGGTTTAGATCATTAGATTGATCATCAATTCAAAATTTAATTGCATTTCAATTTGGTATCTCTGGACCTTCAATTACTCAACCATACTCAGCCCTAGACCTCCAAACGGTCTTGAGACCGTTTGGGTTAATCAATCCAAAATATTAAATCAACCAATTGAAATTTCAACACTTAACCCGATTAGGGTTTCTAATTGGAGGATTGTCCATATATTGAATTAATCAATTGGATCCATTAGATCATCATCCAACATGTACTAGGGTCCGAACCTCAAACAGTTAACCCATCCAAATGGTCAACCCTTCTAAATGGTTTGGGATCCAAACCTCCAAACGGTTTGTAAACTGTTTGGTCACCAAACGGTTTGGTGAAACCGTTTAGACCATAAAGTTGAAACCATTTGCAATAGATATTTGGGGAGGTGTGTGCTTATGATGATGTCATCATCATAAAGATATAAACCCATGAAACGTGCTGTGATTTTCATGGTGATTTCATCAATCAACCAAATAAAATTTCAAGAATGAAGAAAGGATCAACAATTGATAAGGAATTGAATGCAATAACAATATTAAGGGTTCAAGTTATAAAACCCGCCTCCAATTGAGCTTAAAAGCTCCAAGATTCACGTCTTTAATGGTGGAAGAATCTTTCTCAACTATCCCAAGCTCGTCCTCAAGCTTTTGAGTGAAAAGAAATGGCTAGGATAGAAGATTGCATGGAGAAAAGAAGAAATTCATCATTTATTTTCGATTTCCACCATGAAATCATGGTGAAAGAAGGTCAAGAAGCTTACCAACAGGTTGGGGGTCGTCCTCCTATTGCTCCAAGCTCCCTTGGTCGTTTTTGCAAGCAATAAGTGAAAGGTGTTTCGAAACTACCCTTTCAACTCATGGATAAAGGAACATATATGCATTTTATTAAAAATCCATTTTAGGATAGGAGAGAGAAAGTAGGGATTATCTCCTCCATTTCCTTGCCTCTTTCCCCCTTCCCTTCCTTGGTTACGAGGCTATATCCTTTGCCTCTTATTCCTCTCAATTATCCATGATTTAAAGAAAAGCAAATTAAGCACCTTAACCCTTATAATAATAATATCCTAAAGTTAGTGGATAATTCTTTTCTTTTAATAATGTGAGTGAGTTATCCACTTCCTTTAGATATTTTCATGCCTTTGCAAGGAACATGGTCGTCCATTATTTTGAAAAATCATCCCTCACCTTTTGGTTGAAGGGATCTTCAATTAATATCTTTATTTTTGCATTAAATTAAAGTAAAGTTCCAATTAAGCTTAAATCTTGATTATTTTAATATCAAGATTCTCTCTCCTCCAAGGAGATACAAATGAGACACCCCTCTCATTTTATTTGTTCTACATGATGCCAAGAAATATTGGGGACTATATTGAAGTGGTAATTTGCATATTGAACCCTAGGTTTTGGGTAAATTGCACATTACACCAAAACTAGGTTTTAATGCACAAACATTGCTTTATCATCTCTTTCTTGGTACTCAGGATACTATAAGCCATACCTCTACATCATATTCATTCTCATGGTGCTTCAACACATGAGGAACATCTTATCATGTAACATTTGCAATTTAACCCCTCAACTTGGGTAATTTTCACTTTAGTCCAATACAAGCAAAATAATGTTTCAACATTATTCAAAAAGGACTAAAATTGAAACATAAGTTCCTCTTGAACCTTAATTACTTTTCAAGAAATAAGAGCAAGCATATGATTAACTTTCTTAAGCAAAACATCTAGGGTTAAGGCATAACCCAGGTCAGGGATGTTACAAATCATAAACCCCTAACAAGGATTTCGTCCCTGAAATCCCAGATAAAAGGAGATAGATATTATTCATTCGTTATATCATGAAGTCTCCACATAACATTTCATTGTTATGGAGTCATCATAGAACTTTGATCAGTACAAAGTTCTTTCACACAAAATTCTCATAGAATCAAACACATAGGGCACACACTACACTGTCCTTTTGTTATTGATTGTGGAGTTAATTCTGTGTCAGGTAACACTTTTCTTGTTTAGATAGAGGTTATTTGTTAATTCAATTTGATAAACTTTTCTTGCAATAATTTTACAATTATTCCTTCAAATAGATCATTGTCATCAATGTTATGTTTATGCAAAGCATAAACCCCTAACATATGATGTCCATACTACATTAGGTAACTGGACTGATTCCATAATTACCCATTATAGGTAGCTATCATAAAATAGCCTAATATATCTCAGATACCAGAATTCCTTACCTTGGTATCTAACACATGTTTTAATAACACATCATATCCTCATCTTCATTTTTGTTTATAAGTTGATTTATGATTAAATCAAATTCCTCCGTATATCAATTAGAATGTGGTAGAAATATCCATGACACATCTCCTTCTTGATTAAGTTTCTTTGGATTGTTTCAGAATGATTACTTGATCAGAGTAATAAAAAAGATAACAATCTAGGTATGTCATACTTACCTTTCCTTCTATAGATGAATACCTGGCCAGGGTATTCAAGAATTGAAATTAGGTAGTATGCATTATTTTATTTTATGTTTTCATTTCTTTAAATTTGATATACTTAATATCTCATATTTTCTTTGAGTTCCTTTTTCATTTCTTCTCTTCCTTAAAGAAGAAAGAGAAATTTCAAAACATATGAAAGAATATTAAACTAAACACAAGTTTTCATCCTACTTATCTCTTCCTCATATTCTCAAAGGATTTTACAAATGAACTAAGGAACAACTACCCTTCTTATAGTAGAGAGTGCAAGATAATTTCAACTAGAAAGTTCTATCTTGACATGTCTACTTATTACAAGTTATCTAGTGTCTTGTCTGTTGAGTCACCTCATCACTTTCTATTTGGACATTGCCACCTCATATGTCCTCTCTGTCCACATCTATAGCAAGGTCGAAGCCTTTTAGGTGACTGCTATTTAGGTGCACTATATTGTACTTGAGTCGGTACTACTGAAATCTTTGATTGTTTAGTACCAATAATTCCTTGTTCCTGTGACTATTTAGACTTCCTTTTATGGTATGTCTCATGTTTCTTTGTCATAGACCCTTTTATCCTTCGAATTGACTCCACAAATGTGACAAACCTCTCTCTACTTTCTAGGGCAGATGCCGGAATAGACATTTCAGCATTCAGTCCCTTCTCAAAATGTCGAATCTTTTCTTCCTCAGTAGCAACCATTTGAGGACAAAATCACAAAATTTCCATAAACTTAACCTCATATACATTTATCGACATGTCTCCTTGTCGAATCTTCTCAAATTGTGAGATCTTTTCATCTAAGTATGTCTTTGGAAAATACTTATTGATGAATTCTCAACGAAATTCCTCCCAACCGAGTTCTTCATCATTTCTTTTTATTTCTTCTATAGTCCACCAATGTCCAGCACTACCCTTCAAAAGGTATACAACATGTTTAACTTTGTCAGCCTCTGGGATACTAAGGATCTTAAATGCTTTTTCTAACTCAGTGAGCCAGAGATCAGCATATGTTGGGTCAGATGTTCCAGTATATTCTATGGCTCCTACACGAAGTAATCATTCAAAAGTCTTTCCAGATCCATATCCCTCATTGGGAGCTGGTAACCTAGGTGTCGGTGCTGGCATCCAGTCTGTCATATGCATCACTGTAGTAATGAATGCCCAAAAAGTGTAGAAAACGCTGGATTTCTCATCATGACTTCATCAACAGGGGGATTCTCAGGCAATGTTTCTCCTCTTGCCTAATCCCTGGCACCTTCTACTGGTGCAGCAACATTGCTCTCAGCAACATGTTCCTCATGTTCTCCAGACATCTTGGAGTTATATATCTTCTTCTGCATAAGCAGAAGGCACTATAAGATACACTAAGGTACACTTAGAATAGACTTGATACCTTAGTCCTATGTCTCTGTAGACTCAGCGAACCTAGAGCTCTGATACCACTAAATTATGGCATCCAACTCGCAAAAACAAGATTAATTAAGCGGAAGTGATCATTTATAGTGGATTACTAAAAATCACTAAAAACTAAAACCTTTTTCAAAGAGATCCAATCATAGTAAAACTCTTTCAATGAGAACCAATGTATTACATTTACATCATGGTTCATAAGTACATATCTTGTACCATCTCTCCTCGAGGTTTACAACATCAATTGCCTTGTTAAAAGCTAAACACAAATAGCATAAGAACCTTGAGGCATCAAGCCAAATCTCAAAGTGATTCATTAAAAACACTAGCAATTAACTCCAAGGACCTGAGAGTACAGAGACGACATATAGGACTTCTATCTACAAGACATGACAGACAGTACACTCAACCTGAGTTGTCACTACTGTCCCTACTGTTGCTGATGTACTTCCTCTGCAAGATGTTCTCAGTCTCCTTCGTGCTTGTCCACCTAAAAATGTTGGATCCCATGGGGGTGAGACAATTGTAATTGCCCCAGCGGGAGATATAACTCTCCGCCAAAAAAACATTATTATTACAGTTTAATGATATAAAGTTGGGCAGAGGATAAGTAGTTTAAAGCATTCTCAACTTTTAAAGCATTGCAACTATTTATGATAGAACAGTAGATCATCTATTCTCTTAATAAGGAATAGGAAGAACATGTATATCATTTATCCATCATATTATACCATCATGTCAAACTTCTCTTGTGACACTCATTATCTTGATATGTCACCCATGAGACATTCTTGATTCAATCTGTTGGCCTTATCCAATCTGCTCAACAGATAAGGGATTATATCTACCATGTACTCATATATCATTAATACATACATTAGGTTATTACCAACCCTGTGTCATCATTACAGGCATTGGACACTAACCAATCCTGATTACATAGCCAGGCATTAGACTCTAACCAATCCTGATTACATAGCCAGGCATTGGACTTTAACCAACCCTAATTACACATCCAGGCATTGGACTCTAACCAATCCTAATTATACAGCCAGGCATTGGACTTTAACCAACCCTGATTATACAGCCAGGCATTGGACTCTAACCAATCCTGATTACACAGCCAGGCATTGGACTTTAACCAACCCTGATTACACAACCAGACATTGGACTCTAACCAATCCTAATTACACAGCCAGGCATTGGACTCTAACCAATCCTGATTACACAGCCAGGCATTGGACTCTAACCAATCCTGATTACAGGCATTACACCTCTTCCAGGTATTGGATTTTAACCAAACCTTATTACATAGATCATGGAATATAAATTCCTTTGACCCATCATTGATCATCACATCCTTCTCTAGGCTTGAAACCCTGAGGTTAGCCTTCATAGATGTTCACATTCTTTATTGGATACAATTGTTCCTTTTTATTATGTTTATTATTATCATTTCTTACAGTAAACTTTTATAATCATCTTGGTGCCTCTCACTATGCCACAATTGTTCTCATGGCTCATAAGGCCCATAAAGCATCTTGTCACCTCTCACTAGGCAACATCTAACCATATGGCTCACAGGGCCATTAAACCTCTTGTCACCTATCACTAGGCAACATCTAAACATTTGGCTCACAGGGCCATTAAACATCTTGTCACCTATCACTAGGCAACAATAACATATTAGATCATGTAATACGATAGTAACATCACTATTCCCACAATAGGGTTAGGGCTTACTATTTAAATCACATTAGGGTTTCTCATGTCCCATTACCCAATTTAGGGTTAGGGTTTTCCCATCTCACATTAATTAGGATTTCATACTTATCCAATCAACCTTAATATATTGCTCCACACCTCTAGGAGCATCCATTAACATCTTGAGTATTCAATCATGGATACAATTGTTCCTTTTTATTACTCTTAACATTTATCATTAAATGATTATCAATACAAGGTATGAGTTCATTTCTCATCCTTATCATGGTATGATTACATCATACTCATTGGTTTGGCTTAACCCCATTTTCAAGGTATATTAGCCTATACTTATCAAAGTATATCAAACTCATTACATTTCATTGTAGCAATTTACATAACACTCTTCATGTGTTTCTTGTCCAAGAATATTAGATTTGGGGTGCATCAAGGTATATCAACCCTGGAATGCTAAAAGTGATATCTGTCATATCTTGATGTATCACTTTCCTTATCACTTCCATTTACTTGAGTTATCAACTTATCTTGTATTAAGGTATTTCCCATCTTAATACTTCCATTTACTAACCTATCATTCTTACCATGAAGTGCATAGGTCACACACAAGAATGGTCCAAATATCTTTAATGATATGGACTCATCTCAGATTAAGGCATTGCTTACTATAAGGTTGCCAATAATCAGCCATTTGAGATATTTCACCTTTATAAGGCATTACCCACTATCAGCATTAGGGTTCTTTCATACCATTACCTAGTAATTAGGGTTTTGGTTTATCATCATATTGCCCAAGATTAGGGCTTCATGTATTATAACTCAAGATTAGAGTTTCACATACCTTTACCATGTATTAGGGCTTCTCATCATACTATTACATAGGGTTTCACATGGCATCACCTTCAATTGGGGTTTCACATGACATCACCCTCAATTAGGGTTTCACATGGCATCACCCTCAATTAGGGTTTCTCATGGAATCACCCTCAATTGGGATTACACATGGCATCACCCTCAATTAGGGTTTCACATGGCATCACCCTGAATTAGGGTTTCACATGGCATCACCCTCAATTGGGGTTTCACATGGCATCACCCTCAATTAGGATTACATCCTTACCCTAGATTAGGGTTAATGTTCATAAATCTTATTAATTATGGTTTCATGATCACTTCATCAAAGATCATACCCTAAAATCTTAGTTTAATCATATTGAAGGTGTTTGAGGCCTATCCATTACATGATTATCCTACATGTATGGATTCCTCTCTCTCTCATCCTCTCTAGGATGTCGACTATGTCAAACTTGGATAAATTAGGTCAACAAACCCTTTAATTAAACACATCCAATTAGGGTTTACATAGTGTATTATAATATTATTTACTTAAGGTTTAGGGATTAACTCATCTAGGGTCACCAATTACTTAGTACCTTAAAGGTACAACCCTAGTGATTATATTTGAGATAATTCAGTAGCAACCATAGGGTCATTTTATCTTTCATCACCTTAGGTTTTCAATTGACTTAATCACATTGAAACATCCAAACGTTCTTGACCATTGATGCTCCAAACGATTTGAAACCGTTTAAGCAAAACAATAATGAAACCGTATGGACAAATTACACTTGAAACCACTTGGGTCTCCAAACAGTTTGAGACCGTTTGGTCTCAAATGGTCTTGAGACCATTTGATCCCAAACGGTCTTGAGACCATTTGGACTCATACGGTTTTAAGACCGTTTGGTCCAAACTCTCTCAAAATTGAATGGACCAAAAAAGGTCTTCCATCACTTTATCAATTCAGGATTTCAATCATTAAACCATCTATCAATTGAACCACTGATTTATTCTTCAATTGGTACATTGAATCACCCTTCAATTGGACCTTCAATTAGGGTTTTGAAGCCAATTGAACTAGGGTTTATAATCAAGAAACCATCAATTAGGGTTTTGAAATCGAGGAACCATCAATGGTTGACATTGTGGAACTAGTCCAATTGAAATCATTGGATCATCATCAAACCATGACATGACCTGACCTGAAATGGTCTTGAGGTCATTTGGATGACCTCCAAACGTTCTTGAGATCGTTTTCCCCATCCTATACTTGGATTTTTGTGAAATTTCATTAGGGTTTAGATCATTGGATTGATCATCAATTCAGCATTTAATTGCATTTCATATTGGTATCTCTGGACCTTCAATTAGTCAACCATACTCAACCATAGACCTCCGAATGGTCTTGGTTGACCTCCAAACGGTCTTGAGACCATTTGGGTGACCTCCAAACAGTCTTGAGACCGTTTGGGTTAATCAACCCAAAATATTAAATCAACCAATTGAAATTTCAGCACTTAACCCGATTAGGGTTTCTAATTGGAGGATTGTCCATATATTGAATTAATCAATTGGATCCATTAGATCATCATCCAACATGTACTAGGGTCCTGACCTCAAACGGTCAACCCATCCAAATGGTCAAACCTTCTAAACGGTTTGGGATCCAAACCTCCAAATGGTTTGCAAACTGTTTGGTGAAACCGTTTAGACCATAAAGTTGAAACCGTTTGCAATAGATATTTGGGGAGGTGTGTGCTTATGATGATGTCATCATAATCAAGCTATAAACCTACGAAACTTTCTGTGATTTTCATGGTGATTGCATCAATCAACCAAATAAATTTTTGAGAATGAAGAAAGGATCAACAATTGATAAGGAATTGAATGCAATAACAATATTAAGGGTTCAAGTTATAAAACCCGCCTCCAATTGAGCTTCAAAGCTCCAAGATCCACGTATTTAATGGTGGAAGAAGCTTTCTCAACTATCCCAAGATCGTCCTCAAGCTTTTGAGTGAAAAGAATTGGCTAGGATAGAAGATTGCATGGAGAAAACAAGAAATCCATCATTTATTTTCAATTTCCACCATGAAATCATGGTGAAAGAAGGTCAAGAAGCTTACCAATAGGTTGGGTGTCGTCCTCCTGTTTCTCCAAGCTCCCTTGGTCGTTTTTTCAAGCAAGAAGTGAAAGGGGTTTCGAAATTACCCTTTCAACTCATGGATAAAGGAGCATATATGCATTTTATTAAAAATTCATTTTAGGAGAGAGAAAGTAGGGATTATCTCCTCCATTTCCTTTCCTCTTTCCCCCTTCCCTTCATTGGTTACAAGGCTATATCCTTTGCCTCTTATGCCTCTCAATTATCCATGATTTAAAGAAAAGCAAATTAAGCACCTTAACCCTTATAATAATAATATCCTAAAGTTAGTGGATAATTCTTTTTCTTTTAATAATGTGAGTGAGTTATCCACTTCCTTTAGATATTTTCGTGCCTTTGCAAGGCACATGGTCGTAAATTCTTTTGCAAAATCATCCCTCACCTTTTGTTTGAAGGGATCTTCAATTAATATCTTTATTTTTGCATTAAATTGAAGTAAAGTTCCAATTAAGCTTAAATCTTGATTATTTTAATCTCAAGATTCTCTCTCCTCCAAGGAGATACAAATGAGACGCCCCTCTCATTTTATTTGCTCTAAATGATGAAAAGAAACATTGGGGACTATATTGAAGTGGTAATTTGCATATTGAACCCTAGGTTTTGGGTAAATTGCACATTACACCAAAACTAGGTTTTAATGCACAAACATTGCTTTATCAGCTCTTTCTTGGTACTCAGGCTACCATAAGCCATACCTCTGCATCATATTCATGCTCATGATGGTTCAACACATGAGGAACATCTTATCATGTAACATTTGCAATTTAACCCCTCAAATTGGGTAATTTGCACTTTAGTCCAATACAAGCAAAACAATGTTTCAACATTATTCGAAAAGGACTAAAATTGAAACATAAGTTCCCCTTGAACCTTAATTACTTTTCAATAAATAAGAGCAAGCATATGATTAACTTTATTAAGCAAAACATCTATGGTTAAGGCATAACCCAGGTCAGGAATGTTACAATAACAATCTTCTTTCCTTCATTGTGCTAGTGTAATCTTTTCAGATCCTTGTTAGTGTAATCTTTTATTCATTTGCAATTAAAATTCTTGTTCTAGTGTAATCACCCTCCAAACACAGAACTTACTTTCTCATTCAAATATTCAAAAACCTCCAAAAAGAAATAAATTTTATAAATCAATCGGGATTAAAGAAACGATCTTAAAAATTCGTCATGTGGGATCGACCTTTCTATACTAGCCTTAATTAAGAAGTAAAAAAGGAAAAACTCTAGGATAATTATCTTAGTGAATTGGTATGTGAAATGACGTGTGTCAATATCATAGGTATAATCCTCCTTTCTGACGTGTTCAACCTTTATTGACTCCAATTTCTATATATCTCCTTCTTCTCACCCGTCTTCTTGATTTTCATCTCATCATCTCCCTCTATCCTTTCATCTACTCATTTTTCTACTTACTCCCCCCTCCTCTCTCCCCCTCTCTCACCTCCTACTCCTTCTTACCCCTCTAATCTTTCTCCTTTATCCAACTCTTGATTCGCTCCTTTCTCTCTGAGGAGCCTCTTTCTACATGGACCACTATTACTCACAAATGTAGGGGGCCTCACAAACCTCAATGGTTCTCTCTCTACATGAGACAGGGACACCTAAAACATCATTTCACTTATCCACCATTCTTCTTTGCATGTCATAGAATTGGCCATCTCTCCTACTCCTCCCCACACCCCATCCTATGTCTGGCTTCTCGTCTCCTCTCCCATGCCATGCACAAACCTTTGGATCCAAATAAACCTCCCTTTTTTTGACATTCCTCTCATCATTCTAGCTCTTTTTTCAAATCCAAAGGGCATCTTCCTCTACCCTTCCTCTCCACCACCCTTAAACCATCTCACACCAAACCACTTTTCCATCCTCCACCATCTTGATGACATGCCTGATCTAGTGCCACATCCAACCTATAGTCCATCATCACGTTCCCACCTTCACCCTACTCTTATCCCTCTATGACTTGTCTTTTCTCTACCATCCCTACCACCTTCTCCTGCTCCTCAACATCTTGCATTTTCCCCCTCTCTAACTCCTTCCTTTAATACCCTACCTATCTTTTCCCTCCCTTCATCATCAATTGTTGTTTCCTATTGTTTGCCTGCACCATCCGTCATGTCCCCCTCCATGCACACTAGCATCGAGTTCCCTATTGATTTACCTACCAACTCCATGCGACTTATGAAGGTCTTTACTAGCCGGTGGCATAGTCACCATTAATAACAACCTTGACAACAACATAGGAAACATCTTAGATGTTACACGTTCTATTGCTCACCTCATACCTGGACACACCATGCTTAATCCTAAGATCTTTTCACCTTCACAAATACTTTACTTCAAGCCCAAAGCCACCAAACTTGACCACCTCTTCAGGAATGGCATGGCTACCCCTTGTGGGGGTAGTTTAGTTCAAGTAACTCTCTCTAAGTGATCAACCTACCAAGGTGCGTCTCTTGTGGGTTTCAGAGGTTTGGGATGGGTATCCATCACTGACCTCTCTGCACACCTTTTGGAAGTGGGTATTTTAGATCCATTGAGCATGCCATTGGTGCTATTGTTCAACTCATATGTCCTAGGACTTTACAACCTACAAGCTACATCAAATCTTATTGTGTCTTTTCAATGAAAAAATCCATAGAGTTACCATCCTCGATCAAGATTAGATTTGGTGAAACAGATTATACCATCAAGATGATTGTTGAAAAATCATATCCTTCCCATACCACCTTCTCTGATCTCTCCTATCGCCCACCATCACAGTACGACCCATCCAACAGAAAACATAGAAAACATATTGATCCACTGAAAAATCCACTGACCAAAAGATGGTTTGGGAAAGGAAAAACCAACTTAACTACCCACACACTCCTTCTAGACCTTGAAGTCCCTCAAATCACAAATGTCTACTCATTCCAACACCTACACATAAATCCACTTATCCACCTTTTATGGAAAAGGGAAAACATTTCCCTTTTGACAACAACTCATCTAAAATCACATCACCCAGCCTGGACAAAGCCATTGTTGATCAACATAAGCTATTATTGAAGAACTTAGGTCCTCACAGAGCCCAAAACTGAACAATTCATACAAGAATCCATCCTTTGTCACTTCATTCAGCTCTCTCATAGCCACACTTGAGGGGCACACAAATAAAAACTACTTTGTGATGGATGATAGAGGTACAAAATCTACAGATTCATCACCTACCTATTATAATATAGATGAATGGCACATAAATATATGAAAAACTAGTCATACTTCATATTCAAATATTCACAACATCTGTGATTTAGCATCATGGCTTGATATAAATGCTTCCAAAATATTTTTACATCTAAGGTAGGCATTTTATTTGATAATGAGACTCATGCAAACTTGATGTTGATAGATATTGAAAACTTCATGGGATGACATAACACCGGATCCATCCACCTAGATACTAAATAGATAAAATGGCTTAGAACATAAAGACACAACCTTATATCTTTTTTTGATAGATCTTACTTTTCATCTCCAATTATAATTGCATCATGGAATTTTTGTGGTGCTTCATGTGTCGATGTATGTAGAGCCATAAGAAGATTCATTAATACAAATAAAATTAACATCATTACGATTCAAGGGATCAAGACACACCTTTCACCATTTTCTCTCAAAATCATAGGGGTAGACACATAAACGGATGGATCCAAATCCTGCTTGTTGATTTCAAGGGAGGCATCATCATAGGCATAAAAACAACATATTCCATATCACAAACTAAATTTTGAAGAAATATTGTATTACCATCACCATCCAAAATTGTCTAGATCACCACTCATGGACCTTCACATGTGTCTTTGGAGAACCCAACCAAGACGAACAACCTTTTATAGAAGAACTTACAGATATGTCTCATTCTTTCACAACTATCCCTTATCTTATAGGAGGAGATTTAAACCTCATTACATGTCACCAATAAAGACTTAACACCAACAACACCTCTACTTCACATCTCTACATATTTTAAAACTCTTCTTGTGACGATCCGACCACAAATCAAATCATCACCAGTAAATAATTGCGGAATTACTATAAGCAGCGGATTAACAAAAATCACTAAAAATTAAAACCATTTGCAAGGAGTTCCATATCCAGAAAACTCTTAAGAAGAGAACCAAAGTACTGCATACATTATGGTTTACATTGTACACACCATGTACCATTTCATCTCGAGGAATATATACAACAGTTGCTTTACCAAACTATACACGAGCAACATAAAACCTCGAGGCATACAAGCCAAAATCTCAGATCGATCATAAAACCACTAAGTACTGACTCCAAGGACCTGAGAGTACAGAGACAACACATATGACTCATATCTACATGACATGACAGACAGTAACTCAACCTGAGATGTTACTGCTGCTCCTGATGTTGTTGTCCTCCCTCTGCTGTATAGTTCCTACCTCCTCGTCCGCGTCCACCTAAAAATTTGGATTCCACGGGGGTGAGACAATTGTAATTGTCCTAGCGATAGATATAACTCTCTGTCAACCATATTATTATCACAGTTAAATAGTATAAAACTGAGCAGAGGATTCATTTACATTAATTAACAAGATTCAAACACTATTTAAGAAGAATAGAGCAATATAATCTTTTGAAGCATTGCAGTCATATATGATAAAACAGTAAATCATCTATTCATTTTAATAAGGAATATAAAGAACATGTGTAACATTTATCCATTTAGGATACATTAAGCAATGCAACATCAACCAATGATTTCTGTATTTCATCCTTAAACAAATATGCTACACGGCTGATTTACATTTTTCAATCACACTTATGCCCTGAGGAGATGAGGTATACCGCTCATACTCCAACCGACCATTGCGAAGTCAAAATCTGTACCATACAAGATCAATGGAAGAGCCGGCTTCCAAGACCTCTACTGTCTCGGTCAGTGTGAGACCACAAGCAGGACCATGTCAACTGCTTACATAGCTTTCCAGGGTATACTGACAACTTCACTATAGAGCTACAACGGAGGCTACACTCCTTCGGCATTGAGAGATTTAATGTTTATCTCACATCGATCCGGCATAAATCATCATTGGGAGATTCGTGATACATCCATCCCGGCATCTATAAAGAAGGATTGAGAGATTTAATGTTTATCTCACATCAATTCCTCCATTAGGGTGTACGGATATTTTCGCCCATCACCCCCACATATTCAAAAATATGCGATCTCCAGGAGATCCCGTGGGAAAACCTGTTTCCCCATCACCAGCTACTGACGATGATGGATCTATGGTCATGGCTCTACATGATAAGATTCCACTTTATTAATTAAGTGCATAATTATATTCTTTTAGCATCAATCAAGTTTTCAAACATTGATTATGACAAATGATACAAAGAAAGATGTAATACATGTATCAAGTACTTTTCAAATCTTTAAAACATATATAACATTTAGGATCTCAATCCCTTATTTCATTAATGGGAATTATCATCCCTTGACATTATAATCATCATGATTACCAAATCTGGGTATTCAAACCCTTAGTTCATCACAGAACACAGTTACCACTTACTAGGTAACTAATACCCCTAGGTCATCTGACCAACGTATACATGATACTTGTTACACAAGCATCTCACATGGCTCACAAGGCCCATTAAATATCTTTATCAAATAAACATCATAGCTCATACCTGGATATACTCATCATCTCATTATACCTGCATGGTTAGTATACATGATAACAACCATCTTAATTACATATCAACACCATGCAAAACAAAGGTAACACCACTATTCCCTTATTAGGGTTAGGGTTTCCCATTCTTTATTGATTAGGGTTTCAAGATCACATTATCAAGGACCAAACCCTAATTCATACTTTACACATTTTATAAACATTAATAAATGCACATTACATGTTTGGTTCACAAGTATGAGTTTCTCTCTCATCCTCTCTAGGATGTTGATCACTTCACACTTTATTAAGTTGACTCAACCTTTCTTTCAAGATACATTAGCCTACTTAATCATTAATAATTAAACTCCATACTACTCAATGTATGACTTGATATAAAATACTCCATGTGTTTCTCCCTCAAGAATTTTGCAATTTAAGGTACTTCCACACCATATCATTTTAGAAGTGTATGCCTACTTACTTTGCCCATATCAGGTTAAAGGTATGTGGTTGAGTGCTTGACCTCTTTAAACCTTTATGGCCACTACCTTCCCTTCACCATGGGTTAAGTGACAGGCTAGACAACTGTTGAAACCACTATCAACCCAAAGTACAAACCAATGCACACCATTATCGATTTCCAAGTAAACTAGAGTTACTTTTCCATATCGGGTTGAAGGTGTGTGCTTGTGTGCTTTTGCACGATACTGATGATGTCATAATTATCAACCTCAAGATCCTTGTTCTTAAAATTCTAAGTCATGGACCACAGTCCCATGAAGCTTTTATAACTCAAAGGTTCAGCAATTATTCAAGAGAAAATGAATTGCAAGTAGTTCAACAAGTATGGCAAAATTGAAGGTACATAATAATATAATTGGGTTCAAGTTATATAACCCGCCTTAAGAACAACTTCAAAGATCCAAGATCTAAATCTCCACGTTCCTAAGGTTTAAGATGAACTTCACAACTCCTCTATATGCAAAGAATCACCATGGATAAGCAATCGGTGAAGAAAAAAAGAAAAGAAGATCAAAACCCTAAATTCATGCTTCAATCCAATGTTGAAGATGATCATTGTCTCACCTTAGGGTTAAGTTTTGAGTTCCTTAGATCCTTGGCCGACACCCCACCACTCTTGGGCGATATGGACTTCCTCTTGGCCGACACAACCTTGCTTGTGGCCGATACCCCCTCACTTATGGCCAAAATCACTTCAATTGGCCGATATCAACTTGCTATGAACAATATCAACATGGTATGGCCGATACACTTGTTATGGCCGATACCCAAGGCCTATGCACGATACCCTTGTGCCCTTGCACGATATGCCAACCCTTGTGCACGATATGTCACTCACTTGCACGATATGACACTCACTTGCACGATATGGCACTCAACTTTTCACCCTATTGGCCGATATCACCTTATATGGCCAATTTCACCTACTTGGCCGATATGCTTTTGCTATGCGCAATATCCAAGGGCCTATGCACGATATTCTTGCTCTCCTGCACGATACAAGATCCCCATGCACGATACCACAAGGTAGGAGGGTGGTAAGGGTCGAAAAAGTTCACTTAAGGGTGAAACTAGGGGTATATATACTTGTTGCACATGAAGAAAGGTAAAAATGATGTGTCAACATTTTGAGCTAGTAGGTGCCACGTGTCCATGCATGGGTGACATGTGTACATGCATGCATAAACATTTATCTTGACATGAAAAACATTTGAGTATCATTTGGAGATAAATATTCGGCCATTACATATCCTTTTGAATAATATATATTAATTAATTCATCACTTTATGCACAACCCGTCACAATTTTGCTAAGGAAGTTGTAGCCCGACACAACTCACCTCCTTGAGGTGCTTTGCACGATATGGCCTTTTCCAAAAGTTCATAGAACGATATGGGACACCTCCTTGGGCTCCATGGCCGATAGGAACTCATATATATAAGCTTTTCAACTTGATACAACTCAAGTTAAGCTTTCAAATTCAGTCCTTTTCCTTGGTCATTTCATCACCAAGATTACCATCATTCCCAAATGATTCAAACATGGTGTCTAATTCTTTATCTCTCCTGTACATGATTCTAGGAGGGAGTAGGGACACTCTAGAGGTGGTAATTTTCATATTAACCCCAAATTTTGGGTAAATTACAATTTGTACCAAAATTGGTGCACAATGCACTAACATTATTCAAATAAGCTACAACTTGGAATTTAGGCTTTCCACAAGCCATCCTTTAACATCATTCTCTCTCTTATGATGTTAGAACATATGAGGTACATTAAACATGTGACATTTTGCAATATAGCCCCTCATCTTGGGTAAATTGCACTTTATGCCCAAACTATCATATAATGTACAAACAGTTTGCAAATAAGCTCAAACTTGAAATTTAAACTCTACAAGAGTCTTAATTAATTTTAAAAATATTAAAACAAATTTGTAAACAACTTACTTAAGAAAAACTTCTAGGGTTAGGCCATAACCCAAGTCAGGGATGTTACAACTATCAACCCCTAACAAGGATTTCGTCCCCGAAATCTCAAGAGAAAAGAGAAGGGTACTTCCTCCTCATCTCTTCCTCTAGCTCCCATGTGGCTTCTTCAATGACATGGTGATGCCATAGAACTTTCACAAGAACTATATCTTTCTTTTTCAACTTCTTGATTCTTCTATCAAGAATCATCATTGGACCTTCCACATAGGATATATCCTCGTTTAATTCTACCTCTACAGGTTGCAACACCAACTCTGTATCAGGATGACATTTTCTCAGCATAGATACGTGGAACACTGGGTGTAGTTTATATAGCTCAGGTGGCAACTCCAACCTATAAGCTACCTTTCCGACTCGTGCTATCACTGGATAAGTTCCCATAAATCTAGGAGCTAATTTACCCTTTTTCCCAAATCTGAGAACACCTTTCCAAGGAGAAACTTTGAGATACACCATGTCTCCAACTTGGAATTCTAAGGGTCTACGACGCTTGTCAGCATAAGACTTCTGTCTATCCTGGGCGGCTTTCAACTGTTGTTGTATTACTTTAATCTTCTCAGTTGTCTGTTGTACTAACTCAGGACCCAAAAGTTGGTATTCCCCTGTTTCATACCAGCATAACGGAGATCTACATTGTCTACCATATAAGGCTTCATATGGTGCCATATCAATACTAGTCTGGTAACTGTTATTGTAGGCAAACTCTATTAAGCTCAAGTGTATGTCCCAACTTCCTACAAACTGATAAACACATGCTCTAAGCAAATCTTCCAAAGTTTGTATAGTTCTTTTGGATTGCCCATCTGTCTGAGGGTGGAAAGTTGTGCTAAACTTCAACTAAGTACCCAAGGCTTTATGTAGTCATTCCCAAAAACGACTTGTAAACTGAGGACCTCTATCAGATACAATTGTAGCTGGAACCCTGTGTAATTGCACTATCTCATCTATATAGATCTGTGCAAGTTTCTTAGCAGTATAAGTTGTTTTGACAAGAAGAAAATGTGCTGACTTAGTCAACCTATCAACTATCACCCAAATGGAATCATGACCTTTGGCTGTTCTGGGTAAACCAACCACAAAGTCCATGGTCATGTGATCCCATTTCCACTGTGGTATAGGTAAAGGTTGCATTGTTCCTGCGGGCTTCTGATGTTCAGCTTTAACCTGCTGACACACTGGACACCGCATAACAAACTCAGCTACATCTTTCTTCAAACCAGGCCACCAATACATATCTTTTAAGTTATGATACATTTTGGTACTCCCTGGATGCATTACATACATGGACGAATGAGCTTCCTCCATGACTAGCTTCCTCAAGTCATTGGCATCAGGTACTACCATCCTACCATTGTAACAGACTACCTCATCCTCTGACTCATGAAACCCATCCCTTTTCTCACTGCCATACTCTGACCTGATCTACTGAATCACAGTATCATCCTGTTGTGCCTCTTTGATCTGTTGTTTCAGAGTAGGCTTCACTTGCATCTCAGCTAACAGTCCAGCTAACAAAGATACTTTAAGATGTACATTGTTTTGCCTCAATGAGACAAGCATGTCTCGTTTAAAGCACACTAAAGTGTTCAACTGTGCTTTATCTATGGTTGGCGATGATGATTTTCTACTTAGTGCATCTGCCACTACATTAGCTTTTCCTAGATGATAATTAATTGTACAATCGTAGTCCTTTATTAACTCCATCCAGCGGCATTGTCTCATATTCAACTCGTGTTGTGAGAAGATATACTTTAAATTCTTATGGTCTGTGAAAATCTGGAATGTTTCTCCATAGATATAATGTCTCTAGATCTTCAACGCGTGAACCACTGCAGCTAATTCTAGATCATGTGTCGGATAATTTTCCTCATGTTTCTTAAGTTGTCAGGAAGCAAAAGAAACTACATGATTACTCTGCATCAGCACACATCCTAGACCATTCTTGGAGGCATCACAGAAAACAATGTATCCCTTTCCCTGCTCAGGTAAAGTTAACACAGGTGCACTGGTCAACCTTTCTTTCAACAACTGGAAACAATGCTGACACTTGTCATTCCAGACAAAAGGAACTTCCTTCCTGGTCAACTTGGTTAGGGGTAAGGCTATAGAACTGAAGTCTTTAATAAACTTTCTATAATAACCTGCCAGGCCTAAGAAACTGTGAATCTCAGTCGGTGTCTTGGGTTGTTCCTACTCTAACACAGATTCCACTTTCTGTGGATCAACACGAAAACCTGAAGCAGATATAACGTGTCCAAGAAAAGACACTTCTGACAACCAAAACTCGCACTTGCTAAACTTAGCATATAGCTTGTGTTGTCTCAACAAAGTCAAGGCTTGACAAATGTGTTGTTCATGTTTTTGACTATTTCTACTGTATATCAGGATGTCGTCTATAAAGACTACTACAAACTGATCAAGGAATGGTTGGAAGATTCTATTCATCAGCTCCATGAATGCAGCCGGTGCATTAGTTAGTCCAAACGACATAACTACAAACTCATAATGACCATACCTTGTCCTAAAGGCTGACTTAGGTATGTCACCCTCCTTGATACGTAATTGATGATATCCTAACCTTAAATCTATCTTAGAGAATATTGTTGCACCACGAAACTGGTCAAACAGATCATCTATCCTTGGCAGAGGATATTTGTTCTTAATTGTCACCTTGTTAAGCTGTCTATAGTCTATGCATAATCTCATAGACCCATCCTTCTTTTTAACAAAAAGAACTGGAGCACCCCACGGAGAAGTACTTGGTCGAATCAAACCTTTCTCAAGCAACTCTTGTAACTATTTCTTAAGTTCTGCCATCTCAGCTGGCACCATCCTATAAGGTGTTTGAGCTATAGGTTGCGTACCCGGGATTAGATTAATCTCAAAATCAATCTCTCTTTTTTTTGGTCGGTCGAAAACGTGTGTTACTATTAATACCAAAACTTTGGGC
This sequence comes from Alisma plantago-aquatica, assembly GCA_963693085.1. Lineage (NCBI taxonomy): Eukaryota > Viridiplantae > Streptophyta > Magnoliopsida > Alismatales > Alismataceae > Alisma > Alisma plantago-aquatica. Next base: position 332,562,967 of record OY856411.1, read on the forward strand.
ACTGAGTACCCCATTACATCAAAAAGATCTAATAAAGCTCAGTAAGGATCAAAATCCCCACATAGGAGGAACAAAACAAAGATGTCAGATACCCCTCGCAGGGGGTAAACTGGAGATCACTAGATAAAGGTATGGAAAAAGACCTATTAAGTTACACAAACTAAAGACCAACCATTCCTGTCAGGAGGAAGATGATTCGACCTACAATTGCATTCAATCAGCCCACCCACAAATAGCAACGCAAATAAAACCTTAGCTACCTCCAGCTTTCCTGCCTGGGTCTAGCTTTATGGAACCATAGGTCTTTTATGACGTTCACAATCTTAGGATTCTATATGGATTGAACACCCAAGAAAGAAGACAAGGTCGACTCTGGAAGAACTGAAATACGACTCATTAGACAGGCATCAACCTAAGAAATCTTGTAACAAGGACCAGTAGCAACGAAGATCGAGTTCAACCTTTTAATGCTATGCACATTACCAACTATCTTATACATCCACCCACAAAGTGTGATAATGTGCACAGAAGTATAGATCTCCATCAATTGCCTTCCCTAACAAATGTCCCTGATGATGTCCTGCGAAGGGTCTAACACCATCTCAACTAGTCGGAGCAGCTCCTGGATGCTCAGAGGCAAAACATCGAACACCTGGAGGTGCACGTAGCACAGGAGAGCCAAAGCAGGAGAAGAAAGCTGCCCCCTTGACCCATGTCGTGCAGCGCCATATGGCCAAAGGCCATCCTCCAGCAGAGCAGAAGGGACAGATGTGAGGGCCCAACCACCTCCACCCTGAGCCAGAGCAGAGAATGAGGTAGAAAATTAAGGAACCCAACAATCGCCTCCAGCTGAGCCGCCTAGAGTCAAAGTGATCATCGTTCACCAGTCAGCCGAATCCGAAGCCATGGTTAGAAACCAAGTCGAAGAAGTAGAGACCCGTCTCCAGTGCTGCTGAGAAAACTCGGAGTCGAGGCAGACCCCAACGCTAGAGGAAGGAGAGCCACCAACTACCACCAGCCATCGAAGTCACCGAGGAGACTGAAGGCGAGGACGAGGGTCCATCATCAACCTGGTAGGACCAAGTCTTACTTTAAAGATGAGGAAGAGATGCGAGATAAGGGGCAAACCCGCTATCTCTGACACCGACGCGGAACAACATCAAGATGGGACCGGGAGGGAGATCTCTTTCCATCTGCCTCACCTGGGTAAGATGGAAGTCAACTAGTCGATGCCGCAATCCACGAACCCCGATCTCGTTCCTCGCAGTGCTCTGCGAATCCTACTAGATCTATAGAGGAGAACCCCAATGACTCCGCATCCTTGCTTCACACCACCTGGATCTGCCCCACCCTTCGCTAGAGACGCTCACGTGGTCTTTGAGGGCCAGGGGAAGGAAAGACGTCTGGGACGCTTCCTCCCCCCAGCGGCGGCCGCCGGGAGGGAACTAGGAGAGAAGGGGGGAGCGGGAGCCCTAGGAGCAATTCGTGTTGGATATTTTAGAATTAAAGATCAAAATCAATCTCTCGGGGTGGAGGAACATCTGGAAGTTCTTCAGGAAACACATCCTCAAACTCCCTAACAATCAAAACTCCAGAAAGATTAGGACTCTCTATTCTGGTATCTACCACATGTGCCAAGAATGTGAAGCATCCTTGTCTCATCAACTTTTCTGCTACCATAGCTGACACTAGACAGGTTGGAAGAATCTTTCTGTCCCCCTGAAAGACCCATGTATCACCATTGTCTGTGAACATAGCTTGCTTGGAACCACAATCCAAGACAACTTTATACTTTTCTAGGGTGTCCATCCCAAGAATTATGTCAAACCCGTGCATCTCAAGTGGTATAAGATCCACCCGAATGTTGTGTTCTAAAAAGGAAAGAACACAAGGAGAACATACCTCCCGCAACACCGTAGATCCGACTAATGGAGTTTCTAATAACAGATTATCCGTTCTAGGATTGAAAGTCATATTGCAGTCATGAATCACTTCTCGAATGATAAAGGAATGTGTAGCACCCGGATCAATCAAAATAGATACAAAGCAGTATGAAGACATATCAGAATGAAATAATTCCATCTGACCTGTCACGACTCGTGGATTGACCACTGCCTCCGGTTGATTCATAGCATAGAATCTTTCCATTGTTGGTTGCCGACTACGCGTCCTATTGTCAGATGCAGATGAACCAGCTTGGGATGTCTGTCCATGTCCTCGTGTGCCACTGCTGAACTGTCGCCTCTGAGAGCATTGTTGACTCTGCCTCGGTGGTTGAATCACATTGCTAACTCTCTCAGGACAATCTCTCATCAAATGTCCTGACCTCCCACACAGGAAGCAGCTTTGGATTTCCCAATTCAGCCTAGGTGGTCCTGTTACTGACATTGATGCTGAACTTTGGGCTCTACTTGGTGGTAGACTACGACCTCTACCCTTGCTGGATGTCCACAGTGTCTGAGCACTAAACCTCTGTGGTGCTATTAGTGCAGAAAACCTTGGTTTCTTAAAATTTTCGGACCTCTGTCCTTGGAATTGTGTATACACTTTCTTACTGTTTTCTTGACATTTCTCAATCACGGACCTTTCTATCCGCCTAACTGACTCCACAAAGGTGGAAAACCTCTCTCTATTCTCTAGAGAAGATACAGGTGTGGTTAAATCAACATTCAAACCCTTCTCAAAATGCTGAATTCTCTCCTCATCTGTAGTGGCCATGTGTGGACAAAACCGTAGAAGCTCCATAAACTTAGCTTCATACTCGCTAATGTTCATTGGTCCTTGCCTTATCCGTTCAAACTGAGAGATTTTCTCATCCAAGTAATTCTTGGGAAAGTATCTACTAACAAACTCTCTTCGGAACTCTCTCCATTCGACCTCAACACCTGGTCGTTTCTCTTCCTCAACGGCCCACCAGTGGCCAGCACTCCCTTTCAACAGGTATACAGCATGCTTAACTTTCTCAGTTTATGGAATGCTGAGGATTCTAAAGGCTTTCTCCAACTCAGTAAGCCATGAATCTACGTATGCTAGGTCAGCTGTACCGGCATACTCGGTGGCTCCCACCTGACGTAACCGTTCAAAGGTCTTACCAGATCCATGCCCCTCATTGGGAACTGGTGCCCTAGGTGCTGGTGCTGGCATCAGTTCTGCCATATGTGTCACTATATTCATGAATTGTCCAAACAGAGCATGAAAAGATGGGTTTTCTATCGAAGCTTGGTCAAGTTGGGGATTCTCAGGTACTAGCTCCTCTCTAGCCTGATCCCTTGCACCTCTTCCTGGTGCAGCAACACTGCTTTCAGCAGCATGTTCTTCGTGTGATGCAGCCATCTTTAAGCTTTACTTCTTCTCCTATATGAGTAGAAGTCACTATCAGATAAACTGGAAGACACTAGAACAGATTCAACGACCTTAATCCTATGTCTCTGTAGACTCAGCAAACCTTAGGCTCTGATACCAAAACTTTGTGACGATCCGACCACAAATCAAATCATCACCAGTAAATAATTGCGGAATTACTATAAGCAGCAGATTAACAAAAATCACTAAAAATTAAAACCATTTGCAAGGAGTTCCATATCCAGAAAACTCTTAAGAAGAGAACCAAAGTACTGCATACATTATGGTTTACATTGTACAAACCATGTACCATTTCATCTCGAGGAACATATACAACAGTTGCTTTACCAAACTATACACGAGCAACATAAAACCTCGAGGCATACAGGACAAAATCTCAGATCGATCATAAAACCACTAAGTACTGACTCCAAGGACCTGAGAGTACAGAGATGATACATAGGACTCATATCTACATGACATGACAGACAGTAACTCAACCTGAGATGTTACTGCTGCTCCTGATGTTGTTGTCCTCCCTCTATTGTATAGTTCCTACCTCCTCATCCGCGTCCACCTAAAAATTTGGATTCCATGAGGGTGAGACAATTGTAATTGTCCCAGCGAGAGATATAACTCTCCGCCGACCATATTATTATCACAGTTAAATAGTATAAAACTGAGCAGAGGATTCATTTACATTAATTAACAAGATTCAAACACTATTTAAGAGAATAGAACAATATCATCTTTTGAAGCATTGCAGTCATATATGATAAAATAGTAAATCATCTATTCATTTTAATAAGGAATATAAAGAACATGTGTAACATTTATCCATTTAGGATACATTAAGCAATGCAACATCAACCAATGATTTCTGTATTTCATCCTTAAGCAAATATGCTACATGACTGATTTACATTTTTCAATCACACTTATGCCCTGAGGAGATGAGGTATACCGCTCATACTCCAACTGACCATTGCGAAGTCGAAATCGGTACCACACAAGATCAATGGAAGAGCCAGCTTCCAAGACCTCTACCGTCTCGGTCAGTGCGAGACCACAACCAGGACCATGTCAACTGCTTACATAGCTTTCCAGGGTATACTGGAAACTTTGCTATAGAGCTACAACGGCGGCTGCACTCCTTCGGCATCGAGAGATTTAATGTTTATCTCACATCTATCCGACATAAATCATCATCGGGAGATTTGTGATACATCCATCCCGACATCTATAATGAAGGATTGAGAGATTTAATGTTTATCTCACATCAATTCCTCCATTAGGGCGTACGGATATTTTCGCCCATCACCCCCGCATATTCAAAAATATGCGATCTCCAGGAGATCCCGTGGGAAAACATGTTTCACCATCACCAGCTGCTGACAATGATGGATATATGGTCAGGGCTCTACATGATAAGATTCCACTTTATTAATTAAGTGCATTACCATATTCTTTTAGCATTAGTCAAGTTTTCAAACATTGATTATGACAAATGCTACAAAGAAAGATGTAATACATGTATCAAGTACTTTTCAAATCTTTAAAACATATATAACATTTAGGATCTCAATCCCTTATTTTATTACTGGGAATTCTCATCCCTTGACATTATAATCATCATGATTACCAAATCTGGGTATTCAAACCCTTAGTTCATCACAGAACACAGTTACCACTTACTAGGTAACTAATACCCCTGGGTCATCTGACCAAGGTATACATGATACTTGTTACACAAGCATCTCACATGGCTCACAAGGCCCATTAAATATCTTTATCAAATAAACATCATAGCTCATACTTGTCTATACTCATCATCTCATGATACCTGCATGGTTAGTATACATGATAACAACCATCTTAATTACATATCAACACCATGCAAAACAAGGGTAACACCATTATTCCCTTATTAGGGTTAGGGTTTCCCATTCTTCATTGATTAGGGTTTCAAGATCACATTATCAAGGACCAAACCCTAATTCATACTTTACACATATTAGAAACATTAATAAATGCACATTACATGTTTGGTTCACAAGTATGAGTTTCTCTCTCATCCTCTCTAGGATGTTGATCACTTCACACTTTATTAAGTTGACTCAACCTTTCTTTCAAGATACATTAGACTACTTAATCATTAATCATTAAACTCCATACTACTCAATGTAAGACTTAATATAAAATACTCCATGTGTTTCTCCCTCAAGAATTTTGCAATTTAAGGTACTTCCACACCATATCATTTTAGAAGTGTATGCCTACTTACTTAGCCCATATCGGGTTAAAGGTGTGTGGTTGAGTGCTTGACCTCTTCAAACCTTTATGGCCACGACCTTCCCTTCACCATGGGTTAAGTGACAGGATAGACAACTGTTTAAACCACTATCAACCCAAAGTACAAACCAATGCACACCATTATCTATTTCCAAGTAAACTAGAGTTACTTTTCCATATCGGGTTGAAGGTGTGTGCTTGTGTGCTTTTGCACGATACTGATGATGTCATCATTATCAACCTCAAGATCCTTGTTCTTACTATTCTAAGTCATGGACCACAGTCCCATGAAGCTTTTATAACTCAAAGGTTCAGCAATTATTCAAGAGAAAATGAATTGCAAGTAGTTCAACAAGTATGGCAAAATTGAAGGTACATAATAATATAATTGGGTTCAAGTTATATAACCCGCCTTAAGAACAACTTCAAAGCTCCAAGCTCTAAAGATCCACGTTCCTAAGGTTTAATATGAACTTCACAACTCTCTATATGCAAAGAATCACCATGGATAAGCAATTGGTGAAGAAAAAAAGAAAAGAAGATCAAAACCATAAATTCATGCTTCAATCCAATGTTGAAGATGATCATTGCCTCACCTTAGGGTTAAGTTTTGAGTTCCTTAGCTCCTTGGCCGACACCCCACCACTCTTGGGCGATATGGACTTCCTCTTGGCCGACACAACCTTGCTTGTGGCCGATACCCCCTCACTTATGGACAAAATCACTTCAATTGGCCGATATCAACTTGCTATGAACAATATCAACATGGTATGGCCGATACACTTGTTATGGCCGATACCCAAGGCCTATGCATGATACCCTTGTGCCCTTTCACGATATGCCAACCCTCTTGCACGATATGTCACTCACTTGCACGATATGGCACTCACTTGCACGATATGGCACTCAACTTTTCACCCTATTGGCCGATATCACCTTATATGGCCAATTTCACCTACTTGGTCGATATGCTTTTGCTATGGGCAATATCCAACGGCCTATGCACGATATTCTTGCTCTCCTGCACGATACAAGAGCCCCATGCACGATACCACAAGGTAGGAGGGTGGTAAGGGTCGAAAAATTTCACTTAACGGTGAAACTAGGGGTATATATACTTGTTGCACATGAAGAAAGGTAAAAATGAGGTGTCAACATTTTGAGCTAGTAGGTGCCACGTGTCCATGCATGGGTGACACGTGTACATGCATGCATACACATTTATATTGACATGCAAAACATTTGAGGATCATTTGGAGATAAAGATTCGGCCATTACATATCCTTTTGAATAATATATATTAATTAATTCATCACTTTATGCACAACCCGTCACAATTTTGCTAAGGAAGTTGTAGCCCGACACAACTCACCTCCTTGAGGTGCTTTGCACGATATGGCCTTTGAAAAAAGTTCATAGAACGATATGGGACACCTCCTTGGGATCCATGGCCGATAGGCACTCATATATATAAGCTTTTCAACTTGATACAACTCAAGTTAAGCTTTCAAATTCAGCCCTTTTCCTTGGTCATTTCATCACCAAGATTACCATCATTCCCAAATGATTCAAACATGGTGTATAATTCTTTCTCTCTCCTCTACATGATTCTAGGAGGGAGTAGGGACACTCTAGAGGTGGTAATTTGCATATTAACCCCATATTTTGGGTAAATTACAATTTGTACCAAAATTGGTGCACAATGCACTAACATTATTCAAATAAGCTACAACTTGGAATTTAGGCTTTCCACAATCCATCCTTTAACATCATTCTCTCTCTTATGATGTTAGAACATATGAGGTACATTCAACATGTGACATTTTGCAATATAGCCCCTCGTCTTGGGTAAATTGCACTTTATGCCCAAACTATCATATAATGTACACACAATTTGCAAATAAGCTCAAACTTGAAATTTAAACTCTACAAGAGTCTTAATTACTTTTCAAAAGATTAAAACAAATTTGTAAACAACTTACTTAAGCAAAACTTCTAGGGTTAGGCCATAACCCAGGTTAGGGATGTTACACTTCTATTAACTCATCACTAATTTCAGACTCACTGATATCACGACATCAAACTACCTCTATTCCAGGAACTGTGACACTTCATGGGCAAGGATTGGCCACTTCCTTTGCTCACAAAAATGGGAGGATATTTACCCACACTCTATTTCTATCACCTCCTCTAGACCCATCTCTTGTTAGTTTCCCATCATCATCAACACCACACACTCTGTTTGGGGCCACAAATTATTCCTCCTTGAGAGGTTTTGGATGCAACATCCCAGTTTCAACACATTGATTCAACAACACTGGTATGTTCCCACACATCCTCTTGATTTGAGACTAAATATCCACATGAAAAACAAGAACATTCACGACACCTTGAAAGCATGGAACAAGATAAACTTTGGAAATATACACAAAAAAACATATAGAAAAAGAAGCTCAACACTTTTCGCTAGACATCAACCCATAGGTTGACCCAACACATACTCTAGCCATGAAAATTGAAATAGATCACCTTTAAAATCAAAATGAAATATTATGAAAACAAAGATCCAAAGTAAAATGGATGAAAGCGGGAGACAACAACATTGAATTCTTCCACAAATGTTGTAACAACAATAATAGAGTAAATTCCATACATAGTCTGCATATCCATGGAAAAGACACTACCAACAGGCATACTACCATCACAACACATACTTTCAAGCATTTTCCATCCCTTTTCAACAACAAACACCTACTTTCCCACATATTTGTATCCATTGGGATCCAATCTGTTCAAACCCGCATTTCTCATCCACTAAATCTTATTTTGCTTCCAGAGAGACAAAACTTAAGATAGTGGTCTTCAATCTAGGGTCAAAGAGATTCCTGGGACTTGATGGAATCAATATTGAATTCTCTGAACATATGTGGGAACACATAAAGATAGATCTCTTACATATCCTTCAATACATGTCCCTTTACAATGACATCAGATCACAAATATTGGTCCTTAATGACACACACATTGCCCACAATAAAAAAAGGTTGATCAATCAAAACCATACAACTGTTTAGACCAATCGACCTTATCAAATCATCTTACAAGATTATTCCTAAAACCCTTAGCACTAGGATGAAACCATGCTCAAACACAATTATAGGACACCAACAATGTGTCTTTCTCAAAAAATAGAAATATTCGAGATGCATACATTATGGTCAGTGAAACTATTCACATATGTCAAAGAAACAACACTCCTCTCCTAGCCCTAAAACTTGATTTCGAGAAAGTCTCTAATAACATCAATTGGAATTGCCTCATCCAATGCATGAACGGCTATGGATTCTTACAACGATGGATCTAATGGATTTATGTGTGCATATCCACATGCATATTATCTACGATCATAAATGGATCACCATTTGGATATTTCCAAAACTCCAATGGACTTAGACAAGGCAACCATATGTCACCATACCTTTTCATTTTTGTTGCTTCTATCCTTACTAGTATGATCAAACTTGGCACCCAACAAGGGAAGATACATCACATATTTACTACATAGAAAACATCATACACAATGCATATGAAAATATTATTTTCATCAAACCAAATAACACCAGTGTCATAAACAATTTCCATTTCTTGGGCCTTCTCTCATACATTTCTAGTCACAAACTTAACCTCCACAAATCAGCTATCATAGGCACTCATATGATCCACAAATTGACACAACGATACCAAGCTCTTCTCAATTGCAAAGTATAAACCTTTCCCTTCATGTATTTGGGGCTTCCTGTCTCACCTCACGCTCTGCCAAAAACTATCTGGAATCCCATCATAAACAAACTCAATCATTGATTGATCATGGAAAACAAAATTTCTCTACCTAGAGAAGACTTATTTTACTGAAATAGTTCATTCACCACACTCACCACCTACTATCTAATTTGTTTGATCATGGAAAACAAATTTTTGAAGTTGAATTTTTGGGTGGGCTGATTGGTAAAAGTTATCTATTCACAGGCCTTGCCTACATATTCACATAACACCTAGGATATCAACTTCAAAAATTTGTTTCACGTATCAAAGTCAGAAAATGATTACTTCACTCTTTAATACACGCGTTTGGCCGCTATGATAATGAAGATCTCTACAGAAAGAAAATCTCGCAGAAACAACAATTGTAGGGTCACAAGTCAACATGGAATAGACCGTCGAGAATAAAATCCACCACAAAATTTTGTAGGCAAGGCCTGCGAATAGATAACTTTTACCGTGGCGGAGATCCTAACGGAGACCAACGATTTTCAAGGTGTGATTTTCTTATGTATTTCGTGTTTTATTGTCTGGAGAGGCCTATTGTTTTGGGGGGTCTTCCCCATTTTATACTATATACTATTGCATCACCTTTGCCTTTCACCACACAGCTGTTACGACACTCCTGGTGCTACGACTATTTTACTGTTCTATTAGCATGCAATTGTATGTTAATTTATTATATATATATTGAACCTCTTATTAAAAAAAATGGATCTTGGGCGAAACCTTTTCCATGCCCATCACATACCCATCAAGCAAAAGATCTTGGGTAAGTAAAGCGTCCACTATAATTTTCAAGCGTGGCTTAATTCAACCCCATAGAGGCCTAATGTTTAAGTGTCACTCCCTCCATTTATGCTATTATCGCATCACCTTTGGCTACCACATAGTTGTTATGGCACTCTTGGTGCTACAAGACTATGATCGGGATAACTGTTTATTGTTCTATTAGCAGATGGTTGAATGTTAATGTATGATCTATGTATTGAGCTTTTCTTTAAAAAAAAAATAGTTCGAAACGTTTTTCATGCCCAGCACAGACCCATCAAGCAAAAGGTCTTGGGCAAGTAAAACCTCAACTATAATTGTCAAAATTATATCCATTGTTTAACACTTCTCACGGATCCATCAAAGTAAAATATACACTAAAATTGTCAAGAATGGGATTCGAACCCATGCCCTTTCGGACCAGTACCTGAAACTGGCGCCTTAGACCAACTCGGCCATCTTGACTGTGTTATAAAGAGGCTCCTTTTAATATTTAAGCAACCAAATTCCTCATGATAAGTAAAGAGAGAACACACACAAAATCAAAGGAGCTATGCCTGCCCACTGGATGCGTACTCAGCATCAGTTGCTGTAACAGAAGCTCAAAATCTGACACTAACCTGAAACATCCCAGTCAAGCTGCCAGGTGCAGCATCCTGCATTCACTGCGTTTTAACACAAATAATACGAGAGATAACTTAATGGGTGCTAACCGCACGTAACATACATGGTGTTGGATCAGCCATATCCTGCGTGGAATGGAATCGAAATGTTCTCAGATTTGTACTAAAGCAATAAAACCAATTATCATCAAGGTAAGGACTATCACATCTGCCAACCACTTGAAGATTTCATGTTGACTCCATCTAGATTCAATACATATACACTTTGTTAACGAAACATAAAAAAATCACATCTTCAAGATGGGTCATGGGCATCAATATGAAAAGACCAACAACGGATACCTCTAAGTAACATGATTTACAGCTATACCACTTGATACTACGAGCCTTACAAAATTGAGGGAAATGAAACAAAGAGAAGACATAGTCAGCGATGTGAATCACCGGAACCCACACCGAAAAGTCAGTCGACATAGGGAAAGTAGATGTTCACTCAAGTTTTCATCTTCCATCTCACCGGGTGATGGATGGAACAGGTGGTGGTTCCGTCACTGATATAGAACCTCCCTCAGAAACAGGTAGCCTGACATCTATTGAATGAGCATGTAAGACTCCAGCAGAGCCGGCAGGACCAACTGTGGCAACAAAAGGACTTGCATTGGTCCACAAAGGAGAACCGGAAGCTGACCTAACTGTTGTTATAAATGGACTTGAGTTGGTCCACAGGGGTGAGCTCGGGCCAGATCTGAACAACGGTAACCCATCTTCGCGAGGCAAAGGTGGCATAGCACCCCCAAAGTTATCAGTTCTTTGCCTTTTATGTACCTCGATCTCATACAGATCAGTAGTCCTGGTTTCCTGTGCCAGTGAACAGAAACAACAGCAGAGCCATTGGAAGCAGTCTGTTGCTGCCGGGCTGTTGCAGCAATAATTGTTTGCCGGGAGGTTGTATCGTCTCCTCATCTGAATCCTCCAGAAGCCGCCATAGAGGAGGCCAAACACGCAGAGAATAATTCCTGTGTATCCAAGTGCTTCTCTGACCATTTCGTTATCAATGTTAATGGCTGCCAAGTTAAATATCCAAAATGGGGCAACACACAGGAGAACGAATGTCGCAATGTGGACATACATGTTTCCAAATCCAAGCCTGTCCATGTTCCAGCCAAACACACAGAAGCTGCAGAATAATGACAGGTAAGCCAAAGTGATATCATCCCACAGGTCAAATAACCCTCCTGCCCACTGGGGCTTCCGCACTGCAGACCCTCCACCACCCTCTTCCTTGGCCCTGAAGTAGTATTGTCTCTCAGGTGACATAAATGGAGGTTGGGCTGCAGCTTCGCTTTGTCCTTCCTGATCAGAGTCTGTCTCGTACTCTTTCCCAAGAGGGCTAAGGATGTTGTACACAGTAGCAACAACTGGGGCGCCAATAGCAACAGAGATACACACGGCTACTCCAATTGCAGGGCGCTTGGATCTTGTGTACCCCAAGTTAAGACCACACAGGGAATACTGAGCAAAGCAATTGATGTGGAGAAGGATAACAACCACCATCATATGCATCCGCTCATGAGGTTTAGGCGAACCATTCTTGCAGTATATTTTCCTCAGTACAAAGACATCCTCCGGCTTCCAACGGCAAAGCAACGCTAAGTGATAGAACCGTCTCGGATGCTGGTAGAGACACATTAGAGTAAACAATGCGTTCAGTATTTGGTTGTTGACTTCAAACCAGGTGTCCCTTTGAGACTTCTTGGGTAATACATGATTCAGCATTCCAGTCATGACCATGAACAGTATTGCACCAGAGATGGCTACAAAAAAAATCCAAAGAAAGAGAACAACGTTGACTGGGTTTCTAAACCATGTCTTGGAGTTATCAACCAAAGAAGACCAGTTAATTTTTCTTGCAAATGGCATGCGAAGCCGTCTTGGTGAATCTGCATCTGCCGAATTCTTCTTCACTGGAGAGCCTGATGTAGCACCATCCCTCTCCTCAGCCTTTTGGTGCACGCTAGCAGAAGGGGAAACTGACCTGCCAGATGATCGAAATCTTTTATACTTAGATTTCCAGGAGAATATATGCCCCCTATTCAGAAATCTCTTCAGTGGGTTCTTCTCGTTCGTGTTGCCATTTTGAGCTGTTTGTAAGATTTGGTCCCTATCATCATATTCACTCAGAACAGTTGCTGATGATAAATCTTCCTGGATTTCTTCCTTCCTGTTTCCACTCGCTGCTGAGACCATCCTGTAGTTCTTGGTTGCCTCAAAACTCAGCTAACAAACTTATCTACAAACTTTCTAGTATTTTTTCAGATTGTCAATAGTGTGCAGAAAGAATGATGCATCTTGAAAGTTGGATAGACAGCAGTGTCAGTTATCATCACGCCTCTTGAGCATTAATTATATCCCCCATCAAGTCACCACCAGGCATGAAAGTTTTCTGAAAACTTCACCTACAATAAAATGAGACTTTTCAAACTTCCCGATTATATCATGATCAGGATATGATCCCGGTAAATGTAACCTAAAAGGAACATTTCGGCAGTCTTTGGATGAGAGAACAAAACAAACTAAAATTGACTTCAGGAGGAAGTGTAAACAGACCTAATGTGAATGATCCAAGTGAGGTTTATAGCAACAAGCAATAGCAATGACATTCTAAAAAGATATATTTCAGTTGCACGAAAAATAATGGTCTAAACCATAATGGTATTGCAGGATCATGGGCAATTCATAAACATAGATCATGCAATGAAGTCTTGATGCCTAGGCTCCGAGTCAACTAGGTGGGCACCTAGGGCCTTTCAGGCCCAATTTAGGTCATTTTCAGACAAAATTAGGTCACATCAAGTCTAAAATTGTCAAACTAATTCTTGTAAGGTCATTTTAGAGTTAAACTAGGCTAGTCTATATTTGATTCGGGTCAATTTAGGTTTGATTTGGCTAACTTAATTCATAGTAGTAAGTTTGGTCTAATTTAGGTGAATTAAGTATCAATCTAGGCATGTTGTAGGATTGATTAAGCTCAGAAAATCATAATATACTTCGTAAGAATGCATCAAACAAATCTAACTACATAATTATAAAGTAAGTAAAACGCCCGGGCCGCCTAGGTAGTGGTGCCCACCAGCTTCACGTCATGGAGCTTGCCGCCTAGACAGCTATGCTAAAAAGAATAAGAAAACAGACACGACTGCCTTTAGCTGAGATTCATAATCTCATATTACAAATGACTGTTATCTAATTATTTCATGGAATGCCAATATTGCCCAAGGCTCCCCAAACAAGGATCTTCAACCTTTCTAGCCTTCTTATTTTTGTGTGCCCTTGATCGTCATAGTCAAGAAGCAGCAGAGAGAGCCCTACTTGGTTTTTATATGATGAAAGTGCATACCAATTGTTATATTTACACCCAAACAAAATTGTATACTTCATAATATATATTTGTAAATTTGTTGCAATTCCTGTGGCAACTGCCAGTCTGGGAAAACTGGCTTCATACTGATGACCTAATGTAACTTCATAAACAACTAGATGAACTTTTCATATAGCTCACAAAATGGTCGTGAGAAAAAGGCTAGGATACTAATAGTTCTGTAAAAGGAGCCTAACGATGAGGCAATTATCCTACTACATATAGGTTTGTACTTCACAATGAAATTATCAGAGGTCTCCTGGTTGGATCGCAATACTCGACTAAAAATTGTCACTTTGGTAGAAACTTGGCAGTTGGCATTATTGAGTTTGTATCAATTTCTCTTCTATATTTTGACATTTTAGGGAGGAAACCCAATATAATAGTGGTTTTCTGAAGCCTGGAGAGAAATCGCACGAATGGACATCAGTTCAGAGCTTCTTCAAAATTGAAACTCGGAAAGTAGAGAAGCAGGAAAGCTAGAAAGTAGGAAGAGACATCATCTCTGTTCCGTTTAGCACAAAGTAAGCAGTAAACGATTTGCGCCTGGAGTAAGAACTTCATTATGAACTCTAGAAAACAGCCCACATAGTGACCAAAATTATACAAAAGAGAGGCCGGAGCAAAGTACCATAAAGGTCCAGAAGTCATCCAAATCAACAACCTCTGAGCGAAGTTTCTATCGGACAATATGAAAAATTAAGGAGAAACTAGAACCATGGAAAGGGCGAAGAACTCCAGGTTTTGCCCCTGGTGAGATTGAGAAGAAAGAGTATCACCTTTTAGAAGAACTGGACTGGAACCAGCGAGGCAAAGCCAGAGAGGCTTTGCGCTGCTGCGTTTCGAGAAGACGGCTGGAACTTGGTGGTTAAGAAAAGCTTCCAATTCCGGGTGCCAGCAAAATACAGAACAGAGACAGCAAGAGGCGTTTCTATTCGGTTTTCCCGCTTTTGCCTCCAAACTTTCAAGCCAGGGAGGCGGTCCACCCAGGCGGCCTCTTTAGGCTTTGACGGCACAAGAAGAAACAACTGGGAGAATCCAAGACGGTGGAAGGCTGGAACCGGAGACGACCGAGAACGGAGAAAGTACCAACTGCTGAGTCGTTATGAGAAGTTGGGCGGCGTCGCAGTCCGGGGGTTGGGAGATGACTATTCGCAGTTGCTCGTTGTTGCCGGCCCGAACACGGGTCAGACAACACCAATTGGGGGAGGGAGGTTCTGTAGGAGCGGGGAAATGGCGTTCTCCCCCACGCTTGAGGTGTTTGCGGGGCCCCAACAGGTGTCAGCATCGCGTGACGCTGAAAGGGACTTTGGTCACGCAAAGGGTGATGGGGACAGTGTCGCCGTGGTGAGTTGGAGTTGGCGGTCTACGACGGCTGAGAATTTCTAGATGACACATCCGCCCGTGTTTGCTCATCTGCCCTACTAGCTCGATTACCGGCCCAACTTCAGCGTTAGTGCTAAGCACGTGAGTAGTAGTAGTTGAATTAGCACAATAAAATCTTACACATACTATCACACATGATAAAAATGACACTTGATGATAATGAAATGTAATGGATAAAAAACAAAGGTAATAGACTGATGAAATATTTTAGTTAGCAATCAGTTGACTTTCTCCTATCCATAGTGTGACGTTATCAAGATTACATATGTTTCATTATGCCATGTGCATGTTCACATCTTAAATAAATACAAAAATAGCAAGAAATCAAATGAGCAACATGAAATGTACTAAGATCAAAAGTTAAGGGTTCAAGCAAGTTGATGAACTAAAAATCGATCCATGAAACTAATTTTTTCTAGTCATATTCATAATTATTATTCAAAATAATTTACATAAGAACAACTCAATTAATGATGCATTGACCTCCTTCCACATGTAGTGTGTCACTACCAAAATTACACTTGTTCCCTTTTTTGACATGTGCTTGTTGATGACTAATATATAATCAGTACTCATAATAATTTATATACAACCCGCTAAAAAGGAACAACAGAGCTAGTGTAACACCACTCCAAGTACATATACATCAGCAGAAGCAAACCCTATGTTGTCCATAACATAGGTCACTCAGCTTGGAGGAATGTCACAAAACACGATATACATAGTAACAGGATAAATGAAACACCATGAATTAATTGGAAATATAGATTCATCAGATGTCATTTGCAAGAGGAACTTATAATGTAAACTATCTCATCTTTGAACTAGAATCTAATACATGAAAGGTACAAGAAATCTAGGGCACAAATCTTCTTTGAAAACTTGTTATCGAATCTTCTAAGGTGTAGATGGCACCTCACCAAGCTAATGTCTCCTTTGATGCTAGCTACTCTGAAGGGCTCGCTTCAACTTTCCCTTGCTCATTTATCTAGGAACATCACGTCTCATGGTCATACGAAACAAAGCAACAACATAAGTAAGTGATACTATGCATTTTATAAGAATTGAAAAATAAGAATATGTACTTGAATTTCAAATAAACATGACATGACTTAACATTAAGAATTATCATTACACTTTAACTTTCATTACATCAATGAATTAAGAAATGTTGCTATATGCATTCTCTATGTAATTGCCCACATGGGGGCACATCATGCTCAGAAAGCCCATCATTGCTAGGAAGCCTATAACGACCATAAAGGTCCATCATTGCGAGAAGCATATAATAAGTTGTGTAATTCTCTTATCTTAATCGTTTACATCAATGTTCTTATCTTTCCATCAATGTAAATTGTCCTCATCCAATAATTGCACGAAAGTGCTCATCATGCCAGTTAAGGCTCATCTTAGTTGCACCAAAGTGCTCATCAATGCCATAAAGACAAAATTACATCAAGAGGAACATTTCATAACTTAAGTGCATTATCTTAATCGTCATGGGATTCCTCTCTCTTAATCTTGAAATAACATTAGATGATTTACATGATTATTTCCTTAATATCTTAATCATTACATGATCATACACTTAAACTAATGAGAATTAGTGATGACCATAGAAGTTTATTAATATAACAAACCACATGCAATAATATAATATGAGGCATCATCATTATCTTAATTTCAATTCATTAACTTGGAATTTTAAAGCATAATCTTAAACCATACATAACATGAAACTCATTCAAGGTACATATTCATAGTGGCATGATCCACTTACCTAGAGAAAAGTAAATCCTAATTTAGTCCCTCTGATCTCAAGTCAATCCTATGCTCCTAAAAATTACATGATTTATATTAATTATCACTTTAAATACCACCATGAACCCTAATTTAAGTCTTTTAAGGAAACATGGTTAGATGTGGTAGAATTAGGGTTTGAAAATCATAAAATCAGATTCTACTTGCAAAATCCTTTCCAAATTTTTTATATTAACCACTGATTATTATGAATTTATGAATAATCACCCAATCAAAAATCCAGGTGTGCCTTATTATCCAAATCAGCGGCCAATTGTTCCCTCTCTGTTGTGGCCCAAAGGGTGTCGGCCACTTGGAGGTGGGTCCCTCTTATCCATCATGCATGGTAGAGAGCCAATCAAGGTGTAAGGCCCCTAACCAAACTTTCTAGATAACCTTGTTTGCTTTGCTTGACATGATGCTTAGAACCTTAATCTTATCTCTTTAGATGCCTTAATAACATGTGACAAGCTTATGTTTTTAGTTTGGTCCTATTTGGTTGATGTTTGAGCTAGTTATGCTTGCTTTCAACCAAGTTGCAATTCACTCGTGTTGAAGGGTTATCTTGTAATTTGTCACATGTTGGATGTGCCTCACATGTTTTAGCATCATGACAGAGAGGATGGTTCTTTGGGGTGTCTTGTTATGATTTGGTTTAATGAGTAGAGAAGTGGTGACATGTTGATTGTTGTTTTGAGGGTTTGCTTAGATGCCCTAGGTTGATGTTGACCTTATGTTGACTGTTTGAGTCAATGACCTTTCAGCGACCATCCTTGATGTTTCTTGGTGATTTCTCTATGGATGAAGGTGGTTGGTGTAACATCCCCGACCTGGGTTAAGCCTTAACCCTAGGGGTTTTACTTAATCAAAGTTCATTAGATCCTTAATTTTAGTTTGTGAAAAATAATTAAGTCTCAAGAGGAACTTATGTTTCAATTTTGGCCCTATTTGAACAATGTTGAAGCAATGTTTGCTTGTTTTGGACTAAAGTGCAATTTACCCAAGTTGAGGGGTTAATTTGCAATTTGTGCATGATAACATGTTCATCATGTTTTGAAGCATCATGAGAGTGAAGATGATGCATAGGTATGGCTTGTGATGGCCTGAATTCTAAGAAAGAGCTGATAAAGTAATGTTTGTGCACAAAAACCTAGTTTTGGTGTAATGTGCAATTTACCCAAAACCAAGGGTTCAATATGCAATTTACCACTTCAATAAGGTCCCTAATGTGTCTTGGCATCATGTAGAGAAAAGAAAATGAGAGGGACTTCTCATTTGAATTAAGATGGAGGAGAGAGAATCTTGATATTAAAATAATCAAGATTAATGCCTAATTGAAACCCTAATTCAATTTAGGACAAAAATAAATAAAAATAATTGAAGGGCTTTCAACCAAAAACGAGATGGTTGAGTTTGCTCAAGTGTGAACAGCCTTGTGCCTTGCAAAGGCACGAAAATATCTTAAGAAGGTGAAATTCCACTCACCTTATTATAAGGAAAATAATTTCCACTCAAAAAGATATATTAATATTATAATGGATTAAGGTGCTTATTTTCTTTTCCCTTAATCCATGGATAATGGAAGTGAATTCGGTGTCTTTGATTTGCCTTTGCATGCAAGCAAAACAAGGAAGAATAGGTGGTACCATTTTTGGAATTAATTGAATTTTAATTAAACATTTTCTCTTTCATCGATTTCTTATAAAAGAACCTTTTTCCAACCCACCTAAGGGTCTTTTTCGATTCCTTTTCTTCCCCTTGCTTGCAAAACTGACCAATAAGGCTAAGGACATCAGGGAGCACGTCCCCAACCTGTTGGTAAGCCTTTCATCTTCGTTCTTCATGATTTCATGGTGAAAATCATAAAACAATGTGTAATTCCTTCATTTCTTAACTCAATCTTCAATTCTAGCCGATCATTTCACTCCAAATCTTGAAGTTGATCCTTGGAATAGTTGGATAATCTTCATACACCATTAGATCCGTGTAGCTTGGAGCTTGGAGATCAGATTTGAGGCGGGTTTTATAACTTGAACCCTTTTACATTGTTATTCAACCATTAATCTTGTAATTTCAATGATTCCTTCATTATCTTGATTAATTTCTGGTTGAAATTGATTAATTCATGAAATCAGAAGTTGTTAGAACTTCAGGGATGAAGCTTGATGATGATGACATCATCATAATCACACACCTCCCCAAATATCTTGGGCAAACTGTTTGGAAGTTGGGACCAAACCAAACAGTTTGCAAACCGTTTGGGAGAAAATGGTTTCAAAACCATTTGAGGGAGTTGACCAAGGGTTGACCGTTTTATATTCCTGTTCATAATTATTTTGGTTAATGACCCACCACATTTTATGGGTTAACTCCAAAGAAATCGTGAGTTGAAGGCTAATCAATTAGGTAAACCTAATTGGATTAAGTGCTGATTTCCAACCTGATTAACTTGACCTTTTTGGGAAAACGGTTTCAAAACCGTTTGAGGGAGTTGAACAAGGGTTGACCGTTTGATATTCCTGTTCATAATTATTTTTGTTAATAACTCACCAAATTTTATGGGTTAACTCCCAAGGAATCATGAGTTGAAGGCTAATCAATTAGGCAAACCTAATTGGATTAAGTACTGATTTTTCAGCTTGGTTAATTTAACTTTTTGGGCAAACGGTTTCAAAACCATTTGAGTGAGTTGACCCAGGATTTACCGTTTGATATTACTGATCCTAATTATGTTTTCTAATGACTTACAAAATTTGAGGGGTTAATTTCCAAGAAATCGTGAGTTGAAGGATAATCAATTAGGCAAACCCTAATTGGAATTAGTGCTGAAATTCTAATGAGTTGATTTGGGATTTTGGGTTGATTAGCCCAAATGGTTTCAAAACCATTTGGGGATCACCCAAACGGTCTCAAGACCGTTTGGGGGTAACCCAAGACCGTTTGAAGGTCTAGGGTCAAGTATGGATATGTGTTTGAAGATCCAAAGATGTGGTATGAACCCTAATCGGCTAAGTGCTGGTTTTGCAAGTGATTGAGTTGATGTTTTGGGTTGATTGGCCCAAACTGTTTCAAAACCATTTGGGGATCACCCAAGACCGTTTTTAGGTCTGGGGTTAAGTATAGTTGACCAATTGAAGTTCCAAAGGTATCAAATCATTTTGCAATTAAGTGCTAATTTGATGATCAACTCAATGGATCACACCCCAATGGAATTTCACTAGAATCCAAAGGTTGGATGAGCCAAACGGTTTCAAAACCATTTGGAGCTCATCCAAATGGTTTCAAAACCGTTTTGTGATCACCCAAGACCGTTTGGAGGTCTAGGGTTGAGTATGGTTAGGTGTTTGAAGGTCTAAAGGTACCAAGTTGATTTGCAATCAAATGCTGATTTGGTGATCAATCCAATGATCCAAACTTTAATTGGTTGACTTGGATTATGATGTGGACATGGGAAAATGGTCTCAAGACCGTTTGAAGGTCATTCAAACGACCTCAAAACCATTTGGGGTCAGGTCATGCTCAATTTGGATGATGGTTCAATGTTTTCAATGTAACTAATCTTGCATTGATTAATGTTGAAGGATCAACGATTCCAAACCCTAATTCAATTGATTTAAACCCTAATTGATGATCAATTGAGGGTCAATTGAGGGTCAATTTAGTTGAAGGTTGACCTATTAAACTCATTTGAAGTATGATTATAGGTCCAATTGATGATTGGTTCCATGAATTCAATGATTGAAGGAATCAACATTGGAAACCCTAATTCAATTGGATACCTTATGTAATGGAGGTCCAATATGATTGAATCTTTGAGAATTAAGATGATGAATGTTCTATTAATCCAATGATGATTAGTAATGATAATCAATGAAGGTACAAAGGTTGAAACCTTAATAGTACCTAAGTTATTAGTACCAATTAAGGGGTGAATTCTTAATTGCTTATAAGATCAATAACTTGATACACTATGTTAATCATAGTTGTATGTACTTGATTGAAGGGTTGATGTGACCTAATCAAGTTGAAAGGATGAAAGATTAGAATTCATATATAAATAATCATGTAGTGATCTTTTGTAGCATGACCGTGCAAGGTAGCACGGTCGTGGTAGCTTTACTTTGCACGACTGTGCAAGGTAGCACGACCGTGGTGGCTTCCCCTCACACGGCTGTTCTTGGTTGCATGGCCGTGGTGCTCTATGATTGACTTAGAGATGATTTGAAAGTGACCTAATATGGTCGTATACCTTGATGTGTTATAAGTCCAATACAAGTGAATGAAGGATACATGAGATATGTGATGGGAAACCCTAATCCTGGTAAAGGAATAAGGGTGATACCCTTGAAATGATGATACATTTGTTTTGCATGGTGTTGATAGATAATTGATGTACTACTATCATATGTGCTAACCATGCAGGTATCATGAGATGATGGGCATATAGCCAGGTATGAGCTATGATGTGATATTAAATTGAATTGTTTATTGGGCTTTGTGTGCCATAATATACCTTGTTGCCTGGTAAGTGGTAGCAAGAGAGTTAATGGGCCTCAAGTGCTATGATGGATGCTTGTGTAGCAAGTATCATACTTATCTTGGTCAGATGACCTAAAGGTGTTAGTTACCTGAGAAAGTGGTAACAATGCTCGGGTGATGAGCTAAGGGTTTGAATACCCAGGATCACATGGTTATGGTATTGAAATTGTGAAGGGATGAGAATTCCCAGTGTTGAAATGAGGGATTGAGATCCCAATGTATTACAAAGATTAAGAAGTATATTGCTGAAAATAAATACATGTTTCTTTATAGCATTGTGTTAATAAGTGATGTTTGAAAACTTGGCTGATGCTAAAAGAATATGATAATGTACTTAATTAATCAAGTGAAATCTATTCATGTAGTGCTCTGACCATAGATCCATCATCGTCATAAGCAGGTGATAGTGAAACATATTTTCCTAAAAGATCTCCTAGAGTTCGTATATTTTGAATATACGGGGGTGAATGGGGGAAAATATCCGTACGTCTGGATTGAGTAAATTGAGAGAAGGTTAATAACAAACCTCTCAATTACTCAGGATTTTGGGATGGATGTATCACGAATCTCCCGAGGATACCGGGTCGATGGGGTAAAACTCTCGATCTCGAAGAGAGTGCAGTTGAGGCTGTAACTCTATAGCTAGATGCCACTATACCCTGGCGGGCTATTTTAGAAGAGACACGAGATGTCCTGCAGGTTCTCTCGCACTGACCGGGAGGCAGTGAGGTCATGGGAATCTGACTCTTTCTTGACCTTGTATGGTACCAATTTCGACTCCTAGAAGTGGTCGGTTGGAGTATGAGGGGTATACCTCATCTCCTCGGAGCTTAAGTTATGTTTGCAAAATGTAATCAGCCGAGTAGCATATTTGCATAAGTTTGAAATACGAGAATCACCGGTTGAGTTTATCCTGCTTAGCATGTTCTAGAAGCATAAATGTTATCTGTGTTTTTCAATTCTTTATTGAATAAGTGACATGCTGCTTAATCAAGTTATAGCTGATATACTTGTATAAGAATGTTGCTCTAAACTGCATAGATATTGAGTTATCTGATGTTGATTACTTATGATTCCACTGTTCAGTTTATTTCCATTAAACTACAATAACAATGTTTTCGGCAGATAGTTATATCTCTCACTGGGGCAATTTACATATTGTCTCACCCCCGTGGGATCAACATTTTTAGGTAACCGCTGAAGAAAAGGCAAGGAACCTATTACAGCGGAAGAGCAGCATCAGCAGTAGTAGGGACAACAGTAAATCCCAGGTGGGGATATGAGATGTCAAGTTGTATATAGATAGTCCTATGAGTCATCTCTGTACTCTCGGGTCCTAGGAGTAATGTTTTGATGGACCGATTTGAGATTTTGGCTTTAAGCCTCGAGGGTTTTATACTACCTGTGTACAGTTTAGACAGAGTAGTTGATGTTTGTATTCCTCAAGAAATAATAGTACATGAGATGTATATGTGAACTAGGATGTAAAGTTTTACTTTGGTTCTGAATGAAAGAGTTTTCCTGTGAATGAATCTCTTTGCAAATGGTTTTAATTTTCACTAATTTTTGCTAATCCGCATGTTTTATTAGTGTTAATGACACTTGTTATCTTATTGATGGCGGGTGTCGTTACAGTTGGTGTGTTTGGATAGGTTCCCTTCAGTCGAAGAATGGTGGAACTCCCCTTTTGGGTCGAAGATGACCTAGGGTTTGGTTTGGTAGCTTGAGTGTCTTCGACCATAAGCCCTTATGGCCATGTTTTATCTTCGACTGATGGTCTTATAGGACCAAATGATGTCGTTGACTTACTTTGGTTTTCACAACCTATCTTGCATGAATGGTTTTAGTGCTTGTATGGTGGTTCTTTGGAGGAAATGTGGCACATATGTGCATGACACATAACCCCTTTCACCTCTCTCTACCTTTGGGTATATGTACCCTTTCTTTCACATGTATATGATCCTTTTGCAGCCTCTTTCCCTCTCTCATCTTTGGAGATCGTCCCTAGAAGCTTGGTGGTGAAGAAGAGTTCATCCTTGGAGCTTAGGTGGCCGACCATCTTGCATGTGGTGATCTTAAGTTGTAGCATCATCTCTTATTGCTTTGTTGATGATCTTTGATCCTTGGTAAGTGATCCAACCTTTTGATTTCATTTCTTTGTAAAACCCTACATCTTTCTTATTCTCTTGGATGAATCCATGGAGCTTCTATGGTGGTGCTTGTGTTGGGATGGAGGTACTCCTCTTTCTTGGGTTGAATCCTTGGTTCTCCAAGGTAGTGTTCAAGTTGAGAGGAGAAACTTTTCTCTCTTTCTCTCCCTTATTGAGTGTAATTTTCAATTTTGAACTTATTTGCAAATTGTTGTGCCTTGTATGATAGTTTTGGTGAAGATTGCAATTTACCCAAAATGTGGGGTTGATGTGCAAACTATCACCTTTAGAGTGTCCCTTCTCTCTCTTAGAATCATCTAGAGGAAATATAAAGGAGGGGGCACCTTGTTTAAGTCTTGGTTGAGTGATAACACTCTTGGTGGCAAAAGAGTCAAGAAGTGATGAGTGTCTTGAACCCTAGATGGGGTTGTGTCGAGTTATGAAGCTTATATGGGAGTTCCTATCAGCTTTGAAGCCATAGAGGATGTCTCATATCAATTTAGCATCTTTTTGGAAGTATTCATGATGGGATAAGCACCTCAAGTAAGTGAATCCTATCGGTTTAGATGTTCCTTGCAAAAGTTGTATTGGTTTGTACATAAAGTCATATTTGGTTGTGATATATTGTCAAGCAAGATACCCGATGGCCGATATCTTATCTTTGGATTATCCTCATGAGTTTTGCATGACAAGATAATTATGGATGAACGGAGTCACCATGCATGGAAATGTGTCACCTAAGTGCATATGGTGATGACACCACAAACACACACACACACTCTCTCTCTCTCTCTCTTGAACCTCAACTATATAAGCCTCTCTTTTCACCTACAAGTGAAACTTTCGACTCTCATATCATCCTTTTCTTGATTGATGACCATACAAGCTTAAGCAATAGGAAGGAGCTCGAGCATCTTGCCTAAGGTGAAGCCATGATCATCTTCAACCTTGGGTGGATAATGCTTCTCGGGTCATCGTTCCTTTCTTTCTTTTCTTCTTCACCAAGTTCCTAACTAGGGTATCTTCTTTCATATAGAAGTATTGTAATCGAGTCTTATACCTTTGATAAGTCATCTTCAACCTTGGGAACGTGGATATTTGAAGCTTGAAGTTCTTATGGTGATCTTGAGGCAGGTTATATAACTTGAACTCAACTATGTTATTATTCACTTTCAATCATGTAATACTTGATGATTCCTTTTCAATTTTGACTTTCCTTGATTGAATGATGATCTATGAGACCTAAAGGATATATGGGGATGTTGTCCATGAACTAAAGTGTTAATGGATGAAGGTTTGAATCTTGAAGATTATGGAATCACCCATGCACAAACTAATATTGGTTTAGAAAACCCTAACCCGACATGGGGTTATGTGAAGAGGAAACTGATACACATGAGTGCTTAAACTGTTACCGATTTGTTACATGTGAATAACTATAGTTCTTATAGTTGTTTCCATGTCTCCTAAGGCTAGGATAAGGGAAGGACGATATCTTGAAAGGAGAGTGAAAATATGAAGATAATAAGACAACCTGATATACCTTAGAGTGTAGTCTAATACACACTCCTTGAAGTCATGGCCAACACACCAAGTAATGATGAGGTTGATACCTTGATAGGTTAAAGAATATAAGAGTGTTGATGATGGTTAACTCGATATAAGTAAAACCCTAGAGGCTGATATCATTTGGTGATAGCTAAGGTGACACAATAAAAGGTTTCATGGCCGACACATGAAATGACAGTGTGGCCAAAACCCTAGAATATACTATGGATGATATACAAAGTGATATGGTGGCTGATACACACAAAGTGATAGGGTGTTCGATACCCTAAAGTGAGGTCAAGATGTGATGCTTAAGTGAGGTGAAAATATTTTTCTAAAGTATGAATAAGGTGATACACCAAGGTATGGTGAAGGTGATACATCAAGATTTGATTCATGGCCAATATCACCTTGAGCACTTCAAAATTGATATCACCCTAAGCACCTCTAAATCAATATCTCTTTGATGTGCCATGGCTGACACAAGTAAAGAATGTCATGGTCGATACATGTGTCTAGGCTGACACAAGGGTTAGTATGTAGGTCGATACACCTTGATGAGTGTAGGCCAATACACCTTGATGAGTGTAGGCCGATACACCTTGATGAGTGTAGAGTGATACACCTTGATGAGTGTAGGCCGATATACCTTGACGAGTGTAGGCTGATACACCTTGATGAGTGTAGGATGACACATGATGAATATAATTAATTGATACACTGTGAAGTAATGAGATGGATACACTTTAATAAGTGTAGGCTGATAAACCCTAAAGAGGGTTAAGCCAATGTAATAAGTATGTTAAAATCAATATCCTAGTAAGGATGAAAGAGAAACTTGTACTACTCATATGAGAAAGGTATTAATTTGTGATGATAATAAATTGATGAAAATTAATGAGAGTAATTAAGTATACTTGAATACTTATGGAAATAATATAGCTCTTATGATGAGAATTAGGGTTTGGTTGTTAAATATGAACTTGAATACCCTAATTGGCTACAAGGGGAAAACCCTAACCCTAATTATGAGAGGGTTGCAATTTGAATGATTCTCTTTATGGAATGGTGATGATATTTACTTGATATTGCTTTTACTATAAATCCTAACCATGCAGGTATTATGAGG
Source organism: Alisma plantago-aquatica (assembly GCA_963693085.1). Classification (NCBI taxonomy): domain Eukaryota; kingdom Viridiplantae; phylum Streptophyta; class Magnoliopsida; order Alismatales; family Alismataceae; genus Alisma; species Alisma plantago-aquatica. Next base: position 332,589,784 of record OY856411.1, read on the forward strand.
TGATGAGCATATCCAAGTATGAGCTATGATGATTTAGCATGATACAGATTATATAAGGCCTTGCGAGCCATGTGAAATACTTCTAGAACAAGTATGATATATGTATATGGGTCTGATGACCTAAAGATGATTGTTGCCTGATAAGAGGTGACATTGTTCAATGACGAACTAAGGGTTTGATACCCAAAACATGTAATCATGATAATGATAATGTTGAAGGGATGAGATTCCCAGTAATATGTTCAAGGGATTGAGATCCCATGATGGGTATAACAAGATGTGTTCCAATTGATACAAGATTCTTTGAAAATGTATTACACTTTTCTTTGTATCATTTATCTATAGTTCATGCTTGTCACACTATTTATGCTAAAAGATGTTGTAATATACTTAACATATCAAGTGAAATGAAAAATGTAGTTTGCCCTAGCCATTGATCCATTCAGTGTCAAGATTTGTTGAATGGTGAAATGAGTTTTACTCAAAGCGCATATTATTGAATATGATGGGTGCAAGTTGAGGTATCTCCTTATATCCTTAACTCACAGGATTGGTTGCGGGCCATACCTGAAGAGAGTGTGGTAGAAGGTTGTGACTCAATATGTAATCAAGATTGGTTATAGAACATACCCTGATAAGAATCAGGATTGACTACGGGTCATACCATGATAAGGGAACAACTACAAGTTGTATCTCTCTAGCGATGAGCCTATATATCCATGATAGCTAATTGTAGTTGGACTCATAATGACACTGCCAATATTCTCGTACTAACCGAGGGGGTGAGGTCGTGGAGTCTGGTTCTTCCATGGACCTTGTATGGCACTGATGCTACCTAATTTAGGTTGGTTGGAGCATGAGCGGTACACCTCATCTCCTCAGGGCATAAGATTGATTGATGAAAGATGTAATCAGACATGTAGCATATTTGTTTAAGGATCAAATGTGGGAACATTGAATGAGGCTCTAATTACTTTTATATGTCATAGTTGATAAATGTTATACATGTTCTTCATATTCCTTTTAAAATAGATTAGATTATCTATTGCTTAGTCATAGATATATGAACTACTTTAATGATAAGATTGCTCTAATCTACATGTAACAAGTAGTTATACCTATTTAATATAGTAAATGTTTCTTCTTCTCTCTTTCATAAGATCTATCTGTGATAATAATATTGTTGAAGGAAGGTTATATCTCTCACTGAGATATGGATCTCACCCCGTGGGTTTCCACACTTTTTAGGTGGATGTGCATGAGGAGGTAGAGATTGTGTAGCAGAAAGTGGGTAGCAGCAGCAAGGACAACTATAACAACTCAGGTTGAGTTTGTTGTTATGTGTCTTGTAGATATGGAGTCCTATGTGTCATCCTTATACTCTCAGGTCCTTGGGAGATAGTGTGTAAATAGTTTTATATTCAATCTGAGATTTTGGATACTATGTCTCGATGTATAATTTTTCTTTTGTATATGTTTTGGTAAAGCAATTGACATCTCATATCCTTGCAAGGTGATGGAATGATGTATTGATAACACCCATTTTATGGATGTTAGAATCTATTCTTTAATATCAAAAACTATCTCAAACTTTCACTTCCTCCTAATTTTTGTTCAAGTATTAGACCATTTATGCTTTATTTACCTTCTGATCACTTTTCTTATCTTTTGAAAGACTTTTAGACACTTTATGACAAAAAGTATGCCCATCTAACTGATGATTTTATATGTAGACAAGTATATCGGGTTCATTACATTTTCCAACCCGATACCCTTTAATAAGACTGGCAGATAGTAGGCTGGCACCAATATGCATGCCACGATATACAAGCAAAGAACAACCGCTTCAGTTGTTGATCGCAAACTGACACGGTCGCAACCTGACACACAACAACAAGTGAAGACTTGGGATGAGCTACGAGCCAATACAACCAGAGATCGTGATAAGTAGAAAGTCGAGACCACCTCCCTCCATGGGTACCAGAACAGAGATACCATACACGTGGACCAATCGGATGAAGGCATCCATAGTTCACGCGACCTAAAAATAACTCAAGTATTGCACTGTACCAAGGGTTGGAAAATGGAGGATTCGAACCAAGAAGTGGAAACGCTACCAAGTGAGGTCCTGAGTGTCCACCTAGTGATCATTTAGGTGGGCATGCTCTTATTTTGAGAAGGAGGGAGAGCTCATTTAGAGATCACTACCATAGTAGGAGGCAGAAGAGAGAGATATTGGTTCTTTACCTTGAAGCTTCCCCGCGCGTGTTAGGTTCCATTCTGACCACTAAACCTGAGAGGGTGGTCAGATAGATTAGCCCGACATGGGGATGACAAGAACCCAGATAGTGTTTGTCCTGAAATGGTCATTACCTGACATGGTGGTTTCCCTATATGGTCGTACCCTAACATTATCACGGCCTGATACGATCTTTACCCAAAACGATCGTCGCCCGACATAAGTCGTGACCCGACACAATCTTGACATTCATCTATCCCTATTACCAGTCTAACTCAGTCTTAGGTTTCATCTACTATGCCTATCAATTTCCTAAATCAAGGATCCCGATACCCATCTTCCCTATTCTTCATGTTTCCTTAAATATTAGCCATGTATTGTAATTAAATCATTACATTTCATATTAATGCAAATTATTGATTATTTCCTATAATGTCCACCTGTGTGACTTTATTCAGTCAATCAATTTATCTTATACCCTAATTCTCTATTCTTCTTGTCTACACATTCTTGATTAGCTATGAAAAAGTGTTTTCTGACCTGACCACCTTTGAGAGAAGGAAGTCACATACATATAGAATTTGGGATAACCCTGGCATATGAGAATACCCAGGTTTAGATCTTTCTTTAGAAAAAAATCTCTTGCGTGAAAATCTTGGTTTTAAGTTTCCTCGAGAGAGGATTCTATGATTTGGTTTTCCCTTAGCACAATTTTTGAGATAAAATAGTGGCAAATATGAATCCTCAAAAGTTTGTAAGACTATTATCTTTCTTCGTGTTACACTTGAAACATGAGAACTAACCCTTTAGTTCCATTTATTACAAATATAAAACTCTGCTAAAAATTAGTGAAACCCCAAAAAGCATCCTAATCATGTACTTTACTAGTAATCCCCTTCTCGTAGGTAGATTGTGTTTCATTTTTTATTCCTTTAGTGATATGTGTATGCTTCATAGCGTACTTCCACCCTCTATCAAGTTTCCAACGTCTTTGACAAACCAGACTTGGTTGCCAGAATGTTTACTCTCCTCGTCCTTATGTGTAACATACTGAAATGTGTATACTAAATCTATCTTGAACTATAATTCATCACTTTTCCAAAATTGAACTTATCCCTTCAATCCAAATCTGATTCAATTATTCTAACAAATTATTCGATACACATCAGTCTTCATTTGATATTCTTGCCTTCAATTGAAATCTTCTTCCTCACATGATAATGTTTACAAATGAATCCCTCAATTAGTCTCGTGAGCCACTTTGGCATTGTTTACAACAATTTGGCATCCTTGTTCTCGAATAATTTGGTTTAGACTAATATTTTAAGCTAACATATGCTTCTAACTAATGGGTTTGGAATCACTACAAAACATTAAGGACCAAGAGATATCCATTTTTTATATATTTTGGGAATAATTAGAATTAACCACATCATGACTCTAACTATACGAATTAATATTTCTAGTGTGTAGATTTAGTAATGATTAAATGCATGGTCAATTTCTTAAAATGCTTGGGATTCTGATTTGGAAGTCATAAAAGATTTTGGAAGATAATGGACTTTTTATCATAATTAAATTTTCTATTTATTAGCTAAACCGAAAACAAAGAATACACCATCTCGGTTGGGACTTATCTCCTCCTCACAAGGAAACGGCGATGAAGCCGTTTCTCATCTCCAAAACCCATTGCCCGATTGTTTCTTCTTCCGTGACTGAACACGACCGTGCGGTGCTTGAAAGGAAACGACCACATGATGTCGTCCGTTTTCTCTGCCTCCTCCTTCTCCTCCTTTCCCCTCCCCCTCGTCAGTGCATGAGAACGCCGCGCTCCACGTAACGTCGCAAACGTTGGCCGTTACAGAGATCTCAACGAATCCTCCTCCTTTCCCACCCTGGTGGTAGCACTTCAAGGGACCTCCCCGGTGCCCTAACATCATCTCCCTCCTATATATATGCAACTATATGTGGATCTGCAAACTCATCACAAGGACACGAACCCGACGCCGCCCTGCCTTCTTCCTGTCGTCAGCACCACCCGGATCCGGCATACCTCGCCAGCCGCGACCCTGCCACTCCACATGCCGATTGATAGCACTGCAGAACTGCCTCCATTCTCCTACGCCGCCCGGCCAACAGGGAGCCTAGCCACCACCACCACGGTACTGCACTGCCTAGCAGGCTCCATGGTGTTCGAGACTAGTGCCGCCACCAACGTTGTCCCTCGCCAGTAGAAGATCACCTCGTCAGCACACATCGACCAACACCACCATCGCGTAGGCATCGCCCTGTTCGACTCTACCAAGTCGGATCATCATCTACCTCTTCTCCTCCTCCACCTATCAATCACAGCGCCGCCGCCTCTTTCCTAAACCCGTCAGTTGCCGTTTGGGCGCCAGCGACGTCAACACCTGGGCACCCTCACCTGGACGGGCGTCGCTCCAAGCTCAGCCACCCTCAAGTACAACGCCGCCGGGTTGGGCAGGCTGTAGATCGGTGACCTCCACCATGACAACCACCGCTCCTCCTCCTAACCCCGTGCTCCCCTAATATCCATACGCCACCAGCGGCGCCCGCGGCCTCCACCTCCGGCGGCAATCCCGTCGGCCTGCATCTGTGCGCCACAGCACCTCGATGCCATCAGGACTGCTGCTGCAAATCGACGACCCCGTTCTCTACCGATCCGCTTCAACGCCGACCTGCAACTATTCCGAACCATGACCAATGGCGCCTAACCAGAATCTGCCACCATTACTTGGTCTTGACAAAGCAGAGGACAGCCTTCCAACACCACGATGCCTACTGCTCCAGATCTACCTCCCCGCCACGGAGCCAACCTTGACCATCCTGCAACCATCTCGCTATCAGCCTGCAATCACCTGACGATGGCTCACATCTCGGTTGTACGGGCTAGATCTGGGGACCTGCAGCCACAAACCCTGCCGCTATAGGGACCTTCAACCCCTAGCAGATCGCTGGAATTCGCAGCTAGCCTCCATGAACCTCGTCGCCTCACAACATCTTGCTTCAACCTGCCTGACTAACCCTCTTCAGACCATCGCGCCACCAACTCCAGGCCAGGAAAAAAAAAGGATTCTGATGCAGATCTACAACCTAGTGTGCCACTGCCACCGGCATATGAATTCATCACAGCATATCTGAAATTGATCTTGCTTCCTTCATACAGATCTGCAGTGGGTAAGTCAATTTCTGGTTATTTGTTAATTTTGGTTAAGAAGGTGAGATATTGATTAAGGGATTGGGTACAAATCTTAACGTGAAAATGTATAAGTGCTAAAATGTTAATAGATGCAGACGTATAAGATGCACATGCTAATCTCCACGTAAATCATCCTTATTAAGTATATATGCCCTGCTATGGGTACAATGCAAATCGCAAATTATATAAACAACTAATGACCTCCACGTACATCCACTCTACTTTCCAACTAGCTGCTACGTGATTGATGAATAAGAAAGATTTAGATAATAGCTGTTGCGTAATAGGACTATTCTTAGTAAACAGGTTCAATTCTTAATCATTTTACTGCACTATATACATGTACCCATATATCTTATTAGCAAGATAGATGTTTGTAATCTCATAGAGTATACAATATTCATAGTAATTAATTAGATAACGTAACATGGTATGTATATAACAAATTATAATAGTAATATAGTTCAATGGACTGTTTCCAAGTAATAATCCGACTAGTATGTATATTATGAAGGTAAACTGATGTATTAATGCCAATAGCTATAACACTATGGAGGACTTTAGAAATAGAAAGAGAATATAGGACATTAGATCAAAGTCTAAAATACGAATTTTGGTAATTGAATAGGAAATTGTGAGGATGACATATACACCTAATATTATAGTCTCTAACCAAATAGTGATATGTATATGTGATCACGACCCTACCTTAGAAAGGACGTAAACATACTTATGACTTTATGCCCACTTAATAACATGACAAACCTTGAGAAAGAATAGAATGAGGTTAATAATAATACTATGTAATGGTTATCTACAATATAAGGTAAATGGACTAGTAAATTTATTATATACTCAACTCAACTAGATACCCTAACAAGAGAAAGAATAGAAGGACTGTGAAATAGTAACAATCCAATGTGGAAAATAAATTAATCCTAGATAAGACAAATTGAATAACATTGATTCCAAGTCAAATGGTGACAAGATTGTTATTCTTTGTAGCTACCTCTTCATAAATCTTGGAGACACATTATGATTTTGCAATCGTTGAAGCCCTGAATAATTGAGGTACTATTCCTCTATTTCATTGTTGAACTATTTTCCCTCTTGATGACATACATATATCTTGATTCGTGGTGAATTCTATATAGTTTTGAAACCTTTATTTATTCTTGAAAGTTCACCACTCTCATTTTACAATTGATGAAATATTGTTGATAAAATATTTTGGCACTGGACTTGATCTATTTGGAGTTTTGACTCCATGTGGACTTTGGTCCCTTGGGCTTTGGCCCTTTAGAGCTTTGGCTCACTTGAGTGGTCCAAGTACCCCACAACCCTGCACAGTGGATAGGGATTAGTTGTCCCCCAGTTAACTGGAATAGCTAATAAGGCACTGGTGTCGTTCTCTCCTAGAGTGTGAGAACACAAGGCACTTAGCCCTAGAAAAGATATGATAGGAAGGTGCCAAAACTTGCCAAATAGAATATTTTGAAATTGATATACCTTGTGAATAGCTTGGATAAATTTTGCATACTTGAATTATTGAATCTTGCTTAATGATATTCTTGTGAAAGATTTGCTATTTTGAAGTTGATATTGGAATTTCTTTTTGTAAGCCTTTAGTCCACCAAATAGTCCTTTCCTAACTTTTATTATACATCTAAACCTATTTTGTGCATAGTTCAATTACTTGGATTTAGTACCAGCTTTGCTGACCCTTTATTTTTCCCTTCAATGGGGTTCATGTGTGGTTTCATTCCCTCTGGGAACTCATGGGCAGGTGATAGATGGAAGAACTTGAAGAGACATGCACTGGGTAGTCCTCCGTTGAAGACTAGATAGAATGAATTATATTCCTTAAACTTGTAATCATATTTGTAAGCTTCCACAACTCTGATGTACAAGCATGATTGTAATAAAGATTGTTTATACTTTTGATACATTTTGTAAATATTTGATCGTAAAGATCGGGTCTTTACAACATGGTATCAGAGCCATAAACGGTCGGAACTCATGCATGTCTCGTGGAAATTAGGGCTAAGTAGGAACACAAATGGAGTAGTAGGACATAGGAAAAAAATAGTTAGACCATGAATCCTGGTATCATTGACCTTGTTATTAAGAAGTACAGGGGATACAAGTAGAAATCACAGTAGCCTAGGAGGTGAGACATGTACCCTAAATTAGAAAATTTATGAGACATACCTAGTTAAACTATTAGATTTTGAACTTCTATAGGCATGGATTTATATGAAAATATTGTTGAGAAAGAAGTGTTTGAGATACATGTGTGTAATTTTATATTTAGATTATTAAGGTATAGGAATGCTTTCTCTTTAGATTCTAACACTCAAAAATATGAAAAAAAAATAGAAATATATAATGGATATATGATATAACCCTAAAATTATATGAACATATGAAAATTTCAATCTAAATCATGAACATGGTTAAAATTTGATTAAGAAAAAACTACCTAATAAATTATAATAATTCATCACCATGTAAATGGAATGAGCGGAGGTGTCTAAGGAAGGATGTATAGTGAAGGTTCTGGCATAATTACTCCCAATCCACTTAGGTGGTGGTGGGGTTTCCTCACTATACATACCGACCCGGCCAAAGTGAATTTCATTACTTGGGGAAAACCCTAATGTTGAATAAAGGCACAAAAAAAAAGTATATATAATCACCTTCAATAGAGAGAAAATAAAATATAATATGCTAAGAGTTATGAAGAAAAAAAAATCTCACTCAAAAAAAAAAACCAAAAGGGAGAAAGAAAAATATAAATGTGTTTACTTAAAAGAATGTGAACGTTTACTTGACCATACATTTGACTTGTATGCCTTCGTTATAAATACTCAGAGTGAATGAAAAATGTTGAAAATACAAAATATGAAACATATATTGAGAAAAGAAATGATTAGGAAAACTATACAAATGGAAATTAAAATAACAATATACTCATATAAGTAGAAAATTGAGAAAAAGAAACAATTGGATAGGACATAGTGAGTATTATGTAGAATTAAGATAAAATGATGAAATCATCTATTTTTGTGAACTTCTAATATATATGTACATAATAATAGATAATTAATACAATATAGACATCTTAGAGAAATAAAACCCTACCTTAAAATTTAAAAATAGAAGTATGTCAAAACTCTTGACCCATAGATCATCACACAAATATATGTGACAAAAATAGGTAAAAAAGTATTTTCTATGGTCATGACCTTGGAAATTTTGTTAGTTATAGATAAAAGGTCACAAATACAATATTATATACATACACATAAGAAATAGAAGGTAAAAAAAAATTATACACAATATAAACATCATTGTAACATTAGTGACAAATATGTGAGATTAAAATTGATGTACCGAATATTGACCAATAAGCTTGGATTTTAACTCAAACTTGTGATAATGATGACCAAGACTAACAAATTGAATATTTTAACTTTCATATTAGAATAAGATGTTAGAAGACTGATGGGTATATTTTCAAAGTAGAATTTGAAGCTAAACCAATTTAGTGACCCCATAAGATAGTAAGAGGATAGTTGGATCATCATAAATAGGACCTACGACAATTGAAGGAAACTTGGGATTGCATTAAGTTGACACTTCAACAAGAAAAATTATTGTGTTAGAATATTTTGTGGATCAAACTATAGTAGGATTATCACCATTAAGAAATATTCGATTTCGGGGACGAAATCTCTTTGAAGGGTGGAAGAGTTGTAACATACTGAAATGTGTATACTAAATCTATCTTGAACTATAATTCATCACTTTTCCAAAATTGAACTTATCCCTTCAATCCAAATCTGATTCAATTATTCTAACAAATTATTCGATACACATCAGTCTTCATTTGATATTCTTGCCTTCAATTGAAATCTTCTTCCTCACATGATAATGTTTACAAATGAATCCCTCAATTAGTCTCGTGAGCCACTTTGGCATTGTTTACAACAATTTGGCATCCTTGTTCTCGAATAATTTGGTTTAGACTAATATTTTAAGCTAACATATGCTTCTAACTAATGGGTTTGGAATCACTACAAAACATTAAGGACCAAGAGATATCCAATTTTTATATATTTTGGGAATAATTAGAATTAACCACATCATGACTCTAACTATACGAATTAATATTTCTAGTGTGTAGATTTAGTAATGATTAAATGCATGGTCAATTTCTCAAAATGCTTGGGATTCTGATTTGGAAGTCATAAAAGATTTTGGAAGATAATGGACTTTTTATCATAATTAAATTTTCTATTTATTAGCTAAACCGAAAACAAAGAATACACCATCTCGGTTGGGACTTATCTCCTCCTCACAAGGAAACGGCGATGAAGCCATTTCTCATCTCCAAAACCCATTGCCCGATTGTTTCTTCTTCCGTGACTGAACACGACCGTGCGGTGCTTGAAAGGAAACGACCACATGATGTCGTCCGTTTTCTCTGCCTCCTCCTTCTCCTCCTTTCCCCTCCCCCTCGTCAGTGCATGAGAACGCCGCGCTCCACGTAACGTCGCAAACGTTGGCCGTTACAGAGATCTCAACGAATCCTCCTCCTTTCCCACCCTGGTGGTAGCACTTCAAGGGACCTCCCCGGTGCCCTAACATCATCTCCCTCCTATATATATGCAACTATCTGTGGATCTGCAAACTCATCACAAGGACACGAACCCGACGCCGCCCTGCCTTCTTCCTGTCGTCAGCACCACCCGGATCCGGCATACCTCGCCAGCCGCGACCCTGCCACTCCACATGCCGATTGATAGCACTGCAGAACTGCCTCCATTCTCCTACGCCGCCCGGCCAACAGGGAGCCTAGCCACCACCACCACGGTACTGCACTGCCTAGCAGGCTCCATGGTGTTCGAGACTAGTGCCGCCACCAACGTTGTCCCTCGCCAGTAGAAGATCACCTCGTCAGCACACATCGACCAACACCACCATCGCGTAGGCATCGCCCTATTCGACTCTACCAAGTCGGATCGTCATCTACCTCTTCTCCTCTTCCACCTATCAATCACAGCGCCGCCGCCTCTTTCCTAAACCCGTCATTTGCCGTTTGGGCGCCAGCGACGTCAACACCTGGGCACCCTCACCTGGACGGGCGTCGCTCCAAGCTCAGCCACCCTCAAGTACAACGCCGCCGGGTTGGGCAGGCTGTAGATCGGTGACCTCCACCATGACAACCACCGCTCCTCCTCCTAACCCCGTGCTCCCCTAATATCCAGACGCCACCAGCGGCGCCCGCGGCCTCCACCTCCGGCGGCAATCCCGTCGGCCTGCATCTGTGCGCCACAGCACCTCGATGCCATCAGGACTGCTGCTGCAAATCGACGACCCCGTTCTCTACCGATCCGCTTCACCGCCGACCTGCAACTATTCCGAACCATGACCAATGGCGCCTAACCAGAATCCGCCACCATTACTTGGTCTTGACAAAGCAGAGGACAGCCTGCCAACACCACGACGCCTACTGCTCCAGATCTACCTCCCCGCCACGGAGACCATCCTGCAACCATCTCGCTATCAGCCTGCAATCACCTGACGATGGCTCACATCTCGGTTGTACGGGCTAGATCTGGGGACCTGCAGCCACAAACCCTGCCGCTATAGGGACCTTCAACCCCTAGCAGATCGCTGGAATTCGCAGCTAGCCTCCATGAACCTCGTCGCCTCACAACATCTTGCTTCAACCTGCCTGACTAACCCTCTTCAGACCATCGCGCCACCAACTCCAGGCCAGGAAAAAAAAAGGATCCTGATGCAGATCTACAACCTAGTGTGCCACTGCCACCGGCATATGAATTCATCACAGCAGATCTGAAATTGATCTTGCTTCCTTCATACAGATCTGCAGTGGGTAAGTCAATTTCTGGTTATTTGTTAATTTTGGTTAAGAAGATGAGATATTGATTAAGGGATTGGGTACAAATCTTAACGTGAAAATGTATAAGTGCTAAAATGTTAATAGATGCAGACGTATAAGATGCACATGCTAATCTCCACGTAAATCATCCTTATTAAGTATATATGCCCTGCTATGGGTACAATGCAAATCGCAAATTATATAAACAACTAATGACCTCCACGTACATCCACTCTACTTTCCAACTAGCTGCTACGTGATTGATGAATAAGAAAGATTTAGATAATAGCTGTTGCGTAATAAGACTATTCTTAGTAAACAGGTTCAATTCTTAATCATTTTACTGCACTATATACATGTACCCATATATCTTATTAGCAAGATAGATGTTTGTAATCTCATAGAGTATACAATATTCATAGTAATTAATTAGATAACGCAACATGGTATGTATATAACAAATTATAATAGTAATATAGTTCAATGGACTGTTTCCAAGTAATAATCCGACTAGTATGTATATTATGAAGGTAAACTGATGTATTAATGCCAATAGCTATAACACTATGGAGGACTTTAGAAATAGAAAGAGAATGTAGGACATTAGATCAAAGTCTAAAATACGAATTTTGGTAATTGAATAGGAAATTGTGAGGATGACATATACACCTAATATTATAGTCTCTAACCAAATAGTTATATGTATATGTGATCACGACCCTACCTTAGAAAGGACGTAAACATACTTATGACTTTATGCCCACTTAATAACATGACAAACCTTGAGAAAGAATAGAATGAGGTTAATAATAATACTATGTAATGGTTATCTACAATATAAGGTAAATGGACTAGTAAATTTATTATATACTCAACTCAACTAGATACCCTAACAAGAGAAAGAATAGAAGGACTGTGAAATAGTAACAATCCAATGTGGAAAATAAATTAATCCTAGATAAGACAAATTGAATAACATTGATTCCAAGTCAAATGGTGACAAGATTGTTATTCTTTGTAGCTACCTCTTCATAAATTCTTGGAGACACATTATGATTTTGCAATCGTTGAAGCCCTGAATAATTGAGGTACTATTCCTCTATTTCATTGTTGAACTATTTTCCCTCTTGATGGACATACATATATCTTGATTCGTGGTGAATTCTATATAGTTTTGAAACCTTTATTTATTATTGAAAGTTCACCACTCTCATTTTACAATTGATGAAATATTGTTGATAAAATATTTTGGCACTGGACTTGATCTATTTGGAGTTTTGACTCCCTGTGGACTTTGGTCCCTTGGGCTTTGGCCCTTTAGATCTTTGGCTCACTTGAGTGGGCCAAGTACCCCAAAACCCTGCGTAGTGGATAGGGATTAGTTGTCCCCCAGTTAACTGAAATAGCTAATAAGGCACTGGTGTCGTTCTCTCCTAGAGTGTGAGAACACAAGGCACTTAGCCCTAGAAAAGATATGATAGGAAGGTGCCAAAACTTGCCAAATAGAATATTTTGAAATTGATATACCTTGTGAATAGCTTGGATAAATTTTGCATACTTGAATTATTGAATCTTGCTTAATGATATTCTTGTGAAAGATTTGCTATTTTGAAGTTGATATTGGAATTTCTTTTTGTAAGCCTTTAGTCCACCAAATAGTCCTTTCCTAACTTTTATTATACATCTAAACCTATTTCGTGCATAGTTCAATTACTTGGATTTAGTACCAGCTTTGCTGACCCTTTATTTTTCCCTTCAATGGGGTCCATGTGTGGTTTCGTTCCCTCTGGGAACTCATGGGCAGGTGATAGATGGAAGAACTTGAAGAGACATGCACTGGGTAGTCCTCCGTTGAAGACTAGATAGAATGAATTATATTCCTTAAACTTGTAATCATATTTGTAAGCTTCCGCAACTTTGATGTACAAGCATGATTGTAATAAAGATTGTTTATACTTTTGATACATTTTGTAAATATTTGATCGTAAAGATCGGGTCTTTACATTATGTTTGACCCCAAACTACTTCTTCGACCCGGTACTAGTTGTGGACATCATTAAAGATTCGAGTTTTATCATTTGTAAAAGACTGATACCTATAACCACTTCCCTTTTTTTGGATCTGCATTTGAGGTCGATCACCTTTTTGGTGTCGTTGTCGAGGATGAAGCAACTAGTACTGTTTCATGAACCTGAGTTTATTTGCACTTCACACAAACAAAGATATGTAAATACTAATTTTCTCACCTGAAAAATTTCCTAGACTACAATACTTTCATATTGTATTATTGCATTTTAGGTACATCAATACTCATGGCCGACCAAGATCTTGAAGCCAGGTGTCCCCGATCTTTCATCGAAGTTAGAACAAATGAAGAAAGAAACCCTATTGTAGAGCAGCCACTCAAAGTGGCAAACTTTGAGCTAAAGCCCAATTTTCTCTAACTACTACAACATAACAGGTTCGAGGGAAACAATGCAGAAGAAAACCCTTACAACTACCTGGTGACTTTCAAAAGAACCTAAAAAAATTTCAAAATCAACTGAGTGCCAATAGCATACATCTACAACCAGTGATTTCCCTTCTCTCTGAAGGATAAGGCACAAGAATGGTACTCCAGCCTTCAAGACAGAAGTATTACGAACTGGGAGTTTCTTGCCAATGCTTTCATCTGAAAATTCTTCCCTATTGTAAAAACTATTAAATGCCTGAATAAGATTAGTAGATTCATTCAAAAAGTTTCTAAAAACTTACACAAAACTTGGGAACGCTTTCAAGGATACCAATGTGAATGCCTACATCATGGTTTTTCTGAACCATGTTTAATCACTACCTTCTATAATGGTCTATCAACTGGAGAAAGAAAATCTTTAAACCTACAGTAGGCAACGACTTCCTGGGGGTCAGTGCCCAACGAGCCAGATAGATAATTGACAATATGGTGGCCAATCATCAAGATGGCAATTATGATAAAGGTCTAGCGAATTATGTGTCATCAGCAACACCTTTGGGAGAATCGAATATCATAGAAGCCCTTTCATAAAAGCTGGATAAAATAGTGACTGACGTCCAATCTTTGAAAGATCAACGTTACAAGAGCCAAATGCGACAAAAAGCTGTCAGGAGTTGTGTCACCTGTGGGGGAGCAAACAACCCTATAGAACACTGCCCCTACACTTCTGAGCAAGGTGAGCCAGAATGGAAAAGTACAGAGAAAGTGATGTATGCACAATACAAATGTCTAGATCACCCTAGATTCTCTTACGGTAACACGAGTGCTATAGAAAATGCTCATTAACTAGTCGGCGAAAATTCTTCAGGAATCTCACAAATTCAACATCGACCGACAAACTTCCAATCAGGGAGAAACTTCCAACCAGCTCATAACGCTCAACAAAGACCTTCTATGATGTCTGATCTCATGTCATTCACAAAGAGGTAGAATGATCTAAACGAGCGACTGCATAAAAAATCAGTAGATAGCACGAATCTTCTTAGCCTCATGCAACAACAAATGGGGAACTTCTCTAACCAAATCAAAGACATTCAACAACACAAAAAATTGATCAATCAACAGCTGGCAAGTTTAGCCCAAAATATAAAAAATTCGATGGGGCAACTTCCATCCAACACTGAAGAAAATCCACGAGAAAATGAAATAGCAATGATGGCCACTCTAAGGTCAGGAACTATGTTACACCCTATCATTGACAAGAGAGCCATGATTGAAAAAGAAGCAGTACCAGAAAAAGGCACAGTGAATAAAGAACAGTTTGGAGCTGTAGTCAAGTAGAAGAGGCTTGCTGAGATAAAGAATGATGATGTAGTTACCACAATAAATCCTAACAAGTATGCACCACACATACCATTCCCTCGTGAATTGGTGAAAACCCGGTTGAAAAAGAGGTACAAAAAGTTTTTGGAGGCAGTAAAAAAGCTCCATCTAGACATCCCATTTCTTGATGCAATAGAAGAAAAGCCTACCTATACAAAGTTCTTTAAAGACCTTATATCAAAGAAGAAAAGAGGAGAAGATGTTGAAATAGTAAAGTTGACCCGTATGTCCAGTTCCTTTGTTAGCATGCCTTCTAATAAATATGACCCTAGCACCTTCATTATTCCTTTTCAAGCAAATGACGATGTGATTTGAAAAGGACTAGATGATCTGGGAGCAAGTATTAGTCTTATTCCACTCTCTCTCACCAAACATCTAGGGCTCACTGACATTGTGAACACAAATATGAGGATCCAGCTAGCTGATCACACTTTCACAAAACTTGTGGGAGTAGTGGAGGACGTGCCTATAAGAGTGGGGAGCTTTTTCATCCCATGTGACATTATTCTTATCGATGCACTGGAGGATGCTAACTGTCTAATGATCTTTGGGCAACCTTTTCTTACAATAGGAAGGGCCCTCATCAATGTCGAAGTAGGAATGCTGACTATCCGTGTACGGAGGTGGGATCACCCCCTTACTAAAGAAAAATTGAAGAATTAACATCCATTCCAAACACACTTAAAGGTATGCTAGAATAGGTGAAATTTTTTCAAACTTCAATAAATGGTATTCAAAACAACCAATGTATAGCAGCGGAATAAAAATAATGACTATATTCAATTTTCACAAAAGATTACAAAAGTACATCATAATATTCCATAAGGGTTTACATGTATGATACAACATAAGGATCTAAGTAGAGGGAAATGTAAACCATAACAACTTTGTCTTCAAGCTTTAACTCCTTAAGAAAGTCCAAAACTTCATGCCTTATCATCCAAGTCCTTCACCTAGGGTCGGAAGCATACCCCATCAAGAGGAGAAAATAGATGACATCAACAAAGGCTGGTATGTGCATACTAAATAGGAAATTGAGCAATATATTGAATAAAAGACATCAAATATAAAAGGCTTTCCATAGAAAGGATAAGGACCACCCAAATGGGTATCAAGAGAAAATGAATTGAAATCATATGATAATAAAGGAATACTTGCCATTAATAAAACATAAAGATTGTGCCACACGAGCACTTGTAAAGAATTAGGGCACACACCCCATATCATCAACTTGCATGCATGTGAGATAAACATTGCCCTAGAACAATATAAACACAAAGGCGGCCAAGTCTCATAAACTTGATACCTGATAGAGAAAGGAATACTTCCAATCTCCCAAATATATAAAATATGGTCCAATAATCACACATCTTGCCCTGGGTATGCGGTTCCTTTCCATCCCAAAAAAGCAGGAAATATCACATTTTCTCAGTAAGAAATAACACATATGCCATAAAAATCAATGCAATTACACTACTCTAGTACTACTGAATCACATAGCATGTTAAATGTAGAGGCAAGTAGAAATTATAGTTAGAATATATAAACTAGTCACCACATAAGTAACCAACATATACATCCACCTCATAAGTGGGCAAAAGACATCACATGCCATCTTGTAGAGTTCCATCATGAACAAAGCATAATATAAGAGTTCAAAAGAATATCCATGATCACATGATCAATATAAAATAAGGTAGTTCACATGAACCATGATTTTCAAATGCAAATATATTGTGTATAGGCTAATGTCTATAGGACAAAGAGAATGAATAGGCATAGGTGAATTGCTCAACATAGAAGAATAGAGGATACATCATACCTCAACTTCAGAGTCTAAATAGTCCAAGTCAAGCCTAGGCCTCTGTAGAACCTCTAGAGAAGGTGGAAAGGTCCAATAAGTAAGGTTACCAAGCTTATAGAGGCTGGTTTCTCCAACAAAGCTCCTATCTCGAGCAAGAAGCACCTTCTCAACTTTAGAAGTGAAAAACCCTAACAAAAGAACATGGAGATGAGGTGTTCATGGGTTCTAGGTGGGGTTACACCATGGAAGTCCATGGTTCTAACATGAGGAAGGTGGAAGGAAGATTAACAATATGAAAATAGAGAAGGAAAGGAGGATACTTACTAGTTTTTGTGATATTCCGTTCGTAAAAAATGTCATTAACTAAGCGGAAGCGATCATTAACAGCGGATTACTGAAAATCACTAAAAATTAAAACCATTTATAAAGAGATGCAAACACAGGAAAACTCTTTTATCAAGAACCAAAGTATTTTATTTACACCCTGGTTCGTAAGTACATATCATGTACCATCTCTTCTCGAAGATTACAAGCATCAACTGCCTTGTTAAAACTATACACAGACAACATAAGAACCTCGAGGCATCAAGCCAAAATCTCAGATCGATTCATTAAAGGTACTAACTACTAACTCCGAGGACCTGAGAGTATAGAGATGACACATATGACTCTCTATACAAAACATGACAGCCAGTGCCTCCACCTGGATTATCATTGATGTCCCTGTTGTTGCTGCTGCTATTGTTCTTCCCCTACTATATGGTTTCTGCCTCTTCTTCTATGTCTACCTAAAAAGTTGGATCCCACGGGGGTGATACAATTGAAATTGTCCCAGCGAGAGATATAACTCTCTGCCAAAAATATTATTATTGCAAATTAATAGAATAAAACTGAGCAGAGGAATCATATATATTCAACAACAGATAAATCAATGTCTAAATAGATTAGAGCAATATTCTTATTTAAAGCATTTCAGCTATGACTTGATAAAGCATCATGTCACTTATCCAGTAAGGAAATGAAGAACATGTATAAAATTTATCCGTCTAAGATATGCTAAGCAAGGTAACATCAACCAGTGATTCTCGTATTTCAACCTTAAGCAATTATGCTACACGGCTGATTACATTTTACAATCATACTTAAGCCCTGAGGAGATGAGGTATACCTCTCATACTCCAACCGACCATTGCGAAGTCGAAATCAGTGCCATACATAGGTCAGGGAAGAGCCGAATTTCCATGACCTCATCTTCCTCAGTCAGTGTGAGAACAAAATGCAGGACATCTTGTGTCTTTGCTAAATAGCTTTCCAGGCTATACTGGCAACTTCGCTATAGAGTTACAACATCAACCGTACTCCTTCGGCATTGAGAGATTTAATATTTATCTCACATTGATTCGACATTAACATTATTGGGAGATTCATGATACATCCATCCTAGCATATATAATGAAGGATTGAGAGATTTAATGTTTATCTCACATCAATTCCTCCATTAGGGCGTAAGGATATTCACACCCATAACCCACACATACTCAACAGTATGCCCTCCAAGAGATCCCGTATGAAAATCTGTTTCACCATCACCAACTAATGACGATGATGGATCTATGGCCAGGGCTCTACATGATAAGATTTCACTTGATTAATTAAGTACATTACCATATTCTTTTAGCATCAATCAGGTTTTCAAACATAAATTATTATAACAAATTCTACAAAGAATGAGTAATACTTCTATCAAGTACTTTTCAAAGCTCAATAAAACATTGGGATCTCAATCCCTTGTCACATCTGGGCCATTCTCATCCCTTAACATCTCATCATCATGATTATGGAATATGGGTATTCAAACCCTCAGTTCATTAAAGAACACTTGCTACCACTTATCAGGTAACTAATACCTTCAGGTCATCTGACCAAGGTAAACATGATACTTGCTACACAAGCATCTCACATGGCTCTCAAAGCCCATTTAATTTCTTGTTACCTCTCACTAGGCAACAAAGCATATTATGGCTCACAAGGCCCATAAAACAATTTCAATAATAAAACATCATAGCTCATACCTAGCTATGTCCAACATCTCATGATACTTGCATGATTAGTACACATGATAACAGTTATATCAATTACATATCAGCACTATGCAATGTAATGGTGGCATCACTATTCACTCATTAGGGTTACAGTTTCCCAAATTCATGTCAATTAGGGATACTCATCCCATTACCCAAAATTAGGGTTATGGTTAATCATCATATTACCCAAGATTAGGGTTATATGCACTATAACCCAAAATTAGGGTTTCACATACCTTCACCCTATATTAGGGTAGGGTTTCATATAGCATTACATAGCATCACCATGGATTAGAGTTTCACATCACATCACTGCATTGGGGTTTCATATGGCATCATCCTTTATTAGGGTTTCACATCACATCACTGCATTAGGGTTTCACATGGCATCATCCTTGATTAGGGTTTCACATCACATCACCATAGATTAGGGTTTCACATCACATCATTACATTAGGGTTTCACATGACATCACCCTTGATTAGGGTTTCACATCACATCACCCTAGATTAAGGTTTCACATCACATCACTACATTAGGGTTTCTTATGACATCACCCTTGATTAGGGTTTCACATCACATCACCCTAGATTAGGGTTTCACATCACATCACTACATTAGGGTTTCACATGACATCACCCTTGATTAGATTAGGTCAACCCCTAATTCAAGTGCATGCATCTATGGTTATCATAGTGTATTGAGTTACTACTTTCATAAGTATCAAAGGTTAACCACTCAAAAGGTACCAATCACCTAAGTATATGAGAGGTACAACCATTGTAATTAACTTTGAGATACATCATTAACAATCATAGGGTTAATTGATCTTTCATCACATTAGGTCTTCAAACGGTTTTGATACTTTTGAACCTTCAAACGGTTTTGACCTCCTTGACTTTCAAACTGTTTTGAGACCGTTTTCCCTCCAAACGGTTTTGAAACCATTTGGCATCTAGGGTTGAGACTGTTTGCTCTTAAACATTTTTGAAACCGTTTAGTTCCTTCAACCCTTGAAACCGTTTGATCAAAATAACCTTGATACGGAATGAATAACCCATCATTGAAACCGATTGGATAAGTCAACCTTGAAACCGATTGGACCTTCAAACGATTTGAGACCGTTTGCCCCCCAAACGGTCTCAAGACCGTTTGGTCCAAACCACCTTGAAATCAAATGGATCAATTAGGGTTTGTTAATCAATCGATTTAGGGTTTCCACTCTTTGAACCATCCAACATTAAGACCATTGAAAGTAGATCAACTTGTAACCCTTGGATCTCCATCCATACATGACTCATCTTGACCTCAAAAGGTTTTGGGACTGTTTGACCTTAAACGGTCTTGAGACCTTTTGAGCCATTTAACATATAAATTGACTCAATCAATTTAGGGTTTCAACCAATCAATCCAAATAGGGTTTGTAATCAATGGATCATCCATTATTGAAATCATTATAATTAGATCAATTGGAACCATTGGATCTTCATCCAACTACATTAGCAATTGACCCCAAATGGTCTTGAGACCGTTTAACCTCAAACGGTCTTGAGACCGTTTGCCCTCAAACGGTCTTGAGACCGTTTGGTCATCAAAAATTGAAACCGTTTGCACATGATTTTTATTGAGGTATGTGATAAGATGACATCATCATATTCAAGCTTCAAACCTTCGAATTTTGTTGTGATCTTTGTGGTGATTTCATCAATTCATCAAAAGAAAATTCGAGAATGAATAAGGAATCAACATATGATGAAGAAATGAAATCAATAATGATATTTAAGGGTTCAAGTTATATAACCCGCCTTAAAAGTTGAATCCAAGATTCAAGCTTCACGTCCTCAATGGTGAATGAAGCTTTCACAACTATCCAAGGTCCATTCTCAAGTCTTTGAGTGAAAAGATTGGCTAAAGTTGAAGATTGAATGGAGAAAAGAAGAAAATAAGCATTGAATTTCGATTTCCACCATGAAATCAAGGTTGAAGATGATTAAGGAGCTCACCTATAGGTTGGGGTACGTCCTCCTATTTCTCCTAAGCTCCTTTGTGCACGGACAAAGCAAGGAAAGAAAGAAGAGTCAAAAAAGCCTTTCATGTGGGTGAAAAATGGAGTGTATATATGGGAAATTCAAGAGAGAGAAAGTGTTATAAAAATCCTTTAATTCCCAAAATTGGTGCCACTTACCCCCCTCACTTCCTTGCATA
Source organism: Alisma plantago-aquatica (assembly GCA_963693085.1). Classification (NCBI taxonomy): domain Eukaryota; kingdom Viridiplantae; phylum Streptophyta; class Magnoliopsida; order Alismatales; family Alismataceae; genus Alisma; species Alisma plantago-aquatica. The sequence continues at coordinate 332,611,082 of OY856411.1, forward strand.
CGAATCCATCATCCTCTCCTTCAAAATCCTCTTTTATCCATGAATTAAAGAAAACATATTAAGCACGTTAATCAATATAATAATAATATCCAAAAATGAGTGGATATTACTTTTTCTTTAACTAATGTGAGTGGGCTCTCCACTCACTTTAGATATTTCGGTGCCATTGCAAGGCACAAGAACGTCCACACTTATAAAAATTCAACCATCACACTTTTGGTTGAAGGGCACTACCATTAATATATTTATTTTTGCATTAAATTGAATTAGGGTTTCAATTATGTTTAAATCTTGATTATTTTAATATCAATATTCTCTCTCCCCCAAAGGGATTCAAATGAGATGCCCCTCTGATTTTATTGTCTCTAAATAATACCAAGAAACATTAGGGACTCTCTAAAAGTGGTATTTTGCATATTGAACCCTAGGTTTTGGGTAAATTGCATATTATACCAAAACTAGGTTTTAATGCACAAACATTGCTTAATAAGCTCTTTCTTGGTGCTCAGGCTGCCACAATCCATACCTCTGCATCATTTTAATTCTTATGATTCTTCAACACTTGAGGAACATTTATCATGTAACATTTTCAAGTTAACCCCTCAACTTGGGTAATTTACACTTTAGTCCAAAATAGGCAAAACATTATTTTCAACATTATTCAAAAAGGACTAAAATTGAAACATAAGTTCCTCTTGAGCCTTAATTACTTTTCAAAAGATAAGAGCAAGCATATAATTATCTTTCTTAAACAAAATATCTAGGGTTAAAGCATAACCCAGGTCAGGGATGTCACACATTATCCACCCCTAACAGGGATTTCGTCCCCGAAATCATCAAGAGAAAAGAGAAGGGTACTTCCTCCTCATCTCTTCCTTTAGCTCCCACATAGCTTATTCAATGCCACAGTGATGCTAGAGAACTTTCATAAGACATATATCTTTCTTTTTCAGTTTTTTAATTCTTTTATCAAGGATCATCACAGGTCGTTCAACATATGATATATCATTGTTTAATTCTACCTCCACAGGTTGCAAAACTAACTCTGTGTTAGGATGACACTTTCTCAACATGGAGATATGGGACACTGGATGCAACTTATGTAGCTCAGGTGGCAACTCTATCTTATAGGCTACCTTTCCAATCCGTTCAATGATTGGGTAAGGCCCCATAGATCTAGGAGCTAACTTTCCCTTCCTTACAAATCTAAGGACACCTTCCCAAGGTGAGACCTTGAGATATACTCTGTCTCCAATTTGGAATTCTAAAGGTCTTTTCCGTTTGTCGGCGTACGACTTCTGTCTATTCTGTGCAGTCTTTAATTGTTGTTGTATTACTTTAATCTTCTCAGTTGTCTGTTGCACAAGCTTAGGACCCAAAAGTTGATATTCTCCTATTTCATACCAACATAAAGGAGATCTACAACATCTACCATATAATGATTCATATGGTGCCATATCAATACTGTGCTGATAGCTATTATTGTAAGCAAATTCTACCAAGCTCAGGTGTAGATCCCAACTTCCTACAAACTAAAGGACACATGCCCTAAGAAAATCCTCCAAGGTTTGTATGGTCCTCTCATATTGTCCATCTGTCTATGGGTGAAAGGAAGTACTAAACCTTAACTGCGTACCCAAAGCTTTATGTAGTCGTTCCCAAAAACGACTCGTGAATTGGGGACCTCTATCAGAAACAATAGTAACTGGAACCCCGTGAAACCACACTATCTCATCTACATATATCTGTGCAAGCTTCTCAGCAGTGTAGGTTGTTTTGACAGGAAGGAAATGTGTTGTCTTAGTCAACCTATAAACTATAACCCATATGGAATCATGACCTTTGGTTGTTCTAGGCAAACCAACCACAAAGTCCATGGTCACATGATCCCATTTCCACTGTGGTATAGGAAAAGGCTGCATTGTTCCTATGGGCTTTTGATGTTCAGCTTTAACCTATTGACACACAGACATCGCATAACAAACTCAGCTACATCCTTCTTCAATCCTGGCCACCAATACATATCCTTCAAGTTATGATACATTTTGGTGCTTCCTGGATGCATTGCATACATGGATGAGTGAGATTCCTCCAAAACTAACTTCCTTAAGTCATTGGCATCAGGTACTACCATCCTACCATGGTAACAGACTACCTGATCCTCTGACTCATGAAAGCCATCCTGTTTCTGGCTACCATACTCTGACCTGATCTATTGAACCACAATATCAACTTGTTGTGCTTCTTTAATCTACTGTCTCCAAGTAGGTTTCACTTGCATCTCAGCTAACAACCCAGATAACAACGATACCTTAAGCTGTATATTGTTTTGCCTCAAGGAGATAAACATATCTCTTTTAAAGAACATTAAGGATTTCAAATGTGTTTTTATCTAGGGTTGGTGATGATGATTTCCTACTTAGTGCATCAACCACTACATTAGCCTTCCTTGGATGATAATAAATTATACAATCATAGTCCTTGATTAACTCCATCCAGTGGCATTGTCTCATGTTCAACTCATGTTGTGAGAAGATATATTTTAGATTCTTATGGTCTGTAAAAATTTGGAATGTTTCTCCATAGAGATAATGTCTCAAGATGTTCAAAGCATGGACCACAACAACTAGCTCTAGATCATGTGTCAGATAATTTTCCCCGTGTTTCTTAAGCTGTCGAGAGGCAAAAGAAATCACTTGATTATCCTACATCAACACACATCCTAGACCATTCTTAGATGCATCACAAAAAACTATGTACCCCTTCCCTTTCTCAGGTAACACCAACACAGGTGCACTTGTTAACCTTTCTTTCAACAGCTGGAAAGAATGTTGACACTTGTCATTCCAGAAAAAAGGAACCTCCTTCCTAGTCAACTTGGTTAGGGGTAAAGCTATAGGACTGAAGTTCTTAATAAACCTCCTATAATAGCCTGCCAGTCCTAGGAAACTGCGTATCTCTGTCGGTGTCTTTGGCTATTCCCATTCCAGGACATATTCTACCTTCTTAGGATCAACACGGATACCTGAGGCAGATATTATGTGTCCTAGAAAAAAACTTCTGGTAACCATAACTCACATTTGTTAAACTTGGCATATAGCTTATGCTCTCTTAGCAAAGTTAAAGCCTGACGGAGGTGTTGCTCATGCTATTGAGCATCTCTACTATATATCAAGATGTCATCTATGAAGACTACTATGAACTGATCAAGAAAAGGTCAAAAGATTCTATTAATGAGTTCCATGAATGCAACTGGTGCATTAGTTAGTCCAAACGACATAACTATGAACTCATAGCGACCATACCTTGTCCTAAAGGCAGACTTAGGTATGTCACTCTCCTTGATATACATCTGATGATATCCCGACCTCAGATCTATCTTAGAGAAGATAGTTGCACCACACAACTGATCAAACAGGTCACCGATCCTTGGCAGAGGATACTTGTTCTTTATGGTACTTTATTCAACTGTCTGTAATCAATGCATAACCGCATCGATCTGTCCTTCTTCTTAACAAAGAGAACCGGAGCACCCCATGGTGAAGTACTCGGTCAGACAAAACCTTTCTCAAGAAACTCCTGCAATTATTTCTTGAGCTCTGCCATCTCAACAGGTGCCATTCTATACGGTGTTTGTGCTATTGGTTGCGTGCCCAGGATTAGATTAATCTCAAAATCAATCTCTCGGGGCGGAGGAACACCTACAAGTTCCTCAGGGAACACATCTTCAAACTCCCTAACTATCGGAACTTCAGAAAGATTAGAACTCTCCATTGTGGTGTCTACCACATATGCCAAGAATGCAAAGCATCCTTGTCTCATCATCTTCTCAACTACCATAGCCGACACTAGACAGGTTGGAAGAATCTTTCTATCTCCCTGAAAGATCCATGTATCATCATCATCTACGAACACAACTTGCTTGGAATCACAATCCAAGACAACCTTATACTCTTCTAGGGTGTCCATCCCAAGGATTATATCGAACCCATACATCTCAAGTGGTATAAGATCCACCTGAATGCGATGTTCATAGAAGGAAAGAATGCAGGGAGAACACACCTCCCACAACACTGCAGATCCTAACAAAGGGGTTTCTAATAACATACTATCTGGTCTATGACTAACAGTCATGTTGCAGTTATGAATCACTCTTCGAGTGATAAAGGAATGCGTAGCACCCAGATCAATTAAAACAGATACAAAGCAAGATGAAGACAAATCAGAATGAAATAGTTTCATCTAGACTGTCACAACTCGAGGGTTGACTATCGCTTCGGGTTGATTCATCGCATAGAATCTCATCGTTGCTTGCTGTTGACCCTGTGCTCGGTTGTTGGGTGTCGACGAACCAGCTTGGTATGCTTGTCCACATCCTCTAGCACCACTCGAAAACTGTTGCCTCTGAGAGCCTTGCTGACTCTGCCTCTGAGGTTGAGTCACACTTGCATCTCTAGCTCGACAATCTTTCATCAAATGCCCCATCTTTCCGCATATAAAACAACCTCTGGTCTCCCTCTGTGGCTTGGGTGGTTCTGTTACTAACACTGATGCTGGGCTGTGGGCTCCCTCTGGTGGTATAATACGGCCTCTACCCCTATTCGACATCCTTTGCGTCTGGGTATTGAATCTTAGTGGTGCTATTGGTATAGAAAATCTAGGTTTCTTGAAACCTTCAGACCCCTATCCTTGAAACTGAGTATACACCTTCTTACTCTTAGTCTGATGCTTCTCAATCACCGACGTTTCTATCCATCTCACAGACTCTACAAAGGTGGCGAACCTCTCCCTGTTCTCTAAGGTAGACACATGAGTGGTCAATTCAACGTTCAACCCCTTCTCAAAATGCTGAATTCTTTCTTCATCAGTAGCTGCCATATGTGGACAGAACCGCAAAAGCTCTATGAACTTAGCTTCATACTCACTAATGTTCATTGGTCCTTGCCTTAACCTCTCAAAATGAGAGATATTCTCATCTAGATACGTCTTGGGGAAGTATCTATTGATGAATTCTCATCAGAATTCTACCCATCCGATTTAAACACCTGGCCTCTTGCCCTCTTCTATTGTCCACCAGTGGCCAGCACTCCCTTTTCGAAGGTACACTACGTGCCTCACCTTCTCTGCTTCAGGGATATTGATGATTCTAAAAGCTTTTTCCAGCTCAGTCAGTCACATATATGCGTCTGTTGGGTCAACTGTTCTAGTATAATCTATGGCTCCTACCCGGCGAAGCCGTTCAAAAGTCTTGTCGGCTCCCTATCCTTCATTATAGGTTGGTGCCCTAGGTGCAGGTGGTGGCATCCTATCTGCCATATGCGTCATGGTTGCCATGAACTGCCCAAACAGATCATGGAAAGTTGGATTTTCTAGTGCAGCTTGGTTAAGATGGGGATGTTCAAGTACTGGTTTCTCCCTATCCTGATCCCTTGCACCTCTTCCTGGTGCAGCAACATTGCTCTCAATAGCATGTTCTTCGTGTGATCCAGACATCTTTAAATTCTTCTTCTCCTCCTATATGAGCAGAAGACACTATCAGATATACTGGAAGACACTAGAACAGACTCAACAACCTTAATCCTATGTCTCTGTAGACTCAGCGAACCTAAAGCTCTAATACCACTAATTGTGATATTCCGTTCATACAAAATGTCATTAACTAAGCGGAAGCGATCATTAATAGTGGATTACTGAAAATCACTAAAAATTAAAACCATTTATAAAGAGATCCAAACACAGGAAAACTCTTTTATCAAGAACCAAAGTATTTTATTTACATCCTGGTTCATAAGTACATATCTGGTACCGTCTGTTCTCAAAGATTACAAGCATCAACTGCCTTGTTAAAACTATATACAGACAACATAAGAACCTCGAGGCATCAAGCCAAAATCTCAGATCGATTCATTAAAGGTACTAACTACTAACTCTGAGAACCTGAGAGTACAGAGACGACACATAGGACTATCTATACAAAACATGATAGCCAGTGCCTCCTCCTGGAATATCACTGCTGTCCATGTTGCTTCTGCTGCTGCTGTTCTTCCCCTACTATAGGGTTTCTGCCTCTTCTTCTGCGTCTACCTAAAAAGTTGGATCCCACAGAGGTGAGACAATTAAAATTGTCCCAGCGAGAGATATAACTCTCCTCCAGAAAAATTATTATTGCAAATTAATAGAATAAAACTGAGCAGAGGAATCATATATATTCAACAACAGATAAATCAATGTCTAAACAGATTAGAGCAATATTCTTATTTAAAGCATTTCAGCTATGACTTGATAAAGTAGCATGTCACTTATCCAGTAAGGAAATGAAGAACATGTATAACATTTATCCGTCTAAGATATGCTAAGCAAGGTAACATCAACCAGTGATTCTCGTATTTCAACCTTAAGCAATTACACTACATGACTGATTACATTTTACAATCATACTTAAGCCCTGAGGAGATGAGGTATACCACTCATATTCCAACCGACCATTGCGAAGTCGAAATCGGTGCCATACATATGTCAGGGAAGAGCCGGATTTCCATGAACTCATCTTCCTCAGTCAGTGTGAGAACAAAATGCAGGACATCTTGTGTCTCTGCTAAATAGCTTTCCAGGCTATACTGGCAACTTTGCTATAGAGTTACAGCGTCAACTGTACTCCTTTAGCATCGAGAGATTTAATGTTTATTTCACATCAATCCAACATTAACATTATTGGGAGATTCATGATACATCCATCCCAACATATATAATGAAGGATCGAGAGATTTAATGTTTATCTCACATCAATTCCTCCATTAGGGCATAACGATATCCGTGCCCATAACCCCCACATACTCAACAGTATGCCCTCCAAGAGATCCCGTAGGAAAACCTATTTCGCCATCACCAACTACTGACGATGATGGATCTATGGCCATGACTCTACATGATAAGATTTTACTTGATTAATAAAGTACATTACCATATTCTTTTAGCATCAGTCATGTTTTCAAACATAAATTATTATAACAAATGCTACAAAGAATGAGTAATCCTTCTATCAAGTACTTTTCAAAGCTCTATAAAACATTGGGATCTCAATCCCTTATCACATCAGGGGCATTCTCATCCCTTAACATCTCATCATCATGATTATGGAATATGGGTATTCAAACCCTCAGTTCATTAAAGAACACTTGTTACCACTTATCAGGTAACTAATACCTTTAGGTCATCTGACCAAGGTAAACATGATACTTGCTACACAAGCATCTCACATGGCTCTCAAAGCCCATTTAATTTCTTGTTACCTCTCACTAGGCAACAAAGCATATTATGGCTCACAAGGCCCATAAAACAATTTCAATAATAAAACATCATAGCTCATACCTGGCTATGTCCAACATCTCATGATACCTGCATGATTAGTAAACATGATAACAATTATATCAATTACATATCAACATTATGCAATGTAATGGTAGCATCACTATTCAGTCGTTAGGGTTAGGGTTTCCCAAATTCATGTCAATTAGGGATACTCATCCCATTACCTAAAATTAGGGTTATGGTTATTCATCATATTACCCAACATTAGGGTTATATGCACTATAACCCAAAATTAGGGTTTCACATACCTTCACCCTATATTAGGGTAGGGAGGCATTACATAGCATCACCCTGGATTAGAGTTTCACATCACATCACTGCATTAGGGTTTCACATGACATCATCCTTGATTAGGGTTTCACATCACATCACTGCATTAGGGTTTCACATGGCATCATCCTTGATTAGGGTTTCACATCACATCACCCTAGATTAGGGTTTCACATCACATCACTACATTAGGGTTTCACATGACAACACCCTTGATTAGGGTTTCACATCACATCAACCTAGATTAGGGTTTCACATCACATCACCCTAGATTAGGGTTTCACATCACATCACTGCATTAGGGTTTCATATGACATCACCCTTGATTAGGGTTTCACATCACATCACCCTAGATTAGGGTTTCACATCACATCATTGCATTAGGGTTTCACATGCATCACCCTTGATTAGATTAGGTCAACCCCTCATTCAAGTGCATACATCTATGGTTATCATAGTGTATTGAGTTACTACTTTTATAAGTATCAAAGGTTAACCACTCAAAAGGTACTAATCTCCTAAGTACTTGAGAGGTAAAACCATTGTAATTAACTTTAAGATACATCATTAACAATCATATGGTTAATTGATCTTTCATCACATTAGGTCTTCAAACGGTTTTGATACTTTTGAACCTTCAAACGATTTTGACATCCTTGACCTTCAAACTATTTTGAGAACGTTTGCCCTCCAAATGGTTTTGAAACCGTTTGGGCATCTTGGGTTGAGACCATTTACTCTTAAAAGGTTTTGAAACCATTTAGTGCCTTCAACCCTTGAAACTGTTTGATCAAAATAATCTTGAAACCGAATGAATAACCCATCATTGAAACCGATTGGATAAGTCAACCTTGAAACCGATTGGTCCTTCAAACGGTTTGAGACCATTTGCCCTCCAAATGGTCTGAAGACCGTTTGATCCCAAACGGTCTCAAGACCATTTGGTCCAAACCACCTTGAAATCAAATGGATCAATTAGGGTTTCTTAATCAATCGATTTAGGGTTTCCACTCATTGAACCATCCAACATTATGACCATTGAAAGTAGATCAACTTGTAACCCTTGGATCTACATCCATCCATGACTCCTCCTGACCTCAAACAGTCTTGAGACCATTTGACCTTAAATGGTCTTGAGACCATTTTCCCTCAAACAGTCTTGAGACCGTTTGAGCCATTCAACATAGAACTTGACTTAATCAATTTAGGGTTTCAACCAATCAATCCGATTAGGGTTTGTAATCAATGGATCATCCATTCTTGAAACCATTATAATTAGATCAATTGGAACCATTGGATCTTTATCCAACTACATCAGCAATTGACCCCAAACATTCTTGAGACCATTTAACCTCAAACGGTCTTGAGACCGTTTGGTCATCAAAAATTGAAACTGTTTGCACATGATTTTTATTGAGGTGTGTGCTAAGATGACATCATCATCTTCAAGCTTCAAACCTTCGAATTTTGTTGTGATCTTTGTGGTGATTTCATCAATTAATCAAAAGCAAATTTGGGAATGAATAAGGAATCGACATATGATGAAGAAATGAAATCAATAATGATATTTAAGGGTTCAAGTTATATAACCCGCTTTCAAAGTTGAATCCAAGCTTCAAGATTCACATCCTCAATGGTGAATGAAGCTTTCTCAACTGTCCAAGGTCCGTTCTCAAGTCTTTGAGTGAAAAGATTGGCTAAAGTTGAAGATTGAATGGAGAAAAGAAGAAAATAAGCATTGTATTTCGATTTCCACCATGAAATCAAGGTTGAAGATGATTAAGGATGTCACCTACAGGTTGGAGTACGTTCTCCTGTTGCTCTTAAGCTCCCTTGTGCACGGCCAAAGCAAGGAAAGAAAGAAGAGTCGAAAAAGCCTTTCATGTGGGTGAAAAATTGAGTGTATATATGGGAAATTCAAGAGAGATAAAGTGTTATAAAAATACTTTAATTCCCAAAATTGGTGCCAATTATCCCCCCTAACTTCCTTGCATATGAAGCCATCATCCTCTCCTTAAAAATCCTCTTCTTTATCCATGAATTAAAGAAAACAGATTAAGCACCTTAATCAATATAATAATAATATCCAAAAATGAGTGGATATTACTTTTTCTTTAACTAATGTGAGTGGGATCACCACTCACTTTAGATATTTCGGTGCCATTGCAAGGCACAAGGAAGTAAACACTTATACAAATTCAACCATATTTATTTTTGCATTAAATTGAATTAGGGTTTCAATTATGCTTAAATCTTGATTATTTCAATATCAAGATTCTCTCTCCCCCAAAGAGATTCAAATGAGACGCCCCTCTGATTTTCTTGTCTCTAATTAATACCAAGAAACATTAGGGACTCTCTAAAATTGGTATTTTGCATATTGAACCCTAGGTTTTGGGTAAATTGCACATTATACCAAAACTAGGTTTTAATGCACAAACATTGTTTAATAAGCTCTTTCTTGGTGCTGAGGCTGCCACAAGCCATAGCTATGCATCATTTTCATTCTTATGATGCTTCAACACATGAGGAAAATTTATCATGTAACATTTTCAAGTTAACTCCTCAACTTGGGTAATTTGCACTTTAGTCCAAAATAGGCAAAACATTATTTTCAACATTATTCAAAAAGGACTAACATTGAAACATAAGTTCCTCTTGAGCCTTAATTACTTTTCAAAAGATAAGAGCCAACATATAATTATCTTTCTTAAACAAAACATCTAGGGTTAAAGCATAACCCAAGTCAGGGATGTTACATTTTTGGTCAAAATCACCAAGAAGGAGCTTAAGAAATCCTAAATAGAGAAATTTGGAACCCTAGGGGCCTTCTTCACCAAGGTAGGAACCTCCTTTTACCTTGGGACAACACCTTCATGGAAAAATAGAGTAGTAATGATGCTATAAGATATAGGAAATAAAGGACAACAAGAGTTTTTGAATTGGGAGTTGGGAAGGGGTAGATATGGCTATACAAAGAAAGAGGTCAAGTATGAGGTGTCTATGAGACTTTCCATGTGTCATGTGTAAGAGTGTCCATGGACATGCAAGCATTTATGGATAAGGAAGAACTAAATAAAGAGGTGTCAAGTTACTTTCCATGTGTTCAATGCTAAGGGTGCTTGTGGACATGCAAACCTTTATGGATAAGGAAGAAGTCAAGCATGAGGTGTCCATGGAGCTTTCCATGTGTCCTTAGCCTAGGGATTTGAGGGCCATGCAAGGGGACAACTCATAGAGGCTTCTTGAATATAAGAAGTCGGTCCTAAAAGCCCTTGGAGACTTCTAGGCCATCCCCACCATCCTTCAAACAAAGAAATAACCCCATTGGTTGATAGCTTTTAAAGATAAGCTCATTTATAACGAGAGTAATCCCTAAAATGCCCTTGAAAAAAAACCTTCAAACCAAGGTGAAACTAGGTGCCCCATGGTTCAAAAACTTTAGAATGGTAAGTGAATATATAATGATTATAATGAATATGAAAAATTGCAAAGAAAACCTTCCAATTGGGTAAATTGTAGAAAAGTCCAAAATGTACCTAAAATTGCATAACTTGCACAAATAACATCCAAATTGGACCAAACTTAATCCACAAGTTATTTTTGATGTGTTGAATATTAATTTGCCATTATTTCCATATTTTGAAGTTATATAATCACATTATTCATTACTTATGCCTTTTACTCATTTTCTCTCTCCTAAACTTATCCTAATATTTCAAGGTTGTCCAAATTAGATGAAATTTGACATGTATGCTAATTTTGATATGCAGATTTAGAATTTGAAGTTTGTTTCCACTTTTGAGACTTATTTTTATGAGACATGTCATATGGCCCATTAACGGGCCATTACGAAATTATTCATCCAATTCAGTTTCTTATCTTCATATTACCACCAAAATGAGTTATGTGGCATATTTTATGTATCCATTATAAACCTAAGATTAATGTTAGAACATTAGGTTACATTAAGGTGATCTATAAACAAATTATCTCACTGGGGTTATACTAAACATCTATAAAGGTCTAATCGTCAACCTTGTTTGGCTAAGTCCAAAATGTCAACTTCCAGGGTAGGGTCTGAGATCTAGTATGTTACAACACACCACCCCTTAAAGGGATTTCGTCCTCGAAATAAAAACATCCATATATAAGAAAATAGCTTATTCACCACCCCTTAAAGGATTCATCTTATTAAGTTAAACTATTCTTTAGGTACAAAAGGTTCAACGTAACTACACTTCCTTACATCCAACTACATAAGCATCATGCAAAAAAAAAGAAACATAAGTTGTAAAGACTAACTATGAAATATGGGTTAACTTGCTCTTATCCATCCTCAAACAAGTCTTTACACCTGGGAGACTAGTTCAAAATATTAAGGTCCCTAAAGATAAATCATATAGATGTCTAAGGCTACTATTGCCTAAAAGCATGCTATTTTGAACAATTCATATCAGCTCAAGCTAGGCCGGTATAATATGGGTTCGGGAATCCTCGTAAACCAAGCTAGTGGTGTAGAGGAAAATATTGCCATCCCACGAACCCTGATCCTTTCTAGACACCTTTTCTTTCAACTTCATGTCCTAGTAGTTGCCTAAAGGCCAAGATAAATAACCTCAAATTACTATGGTTACTTATGCATCTTTTAGTTGTAAGTATTTTAGGGATCTATTCATCATTATTCTAATGTGAAACTATAGGATCCTAAATCAACCCTTCATCATATATTGATCAACTCTAGGGAAAATATGTCACTTAAAGGTAAAGGTAAGGATTCTAACTAGGGAGACAAAATTGAAGTAGTCAGATTTCGACTACTATGGGATCTGATACCATGTTGTAAGGAGGCGGGATCACCCCCTTACTATAGAAAATTTGAAGAATTAACATCCATTCCAAACACACTCAAAGGTATGCTAGAATAGGTGAACAATTTTCAAACTCCAACAAATTGTATACAAAACAACCAATGTATTGCAGCGAAATAAAAATAATGACTATATTCAATTTTCACAAAAGATTACAAAAGTACATAATAATATCCCATAAGGGTTTACATGTATGATACAACATAAGGATCTAAGTAGAGAGAAATATAAACCATAAAAACTTTGTCTCCAAGCTTTAACTCCTTAAGCTAGTCTATAACTTCATGCCTTATCATCCAAGTCCTTCACCCTGGGTTGAAAGCATATCCCAACAAGAAGAGAAAATGGATGACATCAGCAAAGGCTGGTATGTCCATACTAAATAGGAAATTGAGCAATATATGGAATAAAATACATCAAATATAAAAGGCTTCCCATAGAAAGGATAAGGAGCACCCAAATGGGTATCAAGAGAAAAGGAATTGAAATCATATGACAACAAATGAATGCTTGCCATTAATAAAATATAAAGATTGTGCCACACAAGCACATGTAAAGAATTAGGGCATACACCCCATATCATCAACCTGCATGCATGTGAGATAAACATAGCCCTAGAATAATATAAACACAAAGATGGACAAGTCTCATAAACTTGAAACCTGGTAGAGAAAGGAATACTTCCAATCTCCCAATATATAAACATGGGCCAAGAATCACACATCTTACCCTGGGTATGAGGTTCCTTTCCATCCCAAAAGAGCAGGAAATATCACATCTGCTCAGCATGAAATAGCACATCTTCCATAAAAACCAATGCAATTACACTACTCTAGTGCTATTGAATCACATAGCATGTTAAATGTAGAGGCAAGTAGAAAGTATAGTCAGAATATATAAACTAGTCACCACATAAGTGACCAACAACCATAACAACTTTGTCTCCAAGCTTTAACTCCTTAATTTAGTCCAAAACTTCATGCATTATCATCCAAGTCACTAACCTAGGGTTGGTAGCATACCCCAGCCAGAAGAGAAAATATATGACATCAGCAAAGGCTGGTATGTGTCCATACTAAATAGGAAATTGAGCAATATATGGAATAAAAGACATCAAATATAAAAGGCTTCCCATAGAAAGGATAAGGACCACCAAATGGGTATCAAGAGAAAAGGAATTGAAATCATATGATAACAAAGGAATACTTGCCATTAATAAAACATAAAGATTGTGCCACACAAGCACATGTAAAGAATAAGGGCACACACCCCATATCATCAACCTACATACATGTGAGATAAACATAGCCTAGAACAATATAAACACAAATATGGCCAAGTCTCATAAAATTGAAACCTGATAGAGAAAGGAATACTTCCAATCTCCCAAATATATAAAACATGGGCCAAGAATCACACATCTTGCCCTAGGTATGAGGTTTCTTTCCATCCCAAAAGAGTAGGAAATATCACATTTGCTTGGCAGGAAATAACACATCTTCCATAAAAACCAATGTAATTACACTACTCTAGTGCTACTGAATCACATAGCATGTTAAATGTAGAGTCAAGTAGAAAGTATAGTCAGAATATATAAACTAGTAACCACATAAGTGACCAACATATACATCCACCTCATAAGTGGGCAAAAGACATCACATGTCATCTTTTAGAGTTCCATCATGAACAAAGCATAAGATAAGAGTTCAAATTAATATCCATGATCACATGATCAATATCAAATAAGGTAATTCACATGAACCATGTTTTTCAAAAGAAAAGACATTGTGTATAGGCTAATGCCCATAGGACAAAGAGAATGAATAAGCATAGGTAAATTGCTCAACATAGAAGAATATGAGATACATCATACCTCAACTTCAGAGTCTAAACAGTCTAAGTCAAGCCTAGGCCTCCAAAGAACCTCTAGGTAAGGTGGACGGGTCCAATAAGTAAGGTTCCCAAGCTTAGAGAGGATGGTTTCTCCAAAAAAGCTCCTATCTCAAGAAAGAAGCACCTTCTCCAATTTAGAGGTGAAAAACCCTAACAAAAGAACATGGAGATGAGGTGTTTATGGGTTCTAGGTGGGATTACACCATGGAGGGCCATGTTTCCAACCTGGAGGAAGGTGGAAGGAAGACTAACAACAAGAAAATAGATAAGGAAAGGAGGATACTTACTAGTTTGGGTCAAAATCACCAAGGAGGATCTTAAGAAATCCTAAATAGAGAAATTTGGAACCCTAGGAGCCTTCTTCACCAAGGTAGGCACCTCCTTTTACCTTGGGATAGAACCTTCATAGAAAATAGAGTAGGAATGATGCTCTAAGATAGAGGACATAAAGGAGAGCATGATTTTTTGAATTGGGAGTTCGGAAGGGGTAGATATGGCAATATAAAGAAAGAGGTCAAGTATGAGGTGTCTATGAGACTTTCCATGTGTCATGTATAAGAGTGTCCATGGACATGCAAGACTTTATGGATAAGGAAGAATTCAAGAACGAGGTGTCAAGTTACTTTCCATGTGTCCAATGTTAAGGGTGCCTATGGATATGCAAACCTTTATGGATAAGGAAGAAGTCAAGCATGAGGTGTCCATGGAGCTTTCCATGTGTCTTTAGCCTAGGGATTTCATGGACATGCAAGAGGACAGCTCATAGAGGCTTCTTAAATATCAAAAGTCAGTCCTAAAAGACCCTTGAGACTTCTAGTCCATCTCCACTATCCTTCAAACAAAGAAATAACCCCATTGGTTGATTGATTTTAAAGATAAGCTCATTTATAAAGAGAGTAATCCCTAAAATGCCCTTGGAAAGAAACACCTTCAAACCAAGGTGCAACTAGGTGCCCCATGGTTCAAAAACTCGAGAATGGTAAGGGAATATGTAAGGATTATAATGCATGTGACAATTTGCAAAGAAAACCTCCCAATTGGGTAAATTGCAGAAAAGTCCAAAATGTACCTAACTGCATATGATCATGGCATAATAAAATGAATGAGACGTCAAACAAGTGTGTACAGTTATTCAATTATTCTTTGTATGTTTCTAAATTATTAGTTTTCTTTATGATCAATCAAACATTTCATATATTGATTCACTCTTATAGATATTTAGAGTATCCTGCCATATTTATGATTGTCAATTATTAGACTCTTTAAAGCTTACTGCTATTATAATTGATATCAATTGCTCAAAATTATTTATGTAATTATATTAGTGATTTTGTAATGACAGTCACCAAATCGACAAACAAATCGTCATTAATTAAGAAAAATAAACATAAACAGTGGATTAACAAAAATCACTAAAAATGAAAACCATTTTGTAAAGAGATCCATTTCTAGGAAAACTCTTTAAGGCAGAACCAAAACTTTAAATACATCATTGTTCACATTGTACATACACTGTACCACCTCTTCTCGAGGATAACATATAACAGTTGCTCTATCAAAACACATACCGGAACAACATAAAACCTCGAGGCATTCAAGCCAAAATCTCAGATTATTTATGAAACCAGTACAGACCAACTCCAAGGACCTGAGAGTACAAAGACGACACATAGGACTTCTATCTACAAGACACGATAGACAGTACACTCAACCTGAGCTGTCACTGCTGCCTCAGCTATTGTTACTCCTTTGCAGAAAGATTCTTTTCCACCTCGTGCATGTCCACCTAAAAAAAATGTGGATCCCATGGGGTGAGACAATTGTCCCAGTGAGAGATATAACTCTCCGCCAACAATGTTATTATCACAATTAAATAGTATTAAACTGAGCAGAGGATAAGAAGTTTAGAACATTCTCATCTTTAAAAGCATTGCAACTATCTATGATAGAGCAGAAAATCATCTATTCTCTTTATAAGGAATATGAAGAACATGTTAATCATTTACCCATCATACTATATCAACATCTCAAGCTTATCCTGAGATACTCATTATCATGGTATGTCATCCATGAATCATTCTCATTTCTGTCTGTTGACCTTACCCAATCTATTAGACAGATATTGAATATACATCATCATGTTTAGCCAGGTATTGGACTATACCAATCCTGAGATCATAAAGTTCAGCCAGGCATTGGACTATACCAATCCTGAGTTCACAGCCAGGCATTGGACTATACCAATCCTGAGGTCACAGCCAAGCATTGGACTATACCAATCCTGAGATCATAGAGTTCAGCCAGGCATTAGACTATACCAATCCTGAGATTGAGTTCAGCCAAGCATTGGACTATACCAATCCTGAGTTCACAGACAGGCATTGGACTATACTAATCTTGAGGTCACAACCATGCATTGGACTATACCAATCCTGAGATCATAGAGTTCATTCAGACATTGGACTATACCAATCCTGAGATCGAGTTCAACCAGGCATTGAACTATACCAATCCTGAGTTCATAGCCAGGCATTAGACTATACCAATCTTGAGATCGAGTTCAGCCAGGCATTGGACTATACCAATCCTGAGTGCATAACCAGGAATTAGACTATACCAATCCTAAGGTCAAAGCCAGGCATTAGACTATACCAATCCTGAGATCATGGAGTTTAGCCAGGCATTGGACTATACCAATCCTGAGATCGAGTTCAGCCAAGCATTAGACTATACCAATCCTGAGTTCACCACCAGGCATTGGACTATACCAATCCTGAGATCGAGTTCAGCCAGGCATTGGACTATACCAATCCTGAGATCATAGAGTTCAGCCAGGCATTGGACTATACCAATCTTGAGATCGAGTTCAGCCAGGCATTGGACTATACCAATCCTGAGTTCACAACCAGGCATTAGACTATACCAATCCTGAGGTCACAACCAGACATTATACCACAGTCAAACCATTAGATACATTGACATCCTTTATGTGATAAAAGTATTCCTCATGTCTCATTTTAACATATTCAATGCACCATAGCCCTTATTTTGGCTATGACTATAATGCATGTATGACCAAGATTTCATTATTATCTTTGTAACCATTTATTATTATTATTATTATGTTACGGGGTTCCCGTTTACCTGCTTTATTTTAAACATTACCAATTCTTACATCAATCTCTTGATCAACATCTTGTCACCTCTCACTAGGCAACAACCAATCACATGGCTCACAAGGCCATTAAACATCTGGTCACCTCTCACTAGGCAACAACTAACCACATGGCTCACAAGGCCCATTAAACATCTCGTCACCTTTCACTAGGTAACAACTATTTACATGGCTCACAAGGCCATTAAACATCTTGTCACCTCTCATTAGGCAACAACTATTAGGGTTAGGGTTTCCCTTTATAGCCGAATAGGGTTTTAAGTTCATATTATCAATCCAAACCCTAATTCATTGCTCCACACATCTAGGAGCATACATTATTATCATAAGTATTCAATCATACTTCTTTATTCTCATCATTTATCATTAAATGATTATCAACACAAGGTATGAGTTTCTCTCTCATCCTTACCATAGTACGAATACATCATACTTTATTACCTTGGCTTAACCCTTTCTCAAGGTATGATAGCCTACACTTATCAAAGTGCATTAAGCTCATTACATCATAATGTAACAATTGGCATGACACACTTCATGTGTTACTCATCCATACATATTGGATTTAAGGTGCATCAAGGTGTAACAACCTTAAAGTGCTGGATGTGATATTTACCATGCCTTGGTGTATCACTTCCCTCATCACTTTTAACTTATTTAAGTTCATCAACTTATCTTGTATTAGGGTATTTCCCATCCTAATACTTTACCTACTATCCCATCATATTAATCTTGTAAAGTATTGGCCATAAGTCGCACACTTAAATTTCCCAACTACTATCAATGATATGGACTCATCTCGGGTTAAGGCATTATTGATATAAGGTTGTCCAGGTTAGAAGTGTGCATATGTTCACCATATCGGGTTGTAAGTATATGAGCACTCACCATATCGGGCTAGAAGTATATACATACCAATCATATCGAGCTAAAGGTGTTTGTATGTGTTACCCATGTCATGCATGAGGTATCAACTCATCACTATGTCGGGCTAGACATCAACTAGGGTTGTGTATCCGGTTACCATATCGTGCAATAGCATTTGCTATTCTTTACTCATATCGGGTTACCCAAATTAGGGTTTCATGTCAACTTATAAGTATTCATTTAACCTTGTATCATGCATGGAGTCTATACTTGACTACCTATCGTGCAATAGGTGTATACTACACCCCATATCGTGAAAGAAGGTATACAATCATATCCATATCGTTTTAGTGAAGTAGGTGCATCATCATATCGGGTTAGAGGTGTTTGCTTGTGTTCTTGCACCCGATATCACTTTTATAAAGTGATACCATCATCTTCAAGCTTTAGACCTTAGTTCTAACTGTTATAGTTCATGGAAACAAGTCTAAGGAACTACTAGAAATCATAATTTCATCAACTATTTCAGGAAATTTCTAAATTAAAAGTAGATCATTAAATATAGCAATTTGGGTGATGAATAATAACATGATTGAGTTCAAGTTATATAACCCGCCTTAAGAACAACTTCAAAGCTCCAAGATCCAAAGATCCACGTTCCTAAGGTTGAAGATGACTTATCAAAAGTCCAAGAATCGTTCAAAACTCCTTCATATACAAGGAATCACCATGGATAAGCAATTGGTGAAGAAGAAAAGAAAAGAAGATCAAAACCCGAAAATCATACTTCAATCCAAGGTTGAAGATGATCTTGGACTCACCTTAGGGTTAAGTATGAGCTCCTTATTGCTCCTTAACACCTTTGCACGATACCATTGTGTCCTTGCACGATATTCCACCCCTCTTGCACGATATGACACTGACTTGCACAATATGCCACTCAACACTTCACTCTATGGCCGTTATCACCCTATATGACCCATATCACCTACTTGGCCGATATGCTTTTGCTATGGGCGATATCCAAGGGCCTATGCACAATATACTTGCACTCCTGCATGATACAAGATCTCTATGCATGATACCTTAGGGTAGGAGGGTGGTAAGATTTGAAAAATTCCATTAAGGGGTGAAACTAGGGGTATATATACTTGTTGTTCATGAAGGAAGGTAAAAATGAGGTGTCATCAATTTGAGCTAGTAGGTGCCACGTGTCCATGCATGGATGACATGTGTACATTCATACATCAACACTTATCTTGACATGAAAAATAGTTGAGGGTGATCTAGGGATAAAGATTCGTCCATTACATATCCCTTTGATTAAGATATATCAATTAATTCATCACTTTATGCACAACTCGTCACAACTTTACTAAGGAAGTTGTAAAATGAAACAACTCACCTCCTTGAGGTGCTTTGCATGACATGGACTTTGCCAAGAGTTCAAAATGAGGCTCCTCCTATGGATCCTTGGCCGATAGGCACTCTCATATATAAACTTTTCAACTTGATACAACTCAAGTTAAGCTTTCATATTCAACCCTTTTTCTTGATCATTTTATCACCAAGAGTACCATCACTCATAATTGATTCAAACATGGTGTCTCATACATTATCTATGCTATAAATTATACATATAGGAAATAGGGACACTCTAGAGGTGGTAATTTGCATATCAACCCCACATTTTGGGTAAATTACAATTTGTACTAAAATTGGTGCACAACAAAATCAAACTTGGAATTTGGGATTTACACCAGCCACCACCTTGCATCATTCTCTATATAATGATGCTAAAACACATGAGACATGTTCAAGATATGACATATAGCAATATAACCCCTCAACTTGGGTAAATTGCACTTTGGTCCAAAACAAAGGAACATTGCTCAAACAACATTCAATCAGGGCTAAACTTGAAACATAAGTGTGTCACATGATAAAAAAATACCTTAGAGGATTATATTAAAGTTCTAAGCAACTTACTTACCCAAAAAAATAGGGTTACCTCATAACCCAGGTCAGGTTCCTTACAAGTTATAAACCCCTAACAAGGATTTTGTCCCCGAAATCCCAAGTAAAGGGAGACAAATATTATTCATTCATTATATCACCAAGTCTCCACATAACATCTTAATGTCATGGAGATACCATAGAAATTTGATCAACACAAAGTTCTTCCACACAATGTTATCATAGAATCTGTCACATAGGACACATACTCTACTGTCCTTTTCATTATTGACTGTAGAGTCAACTCTGTGTTAGGTAACACTTTTCTTGGTTAGAGAAACATTATACATACCTTATTTAACTCAGGTGTCAAACCTCACTGATTTTTCACCTTTCTCAACTTACAACTTTTTGTGACAAGATTCTTGATTATGGGGAGTCTTCCATACTACTCATTCAGTTTAGCATTTCACTTCCACGGAAATACCAGAGTTGCGTTCTGTCACCCACTTGGGAATACAAGTGTTATCATACATCTATTGTGCCATCTAATCTGTTGACACAACACCAAACTTTCTTACTGCCTGTACCAACTATCTCATTAGTTGCACATACTCTTTTCATAAGGGGCGGTTACTTATCAATTAAAAACTTATCTTTGAGGAATCTTTAGACATTATGTATAAGTTGCCTTAACGGATCTAGATAAGGGTATTCTAAGGAATTATTTTTAGCTTGATAAGCTTTTCCCACAATGATTTTACAATTGTTCCTTCAATTAGTACATTCTTATCGATGTTATGTTTATGCGCAGCATAAACCTCTAACATATGATGTCCATACCATTTTATGTAACTAGACTGATTTCACAATTGGCCATTCCAGGTAACCAACATAAATCTTCTAATTAGGAGTTATGTTTTTATTTTGCCATATCACCTGATATTTCTTAGATACCAAAATTTTTTACCTTGGTATTCATCACATGTGTCGAAAACACATCACATCCTCATCATTTCCATCTCTCTGTTGTTTTTACCAAAGCTACTATAAAGAGTGAGACCAAAAAGGGGGTCCACTCAAATGATACAATACATGATCCATGTAATAATAAAGCAGCGGAAAAAAGACTATTACAAAGTTACTTCATGATTCACTTATACAATTTTTCCTCACCATAATAAGTGATTTTACAAAAATTTGAACTAAGTATAAATAAAGCCAGTAGCAGAGGGTAACCCAACCATTCCAAGCTATCCTTAAGTCCATGTCATGTTGATGATCTTTTTGATCTCTTATCTTCCAATGTACCTAAACCTGGGTGGAAGGGAACATCACCCAAAACATAGGAAACAAGTATAAGTCAGCAAAGGCCGAGTATGTACCATAATAAACTTTGGGAATTATATTTGGGTAAAAGTGCAAAAAGAGATGTTACCATAAGAAGGGGGCTATTTGCAATTAGGTAAGTTAAAGAGAAATGTAACAAAGAAATGAGGCATATTAAATTCAGATTACAAGCATGATAATAAAGAGTGTCTTGCCATAACAATCATCCACATATTCATATTAAAACAATAAACATTTGCATGCATAACAATGTAGACTAAATATACCTAAAATAGGGCCATAACACCATAGGCTCATGGCCTAAAAATAAACAAGGGTGGAAACGCACACCTCGGGCAGAATACACACACCCTATATAAGTATGGTTGTACATAAGTACCATTATTATAGATATTCTAGTAAAAAATGTAGCATGCATAAAAATAGAGAGGCAAGACTAGTATTTCAGTCAATTTTTCATAAAAAGGCATTCGTAGAAAGTGGGGTACAAGTACCCTTATAAACAAGGTAGTCCAAAACTCCAGAATGATATAATGAGTCAACATTAGGAAATATAAATGTTCAAGAATTTAGATTTCATAAGGAATAACTGTTCAAAAGATGCCTCATTAAAAGAAGTAGGTTTTAGTCAAATAATGCCCAAAATAAAATAGAGGATGTACATACCTGATCTTCATGACTAATCCTATCTCTAGGATGGATTGACAATTTTTCCTTCTCAATCCTAAAATAAATATATTTTGTACACCTATTAGTCCATGTCTACTAAATAAAAAAAAGATCATATCTAAACCCATTATTGGTTACCTAGTGTGAAGTTAGAGTTTTTAAGATCCTTGTATTAAAAATATATATATGATGAGGAATGGAATTAGCTATTATTTAACAAAATACTCTTACTAGGAAAAACTAGGCTTTCATATGACACATCTCTATATAAATTAGTCATATACTCATACCCTGATCATAAAATGTATATGAATACAAGTCTATTTCATATGGTTATAATATCTAGAGTATATCTGCATGCCTCAACTCACATATATTTTATGATCCATTTTATTAAAATATAATTTCACCCATGTATATAGTTATCAAAGTACAATGTAGTATATTCTACCTCTCTTTTATACCATTCAATTCATTCAAGGCAAAATTTGATAATATACTTCCTAGTGTCATTAATTAGACTTGTGGATCTAGGGTTTTTAGTTTATGTACAACACTAGGGTGATGCATCTAGGTTAGACTACTACCATGTACCTAGATACATATTTGTATTGAATCTTGCTTATAATATATGTGTGGTGGCTAAGACACTTATCAATTACTAGTGATGGCATTGTATTATGTGTATACATATGATGAATATTAGGGTGATTGATAGCGAAGTTTTTATTATTATCATCATACACGTTTTTATACCATGAAGCTTGATTACTATCTAAACTATATTGGATGTATTGGTATTATCTACAAAATTATAGATTTTGGTTTTCCCTGTGTTTACACATGAACATGTTTTGTATATGCTTATGTATCGAGATGTATATGCTAATTGGATATAGTTGATTGAGTGACTACTTAGACTGGATTTAATGATGATTTATACAAACCATTAGTCCCATGACTAGATATAACTATGAATTGCAGGCTATGGAAGTTTACCTAGTCATGATGACTTGACTGATCTTTCATGACCCTCTGTAGATTGGATTCTAAAGACTGGGGCATGTTTGAATCCCATCCATGGACTCCATTGTTCTGGCCAATGATGGTGCTGATGAAGAGGCAACTCGAGGATGTCCTGCACAAATTCACTGGGTGGTTGCAAGCAATCTAGTGCTTAGCAGGTGGTAGGCAGAGTGTTAGCTTGGTGGTAGACATGAGGATAAGAACTGGGCTTAGCAAGTGATCTCATTTATGGATCCTAGTGTTCGTGGTGACATTGGCAGTGTGTCACAGTCGTAGGGGTTAGGATGATGGATGACAAATCTGTAGGTGAGGGAAAATGATAGTGTGCGGCTAGTTTATACAGGTGGAAATCATCACCTTGTAGGAGATCAATGGTGGCAGCCTTGACCTACACATTGGAGGTGGTAAGAGGAAGGAAAGAAGAGAATTAAGCTAGGGCAGTGGCATCTCCTGAGTTGGAGGAGATTCTAATGACGACGTCTAGTATTCTTGGAGGTGATGCATAGATGATCTCGCTGCAGGTGGTGGTAATCACAGATCTTGTAGCTGTCATTGTGGTCTCCGATCTGCAGGTCTATGGTGAGGAAGGCAGAGGTGTTGAGGGAGGAAGAAGGTGAGTCTTGGCTATGTGGAGACAGGAGGAGGGCCGCCACCAAGAGGTGATTAGGATGGTGTGGTGGTTGTCGAGTCTGCACTCTGCAACAAATGGGTGGTGCTTGCATCGATGGCTGTAGAGATAAGGGGCGTCATCGACCAAGGAGATGGAGGCGACTGCAGTGATGAGAGTGGTGTCGATGAAGCTCATGGACATTGCCTCTACAAGTCTTGTGGTTGCAGGCAGCCGTTGGGGCAAGGAAAGGAAGGTTGAAGGGAGGAGAAGAGGGACGATGGTGGTATGCCTGTGGCTGCATGAATGCTAGGCACATGGAGGATGGGGAGTTGACTAGGGCTGTAGGGAAAAAGGTGATGGATGAGAAAGAGATGAAGAGAGAGACCGAGGAAGGGGTGAAGAAGAAAAGGATCCGGAGGGAGGGGAAGAGCTCCTGGATCCACATTGTGCACCCACGGCCCTAGCGCAAGACGCGCGACCAGGAAGGAGAAGGCGCGGATAGGAACCATCCGCGTGAACCGAGGGGGAAGGGAGGCGTTAAGTGAAAAGAAGGGAAATGGCCGGTGATGGCAAACAATGTAAATATCAAGTGTGCTATTATGTATTTAAACTATACTTTTCAACAATTTGATTGATTAGGCAGTTGAAGTCTGATTGGGATGGAAATTAGTAGGTAGGATAAGGAGGATGTGAGGAACCTGATTTTAACATCAATTTTATGTTTTGAAAATATTTAATACTAGATTCAATCATTTGTATATTAAGCATCCATTTGATGTATTTTCTTGGCTTAATTACTCAACAGTGACACCAAACCACACATTGAATCAATTTATTTTAGTTTATAATCCTAGGACTATCTTAGTGTGTCAATTGAGTGTCAAACCTACTATTTGGGTATTTCTATCTTATTATGAATGTATTATGGTCATTTTACCCTAACTATCAATTATTAAGTTTTTTTTATATATAATACTAATTGACTCCAAAGATTCCTAATATGATTCATATTGTAGGGAGATATATTATAGGTTTACATAATCAAACAGGGGCCTAGAAGAAGGGAGGTTGCACATATATACTCAATTTTCAATATGTTACAACACTCCACCCCTTAAAGAGGATTTCTTCCCCGAAATCCATCCACTGCTAGACCTGAGTGCTAGTTTGTTCTATAGATCCTCATCTTCCATCACTTAAGCCTGAATAACCAATATTCATTTACAAATTTCCCAATAGAACCATTCAGATTGTGACTGCTAAATTGGTGAACTACTTTTGCGTATAAACATCATTCCTCAAGCACCATGATTCCTATCATTATTACTACTAAGGAAAATTTCCTTATCAACATTATCATCATCATCATCATCATCAACGTCATTTTCCTCATCATCCACATACTCATCATCATCAACATCATCATCATCAACAACAACAACATCATCATCATCATGAATATCATAGACATCATCACCTACTTCTCTTCATCATCATAAACATCATTAACATATTATTACTTAAAATGGTCACATGGGAAAGGCTCAGAAATTCCACCATACTGAGTATGTTCATCCTAGCCTATACTATATAGTCATCCTTACCATTTAATTATTAGCGGTTTGGAGTATAGAATATTAATTTGAGCTTTTAAGTGTAATTTTACTTTTACCTACATCTGACTAAATACATCCTTTAAGGATAACTTAACATAACATTTTAAAATCTATATTATTTGTCGAGGTAATTTTTATGATGGTATGATTAGCAAGGCTCGACTGGAATTCTCTATTTGGTAACCTCTACATATGTTTGACATTTATACTAGGAGTTATCCATGTTTTACTTACTGTAAATGTTATTAATCATAGTCATTCCTTAGTTAGCTTGATTCCTAATGAATAAAATTTATGAACTCCACCCCTTAAAAGGTTTAAACTATAACTTGGTGCATACTCCTAAAGGGGCAAAAAGGTGGATCCACTAAGTCTAATATATATATTTGAAACAAACTATATCAGTCTTAGGCCTAGGGTATTAGTGTTGAACATGCCAACCAAAGGTACTTACTAAAGATATTCTCTACTACTCAACTTTCTTGTGGTGGTGACTTGGTTCCAAAAACCATCGATAAAATTTGAAAACTTTTCTTTTGTAAATATAAATTAGTAATGAAAATAAGTTTGATGATGCAAAACTTGCGGTGAAAAATTCAAAATTGGAACCAAAATAAACCGGAGAACCAAGTCAACCACCTATCACAAAACCACACACATACTATTATTTATCGTCACATCCTTTTACTTAAAGGGTCTAATCCTTCAGACACCACATAGGAAATTTAACTACACCTCAACTATGTTTTTACATGGGAGGGAGAAGGGAATCCTATTACGCATGGTCAAATTCATCAAACCTTAATGAGGTAAGACATCCACCATTCCCCAAGTCACTCTTAAGCATAATTGACACAACCTCATCGCAAGACCTAAGGGAGTCATGTGATCATCCAACAATTATCACAAGGTATATGTGTTCCTTCTACACTTCACGATTTACCACCATAGTCCCATCACAAAACAAGATGAACTATATAGTAGATTTACTAATGACATCATTCACTGGGTAATCTAATTGCACCATGGAGGTGAAAGAGGCAAACTACTAAGAATATTATACAAAACTTAATAGCTTATACCCACTAAACCTCATGTATGAGGCATAAAAGCTAATCAAACATGGTATCCAATCCTTAGATAAGTGGTCTTAGGACATACCTATGTGGAGATTCTTCATATTTAAGGCAAGGCATGCCTAAAAATAACTAAGCTCGTTCATACCATCACTTAGTAACAAGGGAATCATCTAAATTTCTAAGATGTACATCGAAATTTTATATTTATAGTTCATAATAGGTGTATGCAAGGCATGCTAGAGAACAACAAAGGTAAAGGAATTTAAGGTGAGAACTAAAATATGCTGATCTATGATTATTTAAGTCAATCTGCACTTCATAGATCTTAGGCTAATATCCTAGAAAATTATGAGATGTAAACCAAACACTATAAGAGTCAGTTCGATGTCACTTTATCCCACCTCCATAAAGAGTGTGTGGGTGTTATAGGTTACTAACGACTAACTCACGTTCACATAGGTGGGTCAAGTAGTGCAAGTGACCAAATTAGTCAGGGGTTGAAAACCCTAATTGGTATTGACTACTAGGAAATAGGTTTATCAATAACCTCTAAGGGTCACCTATCTCATTAAGGGTCAACCAAGGATAACTTGAAATAGTCAATTTCTGGCTACTTAGGCTTTGATACCATTTTGTAAAGAGTGAGACCAGAAAGGGGGTCCACTCAAATGATACAATACACGAGCCATGTAATAATAAAGCAGGGGAAACAAGACTATTACAAAGTTACTTCATGATTCACTTATACAATTGTTCTTCACCATAATAGGTGATTTTAGAAAAACTTGAACTAAGTATAACTAAATCCAGTAGCAGAGGGTAACCCAGCCATTCCAAGCTATCCTTAAGTCCATGTCATGTTGGTGATCTTTTTGATCTCTTGTCTTCCACTGTACCTAAACCTGGGTGGAAGGGAACATCACCCAGAACATAGGAAACAAGTATAGGTCAGCAAAGGTTGAGTATGTACCATAATAAACTTTGGGCATTATATTGGGGTAAAAGTGCAAAAAGAGATGTTCCCACAAGAAGGGGGCTATTTGCAATTAGGTAAGTTCAAGGGAAATGTAACAAAGAAATGAGGCATATTAAATTCATATTACAAACATGATAATAAAGAGTGTCTTTCCATAACAATCATCCATAGATTCATATTAAAATAATAAACATTTGCATGCATAACAATGTAGACTAAATATACCTAAAATAGGGCCATAACACCATATGATCATGGCCTAAAAATAAACAACGGTGGAAATGCACACCCCGAGTGGAATACACACACCCTATATAAGTATGGTTGTACATAAGTACCACTATTCTAGATATTCTAGTCAAACATGTAGCATGCATAAAAATAGAGATGCAAGACTAGTATTTCAGTCAATTTTTCATAAAAAGGCATTCATAGAAAATGGGGTACAAGTATCCGTATAAACAAGGTAGTCCAAAACTCCAGAATGATATAATGAGTCAACATTAGGAAATATAAATGTTCAAGAATTTAGATTTCATAAGGAATAACTGTTCAAAAGATGCCTCATTAAAAGAAGTAGGTTTTAGTCAAATAATGCCCAAAATAAAATAGAGGATGTACATACCTGATATTCACGACTAATCCTATCTCTAGGATGGATTGACAATTTGTCCTTCTCAATCCTAAAATAAATATATTTTGTACACCCATTAGTCCATGTCTACTAAACATAAAAAAAAGATCATATCTAAACCCACTATTGGTTACCTAGTGTGAAGTTATAGTTTTTAAGATCTTGGTATTACAAATATATATTTGTTGAGGAATTGAATTAGCTGTTATTTAACAAAATACTCTACTATAAAAAATAGGCTTTAATATGACACATCTCTATATAAATTAGTCATATACTCATACCCTGATCACGATATGTATACGAATACAAGTCTATTTCATATGGTTATAATAGCTAGAGTATATCTGCATGTCTCAACTCACATATATTTTATGATTCATTTTATCAAAATATAATTTCACCCCTGTATATAGTTATCAAAGTACAATGTAGTATATTCTACCTCTCTTTTATACCATTCAATTCATTCAAGGTAAAATTTTATAATATACTTCCTAGTGTCATTAATTAGACTTGTGAATCTAGGGTTTTTAGTTTATGTACAACAACACTAGGGTGATGCATCTAGGTTAGACTACTATCATGTCCCTAGCTACATATTTGTATTGAATCTTTCTTATAATATACATGTGGTGGCTAAGACACTTATCAATTACTAGTGATGGCATTGTATTATGTGTATACATATGATGAATATTAGGGTGATTGATAGCGAAGTTATTATTATTATCATCATACAAGTTTTTATACCATGAAGCTTGATTACTATCAAAACTATATTGGATGTATTGGTATTATCTACAAAATTATAGATTTTGGTTTTCCCTGTGTTTACACATGAACATGTTTTGTATATGCTTATGTATCAAGATGTATATGCTAATTGGATATAGTTGATTGAGTGACTACTTAGACTAGATTTAATGATGATTTGTACGAACCATTAGTCCCACAACTAGATATAACTTTGAAATGTAGGCTATGGAAGTTTACCTACTCATGATGACTTGACTAATCTTTCATGACCATCTGTAGATTTGATTCTAAAGACTGGGGCATGTTTGAATCCCAACCATGGACTTTATTGTTCTGGCCAATGATGGTGCTGATGAAGAGGCAGCTCGAAGAGATCTTGTACAAATTCACTGGGTGGTTGCAAGCAATCTAGAGCTTAGCAGGTGGTAGGCAAAGTGTTAGCTTGGTGGTAGACATGAGGATAAGAAATGGGCTTAGCAAGTGATCTCATTGATGGATCCTAGTGTTCGTGGTGACATTGGCAGTGTGTCACAGGCGTAGGGGTTAGGATGATGGATGATGAATCTGTAGGTGAGGGAAAGTGATAGTGTGTGGCTAGATTATACTGGTGACAATGATCACCTTGTAGGAGATCAGTGGTGGCAGCCTTGACCTACAGATTGGAGGTGGAAAGAGGCAGGAAAGAAGAGAATTAAGCCAGGGCAGTGGCATCTCCTAAGTTGGAGGAGATTCTAATGACGACGTCTGGTATTCATGGCGGTGAAGCATAGACGATCTCTCTACAGGTGGTGGTAATCACAGATCTTGTAGCTGTTGTTGTGGTTGCCGATCTACAAGTCTGCGGTGAGGAAGGTAGAGGTGTTGCAGGAGGAAGAAGGTGAGTCTTGGCTATGTGGAGATAGGAGGAGGTGCACCACCAGGAGGCGATTAGGATGGTGTGGTGGTTGTCGAGTCTGCACTCTGCAATAGATGGGTGGTTCTTGCGTTGGTGGCTGTAGAGATAAGGGGTGTCGTCGATCAAGGAGATGGAGCTGGCTGTAGCGATGAGAGTGGTGTCGATGAAGCTCGTGGACATTGCCTCTACAAGTCTTGTGGTTGCAGGCGGCGGTTGGGGCAAGGAAAGGAAGGTTGAAGGGAGGAGAAGAGGGATGATGGTGACATGCCTGTGGCCGCACGGCTTCTAGGCAGAGGGAGGATGGGGAGTTGACTAGGGCTGTAGGTAAAAGGGGATGGATGAGAAAGAGAAGAAGAGAGAGACTGATGAAGGGGTGAAGAAGAAAAGGAGCCGGAGGGAGGGGAAGAGGTCCTGGATCCGCATTGTGCACCCACAACCCTAGCGCAAGACGTGTGACCAGGAACGAGAAGGCAGAGGCAAGAAACAGCCACGTGAACCGAGGGGGAAGGGAGGCGTTAAGTGAAAAGAAGGGAAATGGCCAGTGATGGCAAACAATGTAAATATCAAGTGTGCTATTATGTATTTAAACTATACTTTTCAACTATTTGATTGATTAGGAAATTGAAGTCTGATTGGGATGGAAATTAGTAGGTAGGCTAAAGAGGATGTGAGGAACCTGATTTTAACATCAATTTTATGTTTTGAAAATATTTAATACTAGATTCAATCATTTGTATATTAAGCATCCATTTGATGTATTTTCTTGGCTTAATTACTCAACAGTGACACCAAACCACACATTGAATCAATTTATTTTAGTTTATACTCCTAGGACTATCTTAGTGTGTAAATTTAGTGTCAAACCTACTATTTGGGGATTTCTATCTTATTATGAATGTATTATGGTCATTTTACTCTAACTATCAATTATTAAGTTTTTTTTATATATATAATACTAACTGACTCCAAAGATTCCTAATATGATTCATATTGTAGGGAGAGATATTATAGGTTTACGTAATCAAATAGGGGCCTAGAAGAAGGGAGGTTACACATATATACTCAATTTTCAGTATGTTATAACTACACATATAATAGGATCTTCCTTTCATCCTGGGACATTATTTATTACACATATCTTTATCTCGGAACCAAGGTCCAAGACGAACTGATACTTTTCTAAGTATCCATCAATTGAATATTTTTAACTCATGCACATTAAGTGTCATAAGACGCACTCGATTTCCATTTCCCTGAAGGAAAGAACACAAAGAAACATATTCCTCTTATCACCCTATCATTACCCAGGGTTGTTTATCAAAGAGAAGAGATTGTCATCTCCTCTAATTATCGCATGAACTTTCAAATGTTCATGAGTCATTTACTCTTGTTTCATCCTAGGTTCCTTGCCATCAGCATAGGAATTATAAGGATGATTACATGTCATCTCTTCTTTCTTTGTTATTGTCTAACATGTTCATGAACATTTTGTGATTTTATCACATTTCCCATTTCCACATCATGGGAAAAGATCTTTACTATTCACACAGGCTTTAACAGACATGGATCATCTCCCTTGTTCTCATTCTCTTATCACGAGGATTATACTTTTCATTTCCTCATACACACAAATTGATCTGAGATCATCTCAGATTCCATTTAATGGACTTAGCATGTGATACAAATGTCCATACCATATTTCTAGTTTGATTATACTCACTATATTGTCTCAGAATGACTACTTGATCAGAGTAATCAGAAAGATAACAATCTAAGAGTTCCATACTCACCTTATCTTTAATAGTTGAATACCTGGCCAGGGTATGCAAGTACTGAGATTAGGTAGTATACACTTTATGTACTATCATATTCCTTACTTTTTTTTATCATCACAAGCATAGGATTTAGCATCCCTAGATTTTCTCCAGGCATCACCTCTACACCTCATCCTCTTTCACATGGATAAGAGAAATTATAAAGCATTTAAAAGAATACTGAATAGAATATAAATTCTAGTTCTCATATTTCTTCCCTATGTCCCCATAGGACAATCAATAGGGAAATCCATAATAGAAATCCTTTTTATGATTATCAGATAACATCAAGATAAGGTATATCAAAATGAAAAAAGCTCTATCTGACTGTTACCCCTCGCGGTCATCCACCACTTTAGGTTGACTCAACCCATAGAGTCTAGCTGTTTCATGTTGTTGCTCTTACCTTTTTATACTATTGGGAGGTGACTTTTGTAAGCCCTACCGAGTCAGCCTCGGTTGTTGAGTCATTTCCTCACTTCTTTTCAGAGAAAAGAGTTTAGTATGCTCAACATGTCCATATCTATAACATGTCTTGCCCACGTTCCATGGTCTTATCAGTCTTATTGCCGATGTAAAAACTAAGCCATGGGTTCTTACAGGTGGAAAGTTAGGACTTTTGCATTTACATAGTGATTACTGCCCTGGTGCACTAGGCATTTATTGCACTGGTGGCACCAAAAACTGTCTTTTTAGAACAACTAAGCAAATGTCTCTAGAATTGTAGAGACCTTTCCTTAATTCTCAACTTATTGCCCCTTCTTGGGTACTTCCATCACAGATATACTATCTATCTAAACTTATGGCAGATTCTACTTTCTCGCCATATGTTAATCTTTCCCACATTTTCCACTGTTCCAACATGACTATGTCATTTAGGAACCCTTACGAAGCCCAAAGTTTCTGTATTGAGGACTGATAACCTAGGTTGTAATGCTAGTATCCAGTCTACTATATGTATCACTGTTGTCTTAATCTGCCTATTAAGAGCATAAACATAGGATGCTCTATCATGATTAGGTCAAGATAAAAATTCTCAGGCATTCATTCTTTTCTTTCTTGATCCCTTACACCCTTTCTTTATGCAACAACATTGCCCTCAACAATGTGTTCCTCGTGTTCTCTAGTCATTTTTAAACCTCACCCTTTCTTCTGCATAAGAAGAAGTCACTATAGGGTATACTGGAGGATACTAACACAAACTTAACACCTTAGTCCTATGTCTCTGTAGACTCAACAAACCTTAAGCTCTGATACCAAAACTTGTAACGACATTCGCCAAATTGACAAACAAATCGTCATTAATTAAGAGGAATAAACATAAACAAAGGATTAACAAAAATCATTAAAAATTAAAACCATTTTGCAAAGAGATCCATTTCTAGGAAAACTCTTTAAGGCAGAACCAAAACTTTATATACATCATTGTTCACATTGTACATACACTGTACCACCTCTTCTCGAGGTTAACATATAATAGTTTCTCTATCAAAACACATACTGGAGCAACATAAAAACTCAAGGCATTCAAGCCAAAATCTTAGATTATTTATGAAACCAGTACAAACCAACTCCAAGGACCTGAGAGTACAGAGACGACACATATAGATTCTATCTACAAGACATGACAGACAGTACACTCAACCTGAGCTGTCACTGCTGCCTCAGCTGTTGCAACTCCTTTGCAGAATGATTCTTCTCCACCTCGTGCATGTCCACCTAAAAAATGTGGATCCCACAGGGTGAGACAATTGTCCTAGCGAGATATATAACTCTCCACCAACAATGTTATTATCACAGTTAAATAGTATTAAACTGAGCAGAGGATAAGCAGTTTAGAACATTCTCATCTTTTAAAGCATTGCAACTATCTATGATAGAGCAAAAAATCATCTATTCTCTTTATAAGGAATATGAAGAGCATGTATATCATTTACCCATCATACTATATCAACATATCAAGCTTATCCTGAGATACTCATTATCATGGTATGTCATCCATGAATCATTCTCATTTCTATCTGTTGAACTTAGCCAATCTGTTACCCAGATATTGAATATACATCATCATGTTTAGCCAGGTATTGGACTATACCAATCCTGAGATCATAAATTTCAACCAGGCATCGGACTATACCAATCCTGAGTTCACAGCCAGACATTGGACTATACCAATCATGAGGTCACAACTAGACATTGGACTATACCAATCCTGAGATCATATAGTTCAGCCAGACATTGGACTATACCAATCCTGAGATCGAGTTCAGCCAGGCATTAGACTATACCAATCCTGAGCTCACAACCAGGCATTGGACTATACCAATCCTGAGGTCACAGCCAGACATTGGACTATACCAATCTTGAGATCATAGAGTTTAGCCTAGCATTGGACTATACCAATCATGAGATCGAGTTCAACCATGCATTGGACTATACCAATCCTGAGTTTACACCCAGGCATTGGACTATACCAATGTTGAGATCGAGTTCAGCCAAGCATTGGACTATACCAATCCTGAGTTCACAGCCAACCATTATACTATACCAATCCTGAGATCACAACCAAGCATTAGACTATACCAATCCTGAGATCATAGAGTTCAGCCATGCATTGGACTATACCAATCCTAAGATCGAGTTCAGCCAGGCATTGGACTATACCAATCCCGAGTTCATAGCCAGGCATTGGACTATACCAATTCTGAGATCGAGTTCAGCCAGACATTGGACTATACCAATCCTGAGTTCACAGCCAAGCATTGGACCATACCAATCCTGAGGTCACAACTAGGCATTGGACTATACCAATCCTGAGATCATAGAGTTCAGCCAGGCATTGGACTATACCAATCCTGAGATCGAGCTTAGCCAGGCATTGGGGTATACCAATCCTGAGTTCACAGCCAGGCATTGGACTATACCAATCCTGAGGTCACATCCATGCATTATACCTCAGTCGAACCATCAGATACATTCACATCCGTTATGTGATACAAGTATTCCTCATGTCTCATTTTAACATATTCAA
This sequence comes from Alisma plantago-aquatica, assembly GCA_963693085.1. NCBI lineage: Eukaryota > Viridiplantae > Streptophyta > Magnoliopsida > Alismatales > Alismataceae > Alisma > Alisma plantago-aquatica. The sequence continues at coordinate 332,645,941 of OY856411.1, forward strand.
ATCACCATAGCCCTTATTTTGGCTATGACTATAATGCATGTATGACTAAGATTTCATTATTATCTTTGTAACCATTTATTATTATTATTATGTTAAGGGGTTCCTATTTACCTAGTTTATTTTAAACATTACCAATTCTTACATCAATCTCTAGATAAACATTTTGTCACCTCTCACTAGGCAACAACTAATCACATGGCTCACAAGGCCATTAAACATCTTGTCACCTCTCACTAGGCAACAACTAACCACATGGCTCACAAGGCCCATTAAACATCTTGTCACATTTCACTAGGTAACAACTATTTACATGGCTCACAAGGCCATTAAACATCTTATCACCTCTCACTAGGCAACAACTATTAGGGTTAGGGTTTCACTTTATAACCAAATAGGGTTTTAAGTTCATATTATCAATCCAAACCCTAATTAATTGATCCACACATCTAGGGGCATACATTATTATCATAAGTATCCAATCATACTTATTTATTCTCATCATTTATCATTAAATGATTATCAACACAAGGTATGAGTTTCTCTCTCATCCTTACCAGAGTATGAATACATCATACTTTATTAACTTGGCTTAACCCTTTCTCAAGGTATGATAGCCTACACTTATCAAAGTGCATTAAGCTCATTACATCTCAATGTAATAATTGGCATGACACACTTCATGTGTTACTCATCCATACATATTAGATTCAAGGTGCATTAAGGTGTAACAACCTTAAAGTGTTGGATGTGACATTTACCATGCCTCGGGGTATCACTTCCCTCATCACTTTTAACTTACTTAAGTTCATCAAATTATCTTGTATTAGGGTATTTCCCATCCTAATACTTTACCTACTATCCCATCATATTAATCTTGTAAAGTATTGGCCATAAGTCACACACTTGAATTACCCAACTATCATAAATGATATGGACTCATCTCGGTTTAAGGCATTGTTGATATAAGGTTGTCCATTATCAACCACTTTAGGTGTTTCACCTATCAAGGTATTAGCCACACCATTACTTGGTGTTACACTCATCTCTCCTAAGAGTGTCTTGCTCTCACCTTTATAAGGTATCTCGAGTTAGAAGTGTGCATATGTTCACCATATCAGGTTGTAAGTATAAGAGCACTCACCATATCGGGCTAGAAGTATATACACACCATTCATATCGGGCTAAAGGTGTTTGTATATTTTACCCATGTCGTGCATGAGGTATCAACTCATCACCATGTTGGGATAGAAATCAACTAGGGTTGTGTATCGGGTTACCATATCGTGCAATAGCATTTACTATTCTTTACTCATATCAGGTTACCCAAGTTAGGGTTTCATGTCAACTTATAAGTATTCATTTAACCTTGTATCGTACATGGAGTCTATACTTGACTCCCTATCATGAAAGAGGTGTATACTACACCCCATATCGTGCAAGAAGGTATACAATCATATCCATATAATTTTAGTGATGTAGGTGCATCATCATATCGGGTTAGAGGTGCTTGCTTGTGTGCTTGCACCCGATATCACTTTTATAATGTGATACCATCATCTTCAAGCTTTAGAAATTAGTTATAACTGTTATAGTTCATGGAAACAAGTCTAAGAAACTACTAGAACTCATAATTTCATCAACTATTTCAGGAAATTTTGGAATTAAAAGTAGATAATTAAATATAGCAATTTGGGTGATGAATAATAAAATGATTGAGTTCAAGTTATATAACCCGCCTTAAGAACAACTTCAAAGCTCCAAGCTCCAAATCTCCACGTTCCTATGGTTGAAGATGACTTTATAAAAAGTCCAAGAATCGTTCACAACTCCTTCATATACAAGGAATCACCATAGGTAATTGGTGAAGAAGAAAAGAAAAGAAGATTAAAACCCTAAAATCATACTTCAATCCAAGGTTGAAGATGATCATGGCATCACCTTAGGGTTAAGTATGAGCTCCTTCTTGATTCTTAAAACCTTTGCACGATACCCTTGTGTCCTTGCATGATATGACACCCCTCTTGCATGATATGACACTCACTTGCACGATATGCCACTCAACACTTCACTCTATGTCCGATATCACCCTATATGGCCAATATCACCTACTTGGCCGATATGCTTTTGATATGGGAGATATCCAAGGGCCTAAGCATGATATCCTTGCACTACTGCACGATACAAGATATCTATGCATCATACCTTAGGGTAGGAGGGTGGTAAGATGTGAAAAATTGCATTAAAGGGTGAAACTAGGGGTATATATTCTTGTTCATGAAGGAAGGTAAAAATGAGGTGTCATCAATTTGAGCTAGTAGGTTTCACATGTCCATGCATGGATGTCACATGTACATGCATGAATCAACATTTATCTTGACATGAAAAACAGTTGAGGGTGATCTAGGGATAAAGATTCATCCATTACATATCCTTTTGATTAAGATATATCAATTAATTCATGACTTTATGCACAACTCGTCACAACTTTACTAAGGAAGTTGTAACCCGACACAACTCACCCCCTTGAGGTTCTTTGCACGACATGGACTTTTCCAAGAGTTTACAAAATTATATGAGGCTCCTCCTATGGCTCCTTGGTCGATAGGCACTCTCATATATAAATGTTTCAACTTGATACAACTGAAGTTAAGCTTTCATATTCAACCCTTTTTCTTGATCATTTTATCACCAAGAGTACCATCACTCATAATTGATTCTAACATGGTGTCTAGAGGTGGTAGGGAAACTCTACAGGTGGTAATTTTCATATCAACCCCACATTTGGGGTAAATTACAATTTGTACCAAAATTGGTGCACAAGGTACCAACATTGTTCAAACAAGTTCAAACTTGGAATTTGCACTTTCCACCAACCACCACCTTGCATAATTCTTTCTATAATGATGCTAAAACACACGAGGCATGTTCAACATATGACATTTTGCAATATAACCCCTCAAATTGGGTAAATTTCACTTTGGTCCAAAACAAAGGAACATTGCTCAAACATCATTCAATCAGGACTCAACTTGAAACATAAGTGTGTCACATAATAACAAAACACCTTATAGGATTATATTAAAGTTCTAAGAAACTTACTTAGCCAAAATAAATAGGGTTACCTCATAACCCAGGTCTGGGTCCTTACAGCTTTAGACTGTTTCTTTGAAGTACTCATTCACTGAGCGAGTAGGCTCACCCCTCTACTCACAATTTTTAGGTAAATCACGTGGAATTGAAGAAGATATCTTTGCATCAGAGTAGATCTTCCATAAGAGTTAAATCTGAGTATAGTTAAGTTCAGTCAGTCCTTGTCACTCTAGGTCCTTGTAAATAAATAAGAGAGAGTTGTAAATGATGATGTATAACATTATTCCTCTTTTAGCAATATGTGCGAATCAGCAAGTCTTATGTGCTTAAAAGTATGAGGAACATAATGAATGTTCATACATACATTTATACTATTGAAATAAGATTAGAGAAATCAATGTTTAGATTCCCTCAGGCCCTGATTCAGAACACTGGGAACCTGATTCAGTGGATGTTGGTCAATCAAGATCCAAAAAGAAGAAGAAACTGGCAAGGAAAAGAAGGGATGGGATTTAGCTCTGAGCTTTTCCTTCTAGCTTCTCGCTTCTTAGTCTTATGAGGGTTGTCCCTGTAGAATATCAAATCTCTAAGTTTCTTGAGCACAATGATGGCCTTTAGTCTTTCTCCTTCCCCACAATTTTAGTGATGAGGATAAAGCCAGTGGAAGGGAGGGTTGGATTCAAAGGTCATAATTATGTTTCGACTGCATAGTGGAACCTCATCCTTCTTCATGGTCACGTCTGTAGCAAAGCAAGATTGAGTATTTTGAGGATTATCTGATCAAAAGTATGATGTTTCTTGTTTGGACTGGTGACCATTGATTCTTGTCTCAATACTGGTTGAGTCTTCACAATTTTAGAATGATGGGCATATAACTAATGTTGCCTTAGTCAGTAGGAATCTTGTTTTAATTGTTATGGAGTCTGTACGAGACCTTGTGCTTCTGGTTGTCTATTATCCTATTAGTGCTAGTTTTCCTGTGCGAAGGCTTTGATATTTTTATCAATTTTCTTCGTTGCTCCTTTAGCAAGCCAGGGGGTTCTTATCTTTCTGTACCAAAAGTTTTTGGGATTTTTTATATAGTAACAGGTGTTTTTCTCGACCAAAAAAAATGTTTAGATTCCCTTGTAAAGTTGGTTTATGTGGTTCAATGCGAGAAAATAAAGAGTTTTGAAAGATAAGAAAAAGCTAAGGGTGATCTTTGTATTATGTTAAATCCTCAATTTATACGCTAATCTCATGATTAGTGGTAATTGTGAGATCGAGGTGTAATAGCTTTGATATTACAGCTTAGGCTGAGTCGTCAGGGACCATTAAGTTAGTAAGTTAGAGTCATAAGTGTGGCAGATAGGAGATGTTATGATGTTAGCTCTGGGGATTTGAGTATTTGGATGCCCTGGCCTGATATCTGAGTACTTGGATTAACCAGTATCAAGCTACTATGTCTATTCTTTCATGTATACCCTGGCCAGGTATATAGTGGAAGGATGGGCTAGAGAGAAACCCTAGAAATATTAGAGTTAGAAATAAGATAAGTAACATGAACTAAGAGCATAAATATAAAATGAGATATAACTTTCATTTCATATTGTTGTTTTATTGGAGATGAGTAGAAAAGCTCTTATATGTTGAAATTCAAATATTCAGTATTTTGAAATATATATGAGTCTTTAAGATTTGTTGTACACTATGTAGTTGTAACATTTATTGATTACATTCTTTGTATCAAGTAGACTTGAAATGATCTTTGAATGAGCTTTCCTAAGTGGATATTCTTTCCACATGTTTGAGATTAATAGGAGTTAGTTAATCTTGAGCAGCTCTTGGCTTCAGGACTGCATGTTTGGCCTGGTCCGGCTGACAGGGTGCATTACTAGGATTTAATGACTCCTATTAAAAATATAATTAGATTAGACTCTAGATAAATTAGACCCACATCATAGTGAGAATGTACATACAATAATATGTTGAAACATATGGGAAATATTAGAATAGCTAAGAATCAGTTGAAAACTGATGTCAGAGATCCAACTTTGGGGCCTCATATATGAAACCCTTAATTGGGAATAAAGAAACATGACATAAGATTCTAGTTATGTGTAATCATTAGTATTATATGAACTCTAAATATGAAATATGGAAAAGATATGAGAAAAGTATGTAAGGGCCAAGATAGTAAGAATCAATCATGAGAAATGGATTATATAGTCGAGTACAATGTTTTTATGTACTCCAAAGCAAAGGAAAAATAGAAAAAAAGAGTTAAGTATTCGATAAGTACATAGAAGTGAAGAGTCTTTAGAAAAGTTAAAGTGAAGAGAACTAGATGAGCATTTAAATCATAAAACTAGGATAAGAAACTTAGTTGAAACAAAGAGAAATGTTGGAAATAATGAGCTTGATTAAGGAATGAGGGTTATGATATAATTGAGAGCATGGAATGTATACCTTTATTGTGAAGTTAATACATTCATCCTACTGCGTTTGGATTCTAAGTCTCTATATAACAACAAACTAATTAAAAGAATAACAAAAGTGTAGATTAACCAATGAATAAGTCATAGAAAAGTAGACTATATTCAAGAGGTAAAAACTTGATTAAAAGAGATACTAAGTTTGACCCATGCATGAGCCATTTAATTTAAAATGAAGGATATGTAATGTACTAAACATGAGTTGAAACTAGTAGAGAGATTATGGATTTAGAATTTCAACTTTACATTAGCAGAAGGATAAAAAGAAATACGTGCAACATGGTTTATATGACCATACACCTAAAAGAAGCAACATGATCATAAGAGAAAACTAGAAGTTAAAGATGACATGTTGAATAGTAATATATGGTAAGGGGATTATGGAAAGTAATGAAAAAGTTTGAAACATGGTGGAGTAATATAGATTATAAAAGAAAGAGGTTGTGAGATTCAAGAAAAAGCTAATTAGTCAAGTATCCTTGTTGATAATTAATTAAACCTACATTTGAGAAATGTATTAATGAATGTTTGAAGATAATAATTCTAAGTCTCAAAATCATCTTCTCTTTCATATCTTCCTTAATGAAAGAAATGTGGGAATGAAGTGATAAGAAAATGAATCATATCTGATGCATAACCACCATGGTAGAGGCTTCTAGTGATTGTAATAATGACATATAATATGATGATGAAACCCTAGCTAGATAAATTCAGAATGTAATTTATCTGAATGGCCAAGTAAGAGAAAGGAAATTCAATTGATAAAATAAGGAAGAATTTAGTAAAACTTGTGTGATCCAAAGTTTGACTTTCAAATTAAGGGAGCAAAGTTACACACAACAACGTCATGCTACTGATAAGGACCAAACCCTATAATGTTTAGAGTTGTAGTAGTTCAAGGATTGTCACTAGTGATTTGACCTTGAATACTAGCATCTCTATAAAACAAGATTATGCTATTTGTACTATGAGAAGTAAACTAGCACTGATAGTAATCCTAGCTAATCTGAAAGGTTGATGAATAATATGAAAATTATTCAGAGCAAGGGGTAAGAAATAAATTTGAAATGTAACAAGTGTGTTTTGAACAAAAGAAGAAGTGAAAGATGAGCAAAGTGTAATCTAAAACAAATTCTTGCAGTGATATCAAGAATGATGAATAATCTATTCTTAGCTTGTATGTTTCAATTTTAGGGATGTTAAATCTACATGATTAAAATGAGAAGGATAATTAGAAAAAAGTAAGTCGTAATGAATGAGAAGAGAGATAAGAGAAAATAATGGCTTTTAGTAATATGTGAATTTGTTTTTAGAAGTATAATTTGTTGAAGGTATATTAAGGGATGTAAATTGGTTCTACGTATGATTTTAGTGTACATGTACAAGTAATATGTTAGTTTCAGGTGTCTGATAGTTGTAGTCATTCATACCAGTAATCCATCTTAGTATTGTACAATTTTTGTATGGTGATATGGTTCAAATGATGATAAAACAAATGGAGGGTTACCATGAATAAGGTAGTCTTACCTATTCACTTATATGAATAGAAGGGATGATAACCATATTGTATTGATATGTAACCATAATGAGGTGTAGCCTGTTATACCTAGCTTTAATATAACTAAGTGATGGTAATTGGGTATGAATAGTCATTGAATGACTAATACAATTATGGAGTACTCTGTTACTATTGTTGAAACCCTAGTATGCTATAAATCTATGGTTACACCTTGAATTATGTGTGGGCTCATACTTGAGAATAGTATGGAATGTAATGGTAATGATTCACCTTATGCATCTATGATGCAATGGGGATTCCGTGAGTAGTATTGTACAATTGCTGTTGAATCTAGTCTTCCAACTAAGGAATGTTTTGCTATTTGAGTAGCATAATAGTAAACATTCAAAACAACATAGTGAACTCTCTTTTGTGACTAAGAGGTAATACATAACAATAGTACATATTGAGCCGTATGAATTGAGATGGTTGGATCAAATTATCAATGTTGAGGTAACACCTAAATAGTATGAAAATATTGAAATGGTTGTTTCTCTCTCTCTCTCTACTATGATTGATTGTGGCATAGAGAATTTGTTTGTTATTCTTGTAACTATTTCAGCATGTTGTGATTATAAAAGAAATAAATGACAACATTAAAAACTACATTCAAGTATAAAATACAAGAATGCAATGACATGTAAGATTTAAGAAGCTTAAAATAAACTTTGAATATACTTTGTTTGCGTATTTATGTTTTAGGGATGAAACTTTTTAAGGGGGTGAGAATTGTAATGACCACATTTATGCTTAATTGGTAAACTAGGGTTTACCTGAATGATTACATGCTTGATTAGATTGAACATTATTTATACTTGATTAATGATAGTAGATAAATTGTGATGTTTCAAATGTAATAATAAACTCTAACTATGATTTTAGTTTGACGAATTAGGGTTTGAGAAATGTAAACCCTAATCGGCCCAAATTAGGGTTTGATGACATATGAATACATAATTTTATAAGTATATTGTCTCACTAAATGATTTTTACTATTTTATGTGTAACTCTGATTTAAATAAAATTTGGGTATGATTTGTATATATAAAATATGAACAACATTAAAAAAATATCAGAATTTTTGAAGAATGTTCTGACCTGTTTATAGGTTGAGTTTAGAACTCGACTGACCATATTTTTAGATTGATATAGCAGTGTGGTAATTGAATTTTATCTTTTTATTGGTATATCCAATTGATATAAAATTTTAACTTTCGTTGTCAAACTCCATTATAGACACCCAATTAAATTGGTGTAATTTTTGGATGATTTTGATCTCTACAGAGAGGAGTGTCGGTCGAGTTTTGTGAAGGACAAACTCGACCTACCATGCTGCTGACTGTAATATAATAGTGTTGTATTTGATTTTTAATTATTTAATGGTAGCTGAGAATGATATAATATTTTAAATAAAGATTTATAACCCAATTATAAACAACATTATAAATTCTCAGAATTTTTGGAGAATTTGTGATATCATAAATACACGAATTACAATAATATTTGTATGATAGAAAATTCAAGCCGAAATAAGAGAAAGTATAGTAAGGGGTCAATGTGCAATTAACTCAAGCAGCTCAATTGATCTATATGGTCAAACTAACACACAAGGAGATGTCATAATTCGTTATTCAATCCAAAGAAATGAAATCCTAGAGAGAGAGAGTTAGGGCTTGAGAGGAGAAATTGATGGAGATGCTCACCTAGGGTTTTGTGGTCCAAGGAATGATGAAATCATGTAAGTTTAGCTTATTTGGATATAGTTTCATGGTGAATATTCTCTCACATGTAAAAAATCCTTCCCTCCTCTGATTTGATCCAAAATGTTATAAAAAATTCCCCTTTTCTCACTCTTTATTCATAATCCCTCATTTTTAAGGTTTCCGAGTTGAAAGGAAGAAGAATTGGGTGAATTGCTAGGGATTTGATATGAGATTGAGATTTTCAGGGATGATCTACGTTTCTAAGGTGTATTCTCACCTTAGGGTGAGTGGGAACTTCCTTTAAACAGTATATTGCACGAAAATTGGTTAATTCATCCATAATCTTTAATTGCTAGTTTGCGACTACAAACCCTGAATTGTCTATTTGTTCTAAGTTGTTGCAAAATGATATGAAATGGATTGTTCCTCTATTTAGATGAAGTTCAGATGATAAAATCATATTAGAAATGTATAAAATACATCCTAATGAGAATTCCCTAAGTATTCACAGAGGTTATAAGAGTAAACTGAAATATAGGGAATTTGTCTATGACTGAAATTTGTTGTATAAGTAAATAGAGAAAATTACTTATCAAGATCCCCTTGGTTATGAATGATTGTTTATCTAAGTTCATAGTACATATATGTCAGATAATATCTTGGATTTCATTCAAAGTGAATAGTGTTTGTTTTATATCTCAGTAAAGAGGGTGAAACCCTAGATGTGAGGAAAGTTGGATATTTGCGAATAGATATCGTGAAATCCATTTGAAGGGATTTTCTTGAAATGATAGACTTTATTTATTCAATGTTACTATTGATGCATGATATCCTAGTGAATGGAATGGAAACCCAAATTCAACTCAGTTCCAAGGTTTCATACATATATTGATTTTATATGATTTGTTGATAGTAGTCTTTATTCAATGAATGTTTATGTCACATGAAATTTTTATGGGAGCCATGTGAATAAGTTGTTGCCTAGTGAGAGGTGACAAGATCTGTGATGGCCTTGTGAGCCATGAGAATACTTGTACAACCAGTGAAATGAATACCTTGGTCTAAGGACCTAGAGGTAATGATTACCTATTACAGAGGTAACAATGCTATGTGATGATCTAAGGGTTTGAATACCCAGATCCAGTAATCATGATAATAATGTGAAGGGATGAGAATTCCCAGTAATGTGATAAGGGAATGTGATCCCAGGTACCATGTGTTTTAAAGATTTGAAAAGTACGTGATAGATGTATTACACCTTTCTTTGTAGCATTTGTGGTGATTAAATGAAACCCTAAGGGTAGGGTGTTCAATGAATCAAGTATTGTGATATCAATGTTCTCAGTTATTATTAATAATTCTTGTCATGATAAGTAATTAACTCTTAATTGAATTATGAGATGCACAACTCAAGATTTGGTTTGATATGCATGATTCTAGTGTGTATGTGCCAAGTGGACATGAAATCTGTTTATTTAAGAATTTTAGTCTGCCTACATGTATAATATGTTGATTACTCAGTACATTACAATGTTTTTTTTAATATACTGCTCTGCCAAGTTTAAAATGATATACATGTTGTATTATAACTTCAAATAAGTAGACGTTACACCATAAAGATATCAGAGTCAAGTATAAGTGAGAGAAAGGTACAATGTAGAAAGAGCTTTCTAGGAAATAATAAAATTATAGATTTAAGGGCCCTGACACCGTAGAACCCCTATGTGAGGTCTGCGCCTTAGGGGTGAAATGACCTAACCCTGGTAGAGTCCAGTATACGGGGGTCGGAGCGTGATATCAGGTGGCACGGGGGACAAAACCCTAGTGGAAGTCTCCTTAAATTATAGTTTGCAGTGTCCAACATCAACTACAAGTCCTGGTGGCACTAGAGTACAGAGAAGCATGTCCAACATCAACCAGAAGTTCTGGTGGCATGGCTTGAATATCCGCATATGTGCTCAGGTTAGAGGAGGAGTCCAGTTTATGGCACAATAGGAGTGTTGAGGCTAGAGAGCCAGTTTTCCTATTGCAGACCAAGAGAGTAGTCAGACTTAGCTATCCCGATGTGTCAGCTAAGTCTTGTACAATGTGATCGTAGTGCACTACGAGTCTTCATATGTAGAGCACACTGCATATAATCAGGGCATAATAAAATGAATGAGAGGTCAAAAAAGTGTGTACAATTATTCAATTATTCTTTTTATGTTTCTGAATTATTAGTTCTCTTTATGATCAATCAATCATTTTATATACTGATTCACTCTTATAGATAGTTAGAGTATCCTACCATATTTATTATTGTCAATTATTAGACTCTTTAAAGCTTACTGCTGTTATAATTGAAATCAATTGCTCAAAAGTATATCTGTAATTATATCAGTGCTTTAGACTATTTCTTTGAAGTACTCATTCACTGAACGAGTAGGCTCACCCCTTTACTCACAATTTTTAGGGAAATCACATGGACTTGAAGAAGATATCATTGCATCAGAGTAGATCTTCCATAAGAGTTAAGTCTGAGTATAGTTAAGTTCAGTCGGTCCTTGTAAATAAATAAGAGAGAGTTGTAAATGATGATGTATAACATTATTCCTCTTTTAGCAATATGTGCGAATCAACAAGTCTTATGTGCTTAAAAGTATGAGGAACATAATGAATGTTCATACATGCATTTTTATTGTTGAAATCCGATTAGAGAAATCAATGTTTAGATTCCCTTGTAAAGTTGGTTTATGTGGTTCAATGTGAGAAAACAAAGAGTTTTGAAAGACAAGAAAAAGTTAAGGGTGATCTTTGTATTATGTTAAATCCTTAATTTATACCCTAATCTCATGATTAGTGGTAATTGTGAGATCGGGGTGTAACAACTTTTGTCATTATGGAAGCTTGCATCAATGTAACCCTTTACATCCAACTCTTCCTTAATTACTATCTCTATCGACTAGCAATCTTTCCTTAAGTACTTCTCATGTACTAATGGATGTCTTTAATGAATTTCCAATAACCCTTTACTAATGGATGTCTTTAATGACTTTCCAATAACCCTTATTGGAATCATCTTGTCATGTTCAATACATACAAGATTATATGGGATAAGTACATTTATATCATTCATGATAGATTCATTACTATAGCCTTTGGCATCTTAATCATGTCATTTCCATTCTTCACAAGAATTGGGACATAAGGTTCATGACAAACTAATTCAGATTCTCTCTCATTGAATCCTTTTGTGTTGAACTCTTTCAACACATTGCTATTATATTTTCTCAAACTTCCATCGTGAAACATTCAAGAACTATCTCATAGGTCTTGGTCCTTATCTCATAAGATGTTTCAATTATTCCTTCATTGTTGAAGGTGTTTTATATTCCAAATCTCAATATTCATGATATTGAATTCTTAGTCCTCATCATATATGGAATATTCATATATGCTCCCACTAAATCTTTTATAAGCACATATTTCATCTTTTATCTTGATTCAAGTCAAAATCTTTGATTATCTTATCAAGTTAAAAGATCCTATTTTTGAGATGCTCGTTTCAATCCCAGATTGAACTTTGTAGTTCATAGACTTTATTTGCATTCTAGAAGTGATAAAACCTTTTAGGTTGTGTCACGTACACATCCTTTGATGTATTCCTTTAAAGGAATCCGATTTTATCTTCATATGCCAAATTTCTTAGTCTATTTTGATTAGAACAACAAGCTTGACATTTGGTAAAGGAATTTCTATAATGTTCAACAACTTGAACTGATTTGAAAACCTATTCAACCAATCTATCATCTTATGTTATCCAATTAGTTCTTAGACACTAGACCCTATTGCACATTTTAGGTGTTGCCCTTATAGATGGCGCTATCAAGGTCCTACCTTGTTATCTTACTTAGACCCCATAATGGCCTCGAGACATTACTTAATTTATGGTACTCAACAACTTCTACTCGATTAGTTAGCTCATCCGGTCATGACCACCTTATCTGAATTGTCAAATTCACAATCCTCCAATTTCAGATGTGTTCTACTAGAACAATTTTGTTCAGTGTCATGTGACGAACTTGAGATTCCACAACAATTTGTGATTCTCTTTGTTCTGATTGTAACTCTTTGTTGGCCTTGAACATTTCAAGTTCTACTTTTACTCCCACTGATTCTTTAGGAACTCAGTTATCCTATCAACAAAACATTTTTGTTATTGGATTGGGATTAATAGTATCATTCAACAATTATTCGCTTTCACACAACTACTTTTTAAATGTGGGTTTCAATCCTTTAGACACATTGGGACATTCCCAAATCATATAATATATGATGTCTTACAAGCCATTTAGATGGCATATTATTTAGTGAGAGGTATATATTTATGAGGATAAGATGATTAAATTAATTGATAATCATATCATGACTCATCATGGTATAATTCCTTCATTTTGACACATCATCATATTTAGAAGAATTTGACTTGTGATACATCGTCACAGTCCTTTCTTTGAAGGTACAAAGTATTCCAACATTTGATCTCATCAAAGTTTCTTAATACTTTCATCAAAGCCATACTTCATTTATAACCGTCTTGAACATTTCAAGATATTGATGTTTCTATTTTACTACATATCATCATATTATCAATAAATGAAATGAAGTATAAGCGATTATCTATAGAATTTATTCCATAAGATCTCCATGCATCATGTGTATGAGGTTTTATGGAAGACTTATCCTCCCACTACATCTAGTGAAGGATGTTGTGTCACTTTGTGAGTAAATAAGGCTTTGCATGCTTCCTTAGGTTCAATAACCAAGAGGGAATCTAGATTAACATCAATATGTATTCTAGGCATGCATTTCTTATACGTACATCTAAGGTGACTATTTCTAATAATAGTCTTGAGTTATCAATTATAATCCTTTAGTATTAAAGATATAAACATCCATCTCAAAATCTTTCATACAAACCATATCGATGTTTGGAAATTGTCATACAAGATCATAAATTACTAAATAGAAACATCAAAACCATACTTTGTTGATTTATCATCCTTGTCATACAAGATGCATTAAAGTAAATGTTTCTAATTGATGGAATAATGAAATAGCAGTTCAAATAACTCTATAACATGCCCATTGGGCTAAGATAAATTTAAATCTAGACTAAAGCTTTCGCAACTCTTACTCCACCCTGTCCATGTTTGTCCTTCCATGAAGGCTTTTACTTGTTGTCAGAATATGCACATCAAGTATGTCAGATCTCTATTTGGTATCACATACCAAATGAATAAGTAATCAAATTTATACTATAACATTTATACCTGAAGTGGAGGCCTCCGTGCCTTCCTTCTTCATCTTTGATTCCTCTAATCAGAGTGGGAAATTTCTTTTCTAATATCCAGGTTGGTGACAATGGTGAAAAGCACTTCTTTACACCTCCTTTTGCTTTGAAATCTGAATACTCAGGCTTCCAACTAGCTTTAGAACCCTTCTTAGATTTGACTTTGCCTTTAGGCTTCCCTGTTATCTTGCTGATCATCATCATAGACTTGGGCTTGTCTTTATTTATGTGTCTCTCAACTATTCTTAACATGCCCAAAAACTCTATCAATGGTTTGTCAAAGTTGTTCATGTTGTAGTTCATGAAAAAATGACTATATGACTTTAGAAGGGACTAAAAAACCATGTAAGTGACCAAAAGGGAATCCCAATCTATCTAGGTTCTCCACATACCCAATGAGCTTGAGTACATGAGGACCTACATGGTCACCTTCTACCATGTTACATTTGAATAGTGCCTTGGAGACATCGAATCTCTCTTGTCTTTCCTAATCTTAGAACATATTCTTGATATGTGTAACCATCTCAATCACATCCATGTTCTCATGTTGCCTCTACAACTCATAGTTCATGGATCATAACATCAGATACTTGACATCCACGATGTCTTCAGTATGCTTCTTGTAAGCATCCATGTCATCCCTTGGTGAATTTTGAGGTGGTTCTTCTGGTTGTAGCATCTCTAGGACATAGAACTTGTGCTCATGTGTGAGAACAATTCTCAACATCTTGAACTAATCATGGAAGTTGTCCCAGTTACTTTGTCCTTCTCAAGGACTGATTGTAGAGAAAAGTGATTGTTGTTCATTGCCATTTGATTCTATAAAAGAATTTGCAATTTTGTCAAAACTAATTTTTGATTTGATTTGATTAGAATTTGGGCAATAACCATTAGGTCTTTAATTCATTATCGTTCTCATTTTTTTGATTGAATTGACAACCCTCAAGTATCAATTAGGAAAATTGTAGCAAACCAATTTTATAACGAGCAAGATCCAAGATAATTCAACTATGACCCGACCAACACCACAAACACAATTACTTACCAAGGTAGATAACTTTTACTAATTGCATCACATGTAATTCTTGGTAGATAATATGTGAAACTACTTGCCATAATTATCTATATGTTTCTGGGCCCAGACGCTCTAAGAATCACCAGTTAAGTCTGACCCAATAGAGAATGCAATAACAATGCACCCAGTGGAGGTGGAATCTACATTATTATCATCACACTTCCTTAAGGTAGACAACACACCACACAGAGGCATAACCTACGCTTAGTCGAGCAAGTTTTTCATGTGTATTTCTATTGGAAAGCATATTAGAATTAATATGTTGGATTGAGGGGTTTTATATATGTCATATATATACACATACATACATACATACATACATACATACATACATACATACATACATACATACATACATACATACATACATACATACATACATACATACATACATACATACATACATACATACATACATACATATACTGTATCCAATCACCATATATATAATACATATCATATACATGCTATATCCCACAATGTAAACATGCAATATAAAACAAAAATCAATTTTTATGGTCATGTCTACTTGTAATTTCTTGGAGCCACAAGGAATTACTACTACCTAGGTCAATCATCACATCACATGCATGAACCTACTATTGGTGTAGGTCTGTGCTTGCCAATTTGGGTAGATTGGTTCAACCCTTGAACCGGGCATCTCGCCTCTTGACCGTTTGGTTGGTCATCACAAATGATCATCTGGACTCCAATCCAACCAATGTTTAGACTCCTTCCAAATGGTTAGTTGGGCCCACAAAGCACTCATTTGGTTCCATCGTTCTGTCCTCCATGGTCCTCCGAACGGTGTTCTCATCATACAAACTAGTCGTCTCTTCCAACGATGATCATCTTATTCATCATTGTAAGAAAATAAACTATCCTATTGGTGTTATACTTTTACATTGTAAATAAAAACCTCATGTTACATTCAAGGAGAGGAAAGGTAGGAGAGAATTAACTTTACATTTGGAAGAGGGAGGTAGAGGTTCAATATGTAAATCAAGATAAATAGGAATAAAACCAAACCATCCAACCACACATAGATATAGGGTTTAGGCCATAACCATGCTACACATCCACCATCAAAATCTCTTTTAGGGAGACCCATATAAATTGCATATATATATATATATTAGATTGGGATTATGTGGTCTTTGATCAGATACACATATGAGACAGTTTAAATATTGGCATCGTATGTAATAAATAAATGATTAAATCAAAATTCGATCATATGGATTATCCTAAAACATAGTAAACGTGGCTCTGATACCACTATTGGGAAATACATGCACATAGTATAGAAGAGGAAACACATTTTTTATCAATCTGTATTCACATAACAATAAGATTGTGTCAACTACTATTAAATAGGAAGGATAGTTTAACGAGTCATACCTGGTCCTGGAGTAAGTCCAGTGACAACAACTCGCTTCAATGCAACTGTTAGCTACTTTCCCTTAAACGGTGGTTGTGCAGCTCCTGGTCATCACCACGAATAATGAACAGAACAACTTCTACATCGACTCTTGTGGTCTTGCCATCGATTACAGACTGGGTTTTCTCTCCTAGAAGCATCCAAAGGACTCCTACCTCTATATTAGTCCACATAGACCAACTAAAACACCTATCGTTTAACTACATAAGGCAGTGAGGAGTTGTCCCTCCTATTGGCATAGTAGTCACCAACTCTCCCACAATAATGATCCTCAATTGTTCTCTCCTGTAGCTATCCCTCCTTATTTCATAATATCATAAGAACTTGGAGATTCATTTCTAATTAATACTAACTATTAATTTATTGCACCACAAGTATCGCGTAACTGAAACAAGTTCAGGAAACTTTCAAAATGTTTGTTCAGCCCCAACTACGCTATCTCACACATGTGAGATGCTCTTCTCACTCACCCAGATGGTAGTGTAGTGAGCGAGTCAAACCAATTAGTTCATAAAAATGAACCGGTCAGTTCACACCTCAATTTGGGCATGAACTTAGCTAATTCAAACTCTGACCATCCTGATGACACAAATGGTCATATCAACACTTGAGACACATGTTTGTCTTGTCCAAACTACTGTCCACCTAGTGAGATGATTGTTTGGCAGTGTAGTCAGCCAATCTGTTGCATGAATTGAGTACCTAAACACTTTAGTAATTAATCCAATCATTATTCAAGATCAAACTCCTCTTCTAGATGCATCTAAATGCATTATTTCGAAATCCTTTTTATGGGATACTCATTATCCTTCTAGATGCATCTAAATGCATTATTTCTCATTATCATGTGTATTTCTTATTAAAATATCTCCTTTTGAGGATTTCTCTTTATTTCTCTTTTATTTTCCTCATTGGTAATCCTTGGGATACGGAATTTCACCAAGGATAACCCAATTATACCTTTTTCCACTTATTTCCAACATTTTAACATTATTTTCAATTTCTTTCTTAATAAAAAATACGTAATTGTTCTTTTCTTTTCTTATTGCACTCTCTATGCAACTTTGGCCTCTTTGGAATCCAAGGAACCCAAGTGGAACGAAATCCATCTTTGGATTATATTCTTTTGCCTTCTAGAGGTTTCCACATCTTTCTTTTCTCAAAAACTCAATTATTCATTTACTAATTGAATTTCCTTTTTATTGGGCCCAATAGCCAATAAAGCCCACAACATAATCATCAAGGCTATTGCAAATGAAATCCATTTATAAATTATATCATTATTTGTTCCAATATCTTTAATATGAGAAATTACATTTCTCACCAAAGGAACCTTAAAATTGGGGTTGTAACATCCTTCCCCTCTTATAAGAATTTTGTCCTCAAAATTCCATCAAGAAAGCAAACAATTCAGGATAAGACTTTTCCATGTCCATCATTGGCCCCTATGTGGCTTTACCCTACCCATGGTGCTTCCAAAGAACCTTTATCATCACATATTCTTTTCTCTGATTTCTTTCACCCTTGCATCTATAAACTGCACAGGTGACTCAGGTCATTTCATCCTCCCTTGGGGATCACTAGGTTCATTGCTCAACACATGGCCTAGGTACGTCACATAGTGCTCTAAATTGGACACATGGAACTCATCACACATGAATCTATCCTAAGGGATCAGGTCAAACATAGCCTTCTCTACCAACCCATCTCGAAAGGACCCATGTATTGGGGACTCGACTTTCTCAGTTATATCTAAGAGGGGTTGGATTTTCACATCACATATCCCCCCACAACGAACTGCATGTCAATCTACTTTGCATCATCTTACGACTCATGTTGTACCTGGGCTCCCTTCAACCATTACATGATCAAAGCGACTCCATCTGCACACACTATGGTCCTTTTCTGACCCTTGCAAGGTCCATTCACCAACATCATCTTAATGAAGTGGTAACCAACACATCCTCCTTTACAGAGCTTCTTTATGTCCAGATACTGGCTATGGTGGTTATCATCACATCTTACAAAGGACAAAAACTGTCTCTATGTATCACCCTGAACGAGCACATATGCTCTCATTAGACCCTCTAGTCTGGATCATACTAATCTTTAGTTAGGGGTGATAAACTATACTAACATCGAGTTCTCCATGTACCTACTTCCACCTTATGGAAGTGAATCTTTAGGTTATACTCAAGAACTTTTAAACCCACCTTATAGTGTAGTTGAACCATCTCTCTCATATGTAGTTCAACCTGATATGTCCGTTGACAGTACTCTTTCTTTCTCATGTCATCTAGGTAAGGCGATCTACCATAACCCACAGTGCATCTTTGCCCTTCCTTGGTCTCGGGGAGACTCATCACAACATCCATAGTGATGAACTCCCATTCCCTCTCGGGAACTCTTTATCCTTTATATCAATGCACTGGGTTACCGGTGCTCGTCCTTCACCTTCTGTCATGCATGGCGACATGCCACATGCAACTTCATCTTAGGCATCTAAAGTCCTACTGCCACTTATTATCTTGATGGTACGGTGTATGGTGATCTTAAAATCATGATTTCCTGTATGTCATGATTCCTCAAAATCAATTCCTTGGAAACCCTAAACCACTCTCATCAGGGTTTTATTACCTTCTTATCCAAAGAAGTGTATCCCAGGTTCTATCACCATCCTTTCATTACATCAAGGACTCGACTGGATAACCAAACAACCATTAACTTGTTCAACATATCTCGTTACATCCGAGGGTTAGCCAACACACATCTCCTTTCCAAACTTAGGGTTAGTCTAATAACCTCTTCTAGCCAAACTAGCCAGATATATCTCAACTAGAGCATTCATTACCACTTCACATCCTTAGGTATTAGGTAACATTGAAGACATATACTTCCACGTATTTCACTTGTCATCTCAAACTCAAACTCTTAAGTCTATCTTCATTGAGCTCATCTTCTTGGTGATCAAACTCTACCTTGCATCACTTGCAAATTCCACATAGCTCGTGTTCAAAACATCCTCACAAGATGATTACCTTAGTACTCTTACTATTTGCAAACCATTCATGTATTATTCACTCCACAAGGATATGTTATCATCTCTGTCCTCTTACCTCATAGCAACGTTCCAACTCATATCCATCTTTTATCCTTGGTGTATGGTATGCGTATTGTCTTATCTCTCACTCCCATAACAAGATGAAATAAGCATTTGGCGGCCGTCCAAATACAAAGTCCTACCTGTTCCATGAGTAGAGATGGTACATCCCACATTTCCAGTACACCTTCAAATCTAAGTTGAAATGCACAACTTATGTCTCTACATCACCATCATCTTGATATCAAAGTTTCTTCCAGGGAAAACTGGTTTCGAACCTACTTGGGTTACTACACAATCCTTGGTCATCTCCTCTAGGTCTATAGGGTGCCGACACTTTTGGGGTCATCCCTCTTCCCTTATGCATCCAGAGAGTGCCGTACTCATCTTCCCTTTGGGTCCCATGAGTTCATGAAGGTGATCAATCTCCTAACCCATGGCCCTTAGACAATGACAGCTGTTACCTCCCGACCCTATGGTTATGTGCAACTAGGAAATTAGGCAACTTCTACTTTCATCGGTCTTATCCTTACCTGGCCCTAGGATAGACTTAGGATTCTGTTATAGTACATATTCAACTTAGAATCTTACCCAAGACTTTGTCATCTCTCTTTGTATACATGGGCTGACATCCATCCTTTCATAGGGGTCATGGTGACCTGCCTATCTTGGTCAGACCCCTTACCAGTTACCTCCATGGTAACACATCCACATGCACTTAGAGATGGATATCTATGGGTCTACAAGTTCGTTTTCATACCATGTACTTTTCACTTAGCTTCTCAAGATCCTATGAAACCTCTTTAGGTTACCTAAAAACTAATATACACTCTACAAAAGGGTCCCTCTCCCAGGATGGGAGGAAACTACAACTTCTTGACAACAAGGTCACAACCATCCTTATGTTTAGGGTATGCATCCACATCAGTATGCTTAACCCTAGCAAGCTGCTAGGTCACACTTGTTCTCATCCTCAACATTAGACCAACTTAGTTGTGAGGTGTTCATCAAACATACTTAAGGCGTTTCATTTTCCTCTACACATGCTCACATCTACAGAGACTCAAATCTCATCATGAACATCAGGTACACTGCTTCCCCTCTTAGGCCTAGGAACCCTAGGTTCACCTTTGGGTGTACAACTACATGCTCAATCTCTTTACCACAAATCAAGCATGCCCAAGGCATGTCATGTACTTCCATGATCTGTATACTCGAGCAACACTTCAGAGTTGAGTCTTCTTCCAGGACAACCAACAAGGTATACAGTCTCACAACTGGTTACTTAAACTTCCTCAGGGTCTAAAGCACTCTTTATCTCATCCAGTAGGTACTTACTTATACCATAGGTACCAAAAGCATCATCCTCTCTCTAGGGTTTGGTTCCTCTAAAGATAACCAAGATATCATTAGCCTCTAGGGTCAAGCATAAGGCAACCACTATCATCCACTTAGGTCGCATCATCCTCTACTCCCCACTATTTCTCATGTATCAGAATTTATGCTTCCAACCTTCTTGCTTGAGTCATGCTTTCTCCAACCTTACTACTAGAGGTCCTCTCTCCATGAAGGATCAAGCTCACAAGCATACTTATACATGGGTGATGTCTATGTTTAACTTACATTTGCTCGAGGTTATCCTTAGTTCTTTATGCTTATCTCATAAGCCATCCATCCTGTCCTTCTGACCTCAATTTTAACTTACTTCTCGTACTACTGATGTACTCTGGGTGCAAGCTATATCCTACTTTCAATAACCCATAAGGTCTCTATAGGTTCTTCTCTAACCTCATCCATGAAGGAGCTATCTTTTGCTCAAACATGCACAACCCTTTCCAGGGTTGGGTTGCCAAAGGCACTGGGTCATCTAACCTCTCCTAGCTCATATGGCATCCCAAGGTGTGTCCATCCAAACACCTGGTCTACCATGACATCTAACTCTTCATGTCCTCTCTCTCTAACCTTCACTCAGGGTTAGGGTTAACATCATCTTTAGAGGATGTGCCAGGTCTCTACTTTTAATGGAGGTCTCTACCTCCAATACTAACTCTCTCTACTCATCCTCCTGACAAGGAGGTGTATCTCAGGTCTCCCCTGAGGGCATTGACAACTCGTGTCATACGACGTAAGCATGTATCTATTCTTTAGTTTGCACTTAATCTATTAAGCTTATGTCCATGAAATCTTATTTACATGCTTTTCATTAATTTGGTGGAGGATTCCTTAGACCTTATTAACCTTACCCATACCTCAAGGAGGTGAGGAGAAGAGAGAAAACCCTAATCCTTAAGGTCCTTAACATAATTTGAGTTGAGAAGGGATGAACAACATGAGAGAGTCCTAAAGGTATCTTATTTCGAGTCATATCCTAAGACATCGGCCATGCAGTCACACAATCCGGGAGTCCTCATATTCCGACTAGCGGTGCGGAGGAAAATATTGCCAGCCCCTGGACGTGATCCTTTTCTAGACACCTCAATCTTTCGGACAATCCTCTAATAACTCCCTTGGTTCTTTGGAATTTGTAAAATTTAATAATTATTAAAGATTAAGTGAGGAACCTATGCTCTGATACCAATTGTAACGACCTCGCCTCCCGGTAACCCCCAATTAAGGGAGACCGAAAGGTCAGAGCCATTATCCCAATTAATAGGATCAAAGGTTCGACAAATAATCAATAACAATTACTAAATTCTACCAACTATACTGAAATATGGTAAAAATAAAAACTTTGCATACCTTTTGAAAACTTGGATTTCTAAACTTCTATCCATGAAGATACTAATCTAACTAATCCTCCTTTCGAAGTTAATTCTCATTTAATTCCACATATGCCACTTTACTGTTTGTTCTTTTCATTTGTACCTAAAACGCCGACAAACAAAACGTTGGTCAGTAAGAAGATGGTATGTGGGGGAAGACAATAATGTGCAACTATGTTAACAACACAATCATTCAATTCATTATTTAACAATCAAGATTACATTTTAAGCCATACTGCTCAATCCTTACCTATCCCCCAACTCTGTGTTGTCCCTGCAGTGGACTTGTGTGCTACCTCTCTTTTAGGTAGTTTCTTACCCCCATGGTCCTACCTTACAGGTAGCCAATACATAGGGTAATAGAGTCGCATGGCACTACCCAAAGGTATCCCAATACCTAATTCAAAGTGACTTGATGGTCCTACCCCATTGGTAGCCATGTACTAAGTCATCCAATGACCTGATGGACCTACCCCATAGGTAGACATGTACTAGGTCAACTATTAAGTCACAGAGGGGACCAAGATTTGAGCTAGTAAGCACATATCTTATGTGATAGTCATATCCACATTATAGTTTGCATGAATTAAATTCATCCAACAATTAATTCATGACATCGATGAAAACTTCAGAAAACCTCGGAAAACTAACTCGAGATATTCATAAGTGTAACCACATACCTGATTTGATGATTTCACAAGCATTAAGCAATTCCAAACAAGAAAGCAATCCAAGCAAGCAATTCATCAATCACATAATTCCTGAAAAGAATATGTACTCTATTTACTACACACTTTATCAAGAATCTACTTTATTGACTTGGATTCACTTTCTAGGGTTTCTAATCCGAATTAGGGTTTCATTAATATTCATTAGGGTTTCTTAGATCAATTTCTCAAACTTTATTCCTTTTAGGTCAACAAACCCTAAAATACTTTTTTCTACTCATATAAACCCTAATTGCTCACATAATCCATTTTAATGGTCTTTTATACTCAAATTGACTTAGGATCATCATATCTCTTATTTATTCATGGATTTTAACAATTAAAACAATTAAAAGACATTCACCTAAATTAGGGTTTTCAAGCTCATTAATGCATATTCATGCACGAAACCCTAAATTAAGCCAATTATATAAAAATATCATCTTTTTAGATCCTATTTTCACTTTTATTAACAACAAGTTAATATTGGCTTGAATTATCCAAAGAACATCATTAAAACCATCTATCATCAAATCTAAGGGTTTTTCATTAATTAAATCATTAAAGATGATATCTTTATGTACTTTTCAACTTTCAAGCATATTTATGCACATAATATCTAAATTAAACTAATTACATGCAAAGTTCATCCTTTTCGATCTTAATGTACCTTTTTATAATTAACAAGTTAATATCAACTTTAATCACCCATTAAACTCTACTAATTACATTAATCATCTCAAAGTAGAGTTCCTTAATTTTTTATTCATTAAAGTTGATAACTTACACTACTTTTTGAATTGTAAAAGGAATTTGCCTTTAAAACTATTTTTATTAGATTCCTCTCATTTTTCTGAGTAAAATACATATATTATTTGCTACCATCGGAGTTACAGATAAAATGATATGATTTATGAAAAATTGACTTACTTTGGGCCAATAGGGAGGCGCCATGTAGCCTTGTGCCCATGCAAAGTGCTCTCGCGATTTGGAACATAACGGAATTACACATATGCCCCTTGTGTAAGTGCCTGCCCTTCATATACCCCAGAGGGGTAAATTTGTCCATTGATCGCTAGGTTGTCTTCAACCTTGGATCAGCAGCAGCAGCCGCCGAGGACGGCCCTTGGCACGGCTCTCCCTCCCAGATCTGGACCCGAACTTCACCAGAAACTGCTTCTCCACCTCCGCCGCTCTCTGGCGCACCTGGGGCGCCCTCATATCTTTCCCAGAATGGCTGGGTCGGCTGGGGCACACCTGTAACTTGTAGTTGTAAGTGCTACCGTATCGCTGCCATGGCACATCATGTAGGTCACGATGATGCTAGCTTGACCTGGTTCTAACTTCGTGGCATCCCCAGCCTCCATCGAAACCCCTACCTGGACTCCTTGCTTCCCCATGGTCAGTTGCTCCCCTGTGCTAGGGTTTTGAACGTAAGGAAGCATGAAGAAGATGAGGAAGAGAGTGGGAGACGTGGGATCTCTCTGGAACTCGACCCTAGGCTCTACCCCTTTTATAGGGGAGGGTATCCACGCCCCATACTACTTGCCCACGAAGCAACCAAGTCATTTTCCAACTTGGAAACTCATTTTCCTTTTATAAAAGCAACCTCCTCTCTCTTCATCATCTCTTTGATATTCGTTTTTCTTTAAATATTAGGATTTCGAAAATTACATCCTTTATCTTCCTTATATTTGCCTTTTAATTTATTGGCACGAAATTCAATTTCCTTAAATAGAAATTACTTTCTTTTTAACAAAACCTCACAATTCATTAATAATGTATCACATTATCCTTTTATTTTGCAAATTTGGTATTTTCTCTTTCTTTCTTCCTTATTGGGGCTCCTTGGACCCCAAGAAACTCTATTATTTCGAAATCCTTTTTATGGGATACTCATTATCCTTCTAGATGCATCTAAATGCATTATTTCTCATTATCATGTATTTCTTATTAAAATATCTCTTTTTGAGGATTTCTCTTTATTTCCCTTTTATTTTCCTCATTGGTATTCCTTTTATCATTGGTAATCCTTGGGATACGAAATTCCACCAACGATAACCCAATTATACCTTTTTCCACTTATTTCCAACATTTTAACATTATTTTCAATTTCTTTCTTAATAAAGAAATACTTAATTGTTCTTTTCTTTTCTTATTGCACTCTCTATGTAACTTTGGACTCTTTGGAATCCAAGGAACCTAAGAGGCACTAAATCCATCTTTGTATTATATTCTTTTACCTTCTAGAGGTTTCCACATCTTTCTTTTCTCAAAAACTCCATTATTCATTTACTAATTGAATTTCCTTTTTATTGGGCCCAATAGCCAATAAAGCCCACAACACAATCATCAAGGCTATTGTAAATGAAATCCATTTATAAATTATATCATTATTTGTTCCAATATATTTAATATGAGAAATTACATTTCTCAACAAAGGAACCCAAAAATTGGGGTTGTAATAGGTACATAAGTGGTAAGGGACTGATATTGGATTCTTCAGCGGTACAATGTCACATATTCATGCAAGTATGGGTTACCATCATTCATTTTTGGCATGATCTCACTAGTAGAAATCCTTTTGTTGCCACATCAGATTCAAATCTGGCATGAGAGGCAAAGGGATGATTTTGGAGTCTTTTGGGATGGGACGTCACCATTGGCTTGTGAAGATGGGTTACCATCAATTAGTTCTATCATGATCTCACCCTTGGAAGTCCTTTTGTTGCCACATTGGGTTCGGCCAACCCAAGTGGATTCTTACATGT
Organism: Alisma plantago-aquatica; assembly: GCA_963693085.1. Lineage (NCBI taxonomy): Eukaryota > Viridiplantae > Streptophyta > Magnoliopsida > Alismatales > Alismataceae > Alisma > Alisma plantago-aquatica. The sequence goes on from OY856411.1 coordinate 332,671,954, forward strand.
TCATTCCATAGATGTCATGCTACATGTTTTTGAGGGGGGGGGTTATTTACCATGGATGGATACACACTGACTCATGTAGACTAACTTTTCATTGTGGGTCCAAAAGATTCACATCATTGACCATGGTTTTTCTTTTTCTTTCATTCCTCTAAAGTTTGTACTATTGGTAGCATCAAGTAGGATAGCTATTTTTTGTGAACTCACAGTGTCTCCTACTTTACTATCTTTTCAAAGTGTGATGTTGGTTACAAGGTGTAATTGACATGAAACATGAAACAAAAAACAAGCAACTACACAAGAAAAGAAAAAAAACCATATGTATAGAGTTGAAACATCACTACTACAAAGGGATGAAACTAAACTTGGATTCCTCTCATTGTGTCAAAAGACTTTACAAAATATTTCCCAACAAATATAGTAAATGGATAAATCAACCACTACTCTACTTTCTCCTTTGAGATGAAGTAAATCATTGAAACTTCTAGGACCTGATCCATAATCACCATGGAACCTTCTTCATAGATGAGAACAAAAATCATAGTTGAAGAACAGATGAATGGTACTCTTCTTGCAAATGAGCATCTCAAATCCAAACTAAACCTAGTTTATTGAATGTAATAAAAAATATGAATCCTATTTAAGAAACACTTCTAAGGGAAACCTTGTGTCATTTCTTCCTTACAGATTTCAACTCATCTCACAGTTTGAAGGATCTTTTGTCTTTATAGAATATGATCAATACTCCCTTCAAGAGGAGATATATTATCAAGAATGCCTCAGATAGTTTCAACACCTCTAAAACTCAGACATACCTACTTGTTGTCAACAATACAACAACTAGATTTACATAAATATCCTTCATCAAATCTCCAGGATAATTGATGATTAATGAGGCTAATGGGGACACCTTTCCTGGCAACCTGAATCTCTCCATATGTTAAAGTTTTCTCCATTACCATCATAGAAATCAACATTATCCTAAATAATCTATCTGTGCTTGAGGGTGGTCTTCCATATCTAGGAAGCATTGTTTTTACTTCTAACTGACCATATAGATCCTTGTCAGAGGTATTTCTCATGAATTCATTTCACCCAAAGTAACTCTTTGTCTCAAGCAATATCCCATACTTTTTAAGAAAACCCACCTTGGACCAATCTTCAACTAATCTTACACCTAGGTCACCTTCAAAAACTTTAGGACTACAAATAGAATCCCACAGTACTATGTGAACTTCCTTCTTGTTTTCAATATGATTCCAGATAAAATCTCCCATATTATTTTTTCTTCAAAATAACTATTTTTGGGAGAGGAAAACTTGAGGAACAAAAATTTTGGTAAGAAGATAGGGTAGATATTACCAATTAAACTCTTCTAGAAAAGGACAATAAACTCCTTTTCTAGGAGTCCAACTTCCCTTTGATTCCTCAATGATGGGAGTGCATATGACCTTTGTCAATCTTCTAGTTAACAAAGGAAGTTTGAGGTGTCTTATCGGCAAGGGTAAGGAGATAATACCCATATACCAAAACTATTTATATCATCATCAACATTTTTAGTTAAGAAGAGTTGACTCTTGGTGTTGTTCACTCTCAACCCAAAAACTACACAGAAAGTCTTTACCAATTGAGAAATGATCACAACATCCAAATCAACAACCCTGAAGAAAAAAGAAGATCATCTACAAAAATGATGTGGAAACCCCTAGGTTTTTAGAAGCAACAAGACAAATCAAACATTCTTATTTGACATGGGAATTATTGAGAGAAGAGACGCCTTTAATAGGAATGACAAATAAGTAGGGAGCCATGGGTTCTCCTTGCCTAACACCATTTGAGGCATTGAATTGATGAGTAGGTGATCCACTAACTAATACTTAGTAAGAGTATAATTTAAAATACACATCAACCCAATTCATCCAACATTATGAAAATCCCATTTTCTTGATAATATAGAGAATGAATCTCTTATAACAATATCATGCATTTTGGATAAATCAGCCTTCACATGCGTCTTAGAAGTGATATGTGAGTTATTAAAATAACAGAGCATCTCTTTGGCCAGAAGAATAGCATCACCAATTGACGTACCTAAACAAAAGCTATATGATTCTTCTTAATTAATCCAGGGAGAATGTACTTTAATATGTTGGTGAGAATCTTCATAATAATGTTATATATAACATCAAAGAGAAATTGGTTTGAACTGATTAAGACTTGAAGCATTGAGGACTTTAGGGATAAGAGTGATAACATTTCTATTACACTCTTTGAGAAGCTTTCTAGTATAAAAAAACTCAAAATGGCTTTAAAAATCACTACTACATAAGCTATTACAATGTGAAGAATACAACATCTCAGCTATTACTATTTTAATTAGCATACCTACTATTACATATCTATTTACACATTGTTTATTAACTATTTAATAAAAGTTAAGTTATACACAACATGATAAACTTGTTATAATACATGTGATACTATAACATGTGCTAAGACCATTGTAATATATCTATATCATACAAGAATCTATAACCCACTATAAGAGACTATAATCACACATGATTCTCTACACATAATAAACTCAAGTTATATACAACAAATTATACCCATTGTAATATATTTGAGACTATAATATATGCTAAGTTGCAATAAACCATAATCAGACACCATTCTCTAACCCATTGTAATAGCTTATTTCATACAACATGCTCTATCTGTTGTAATAAACCCAAGGAACATACAACAAGTCAGACTCATTTTAATATGTGTGAGTCTATAACATGTGTTAAATCATTGTAATAGACCATGATCACACAACATACTCTAACTCATTTAAATAAACCGTAATCATACAACATGCTCTACCAGTTTTAATCAACCCCCATGATATATAACATGCATTACCCCATCTTAATACACGTGAGATCATAACATGTTCTAAACTGTTCTAATAGATCATAATCACACAATATGGTGTAACCTATTGTAATAGGTCATAATCACAAAACATGGTATAATTATATGTAATTGACCATAATCACACAACATGCTCTAATTCACTATAATAATCATAGCTTGAAAACAATCCCTAATTTAATGCTTTTAAATAAAATTAATACACACACACACACACATATATATATATTATTGTTCAAGTTCTGATTTTCTATATGTGCTATCTTTACAAAATGTGTTATACTTTACAAATGATTTATATGTAAGTAAAAAAATATTAGATAACTTCTTGCGACTTAATCAATGAAAAATTGACGGCTTTGCATGTAAATAATACTACATCCATCACAACAAGTTCTTGTCGAAACTATTAAAAACTTGGAATAAAGTCCTTTAAATTGCTAATGTGTCATTTTTTTATTGATACGACAAGCTGCCTAAACTGTATGGCCCAAAACCCTTTTCATTTTCACCCGCTCACCTTTTCTCGTCAACCAAATTCCTCTTACTTCCATCTCTTGCATTGAATTATCTCCCTTCTGCATGACAAATCTCTAATTTCTACTCTCTTTTTTGACCTACCCAGGGTCGCCGCCTCCTAGCTTTCTTTTCTTTTTTCACCCTTGCCTTCCAAAATTTCCACCTAGACCCCTTGCTATGATGTCCAACACCATCAATCACCTCATCGGGGAGCAACCATAACACCATAATTCACCAAACTCAATCCCTTGTACAAGATTCTAGCTACTTGGATGAATCTTGTCTTGCTAGCTTTCACATGGAAAACATTGTCATATAGAGAAAAAGAAAGGAGCATAGTAGCACTATTCCCATAGAAGAGGATGTAGAGGGCGTCAAAAAATGTAATTTTTCCTCATTGAATAGTCTTTTAATTTGCCAACCATCTGGGCAAAGATTGTGATTGATGAGGAAAGATACACATAGGTTTTTCACTACTACTCACAAGTACCAGATTGAATTGTTAATTTCCTCTATCTATATCTAATGAATATCAATAATTAAATTCATTTAGGGTGTGTTTGGATCCTGGGATCTATTAGCATCGATGACCACATCCTTAAACATCACTATGGAGGCAATATAGGCAAGTTTAGATCAACACATTAGAACTCACTATAGAAGAAGAGCACATTGAAGACTAGGAGTTGCATAAGACCCTTAATAATTCTTGTCTTTTATAACCTTGTAAAGATTTTTAGTTTCTATATCCCTTAAACAAAGACAACATTGGTATTTCCAAGGACAAGTTCCTTCAAAAGCCCTTTAATTATTGTACAATCCCATCAAAAAACTTTTGAACATAGTCATTGTGAGAACCCGTTACACTAAATGAGATTACTCAAAACATAAAACACAATCGATCACTAATTAATCACATATCCAAAAATATGGGTAAATTAAAATTGATTCAACATCAACACCCACTCAGAAACATTTTCATAAGAACCCAACATCTTTCTTATATTCAAACTATGCCAAAAATTTTATAAAAATTATTCTATCGCCTTAGATACAACATATATACATAGGAAAACAATATTCGTATATGCCACACAAGCAAGCATTAACATGCTAACAAAAGTCTAATTTGTTTGAAACACCATATACAAACTATTCCTACTCAGACCTGATAGTACAAGGATGACTCTAGGACACACTAGACATCTATTGAACTTTCTCACAGATTCATTACTATAGCTCCTCTTTGCTGCCACATGTTTGTTTTCATCACTTCTGGTTACCTAAAAAAATGTGGCGAACCACAAGGGTGAGACCCATGTCCTAGTAAGAGATATGACCTCCAACAAGATTTATTGATTACAACATTTTTAGGTAATGAGATAGTTTAAGAAGTTTAATCATATTGTCGACCAAAAAAAAAGAAGTTTAATCATATATAACAAATAAGCTCAACAACACTAATGATTAACAAACTACATAAAGGAGCAGATAATAACTATCTTCATTAGCCAGACTATTCTCATATCCCTATTAACATTATAAGTACTCTAGCAACTTGAGCATATCTAACATCATGAATCAGTCTAGTATCATAAGCATAGCTAACAACATCATCATGTCTATCAAGTTGAACATATCAACATCATAAGTAGAGATACCAATATAAGAACAACTATTTGCATAAGCATGATTAGCAGTTTAAGCATTTCTAATTACATAGGCATGGCTAGTAATATTAAACATATATATCAACATCATCTTAACCATCAGTTTCAGTATATTTTACAACATAAGCATGCTTACAACATGAGCATAACTACAACATAAGCATATCTATTATCTCTTATTGTACTATATGTGATCTCAGTGAAAAGAAATCAAACAAGGGTTATCATCCAATATGAAGAATTGTGTATAACCCTAAACAAATATGCTACACAACTATCTTACATCTTTTATTATGCCCTAGGGAATTTGAATTTTACCATCCAATGTCCAACCGACCCCTGTGAAGGGATATTCGGTTCTATACAAGATCTAAGAGTGTCGGTATCCTAGGATCTCTTCCCCTCGGTCACTACAAGTAAAAAGGTAGTGACATATCAGTCAAAGATGCTACTACAATGACATATAGTCAAGCTGCTAACCACTAGTCCGCCCTTGGTACAAGTCACAATACTAGAAACCAGGGTATACAAAACCCTCTAATATGAGGCACAACCACTGTTGTCCACAATCATCAAATGTCCGAGGCATGACCATAACCATCCTCCATAACCTGCACTGTGGATGACAAGGATATATCCTCAACTTTCTACCCCCACATACTCAACAATATGCACTCTGAGTTTCCCTTAGGAATACTCATTTCACCATCCTATAAGTTCTGACACTGAAGATGGCTCTACGACACAGGGCACTACATTATTAGAGTTGTACTTGATTAGTTATGCCAATTGGGTGAATTTAGGCTGCATCAAACAAGTGTACATACAAACCCTAATTCACTTCTTGAAAGCATATAAATATCACAACTTCAAAAGATATTAAACATGTGAAACATAATTTCTCATCTCATAATCACATGGTACTATTCACTTCCCATTCATGAGACTACACTAGTCATCATACTATCACAAGATATAAATCCTTTTTACAATATCACAAGGTATCAACCCTTATCAACACAAGCGGATTACACCTCATTCAGGGCTCAACCATGCCCAAAGGTCATTAAGACCATCATACTATTCCCTGCAAGATCATCATTATCTTTGCATGCCTTATAACAAGGCTCAACAACATCACTTACATATAATACACCAGATCATCACAATATTGCATTAATGAGCTAAGAGATATTCATAAACAATCATAGCAGGGCTATATTAACATTAATAACATTCCTTTATTACATCAACAAGTAAGGAATCTAGATATGATTAACCCTCATCATATTCATAATGCACATGTTTAGCATAAAAAGTATCAACCATGTGGCTATGATAACCACCAATTAACATATTAAGGTTATGATCATATTAAGGAGGTTATTTCATCATCATTCCATCATATAAGAATGTTAAACATGAGTAATCATCTTTATCTATTTGCATTAGAGTTAGGTTCAACAAGATAAATTATGTTAATTTTACTAATCAACACTTATACCCAAACCCTAACTCACGACATCCCCATTGGATCATGGATGTAAAAGGTGAAGCATTAACATCACATTCCATACTATTCTCAAGTATTAATCCACACATAAATAAAGGTGTAACCATCAGGTTATAGCATACAAAGGTTTCAACAACAATAAGAGAGTACTCCATGATTGTATTAATCATTCAAGGACTATTCATACCCAATTACCATCATTTAATTATATTAAAGCTAGTTATAACAAGCTATACCTCATTAGGATTACCCATTAATTTATTATGGTGATTATAAATCATAATCATACGAGGGTAAGGGTAGTAATACAAGTTTAAGGCATTGAACTATCAAATTCTCATCTTTAGAATAATAACTTTACACTATAGGCTTCACCCAAAACAATGGGAATATTGAGGCATCAGCCTCTAACCATTAAATATTGAAAAGATAAAGCTATTGGGCATTTACATAAGTAAACATCTTGATCAAACCACCTATGAAGTCATTGAGTTGTGCTCTATAAAGAGTCACCATCTAACCCTAGACATCCCTTGATTAACAACATAAAAAGTTCCATTGAGAGTAGGGTAAAACCCACAAGCGATTGTTTGTTTAAAACAAGCCATTAGTAAATGAGCTCCTTAAGTTGATCTCATAAAAGAAATCATTTAAATAACTTTATTAGGACCAACATATTACATTAGGCATCATTACAATTTATTGGATGAAGAATTATTAGATCTTAACCATTGGGTCAAGTTCACATATTAAAACCATCCATTGGAGTAGAGGTCCAACCATTGCATCAAATGACCCAAGAAACCATTGGTTTAAGGCTTAATTAATGCTACACTAAATTATCAATTCAGCATAGGTTGTGGAGACCTGATCCACCATCAATAGTAACCATTGAGTCATCATAGGTTTTTAGATCAGCACTATATTCATTAATCATCATCGGATATCAAGTTAATGTCACCCTTGATTAATAACATCATTAGGGTATTGAGTTGTTGATCATTAAGATTCTAATTAAGCCAAAACATGACCTAAGGGGGTGAAAGTCACTTGACACCCTTAATCACCATAATCAGTTGTCATGAAGACAACACCATTGTTTGTTGCAATGGTACCACCAATGGGTCATGTGTTTATAGAAGAAATCAGCTTTAAACCCTAAAATTGACCATTGGTTGATAGGTGTTTAGTGCCATAGGTTGTCAAACTAACCTGATCCAAGTCATATTATATTTTAGGAATATGTACACATTAATACATGTTCATCTAGAACTGAAATCATAATAGGGAACATTATAAAAATTGAAATCCAAGTCAACCATAGCTTTTTAGTGCATGGATCATCATTTTCAATCAAGAACATGAGCTATCAAGCTTTTGGTAAGCAATAAACATGGAGCAATTTATAAAACTTGCCTATAATTGGAAGATAAAATCCCAAACAGAAGAAAACATGAGTAGGTAGGGTAGAAAATCCAAGGATAAGCTTTGAACTCGTTCATTTAGCACCTTTCTTCATCAAATGAGCAAACCCTAAGCATAAGGAGCAAGAAAGGTAGGGTTTTAGAGCTTTAGAGCAATGTCTACCATGGAACAACAAGATTATGACCTACAGAAACATAGGAGGAAGGATAAAAAAGAAATAAATGGAGGAAATAATGGGATTCTTACTCTTTTAGGTCAAGATCACTAGAAGGAAGCTTTTTAAACCCTAAAAGGAAGTCAATTACAACGCTAGAGCTTTTTCCCCAAGAAGATCGCCACTTTCTTCTTCCTTGGGTAGGAACTTAATATAAGCATAGAGGGAGAACTAGGTTCATAGGAGGAGAGAAGTGTTGGAGAGAAAATGGATCGTTTGGGTGCTTAGGGATAAGTATATAAAACTTTAAGATAAAGAAAAAGGAAAAGTTGAAGTTCTAGTATCTTTCCAAGTGTTGACGGCCTTAAAATATTAAGAATATTCAAGAACACACACAATAATCTCCCCCGCCATCCATATAGACCTGCTTATCTCTCCTTTGTTGAATTTCCTAGCCAATCAAATAATTCATTAGTTGATAGCTACTAAAGGTAGCACATCCATGAAGGGGTAAACCCTATAATACCTTTGAGGAAAACACTTACAAACCAAGGTTCAAATAGGTGTCCCATGGATAAACAAGCTCAATAATGATGATAAAACATACAAAGAACATAATTCAAGTGATAAATTACAAAGAAACCTCTCAATTGGGTAAATTGTAGAAAAGTCCAAAATGTGCACAAAATTGCATAATTTGCACAAATAGTGTCCAAATTGGACCAAACTTGAAACTTAAGCTTGTCACATAATACCAAAACATATAACAAGGCTATATTAGGGTTATAAGAATTAAAGTATGGTAATTAATCTAGTTCAACACTTTAAGCAAGGTTAGGGGTCTTACAACTATAAACCCCTAACAGGGATATCACCCCCGAAATCCAAGGTACACATAGATGGACACTTCTCATGCACGTCATCCCCAATCTTACACATGGTTACTTTCATCCCATGGTGATGTCACATCATTCTCATAGAAGACATATTCTTCTCCCTCAACTTCTGCATGTGTAACCTTGGTTCATCATAGGAACTTTTGTACCACATGTACAGGTTTAGTAGTACCTTTCAACTTTGGGTCTCTATTGTCATCTTGAATTGTTGTTTCTGTTGTATCACACATCAATCAGAGGCCATACTCGCTGGATCTTACAAAACATAGAACATCATGTATCTCTTATCAAATGTAACTTTATAAGGTTTCATCTCTATGCTTCTTTAATGATTGTTGTAATTAACCACTCAATCAACCATGTAGGAATCCCCTAATTTTCAAGAACTATGAGGAATATGTTTTTAGAGGATTCTCCAATCATCTCAATGGTGGACTAACCATCTATTTGATTGAAGAATCATACACTTGTATGTAACCGTTAATAAATATAACTTCCTGATTGACCTTGTTATGAGTAGAACAACGACAATGTCTTCCATCTTATTAGGGTTCACATAACCTACTAAACATAGGTATCATAACTCCAATAGGATACTCTTAGTCCCAACTCACTCTTGCTAGAATTGTCACACATAAGTACAATTACTTCAACATTTGTAAGGTTTAGCAAAGATATTGACCATGTTACTGACTATCTTTGGAATACTTTGATATGTCATCATTCAAAGCTTTCTACAACTTGTAAGACATGACCTAATCACTCTATTCCTCCTATTCATAAATTCTATTGGTACATTGGTTAGTCTAAAGGACATAACCATAAATCATCATGGTCATGTAACTTATGTCATCCACTCTAATTCTTATGCATTGATATTTGATCCTAGGTTTATATTAAACGAACACGGTAGCACATGTCTACTGATCAACAAACCATCTATCCTTGATAGTGGTCTTGCCCAACTATCATTGAATCATAAACAACATTATAGAATCACTTTTGTTTTTCCTTCCAAACAACATTTATAGGGTCATCATAAACTCTCTCTCTCTCTCTAAGGGGGACGAATACTCGAAATGTTCATTTAATAAACATATCCAACCTTCACATACTTCCATACTGTTGATACATCGTGGATACTAGGATTCATTACCTTGGTATCCACCTCATGCACTATAAGGAACTCACATCCTTATCTCATCTACTTTTACCCACATAACAAGTATTAAGATATATAAGAGGAGTCTTCCTAATTATTGGAAGGCTCAAAAGTAAACTCATCACAAACTCTATGATCTTAGAACTATAGTCCAAGCAACCTTATGCTATAATAAACTTCCCACCTTCATGTTTACAATGAATCCACACATACCAAGTGGAAATGATCCACTTGAAAGCTGTTCCCTAGAAAGGAAAGACACAAAGGGAAACACACTTCCCACACCATAGTAGACTTGTCCAAGGGTCACTAGCAAAAAGGTGACCAATTCTATTTTCATTATGCAGGTTACAACTTCTTATGTATCATTTTACCTTTTTCATTTAGGGTTCCTTGCCATTAGCATAGGAATCATCATGATTAACATATCTCATTACTCCTTCCTTGATGACTGTGATGGGTATGTGGGTATGTTCTCTTATTTTATTATGTTTTTAACCACTTATCAACATGTAAATCATAATATTCTTCATTTTCTTCATTAAACATGGATCATCTCCCTTAGTTTCTTTCACATACCATGCTAATTTTATATTAACACTTTCTTACACACATAGGTTGGTGTGATATTAACTCAAGTTCCACCTTATTCCTTTGTCATTATTCCCATTTATCTTCTCATTTTTACTTATTATAGGAGTTATCTCCATCTTATGTGAATTTCATACCTTGAATCACTTTATAAGAACAAACTTATCTATCTTTTACTTTAATATCTTCTTGAGTTTTATGTTCAAGAACTTCTCTTTTGCTTATTTGTATTTCGATTTAGATTTCATGGTGCAATATATTTCTCTTTTAGTTACCAACAATTCTAGTTTTGATAGATATTGATGTAATCCTCATCTTCTCTTGAGGTAATATTGAGTTATTTGCACCAAGATTTCTACTTCATTATTCTCTTTAGATTGTTACAAAATGAAAAAAAAATAACAATCTAAAAGTTCCATTCACCTTTTCGTCAATAATTGAAGACCTGACCTGGGCACCCAAATATTGAGATTAGGTAGTATGCACCATAGTTTTATGTCATATTCCTAATTTTGACATCATCCTAGTCCTAAGTCCAAGTGTCCCTATAGACTCAGTGATGCTAAAGCTCTGATACCAAATTGTGATAACCCTTACACTGAATGAGATTACTCAAAACATAAAACACAATCGATCACTAATTAATCACATATCCAAAAATATGGTTAAATTAAAACCGATTTCAACATCAACACCCGCTCAGAAAAAATTGCATAAGAGCCCAACATCTTTCTTGTATTCAAACTATGCCAAGAATTTTATATAAATTGTTCTATTGCCTTAGCGACAACATATATACATAGGAAAATAAGTTTCGTATATGCCACACAAACAAGCATTAGCATGCTAAAAAAGTCCAATTTATTTGAAACACCATATACAAACTATTCCTACCCGGACCTAAGAGTACATGGATGACTATAGGACACAATAGACATCTATTCAAATTTCTCAAAGATTCATTACTATAGCTCCTCTTTACTGCCACATGTTTGTTTTCATCACTTCCGATTACCTAAAAAAATGTGGTGAATCACAAGGGTGAGACCCGTGTCCTAGTAAGAGATATAACCTCCAACAACATTTATTGATTCCAACATTTTCAGGTAATGAGAAAGTTTAAGCAGTATAATCATATATAACAAATAAGCTCAACATCACTGATGATTAACAAAATACATAAAGGAGTAGATAATAACTATCTTCATTAGCCAGACTAATCTCATATCCCTATTAATAGTATAAGTAGCCTAGAAGCATGACCATCTCTAACATCATAAATAAGTCTAGTATCATAAGCATAGCTAACAACATCAGCATGTCTATCAAGTTGAACATATCAACATCATAAGAAGAGATAACAATATAAGAACAACTATATGCATAAGCATGATTAGTAGTTTAAGCATTTCTAATTACATAGGCATGGCTAGAAATATTAAACATATCTATCAACATCATCTTAATCATCAATGTCAGTATATTTGTCAACATAAGCATGTTTACAACATGAGCATAACTACAACATAAGCATATCTATTATCTCTTATTGTACTATACATGATCTCAGTGAAAAGAAAGAAAAAAAATGGTTATCATCCAATATGAAGCGTTGTGTATAACCCTAAATAGATATGCTACACAGCTGTCTTACATCTTTTATTATGCCCCGGGGAATTTGAATTGTACCATCCAAAGTCCAATCGACCCTAGTGAAGGGCTATTCGGTTCTGTACAAGATCTTGGAGTGTTGGTATCCTAAGATCACTTACCCTTGGTCAGTATGAGTAAAAAGGCAGTGACATATCAGTCAAAGCTGCCACTACAGCGACATATAGACAAGCTGCTAACTACTAGTCCACCCTTGGTACAGGTCACGACACTAGAAACCAGGGTATACAAAACCGTCTAATATGAGGTACAACCACAGTTGTCCTCAATCACATCAAATGTATGAGGCATGACCATAGCCATCCTCTAGAACCAACATTGTGGATGAAAAATAGGATATATACTCAACTTGCCACCCCCACATACTAAAAAATATGTGCTCTGAGTTTTCCTTAGGAATACTTGTTTCCCCATCCAGTAAGTTTTGACACTGAAGATGGCTCTACGGCACAAGGAACTACATGATTAGATTTGTACTTGATTAGTTATGCCAATTGGGTGAATTAAGGCAGTGTCAAACAAATGGACATGCAAATTCTAATTCACTTCTAGAAAGCATATAAATATCAAAACTTCAAAAAGATATAAAATGTCTGAAATATAATTTCGCATCTCATCATCACATGGTACTATTTACTTGACATTCATGAGACTACCTAGTCATCATACTATCACAAGATATAAATCTTTTTCATAATATCATAGGGTATCAACCCTTATCAACACAAAAGGATTACACCTCACTCAGGGCTCAACCATGCCCAAAGGTCATTAAGACCATCATACTATTCCCTACAAGATCATCATTTTCTTTGCATGACTTATAACAAGTCTCAACAACATCACTTACATATATTACACATGATCAACACAATATTGCATTAATGAGCTAGGCGATATTCATAAACAATCATAGTAGGGTTATATTAACATTAAGAACATTCCTTTATTACATCAACATGCAAGGAATCTAGACATGATTAACCCTCATCATATTCATAATGCACATGCTTAGCATAAGAAAGTATCAACCATGTGGTTATGATAACCATCCATTAACATGTTAAGGTCATGATCATATTAAGGAGGTTATTTCACCATCATTCCATCATATATGAATGTTAGACATGAATAATCATATTTATCTATTTGTATTAGAGTTAGGTTCAACAAGATAAATTATATTAATGTTACTAATCAACACTTATACCTAAACCCTAACTCATGACATCCCCATTGGATCATGGATGCGAAAGGTGAAGCTTCACCATCACATTTCCTACTATTCTCAAGTATGAATCCACACATAAATCAAGGTGTAACCATCGAGTTGTAGCATACTAAGGTTTCAACAACAATAAGAGAGTACTCCATGATTGTATTAATCAGTCAAGGACTATTCATACCCAATTACCATCATTTAATTATATTAAATCTAGGTATAACAAGCTATATCTCATTAGGTTTACCTATTAATTTATTATGGTGATTATCAATCATAATCATATGAGGGTAAGGGTAAGAATACAAGTTTAAGGCATTGAACTATCAAATTCTCATATTTGGAATCATAACATTACACTATAGGCTTCACCCAAAAAAATGGGAATATTGAGGCATCAACTTCTAACCATTAAATATTTAAAAGGTAAAGCCATTGGCAGTTTACATAAGTAAACATCTTGAACAAACTACCTATGTAGTCATTGAGTTGTTTTCTATAAAGAGTCACCATGTAACCCTAGACATCCCTTGATTAATAACATAAAAAGTTCCATTGAGAGTAGGGTAAAACCCACAAGTGATTATTTATTTAAAACTAGTCGTTAGTAAATGAGCTTATTAAGTTGATCTCATAAAGGAAACCATTTAAATCACTTTATTAGGACCAAAATATTACATTAGGACTCATTACAATTGATTGGATGAAGAATCATTAGATCTTAACCATTGGGTCAATTTCATATATTAAAACCATCCATTAGAGTATAGGTCCAACCATTGGATCAAATGACCCAAGAAACCATTGTATTAAGGCTTAATTGATGCTACAACTAAATGATAAACTCACCATAGGTTGTGGAGATCTGATCCACCATCAACAGTAACCATTGAGTCACCATAGATTTTTAGATCAGTGCTATATTCATTAATCATCATCGGATATCAAGCTAATGTCACCCTTGATTAATAGCATCATTAGGGTACTTAGTTGTTGATCATTAAGATTCTAATTAAACAAAAACCTGAGATAAGGGGGGTGAAAATCACTTGACGCCCTTGGTAACCATAATAAGTTGTCATGAAGACAAAACCATAGTTTGTTGCAATGGTACCACCAATGGATCATGTGTTTATAGAAGAAATTAGCTTTAAACTCTAAAATTGACCATTGGTTCATTTAGCACCATCGGTTACCAAACCAACCTGATGAAAGTCATAATATACCTTAGTAATAACGTACACATGAATACAAGTTCATCTAAAACTGAAATCAGAATAGGGAACATTATAAAAATTGAAATCAAAGTCAAGCATATCTTTTTAGTGCATGGATCATCATTTTCAAGCAAGAAAATGAGCTAGCAAGCTTATGGTAAGCAATAAACGTGGACCAAGTTATAAAACTTACCTCTAATTAGAATATAAACTCCAAAACATAAGAATACACAAGCAGGCAGGGTAGAAAATCCAAGAATAAGTTGTGAACTCATCCATCTAGCACATTTCTTCATCAAATGAGCAAACCCTAAGAATAAGGAGCAAGAAAGGTAGGGTTTTAGAGCTTTAGAGAAATGTATACCATGGAACAATAAGGTTCCGACCTAGAGAAAGGTAGGAGGAAGGATAAAAAAGAAATAAATGGAGGAAAGAAGGGGATTCTTACTCTTTTAGGTCAAGATCACTAGAAGGAAGCTTTTTAAACCCTAAAAGGAAGTCAATTGCAACCCTAGAGCTCCCCCCCAGAAGATCCCCACTTTCTTCTTCCTTGGACAGGAACTTCACATAATCATAGAGGGAGAATGAGGTTCATAGGAGGAGGGAAGTGGTGGAGATAAAATGGCTCGTTTGGATGCTTAGGGATAAGTATATAAAACTTTAAGATAAAGAAAAAGAAAAAGTTGAAGTTCTAGTATCTTTCCAAGTGTCCATATCCTTAAACTATTAAGAATATACAAGAACACACAAAAGAAGCTCCCCCACCATACATATAAACCTGATTAGCTCTCCTTTGTCGAGTTTCCAAGCCAATCAAATAATTCATTAGTTGATAGCTACTAAAGGTATCTCATCCATGAAGGGGTAAACCCTAAAATACCTTTGAGGAAAACACTTCCAAACCAAGGTTAAAGTAGGCGCCCCATGGATCAAAAAGCTCAAGAATGATGAGAGAGAATCCAAAGAACATAATTGAAATGATAAATTGCAAAGAAAACCTCTTAATTGGGTAAATTGTAGAATAGTCCAAAATGTGCACATAATTTCATAACTTGCACAAATCGTGTCCAAATCGGACCAAACTTGAAACTTAGGCTTGTTACATGATACCAAGACATATCACAATTCTATATTAGGGTTATAATAATTAAATTATGGAAATTAAGCTAGTTCAAAACTTTAAGCAAGGTTAGGGTGTCTCATAACCCTAAACCCCTAACTGGGATTTTGCCCCTGAAATGCAAGGTACACATAGATAGACGCTTCTCATGCACACCATCATCAATCTTACACATGGTTACCTTCATTACATGGTTATATCACATCATTCTTAGAGAAGACATATTCTTCTCCCTCAACTTCTGCATGTGTAACCTTGGATCATCATAGGAACTGTTGTACCACATGTACAAGTCTAGTAGTGCCTTTCAACTTTAGGACTCTATTATCATCTTGAACTATTCTTTCTATTGCATCACACATCACTTACATGCCATACTCATTGGATCTTACCAAACATAGAACATCATGTATCTGTTATCAAATGTAACTTTACAAGGTTTCATCTCTATACTTCTTTAATGATTGTTGTAATTAACAACTCAATCAACCATGTAGGCATCCCATAATTTTCAAGAACTATGAGGAATAT
Source organism: Alisma plantago-aquatica (assembly GCA_963693085.1). Classification (NCBI taxonomy): domain Eukaryota; kingdom Viridiplantae; phylum Streptophyta; class Magnoliopsida; order Alismatales; family Alismataceae; genus Alisma; species Alisma plantago-aquatica. The sequence continues at coordinate 332,688,561 of OY856411.1, forward strand.
GTTTTTCAAGGATTCTCAAATCATTTCAATGGTGGAATGACCATCTGTTTGGTTGAAGAATCATACACTTGTAAGCAACCGTTAACAAATATAACTTCCTGATTGACCTTGTTAAGAGTAGAACAACGACACTGTCTTCATCTTATCAGGATTCACATAACATACTTAACAGAGGTATCATAACTACAAGAGGATACTCTAGTCAACCCCCAACTCACTCTTGCTATAATTGTCACACATAAGTACAATTAATTCAACATTCTTAAGGTTTAGTAAAGATATTGACCATGTTATTGACCATCTCTGGAATATTTTGAGATGTCAACATTCAAATCTTTCTACAACTTGTAAGACATGACCTGATCACTATGTTCCTCCTATTCATAAATTCTATTGGTACATTAGTTAGTGGAAAGGACATAACCATAAATCATCACAGTCGTATAACTTATGTCATCCACTCTAATTCTTATGCATTGATATTTGATCCTAGGTTTATCTTAAAGGAACATGGTAGCACATGTCTACTGATCAACAAACCGTCTATCCTCAATAGTGGTCTTACCCATCTATCACTGAACCATACACAACATTATATAATCACTTTTGTTTTTCCTTCCAAACAACATTTATAGGGTCATCATCAAATCTCTCTCTATCACTCTCAAAGGGAGAGGAATACTTAGAATGTTCATTTAATAAACATCTTTAACCTTCACATACTTCCATACTATTGATACATCTTGGATACTAGGATTCATTACCTTGGTATCCACCTCATGCACTATAAGGAACTCACATCCTTATCTCATCTACGTTTACCCATATAACAAATCTCAAGACATATAAGAGGAGTCTTCCTAATTATTGGAAGGCTTAAAAGTAAACTCATCACAAACTTTATGATCTTGGAACCATAGTCCAAGGAACCTTATGCTATTATAAGTTATCCATCTTCATTTTTACAATGAATCCACACATACCAAGTGGAAATGATCCACTTGAAAGTTGTTCCCTAGAAAGGAAAGACACAAAGGGAAATACACTTCCCACATCATAGCAAAATTGTTCAAGGGTCACTAGCAAATAGGTAACCAATTCTATTTTCATTATGCATGTTACAATTTCTTATGCATCATTTTACCTTTTTCATTTTGGTTTCCTTACCATTAGCATAGGGATCATCATGATTAACATATCTCGTTACTCCTTCCTTGATGATTATTTATCTCACTTAGGTATGTTATCTTATTTTATTATGTTTTTCAACCACTTATCAACATGTAAATCATAATATTCTTCATTTTCTTCATTATACATGGATCATCACCCTTAGTTTCGTTCACATGCCATGCTAATTTTACATGAGCACTTTCTTACACACATGATTTCTACTTCATTATGGTCTTTAGATTGTTTCAAAATGACTACTTGATCAGAGTAATAAAAAAGATAACAATCTAAAAGTTCCATACTTACCTTTTCTTCAATAATTGAATACCTGGACACGACACCCAAATATTGAGATTAGGCGGTACGAACCATATTTTTGTGTCATATTCCTAATTTTGACATAATTGTAGTCCGAATTCCTAGTGTCCCTGTAGACTCAGTGAACCTAAAGCTCTGATACCAACTTGTGAGAACTTGTTACACTAAACGAGATTACTCAAAAAATAAAACACAATCGATCACTAATTAATCACATAACCAAAAATATGGGTAAATTAAAACTAGTTTCAACATCAACACCCACTCAGAAACATTTGCATAAGAGCCCAACATCTTTTTTGTATTCAAACTATGCCAAGAATTTTATACAAATTGTTCTATTGCCTTAGCCACAACATATATACACAGGAAAACAATATTCGTATATGCCACACAAACAAGCATTAACATGCTAGCAAAAGTCCAATTTGTTTGAAACACTATATACAAACTATTCCTACCAGGACCTGAGAGTATAGGGATGAATCTAGGACACACTAGACATCTATTCAACTTTCTCACATATTCATTACTATATCTCATCTTTTCTGCCACATGTTTGTTTTCATCACTTCTGATTACCCAAAAAAATGTGGCAAACCACAAGGGTGAGACCCATGTCCCAATAAGAGATAAAAACTCCAACAACATTTATTGATTCCAACATTTTTAGGTAATTAGATAGTTTAAGTAGTTTAATCATATATAACAAATAAGCTTAACATCATTGATGATTAACAAAATACATGAAGGAGTAGATAATAACTATCTTCATTAGCCAGACTATTCTCATATCCCTATTAATAGTATAAATAGTCTAGCAACATGAGCATATCTAACATCATGAATAAGTTTAGTATCATAAGCATAGCTAACAACATCAGCATGTCTATCAAGTTGAACATATCAACATCATAAGTAGAGATTACAATGTAAGCACAACTATTTGCATAAGCATGATTAGCAGTTTAAGCATTTATAATTACATAGGCATGGCGATCAATATTAAACATATCTATCAACATCATCTTAACCATCAATGTCAGAATATTTGACAACATAAGCATGTTTACAAAATGGGAATAACTACAACATAAGCATATCTATTATCTCTTATTGTACTATACATGATCTCAGTGAAAAGAAAGAAAACAAGGGTTATCATCCAATATGAAGCGTTGTATATAACCCTAAATAGATATGCTACACGACTGTCTTACATATTTTATTATGCCCTGGGAAATTTGAATTGTACCGTCCAAAGTGTAACTGACCCCTGCAAAGGGCTATTCAGTTCCGTACAAGATTTATAAGTGTCGGTATCCTAAGATCTCTTCCCCCGGTCAGTATGAGTAAAAATGCAGTGACATGTCAGTCATAGTTTTCACTACAACGACATATAGTCAAGATGCTAACCACAAATCTACCCTTGGTACATGTCATGGCACTAGAAACCAGGGTATACAAAACCCTCTAATCTAAGGTACAACTACAGTTGTCCTCAATCACATCAAATGTCTGAGGCATGACCATAGCCATCCTCCATAACCTACATTATGGATGACAAGGATATATCCTCAACTTGCCACCCCCAAATACTCAACAGTATGCACTTTGAGTTTCCCTTAGGAATACTCATTTCACCATCCAGCAAGTTCTGTCACTGAAGATGGCTCTTTGGCACAAGGCACTACATGACTAGAGTTGCACCTGATTAGTTATACCAATTGGGTGAATTAAGGATGCATCAAACAAGTGGACATACAAACCCCAATTCACTTCTAGCAAGCATATAAATATCACAACTTCAAAAGATATAAAATGTCTAAAACATACTTTGTCATCTCATCATCACATGGTACTATTAACTTTCCATTCATGAGACTACACTAGTCATCATACTATCACAAGATATAAATCCTTTTCAAAATATCACAGGGTATCAACCCTTAACAACACAAAAGGATTACACCTCATTCAGGGCTCAACCATGCCCAAAGGTCATTAAGACCATCATACTATTTCTTCCAAGATCATCATTATCTTTGCATGCCTTGTAATAAGGCTTAACAACATCACTTACATATAATACATCAGATCAACACAATATTGCATTAATGAGCTAGGAGATATTAATAAACAATCATAGTAGGGTTATATTAACATTAAGAACATTCCTTTATTACATCAACACGTGAGGAATCTAGATATGATTAACCCTCATCATATTCATAATGCACATGTTTAGCATAAGAAAGTATCAACCATGTGGCTATGATAACCACCAATTAACATATTAAGGTTATGATCATATTAAGGAGGTTATTTCTCCATCATTCCATCATATAAGAATGTTAAACATAAATACTCATATTTATCTATTTGCATTAGAGTTAGGTTCAACAGGATAAATTTTAGTAATGTTACTAATCAACACTTATACCCAAACCCTAACTCACTACATCCCCATTGGATCATGGATGCAAAAGGTGAAGCATCACCATCACATTCCCTACTATTGTCAAGTATGAATCCACACATAAATCAAGGTGTAACCATCAGGTTATAGCATACTAAGGTTTCAACAACAATAAGAGAATACTTCATGATTGTATTAATCATTCAAGGACTATTCATACCCAATTATCATCATTTAATTATATTAAAGCTAGGCATAACAAGCTATACCTCATTAAGGTTGCCTATTAATTTATTATAGAGATTATCAATCATAATCAAACGAGGATAAGGGTAAGACTACAAGTTTAATGCATTGAACTATGAAATTCTCATCTTTAGAATCATAACATTACACTATAGGCTTCACCCAAAACAATGGGAATATTGAGGCATCAACCTCTAACCATTAAATATTTAAAAGGTAAAACCATTGGTCATATACATAAGTAAACATATTGAACAAACCACCTATGTTGTCGTTGAGTTATGCATTATAAAGAGTCACCATCTAACCTAGATATCCCTTGATTAATAACATAAAAGTTCCATTGAGAGTAGGGTAAAACCCACAAACGATTGCTTATTTAAAACAATTCGTCAATAAATGATCGTCTTAAGTTGATCTCATAAAGGAAACCATTTAAATCACTTTATTAGGACCAACATATTACATTAGGCATCATTTCAATTTATTGGATGAAGAATCATTAGATCTTAACCATTGGGTCAAGTTCATATATTAAAACCATCCATTGGACTATAGGTCCAACTATTGAATCAAATGACCCAAGAAACCATTGGTTTAAGGCTTAATTGATTCTACAACTAAATGGTCAACTCACGATAGGTTGTGGAGACCTGATCCACCATCAACAGTAACCATTGAGTCACCAATATGTTTTTAGATCAGTGCTACATTAATTAATCATCAACGGATATCAAGCTAATGTCATCCTTGATTAATAGCATCATTAGGGTACTTAGTTGTTGATCATTAAGATGTTAATTAAGCCAAAACCTGACCTAAAGGGGTGAATGTAACTTGAAACCCTTGGTCACCATAATCAGTTTTCATGAAGACAACACCATCGTTTGTTACAATGGTACCACCAATGGGTCATGTGTTTATAGAAGAAATCAACTTTGAACCCTAAAATTGACCATTGGTTGATAGGTGTTTAGCACCATCGGTTGTCAAATCAACCTGATCCAAGTCATATTATACCTTAGGAATAATGTACGCATGAATACATGTTCATATAGAACTGAAATCAGAATAGGGAACATTATAAAAATTGAAATCCAAGTCAAGCATAGCTTTTAATTGCATGGATCATCATTTTCAAGCAAGAACATGAGCTAGCAAGCTTATGGTAAGCAATAAACGTGGAGCAAGTTATAAAACTTGCATCTAATTAGAAGATAAACTTCCAAACAAAAGAAAACACGAGTAGGTATTGTAGAAAATCCAAGCATAAGCTATGAACTCGTCCATCTAGCACCTTTCTTCATCAAATGAGAAAACCCTAAGCATAAGGAGCAAGAAAGGTAGGGTTTTAGAGAAATAGAGCAATTTCTACCATGGAACAACAAGGTTCCAATCTGGAGAAAGGTAGGAGGAAGGATAACAAAGAAATAAATGGGGGAAAAAAAGGGATTCTTACTCTTTTAGGTCAAGATCACTAGAAGGAAGCTTTTTAACCCCTAAAAGGAAGTCAATTGCAACCCTAAAGCTTTTCCCCCAAGAAGATCCCCACTTTCTTCTTCCTTAGATAGGAATTTCATAGTAGAATAGAGGGAGAACAATGTTTTTAGGAGGAGGGAAATGGTTGAGATAAAATGGCTCATTTGGGTGCTAAGGGATAAGTATATAAAACTTTAAGATAAAGAAAAGAAAAAGTTGAAGTTCTAGTATCTTTCCAAGTGTCCATGGAATTAAACTATTAAGAATATACAAGGACACACACAAGAAGATCCCCCACCATCCATATAGACCTTCTTAGCTTTCCTTTGTCGAATTTCCAAGCCAATCAAATAATTCATTAGTTGATAGCTACTAAAGGTAGCTCATCCATGAAGGGGTAAACCCTAAAATACCCTTAAGGAAAATACTTCCAAACCAAGGTTCAAATAGGAACCCCATGGATAAAAAAGCTAGATAATAATGAGAGAACATCCAAAGAACATAATTCAAGTGATAAATTGCAAAGAAAACCTCTCAATTGGGTAAAATGCAGAAAAGTCCAAAATGTGCACAAAATTGCATAATGCCCAAATTGGACCAAACTTGAAACGTAAGCTATTCACATGACACCAAAACATATCACAATGATATATTAGGATTATAAGAATTAAATTATGGTAATCAAACTTGTTCAACACTCTAAGCAAGATTAGGGGTCTCACAGTCATGCACTTGTGAATAGGTACAATGAGGAACATGATAGAAGTAAGCCATAATGGGGTGAAGTTTGTATTGATATATCCCCAAATTGTCCCTCCTTTCATTGTAAACATGATACCTAGGTCACTACTTTATCCTTCACTTAACAACTTGGTTGGTAGGTGGGTATAGATAGAGCTGGAAGAGAGGGGAAAATATCTACTTTGTTTGGATGTGTTAGGTAGTGGGAATGGGAATGACCAGTAGGGATGCATGTATGTATTCAACTTGTTGTCTTCCTACCAAATTTATTCAAGAGTTGGGGATGGTCAAACTTTTTAATAATGAACTTGTTTTTATGGCCTCCCTCTCCTGTACCCATCTATTTGACTTTTTTTTGCATTTAAATTTCTGCTTAAGAGAATCAACTAATGATAAACTTAGAGTAGAATTGTTGGGGGGATCATCCACAATAAATACCAAATTGGTTGATGTTGGATATCATGCTTGGATCTGCATGCAACTAGGGTTTTTTTGGTACAGTGACTGGGAAAATTGTAAGGTCTATTGTTTCCTAGAGTGAATAAACTTTTCAATTTACAAAGAGTTTTTATAATAAAACATGTTTCTGTATTAGGCTAGATGATATAATCCTTGCACTATGCTAATGATTTTTTTTTTGAGAACTCAACTAGAGCTGATTACATTGTAGTAAATTCAGAAGGAAATACAGTCTGGAACCATTCTCGGTCGACTTCATATTCAGCTTTCAAAGCCTCAGGACATTCATCCCAAGATAGGGCCCTCTCTGGCTATTTGAGGCACTGTTTGGCTAGTTGGTCGGCAAGCTTATTCAGGCTCCTCCTCATATGGACAATGTCTTTAATAGGCGAGTTCCTTCACTTGTGTCTAATGGCTTGGACCCATAATAGGTACTTGGTTGGTACCTCCTTTTCTTCTTTGATCTATTGGACCACATTGCATGAGTCACTGATGATAATGTCTACATAAGCATGATGATTCTTGATGCATTCAAGCCCTTCCAAAATAGCACTAAGTTCCCCCATCATTGGGTCAGAACCCCTCCTTTGAGTGCCATCAACATAGTTCCAGTTCCCCTTTGTATCCCTTATGATCAAACTTGTCACCCTGGTATTCTCCTTGGAATCCACCGCTATATCCACATGCATGATGTATGAAGTAGGTAGTAAATTAAGCTTGGGCATCTATGACTTCCTCAAAAAATTCGAGCTCTCTGCTCTAGAAGCAAAGATATGCCTTGTATAGGCCGCTTCGGATTTGCATAAGATAGTCAAGACCCCTGAAGCTATCAGTTTGGCTTCAAAGACAAACGGGTTTCTATTCTTCCATAGCCACCAACAGACACAAGGAAAGAGACCCTTCTAGTTCTCGACCCTTCTCAGTGTCTTCAAGTTGTAGCCAAGCAAGTCAGTGATGTTAGTCAAGTTGTAGAACATGTCAATCTCATTTGGTAGGACCATATCCTAGGTTTGCTTTGAAAAAAGGCAGTCTCTCAATACATGGAGTACTGGTTCCTCTTCTAGCTGGAACCTTGGGCAGACTGGGTTAGGTGCAATCTAAATTTTGATCCTCATGATGTTCATAGGTAGTCAGTTCCGATGCACTAGCCATAGGTATGTCTTCAATCTCTACACGATTAGTAATGCCCAGATCGCCCCATAATGATCTGAGTTAACAGAATAGTGGGAATTAGTTAGGATCCTATACACTTAGTTCGTTGTAAAGTTTCCATCCTGAGTGTGAAGCCAAACTCTATCATCCTCTACATAAGAATTATGTGAAATAGGCATACTTTCAATGTCTTGCATGATATTCCTTGTAAACCAGTGACTCAAGAAAGATGTATCCCAAACTCCTTCTGATACAAGACACACTACCTTCATATCCAGAAGATTCTTTAGTATGGTTAGACCAGGTTTAGTCACGGGGACACACCCATCTCCTACCCATGCGTCAGACCACACTATGATTTTCCAGCCTAAAAGAACTGTGGTTTTTGAGTTGTTATACAAAAAGGGAATCACCTGCTTTATGCATCTCCAGACATGAGACCCGGACGGATTATTCATGCTATGCCTGGCATATTTATCTTGTATAAGGTTCACCCAAGGAGTCTCACTACCTTTGATCACTTTCCATGCCAGCTTCATGAAGAGGGACGTTGAATTCCCTTGCCCTTTAGACCCCCAAAACTCCTTGGTGGATTGACTTGGTGACATCTTTCCAAGCTACGAGATGTAGGCGCTTCTCATTCAAAGCTCCATTCCATAAGAGTTTCCAAATCAATTGATCGATGTAATCCCTAGTAGAGCATGGAAGAAGTGATTCTTTCATGGTATAACATGATTAAGAGAGAAGGACATACTTGGCCAAGGTGATTCTCCCAGCTAGGGATAGGAAATTGTGTTTCTAGGTGTTGATTGATTGATGAATCTTATCTATAAGGAACTAAAGTGTTCCTTCCCATTTCTTTTATGGATGATCGAGATTCCCAGGTGCCAACCAAGATTTGATGTTTCCTGGATATTTAACTGACTGTAGATATGAGTTTTGGTCGACCTCGGGGTGTTCGTAGAAAAAAATATGGAGGACTTGGCATGTGAAAGAAACTGGCATGACACCATGCTGAATAGACGAAGGCATCATTTGATTGTCCGAGCTTGGGTTGAAGATGCTTCACAGAAAAGAATAATATCATCCACAAAATTGACATGAGAGAATGATAGTGCGTCGAAGTGCACTACAATCACTAAGATAATTATCCTAGAGTTTAATCCTTTTTCTACTTCCCGATTAAGGTTAGTATAGAAGGGTCAATCCCACATGAAAACCTTTTTAAGGTTGTTAACTCTAATCCCAATTGTTTTGAAAACTTTTTATTTCTTTTCGGTGTTTTTATTTTTAGAACAAAAAGTAAAGATAGGGTTTGGGATTAGTGACTATCACTAAAGCAAGAAGGAACTCAAGAATAAGATTGCACTTAACAAGAAATAAATTTGCCCTGTCACAAGGAACATTGAGATGATTGTTAGCACAAAAAAACTATTATGAATGGAAAAGACTAGAATGTAAAGAGAGAAAATAGAACACTGATTGAATCAAGTGATGGGGAATAGAGGCTTTAGGGGGTTTTCACCAGCTTAGCCTAGGTGATTATGAACTAAATCCTTTAAAATGATGAATATGATGAAGGCATGCGAATTAATTAAAACCCACAAAAGATGGACTCCACATGAGCCCATTGGTCCTGGTTCTCATGTTTCTTAGTTTATCATCCCAAAAGAGGAAGATCCACAGTTGTTTCAAAACCTCCATGTGAATGGTTTTAGTGTTTTAAATCTGGGCTTCCATGGTCATTTCCACCCGGATTAGCATATGACCAAATCGATTAATAACTCTGATAGATCATTAGTTCTTAAAACCAAAACCCATATGAAGAAGTCATTATTAAGGATCAAGTTGATTCAAACCATGGCTAAGGGGCTATTCCCCTTTGCCTTGATAGGAAAACTACTCGTTCATGCTTGTAGAGAAAAGGGAGATGGAGGAAAGAAGTGTTCTAGCCATAGTATAGACTTATCAAAGGATTAGTTCCTTAGGCTAGAGACAATAAAATGGCTGACCCTTAATTCCTTACTCCGGTCTACAGAAGAAGAAGGAGAAGAGGGTAGATCTAAAAAAGAGCAAGGTAAAAGATAAAAAATTAAAGAGAATACATAGCTTGCAAATAATAGACTTTATTGATGAATAGAACTCTAGAAAGTAGAATGATTGCTTAGAAATTCTTGTACAAAAGATGATGATAGTGAGGAGGGAGTGCCCCTCCTTTTATAGGAGAAGGAGGGGGCTTTTACAACTAGGGTTGTGAAAGAAAAGAGGTTGGCGGCTGGAATTTTGAACTATCTGAGCACAACCAACTGATCAGTTCAAGTTCACACCGATTGGCTAGGGTGGGGTAGGCAGGAAACCATGAAAGGTAGTCAACAACCCTAGTCTTTGGGTGGCGGTGTGACTTTGACCCACTCGAATGGGGTGGGAGAACTCCCACTTTAGAGTTTGAGATGATCGTTTGAATTTGAATGGAGAGCCGCTCTGAGGGGTGGTAGTTGGTCAGCTGAGGGTGCTGAGATGATCAACTGAGGCAAGTGAAATAGTCAGGTGGAGCCAATGAACTGATCGGCTCATGTTCTGAATCTGCAAGATTTGCAAGTTTTTGGTGAGAATAAAGTTAAATTGTGATGAAAGGAAGCAGATAGCAATTTATTTCTTTTTACTGGATAAAGTTACAAATTTTCATTTGATAAGACTTAAAAGGCTGTGAAAAGGGGTGCTAAATCAGCGTGCTTCAGAGAACTTTAGCTTCTTTCTGGTAAAGGGTGCTAAATTAACACTCGATTTTGTTTTGGCACGGGAATGAGAAAAGGTGAGGTGTGGAAGAAGGATCCCTCCTCTATTTGACTAGGGATTTTAATTTCATGGATTTGTGCCCCTATTACATTTACAAGGGGTGTGGAAGAATGATCCCTCCTCTATTCAACTTGGGATATTGACCACAAGTTTTTTGTGTGTGTTCTTTTTGGCATCTTTTGGTGTTACACCCCTATTAAATTTATGAGGGGTATGGAAGAAGGGAGAGAGGAGGAGCATGCCACCCCAGATTTTGGGTTTGACGTGCGGATTATTTTCCCATGCAGTTTTTTTCGAGTGTTGTTGCATTAGTAAGAAAAATTGTGTAAATACATTATATGATAAATATTGATCATTTAATTTAATGATAAAGATAAGAAAGTTTGCATTTGATTATATTTGATACTCTAAGGCTTGCCATCTTTTCCCAGAATATTGCTAATTTAGGTATGGAGAACTTGGTATTTTCAAAAAAGAAATGAAAATTTTGAAGATTTATCTTATTTTTGAAAAAAGAAGATACATCAGTTGGCTGACTAGGTAAATGCTAAAGTTTTGAAAAAGGGAAATGTTATAACCTCAATTTTCCTAATTGCATGGATCATCATTTTCAAGCAAGAACATGAGCTAGCAAGCTTATGGTAAGCAATAAACGTGGAGCAAGTTATAAAACTTGCATCTAATTAGAAGATAAACTTCCAAAAAAAAGAAAACACGAGTAGGTATTGTAGAAAATCCAAGCATAAGCTATGAACTCGTCCATCTAGCACCTTTCTTCATCAAATGAGCAAACCCTAAGCATAAGGAGCAAGAAAGGTAGGGTTTTAGAGAAATAGAGCAATTTCTACCATGGAACAACAAGGTTCCAATCTGGAGAAAGGTAGGAGGAAGGATAACAAAGAAATAAATGGGGGAAAAAAGGGATTCTTACTCTTTTAGGTCAAGATCACTAGAAGGAAGCTTTTTAACCCCTAAAAGGAAGTCAATTGCAACCCTAAAGCTTTTCCCCCAAGAAGATCCCCACTTTCTTCTTCCTTAGATAGGAATTTCATAGTAGAATAGAGGGAGAACAAGGTTTTTAGGAGGAGGGAAATGGTTGAGATAAAATGGCTCATTTGGGTGCTAAGGGATAAGTATATAAAACTTTAAGATAAAGAAAAGAAAAAGTTGAAGTTCTAGTATCTTTCCAAGTGTCCATGGAATTAAACTATTAAGAATATACAAGGACACACACAAGAAGATCCCCCACCATCCATATAGACCTTCTTAGCTTTCCTTTGTCGAATTTCCAAGCCAATCAAATAATTCATTAGTTGATAGCTACTAAAGGTAGCTCATCCATGAAGGGGTAAACCCTAAAATACCCTTAAGGAAAATACTTCCAAACCAAGGTTCAAATAGGAACCCCATGGATAAAAAAGCTAGAGAATAATGAGAGAACATCCAAAGAACATAATTCAAGTGATAAATTGCAAAGAAAACCTCTCAATTGGGTAAAATGCAGAAAAGTCCAAAATGTGCACAAAATTGCATAATGCCCAAATTGGACCAAACTTGAAACGTAAGCTGTTCACATGACACCAAAACATATCACAATGATATATTAGGATTATAAGAATTAAATTATGGTAATCAAACTTGTTCAACACTCTAAGCAAGATTAGGGGTCTCACAGTCATGCACTTGTGAATAGGTACAATGAGGAACATGATAGAAGTAAGCCATAATGGGGTGAAGTTTGTATTGATATAGCCCCAAATTGTCCCTCCTTTCATTGTAAACATGATACCTAGGTCACTACTTTATCCTTCACTTAACAACTTGGTTGGTAGGTGGGTATAGATAGAGCTGGAAGAGAGGGGAAAATATCTACTTTGTTTGGATGTGTTAGGTAGTGGGAATGGGAATGACCAGTAGGGATGCATGTATGTATTCAACTTGTTGTCTTCCTACCAAATTTATTCAAGAGTTGGGGATGGTCAAACTTTTTAATAATGAACTTGTTTTTATGGCCTCCCTCTCCTGTACCCATCTATTTGACTTTTTTTTGCATTTAAATTTCTACTTAAGAGAATCAACTAATGATAAACTTAGAGTAGAATTGTTGGGGGGATCATCCACAATAAATACCAAATTGGTTGATGTTGGATATCATGCTTGGATCTGCATGCAACTAGGGTTTTTTTGGTACAGTGACTGGGAAAATTGTAAGGTCTATTGTTTCCTAGAGTGAATAAACTTTTCAATTTACAAAGAGTTTTTATAATAAAACATGTTTCTGTATTAGGCTAGATGATATAATCCTTGCACTATGCTAATGATTTTTTTTTTGAGAACTCAACTAGAGCTGATTACATTGTAGTAAATTCAGAAGGAAATACAGTCTGGAACCATTCTCGGTCGACTTCATATTCAGCTTTCAAAGCCTCAGGACATTCATCCCAAGATAGGGCCCTCTCTGGCTATTTGAGGCACTGTTTGGCTAGTTGGTCGGCAAGCTTATTCAGGCTCCTCCTCATATGGACAATGTCTTTAATAGGCGAGTTCCTTCACTTGTGTCTAATGGCTTGGACCCATAATAGGTACTTGGTTGGTACCTCCTTTTCTTCTTTGATCTATTGGACCACATTGCATGAGTCACTGATGATAATGTCTACATAAGCATGATGATTCTTGATGCATTCAAGCCCTTCCAAAATAGCACTAAGTTCCCCCATCATTGGGTCAGAACCCCTCCTTTGAGTGCCATCAACATAGTTCCAGTTCCCCTTTGTATCCCTTATGATCAAACTTGTCACCCTGGTATTCTCCTTGGAATCCACCGCTATATCCACATGCATTATGTATGAAGTAGGTAGTAAATTAAGCTTGGGCATCTATGACTTCCTCAAAAAATTCGAGCTCTCTGCTCTAGAAGCAAAGATATGCCTTGTATAGGCCGCTTCGGATTTGCATAAGATAGTCAAGACCCCTGAAGCTATCAGTTTGGCTTCAAAGACAAACGGGTTTCTATTCTTCCATAGCCACCAACAGACACAAGGAAAGAGACCCTTCTAGTTCTCGACCCTTCTCAGTGTCTTCAAGTTGTAGCCAAGCAAGTCAGTGATGTTAGTCAAGTTGTAGAACATGTCAATCTCATTTGGTAGGACCATATCCTAGGTTTGCTTTGAAAAAAGGCAGTCTCTCAATACATGGAGTATTGGTTCCTCTTCTAGCTGGAACCTTGGGCAGACTGGGTTAGGTGCAATCTAAATTTTGATCCTCATGATGTTCATAGGTAGTCAGTTCCGATGCACTAGCCATAGGTATGTCTTCAATCTCTACACGATTAGTAATGCCCAGATCGCCCCATAATGATCTGAGTTAACAGAATAGTGGGAACTAGTTAGGATCCTATACACTTAGTTCGTTGTAAAGTTTCCATCCTGAGTGTGAAGCCAAACTCTATCATCCTCTACATAAGAATTATGTGAAATAGGCATACTTTCAATGTCTTGCATGATATTCCTTGTAAACCAGTGACTCAAGAAAGATGTATCCCAAACTCCTTCTGATACAAGACACACTACCTTCATATCCAGAAGATTCTTTAGTATGGTTAGACCAGGTTTAGTCACGGGGACAGACCCATCTCCTACCCATGCGTCAGACCACACTATGATTTTCCAGCCTAAAAGAACTGTGGTTTTTGAGTTGTTAGACAAAAAGGGAATCACCTGCTTTATGCATCTCCAGACATGAGACCCGGACGGATTATTCATGCTATGCCTGGCATATTTATCTTGTATAAGGTTCACCCAAGGAGTCTCACTACCTTTGATCACTTTCCATGCCAGCTTCATGAAGAGGGACATGTTGAATTCCCTTGCCCTTTAGACCCCCAAAACTCCTTGGTGGATTGACTTGGTGACATCTTTCCAAGCTACGAGATGTAGGCGCTTCTCATTCAAGGCTCCATTCCATAAGAGTTTCCAAATCAATTGATCGATGCAATCCCTAGTAGAGCATGGAAGAAGTGATTCTTTCATGGTATAACATGATTAAGAGAGAAGGACATACTTGGCCAAGGTGATTCTCCCAGCTAGGGATAGGAAATTGTGTTTCTAGGTGTTGATTGATTGATGAATCTTATCTATAAGGAACTAAAGTGTTCCTTCCCATTTCTTTTATGGATGATCGAGATTCCCAGGTGCCAACCAAGATTTGATGTTTCCTGGATATTTAACTGACTGTAGATATGAGTTTTGGTCGACCTCGGGGTGTTCGTAGAAAAAAATATGGAGGACTTGGCATGTGAAAGAAACTGGCATGACGCCATGCTGAATAGACGAAGGCATCATTTGATTGTCCGAGCTTGGGTTGAAGATGCTTCACAGAAAAGAATAATATCATCCACAAAATTGACATGAGAGAATGATAGTGCGTCGAAGTGCACTACAATCACTAAGATAATTATCCTAGAGTTTAATCCTTTTTCTACTTCCCGATTAAGGTTAGTATAGAAGGGTCAATCCCACATGAAAACCTTTTTAAGGTTGTTAACTCTAATCCCAATTGTTTTGAAAACTTTTTATTTCTTTTCGGTGTTTTTATTTTTAGAACAAAAAGTAAAGATAGGGTTTGGGATTAGTGACTATCACTAAAGCAAGAAGGAACTCAAGAATAAGATTGCACTTAACAAGAAATAAATTTGCCCTGTCACAAGGAACATTGAGATGATTGTTAGCACAAAAAAACTATTATGAATGGAAAAGACTAGAATGTCAAGAGAGAAAATAGAACACTGATTGAATCAAGTGATGGGGAATAGAGGCTTTAGGGGGTTTTCACCAGCTTAACCTAGGTGATTATGAACTAAATCCTTTAAAATGATGAATATGATGAAGGCATGCGAATTAATTAAAACCCACAAAAGATGGACTCCACATGAGCCCATTGGTCCTGGTTCTCATGTTTCTTAGTTTATCATCCCAAAAGAGGAAGATCCACAGTTGTTTCAAAACCTCCATGTGAATGGTTTTAGTGTTTTAAATCTGGGCTTCCATGGTCATTTCCACCCAGATTAGCATATGACCAAATCGATTAATAACTCTGATAGATCATTAGTTCTTAAAACCAAAACCCATATGAAGAAGTCATTATTAAGGATCAAGTTGATTCAAACCATGTCTAAGGGGCTATTAACCTTTTCCTTGATAGGAAAACTACTCGTTCATGCTTGTAGAGAAAAGGGAGATGGAGGAAAGAAGTGTTCTATCCATAGTATAGACTTATCAAAGGATTAGTTCCTTAGGCTAGAGACAATAAAATGGCTGACCCTTAATTCCTTACTCCGGTCTACGGAAGAAGAAGGAGAAGAGGGTAGATCTAAAAAAGAGCAAGGTAAAAGATAAAAAATTAAAGAGAATACTTAGCTTGCAAATAATAGACTTTATTGATGAATAGAACTCCAGAAAGTAGAATGATTGCTTAGAAATTCTTGTACAAAAGATGATGATAGTGAGGAGGGAGTGCCCCTCCTTTTATAGGAGAAGGAGGGGGCTTTTACAACTAGGGTTGTGAAAGAAAAGAGGTTGGCGGCTGGAATTTTGAACTATCTGAGCACAACCAACTGATCAGTTCAAGTTCACACCGATTGGCTGGGGTGGGGTAGGCAGGAAACCATGAAAGGTAGTCAACAACCCTAGTCTTTGGGTGGCGGTGCGACTTTGACCCACTCGAATGGGGTGGGAGAACTCCCACATTAGAGTTTGAGATGATCGTTTGAATTTGAATGGAGAGCCGCTCTGAGGGGTGGTAGTTGGTCAGCTGAGGGTGCTGAGATGATCAACTGAGGCAAGTGAAACAGTCAGGTGGAGCCAATGAACTGATCGGCTCATGTTCTGAATCTGCAAGATTTGCAAGTTTTTGGTGAGAATAAAGTTAAATTGTGATGAAAGGAAGCAGATAGCAATTTATTTCTTTTTACTGGATAAAGTTACAAATTTTCATTTGATAAGACTTAAAAGGCTGTGAAAAGGGCTGCTAAATCAGCGTGCTTCAGAGAACTTTAGCTTCTTTCTGGTAAAGGGTGCTAAATTAATACTCAATTTTGTTTTTGGCATGGGAATGAGAAAAGGTGAGGTGTGGAAGAAGGATCCCTCCTCTATTTGACTAGGGATTTTAATTTCATGGATTTGTGCCCCTATTACATTTACAAGGGGTGTGGAAGAATGATCCCTCCTCTATTCAACTTGGGATATTGACCACAAGTTTTTTGTGTGTGCTCTTTTTGGCATCTTTTGGTGTTACACCCCTATTAAATTTATGAGGGGTATGGAAGAAGGGAGAGAGGAGGAGCATGCCACCCCAGATTTTGGGTTTGACGTGCGGATTATTTTCCCATGCAGTTTTTTTCGAGTGTTGTTGCATTAGTAAGAAAAATTGTGTAAATACATTATATGAGAAATATTGATCATTTAATTTAATGATAAAGATAAGAAAGTTTGCATTTGATTATATTTGATACTCTAAGGCTTGCCATCTTTTCCCAGAATATTGCTAATTTAGGTATGGAGAACTTGGTATTTTCAAAAAAGAAATGAAAATTTTGAAGATTTATCTTATTTTTGAAAAAAGAAGATACATCAGTTGGCTGACTAGGTAAATGCTAAAGTTTTGAAAAAGGGAAATGTTATAACCTCAATTTTCCTAATTTAGGATTGAAATGTAATTTCTCCTTTTAAAGATATATGAAGAAATAATTGTGTGTTTTGATTTAAATGAGTGGATTTCCTTGCTAATAGCCTTGTTGTTTGATTTTGTGGGCTTTATTGGCTATTGGGCCCAATAACAAGAAAAAGGAAATAAAAAGGAAAAAGAAATTCAGTTACTAAATGGATAATTAAGAAAAGGAGAAAAGAAAGAGGTAGAATCCTCTAGAAGGATAGTAGGTGGCCTCCAAAGGTGGAATTCGTATCTTTGGGATTTCTTGGGTACCAAGCAGCCTAAGTCGCCAAAATAATAAGAAAGGAAAGAGAGAATATCAATTAAATTAACTTTATTGAATGAAAACTTTCGTATGAAGGAAATACCCTTTTCCTTTGGAATTTGAGTCTCAATTTTGGTACAAAAGTAGTTAATGTAGATCCAAAGTATCCTTTAAAATTTGGTTGAAAAAGGATGCACGGTTTATGAGATATGGATTTTTGAAGTTATCCTTAAGTGGAAAGGAAATTATGTCACGATTTAATTTGGATTAAAATCCTAAAATTCGGTTCTTAGATGTGCACCCATGACCATTTGATTAGCGATCCACGACTTGGGTTAAGTCCCAATCTCATGAGGACTGGGAGACAGAGTCCATGTTGCTTGGATTTTTGATCAGAGATTCCTCAGATTTGAGGCAACCTGCGAGGTTGTGGAGGAGTCCATCTCCTTCAGGAGATCATTTCAGACCTAACCACCCTAAGGTCAGTGGGGTTTAGAGGAGGATTTAAAGAATCCCTAAACTCTAGGAGTCGAGGACTGACCCTATATATAGGGGAACGTACCCTGTGGCACCATCGCATCTACAAATCTTGCTCGTATGTTTGGAGCTCTGCGACGATCGCTCTCGCACCCTCAATTCCATCAGAAACCCTGTTCTTCCCCCTCGTCTAGCTACGACCAATGCCGGTAGAGCCAAGGTGTGTTGGTGGTGAAGGAGTAGTGCAGAGAAGAAATTGTGGGGTTGGGCGAGTTCGCGAGGAGCAAACGGAGCTCCCCGTGTTCTTATATTGCTTGCAGACTCACAGAAGCTTGAAGTCAACACAATAGTTGACCTCAACTCGATGCAGGTAACGTGCGCGAGGTGGAAGACGATACCCAACAAAATTACCATCCTACCCACCTGCTTCTTCAGTCCAGGTAAGGGCAGTCCTGTCTTTTGTTTCTTATGAATTGCGGGCAAGGCGCGCGCCGCAGATCATTGGATTTCCGCATGGTCCAGTGGACTGTAAATTTATAGCGATTTTTCAAAAAATTGTTCCTCTCTGCTAGAAAATCTAGAAAAATACTTTTCATTGCAAAAATCATAGAAATTAATAGGAAGCCAGATGAAGGAATTTTATATATGAAAAATGATCAGAACAATATGAGTCTAATAGCTAAAGTACCTCGAGTTGATCATAAAGTGCATCAAATTTAGGTTAAAAACCCTAATGTTGATTAGAGATCAAATCTAAGATGCTTAATGGGTTAATTCAAGTATTAATAATCTATTGAAAAGAAAAGTAAGGTTGGAATCTAAAATTAGATTATAATTAGCTTGTTTTAGGGTTTTCATCCATGAATCTATGATACTACATGTAGAAACCCTAATCTAGGGTAAAGAAGGAAATTAACTTGAACAATCCGAATTATTTGGGTTAATGTTGTTATTTATTGATCCTAAGCCTGTTAGGAGGAATATGACAAGCTAACTAGGGTTTATAATTAGATTTGCTGAATTAGGGTTTATAGTATCAATAATGAGGATGAACCCTAATGAAACCCTAAAAGGAAGTAGGAAACCCTAGGAAGCGAGTTCATATGAGTGTAATCTGAGGAAGTGAATAGTAATTAAATTATATGATTGTTTCAGGATCATTGCTTGTGTGAACCACCTACTTTCCTGGATATTTCCTTACTTGGATTATTGTTAGCTTATTGAATCGATTGAACAGGTATGTGGTTATTGATGAATAATCGATTTAGTTTCATGGCATTTCCCGAATATTTTATTGATTGGATGCAACCTAAACTATTGAATGTTTAATTCGAAAATCCTATAAAGTCTCTATGATTATCACAATTAAGTATACATGTATATTCTCGAACCTACATGCCACCCTCATGTATGTTGCATGACTAAGCCCCAAAGTGAAGGTCTATTTGGTCAAGCCCCGGAGGGAAGACCATTGGGCACCTTGAGAGGTGACCCCATGCACCAAGATCAGGATGGAGAAGGTGGCCTTATGTCCCTTGCAAGGACAAAACCCTTAGAGAGGGTAATCTAGGGTTTAGGGCAAAAATAGTTGAGAATGTCACATTGAAAACGTAATTTGGATTGTTAATAACTTATTTGTGATAATTAGGTTGTTAGAAACTATTTGTGATAATTAGGTTGTTAGAAACTATTTGTGAAAATTTGATTGTCCCCGACATACCAATATAGAAATATACTGACCAACGTTTTGTTTGTCGGCGTTTTAGGTACAATTCTGAAAATGGACAAACAATAAATCAAAATATTGCGAAGATACAATTAAACTGTGCAAGGAGGATTAGTTAGTGTGGACTTTTTCTGTGGATAGAAGTCTAGATCCAAATTTTACAAGGTATGCAAAAAGATTTATTTTATTCCAACTTTTCAGTTTAGTAATAGTAGAATTTGATAATTATTTCTAATTAAATGTCAAACCATGAATCCTGAAATATTGGGATAACATATCTGACCTTTTGGTCTCCCTTGATTGGGTGTTACCGAGAGGTGGGGTCATTACATTTGGTATCAAAGCCATGGTTTCTCATTTAATCCTTTGTAATTATTAAATTTTACAAACTTTTTAGAACCAAGGGAGTTATTAGAGGATTTTCCAAAAGACGAAGGTGTTTAGAAAAGGATCACAATCCAGGGGCTGGAAATATTTTCCTCTGCCCTACTAGTCGGTCACAAGGAATCCCAGATGTAGTGTGACTTCCTGGCCAATGTCTGAGGTTCTGACTCGAAATAAGATACCTTTAGGACTCTCTCATCTATTTCGTCCCTTCTCAACCCTAATTCAATTAAGGATTCTAGGATTTAGGGTTTTTCTCTCTCTTCCCCACCCTCTTGAGGTCAGGGTAAGTATGATAAGGATTAAGGGATCCTCCATCAAATTAATAAAAGATACATAAAAAAAATATCCTCGGCATAAGTATAATTAGTTTAAATGTAAACTAAAAGTTTGATTGTATGCTTATGTAGATGGGTTGTATGAAGACCGTAGCTACTCCTGTCGAGGCCCCTGAGAATCTA
This sequence comes from Alisma plantago-aquatica, assembly GCA_963693085.1. NCBI lineage: Eukaryota > Viridiplantae > Streptophyta > Magnoliopsida > Alismatales > Alismataceae > Alisma > Alisma plantago-aquatica. The sequence continues at coordinate 332,709,362 of OY856411.1, forward strand.
GCTAGGGGTAGTTGGCCTCCCCGTAAGAGGAGGGGATTTTCTAATAAGAGGAAGAGGGACTGGGGTGATGAGTCCTCAAAGAAGAAGAAGAGACCCGAGGAAGCCTTAGAAGAAGGCCCAAATCCCAAGCTAGTTCCCTTCGACAACCCTGAGGCAGACCAGGAAGAGGAACACATGTCCAAGGATGAGGTCAAATTTGAGGAGAACCAGACGGATGGTCCATGATAAAAAATGGTGGTTCACACCCCTGACGCCCTATGGATGGAACATAAGAAGAGGCTAACTGAGGTCGTTAGTGCCCTATCCCTCAGGGATATAGACAAAGATGAAAATGGTGAGTCACGTTCCGTTCGTCCCCGACTTGGAGTCACCATTTTAGACTTCATCAAGCTGAACATCGAGAGATTCTGTGGAGAGTTTAAGACCAAAGTTGTCGACAATGCAGATGCTTGGTTGCTGGTAGTCGAGAATGGTTTCTGAATGCTAGAGGTACAACCAAACAAGAAGTTTCTTTTTGCTACTCATCTCTTCGAAGGAGCAACCAAGATCTGGTGGGAGAACCACATCATGGGATGGGATCTAAGTGGGGAGCTGATGGCATGGACTGACTTCAAGATTATCTTTACCGCCAGATTCATTCCCTCCTCTGCTAAGAAGGAGAAGTAAAGAGAGTTCACCAACATGATCTAGGGTAATCTATTTGTTGCGGAGTTTGGATATAAGTTTCGCATCCTAGAGTGTTTTGGGAACATGTTGGATGAGGAAAGATGAGTGGACAATTTTATGGAGCGTCTTCATCCCGCAATCAAACCACATGTGATGGTGAGTAAACAACAACTTTCTCTGAAGCCTACAACACTGCCTTATACATGGAGAGGACAGTGATGCCTGCTCAAAACTCACCCAAAGGATATCTGGTTTTCACTGAAGGTACTCAAGGACATAAGAATGACCATAAGAAAGGATAAGGGTGTAACCACACCAAGGGCAAGCATGGACACAAAGGAATGCCATGTGGTGAGCGTTGCTTTTAAAAGTGTTGTACCTGTGGAAGGACACATCTTGGGAAGTGTAGCTTTGAGAAGAGGGTGTTCTATCATTTCCAGTAGGAGGGACACTTCATCGCCAATTGTCCTCTACATGATCCTAGAGGTCCAGTGGCGGCACAACTAGTGGCAGTAGCACCCCCAACAGGAAGAGGAGTACCAGTTGGAGGTCCACCTATTGGAGAGAGAAGGCAAGCCAGAGTGTTCGCCATTGAAAATGAAGAAGCTCAGGAAGATGCTAATAGGTTGATCAAGGGTAATAACCCATAGAGTTTTTGTTACAACCCCAATTTTTGGGTTTATTTGGTGAGAAATGTAATTTCTCATATTAAGGACATTTGAACAAATAATGATATAAATTGGTTCAAATAAATGGATTTTGTTTACTATAGCCTTGATGTTTGTGTTGTGGGCTTTATTGGCTATTGGGCCCAAATAACAAGAAAATTCAATTAGTGAATGAATAATTGAATATTTGAGAAAAGAAAAATGTGGAAACCTCTAGAATGAAAATCCAAAGAGGGATTTCATGCCTCTTGGGTTCCTTGGGTCCCAAGGAGTCCAAAGTTGTGTAAAGAGAGCAATAAGAAAAGAAAAGATCAATTAAGTATTTCTTTATTAAGAAAGAAATTGAAAATAATTGATGAAATGTGGAAAATAAGTGAAAAGAGGTATAATAGAGTAACCCTTGGTGGAATTTCGTGTCCCAAGGATTTCTAATGATAAAAGGAATACCAATGAGGAAAATAAAAGAGAAATCCTCAAAAATAGCTATTTTAATACGAAATAAACAAGATAATGAAGAATAATGCATTTACATGCATCTAGAAGGATAATGAGTATCCAATAAAAAGGATTTCGAAATAACAGAGTTTCTTTGTATCCAAGGAGCCCCAATAAAGGAAAAGGAAGAGAAAATACCAAAATTACAAAATAAAAGGATAATGGGAATACATAATTAATGAATTATGTGGTTTTGTTAAGAAGAAAATATTTCCTACTTAAGGAAAATATAATTTAGAGGCCCATGAATCAAAAGGCATGCATGAAGAGAATAAAAGAGAGGATTTTGTATTTCTAATTATCCATGCAATAAAGAATATCAAGAGGTAAGTAGGAGTGAGAATCTTGCTTCTCATTGAAGGAATAGGAGTCCTAATGGGAGTGGGACTTGTTCCCTCATAGAGGGGGCATGTTAGGGCGTGTATGACCTCCCCTATTTAAGGGGTAGACCCTCTGGGTCAAGTTCCAGAGAGATCTCACGTCTCCCACCCTCTTCCTTATCTTCTTCTTGCTTCCTTACGTTCAAAACCCTAATCAAGGAAAAACGGTACAATCAAAGCGCAACGAGGAGCTATGGAGGGTTCGTGACGGAAGTCCAATACCCCACGTTACTGAGGGGAAAGCAAGCCCTCATCCCCAGGCCCTAGCCGAGGTGCAACAGCGACCGAGCGACCTGCAAAGGCAGCCACACATCGCAGGCCTAAGGGGCGTGAAGACGACCATGATGGCTGAGATCGGGCGGTGCCCCAAGTGCGTCCAGAGGTGGCGGAGGCTGTCTATGTGAAGGGAGTTGCTGCTGGTCGCCGTAGGGGACTAGGGGAGGAGCCGGAGTCGCGCCTTGCAGCCGTTAGGGTGGCAGCAGGCCGCTGCCCAAGGTTGAAAATGAGTGTTTACGCGTTGGACAATTCTGCCCTCCGTGCACCAAAGTAACCAATCACTTAACCAAGGGCATAACCATAATTCAGTTATGTTTCCTAAAGCAACCGCTTGGCATGAGATGGGAACGTGGCGCGCAGCCATTGGTCCATTAGGTAATTTCTTTGGTAATTTCATAACTACATATCGGTAACTCGAATTGGGACGCATAAAATATGGAAATTGCTCAGAAAAACGAAGGGAATCTAATAAAAATATAATTGAAGCCTGATTCCTTGTGCAATTAAAAAACAATTAGTGGAAGATGTCAACTTTAATACTTTAATGTTTAAAGAACCCTATTTTGAGATGAATAATATATTTATAAGGGTTTAATGGATGATTAGAGTTGGTATTAACCTGTTAATGATGAAAGGGCACATTAAGAACAAAAAGGATGAAATTTGGATGTAATTAGTTTAATTTCGAGTTTAATGTGTATGAATAATACTTTAATGGGCCTTGAAACCCTAATGTTGGTAAATCTGACTCTTAATAGCTTTAATTATTCAAAGTGATGGATAAAGATGAGATATAATGATTCCAAGCTATTTCGAGCATTAAAGTTCCTAATTTGTGAATGAATAGCCTTAATATAGAAATTAGGGTTTTTGAACGAATCAAGGTAGAATTAATGATAAATAACGTTCATACGAGTATTAGAGCATAATGAACTATAAATTGATGATAAACGAGCATAATGACTTTGTCATGGGTTAAAGAGGATAAAAATGGTAGCCTAAATGAAAAGAGGCTTAATGGACTTATCTAATGGTTAATTATGCCTTAAATCCGAAACTGAGGATTAGATGTTGAGGTAATTAGGGTTTGTAATCAATTGCATTAAATTAGGGTTTAAAATGGTAAAAGATGAAGGGAAGCCCTAATTGCAATAGAAACCCTAAAAGTGAATTAGAAACCCTAAGAAGCGAGCTAAGTTTAATGGATCTTGATGACATGAATAATAAAAAGGGAATTATGTGATTATTTTAGGATCTTGTTGAAAATGCTTGCTTGCTTGGATTCTTATTTACATGGATATTTTTGTTCAAATCATCAGATTAGGTATGTGGTTAATTATGATTAATCACATTAGTTTCCCGAGGGTTTTCTGAATGTTTCCTCACATTGAATGCAATCTAAACAGTTTGGATGTTCATACTGCAATTATAAAGTCACTATGGCTATCACAGTTATATATACATGTGAATTATCACACCTACATGCCACCCTGATGGAAGATGATATAAAGGTAAGGCCCAGGAGGGTAGACCAATGGGCACCATGAAAGGTGACCCCAGACACCAAGCTCGGGAATGAGAAGGTGGTCTATGATGCATGACTATGGAGCACCATGAGAGGTGACTCTCAGGCACCAAGCTCGGGATTGAGAAGGTGGCCTTAAGTCAATGGAAAAAGAGAAACCCTAGAGGGGTATGCCAGGGTTAGGGAAAAAGCTATGGAGAATGACACATTGAAAATGTAAAGTGGCTTGTTAAATAATTTGATTGTGATTATTAAATTGTTAGGCATATTTGCAAAATTTTGGTTGTTCCCACATACCTGTATATTTTGATATACTGACCGACATTTTGTTTGTCGGCATTTTAGGAACAACAATTGAAAGAACAAATAGTAAAGTGACACATTGTGGAAATAAGAAATAAAGTTCAAGGAGGATTAAATAGAATAATTCAAGCTCTGGATAGATAGATTTCCAAAGTTTTCAAAGGTAAGTAAAGTTTTAATTTTATACCAAATTCCAGTTAGTAAGTAGAATTTCATAATTATTATTGATTATTTGTCGAACCTTTGATCCTATTAATTGAATAATGGTTCTGACCTTCGGGTCTCCCTTAATTGGGGGTTACTGGGAGGCAGGGTCGTTACAATTGGTATCAGAGCATAGGTTCCTCACTCAGTCTTTAATAATTATTAAAATTCACAAATTCTGTAGAACCCAAGGGAGTTATTAGAGGATTATCCGAAAGACAGAGGTGTCTAGAAAAGGATCATGACTGGGGGCTGGCAATATTTTCCTCCACACCGCTAGTCGGAATACGAGGACTCCTGGATTGTGTGACTGCCTGGCTGATGTCTTAGGATATGACTCGAAATAAGATACCTTTAGGACTCTCTCATCTTGTTCATCCCTTCTCAACTCAAATTCTATTAAGGACCTTAAGGATTAGGGTTTTTTCTCTCCTCCTCACCCTCTTGAGGTATGGGTAAGGTTAATAAGGTCTAAGGAATCCTCCACAAAATTAATGAAAAGAATGTAAATAAGATGTCATGGACATAAACTTAATAGAGTAAGCGTAAAGGAATAGATACCTATTTAGGTCGTATGGCACGAGTTGTCATTGCCCTCGGGAGAGACCTGAGGGTAGACCTCCTTGGCTGGAGGATGAGTAGAGAAAGTTAGTCTTGGAGGTATTGACCTCCATTAAAAGTAGAGACCTAGCACATCCTCTTAGGATGATGTTAACCCTAACCCTGAGTGGAGGTTAGAAAGAGAGATGACATGCTAAGTTAGATGCCATGGTTGACTGGGTGTTTAGATGGACACACCTTGGGATGCCACACGGGCCATGAGAGGTTAGATGACCTAGTACCTTCAACCCTGGAAAGGGTCAGGCATGTTAGAGTGAAGGATAGCTCCTTGATTGATGAGGTTAGTGAAGGACCTATAGAAACCCTATGGCTTATGCGAGTAGGCGATAGCATGCACCCATAGTACGTTAGTGGTACGGTAGTAGGTTGAAACCCTGGCCAGAAGGGCACGATGGATGGCTTATGAGATAAGCATAAAGAGATATGGATAATCTAGAGCCAAACACGAGTTGAGCATAGGCTTCACCCACATAGGGGTATACTTGTGAGCATGAGCCTTCATGGAGAGAGGACCTCTAGTAGTATGGCTGGATGTGGAGTTATCTCTAGAGAGAGAGAAAGCAAGAACCCAGTAAGGAGGTTCTAAGCCTAAAACCCCGAGATAGGAGGAACAGTGGGGAGTGGATGATAGTGGTTGCCTTATGCTCGATCCCTAGAGGCTGATGATATCTTAGTGGCCTTTAGAGGAACCAAACCCTGTTGAGAGGATGATGCTTCTGGTACCTATGGTATAAGTAACTACCTGCTGGATGAGATAAAGAGTGCCTTAGACCCTGAGGAGGTTTAAGTAAACTTTTGTGAGGTTTTATACCTAGTTGAATGTCCTTGAGGAGGACTCGACTCTGAGGTATTGCTCATATAAAAGGATCATGGGAATACATGGCATACCTTGGACATGTTTGATATGTGGTTAAAAGTTCGAGCATGCAGTTGGATATCAAAAGGTGAACCTAGGGTTCCTAGGCCTAAGAGGGGAAGCAGTGTATCCGATGCTCATGATGAGATTTGAGTTTCTATAGTTTCGAGCACGGTACTCCTCATGTGTAGAGGTAAAAGAAAACCCTTAAGTTAAGGGTATTTTTGATGAACCCTTCATGACTTAGTTAATCTAATGTTGAGGAAAGAGAGCAAGTATGATCTAGCATGGTTTATTAGGTGGTCTACTTGTTCCCTAGTAGCTGTTGGGTTAAGCATGTGAATATAAACCCTAAGGATGTTTGTGACCTTGTTGTCAAGTGTCGTAGTTTCCTCCCATCCTGGGAGAGGGACCCTTTGGTAAGGTGTGTACTACTTTGTGGGTTTGTGGAAACCTAAAGAGGTCTCATAGGATCTTGAGAAGCTAAGTGAAAAGTACATGATATGAGAATGAACATGTAGACCCATAGATAACCATCTCTAAGTGCATGTGGATGTGTTACCATGGAGGTAACCGGTATGGGGCCTGACCAAGGTAGGCAGGTTGCCATAACCCCTATGATGGGATGAAAGTCAGTCATGAATGCAGAGAGAGATGATGAAGGATTGGGTAAGGTTCTAAGTTGAACATGTACTATGTTAGAATCCTAAGTCTATCCAAGGGTCAGGTAGGGATAAGACCGATGGAAGAAGGAGTTGCCTAATTCCCTAGTTGCACATGACCATAGGGTCGGGAGGTAACAACTATCTTTGTCTGAGGGCCATGGGTTAGGAGATTGATCACCTTCATGAACTCATGGGACCCAAAGGGCAGATGAGTAGGGAACTCTCTGGATGCATGAGGGAAGAGGGATGACCTTAAAAGTGCTGACACCCTATAGATCCAGAGGAGATGACCAAGGATTGTGTGTAAACCCCAGTAGGTTCGAGACTAATTTTCCATGGAAGTAATTTTTGATATCATGATGTTTGTGATGTGGAGACATGAGTTGCACGTTTCAACTTAGATTTGAAGGTGTACTGGCAAGGTGGGATGTACCATCTCTACTCCTGGAATGGGAAGAACTCTATATTTGGACGGCTGCCAAATGCTTATTTCTTCTTGTTATGGGAGTGAGAGGTAGGACAGTACGCATGCCTTACACCAAGGATAAAGATGATGTAAGTTGGAATGTTGCTACAAGGTACGAGGATAGAGGTGATAACATACCTTTGTGGAAGGAATAATACATGGATGGTTTACAAACACTAAGAAAAATAAGGTAGTCATCTTATAAGATTGCTTTTAGCATGAGCTATGTGGAATTTGCAAGTGATACAAGGTTGAGTTTGATCACCATGAGGATGAGATCAGAGTGTTCTTGACGAAGATAGACTTAGAGTTTGAGATGAGATGATAAGTAGAATACATGGAGGTGTATGTCTTCAACATTACCTAACACCTAAGGATAAGAAGTGGTAATGAATACTCCGGTTGAGATATAGCTTCCTAGTTAGTTGGAAGCTAGAAGAAGTTGAGGTTGTTCGACTAACCCTATGTTTGGAAAGAGGATGTGTTTTGGCTAACACACACAGATGTAACAAGATATGTTGAACAAGTTAATGGTTGTTTGGTTAGCCAGTTTAGTCCTTGATGTAGTAACAGGATGGTGATAGAACCTCAGATACACTTCTTTGGACAGGAAGGTAATAAAACCCTTTTTAGAGTGTTTTAGGGTTTCCGAGGTATCAAGACTGAGGAATCATAACAATACAGGAGGTCATGATATACCTTGGTACTACAAAGATAGTAAGTGATGGTAGCACTCTGGATGCTTAGAACAAAGTTGCATGTAGCATGTGGCCATCCAAGCTAGGAGGTGAAGGACGAACACCAGTAACCCAGTGTATCAATATAGAGGATAAAAGAGTCCCTGAGAGGGAATGGGAGTTCATCACTATGGATGTTGTGGTAAGTCTCCCTTTGACCCAGAAGTTCAAGATGTAATATGGGTTACGGTAGATCACCTTACCTAGATAACATGAGAAAGAAAGGAGTATTGTCAAGAGATAGATTCTGTTGAACTGCATAAGAGAGAAAGATGGTTCAAATACACCATGATACGAGTTCAAAAGTTCTTGAGTATGACCTAAAGGTTCACTTCCATAAGGTGGAAGTAGGTACATGAAGAACTCAGTGTTAGTATCGCCTATCACCCCTAACTAATGGTTAGTATGATCCAGACTAGAGGGTCTGATGAGAGAAAGTGTGCTTGTTCAGGGTGATACAAAGAGGCAGTTCTTAAGATGTGATGTTAACCACCATAGCCTTTATCGGGATGCAAGAAGGAGGATGTGTCAGTCACCACTTCATTAAGATGATGTTGGTGAAGGAGGCCTCACAAAGGTCAGAAAAGAACCACAGTGAGTGCAGATGATGTCACTTTTATCGTGCAATGGTTGAGAGAGAGAGAGAGAGCCCAGAGACGACATGAGTCGTGAGCTGATGCAAAGCAGACTAACATACAATTCACTGTAGGAAAATATGTGATGTGAAAATCTGACCCCTCTAGGCTACAACTGAGAAAGCTGAGTCCCCGATATATGGGTCCATTTGAGATGGATTGGTGGAAAAGGTCGTGTTTAACCTTAACCCTCAGGATAACATCATGTATAATGTATTACATGAGTCTGATCTAGAGCACTATGTGAGGTACCCAAGCCATGTGTTGAGCCCTGAACCTATTCAGCTTTTGAGAGGCTGAAATGTCTTGAGTCACCTATGAGGGTATGATATACCAAGGTGAGAAAGAACTCAGATGGAAGAATATGAGATGATGAAGGTTCTTGGGAAGCACCATGGAAAGGGTGAAGCCACATGGGAGCTATGATGGACATATGAAAGGCTTATCCTGTTTGTTTTCTTGCTTGATGGAATTTTGAGGGAAAAATTCTTATAAGAGGGGAAGGATGTTACAACCCCAATTTTTGGGTTTATTTGGTGATAAATGTAATTTCTCATATTAAGGATATTTGAACAAATAATGATATAAATTGGTTCAAATAAATGGATTTTGTTTACAATAGCCTTGATGTTTGTGTTGTGGGCTTTATTGGCTATTGGGCCCAAATAACAAGAAAATTCAATTAGTTAATGAATAATTGAATATTTGAGAAAAGAAAAATGTGAAAACCTATAGAATACAAATCCAAAGAGGGATTTTGTGCCTCTTGGGTTCCTTGGGTCCCAAGGAGCCCAAAGTTGCATAAAGACAACAATAAGAAAAGAAAAGATTAATTAAGTATTTCTTTATTAAGAAAGAAATTGAAAATAATTGATGAAATGTGGAAAATAAGTGAAAAGAGGTATAATGGAGTAATCATTGGTGGAATTTCGTATCCCAAGGATTTGTAATGATAAAAGGAATACCAATGAGGAAAATAAAAGAGAAATCCTCAAAAAGAGCTATTTTAATACGAAATAAACAAGATAATGAAGAATAATGCATTTAGATGCATCTAGAAGGATAATGAGTATCCAATAAAAAGGATTTCGAAATAACAGAGTTTCTTGGGGTCCAAGGAGCCCCAATAAAGGAAAAGGAAGAGAAAATACCAAAATTGCAAAATAAAAGGATAATGGGAATACATAATTAATGAATTATGTGGTTTTGTTAAGAAGAAAATATTTCCTACATAAGGAAAATATAATTTCGAGGCCCATGAATTAAAAGGCATGCATGAAGAGAATAAGAGAGAGGATTTTGTATTTCTAATTATCCATGCAATAAAGAATATCAAGAGGTAAGTAGGAGTGAGAATCTTGCTTCTCATTGAAGGAATAGGAGTCCTAATGGGAGTGGGACTTGTTCCCTCTTAGAGGGGGCATGTTAGGGTGTGTATGGCCTCCCCTATTTAAGGGGTAGACCCTCTGGGTCAAGTTCTAGAGAGATCTCACGTCTCCCACCCTCTTCCTTATCCTCTTCTTGCTTCCTTCCGTTCAAAACCCTAATCAAGGAAAAACAGTACAATCAAAGCGCAACGAGGAGCTATGGAGGGTTCGTGACGGAAGCCCAATACCCCACGTTGCTGAGGGGAAAGCAAGCCCTCGTCCCCAGGCCTTAGCCAAGGTGCAGTAGCGACCGAGCGACCTGCAAAGGCAGCCGCACGTCGCAGGCCTAAGGGGCGTGAAAACGGCCATGATGGCTGAGACCGGACGAAGCCCCAGGTGTGGCCGGAGTTGGCGGAGGCTGTCTATGTGAAGGGAGCCACTGCTGGTCGCCGTAGGGGACAAGGGGAGGAGCCGGAGTCGCGCCTTGCAGCCGTTAGGGCGGCAGGAGGCCGCTGCCCAAGGTTGAAGATGAGTGTTAACGCATTGGACAATTTTGCCCTTCACGCACCAAAGTAACCAATCACTTAACCAAGGGCATAACCGTAATTCGATTATGTTTCCTAAAGCAACCTCTTGGCATGAGATGGGGACGTGGCGCACAGCCATTGGTCCATCAGGTAATTTCTGTGGTAATTTCATAACTACATATCAGTAACTCGGATTGAGACGCATAAAATATGGAAATTGCTCAGAAAAATGAGGGGAATCTAATAAAAATATAAATGAAGCCTGATTCCTTGTGAAATTTAAAAAAAATTAGTGGAAGATGTCAACTTTAATACTTTAATGTTTAAAGAACCCTATTTTGAGATGAATAATATATTTATAAGGGTTTAATGGATGATTAGAGTTGGTATTAACCTGTTAATGATGAAAGGGCACATTAAGAACAAAAAGGATGAACTTTGCATGTAATTAGTTTAATTTCGAGTTTAATGTACATGAATAATACTTTAATGGGCCTTGAAACCCTAATGTTGGTAAATTTATCTCTTAATAGCTTTAATTATTCAAAGTGGTGGATAAAGATGAGATATAATGATTCTAAGCTATTTAGAGCATTAAAGTTCCTAATTTGTGAATGAATAGCCTTAATATAGAAATTAGGGTTTTTGAATGAATCAAGGTAGAATTATTGATAAATAACGTTCATACGAGTATTAGAGCATAATGAACTACAAATTGATGATAAACTAGCATAATGACTTTGTCATGGGTTAAAGAGGATAAAAATGGTAGCCTTAATGAAAAGAGGCTTAATGAACTTATCTAATGGTTAATTATGCCTTAAATCCAAAATCGAGGATTAGATGTTGAGGTAATTAGGGTTTGTAATCAATTGCGTTTAATTAGGGTTTAAAATAGTAAAAGATGAAGGGAAGCCCTAATTGCAATAGAAACCCTAAAAGTGAATTAGAAACCCTAAGAAGCGAGCTAAGTTTAATGGATCTTGATGACATGAATAATAAAAAGGGAATTACATGATTATTTCAGGATCTTGTTGAAAATGCTTGCTTGCTTGGATTCTTATTTGCATGGATATTTCTGTTCAAATCATCAGATTAGGTATGTGGTTAATTATGATTAATCACATTAGTTTCCCAAGGGTTTTCCGAATGTTTCCTTACATTGAATGCAATCTAAACAGTTTGGATGTTCATACTGCAATTATAAAGTCACTATGGCTATCACAGTTATATATACATGTGAATTATCACACCTACATGCCACCCTGATGGAAGATGCTATAAAGGTCAGGCCCAGGAGGGTAGACCAATGGACACCATGAAAGGTGACCCCAGACACCAAGCTCGAGAATGAGAAGGTGGTCCATGATGCATGATTATGGAGCACCATGAGAGGTGACTCCCAGGCACCGAGCTCGGGATTGAGAAGGTGGCCTTAAGTCAATGGCAAAAGAGAAACCCTAGAGGGGTATGCCAGGGTTCGGGCAAAAGCGGTGGAGAATGACACATTGAAAATGTAAAGTGGCTTGTTAAATAATTTGATTGTGATTATTAAATTGTTAGCCATATTTGCAAAATTTTGGTTGTTCCCACATACCAGTATATTTCGATATACTGACCGATGTTTTGTTTGTCGGCATTTTAGGAACAACAATTGAAAGAAAAAATAGTAAAGTGACACATTGTGGAAATAAGAAATAAAGTGCAAGGAGTATTAGATAGAATAATTCAAGCTCTGGATAGATAGATTTCCAAAGTTTTCAAAGGTAAGTAAAGTTTTAATTTTATACCAAATTCCAGTTAGTTAGTAGAATTTCATAATTATTATTGATTATTTGTCGAACCTTTGAGCTTGTTAATTGAATAACGGCTCTGACCTTCGGGTCTCCCTTAATTGGGGGTTACCGGGATGCGCGGTCGTTACATTTTTCCTTTTAGTTAGTTTGATCATGTAATAGCAATCTGATACAGTATGAAACTATGTAGGCATGCTTGAAGTTATGGGACAAAATGTAAAAGCTCTTTTTGATTCTGGTTCTACTAATACTTTTATTTCGAGAAATCTGGCAACTATGCTTTATTTGGACATCAATGATTTAAGCTATGTTTTTGATGTCACAACCCTGAGTAGTCGAATATATACATATCTTTTGAAAACCCCTATCTTGCTAGTTAAGTACTTGAGTCACGAGCTTCCTACTGACTTCATCCTCCTGGATATGAATGATTTTGATGTAATCATTGGTATGGATTTGCTTTACACCTATAGAGCACAAATTGACTGTAGCGAAAATAAGATCCTCATTAGGAAACTTGGTCATCCACACTTTACCATTCGAGGAAGGAAGGATGTGACTACTAGCCTTTATGTGTCGGCTTAGAAGGCTGAGCAGATGATATCTAAATGTTGCCGAGCATACCTAGCCATAGTCATTGAGCCTGAGGCCAAGGTATGACTCTTAGAAAAGATAGAGGTTGTTCGGGAGTATGCAGACGTGTTTCCAGATGATCTACAAGGGATTCCCCCTGAGAGGGAGGTAGATTTCTCCATTGAGTTAGCTCCTGGGACTAGCCCGATATCTAAGGCACCCTATAGAATGGCCCCAACGAAGTTTCTTGAGTTGAAAACTCAGTTGCAGGAGTTGCTAGATAAATGTTTTGTTTGACGTAGTACTTCACCATGGAGAGCACCGGTCCTTTTTGTGAAGAAGAAGGATGGATCACTTTGAATGTGTATTGATTACTGGATGATGAACCAGTCGACCATTAAGAGCAAGTACCCTTTACCTAGGATAGATGACCTTTTTGACCAACTCAAATTGGCCTGAATCTTTTCCAAGATCGATTTGAGGTCAGGATACCATCAGGTGAGACTGAGAAGTGAGGATATACCTAAGACGGATTTCTGAACCCGATATGGCCATTATGAGTTTGTGGCCATGCCGTTTGGGTTGTCTAATGCACCCAGTGTCTTTATGAACCTTATGAACAGTGTGTTCCAACCCTTCGTTGACTCCTTTGTGATTGTGTTCATAGATGACATCTTGGTGTACTCTGATGACCTAGTTCAACACTGTGACCATCTAGGTAGAGTCCTTGATATCCCGAGAAAGAAAACGTTTTACGGAAAGTTCTCAAAATTTGAGTTTTGGATAGACCAAGTCATGTTTCTTAAACACATCATCTCAGGAAGAAACAGTCACTGTAGATCCAACTAAAATGTTAGTATTTTGAGACTAGCCTGCACCGAAGAACCCTTCTGAGATTTGTAGCTTCTTAGGCCAGCCGGATACTACCGATGCTTCATCAATGATTTCTTGAAGACTGCCTTGCCGCTTACCATGTTGACTCAAAAGGATGTCAAGTTCGTGTGGTATGATATATATAAGGATCATTTTAAGGAGTTTAAGGAGAAACTGACCACCACTCTAGTATTGACCCTACTTTTGATAATGAGGGTTTTGTGATATTCACCGATGCTTCAAAGATGGGACTTGGCTGTGGGTTGGAACAAAATCGACATGTGGTTGCATATGCCTCCCGAAAACTCAAGACCAATGAGGTGAACTACCCGGCGCATGACTTATAGTTGGCTCTATCATCCATGCGTTAAAGATATGGTGGCATTACCTATATAGTTCTACCTTTGAGATTCTCACTGACCATAAGAGCCTGAAGTACCTCCTAATACAGAGAGACATGAACCTACAACAACGATGATGGATGGAGTACATGAAGGATTACTACTTCACCATCGCCTATCATCCTGGAAAGGCGAATGTTGTAGCTAGTGCGTTGAGTCGAAAACAGCTCAGGTGTGTGACTATTTTATCTAGTCAGTGGAAGAGCTTAGAAGAGATGGTGGAGTGGACTCCACAACCATTAGAGGACCAAGTTCAATTGGCCAATATTCAGATTCAGTCAGAGTTGTTGAACGAGATAGTGGCAGCACAATTGACCAATTTGAAACTCAACTGAATGAAGGGCTTATTGGAGAAGCCACATACTCGTCTCTGAGTGGAATAGATGGAGGGATCAGATTCAAGAACCATATATGGGTTCCTGAATATTCTCCAATGAAGGAACGTATCTTGCAAGAGGCTCATGGTTCTAAGTATATGGTACACCCGGGCACTACAAAGATGTATAAGGACATGTAGAGGTATTTTTGATGGCTTAGAATGAAGAGAGACATTTCAGCATATTTGGCCAGCTATCTTATGTGGTAGATAGTGAAGGATGAACACCAACGACCCGATGAAGTTTTATAGTCGATAGAGATTCCAGAGTGGAAATGGGAGTAGATCACCATGTATTTCGTGGTGGGTCTACCCCAGACCAAGAGAGGTCATGATGCGATATGGGTTGTGGTAGATCACCTTACTAAGTCAGCACACTTCCTTACCCTAAAGACCACTATCAGGGTGTCAGACCTAGCCGAGTTGTATATCAGGGAGATAGTACATTTGCATGGCGTACCCAGTTCCATCATCTCTGATAGAGACCCAAAGTTCACTTCCAAGTTGTGGAAGCAAGTACAAGAGGAACTTGGTACAAGGTTGAAGTTCAGTATCGCTTATCACCCCTAGACGGATGGTCAGTCAGAGAGGATGATCCAGACATTAGATGATCTATTGAGAGCTTGTGTGCTCGATTGGGGTGGATCATGGGAACATTACTTACCTTTAGCTGAGTTCACCTAAAACAACAACTACCAAGCCAGTATCAGGATGCCTCTGTATGAAGTTCTTTATGGGAGACCGTGTCAGTCACCACTTCATTGGAATGATGTCAGCGAGAGGACCTTGTTGAGGTCAGATCAGCTCCATGTGTATGTAGATAAACTCACTTTGATCAAGCAGAGGGTGAAGAGAGACCAACATTGACAGAAGTCATATGCTGATGTGAAGTAGACTGATGTGCAGTTCGCCGTGGGAGAGCATGTATTCTTGAAAATCCGACCGCTTCAAGCTATAGACAAGAACAGAGGGAAGCTGAGTCCTTGATAGGTGGGTCTGTTTGAAGTGTTGGAATAGATTGGTGAAGATGCATACCATTTGGCATTACCCCCTCAGTATAGTATGATGCATGATGTATTTCACGTGTCCAATATGAAGCGATATGTGTAAGATCTGAGCCATGTGCTGAGCATTGAACCTATTGAGCTTCAAGGGGAGTTGACCTACCCTGAGTCACCTTTGCGAGTTCTAGATACTAAGGTGAAAGAACTCATATGTAAGAATATATAGATGGTAAAGGTTCTTTGGAAGAACCATGGAGAGGATGAGGCCGCTTGGGAGATGAAGATAGACATGGAATAAGCATATCTTTGTTGGGTTTTAGGGGAGGCAGAGAAGGCAGCAGAAACAAAAATTTTCTCCCCCAAACCTGGAACAAGGAAACGCGTCAACGTCTATACAATAGGAAAGGAATGGTTTGTGGAATCATACCTTGTCCCGAGGCTTGCTCAGAAACAATACCTCGCGCCTTGCGCGATCTTCACCTCCTGTCTTGGACGGTGTCTGTGCAGCTCCTGGTCGCACCGGGACTGACGAGATTGAAGGCTGTCATCCTAGCGGCAGAAACCTCCCGCCTCTGAAGTAGTCCACACGAACCACCTAGAACTCCAATCTCCTTGTCCCACAAGGAATTGGAAGGAGTTGGACCCTCCTGTCAGCATACTAGTTGCCAACACACTCTCCTGCCACCAGTCGCAACTACAGTTGTCTTTCCCTTGCTGTGTCTCCCTTATCGGGTAGCACTTACTCGGGCTCTCTCTTGGTTACCAAAACTAGAGAGAATGACAACTTCACAGAGCAACTGGTTGCACTGGGTTGTCCTCTGAGAAGCCCCCAATACCCCTATGTATATAGGAGGGTCATGGGACAGGGTTCTCCATCCCGGGTAATGCGAGACTCAAGGCAGGAGTAGAAGGGTTTGAGATTTTCCACAAAACAACCAACTCGCAACCTGAACCGATCATTTCACAACTGAAACGGTCGGTTGGGGACCTAAGCCAGTCGGTTGACACCTCAACCGATCAGTTGGGACATATGAGCCGATCGGTTCACTTCTGAACCGGTCGGTTCGTGATCCTGATCAGTTCCCGATTGACTTTCCATCTTTTGTTTCTAATTGGTATCGAATACCAATCCTTGTTCCAATCAAATTGGACAAGTGAAACGCAAGGAAAATTCTCACCAATCCTATTTCCCAACTTGGTCGGTTGCACCAGTTGAATCAATCGTTTCAACACTTGAAGCAATCGTTTCACCCTGACCATGAGCCGATCGACTCAACACTTGAGCCGACCGGTTCACCAAGCTGAACCGATTGGTTCATCACATGAGCCGATCGGTTGGGAGTGCAGATTGTGCAGAATCAGTCAATTGTGGTTTCAATCAATCCGATACTCTAATCAATCTGTCCAACACCTTGAACACTATGATTTTGAGCTATCAATCAATTGAGTGTTTAATTGAACTACTAAACTCCTTTAGTAATCAATCTAAACATTGTCTGTGGACAAAACTCCTCTTCAAGGTTAAATCCTATGTATGTGACCCTGCAGGTCCATTTCACATTGGCAGTGAAAGTCCATAACACTTATGACTTCACAAGAAAAAGAGCGGTGCCTAGTCACACATCAGTGCTACCCAAGTGAAAGTAGAAAGTTGGAGAACAACTTTCAATCCTACAATCCATGAACGGTGTTACAGCGAATGTATAATTCCTTTATCACTGATATCCCGAATGAACTCGAGGCATGGAATAGTCATCCTGTCAATGTTCATTCACTTTCTTGATCTCAGAGCAGATTGGAAGAGATATGTATGACATCAATATCACATACTGATTCACACATGCGTGCGCACGCCTATTTCAATCCTACTCATCAGGTGGCCTTGGATATCAAACTCCCTCAGGAGGGAAAAATCCCATATCTATCACTCACCCCTCAAAAGCCCCATGTGTCAAAGCCACCCAATCATCACCTTTATAACAACCCATGTTTCAGGACTGCGTTTGATGATGTCAAAGTGTGTCCAATGACATGTGTTGAGTGTAGTGATTTCAGGTCAAAGAATCACACTCACCACCATCACTATGAGTACTGACTGTGACTACCATGTCATGGTTCCATGTGTCAAACTCACGGTGGGTCTGTTCGGTACACTTGTTCTCTAACAAGTACCTATGTGTTTGGTTTGATATCTCTATATCATGACTAATGATATTTTGTCATCAACCAACACCACAATCTAGCCTTCTGTGTCATTGCTATCTATCTACCTTCCACAATGACATCCGACTAGGGACATAACAAGAATGTACAAATGCTTAGCATCTGTATGATCTCATCTTTCAAGTCCTGAACCTGAAGGCATACATCATTGAGTACTGTCATTCTCTAGACATTCAATCTGTTCTATCACTATCTAATATGACTGAACCAAAAAGAATTGGAAGCTTGCCTTTGATGTTTATCAAATCAATCTTAATGTATCCCATCCATCATCCCATGATTGGCTTTCAGGGCATATATACCAACAATCTTGACTTGTTTGTTTGATTACTGAATTGTGAGGGCAAAATTCTTATAAGGAGTGGGGGATGTTATAGCCTCAATTTTCCTAATTCAGGATTGAAATGTAATTTCTCCTTTTAAAGATATGTGAACAAATAATTGTGTGATTTGATTTATATGAGTGGATTTCCTTGCTAATAGCCTTGCTTTTTGATTTCATGGGCTTTATTGGCTATTGGGCCCAATAACAAGAAAAAGGAAATAAAAAGGAAAACGAAATTCAGTTAATTAATGGATAATTAAGAAAAGGAGAAAAGAAAGAGGTAGAAGCCTCTAGAAGGCTAGGAGGTAGCCTCCAAAGGTGGAATTTGTATATTTGGGATTTCTTGGGTACCAAGGAGACCAAGTTGCCAAATTAATAAGAAAGGAAAGAGAAAATATCAATTAAGTTAACTTTATTTAAAGATAACTTGCTTATGAAGGAAATACCCTTTTCCTTTGGAATTTGATTCTCAATTTTGGTACACAAGTAGTTAATGTCGGTCCAAATTTTCCTTTAAAATTTGGTTGAAACAAGATGCACGATTTATGAGATATGGATTTTTGAAGTTATCCTAAAGTGGAAAAGAAATTATGTCATGATTTAATTTGGATTAAAAATCTGAAATTTTGTTCTTAGATGCGCACCCATGACCATTGGATCAGCGATCCATGGCTTGGGTTAAGTCCCACTCTCGCGAGGACTGGGACACATAGTCCATGTTGCTTAGATTTTTGATCGGAGATTCCTCAGTTTTGAGGCAACCTGCGACGTTGTGGAGGAGTCCATCTCCTTTAGGAGATCGTTCCAGACCTAACCACCCTAAGGTCGGTGGGGTTTGGAGGAGCATTGAAAGAATCCTAAAACTCCAAGAGTCGAGGACCGATCCTATATATAGGGGAAGGTACTCTGTGGCACCAACGCATCTACAAATCTTTCTCGTGTGTTTGGAGCTCTGCGACGATCGCTCTCGCACCCTCAATTCCATTAGAAACCCTGTTCTTCCCCCTCGTCTAGCTACGACCGTCGTCGGAGGAGCCAAGGTGTGTTGGTAGTGAAGGAGCAGTGCAGAGAAGTAATTGTGGGGTTGGGCGAGTTCGCGAGGAGAAAATGAAGCTCCCCATGTTCTTAGATTGCTCATAGACGGACACAAGCTCGAAGTCAACCCAAGAATTGACCTCGGCTCACTGTAGGCAACGTGCGTGAGGTGGAAGACGATACTCGGTTAAATTACAGTCCTGCCCTCCCGCTTCTTCAGTCTAGGTAAGGGCAAACCTGTCTTTTGTTTCTTATGAATCATGGGCGAGGCACGTGCCATAGATCGTCAGATTTCTTCGTGGTCAAGTGGACCATTGATCGGACGGTTGAGGTTTATAGTGATTTTTGGAAAAGTGTTCCTCTCTGCTAGAAAATCTAGAAAAAGTACTTTTCATTGCAAAAATCATAGAAATTAATAGGAAGGTCAGATGAAGGAAC
Source organism: Alisma plantago-aquatica (assembly GCA_963693085.1). Classification (NCBI taxonomy): domain Eukaryota; kingdom Viridiplantae; phylum Streptophyta; class Magnoliopsida; order Alismatales; family Alismataceae; genus Alisma; species Alisma plantago-aquatica. The sequence continues at coordinate 332,728,797 of OY856411.1, forward strand.
TTTATATATGACAAATGATTATAAAAATATGAGTAATATGATAAAAATAGTTTCAGCATCAGATTTTGTTTCTAATTGCAAAAGTACCTTGAGTTGATCATAAAGTGCATTAAATTTAGGTTAAAAACCCTAGTGTTGATTAGATAGCAAATCTAAGATGCTTAATGGGTAAATTCCAGTAGTAATAACCTATTAAAAAGAAAAGTAAGGTTGGAATATGAAATTAGATTATAATTGGCTTGTTTTAGGGTTTTAATCCAGGAATCTATGATACTACATGTAGAAACCCTAATCTAGGGTAAAGAAGGAAATTAACTTGAACAATCCAAATAATGTGGGTTAATGTTGTTATTTATTGATCCTAAGCCTGTTAGGAGGAATATGATAAGATGATTAGGGTTTATACTTAGATTTTCTGAATTAGGGTTTATAGTATCAATAATGAGGATGAACCCTAATGAAATCCTAAAAGGAAGTAGGGAACCCTAGGAAGTGAGTTCATATGAGTGCAATCTGAGGAAGTGAATAGTAATTAAATTATATGATTGTTTCAGGATCATTGCTTGTTGGAATTGGATGCTTGCTTGGATATTTCCTTACTTGGATTATTGTTAGCTTGTTGAATCGACTTAACATGTATGTAATTTTTTATGAATAATCAATTTAGTTTCATGGCATTTCCCAAATGTTTTATCGATTGGATGCAACCTAAACTATTGAATGTTTAATTCTGCAATCCTATAAAGTCCTTTTATTATCACAATTAAGTATACATGTGTATTCTCGAACCTACATGCTACCCTAATGTATGTTGCATGACCAAGCCCCAGAAGGAAGGTCTATTCGGTCTAGCCCCAAAGGGAAGACCATTGGGCACCTCGAGAGGTGACCCTAGAAACCAAGATCAGGATGGACAAGGTGGCCTTATGTCCCTTGCAATGACAAACCCTAAGAGAGGGTAATCTAGGGTTTAGGGTAAAAGCGGTTGAGAATGTCACATGGAAAATGTAATTTGGATTGTTAATAACGTATTTGTGATAATTAGGTTGTTAGAAACTATTTGTGAAAATTTTGATTGTCCCCCACATACCAGTATAGAAATATACTGACCGACGTTTTGTTTGTCGGCATTTTAGGTACAATTATGAAAATGGACAAATAGTAAATCAAAATATTATTTAGATACAATTAACCTGTGCAAGGAGGATTAGTTAGTGTAGACTTTTTCTGTGGATAGAAGTCTAGATCCGAATTTTACAAGATATGCAAAAATATTTATTTTATTCTAGCTTTTCAGTATAGTAATAGAAGAATTTGATAATTAGTTTTGATTAAATGTCAAGCCATGAATCCTCAAATATTGGGATAATGTCTCTAACCTTTTGGTCTCCCTTGATTGGGGGTTACCAGGAGGCGGGGTCATTACAGAAAATGTACTAAATTTTGAAATATAAAAGTAAAATGCTAAAAGGGAAGATAAGGGGTGGAACATGTACCACCCACCCCCACCCCAGACTTAGAGTTTTGCTCATCCCGAGCAAACCCTTAGACCGAGATGGAGGGAAGAAAATCACTATGGTGGTGGATGTTGTTGGTGGGTGTAGTAGTAGTTTCCCCAGTAAGGGGAGTGGGGATCTAGGTAGGCCTGTTGGGCCCCATACTCCTTGTAGGATGGGTGGCTAGGGGCATAGTGGTTGCAGTACACATGCCAAGACTCATGTGAATGTTGCATGAGATACATGTGGTTGAGCTGATGGCCCTGGCGCCACTGCTCACGTTGAATGCCATCAAACTGCTGCTAGGCCTCGTAGAACCCATAGGTGGCTACATTGTCATCTGGTCACCACCTAGTGCGATGGCGGGGTGGTGGCGGTGGACGAGAGGCATCATCGTGAGCCTCCAAAGAAACACTCCTCCTGTGGGCCTGTGGCTCGGGGATGTCGACTGGGTCTGGGTGCTTCAACGTATACCTTTGGATGTGCCCTGGTAGATCAGTGAGCTCGTAAATAATGTTTGATGCGGCAAATTGTGCATGCAGGGGAAGCTATAGAACCTCCTGTAAATCCTTGAAGAGAAGGTAGTATACACCATTGGAACCCGACTGAATGAACTTGCAGGTTTTTAGGTAGCAGATGTCGATCATGTGGTTTTTGAGCGGGAGCGGTGTGAATGGAATGTGGATGTAGCCAAGAAATATGGTGAGCTGGGTGACAAAATGGCTAATGAGGTGGTATGATTGGCTTGGGTGTTGAAGTGTTCCAGAACGGCATTCCCCCAGTTGAAGGGTTCTTCATTCAAAAGGCACTAGAGGGTGTAGAGTTCAACATAGGTAATGGCTCCATAAGTACCTTCTCTATTGAAAATGGTTCAAGCAAGGATGCGATGGAGGTAGCAGATCACCAGGTTATGAATTCTAGAGGCCTTGGGCCCACTAGGAAGGTGGGGCATGAGGTCGATGATCTCAACCCAGAACTTTTCTCTGTCATACCTGTCGTGGTAGGAATCATGGGGTCGCTCAATACAATGATCTAACCAGTAATCGTCACCATCGTTAAGGATGGAAGAAGTGAACTGTAAGGCGGAGATCTCCAGATTTTCCCCAAAAATCTAGATCTTACAACAGGAGTTGCCTCAGGAATAGTGATAGCGGCAGAAGGTAGATAAGAACTCAATGGTGAGATCGATATACACTGATGTAACATCATAAGGAAAGAGAAGAATGCAGTGTTTGTGGAGAATGTTATCGGTGGTTTCATAGATTCCGAAGGAGTGGAGGGTACTTCCACATGCCCAACGGGGGAGAGAAACATCTATAGAAAACAAATCTTCATAATGTTTGAGGTGTTCAGTTTTGCTGAATTGGACATAGCTGCCAGGAATGGGGGCTATGCGGGGTGGATGGGGGGTAGTAGAATTTGGGTTGTTGCTCACCTTCTGGTTGCTCTGCATCTCATAGAGAAGTTCCTCTACATCATTGATGTCATTGAGCATTTCCTCATTAAGCTCGGGGCAGGACTCACCGATGGGGGAGGGTGTGCAAAACTGAATCCCGGGATGGGATCTAGAGCGGCGAGTTGGGTCCTGGGAGGATGAGGTAGTGGACTTCCCTTTGTTATTGCAGAATCAATTGAACATGGATAATGTGGAGTGTGACTCGATTGTTTGGATGACTGATCTGATCTGTTGGGGGGGGCCAGGCAGGTGGCTCAGACGTGAAATGGTCATTTCATATGCTGGAGAAGGGGGAAATTGTGCTTGCCACTGTGGATCGAGGGGAAAGGGGTACATGCTGGCCGAGCGATTCAGATCCCACGAGCTCGGCTAGCAAGGTGAGGATGACAATGGCGAGGGTATGACAGGAGCGGTGAGGGTACAAGCTGAGCGACTCGCAGAGTAGATGAGATGAGTGTGGCTGGATAGAGGTGGTCGACTAAGAAAGTGAAGTGATCAACCGGCGTAGAAGCTAGTCAGCTTCCGTTGTGTGGGGGGTTGCTAGTGAGGCAGTTGGTCAGCTGGGGAAGGTGAGGTTGGCGGCTCACAGTGGGGAATCTTCTTGCAAAGGATGAGCTTGGCTTGTAGAGCTGGCTAGGCAAGCGACTTGTTCACAACTGGCTAGCTGAGGAGGCAAAGTGGGTGGCTCAGTTGACCATCAGTCGGCTGAGGGGGCGCGACTCATATGGACGAGAGAGATCAGGTGGTGAGAGAGGCAACTCGGTTTAGAGAAGAAATGGATGAGGGTGAAGCTCACCCCAGGGGAGGTTATATAGCCATGTTAGGTTGCCAAACTGATCAGCTGGTAAACAAGCCGGTCGGCTTGTGGTATTGATTGACGTAGGTGGAAGGCAGGATCTGATGTGTCGGGGTGCCACACATTCAATCAACGGATGGATTGAGGGATGCGTGATTGGATTGGACTGATCGGTTGAGAGGCCAAACGACCGTTTGAGCTGTAGAAGGGGCTGTAATTCAGGGATCCCGAACTGATCGGTTGGCATGGTGAGTTGATCGGTTGGCTTGTCAGAGAAAAAGGACACAAAATAGGATGAAATAACAAGGTAAAGAAAATGTAATAGAGGGAAGATAGGGTTAGGTTGCCTCCCAACAAGCTCCTTATTTTACGTTGGAGGCTTGATAGGTGAGAGACCAGTTTATTGGGATTTTGGGGGAGGCTGAGGGTCGGTCAAGTCAAGATTTTCCAGGAATGAGCGTTTATTGGCATCTAGAGTGATAAGGTATTCAATGGTTATGTATCTGTTGAGTCAATGTCCACTAACCTTAAATTCACCTATAACATTATCCCAAAGAAGAAAGGTGCCATGTGGATAGGCACACTTGACGAAGTAGGGACCATACCATCTAGATTTAAGCTTTACAGGAAAAAGCCTTAGTCTAGACTCACCCCAATTCCTCCTTTACGGGACGACATGGATTTTTTTGGAAACCGTTTCTGGGGGAAAGGGCACTTTTGAAAAAGGGCCTATTGGGAGATTTGAGGGCGGGTGAAGACCTTCTTAAACACTAGAACCTGGTCACATTCTCAAATGTCCTTGCGCTTGATGTGACCATAATGCCATAGTTTAGTTCGGTCCTTGTAGATTCTTCCATTTTTATAAGCGCTCATTCTAAGTTCATCTAGTTCATTCATTTGGAGAAGACATTTTTCTCTGACTGTAGAAAGGTCAAAATTCAAGATTTTGATGGCCTAGTTGGCCTTGTGTTCTAATTCTATCAGGAGGTGGCATGATTTTCCATAAATTAGCCAAAAAGGGGTGGTGCCTATGGGTGTGTTGTAGGAAGTACGATATGCCAATAGAGCGTCATTGATTTTCAACGCCCAATCTTTCCTTGTGCTACCAATAGTTTTCTCTAAAATGGATTAGATTTGCCTATTGGAACTTCAACCTACCCACTAGGTTGAGGATGGTAAGGAGTGGTGACTTTGTGGTAGACTCCATATTTCTTCAATAAGGCCTCAAAACGTTTCTCTAAAAAATGGGATCCCTCGTCAGAAATGACGGTGAGAGGGACTCCAAATTTAGCGAAAATAATGTCTTTAAAGAGTTTCTTAATAGGTTTGGAATCACAAGTTTTAGTGGGTACAACTTCAACCCACTTTGACACATAATCGACTATGACTAATATGTAGGCAAGACAATAAGAAGAAAGAAATGGGCCTATGTAGTTGATTCCCCAGACGTCAAAAATTTCTAATTCCTACCAAGAGGTTAGGGGCATTTGGTGGCACTTAGAAATGTTACCCATCCTTTGACATTGGTCACATGAGAGCACATAATCATATGAGTCTTTGAAGATGTTGGGCCAATAGAAACCACACTACAAGACTTTACTGGCTATTTTTTGGGAACTCATGTGTCCATCTTAGGGGCCAGAGTGACATTGTTCTAGAATGTTAGTGCTTTCTTCTTGGGAGACACAATGATGATACAGCCCGTCGACACAAAGTCTAAATATATAAGGTTCATACCAATAATAGTTTTTGACATCATGTAAAAATTTAGCTTTAGAATGTCCCTTGTACTCAGGGTGCAATACACCAGCAGCTAAATAATTTATGAAATTGGCAAACCAAGGAAATTGGGAGTCTACCTTGAGCAGTTGTTCATCAGGAAAAGATTCATGTATGGGGGTTTCATTGATTGGGATATAGCTAAGTCGACTTAGGTGATCATCTATGACCTTTTCAAACCTTTTTTGTCTAGGATCTCTAGATCAAACTCCTGCAATAGCAAAATCCATATTATGAGTCAGGGTTTGGCATCCTTTTTGGTCATGGGATAGAAAATGGATATGAGCAAAATTTATCAAACGCGTAGATAATGGCTAGCATTTATATTTCAGTGATAGTGTAATTTCACTGAGCTTCATCTAAGGTTTTGGATGCATAGTATATGACATGATGTTTCTTATCAATTCACTGTCCTAGGATGGCACCTACAACATAATGACTAGCATCACACATGATTTCAAAGGGTAGGGCCCAATCTGGTGCACGAATGATTGGAGTCGTTGTGAGAACATTTTTCAAACATAGAAAGCTATCCATGCATGCCTTGTCAAAACGGAAGGGTACCTCTTTTTGAAGAAGATTGGTGAGAGGTTTTGTGATTTTGGAATAGTCACAGATGAATCACCGATAGCAACCGACATGTCCTAAGAAGGCTCGGATGTCTTTGAATGAGGTTGGGGGTGGAAGCTTGGTGATAACTTCAATTTTTGCTTTGTCAACTTCTATGTCTTGGTTGTTTACCTTGTGACCAAGAATGATGCCCTCCTTAACCATGAAGTGACACTTTTCCCAATTAAGGACTAAGTGTGAATCAATACATATGTCAAGAACAAGGGTGAGATTTCTAAAGCATGAATCAAAGCTATCTCCATAGATGGAGAAGTCATCCATGAACACTTCCATGACGGTTTCGATCAATCCTACAAAGATGGCTGACATACACCATTGGAAGGTGGCTGGTGCATTGCACAAGCCAAAGGGAATTCATCTAAAAGCATAGGTGCTAAAGGGACATATGAAGGTGGTTTTCTCTTTATCTTTAGGATGGATAGGAATCTAATAAAATCCTGAGTAGCCATCTAGATAACAAAAGTATTGTTGATGAGCTAAGCGTTCAAGAACTTAGTCTAGGAAGGGAAGTGGGAAGTGGCCTAGTTGCCTTGTTGAGCTTCCTGTTGTCAATACACAATCTCCACCCTATGATGTGCGAGTGGGGATGAGCTCATTCTTCTCATTTCTAATGATAGTGCCCCCCCTTTGGGAACAACTTGAATTGGGCTGACCCATAGGGAATCATAGATGGGATAGATGATTCCTATAGTCAAAATTTTGATCACCTCTAGATGGAAAACTTCCTTCATGTTTGGGTTGAGTTTTCATTGTGGATCTTGGGAAGGTTTTTTGTATTCTATAATTGGTATTTTGTGAATGCATATGGATTGATCTATTCCAACTAGATCTGTCATTTTGTACCCCAAGGCAGTTCCTCTTTTCCTAAGTTCACCCATAAGTTTGTTTTCTTGTTCAAGGGTAAGGTTAGAATTCATAATGACAGGGCACAATTGTTGTTCATCAAGAAATACACATTTCAAACCTATGGGAAGAGTCTTCATTTATGGGGCCTTGGGTGGTTCAAACTTCTCTTCCATGATGGAGATCATTTTAAGGTCCTCAATTCCAGCATTAGGGATTTCCTCAAAATTATCTAAGTGAGCCTTACATTGATCTAATTGTTCATTGTTAAAGTCACATTTAGAGAGGGTAGTGAGGGCTGTGTGTAGGGGGTCATTAACCAACTCCCATTCTTGCTTCAATTGGGATAAATTATCAATGCAATCAAGTAGGTAGACCTCTTCCTGGAATCTGGGCCCCTTCATGCTTTCAAACACCCTAAACTATAGGGTTTGCTTCCCTAATCTTAAAAAAATGGTACTAAACTCAACATCAATCAAGGCTCAGGATGTGGCTAAGAAGGGATGTATGAAAATGAGAGGTTAATGTAGATCTTCTTTTATGTCCATGATCAAAAAGTCACAAGGGACATAGGCATCTTTCGCAACCTTAACCAGAATGTCTTCTGTGATTCCCATGGGCTTGGTCATGGATGAGTCCGCCAACATGTTATTGAATCCTAGTCTTTTACAAAGGTTGTAGGGCATGATGGATATACTTGCTCCTAAATCAACTAGGCCCTTTCTACAAGCATTGTCACTTAAGTAGCATCCTATTCCAAAAGAACCAGGGTCCTTCTATTTTTTAGGCATTTTACTTTGGATTATGTCTGAAGTGGTCCTAGAAAGTTTGAAAGTGTTGTATTCTTCAGTAGCATACTTCCTAGTCAAAAGGGATTTCATGTATTTGGACCAGGTAGGCATGTCTGCCAAAGCATCAAGGATGGGAATGTTAACATGTAATTTTTTCATAGCATCCCTAAATTTCATGAATCATACGTCGAGCCTTGTTTGTTTGAGGTGGGATTGGTAGGGAGTTCATGGTTTGTATATTGGTTATTTCGCTTCTACCTTAGGGGGGTTAGGGATGGTTGGTTCAGGCGTAGATTCAGGTTCAACAACTACCATGTCCTCATCCTCAAATTCTAGAGGTGTGGCTAAAGGTTTTTCTTGAGGAGGAGGGGAGTACACCTTTCCCGAATGAGTGGAGACAACATTGAGTTATTTGGAGTGTTTGGGGTTGTTCTTAAGCTGCCCAATAAAAGTGCCAACAAGGGGTTTCTATTGGTCAAACAAGAGAGCTAGTTGGGCATCAGTTGCCTTTTGATGAGCTTGTTGGGAAATGATGATTTGTTCCAAGGCAACTATCCTTTCATCGGATGAGGGAGTGGGAGTAGGAATATTTGATGGTGGTTGAGGAGGTGTGGCTGATTGAGATTTTAAGGGGGGAGGTTCAAGTTTTAAAATTGTTGTCCTTGGTATGGTGGTCGATTCGGGTGATTGCCTTGGTAGTTTCCTTGGTTTCTAAAGTTCGTTTGATTGTTGTATGGGAATCCAAGTGGTGGTCAATTATTTCCTTGAGGGTACGGAGGCCTTTGTTGGGATTGGAGTTGGCTAGATTTTTCAACACCTGCAAGGTTTCCATATTGGAATCCAGGAGGGTTTCTAGTTTGATTTGGGTTGTAGTAACTCTGGCCAGGTATGGTGTGAATATAGTTTAGGTCCTCCAACTATTGTCCTAATTCAAGTTGCATGGGAGTGTTGTAAAGGTATTGGCAGTGTAAGCTGGTGTGATCATATCATTGGCAGATGGCAAAAAGAGAGTCTACAACTTTTATTTGTTGGGGTAACTCTCTAAAGGTGCCTAGGGATGACTCTAAATGATCTTGTTTTAGAGAAATTAATTTAAGGCTCTCTGCTATGCTTTGGATGTCAGGATCAACTTCAGCCTTGGCTACCTTAAGGATCCCACAAATTCCCCTTCTAGCCCTTATTTCAGAAGTGTGTTTAACCACCTCCCATGCACTGGTCAGACTTTGGTGCATGAAATTTCCTCCATATGAGGAATGAAGAAAAAATTTAGTATCATCATCAACACCAGGATAAAGGATTTATATGAGTTGAGCTTGAGAGATGTCATGATGAGGGCACTTCCTAAGCAAGTCCTTAAACCTTTTCTAAGATTCTCCTATATATTCTCCTGGGGACATAGAAAAGTGGGTGATTTGTCCTCTGATGTCATAGGTTAGAGAAGGAGGGTAAAATTTCTCAAGAAACATATATTGTAGAACCTCCCAAGTTGTGACATGTTCCTCATTCTCCATGGTGTTGTACTGGCTACTAGCTTGGCTGGTGAGAGAGTATTTGAACAATCTATGGTGGATGGCATCTTCAGAGATGCCTGGGAGTTTGTTCAAAGAGCAAAAGTCAATGAACCTTTGAAGATGATCTTGGCAACTTTCCCCATTGTTTCCAGAGAATGAGTTTGCCTGGATCATGGTGATCCATTGAGTCTGGATCTCGAATTGGGTGGCAACAATATCAGGAGGCACGATTGGGTGTTGGACGTAGGCAGATTTGGGAACATAAAAATCTTTTAGTTGTTGGCCTCTATAGTTTCTTATTCAGCCAAGTAGGCTACTCGCAAAGTGACTTCTCTAGCCACTTGGTCAAATAAGATGTGCTCTCTTTGAGTCGCTAGAGCCTGGTTAATCCTACAAGAAACTTCTTCTTCATCCATCCTAATTTGATTTTGATGGTTTAGATGGTGAACGTTCTATCTAACTTGGGATCAAATGATTGAAAATCAACATTCGAGCGTCGCATGCACAAAATAAGTAGTTAATTCATGTGTAGAAAAAAGGACTGTCGGAATGGGAACTCAGAAGAAAGAGGAGTAGCACTTTTGGAATGTTACTCTGAAGGCATAAAAAAATAAAAAAAGGTTTTTCAAAGTTTTTGGGGGTTTGAAAAAACAATCAGTTGTCCCTGGCAATGACGCCAAATTGATAGTGCATCGAAGTGCACTACAATCACTAATATAATTATCCTAGACTTTGATACTTTTTTACTTCCCAATTAAGGTTAGTATAGAAGGGTCGATCCCATAAGACAATGTTTTTAAGGTTGTTAACTCTAATCCCAATTGTTTTGAAGAACTTTTTATTTCTTTTTTAGTGTTTTTATTTTTAGAACAGAAAGTAAAGCTCGGGTTTGGGGTTGGTGACTATCACTAAAGCCATAAGGAACACAAGAATTAGATTGCACTTAACAAGAAATAAAGTTGCCCTATCACAAGGAAAATCTATATGATTGTTAGCACACAAAAATATTATGAATGGAAAAGACTGGAATGTAAAGAGAGCAGATCAAATGGTGATTGAATGAAGTGATGGGAAATTGAGGCTGTTAGAGGTTTTCACCACCTTAGCCTAGGCGAGAATGAACTAAATCCTTTAAAATGATGAACATGATGAAGGCATGCGAATTAATTAAAACCCTCAAAATATGGACTCCACATGAGTCCATTGGTCCTGGTGCTCATGTTTCTTAGTTCATCATCCCAAAAGAGGAAGATCTACGGTCATTTCAAAACCTCCATGCGAATGGTTTTAGTGTTCTACATCTGGGCTTCCATGGTCATTTCCACCCGGATTAACATATGACCAAATCGATTAATTACTATGACAGATCATTAGTTCTTAAAACCAAAAGCCATATTAAGAAGTCGTTCTTAAGGATCAAGTCGATTCAAACCATGGCTAAGGGGCTACTCCCCTTTGCCTTGATAGGAAAACTACTCGCTCATGCTTATAGAGAAAAGGGAGACGGAGGAAAGAAGTGTTCTAGCCATAGTCTAGACTTATCAAAGGATTAGTTCCTTAGGCTAGAGACAATCAAATGGCTGACCCTTAATTCCTTGCTCCGGTCTATAGAAGAAGAAGGAGAAGAAGGCTAGATCTAAAAATGAGCAAGGTAAAAGAATAAAAATTAAAGAGAATACTTAGCTTGCGAATAATAGACTTTATTGATGAATAGAACTCAAGAACATAGAACAATTGATTGGAAATCCTCTTACAAAAGATGATGATAGTGAGGAGGGAGTGCCCCTCCTTTTATAGGAGGAGGGGGCTTTTACAACTAGGGATGTGGAAGAAAAAAGGTTGGCGACTGGAATTTTGAACTGTGTATGCACAATCAACCGGTTGGTTCAAGTGTAAGCCGATTGAATGGGGTTGGGGTAGGCAGGAAACAAGGAAAGGCAGTAAGCAACCCTAGTCTTTGGGTGGCGGCATGACTTTGATCCGCTTGGCTGGGGCGGGAGAACTCTCGCTTTAGAGTTTGAGATGATCATTTGAGTTTGAAGGGAGCACCGCTCTGGGGGGTGGCAGCCGGTCAGCTGAGGCAGCTGAGACGATCGGTTGAGGCAAGTGAGACGGTCGGGTGGAGCCGATGAACCAACCAGCTCATATCCTGAATCTGCAAGATTTGCAAGTTTTCGGTGAGAATAAAGTTAAATTGTGATGAAAGGAAGAAAATAGCAATTTATTTCTTTTTACTAGATAAAGATAGAAAATTTCATGTGACAAGACTTAAAAGGCTGTGAAAAGGTGTACTAAATCAACACACATAAGAGAACTTTAGCTTCTTTCTTGTAAGTGTTGGAGGCCTCCATTTTCCCTAAGAACTCTCCTCCTCCTGGAGTTGACTGAATCTTTCTAAACATAAAATAAATAAGTTAGGGGAAAGGGCGTCACCCTGTTTAACTCCGTTGGATGGTTTGAAGGAGCCTATGATCTCCCCATCCCAAAGGATTGAGGTGCTTCCTGATTTGATCAGTTGCATAATGATGTGGGTGACATTGGGTAGGATGGACATTCTATGTAAGGTATCTTCAATAAAAGTCCAACTCATCTTATTAAAGGACTTTGTCAGATCGAGATTAATAGCCATGAAGTGCTTTTTGCAATGTTTTGATTCCGTAGAGTGAACAATCTCTTGAACCAGTGCCGTATTGTCCCCAATCTTGCAACCTAGCACAAAACTCGATTGGAAAGGAGAGATCCATGCCATGATGAAAGGCTTAATCCAAAAAGCTATGACTTTAGAGAGGAGTTTGATACATATGCTGTCGAGAGAGATCAATATTAGATGTGTGCATAATTCTAGATGTTCGAACTTTAGAATGAGGACTAGGGTAGAGTCTATGCAACCTAGAGCAATGGGATCTCCCTTGAAAGCCTTCATAACAAAATTGCATATCTATCTCTTGAGTGTATGCCGGTTCATTTGGATGAAAGCTACATCAATGCTATCTAGCCCCGGGGCCTTAAGGGGATCCATATATTGAAGAGTCTTCCAAATCTCATCTTCATCTGGCATGCTCGCCAGTTTTGAGATATCAACTACCGTGAGGGTTGGAAAGGTTCTGGGGAATGAGCTACTCACCTCCTGACGTTCCTTGTGATGTTGTTCCTGATACACCTTTAAAAAGAAGGACATGATAAGTGCTTTCAATTGTGCATCATCCTCTGCCCATATGCCTTCTCCATCCTTCAACTTGGTTATCTTGTTTCTGTTGCTCCTTGCCTTTACCAACATTTGGAAATATCTAGTGTTCTTGTCCCCCAACCTGATCCAATCACATTTTGCTTTTTTTTCCATTCAGCTTCCTCCCTTCCCAGAATAGAATCCAACTATGCTTGTAGATCGATCGTCTCCCTAGTAAGATTATTGTCAAAGTGCAGTGCTAACTAGAGCTGATTCCACTTTATCTTGTTGCTCAACCTATCCTTGTCTCTTTGATCTTATATCCTCATCCTATGCTACCACTTGGATGCTAGATTGAGAAAGGCCGATCCCACCTCTTAAAACAAGATACTCATGTCCCAATTACCCTTTAAGTAGTTGCTGAATCCTTGGGTAGCACCCCACCTGCTGAGGTGTGTTTAATAACACTAGTTTTATGTATGATAGAAGGCTCCGATATCTGCAAAGGAGCATAACATGAATGACTCCTCTCAAAAACCTAAACCAAATTTGTAGTATCCGAGTCCATACATTGAGAATTTCCAACCACCCAATTGAGTCTCTCATGTTGGAGCCCTCTCTGGAAAGTGGTTCGAGCTTGCTAGCCCCCAGATCATGCAGGTCACACACATCCATGGCTTCAATAAAGTCCATGATGTTTGCCCTCTCAAATGAAGAGCTCCCATACTTTTCCAATTGGTGCATCACAACATTAAAATCCCCAACTACTATCCACGGGGATGTAATAGAAGTAGATAGATTAATGAGGTGATGCCAGAGGAACTGTATACTTCCCATCATTGTGCCTATATAAATGAAAGTATAGAGGATATTGTTGTTGATTTTACAATGTACAAATTGCTTATGGAATGGAAGGATCTCAAGTGAGACCTCTATCTTCCAATCACCCATATACCTCTAGAAAAACCTATTGCCTCCACTCTATGAGATTGAGTGAATCCCATCTTTTAATTGATACGAGAAGCATTCAGACCTGAGCACCAAGTTTCATACAAGACAATGACCGATACTTAGTATTTCTGTACCAAATATTTCACCATATTTTGGGTATCATTATCACAGATACCCTATACATTCCAACTGAGTACTTTCATTGATCACTACCTTCCATGGAAGAGCTTCCCTGGGTGTAACGTCCCCGGATTTCTGCCGTCTCGGTACTTTGAAAGCCTGAGAGGATGAATCTGGAAATGTTAGACAATTGTATCAAAGTGTGCTGTGGAAGTAATATGTGCATACACGAAAATACAACCATAGGAATACACCATAACATTTCTCAACATTCAATTTGTAATTTATTACAAATGAATTATTACAAAATGATTTACAATTACATATTGAATGAAAATTCTATAGTCTATGAACATGTATGCTAACTAAGATCTACACATAATAGGTAAACATGTACAACTGGTCACATCATGTTCTTTTATCCCATGCTAGCTCTAACCCTAAAATATATGTGAAACAACGAATCAACATAAAGTTGGTACGTGGTTGAAAGATACTATACTATGCTGGCATATTTAAAATACTTGAAAAAGAAGAAAGAAAATGAAAACATTATTTAAGGCAGACAATCAAGTAAAATGAAAACATTATTTAGGGTTGTATTACTATGGTGGACTTAGCACAAACATATATTATTGGGCCCCATCCCCATGTACCTTGTACCATTAGGGATCTCCCCGCGTACCTTGTACCATTAGGGAGGTGCTAGTCATCATTAATAATTTCCCTCTCTAATAGGGAGATTAATGAACTATAAGTAACTACATTCCATTATATTTCCTTAGTGTTGTTAGTATTCAGTGTGGAATAGAGACAATATTTATAGATATACATCCAACAAGATTATACAACTACATGCAAGCAATTACTCATAATTATATCATCCAGCAAAAACTAGTCATATACTTATATCCACATACCTAAGTTTAGAGATTCTTTATACATCCATGGTCACCTACATAATCTGGTCATCACCTGATTAATAACAAATATTCATCATTAACACAAGGTTCCCCATTATTAATGGTATTTAGGTCTAGATTAGGGTTTATCAAAACCTAGGATCAAACTGACCTAAACTTGCTATTAAGTATTTTTCTATAGATTATGAGATCATAACAATGGTCAGGTTTAAGTTTCATAATTTTATGATATTTGCAATATTTTCTAGAATTAATTTGAGGTTTAAACATATAATTAGGCAATAAATAGAAAATACCTAAAATTTCTCTATAATATTAAGTTAGGAGTCCACATTTAGTTCCTAAATGATAGTAGGTTCAAAATTATTTTTTCTCAGATTTAATCTGCATCATTTGCTAATTAATCCAATTTTAGTAACCCTAAAATGGAGCATCATCTTGTAAATTAAGTACCATCATTATTTGTTCTTCAAAATCCTAATTTATGGATTTAGTAACAAAGGGGACATTCTTCTGAGTCTAGGGATATTTTGGGGGCATTTATAGGCCACTGGAGCTCTTTTTGATGGACTTTCTAAGTATTGACTAATTTCTAAAAGTTAAGAAGATAATTTATCTTAAACAAATGGCTTGGGCTGGCCGGTTCAATAGGTTTGGGCCGAGTTCAGTCTGGTTGAGAGTTCAAAGGGCCCGGTCTGCCGTTGTCCCTCCCCCTTTCTCAGGAGTCTATTGCGTGTGCCCCGACCTCGCCACCATAAGGATGGACTCCGATGGATCTAGTGACTACGCTAAGGGTTGGAAGTGCACAACACCACACCCCCCTCATCTTGACACTGGTCTTCATCTATGATGCAGCTCTCATCAGGGCTCCTCATGATCACAGTTTAGCTGCATCAACCTCTGTGGATCTGAGCCCTAGTGGCTTACTGCCTCCATTCTCAGCTGCATATTGGAGATCCATGAGAAGACCTACCTCCAGGATGACCCCCTGAGGTTTTGCAAGCCATCATGATCCATAGGTCAAAGTTCATCATAGCATGGAGCTCATTGGCACTACCAGTTGATTGACCACGCGATCACCATTGTGCTAGCATCCTCGACAGTTGAAGGAAGTTCAGATTTCTCTACACCCCTCTTCAGACTAGTCGTTTGGCATGGAGCTTGCAGCATGAAGCGCCTATGTGTGAAAGAGGAAGAAGGAATTCTAGTTTATGTCTAAACACCAAGCACGCCAAATACGTTCTAGTCTAGGTCGAGGAGGCGGGGTTGGTGGAGTCATGATTTCTTTAGCAAGGAGCCGCTGGTGTGACCTATTCAGATGTTCTCCATCTCTCTGTTGCCTCTTTGGCTTCCCTTCACCCAACCTCGGAATGTCACTATGGTTGGAGAGGGCAGGTCCATGAGGGCTCAGACTCCCTGGTTGCTGGACTAGTGTGAGAGGTCGTGGGATCTGAGCCATGCTGCCAAGAGACAAAAATCCTGAGATATCTCATAATCATCTCTGAGATCTAGTATATCTGTGATCGTGGTTGGATGGGTCTAGGTCCCTCCTTCCATATAAGTCAGAGGTTGAAGGCAAGAGGTAGACTGTTAGGTCATGTTGGAAGGATCCCTAGTTTGGTGGGACTAGTAGCTTGTTCTCATTCTCAGATATTTTCTCCCTTACTTAGGATGCATGGCACTAGGGAACTTGGTCTCCGATGTACCAACTTCTCCGTAAGAAACAGATGTAGAAGATAAGGGCATGACCCTACGTTACTTTCTCTAGGATTTGAATGGTTCCATGAGTCCAAAACAAACCACGACTTCAGTATAATCATGGAGACATCCTACCAAAGTGGTTGTGCGACACATTGTAAATAAACCTATGTATAAAATCATATGAAACAGTATACAATAGTAAAAAATTAAACATGAATGTCTCCCAAAAGTAGGCCCTAAATAGGAAATAATTTTTGGCATAGCTCTATCATAGACAACTCTAGTATTTAACCAAAAATGAGCTTATTATACATGTGTTTGACTAGTCATGTAAATTCCATGAAAAGGCTCAATCCTACGACCTTCTAATCATATACTTATGAATATACCTCATCCATTGCTCATCAAATCAAGTTAGTTATGAATACTCAACTCGAACCTCAATACATTGTTCGGTGACCCATATACGCATCATGATACATAATTAAACTATTTTGTTCCATATTTGTCATCAACTCATATATTGGTTATCAAACTCCTTCAAATTCTGGGTCATCACATTCACCCCACCTTACATGGAATTTCATCCTCGAAATTCAACTAGCCTCATACTTGAGGGAAAAATACAGAGTCCAACTTTATATAGGTCAACAGTTATAGATGCCAAGGCTATCTTAGTACTTAATGAACCCTAGGTTGTCATCTGAAGTTTCTGCGAACTTAGGGGTACCCATCTCACCTTACATAGATGGAAGCAACATTTACATAGTTTTGTCATACCGTGACATTCTAGTATTTTAGGATTTACACCCCTCATTGCCTTAATAAGTAGGGTTTAATCACACATATGGGTTGGGAAGATATTACGCGAGGTCTAATCTTTCACCCCCTTGACTTGTGCAATGTTGTAGGAAGAGTCCATGTCATTGAACAATAGTAAACACTATTATTTCAGTTTATAATCACGTCATATTAGAATTTCATCATTAGATAAGGGCTTGATTTTTTTTTCATATTTACCTATTAGGGTTTCACTCTATCGTGTGAGAGTTCTGCTCAAACTCAGAAGCATAGATTGAGAATGATTAATGTTAAGAACTATATTTTATGATCACATAAGTTATGATCCAAAAATATTCTTATATGTATCTCATGATTTCAACTTATACATTTAATGCATGATATAGATGGAAAGAGAATATACTAAGCCAATCTTATCATGATTTGAAACATGGATATTACATGTATGATAGGAAAGGAAAATTGAACAGGTCAAACTTATATGAATGACTCTTCATACATGATCATCCAAATATCTCAAGGGAGGTTTCTAACATCATATATATAGAGAAAGGGAAGGGGAAGGATTGACATGCAATATTGAGTATCTTATGCACAAGGTATTTTACTCTTTGAACATAGTTTCATATATCACCTCACTTGCAGCTAATGATGAGATTCACAAACATATGTCACTCAAACTAGGACCTAACTCAACCAAAAGGGTTGACTTTCTCATTATGAATCACCTACCCGTCATTTTTCCCAACTCTCACATATAGGATTGAATCGTGCAAAAGGGCTCAACTCATATACTCAGGAGTAACCGAGCATAGGACACATCATTTCATATATATATATATATATATATATATATATATATCAATATTTTCATATTTTGTGGGTTAGGTCCTATGACCCTCTCCCTTTGGGTCTCACTCTCTGTAGAGTTCACCTCATATATTGCCCTAACATAGGGGTCCTCCTTTGTAAAAGAGCTAGAGGCTCATGCATATTCAACCTTAACATAATTTAGTTCATGTTATGTAAGAAAAGAGTATGTGACGTCATCATCAAGACTTAGCTTATATTCTCCAAAATTAGATTCAACTCATATACAACTCAAGTCTTTAGAAGGAAACTTATACCATCAAAGATCAAACTTAGATAAGATTACACATGCTTAGATCATATATAAATCAATCATCTACTCTAACTTTCACATATCCAATAAGTCTCTAGACATCTAATCTAGAACTACTCTCTCTTATAGATTGATGTCACTCCCTTTCATTTAGGTTGCATGAACACCTACTACTCTCCTATGTGAGGGACAAATTTTCATATTTACATATATTTAGTAAAATATTATATAGTTTTTTTTATCTGAGAAATAAGACGTCAGAGAAAACTGTCAACGCTCAAGCCAATTGGAAAGCAAAACCAAACTAGAAAAATGAGTGTCCCACACACAGTAGATAGTCTCATGACACATAGTGAAATGGTAAGAACAACGTGTAGACTAGTGTAGCTACCCAATACATATGAGCTCTATATGGAAAGGGTTTCAGACACATGTCTAACTCTAGCTCTCGAACATCTTGGTTCTAACTTAGAGGCTAAGTCAAACCTTATTCCTATAGAACAACTTACTAAGTTTCTAGGTTTTAGAGTGAGAGGTGAAATTTAGTTTTATGTTTCATGGTGAGCAATTGTTAGGTGTAGCTATTGTTCATGCTCTCATACCAACTGTAACATCCCCGAATTTCCTCCGTCTCGGGAATTTGAAGGCCCAAGAGGATGAATCCAAAAACATTAGGCAATTGTATCAAAGTGCACTGTGGAAGCAAATGTGAATACATGAAAATACAACCATAGGCACACACCATAACATTTCTCAACATTCAACTTGTAATTTATTACAAATGAATTATTACAAAATGATTTACAATTACATATTGAATGAAAATTCTATAGTCTATGAACATGTATGCTAACAAGGATCTACACACAATAGGTAAACTTGTACAACTGCTCACATCCTATTCTTTTATCCCATGCTAGCTCTGATACTAAAACATACGTGAAACAACGAATCAACATAAAGTTGGTACGTGGTTGAAAGATACTATACTATGTTGTCATATTTAAAATACTTGAAAAAGAAGAAAGAAAATGAAAACATTATTTAAGGAAGAGAATCAGGTAAACCCAAGTTATTAATCATATTTCAATGGACATGTATTACTATGGTGGACTTAGCACAAACATATATTATTGGGCACTATCCCCACGTACCTTGTACCATTAGGGATCTCTGTGCGTACCTCGTACCATTAGGGAGGTTCTAGTCATCAATAATACTTTCCCTCTCTAATAGGGAGATTAATGAACCATAAGTAACTACATTCCATTATATTTCCTTAGTGCTCTTAGTATTCAGTGTAGAAAAAGAGACAATATTTATAGATATACATCCAACAAGATTATACAACTACATGCAAGCAATTACTCATAATTATATCATCCAGCAAAAACTAGTCATATACTTATATCCACGTACCTAAGTTTGAAGATTCTTTATACATCTATGGTCACCTAGATAATCTGGTCTTCACCTGATTAATAAAAAATATTCATCATTAACACAAGGTTCCCCATTATTAATGGTATTTCGGTCCAGATTAGGGTTTATTAAAACCTAGGATCAAACTGACCTAAACTTGCTATTAAGTATTTTTCTACTGATTATGAGATCATAACAAGGGTCTGGTTCAAGTTTCATAATTTTATGATGTTTGCAATATTTTCTAGAATTAATATTAGGTTTAAACATGTAATTAGGCAATAAAGAGATTATACCTAAAATTTCTCTATAATATTAAGATAGGAGTCCACATTTAGTTCCTAAATGATAGTAGGGTTCTAAATTATTTTTTCTTAGATTTAATCTGCATCATTTGCTAAATAATCCAATTTTACTAACCCTAAAATGGAGCATCATCTTGTAAATTAAGGACCATCATTATTTGTTCTTCAAAAGCTAATTTATGGATTTATTAACAAAGGGGACATTCTTCTGAGTCTAGGGATATTTTGGGGGCATTTATAGGCCACTGGAGCTCTTTTTGATGGATTTTCTAAGTATTGGCTAATTTCTGAAAGTTAAGAAGATAATTTACCTTAAAAAAATGGCTTGGGCCGACCGATTCAGTAGGTTTGGGTCGGGTTCAGTCTGGTTGAGAGTTCAGAGGGACTGGTCTACCGATGTCCCTCCCCCTTTCTTGGGAGTCTATTGCGTGTGCCCCGACCTCGCTGTCGTAAGGCTAGAATTCAATGGATCTAGTGACTGCGCTAAGGGTTGGAAGTGCGCTACACCGCACCCCCTCATCTTGATGGTGGTCTTCATCTGTGACGCAGCTCTCATCAGGGCTCCTCACAATCATAATTTAGCAGCAACAACCTCTGTGGATCTGAGCTCTGGTGGCTTGCTGCCTCCATTCTCACCTACATATTGGAGATCCATGAGAAGACCTACCTCCGAGATGACCCCCTGAGTTTTTGCAAGCCATCATGATCCATAGGTCAAATTTCATCATAGTGTGGAGCTCATCAGCACTACCAGTTGATTGACCATGCGATCACCATTGCGCTTGCATCCTCAAAAGTTGAAGGAAGTTTAGATCTCACAACATCCCTCTTCATACCAGTCGTTTAGCATGGAGTTTGCAGCATGAAGTGCCTATGTGGGAAAGAGGAAGAAGGAAATCCTAGTTTATGTCTAAACCCCAAGCACACCAAAGACGTTCTAGTCTAGGTCGAGGAGGCAGGGCTGGTGGAGTCATGATTTCTTTAGCAAGTTGTCACTGGTGTGACCTATTTAGACGTTCTCTATCTCTTTGTTGCCTCCCTGGCTTCCCTTCACCCAACCTCTGGCTACCACTATGGTTGGAGAGGGTAGGTCCATGATGGCTCAGACTCCCTGGTTGATGGACTAGTGCGAGAGGTCGTAGGATCTGAGACGTCCGACCAAGCAACAAAAATCCTGAGATATCTCATAATCATCTCTGAGATCTAGTATATTTGTGATCATAGTTGGATGGGTCAAGGTCCCTCCTTCTGTATAAGTCAGAGGTTGAAGGCAAGAGGTAGACTGTTAGGTCATGTTGGAAGGATACCTAGTTTGGTAGGACTAGTGGATTGTTCTAATTCTCAGATATTTTCTCCTTTACTTTGGATGCATGGCACCAGGGAACTCAGTCTCCGGTGTACCAGATTCTCCATAAGAAATGGATGTAGAAGATAAGGGCATGACCCTACGTTACTTTCTCTAGGATTTGAATGATTCCATGAGTCCAAAACAAATCGCGGCTTCAGTATAATCATGGAGACATCCTACCAAAGTGGTTGTGTGACAGATCATAAATAAACCTATGTGTAAATTCATATGAAACATTATTCAATAGTCAAACATTAAACATGAATGTCTCCCAAAAGTAGGCCTTAAATAGGAAATATTTTTTGGCATAGCTCTATCATAGACAACTCTAGTATTTAAGCAAAAATGAGCTTAGGATACATGTGTTTGACTAGTCACGTAAATTCCATGAAAAGGCTCAATCCTACAACCTTCTAATCATATACTTATGAATATACCTCATCCATTGCTCATCAAATCATGTTAGTTATGAATACTCAACACGAACCTCAATACATTGTTCGGTGACCCATATATGCATCATGATACATAATTAAACTATTTTGTTCCATATTTGTCATCAACTTGTATATTGGGTATCAAACTCCCTCAAATTATGGGTCATCGCACTGGGCCTACCCCTCCAGCTCTAGGTCTTGCAAGTGGGATTGCTTTCCTCTCTTCCTAGATGAAACCTTGTTTGGGTCCCCTGCATGAAGAACCTTTCAGTTCCTGAGGTGGATTCCCTGAGTTGCCTTTGTGGGGCTTCTATATTTTGTGTATGCCAATCCTCCTGCCTCTTGTCTCCCCATCGTGAAGGTAGAGGGGATAAAAGGCTATGCCAGTGTGTCACA
Organism: Alisma plantago-aquatica; assembly: GCA_963693085.1. NCBI lineage: Eukaryota > Viridiplantae > Streptophyta > Magnoliopsida > Alismatales > Alismataceae > Alisma > Alisma plantago-aquatica. The sequence continues at coordinate 332,750,792 of OY856411.1, forward strand.
TTCGGTCAGCACAGTGTCTCTAGATGGTTGAGAAAAGGTGTGTTCAAGGACGGCTCTCAGAGTACTTCTTGTCTTCGAAAATACATCTTGTGCCTACTTTTGCTGCATAGACGAAGTGATTTCTACTGATTTCTTGGAAAACTTGCCTTGTTTTTCCTTCAAACTCCAATCAATTATGCATGTGACTCTTTCTTCCAGGTTATCCACGTCAATCACATGGTCCATTTCTTCAGCCTCCTCTTCATCTTCCAATCCTTTGGAATCTGTTGGAAACTTATGTTGCTTTCTTTAGGGTAGTTGCATGGGATGGTTTCCTCTGCCTCCTCGGCAAAGCCTGAGCATGGATTTCTTCTGAAAATCCCTCACTCATATGTGGGTTCTCTAGGATTACACTTCCTTTCTCTATACAAGCTCTTCTTGCTGCATTTTCTTCTTCCATCTTCTTCTTGCAATCCTTTTCAAGGTGCCCGACCCTTGCATAGTGCATACATATGAAGGGAATATTTTCATATTCTATTTTGTGTTTGAATGCCTCAATCTAGATAAAGGAGACTAGAGGTTTCTCCATGTTGAGCTCTACTATGATACGTGCAAACCTACCCCTTCTCTGAAGTATTATATTCATGTCCACTTTGATCGTCTTGCCAATGATGATGCCTACCTCTATGAGTAGTACTTCCTAGTTGAGATGGATGGGTAGGTTAGGAATCCGCACCCAAGCCACCAATCTTGGTGGCATTGCTATATCCAAAGAGAAAGTCGGGGACCATCTTTTGACTATAATATAGGAGCTAAATATCGGCCATGGACCTCCCATCAACGCATTGATGTAGTCCTTCTCTGTATGTAGTTGGATGATGAAAAAATCATTATCTACGTCGATGAGATTGAAACCACCGATCAAATTTCATAGCATTGTTGTTCTATCTCGTAGCATGAGGAAGACGATATTTCTTGATAGGAGTTTAACAATCACCGTCTATTGCCACGGTTTCCAGAGATCCTCCATTGCCTCTTGACAAAGTCTAAACGTAGGCACCCCCTATTATGTAGAAACCTCCACATCAGACTATTGTAGATTGATATCACAATCCTCCGCTTGAATCTTAATGAATGTTTGTTTTTGTCCTCCTTATGTACCACCTCCCACCAAGTGCTTGTAGGAGACCCGAGTGGATTTCCCCTCTCCCTGTGCTCCGGTATCTTCTTGGTCCTTCCCCCAGCTATGAGAAGTGCTTTGACATAGCCCCTGAGTCTACGTCCATCAAACTCGGTGTGATGGGGTTTCCAGCCATCTGGTCAGTTTGTTGTGAAGAAAAGGTGAGGCTAATCCATGTTGTTCCCAATAGGATTGCTGCATTGGATCTTGGTGGATCGCCATCCCCCTTGTCTTCAAGGAATCACTGGTCTCCCTAACGGCCATCGCCGAAAACTCTAGGCCCCTCCATTCTCATATGGAGCATGGATTATCTTAAGTATTCTTTGAATCAATTAAACATGATGAATAGACAAATGAATATATGTTGCCTCTCTTAATGCCCCATAGGAGCCCATGATTTCTAGAAATCCCATAATGCTAGAAATTCCTATAATGAACTGAAGGTCCATGATTGAGGAGAATATTAAAACTTAGCCAATTCCTTAAGTTTGTTCATGATCTTGACTTAATCATTAATCTCTTTAATCTTAATCTTGACATAATGGGATTTCTCTGTCTTAGTGCCATGATGAGATTTCTCCCCTTGAATCATAATGAGATTTCTCCCTTTCAATGTCTTAATGGGATTTCTCCCTCGTATTGTCTTAATGATATTTCTCCCTTCTTTAAACATGATTCATTATTCATAGATCATAGTCATATCTAGGGTTTACACAATAGACTATAAGCAATCAATCACACAATGATACCTATACATGATGATATCTTAGAAAACATTCATAACTTAATGAAACATAATAATGTGCATGACTATAAAATAAACATTCAATAAACAAAAATTTACTTATGCCAAATATGCATGACCCACTTACCTAGAACAAACCTCCTTAGTTCAAATCCTCTGGCTTGAATGAGTTTTGAATCACATGTGATTCAATTAAAATCATAATGTGTATATTAGTTCATAATCCTTAAACCTAATCTTGGTCTTTGAATTATTAAAGATATTGAATGTGTAAACTAACATTTAAAAATATTTTAGATCAATAGAGAATCAAAAAATATTTTCAAAGAATATTTTTCTATCATTTAATGAGGTCATATGAAAAATTTATGAATTTTGTGTTGTCAATTAATCAGAATTCAAAAAAACTTTATTGTGACATTGATTAAACTCAAAAATAGATTTGTTGCAAATTAAGGGTGAAAAGACAAAGAAATCATAGGAACGCATAACACATAAATCAAATGTGTGATGCAAAATAGGTATTTATTTATAAATATTGGTTCATAGTCAATGACTCAAATTCGTGCATCAAAGGGCTAAAATGTCGATCTAATATTAATATTTTGATTTAGTCCACAGGGAAAGTGAGGTCATTCGTTGGCCAATCTTATTCTGCCCCCATGCATGGTGATAAATTTTCTTGAAGCTCTGATCATTGACCCAAAATTCAAGAAAAAGGCTCAAATCTTAACAAGAAAACATCATGTGATGATCCCTCGAAGTTATCCATCTGGAAAGATCTCCAAAGTGGACCATGTGATGGTCAGGAGCTCGAGGATGAGTCTCCTCCATGACTGGTAACTAGAGGAAGACCAAAAATTCAAAGTATATGGATGTCGCTAGGGAAAGTGAGAAGAGCACATTCATGAGGAGCCAACGAGTCCACCTCAACAATCCCGACCATGAATACAGACCTAAGAAAGACCATCAGAGTAACAAAAATAGTGGAGTGTAAGTCGGGATCTAAAACCATAATGAGACTCATGAAAGGAACTCTCTAAGGATCCTAAAATAGCTACTGGGGTCTGACAAAGATTGGGACACCATCTCCATGGCCTTAGGGTCTCTAAGGTGGCCTGGAGATGAAGCTAATGAACACCATAAACTCAGGTTATAGGGTACAATGTTTGGGAAAAGCACATGGTGAACTCATAATGAAAGAACAAAGGAGGAGTGCTAGAGAAGCTAATTGAATTGTCATTTACAAAGATAGTGACATCTATAGTTCCTTCAAGACCAAGTTCACTAGGGAGTTAGGAGGAGTAAGGATGAAGTTTCCTGAGGAAGAGCAAAGAGCTAGATCTAATGGTCATTTTTTATTCATTAAATAGGCATCTTACAACCCATGGCATCCTCTGCTACATGGTGCATGAGAGATGGGAGAAGCCCTGATTTGGGCATTTCACCCACAAAGTGATATGGAAGATGAGTTAAAACTCATTGGAAATGGTAGAGAGAAACAAACACATAGGAGAAAAAATCTTATGAACTAATTGAGAGACAAGATAGAATGGATCATCGAAAGGTTGGGATTAGTTTCAGTCTGTAAAGAAACCAGCAGTCGAGGATGACATGTTAGTTGCTGGATTTTGAATGGGCAGTGGATGCAACACATGTAGAGAAAAGAAAGGAGAAAAGGTGCATGACAAGAAAAATAACCTAACCATAGTTGTAATTGGCACATTAAATGAATTTCCCTTAATTATTATATAACATTTATTCCAAACTTTTCCAATTAGATTGAAGAGTCAAACATGGTCAAAACAAACCCAAATTTGGACCACACGTCCAATAAGAAGTCTAAATCCTTGCTAGATAATTAAATTTGAGTTTTACAAATCTTTTGCTCATAATTACTATATTTGTCAATTAACTTGATTTTTATGAAATCAAAAGGTGAATTAGTGTGAAATGACTTTCCTTGGTCATTTAATTGAGACCAAAATGAGATCATCAGTATTTATCCACATTTAAGTCTTTCATGCCTTTTGAAGAGATCATCTTGAAGGAGAGAGAAAAAAGGATATTAATTCCATTTTCTTCTATATATACATATACAAAACAAAAGGGGAAATCATTTATAAGTTTTCAAGGTAAGTCAATTATCTCATATTTTCAAAATTAATACCTAGAGTCGGATTTCTTTCCTTTTTTTCAACCCAAGGAAGAGGATTGAGAAATCGATCAATGATATTTTATTTTTATGTTAAATACTATAAAAGAGAAAAAGGGAAACTTCTTGTCCAAGTTAAGTTATTTCATAATTTTGAATTCTACTCCTTTTGTCCTCCTCTTTTATTTATTCTAAACATTTTCAAGGATTAGTGAAATAGAAAGTGAAGGGAAGACACATATTCAACATTATAAGTTAATTGCAACACATTATGGTATATGCATAAGAAAAAGTACATTTTTAGTTTTCTTTTGTTTTTCCCCACTATTTTTCTACGAGAAGTATTATGTTGTGGTCTTTTACATCAACGTTCAACTATTTTTTATTTAGTAAAATCATATTCTAAGTTTCAAAATTATTCCAAAAAATTGGGGTGTGACAATTATACCCACCTTAAAATAATTTTCGTCTTCAAAATTGTCGTTATGCTACTACCCACCATAGGGTTTTTCTTATGTCTTCATTTGCTGATAGGTTAACATTTCAAGGTTGGCTTATGTTTAAATTTTTTCTTGAAAAGATATATGTAATGTATGACATTTAAATTTCATAAAAGATTTACATGAACATGAATTAACTATTACTTTGGTATACTTCTCAACCTATACTTAGGGTTTAAGGGAATCTACCTCAACCTTGTCATGACTTTATAACATTAGGTGTAGATGACTATCTAACCTTAGGTCTTTAGGTACCTCCTACATTTCCTAATACATGTAAATTAGGCAGATACCCAGAGATGTGAGATTTAGTCATTCTATTCGTCACAAACCTACTAGTAGATATGTCCCATACGACATGGACTAGTAAGAAGGGAAAATATGCATCATAAATTCTCATGCTTATAAAATCCTTCTTCAATTCTCAATTGGATGCCCATGACCATTGAGAATAGAGAGACTATCTCATTAGTTAGGTCTAGGTTGATACTCAATATCTATTAGGTAAACATATATCTTCATCACATCTATTTCTTCTCTAGTCTTTCTAGGGCATGGTAACTTTTCTCAGGAGTCTATTATTATACCTAATCTCATATCTTCATTCTAAGGTGGCTATGAGAATCAACTTTGCACAGTGGCCATTTAAAAAATTGCTCTAATACCATAATGTAACATCCCACCTTTCACAATATATAAATATCATTGAGCGGAAGCATTTTACTTAAGGGGGTGTCACAATATGCTAATATTTGTAATTAAAGTAAATGAAACACCTTGCATTAATTTGAAATAGATTCATACATAGTTCATAGTCATGAATTCTTAAACTTGTTCATCATGAAATCTAAATATACTGAGGTAGACTTGAATGAGATAACTTGGACATGATGTAAATGGTATCTAAAGGCTTTGAACCGACTTGGTAAATGGCACCCCACTAGGAAAATCTTAAAAATATTCTAGTTCTTGGTTGCCTTTTATTTTTCAATTAGCTTTATATGCTGTGAACATCGCATCCCTAGCCATGCAAAATAAACAACATCACATCAGTAAGTGGTACTTGGCACTTTATATGGCAAAAAACAAATATAATTGGTCATGAAGTAAACTTGACCTAACATAAAATTGACACAACTAGACAATATAAGACTGACATAAGCTTGACCAATGATTATCTTAAGTATTCTTTGAATCAGTTAAACATGATGATTTGGATAAGTGAATATATGCTGCCTCTCTTATGCCCCATAGGAGCCCATAGTTGCTAGGAAGCCCATAATGCTAGGAAATCCCATAACGAACCGCAGGTCCATGATCATGGACGATATAAAAATGTAACCAATTCCTTTAGTTTGTTCATGTCTTGACTTAATTATTAATGTCTTTAATCTTGATCTTGACATAATGAGATTTTTCCCTCTTAGTGCAATGTTGGAATTTCTCCCCTTCAATCATAATGATATTTCTCCCTCTTAATGTCTTAATGGAATTTCTCCCTCATAATTTCTAAATGGGATATTTCTCTTCTTTAAACATGATTCATTATTCATAGATCATAGTCATAGCTAGGGTTTACACAATAGACTATAAGCAATCAGTCACACAATGATATCTATACATGATATTTATCTTACAAACATTCATAATTTCATGAAACATGATAATGCACATAACCATAAAATAAATACTCAATAAACCAAAATTTACTTGTGCCAAATATGCATATCCCATTTACCTAGAACAAAACCTTATGAGTTCAAGTCATCTAACTTGACTGACTCTTGAATCGCTTGTAATTTGATTAAAATCATAAAGTGTAAATTAGTTCATAATCGTTAAACCTAACCTTGGTATTTGAATTATTGAAAAGATGGAATGTGTAAAACATCATTCAAAAATAGGTTAGAACAATAATGAATCACAAGAGATTTTCAAAAAAAAAATTTCCATCATTTTTTGACATTGTATGCAAAAGTTATTAATTTTTCATTGTCAGCCAATCAGAATTCAGGAAACTTTATTGTGACATCAGTTAAACTAGAAAATAAATATGATGTGAATAGCGGGTGAAAAGATCAAGAAATCATAGGAATGTGTGACACATAAATCAAATGTGTGAGGGGAGTGGGAATAGGTATTTAGTTATAAAGTTTGGTTCACAACTGATGAATTAAGTATGTGTCAAAGGGCTAAAATTTACATCATATATTACTATTAACATTTAGTCCATAGGGGTAGTGAGGTCATTTATTGGACAAGCTTTCTTATGCCCCCATCCATGGCGATAACTTCACCTGGAGCTCTGAACATTAACACATAACTCAGGAATAAGGCTTAAATCTTAATGAGAAAACATCTTGCGATGATCCCTTGAAGCTATCTAGCTAGAAAGATCCCCAAGGTGGACCATGTGATGGTTTGGATCTTGAGGATGGGTTTCCTCCATGGCTGGTATTGGAGGAAGACCAAAACTTCAAAGCATAACAATGTCACGAGGGAAAGTGAGAAGAGAGTATTCACAATGTTATATCCTCAATTTTTTTTTTAAAATTAAGTTGAATTATATAATGTAAGGCATGCTTTAATAAATGTAACTCGAGTTTTCCTACAATAAAGATAATAACTTGGATGAATATACCAAAGATAGAGAAGAATAATATGTAATTGATGATCAAAATAGTCAATAAGATGCCATGAATTTATTTATGGCTTTTGGTGTTAATCAAGTTATGGATATACAAATTCCTATTAAATGATGACATTTAAACATAATTTCCATGAGTATTTTGAGAAAGAGAGTAATAGGAGGAAAATATGCTTGACTTTGAATTAATGAGTAAAAAGAGATATCTTGGTAAAATTCTTAAAAGGTAGTAATGAGATGTACCCTCATATAAGTTGTCTTTTGATGACATAGTCATACAACAAGGAAAATCTTAAGGAAACAAAGGATTAGGAAAGGTGTATATTTTTGGTGTAATATGAAAGGAAACACCCTCCTATTAAGGCCCTATGATAATCTCTCATGTAGCGGGTATTCTGGAAAGGAAACCAAGTTCCCTTTGGGTTGGTCTACCCCCTCAATACCTCTTCCTTCAAATTCTTAAACCACCTAAGTGTTAGGGTTTCTCCGTAGACCTATATAAGGAATGTAGGAGTCCATCCTGTAGAGGGAGAGGGACACCTTCAAGGAGACCCCTACCCCATGACTTCCATCTCTGAACTGCAACAAGATGAGGAGCAACATGCTATGGGCCTTAGGACATATGCAGAAACATGCTCTCCTCCCAGACAACCATAACCCCGCCATCTTCCCTTCTCCACTTCTACCTAGGATTTCTGGGTTTATGACGGAACTGTCTCCTTCCTTCTCCATGCCTGGGCGGTGAGGCAAGGTTCAACTAGTGCGTCTATGTGCACCTGTGCCACCACGATGCCAAGGGGCTGACCCTTCTGGCACCGCCAGGGGTGGGGTGCCCCGTTGAGAAGGGAGCCGATGCTAAGATGTGCGAGCACACAGGTGTAGCGCATAGCCGTCATGGAGAGGAGTTGATGTTCACAAAGGAGATTGTAAGAGAGAAGAGAGCCATGAACCAGAGGAAGATTGGGGCAAGCTGGAGATGGTGGGAGTAAGGACCTAGTGAGGAAGGTCGGCGGTAACTGACAGAGTCAGAAGGGAAGCCACGCACGAAGCCAACTGTGGCATTGGTGATGTGTGTACATGGCTGTTTGCCCTGAGAGAGAGAGAGGGTTGAACTTCTCAAGAGTTGAGGTGGATGTGTTTGCAGAACTGAGAAGAAAGGAGGAAGAAGGGCCCCATCGGAAGCCCAAGTGATCACCTGGTTATTCGAAAGGCGGCTGTGGTTGTTGGGGTAGTGGGAGGGGTGGCGTTCCTAGCTTTCCGGTCACGGATCCATCACCCATGGAGTAGCGTATGGGTAGGAGTCCTTCCCAACATGAGGAAGGAGAGGAATTGGAGTCTGATGACTCTTTTACCCCTGCGTGCATGCTTGCGAGGTGAGGGCATGGAAGATTTACACGCCTGAGTCGGCCTCGCAAATACAAAGTGATTGATTGCTGATGTGTCAAGCCCCTATGGCTAAGATTAAAATGATTTCTTGAATTGCTTGGATTTCTTATTATTTGGATAATATGCTTGAAGTACATCTTACAGGAATTCTGTGTGGTAAAGGTATTTGGTTACGGTTATGGTTAAATCACTTTAGTTTCACGGTGATTCCTGAGGTTTTATCGGTTGCTTGAAAATAATTGCTTGATTATCTTTTATTTCATGCAACTATAAAGTGACTATTATTATCACCATAATTATATGTGCATGTCTAGCTGAGATCATGGTCCTCCTCTGTATCTCTGATGATGATGAGATAGATGACCTTGTACATGGTCTACCCGTGAGGTAGGATCATCAGGTTATCATGAGTCAGTGTGTTGTGTACACTTGGGTAGGACCATACGACTCCACGACCCTATGTATTGATCTACCTCTAAGGTAGGATCATGGGGGTTAGTTGAGATCTACCATACGAGAGGTAGTATCTATGTCCACTGCAGGGACAACACAGAGGCTAGGGTATGTAAGGATTGAGTAGTCATGTTTAAAATGTAAAGTTTGATTTGTTAAATCATAATTGCTTGGAATATGTTGTTACAATTAAATGTATGATTATTGGTTCCCCCACATACTAGTATAATTCGTTATATTGACCGCCGTTTTGTTTGTCTGCATTTTAGGTATATGTTATGAAGATATCCATATGTGTTGAACCAGGTGGTAAGTACCTGAAAATACCTAAAGATAATTCAAGGAAGATTTGATAGCTAGTTATTTCTTCACAGAAGGTATTATGAGAAATATCGTTGTATAATTAGTAAGCAATATTTGAAATTTAATTGATATTGTTTTCTATTATTTTTTATTTGATTAATCTGGATCCTTGGAAAATTAGGTAATGGCTCTCAACTTGAAGGTCTTTCCTTAATTGGGGGACACAGAAAGTGAGGTCGTTTGACGTGGCATTTTTATCGCATTAACAAACTCACTCGAGGTTGAAATCCTCAAGCTTTTACCAAAACCAATGTGCAATAATACCACCCGCAATCAGACTAGTCTTATCATAGTATAATCAAGGATCGAACCCAAAATACAACATTTTTAAGAATCTTGTCGGTCGAATCTAGTTTAAGTGAGACTAATATTTAGAACGATTGGTTGATTTGAGATTAATTAAACTAAATGCAAGGAAGTAAAGAGCGGAATTAAAGTTGGATCTAGATCAATGATATAGAGTCACTGGGATGGTATCGAGTTTCACCACCGCTACACATGAAACACATTCAATCACAAACAATCCAGACAAGATGTAACTTATCCAAATAGAGCTGCCGCAAAACCCCCCATATAGGCGTTAGGTCCGCATAAGCATCGCCTTAGGCATTAGATGTCTTGTCTCCATCCGGATCACTTACTTATGGCTCCGAAGATACAGAAATCCAATGAAGGTTGTGGCCCCCTATACAAGTGTTAGGCACACAGAAGCGTCATCGAAGGCTAGATGGCTCGTCCCCTCGCAGATCATAGACTTATGACCTCGAAGAAATCCCATTCTATTTCTAGTTTGGGTGTCAACTGCATTAATCGATAAGTAAGAAGGCGATTAATATATGAGAAAACATCGACGATTAACAAGAAGATACAAAATCCAACTCAGGTTGTGAACCCCCTATATAGGCGTTAGGTACATAGAAGCGTCACTAAAGGCTAGATGGCTCGTCCCCTCGTGGATCATACACTTACAACCTCAAGGAATCTCATTCTATTTCTAGTTTGGGAGTCAACTTTTTAAATGATGTTCAATACTACATATAGAAGTTCTCACAATGTAGGAAGAACAAAGATGAAAGCAAGCAATTAATCTAATTACAAACATAATGATTAATCAACGAAATGAAAAGTTATATACATTGTCATGGAATGCTTAACAAAAGAACATGCTTGCATGGGCAGTGGGGTTAGTCCCCGCACCCCAACGAAGAGGAACTACTCGCTCATGATGTGAGAAATAAGAAGAATGAGGAAGAGAGAGAAATATGCCATGAGCACGATGCAGGAGGTAGTCACAGCTCGGTAAAGATGATGCAGTCTTCTATGTCATGTCGGAGTAGATCTAAATGCGAAACGGGAGATGCCAAGACAGACCAGACAATCTCTCCCACTCTGTCTTCCTTCTCTTCTCAGTATCCTTGATTGCAACACGGGCAGTAGGTGGAGTTAAACTGGCATGGATGGTACTGGATCTGGATCGGGCATGTGTACAGGAAGCCTGTCGGTGTGCTAGAATCGATCCCGAAATGGGGATCCTACTGGTCCTATTTATAGACACATGACTGGTCTTCCCATTTTTGGTGTGTTTCTAGTACAAACATTTTTGGGGGATATTTTTGCTCAAACAGTCTTGTAAAGTTTGACCAAACGGTCTTGGTGCTTAAACGGTCTTGCACAACTTTGGTAAACGGTCTGCTCATTCGTTCTTCATCTCAGCCAAACAATTTATAAACCGTTAATAACCAAACGGTTTTGGCTCCTTTCGGTTTGGAAAATGAATGAATATCTCAAAAGGTCTTCAAGTTAAATTTGACCAAACGGTCTGCTATGCATTCAGTCTTGCATGCTGCTAATCCAAACAGTCTGCTCATTCATGACCAAACGGTCTTATGTCCATATGGTTTGGCAGATTTCCCTACATTTGGTCTTGTGGAAAAGACCAAACGGTCTTTGACCAAGAGGAGTCCATACAGTCTCTTTTCATTCGGTTTTCTGCTCTTCACGATCTAGTGAACGGTCTTCATGTTAAGTGGCCATTCAGTCTCATGCAAGTCATCAGTTGGGAAAACGGTCTTCGGCTATTGTGACCATTCGATCAACGCATGATGCTCATTCGGTCTTGTGCTGGCCTGCCCATTTCGTCTTCACACAGGTGACCAAACAGTCTGTAGTGTCAAACGATTTGAGACCGTTTGGTTGGTGGTGGCGTGGGTAGAGTAGCACACTTTGGTGCGGCGCAACTATTGGATGGACAAGGCAGCGGAGGCGTCGATGCTACTGCTGGTGTGTCCGACACTGAGGAAAGTAGCAAGGGTGCCCAACCTGGTTGTTGTAGGTGGGTGGCAGAGGCGTGGTGGCTGAAGGTAGTAGGTGTGGTGGTGCTGTAGCAGCAGGTGAGGTGAAGTCAGAGCTGCTGCTGGATGCAGCAGAGCGGATTGCAGCACCGGAGGTGGAGGTCGTGGCAGCAGAGACCAGGGTTGCAGGAGGTAGGGGACGACATGCCACGACCGTGGTGAGACAACAAGGTCGTGGTGAGGTTTCTGCCACACAATCGTTCTGCCTCGCACGGGTGTGGCGGGTGAAGATTTGAGCTCTGATGGTGGTGCGCCACGACTGTGGCATGAGAACACGATCGTGGTCGGGCTGCTGCCCCACAACCATGCCGCCTTGCACGGGTGTGGTAGGTGAGAAAGGACAGGTGCTAAGGATGGTTCACCATGGTCGTGTCCTCACCACATGATCATGGCTAGGATAGTAGAACACGATCGTGGTGGTTCAAAACGGCTATGGCAAGGAAATTGCTTAATGGTCTTGAATTAATCGTCCAAATGGTCTGGGTTATGCCTCCAATCGGTCTCTGTTGGCCTATCAGTCTTGAGACCGAATGGGCTCAAATGGTCTTGAGACCGAATGGATGAAACCGTCTGATCTGATCACTTGGTCAGAACCAAGGGTGAGTGAAGGTGGGACCCATATGATTGTTTGACTTCATCAAGACCTGCATCAAATCAACATAAATTCAATTAAAATCATGATAATTGGATCAATTAAGTAATTTTGCACATTTTGTCAGTTTAGTAAGTGAAATTAAAAGCATAGAGTCAAATGTGACCCAAGATGGTAATTGAAATTCTTGATGAATATGCATTCATCAAAACACCCTAAACTTAAATGTTGCTCGTCCTCGAGTAACACAAAATCTGAAACAATCGCCGAATTTATACTGTCAATTCGTGTGATTGCCTCATCTTCACATCACGATTGTTTTCTTTCTGCTTAGAATGACTCAGTATCTCAACCTCCTGAGACCACTAAACACATCTTACCATATCTTCATTCCTGAGTTCGCTTTCTAATATCACTTCCTCCTCAATGTTTCCAACAACAAGCATATCAAAAAGTTTTGTAGGTGTCCAGAGATACCCGTAGAACAACAAGTGTGCATTCGATCTGACACTGGTGTTTTTCACGATAGTGGAGGCATTCATTGTGGCATTAGGTAGAAGATGGAGTGAATGGTGGTACAGAAGGAAGAAATAAATCTCTCCTCTATTCGACTTGAGATTTTCTTTTTAATTGCTTTGCAATTTCATTTATTGCGTTTTTTGTGTGCGAATCTCTCCTGTATTCGACTCGAGATTGAATTTCTTTTTGTGTGCACTTTGGCATCTTTTTTATTGCAAGTCTCTCCTCTATTCGACTCGAGATTGCATATTTGGTGGTACGCCCCTATTTATTTGTGAGGGGTATGGAAGAAGCGGATAAAGAGGGAAGTGGCGTGCCACCCCAAACTTAGGGTTTGGCACTATATTGGCTATTTTTATTTCTTTTTATGGATGGACGGGTACGAAGATGATAGAAGAAGTGTAGAAGAGAGTTCAGATCAGAATCCAACTTGATTTACAATTCTGTGCATTGGTTCGTTTTCTTTATCGTACTCTGCTCAGATAATGACTTGATGAGGATCCGGTGGGGATTCCATGTTATTGTTCCACTAGTCAGTTAGGAAGTGCGACGTGCTTGATCCCTATCCATCTAACAGACACTTGTCATTTTTGCATATGTATCATGATGTTAGGATTCATAAGCTTCACAAGATGATTTCAATCAAAAGGCTAGTTTTCATAATAAGGCCCTTTTGAGGATCTGCTTTAGATAAGGAGGGTATAATGATAAAGGCATAGAAATTGAAAACATGTCAAAATTTCATCAAATGTTTGTTCAAATATCTTTTGAAAACTCTAGAATAGATTTAGCTTCTTCCTCAGCGATACATCGTCTATAAAGACCATCAACACATAGCTTAAAGAGATATGACTCATCCCAGTGATATTGCTTCACATCATACATGAATTTCTTCAGTGCATTCCCGATGCATTGGGGGTGAATAACCCCAGCAGCGAGGTAGTTCACAAAATCTGAGTACCATTGTATAGCTTCTGAGACCTTCATTAGTTGATCATCCGGAAGGGAATCATTAATCGAAATCTTCTCAGTATCCAAAGTGTGGATGCGAATGAGGTGGTCTGCTACAATATTCTTTGTACCCTTTTTATCTCTGATCTCTAAATCAAATTCTTACAGGAGGAGAATACATCTTATTAACCTAGGATTTACATCTTTCTTTGCTAGAAGGTAACGAATGGTAGTGTGGTCTGTGTAGACAATAACCTTTAAACCAATTAGGTAGGATCTGAACTTGTCAAAAGCATACACGACTGCCAGAAGTTCTTTCTCAGTAGTAGCATAATTCCTCTGAGCTTCATCGAGGGTCTTTGATGCATAATAGATCACATAATGTTTCTTTTCTATACATTGGCCCAAGACAACACCTATAGCATAATCGCTTGCATCACACATGATTTCAAAAGGGTGGTCCCAATAAGGAGCTCTAATGATGGGTGTAGTTGTAAGTGCATGCTTTAGTGTGTTGAAACTTTTAACACATTCTTCGCCAAAATTGAATTCAGCATCCTTTAGTAACAAATTTGTCATTGGCTTGGTTATCTTTGAGAAATCCTTTATAAACTGTCTATAGAAATTGTTGACCTAGAGGTTATACATTACCTATATTTTGATAATGACTTAACCATTCCATTCATATGTATCTAATATTTGTGTTTAAGATTGTTTGCAGGAATTAGGTACATGAAAAGGATCATATATAAAAAGCCCTAGAATGGGCCAAGTGCAAGCCAAATTGACTACAAGTGTGCATTTTAGGATTTCCATGTAAATCACCTTAGAACATAAATGTAATCACTTGTAATGATGAATATGCTTGTAACTTAGAAGAGAAAAATGTTTGGGACAAAATTCACCAAGTGCTAATCACTTTTATTGCAAATTAGAAAATCAATTACATGCACTTGGTCGGTCGAGTTTCCCACCCTGAAACTCGACCGATCATCCTGAGTCGATTTTCAGAAGATTGCAATCGGTCGTGTTGTGCACTCACAAAACTCGACCGATTGGGTAGTAGGCCATTTCCAGTTGAAATGGTCAATCGAGTTTCCTCAGAACAAACTCGACCGATCATTTGAACATTGGATTGCCTGCTACTTGATCGGTCGAGTTACACCCATTCATACTCGACCGAATGCACTATACGGAATTTGCAGAAAAAGTAATATGACCGTTGGTGAATTGTTTTGGGCAAAAATATAGTCGTTTTCTTGAAGGAAAAATGACCACTTTTGCACCCAAGTGTCCCACAACATAAAGGGCCACCCTCAACTATAAATATAACCCCTTGGACTTCATTCCAAGCTGCTCTTCCATTGCAAACTTGGTTCTAGCTTAGTTGAGAGTGTTCCAAGCCCTTAAGCCCCTTTCTCTCTCTACCTTCAAGACAATTTCGTGAGAGTGAGTTAGGTCCCTGTGTATGAGAGCTATCCTTTGTGTTACGTAAAGCTCTCCTTTCTTTCTTCCTACCTCCAAATCAAATTGAAGATTGATTGAAGCTACTTTTCCGAGTGAAAGAGGAGTTGCTGCTGTTCTTCTCCGAGTGAAGGGGAAGATGTGTTGCTGATCTTCAAGAGTGAAGATTGATCGTCGCTCCATCTCCCTTGGTGAAGGGAAAACGTGGGCAAGCTCTCCAAGTGAAGGAGAGGTGCAAGGCAAGCTCAAGTAAGATAGGTAAATCCTGCAAGGCTGAAGACAAAGGTGAGATTGGGTAAGTCCTTTGAAGAAGGCCAAAGAATCTTGCTTTTTGGGTAAGCCCTTGGATAGGTAGAAGATCTTAGCTTGAGTAATTAAGCCCTTGGTTGTGTGGTTTGTGTATCTTGTAATCTTATGGTAATATATAAGAGGACCAAGTTGCAAATCCTAGAGTCTAACCAACTCTAGGTAGTGGACTGACATCGATCCTAAGTTTAGGACGTGGAACCACTCTAAAACACCTATCCAAGTGCATGATATTCATTATCTCTTATCCTTGCTTTGTATGCCTGAATAGGATATCAAATTGCTGCTTGCATTAGTTTTTGCACTATAATTAAATTGGTGGTCTAATCGATCTTGTGAAGTGTGTGTAGCTCTATTCACCCCCCCTCTAGAGCCCATTGATCCAACAAGTGGTATCAGAGCAGGTCTTCTCCAAGCTACTTCAACAAGTAGGAGAAGATGGGCGATTCGGCTCTTGGGTCACTCAACCTTGAAGGAAGCTTCTCCATGAGACCCCTGGTCTTCGACGGCACAAACTTCTTATATTGGAAGAGGAGAATGCAATTCTATCTCCAAGGGGTGAGTTTCAAAATGTGGAAGATTGTCCATCTCAAGTATGAAGATCCAAAAGGGGACATCACCACATGGACGAAAGAGGAGATGAAGCGTGCTCAACTCAATGCCAAAGCCATGAGCATCATCTACGCCGCCCTTACACCATCGGAGTTCAACCGCATCTCTTCGTGGGACACGACGCATGAGATATGACACAAGTTGTGTGTCACCTATGAAGGGACCGAGCAAGTCAAGGAGGCCAAGGTCTACATGCTTGGTGGTCTTCTTGAGAACTTCAAGATGGGGAAGAATGAGAGAGTAGCAGATATGTACACAAGGTTAAATGTCATCTTGAACAGCCTTACAGCCCTTGGGAGTGTCATGGATAGAGGTACAATCAATTCCAAAATCTTGAGATCTCTACCCAAGAGATGGGAGCCAAAGGTCACTTCAATTGAAGAAGTCTACAAGATAAGTGAGTTGTCAACCGAGGAGTTGGTTGGTAACCTCCAAGAACATGAACCTAGGCTCGACAAGCAAGAGGAAGAGGAGAAAAGAGAAGAGAAGGAATCAAAGAAGATAAAGGACACAACCTTCAAAGCTCAAATTGAAGAAATGGTCCGACAACAACAACTTGCCATGAAGTCTCCCTGCCCTTCCTCAAGTGAAGATGAAGGTGTCAATGATCATGAATCCAACTACTCAAAAAGGAAACACTTCAAGATCAAGCCCTCCTCCTCAACTCCTAGGTGCTACGAGTGTGGTAAAAAAGGCCACTACAAGAGTGACTGCCCAAAGGCCACGAAGAGCCATCATAAGAGCAGCCACAAGAAGGATGACAAGTACAAAAGAGAAGCAAAGTACAAGAAGAAAGACAAGAAGGAGAGAAGATCCAAAGATGCAGCTCATGCAGCATGGGAGGAGTCTTCTTCAAGCTCCTCAAGCTCCGAAGATGGAGAATGCCATCTTGCCCTCATGGCCTCAACTAGTGAAGATGTAATTGAGGTAAGTAAGGTTCGTGATGTTAATTTACTTGAGCTATCTAAGGAAACTCTCATTGATATGCTTAATGAATGTCAATCATCTTTTGCTAAATGTAAATCTAAGAGGAAAAGATTAGGCAAAATAGTTGATGATCTTTATGCAAAAATTGACATTCTTGATGAAAATGAAAAATTGCATCTTGATAGCATAGAATCCTTGAAAGGGCAATATCTTGACCTTGAACTTCAATACAATGGAGTAGAGGTTGAGAATGGTACATATCTTAAAAATATTGAAAATCTTAAGATAGAAAACCAAAAGTGCCTAGATGAGCTTGATACTTTTAAAACTGAAAATGTAGAACTCAAGCTTATTGATGATGCTAGGAGAGAAGAAATATATGCCTATCAAAGAGAGATAGTTCTTCTTAAATATAAAATGCAAAATTGCTTGCTCAAATTAATGATTTATCTTCTAGACCTTTTTTGCTTAGAAATGAAGTTGCTAGCTTAACTCTAGAAAAAGATTCTCTTCTTACTAAAGCCCTCTGTCTTGAGGCCGACCTTTTGCATACTAGAGAAGATCTTGCTAGTCTATCTACTACTGTTGTAAATCTTATTGATGATAATGATAAATTAAGATCTACTTTGCAAAGGTTTCTTTCGGGAAAGAAATCCCTAAATGATGTCCTAGAGCACTCTACCAAACAAGTTGGTACTAGTGGCTTAGGATATAATGGGACTGCTCCCAAAGGTAAGAAGAAGAAGGGTAAGAAGAAGAGTGTGGAACCTCCAATTTTCAATGGAGAGTCTTCCGGCTCTAAAAACCCTATGGTTTGTATTCATTGAAAATGTGATGACCATTATTCTACCTATTGTCCTTACAAGCCCAAGGGGACCAACCCAAAGATGAAATGGGTCCCCAAGCTAACCCCAGACCCCAAAGTTTGAGTTGGGTTCCGACATCCTCTTTTCTTGCAGGTTCAAAATAAATGGATTGTTTATAGTGGCTGCTCTAAGCATATGACTGGAGAAATCAGCCATTTCAACAAATTTGTGAAAAAGAAAGGAGGATCGGTAACCTTCGGGGACAACAAGAAGGGTAAGGTTATAGGTGAGGGTGATGTAGGCAATGAATTATGTATTAAAAATGTATTGCTTGTTAATGGCCTACATCATAATCTAATTAGTGTTAGCCAATTATGTGATAATGGTTATCTTGTGATATTTACTTCTTTAGAATGCTTTCTTCTAGATTCCCTATCCTACAATGTTATATATAAGGGAACTAGAAATGGTAATCTCTATGTTATTGTTCTCGATGCTCTTAAGCCCATACTAAATAGATGCTTAGTTGTGGATAAAAACGATCTTTCTCTTTGGCATCATCGTTTGGGTCATGTGAATTTGCATCAAATGAAGAAATTGAAAAAAAGGACTTGGTTCGAGGACTTCCTAAATTGGATTTTGATAAGGAAGAGGAATGCCAACCTTGCAAACAAGGGAAACAAACCAAATCCTCCTTCAAATCCAAAGGAGTCATGAGTACCAAGAGAGTTCTTGAGCTTCTTCATATTGATCTATTCGGACCAATGAGAACACAAATGCTTCGTGGCTCCAAGTATCGTCTTGTTATTGTCGATGATTTCTGTAGATATACTTGGACTTTCTTTCTCATTTCTAAAAGCGATACACTTGATGTTTTCTCGAGCTTTTGTAAACGAGTTGAAAACAAAGCTTCTTGCCATGTTGTTTCTATCCGTAGTGATCATGGGGGAGAGTTTGAAATTGATCTTTTTGAACGTTTTTGTGAAAAATTGGGTTATTCGCACAATTTCTCTTCTCCTCGCACACCTCAACAAAATGGAGTGGTTGAGAGGAAGAATAGGTCGCTACAAGAGATGTCTAGGACCATGCTTCTTGAGTTTGACACTCCTAAGAAGTTTTGGGCTGAAGCCGTTAGCACGTCATGTTTTGTGCAAAATTGAGTTTTCACACATCCGACTTTCAAGAAAAACCCCTATGAACTATGGCGTGGTAGGAAGCCACCTATTGATTTCTTTCATGTTTTCGGATGTCCTTGTTTTGTTTTAAACATGAAGGATTCTCTCGACAAGTTTGATCCGAAATCATATAAGGCTTTCTTCCTAGGCTATAGCACTACTAGCAGGGCATATAGAGTATTTAACATTGAACTATCTAAAATTGAAGAATCTATTAATGTTAAATTTATTGAAACTAATCCTGTTGTTGGCAAGCATATTGGTGATGATGATGTTGCAGATGAAATAATTCCTATCTTAAAAGATCTCAACATCAAAGACAAAGGCAATCAGGTTGTAGAAGAAGAAAAAGAAGAAGAAAAGAAGGATCTCACTCCCCGCTTTCCAAAGAATCACCCCAAGGAGTTGATCATTGGCAATCCATTTGAGAGAGTGAGGACACAAGATGCTCACAACAAAGAACAAGCAGATAGTGCCTTCATCTCCCAACTAGAGACAAAGAACATCAAAGAGGCCCTTAGTGATGATGAGTGGATCCTTGCCATGCAAGAAGAGCTTGAGCAATTTGAGAAGAATCGTGTGTGGACCCTAGTGCCAAGACCAAGTGATAGAAAGATCATTGGCACCAAATGGGTCTACCACAACAAGATTGATGAGCAAGGAAAAGTGGTAAGGAACAAAGAAAGGTTAGTAGCACAAGGTTACAACCAACATGAAGGTATTGATTTTGATGAAACTTATGCTCCTGTTGCTAGATTAGAATCTATTCGTATGCTACTTGCCTTTGCTAGTTATAAAAATTTCTTGCTTTATCAAATGGATGTTAAAAGTGCATTTTTGAATGGTACAATCGAGGAGGAAGTATTTGTTGCTCAACCTCCGGGCTTTGAAAATGACAAATTACCCAATCATGTTTATTTGTTACAAAAATCTCTCTATGGACTCAAATAAGCACCTCGAGCTTGGTATGAGATATTAAAGAACTTTTTGTTAGATAATGGGTATGTCATGGGCAAATTTGATTCTACCTTGTTTCTAAAACACACTTCTAACCATTTTCTTATCATCCAAATATATGTTGATGATATCATTTTTGGCGGGACTGATCTTGATCTTTGCAAGGAGTTTAGTTCTCTTATGCAGAGTGAATTTGAAATGAGCATGATGGGTGAGTTGACCTTCTTCCTCGGCTTTCAAATCAAGCAAACAAAGGAAGGAAACTTCATCAACCAAGGCAAATACACAACTAAACTACTCAAGCGCTTTGGGATGGAGAACATGAAGCCGATGGATACACCCATGTAAAACACCGCCAAACTTGACAAAGATGAAGAAGGTGAAAAGGTAGATGAGAAGCTCTATAGAGGTATGATAGGAAGTTTACTTTATTTAACTACCTCTAGACCTGATATTATGTTTAGTGTTGGTTTGTGCGCTCGCTTTCAATCTTGCCCTAAGAAGTCGCTTCTCACTGCTGTTAAGAGAATTTTGAGGTACTTAGCCAAAACTCAAAATTTTGGTCTATGGTATCCTAAATCAAGGGATTTTACTCTTACAGCATATAGTGATGCGGATTATGTAGGATGTTTGTTTGATAGAAAGTGCACAAGTGGCACTTGCTTCCTTCTAGGACCATGCTTAGTGTCTTGGTTCTCCAAGAAATAAAGCACAGTGGCATTATCAACTATCGAAGTTGAATGCATCACAGCCGGGAGTTGTTGTGCACAGGTCCTATGGATGAAGCAAATGCTCCAAGACTTTAACATATTTTTTGATGTTTCTCCTATCTATTATGACAATACTAGTGCAATTAACCTCTCTTATAATCCTATATTGCATAGTAGAGCTAAGCATATAGAGGTTCGCCATCATTTTCTTCGTGACCACATTTCCAAGAAAGATATCTATATCACACATGTGGACACGGAAAATCAGTTGGCGGACATTTTTACAAAACCTCTAGCTAGAGATCAATTTAATTTTATTTGATCTAAACTGCTCATTATTGATTTAAATGATATTGCTATGTGATCTAGCTAGTCGTCTCTATCCTATATGCTTGCTCATGTCATTCTTCACCTTATGTTGCCTATACATGCTTGCTTCTGTTTAATTTGCCTATCAATATGCTTAGTTTTTGCTTGTTTTTGGGTTTTTATTGAATTTCACTTTTTATCACTAAATAGGGCCCAATGATGAGCAAAATGTACCTAGGTATGTTATTTATGCATAAGAAAATTGAAAACTAAACCTAATAGGCATGTATGTGGCTAGAATCTAAGATTTAGACTGCTAGGTCAGGTTGACCTTCGGTCAAGTTTTACCCTAGAAAACTCGACCGATCAGGAGCCGAGAGCTGTTCTTCAGTGGACCATTCGGTCGAGTTGTACACCCTCAGAACTTGACCGATCGACGGGCTGTGCCAACTTAAAAGTTAGGATCGGCCGACTATTTTCCCTTGCAACTAGAAAATAGGCGATCGATTCCTCATCTCTTGGCCCGTGCTCTCCACCCTAGCCCTAAACCTTCCCCGTTCCTAACACTAGGGTGCCTTAGCTGCTTGCTCCTGACCTCCCCGGGCGTCGGTTGTGTGTTCTCATTGGCTTTTGAGGTTCGTTTTTCTTGTGTGTGTGATTTCTCCTCTTGCTTTTGCTTCCATGGCCTTCCACAGGAGAAAACGTGCCGCCCCTGGCAATGATCCAGCCTCTTCCTCGACCCAACAGTTGATTCCTTTTGATAACACTACGTTTGTATCTCTTGAGGCGGTAAATAGGTATAAGGATCTTCTTCCTCGATCTCCTTTTCCTTTTCGCCCCTTAGTTGGTGCAACCCGTTTTCAAGACTATATCAACTCCATCGCGAAGCTTCTTGCCAAACACAACCTTTCCGCCCTAGCAATCGAAAGTGACTGCTTCAATAATCAGTTATCTAGTACAAAAGCAGTTCACAAGTTCTATGCTAATCTGCGTTGGAACTATGATTCGATTGTTCCCCCGCCAAATACCGAAGTAGTCCTAACATCGATGATCGTTGGTCGTCGATTTCAAATCTCCGAGGAGAATTTCAATCTCTATCTTGCCGGAGACAAAGAAACCACTACTTGGTGCCGGGGCTATGATGAGTATTTTGATCTTTTAGACCCGGAAGGTTTTTACAAACATCATGAATTGACTTTACCGGATTACCTGAAATGGCCTATAAGAAGCGGTCCACCCTACCCTCCTCCTCCCTTAACCTCCAGAGGTGCATCTTAGCCCTTGTGCTTAACTGCAATATCCATCTGAAGCGTAATCAAATGGACATTGCGGAAAACACAGCGGTTTTGATGTATTGTTTGTTGAAAAATATAGGTGTCAAGTAGGCTCATTACATTCTACATCATATGACCTGCTTTGACAAAGGCAATAACACCAAGGGAACCCACCATCCCTACCCAGCCTTGATCTGTGGTCTCTTCTAGTAAGCCACTGAAAAATCACTCTTTTCTGACTTCCATTACCCGATTGCTCAAAAGGGAGTGTGCATTAGTGAAACCACTCTTCTGAAGGTTGTACCTGTTCCTTCCCCTGCCCCTGGTTCTTCTGGCTCTGCCTCTACCTCCACCTATGCTTCTGGTGCCCCTCCCACCTCCACCCAGGCTCCACCCCCTCAGCCCCATCCCCGCCCTAGTCATGCGTCGTTCAAAGCATCCAATGAAACCCTTCTTGGATACATAATGCATGAATAGGCGTACAATCGCCAGGTCCAGGAGCACCTCCATAAGGATTTGTGTTCGATCATGTCCACCATGAACCTGTCCTGCTCCTCACCCTACCCAGTCTACTAGCCATATCCGGGTAGTGCTTATGCCTCCTATGCATATGAGCATTACTTCCCTGCTCCACCACCGTTTGCTGCCGAGTCTTCTGCTACTGCTCCACCTCAGTATCCCTCTGGTAGCTCTACTCCTGCATATCTACCCCTACTTGCTAGCCCCCTGGCCACTCTGCTCGCATCCTTGGGGGACTCTGCTCCATCCTTTCCGCAGGCCAAGGAGCTTCTAGCTCTTGGCATGTCGTGGGCTGAGCAGAATGCACGCTGGCCCGGTCACTCTTTTGGTCCTGCTGACGAGGAGATGCCTGACCAGGATGAGGATGCCGATGAGGATGCCGACGAGGATGCTGATGAAGCTGATGGTGGTGGTTCTTCTGCCGAGGATGGCGATGATGGTGCTGGTTCTGCTGCTGGCACAGCTGCCCCGCCTTCAGATGGCGTTGAGGACTACAACCCTGATGAGGACGCCGAGGACCCTGTTGACATAGATAGCTTAGATTTCTAGGGGGTTGTTTTAGCTTATAGTCTAGCATGTCTATCATATATATCTTTCTAGACTCTTTTGTATAAGAAACATCCTGGCACATTATTCTGAGATGTACTATTTTCTTATTTTCTATTTTCTCATTTTTATGGTTGTAGTTGCTGCTTATGAGAACATATGTCTGAGTTGGAATATCATTGCTATACATTTTGGCTTTTTAATCTGTGTTATCTTATTCTTGGTTTTTGTTGAGCTATATTTTGATTCTGACTTGGTTTGTATGTTCTCCTTCATGGTTGTATGATATATGATTTTACATTGCTTATTATCTTTGCATATCTGTGTGGTTGAGTCTTGGAGAAGACCTAGTTTTTGCTCTTCTACCCCCCCTACCTTTTTGATAATGTCAAAAGGGGGAGAAATATCTCATGGTTTGAGACTCATTCATATTGTTTCTTGTGATTATACTATTGCTTTCTTTTCTAGGTGATCCTTTTCTTGTTAATTTGCTGTTGATCATGTGACATGCAAAGGATTACATATTACACGGATCTTGATTTTGCCATGTATAGAAAACCTAACATGCAGGTGAGAGGAAGCATAGTTTGAGTGGGAGAAAATTCCAATTGTTCTAATAATGAATCCCCCTAATTAACAAGGCAAAGGTATAACTTTCGTATCCTTTTCAATATGTTTGAGGAATGGTTTGTCATTGTCAAAATGGGGGAGAATGTTGACCTAGAGGTTATACATTACCTATATTTTGATAATGACTTAACCATTCCATTCATATATGTATGTAATATGTGCGTTTAAGATTGTTTGCAGGCATTAGGTACATGAAAAGGATCATATCTACAAAGCCCTAGAATGGGCCAAGTGCAAGCCAAATTGACTACAAGTGTGCATTTTAGGATTTCCATGTAAATCACCTTAGAACATAAATGTAGTCACTTGTAATGATGAATATGCTTGTAACTTAGAAGAGAAAAATGTTTGGGACAAAATTCACCAAGTGCTAATCACTTTTATTGCAAATTAGAAAATCAATTACAGGCACTTGGTCGGTCGAGTTTCCCACCCTGAAACTCGACCGATCATCCTGAGTCAATTTTCTGAAGATTGCAATCGGTCGAGTTGTGCACTCACAGAACTCGACCGATTGGGTAGTAGGCCATTTCCAGTTGAAATGGTTGGTCGAGTTTCCTCAAAACAAACTCGACCGATCATTTGAACATCGAATTGCCTGCTACTTGATCAGTCCAGTTACACCCATTGATACTTGACCGAATGCACTGTACGGAATTTGCAGAAAAAGTAATATGACCGTTGGTGAATTGTTTTGGGAAAAAATATAGTCATTTTCTTGAAGGAAAAACGACCACTTTTGCACCCAAGTGTCCCACAACTTAAAGGGCCACCCTCAACTATAAATAGAACCCCTTGGACTTCATTCCAAGCTTCTCTTCCATTGCAAACTTGGTTCTAGCTTAGTTGAGAGTGTTCCAAGCCCTTGAGCCCCTTTCTCTCTCTACCTTCAAGACAATTTCGTGAGAGTGAGTTAGGTCCCTGTGTATGAGAGCTTTCCTTTGTGTTATGTAAAGCTCTCCTTTCTTTCTTCCTACCTCCAAATCAAATTGAAGATTGATTGAAGCTACTTCTCCAAGTGAAAGAGGAGTTGTTGCTGTTCTTCTCCGAGTGAAGGGGAAGATGTGTTGTTGATCTTCAAGAGTGAAGATTGATCGTTGCTCCAACTCCCTTGGTGAAGGGAAAACGTGGGCAAGCTCTCCAAGTGAAGGAGAGGTGCAAGGCAAGCTCAAGTAAGATAGGTAAATCCTGCAAGGCTGAAGACAAAGGTGAGATTGGGTAAGTCCTTTGAATAAGGCCAAAGAATCTTGCGTTGTGGGTAAGCCCTTGGATAGGTAGAAGATATTAGAGTAATTAAGCCCTTGGTTGTGTGGTTTGTGTATCTTGTAATCTTATCGTAATATATAAGAGGACCAAGTTTCAAATCCTAGAGTCTAACCAACTCTAGGTAGTGGACTGACATCGATCCTAAGTTTAGGATGTGGAACCACTCTAAACCACCTGTCCAAGTGCATGATATTCATTATCTCTTATCCTTGCTTTGTATGCTATAATAGGATATCAAATTGCTGCCTACATTAGTTTTTGCACTACAATTAAATTGGTGGTCTAATCGATCTTGTGAAGTGTGTGTAGCTCTATTCACCCCCCCCTAGAGCCCATTGATCCAATAGAAACCTGTGTGACCAAGGAATGCTCGAACTTCCTTTACATTGATAGGGAAAGAGAGCTTGGAAATCACTTCAATATTGTCTTTATCTACTTCAATTCCTCTATTGCTAACCCTATGGCCTAGGTAAATGCCTTCCTTTACCATGAAATGACACTTCTCCCAATTCAGCATAAGATGAGTTTCTTCACAACATTTGAGAACAAGGGAGAGGTGTTTTAGACATGAGTCAAAAGAATCTCTGTATACAGCAAAATCATCCATCAAAACATCCATAATTGTTTTAGTAAGACCAGCGAATATGGCAGCCATGCAACGTTGGAAAGTTGCAGGTGCATTGCAAAGGCCAAACGACATTCTTCTAAATGCGTATGTTCCGAGTGAGCAGGTGAAAGTAGTTTTCTCCTGGTCATCTGGATGTATAGGTATTTGATAGAATCCAGAGTAACCATCGAGATAACAGAAATATTCTTGATGGGCCAGCCGCTCTAATACTTGATCAAGAAAGGGCATTGGAAAATGATATTTTCGAGTTGCCTTGTTTAATTTCCTATAATTTGTGCACATCCTCCACCCTATGACTTTTCGAGTGGGGATGAGTTCATTGTTTTCATTTCGTATAACAGTTGTTCCACCTTTCTTCAGGACTACATGCACTGGGCTCACCCATGGCGAGTCTGATATTGGATAGATTATTCCAGTTGGGAGCAGTTTAATGACCTCACGACGGACTACTTCCTTCATATTTGGATTCTGTTTCCATTGATGTTCAATAGTTGGCTTGTGATCTTCCATCATAGGGATCTAGTACATACACAACGCTTGACTAACCCCAGTGAGGTCACTCATTTTATAGCCGATGGCTTTCTTTCTTTCCTTTAATTCTTTCAGGATTTTATCTTCTTGTTCGGTTGTAAGATCGTATTTTATTATTACTGGACAAACCTTGAGATCATCCAAAAACACATACTTCAGTCCCTCAGGTAGGGGCTTCATTTTGGGGGCCTCTATTTTTTGCATGTTTCTTCAGTAGCTTCCACTGCCTTGAGTCCTTCAAACGTAGCTTCGGGATCTTCTTGGGTAGTGTTAAGGTCAAGAACACACTCTTTAACTTGCTCACTGATCGAGTTATCAGCAGAGGGGTTTGTTAGAGTCACTTCTAAAGGATCGTCTTGTTCATATCCCTCTTGTCTAAGGAGTAATATTTGTTCAATGTAGTCAATCAGATAAACTTCTTCTTGCATACTTGGTCTTCTCATGCTTTCAAAAACTTTGAATTCGAGGGTTTCTTTACCAAGTCTGAGAAGCAATGTTCCTGCTTCAACATCAATTAGAACTCTTGCAGTGGCGAGGAATGGACGTCCAAAAATGAGAGGATATCTGGCATCCTCTTTTATTCCCATGATGACAAAGTCACATGGAATATAAGAATCTTTTCCTACCTTGATAGGTACATCCTCAATAATTCCTAATGGGCGTTTTATCAAATTGTCTGCGAGTTGTATGGTCATGCCAGTTGGAAGAAGTTCAACAAACCCTAGCCTTTTGCAAAGGCTGAGTGGCATGATGGAGATGCTAGCACCAAGATCTACTAGTCCTTTCTTGCATGAAGAATCACCGATATGGCATGAAATCCCAAAATATTCTGGAACTTTTTGCTTCTTTCGCATCTTACTTTGGATGATATCTGAAGTGGTTTTAGCTAACTTAACTATCTCATATTCTTTAGTTATATATTTCCTGGTCAGTAGTGTCTTTAAGTCTTTTGTGCAAGCTGGTATCTCAGCCAGCGCATCCAAAAAAGGTATATCAACATGGAGTTTCTTCATAGCTTCTTTAAACTTATTGAACTGAGTATCCAATTTTGTTTGCCTTAAATGAGATGGGAACGGTATATGAGGCTTGCATACAGGAATATTAGGTTCTGGTGTTTCAGTTTCTTCATCAATAGGTTTCTCAAGACTTTCCTTATCTATCTTATCAGCAATTACTAGTTCTTCTGGTTGAAACTCCAGTGTTTTTGAGTCTTGAATGATCACAGGCTCATCCTCATTAGTAACAACCATAGGTGTCTTGATAGGAGGATCAGAATAGTCTTTTCCTGATCTGGTGGTGACTGCCTTCAATTGTTCAGGATGCTTAGGATTATTCTCAGGTTGGTCAACAAAAACCCCAGCTAGTAGCTTGATGCTAGCTGCAAGTTGAGATAGTTGGGATTCAATAGCCTTTTGTTGATCTTGTTGGTTAGCTATCATAGTTTGCTGAGTTTGCAACATCTTTTCAATGGCTGATAGTTTGTCATCAGGAGAAACTGGACCTTATTGTTGTCCTTGTTGTTGATAAGGAACTTGGTTAAGACTCTGGTACTGGGAGTTATTTTGGTAATTATTGAAGTTTCTATTCTGAAAGTTTCCCTTGAAATTCCCTTGATTTCCAAAATTCTGTTGTTGATTGTACTAGAATCTTGGTGGGCCTCGTGGCTGGTTGTTCAAACCAGTTGATGTGAGTTTACTTCTCTAGAGGGGTTTCCATATTAAAATCCTGGATGATTCCTATTCTAATTTGGATTGTAGTAACTTTGACCAGGGATGGTATTGACAACATAAAGATTTTCCATTTGACCATTATCTCCTTGTCCACATACGTTGCTTAGAACAACATCGTAAAGAACATTACATGCTAATGTGAATTGATCAATACTTTTACATGCTTCACAGAATAATGAAGCTGACTTGATCTGTTCTTATTGTCGAGTGGGCGAACACCCTCTTCCAATAGCAGCAAGAGATGATTCAATGTGGTCTTGCTTGGCAAATAAGAGTTTTAAGGTTTCAGTGATAGACTTGTACTTGGGAGTAGCTTCATCCATAGCTACTTTCAAGACTCCTTTACCTACAGATCTACCCCAATTGGCTTGATTTTCTGCTCCAAGGGTGACGACCCTCCATGCACTGTCATAACTTTGACGCATGAAGTTTCCTCCATATGAGGAATCTAAGAATCTCTTGATATCATCTTTGGTGACACATCCCGCTATCACACAGACAACGAGGTGCCACGCAAAAATGTACGAAAAACACCATAAACCACTAAAGTACCAAAACCATGGGGTAATTAAAACTGATTTCATAAAGCAGATAAACCAAGAAGCTATTACATTCAGATCCGCAGCCTGCAAGAAAATAGGTTATATAAACATTTACAAGTCTTGATGTGTGCCCACAGCTTATAAGATCAGTTGTCTTGTCATCACATGAGTTCATCACCTGTTCATATATACAGAATGGGCCACATCCGGCCAGCAGCAGGATATACAAAACTTTATCAGCTATACATCATAAAAACAACGTCAAAATGCCCCCAAGGACCTGAGAGTACAGGGATGACTCTAAGACTCTACTACAAAACAACCAAAACTGCAACATATCCATCTCTTGCCTTCTATTGCTCCTCTTCTTGCAGCTCATTCGCAACCCCGCGACCACCACCACATCTAGCGCGAACACCTAAAAAGGTTGTAAACCAACAGGGTGGGACACACAGTCCCAACGAGAAACATAACTCCCGCCAAAACCATAAAACCTCAGAAAGGTTAAGCAACAACAGATGACTGATAAAAGGTACAATAAGAGCAATATATAGAGCAAAGTTGTTATGAGCTTACCAAGATGTACGGGAGGCATATAACCAAGTAGTTCGTTATGGAACATGATTGACAAGATAAGATTTATAAGATCTTACCACATAACATAAGGAATGTATAAGTAACTGCAAATTATAACAAGATCAACTACACAAGCAAGGCCTCAACCAATGTTCCGTGTTTTGCGTTAAGCAATAAATACTATTCGGCTGGATTACGTGTTATTATGCCCTGAGGAAGTGAGTCGCACAGCTCAAATCCAACCTTCGGTTGTGAAACCCAAGCCGATGCCATACAAGGTCAATGGAAGAGTCAGACTCCAAGACCTCCCACCTCGTGGTCAGTGCACGAGAACCAAAGCAGGACCACAGTCTCATGCTTAAGTGGCCTCAGCCACAGGGTCAGCTCATGCAGGCTACCCTTTCTCTAGACCGCCTTGGTACAGGTCTCGACGCTAGTATATCTGAGCCACGAGCCAGTTCACCATGCTCCCTGAACCATGAACTCATTCATGCTCTATCACACTGAGCCATGGGCCTATTCACCATGCTCTTATACATATCTTGAGTCTACAACCGAAGTTGCACTCTAACCTCCTCATTTTCGGCTAGGAGAAACCACACATATTCAATAATATGCGCTTCCAAGTTAACCCGCAGGAGAACCTATTTCACCATCACCAGTACTGATGATGATGGATCTATGGCCAGGGCAAACTAGATGATATGTTCCACTGTAATTAGTTAGTATATTTTAAGTAGATTGTTGAGGCAAACAAGTGGTAT
The DNA here is from genome assembly GCA_963693085.1 of Alisma plantago-aquatica. Lineage (NCBI taxonomy): Eukaryota > Viridiplantae > Streptophyta > Magnoliopsida > Alismatales > Alismataceae > Alisma > Alisma plantago-aquatica. Next base: position 332,780,885 of record OY856411.1, read on the forward strand.
CACATATATAACATTAAGCTACATTATTATTACCACCATCACAATATCTCGGGATCTCAATCCCTCATCACAAGAAACCACTACCTCAAAAGGCATTCTCATAACTGGGGATAACAATTCCAGATCTGATCATCATAAGATAACACCTCAACTAGGCACTTAAGCCAAACTCAGGTCCTCAGACCAAAACACATAAGACTAGTGATGCAGGTTATCTCATCATCAAGAATGGCCATCAATGCAGTGTTATTCAAACATATATACCTCATAGACCTTTACCTGGATATGCATCCGCATGAAACACCTGCATGGTTAGTATACACAATCATAGAAATAACTAAAACCATCAGAGATTAATAGAATGATCGTATTGTCAATATAGGGAAACATTGATGATTGCATGCTTTATCATTCATGCCTCAACCTGTGACCATAGACATGGGTCACATCATCATGTGAAGCAACTCATATACTTCCAAACTTATCATTATATATATATGATTTCAAGATGATCATAAACACATGTAATATCATGACATTAGAGTTCAGATATGTCATGTTTACATAGGTGTGTTCTACCATATCGAATACCTCACTACTATCAAACATGTCAAAGGTTCACGAACCATAAACCATAACTCTTAACAATAAGAATGTGATCACATGATAAAGAACTATCAGATGGGCTTTCGGGTGGAACAGGACCCTCACTAGAAGTTCCCACTACCCTCACAAGAAGTGTGATGGGCAGGGCGCCCCCTCTAGAGATGGTATCGGGCAGGGTAAATTTCCTCCCAAAAAGCATATCGGACCACCACAACAAGGGTGTCGGGCTACCACCGCAAGGTATGTCATGCAACTATATGTATCATGCAACCATGTGGTGTGCATCCATTTGTCGTGCATCCATGTGTCGTGCATCCATGTGTCAAGTTAGGGTCACCATATGTCACTATATCGGTCATCCTCACCAAACCATGGCGCCCAACACAAGACTAGCTTACAGATCTCCATAATGTTCAAGGTATATTGGGCACCAAGCCACTACCCAAGCTAGGTGTATCGGGCAGAGCACTCAACAAGGCATAACGCCCCACACACAAAGGTATCGTCCAACAACCAAACACATCTAGGCACAACGACCAAGGGTACAACTCAAACGGGCAACAAAGGAAAAGCTATCATCCAACCAAGCTAGCCTCATCCTATTGGCCAACACACAAGGCAAGGACCAAGGTGTATCGCCCAACACAACCTCATCACATCAACCCAAACTCTAGATCAAGAGAGGGTATCGGGCAACACCATCCCCAAGTCATATCGTGCAAGATACAGCCCAACAAGATCGTCATCAACCTCAAGCACAAGGGCTCCAAACCCTAATTGATCAAGAAGATCAGCTCACCTCTCAACAATCAAGAGAGAGGGGTCTTGCACAACCTCTATCACAACTCGGGCAACCACAAGGATCAACCTCCACATAGGCCTACATCTACCAAAAAGCTCACCTCTCGAATCCATGGTTAGAGGAAGGTGTTGCTCAAGCAACTAGAACACAAGCTCACCTCTCAACTTGAATAAGAGAGGGGTATTTCTCATATTACTAGATCTCAAGCTCACTTCTCTAGACCAAGGAGGGAAAGGAGTGTTGCTTAACAAGGAAACCCTAAAAACATGGTTCGGCCAACTAGGTGCAACTAAGAAAGAAACATATCTAGCAACATACAAAGCCGATTATGATCATAAGAAGACATACAAGGATATAGAAGAAAGTAATATGATTAGGGTTAGGAGTTATGTAACCCGCCTTAAGCAAGCTCCAAGCTCCTAGAACCAAGCACACCTCAAGAGGAAGAAGAAGAAGACTTCAAGATAAGGATCGGCCACCAAGCTTGCAAAGGAAGAGGTGTCGTGCAACTAAGGGAGAGGAAAACTAAGGAACTAAAGGGATCCTTAGCAAGAGAAAGAAGGTACATATATAGGAGAGGATGGAGGAGAAACTAAGGTAAGACAAGGCAAGGTGTTGCCCACCTAGAGACACTTGTCCATTGGCAATGCCACCTCTCTAACTTGCCTTAAACACGTGTCCAAGGCCATTGCCACATGCAAGCATCAAGCGCAAAGTGTCCACTAGTGGTGACACAAACGAGGTCAAAAGGGTCAAAGGGGTTCATGGATGACACACCCCATCTCCATGCCCGACATCACTCCCTGGGCGACACACCTATGGCCGATACAAGGCACTCCTGCCTGACACAAGGTCAACAAGGCAAGGGCAAGGTTCAAGCAAGGCATCTCAAGGCCCAACAAGCTCATCCAAGCCCAAAGCAACTCAAGCAACGAGACCGACCTTTCCTCTCAACACTAGAGGAAGCCAGGACAGAGAAGAACACTCCTCAAGGTGACAAACTTGCTCAACAACCCTAGACTTGGGTTAATTGCAAGTAGCACCTTCAACTCTCAACAAAGCACAGACAAACCCTAATCACCACTAAAGGTGATTAGCAAGTAACTAAACACTAGGGTTAAGCAAAGCAAACAGGATAAGCCCTAAATGGAGGTAAGGTCCTTACAAGCTATAACCCTCTACAAAGGGATTTCGTCCTCGAAATCTGAAGAGAAAAGTGAGGGATACTTCCTCCTCATCTCTTCCTCAAGCTCCCACATGGCTTCCTCAACGCCATGATGATGCCAAAGAACCTTTACAAGAACCATGTCTTTCCTCTTCAGCTTCTTTACTCTTCTATCAAGGATCATCACATGACCTTCCTTGTAGGTCACATCTTCATCAAGCTCAACCTCGACTGGCTGTATCACTGTCCCTATGTCTGGATGAATTTTCTTCAGCATGCTGACATGGAACACTGGATGTAACTTGTGCAACTCTGGCAGTAGCTCTAACTTGTAAGATACCTTGCCAACACGTTCTATGACCGAGTATGGCCCCATATACCTAGGTTCTAGCTTACCTTTCCGGCCAAACCTTAGCACGTCCTTCCAAGGTGAGACCTTGAGGTACACTTTATCTCCCACTTGGAATTCTAAAGGTCGTCGGCGATTGTCTGCATACGACTTCTTCCTGTCTTGTACTGCTTTCAGTTGTTGTTGTATCACTTTGATCTTTTCTGTTGTCTGTTGTACTAACTCAAGACCCAAAAGCTGATACTCACCAGACTCATACCAACATAAAGGAGATTTGCCCTTCCTTCCATATAGAGCTCCATAAGGAGCCATGTCAATGCTCCGTTGGTAACTATTGTTGTAGGCAAACTCTATCAAACTGAGATGTACATCCCAACTACCTATGAATTGCAAAACACAAGCCGAAGAAGATCCTCCAAAGTCTGAATAGTCCTCTCAGACTGTCCATCTATCTGCGGATGGAAAGTAGTGTTGAACCTCAACTGCGTTCCCAACGCTTTGTGCAACTACTCCCAGAAACGACTCGTGAATTGAGGACCTCTGTCAGAAACTATCATTGCTGGTACGCCGTGTAAGTGTATTATCTCATCTACAAATACCTGAGCGAGCTTTTCAGCTGTATACGTTGTCTTTACAGGTACAAAATGGACAGACTTTGTCAATCTGTCCACTATCACCCAAATGGAATCATGATTCTTAGTTGTCCTGGGCAGACCAACTATGAAATCCATGGTTATGTGATCCCATTTCCACTGTGGTATCGACATGGGTTGTAACATACCTTCCGGCTTCTGATGCTCAACCTTGACTTTCTGGCATACTGCACATCTAGCCACAAACTCGACTACCTCTTTCTTCAAGCCAGGTCACCAATACAGGTCCTTCAGATTGTGATACATCTTGGTGACTCCTGGATGCATATCATACATCGATGTGTGTGCTTCCTCAAGCACTAGCGTCCTCATATCATCAGCATCGGGGACCACCATCCTATCATGATAGAAAACTAATCCATCCTCAGACTCATGGAACCCATCACGCTTTTTGCTGTCGATCTATGACCTGATCAGTTGCACTGTATCATCTGTTTGTTGTGTGTCTTTGATTTGTTGTCTCAGCATAGGCTTGACTTGCATTTGTGCCAAAAGTCCTACTAACAAGGAAACTTCCATCTGCCATTCATCTGCCGCAAGGAGACAAACATATCAGTCTATGGCATACCAAGGAACTCAACTATGCCCCTTTTGTGGGAAAAGAAGAAGACTTTCGGCTAAGCGCGTCAGATACCACATTCGCCTTACCAGGGTGATACTCAATGGTGCAGTCATAATCAATGATCAGCTCCATCCATCGACGTTGTCACATGTTTATCTCACTCTGTGAGAAGATGTACTTCAAGTTCTTATGATCTGTAAAGATATGACACACTTCCCCATAAAGATAGTGTCTCCAAATCTTTAACGTCTGAACCACTACTGCCAACTCCAAATCATGAGTCAGATAGTTCTCCTCATGTTTCTTAAGATGTCGCGAAGAAAAAGAAACCACATGGTCTTCCTGCATCAGCACACATCCTAAGCCCATCTTGGAAGCATCACAGAAAATGACATAGCCTTTCCCAGGATCTGGCAGGACTAACACTGGAGCACTAGTCAGCTTCTCCTTCAAACTTTGGAAAGCTTGCTGGAAACGATCATTCCAGAAATAAGGTACATCCTTCCTAGTCAACTTTGTCATTGGCAACGCGATCACACTGAAGTCCTTGATAAACCTCTGGTAGTATCCTGCTAATCCCAGGAAACTACGAACTTCTGTCGGTGTCTTCGGCTGTTCCCATTCTGCAACAGACTCCACCTTCTTTGGGTTCACTTTAACTTATTCTGAAAATATCACATGACCCAAGAAAGTTACTTCTTTCAACTAGAACTCACACTTACCAAACTTGGCATACAAATGGTGTTGGCAAAGGAGAGTCAACGCTTTTCGAAGATGTTTTTCATGCTCCTGACTATCCTGACTGTAGATCAAGATGTCATCTATAAAGACTACAACAAATAGATCTAGAAACAGACAGAACACTCGATTCATCAGGTCCATGAAAGTAGCAGGTGCATTGGTTAGCCCAAATGGCATAACCACAAACTCATAGTGATCATAGCTTATCCTAAAAGCTGACTTTGGTATGTCATCCACCTTAATCCTCAACTGATGATATCTAGATCGTAAATTGATCTTTGAAAACATTGTACCACCACACAACTGATCTAACAGATCATCTATCCTCGGTAATGGGTATTTGTTCTTGATCGTGACTTTTTTCAACTGCCGATAATCTATGCATATCCGCATCGATCCGTCCTTTTTCTTAACGAACAACACTGGAGCACCCCAAGGCGATGTACTCGGTCGGATGAAACATTTCTCCAACAACTCTTGTTACTGCTTCTTTAGTTCTACCATCTCTACTAGAGCCATCCTATACGGTGTCTGTGCAACTGGCTGTGTTCCTAGAACCAGATTGATCTGGAAATCAATCTCTCGTGGTGGAGGAACACCGGGGAACTCATCAGGAAATACATCTACAAACTCCCAGACAACCATCACCTCCTCAAGGCTAGGGCCCTTTGTCTTGGTATCGACAACGTAAGCTAAGAACGCGTTGCATCCTTGTCGTAACAACGTTTCTGTCACCAACGCTGATACTAGACATGTCGGAAGAATCTTCCAATCTCCTTAGAAGATCCACTTCTCTCCACAAACCTCAAACACTGCCTGCTTGGAACCATTGTCCAACACAACCTTATACTTCTCTAAGGTATCCATCCCAAGGATCACATCGAATCCACACATATCAAGTGGTATAAGATCCACTTGTATGTTGTGTCCTGAAAAAGATAAGACACAAGATGGGCACTCCTCTCGAAGCATCGAGGAACCATCAAGAGGGGTTTCTAACGTCAGGATGTCTTTCTTACAACTAGCAGGTAAAAGACAGTGTTCAAGCGTACTATGGGCGATAAAAGAGTGTCTAGCACCCGGGTCAACCAAAATAGATATAAAGCAAGAAGAAGACAAATCAGAATGAAATAACTCCATCTGACATGCCACCACTTGCAAGTTGACTATCGCTTCTGGATGACTCATAGCATAGAATCGAGCCATTGCTTTTGTCTACATCCTCTGCTTCCTTGAGTAGATGATCCTGCTTGTGATGCTTGACCACGTCCTTGCCCTCTGCTACTATTGGTTTGCTGTCGGTCTGACCCTTGTTGATTCTACCTCAGCGGATGTGTTACTTCAACATCTTTACTTGGGAAATTTGACTTCCAATGCCCAATCTGACCACACAGATAGCATGACTGGTCTAGCTGTTGTGGCCTAGACGACCCTGTTACTGCTACAGAAGTTGTACTATGTGCCTTTGACGGTGAAGAACCATATCCTCTTCCCTTACTTGGAGACCATTGTGATGGTGCACTGGAACCTCTTAACCCAGAAGGTACTGAAAACCTCGGCTTCTTAAAGCCACCAAACCTCTGTCCCTGGAACTAAGCAGGCCTCTTCTTAGACATGGATTCTCCTTTCTCCCTAACTGACCGTTCGATCCTCTAGACAGATTCCACAAATGTGGCAAACCGCCCTCAGTTCTCCAATGCAGAAGCAGGTGTTGTCAGCTCAGCACTTAGGCCTTTCTCAAAACGTCTGATTCACTCGTCATCTATTGTCGCCATGTGAGGACAAAACCTCAACAGGTCCATGAACTTGGCTTCATACTCGGTGATGTTCATCACTCCTTGGCACAGGTGCTCAAACTGGCTAATCTTTTCGTCCAGATACGTCTTCAGAAAGTATCTGCTGATGAACTCACGCTGAAAAACCTCCCAACTGATCACCTCACCAGGTCACTTATCCTCCTTGATGGTCCACCAGTGAACAACACTACCCTTCAGAAGGTAGACATCGTGCTTGACTTTGTCTGCTTCCAGGATGTCGAGGATCTGAAAGGCCTTTTCAAGACCTGTCAGCCACAGATCTGCATCCCCTGGATCAGCCGTCCCAGCATAGTCTGAAGCTCTGACTCGGCGAATCCGCTCAAAGGTCTTCCCAATACCTGATGTTTCACTATGGGGAGCTTGTGCTCTCAGGGGAGGCACTGGAAGTCTTTCTACCATGAGATTCATCGTAGCCATCATCTACCCCATAAGCTATTGGTAGGCAAGATTTTTGAGAATGGATGGGTCAAGTTGGGGGACCTCAGGCACCCGATCTTCATGTGTCTACCTTTCAGCTCCATCAACTGATGCAGCATCGTTGCTCTTGGCAGCATGTTCTTCATGGTTTCCAGACATCTTGGCTTTTTCTTCTGCTGAGGGAAGAAGATGATTGTACAAAAATCTAGAAAACTCACAACAACAAACACAACCTAGTCCTAAATCCCTGTAGACTCAGCGAACCTAGGGCTCTGATACCAAGATTTTGGCGACACATCCCGTTATCACAAAGACAATGAGGTGCCACGTGAAAATGTGCAGAAAACACCATAAACCACTAAAGTACCAAAAGCACGGGCTAATTAAAACCGATTTCATAAAGTAGAAAAACCAAGAAACTATTACATTTAGATCCTCAGCCTACAAGAAAATAGGTTATATAAACATTTACAAGTCTTGATGCGTGCCCACAGCTTATAAGATCAGTTGTCTTGTCATCACATGAGTTCATCACCTATTTATGTATACAGAACGGGCCACATCCAGCCAGTAGCAGGATATACAAAGGTTTATCAGCTATACATCGTAAAACAATGGCAAAACGCCCCCAATGACCTGAGAGTACAGGGATGACTGTAAGACTCTACTAAAAAACAACCAAAACAACAGCATATCCATCTCTTGCCTTCTACTGCTCCTCTTCTTGTTGCTCGGCCGCAACCCTGCGACCACCACCACGTCTAGCACAGACACCTAAAAAGGTTGTAAACTAATGGGGTGAGACACACAGTCCCAGTGAGAAACATAACTCCCGCCAAAACCATAAAACCGCAGAAAGGTTAAGCAACAACAACAGATGACTGATAAAAGGTACAATAAGAGAAATCTATAGAGCAAAGTTGTTATGAGCTTACCAACATGTACGGGAGGCATATAACCAAGTAGTTCTTTATGTAACATGATTGACAAGATAAGATTTATAAGATCTTACCACATAACATAAGGAACATATAAGTAACTGCAAAGTATAACAAGATCAACTACACAAGCAAGGCATCAACCAATGTTCCGTGTTTTTCCTTAAGCAATAAATACTATTCGGCTGGATTACGTGTTATTATGCCCCGAGGAAGTGAGTCGTACCGCTCAAATCCAACATTCGGTTGCAAAACCCAAGCCGGTGCCATATAAGGTCAATGGAAGAGCCGGACTCCACGACCTCCCACCTTGTGGTCAGTGCACGAGAACCAAAGTAGGACTGCAGTCTCATGCTTAAGTGGCCTCAGCCAGAGGGTCAGCTCCCACATGCTACCCTTTCTCTTGCCCGCCTTGGTACAGGTCTCGGTGCTAGTATATCTGAGCCACGAGCCAGTTCACCGTGCTGCCTGAGACATGAACACATTCATACTCTATCACACTGAGCCATGGGCCTGTTCACCATGCTCTTATACATATCTTGAGTCTACAACTGAAGTTGCACTCTAACCTCCTCATTTTCGGCTAGGAGAAACCACACATATTCAATAAATATGCACTTCCAGGTTAACCCACAGGAGAACCTATTTCACCATCACCAGCTACTGACGATGATGGATCTATGGCCAGGGAAAACTACATGATATGTTCCACTATAATTAGTTAGTATATTTTAAGTGGATTGTTGAGGCAAACAAGTGGTATCACATATATAACATTAAGCTATATTATTGTTACCACCATCACAATATCCCGGGATCTCAATCCCTCATCACAAGAAACCACTGCCTCAAAAGGCATTCTCATCACTGGGGATAACAATCCCAGATCTCATCATCAGAGGATAACACCTCAACTTGGCACTTAAGACAAACTCAAGTCCTCAGACCAAAACACATAAGACTAGTGATGCAGGTTATCTCATCATCAAGAATGACCATCAATGTAGTGTTATTCAAACATATATACCTCATAGCCCTTTACCTGGCTATGCATCCACATGAAACACCTGCATGGTTAGTATACACAATCATAGAGATAACTGAAACCATCATAGATTAACAGAATGATCGTATTGTCAATATAGGGCAACAATGATGATTGCATGTTTTATCATTCATTCCTCAACTTGTGACCATAGACATGGGTCACATCATCATGTGAAGTAACTCATATACTTCCAAACTTATCATTATATATATATATATATGATTTCAAGATGATCATAAACACATGTAATATCATGGCATTAGAGTTCAGATATGTCATGTTTACATAGGTTTGTTCTACCATATCAAATACCTCACTACTATCAAACATGTCAAAGGTTCACGAACCATAAACCGTAACTCTTAACAACAAGAATGTGATCACATGATAAAGAACTATCAGATGGTCTTTCGGGTGGAACAGGTTGCTCACTAGAAGTGCCCACTACCCTCACAAGAAGTGTGGCAGGCAGGGCGCCCTCACTAGAGATGGTATCGGGCAGGGTAACTTTCCTCCCAAAAAGCATATCGGCCCACCACAGCAAGGGTGTCGGGATACCACCTCAAGGTATGTCGTGCAACTATATGTATCATGCAACCATGTGTCGTGCATCCATGTATCATGCATCCATGTGTCGTGCATCCATTTGTTAGGTTAGGGTCACCATATGTCACTATATCAGTCATCCTCACCAAACCATGGCGCCCAACACAAGACTAGCTTACAGAGCTCTTTAACGTTCAAGGTATATCGGGCACCAAGACACTACCCAAGCTAGGTGTATCGGGAAGGGCACTCAACAAGGCATAACACCCCACACACAAAGGTATCGGCCAACAACCAAGGGTACAACTCAAACGGGCAGCAAAGGAAAGCCTATCATCCAACCAAGCTAGCCTCATCCTATCGGCCAACACACAAGGCAAGGACCAAGGTGTATCGCCCAACACAACCTCATCACATCAAGCCAAACTCTAGATCAAGAGAGGGTATCGAGCAAGGAGAGAGAAGAACACTTCTCAAGGTGACAAACTTACTCAACAACCCTAGACGTGGGTTAATTGCAAGTATCACCTCCATCTCTCAACAAAGCACAAACAAACCCTAATTACCACTAAAGATGATTAGCAAGAAACTAAACACCAGGGTTAATCAAAGCAAACAGGTTAAGCCCTAAATGGAGGTCAGGGTCCTTACATCATCATCCAAACCCCTATAAAATTTTTTGAAGAGTTGATTCTTAGGAATTCCATGGTGTGGACACTTGCGTAGAAGCTCTTTGTATCTATCCCAAGCTTCAGCAAGGGTTTCCCTAGGGACTTGAGTGAAATTTGTTATTCACCCTCTAATTTCATAGGTGAGAGATGGAGGGTAGAACTTCTTGAGAAGCACATTTTGGAGTTGTTCCCAAGTGGTGATGGGTATTTCACTTTGCAACGAATTGTACCAACTTAAGGTTCTGTCATCAAGGGAATATTTGAAGAGGCGGAGTCTAATGGCATCATTAGACACTCCATTTTACTTTGTCATTGCACAAAGATCAATAAACCTTAGAAGATTTTCTTGACCATCTTCACCTTGTTTTCCATAGAAAGGGCCATTCAAAAGCAGGGTGATCCAATGCGCTCTTATCTCAAAATTAGAAGTGTTGATGGGAGGAGGTTGTACTGGATGATGAACATTCACAGCTTTCGGGATTGAGAACTCTCTAAGATCCTTTTGTAGTTCACCTTCTTGTGTTGCTAATTGCACTGCTAGAATTTCCTCTTGGACTGCAGCTCTGGCTTCTTACATGAGCCTTTCTCTCTATGCATTGATGGCTTGAGCCACCCTTCAGGCTACTTCCTCTTCTTGAGCCATTCTTGCTTGATTTTCTCTAATCTGATGATGAAAAGTTCTATCTATCTCAGGATCAAAGCTCGATGTTAGTCTGGGGCTGTCCGAACGGTGCATGCAATATGCTTTGGGTTGTACCTGAAATAAGATTTCGAAAGTGAGAACTATGGAATAGAGTCAAAATTCAAGTGGATGATCGATTGTATCAAAAGAAAATTAAAATCCTAGATTAGCCTCAAAAGAACTAGATTTCACTAACTGATTCTGTTGTCCCCAACAATGGCGCCAAAATTTGACGTGGCATTTTTATCGCACTAACAAACTCACTCGAGGTTGAAATCCTTGAGCTTTTACCAAAACCAATGTGCAATAATACCACCCGCAAGCGGACGAGTCTTATCACAGTATAGTTAAGGATCGAACCCAAAGGAAACAAATTTTAAAAATCTTGTCAGTTGAATCTAGTTCAAGTGAGACTAATATTTAGAACAATTGGTTGATTTGAGATTAATTAAAATAAATGAAAGGAAGTAATGAGCGGAATTAAAGTTGGATCTAGATCAATGATATGGAGTCGCTGGGATGGTATCAAGTTTCACCACCGCTACACATGTAAACACATTCAATCGCAAACAATCCATGCAAGATGTAACTTATCCAAATAGAATTGCTACAAAATCCCCCATATGAGCATTAGGTCCGCATAAGCATCACCTTAGGCATCATATGTCTCGTCACCATCTGAATCACTTACTTACGACTCTGAAGATATAGCAATCCAACGAAGGTTGTGGGCCCCCTGTACAGGCTTTAGGCACACAGAAGCATCACTGAAGGCTAGATGGCTCATCCCCTCGCGAATCATACACTTATGACCTCGAAGAAATCCCATTCTATTTCTAGTTTGGGAGTCAACCGCATTAATCGATAAGCAAGCAAATGATTAATATATGAGCAAACATCGATGATTAACAAGAAGATACAAATTCCAACTCAGGTTGTGAACCCCCTATACAAGCGTTAGGTACACAGAAGCGTCACCGAAGGCTAGATGGCTCGTCCCCTCACGGATCATACACTTACGACCTCAAGGAATCCCATTCTATTTCTAGTTTGGGAGTCAACTTGTTAAACGACGTTCAATCCTACATATAGAAATTCTCACAACATAGGAAGAACAAAGATGAAAGCAAGCAATTAATCTAACTACGAACATAACGATTAATCAACGAAATGAAAAGCTATATACATTGCCATGGAATGCTTAACAAAAGAACATGCTTGCATGGGAAGCGGGGTTAGTCCCCGCACCCCAGTGAAGAGGAACTAGTCGCTTATGATGCGAGAAACAAGAAGAATGAGGAAGAGAGAGAAATTTTCCATGAGCATGGTGTAGGAGGTAGTCACAGCTCAGTGAAGATGATGTGGTCTTCTACGTCGTGTTGGAGCAGATCTAGATGTTAAACGGGAGATGCCAAGACAGACCATATAGTCTCTCCCACTCTGTCTTCCTTTTCTTCTCGGTCTCCTTGATTGTAAAATGGGTAGTAGGTGGAGTGAAACTTGCGTGGACGGTACTGGATCTGGATCGGGCCTGTGTACTGTTGATTTGATTTAAACCCTAATTTGATTTAAACTTGTCCATTCTAGCATCCTAGTTTGATTTGATTAAACCCTAACATTGATGAAACCCTAACATCAATTGTGATGAAACCCTAACATGTACATATCTATTATTATGTTTATTGGCCTAGAAACCCGTCCAAGATTGACTCATTAGGAGTAAATCTTGGACAGTCCCCAGTTTGGGACTGTTCTTGAACACCTAATCTCACTTAGGATGTAAGTGTATAATGTGTATTGGGTTTTTGAGAAAATTTCGGTAGCATTTCCCCGTTTGTTCTCTAAGTACATATGTACTTAGAGAACAGTGGGGAAATGCTGCCGAAATTTTCTTGAAAACCCAATACACATTATACACTTACTAGTGAGATTAGGTGTTCAAGGATGGGATAGGTGGTACACATTTATTATATATAAGAATGACATCACATGTGTTTGTTGGCCTAGAAAGTGAACAATCATTGTTCTTTATATTACTTGTACATTGGTATAAATTAGAATGAACAATCACTAAATTATATATTGTTTGTATGGAGTTCGGCTTCATTGTAGATATCTATTATTGTGTTTGTTGGCCTAGAAACCCGTCAAAGATTGACTCATTAGGAGTAAATCTTGGATAGTCCCCGGTTTGGGACTATTCTTGAACACCTAATCTCACTTAGGATGTAAGTGTATAATGTGTATTGGGTTTTCGAGAAAATTTTGGTAGCATTTCCCCGTTTGTTCTCTAAGTACATATGTACTTAGAGAATGGCGGGGAAATGCTGCCGAAATTTTCTTGAAAACCCAATACACATTATACACTTACTAGTGAGATTAGGTGTTCAAGGATGGGATAGGTGGTACACATTTATTATATATAAGAATGACATCACATTATACACTTAGGATGTAAGTGTATACCCTAATCTTTTCCTAATATATACTTGTTTCCTAATATATACTTGTTTTCTCTTTGATCATAGAATGGATAGATCATGGATGTCCATTCGTAATTGTTGCACCCCAAAGTTTATATCTGGTCTTGATCAGTTTATTAGATTTGCCGAGGAACATAGGAAAAAACCTACAGATAGGTTCTACTATCCATGTAGGCATTGCGGTAACAACTTGAAATTCAACACTGGTGAGGAAATCAAAAGTCATGTCATGTGCAACGGGATTGTACAAGGCTATACAGAATGGCACTGGCATGGAGAGATTTCAAAATCGAAACCAGTAGATGTCGATAGCAGTGCTTGGGTGGAAGAAGAAATTGCCTCCGATGACGTAAATGTGAACGAACCAGTTCCAGCAGACATCGTTGATGCGATGTTGGATAGTTGTAGGGTAGAGCACACCGATCCACCTCCTATCTTTAGAAACATTATGCATGATGCTGAGATACCGTTATACATAGGTTGTGTTAAGTTTACGAAGCTTAGCGCTGTGATGAGATTGTATAAGTTGAAAGCTAACAATAGATGGAGCGACAAAAGATTCACTTCATTGTTGACTTTGTTGAAAGAAATGCTTCCTGAAGGAAACGAGCTGCCAATCTCAACATACCAGGTAAAGAAAATGTTGTGCCCAATGGGAATGGAGGCCAAGAAGATACACGCATGCCCGAATGATTGTGTATTATTTCAAAAGGACTATGTAGATTTGAAAGATTGTCCAAAATGTGGTGCGTCACGGTATAAATTGACGACTTCGGGGGAGTCGAAAACTGGTTCTCCTGCCAAGGTGTTGTGGTATCTACCTATAATATCACGGTTTCAACGCTTGTTTGCAAATTCGAAAGATGCGAAGAATTTGAGGTGGCATGCAGATGTTAAGAAAAATAATGATGGGATCCTACGACATGCGTCTGATTCCCCACAGTGGAAGAAGATTGATCTATTGTACCCCAAATTTGGTGAAGAAGATAGGAATCTAATACTTGGGCTTTGTACAGATGGGATGAATCCGTACGGGACATTGAGAAGCCAACATAGCACTTGGCCAGTCATGCTTGTTATATACAATCTTCCTCCCTGGATGTGTATGAAAAATAAGTACGTTATGTTGTCGTTGTTGATATCGGGCCCTAAACAACCTGGAAATGATATCGATGTTTATCTTGAACCTTTGATTGATGACTTAAAGAAACTTTGGGATGAAGGTGTGATGACCTATGATGCTTCAGCAAGAGAGACATTTCATTTGCACGCTATGTTGTTTTGCACTATTAATGACTTTCCAGTATATCGGAATTTGTATGGATATAGTGTCAAAGGAGCTAAAGCGTGTCATATATGTGAAGAAAACACTGATTCAATAAGACTAAAACATGGCGTCAAGACTGTATATCTTGGTCATCGAAGGTTTCTTTCAAAATTCCATCTGTATCGTAGGAAGCGCAAAGCATTCAATGGATGGAATGATGAACGGAGTGTACCTAAACCTATACCAGGGGATGTTGTTTATGAAAGAGTAAAAGACATTGTCAATGAATTTGGTAAGAAATCACAATGTAGTATGGCCACACGGAGTGACAATTCTTCATTCAAGAAGAAGTCAATATTTTGGGATCTTCCTTATTGGAGTTCTTTGACAGTCAGGCATTGTATCGATGTAATGCACGTTGAGAAAAATGTCTGTGATAGCATCATTGGTACTCTGTTAAATATACCAGGTAAGACTAAAGATGGGATAAAATCCAGACTGGACCTACGTGAAATGTGAATAAGGTCAGAATTAACAGAATTACGTGAAATGGGTAATAAAAGAACATACTTACCTCCCGCTTGTTACACGTTGTCTAGAAAGGAGAAGAAAACTTTTTGTGAATGCTTGGTAAATGTTAAGGTGCCACATGGTTACTCATCCAACATCCGTAGATTGGTATCAATGAAAGATCTGAAGTTGATAGGTCTTAAATCTCATGATTATCACACTCTAATGCAACAAATATTGCCCGTGGCAATTCAATCTATATTGCCGAAGCATGTAAGGTTTGCAATTACCAGACTTTGTTTCTTTTTCAACAGTCTATGCAGCAAAGTTATTGACCCTGATACTCTCGATAATTTGCAAAGAGAAGTGGTTGTTACCCTATGTCAGCTTGAGATGTATTTCCCTCCTTCATTCTTTGATATCATGGTACATCTTGTTGTCCACTTGACTAGGGAAGTGAAAATGTTGGGACCAATTTTCTTGCATTGGATGTATCCCTTTGAACGATACATGAGTGTTTTTAAAGGTGATGTTCGAAACCATTATCGGCCTGAAGGGAGTATTATTGAAGGTTATGTGGCGAGAGAGGTTATGGATTTTTGCAATGACTATCTCAGTGGTAATGACACTCCTGATAATGACAAGAATATTGATGAGGGCAAAGGAATTTTGGGATCACGGGTGAAAGTAATCAGCCATGAGCAGTTGGAACAAGCTCACTTGTATATTTTACACAATATGGACGAAGTGATTGTTTATATCGAGGAACATACCAATTTCATAAAGAGACAACATCCTCGAGCAAGTTCAATGTGGCTTGCTAGAGAGCATAATAAGACTTTTACTAAGTGGTTTGAAGATAAAGTCTTACATCAACTATCTCAAACACCAAATGATATTACAGAAACTATCAAATGCCTCGCCTTTAAACCAAAACCGAATGTTATGTCTTATGAAGGGTTTGACATTAATGGATTCACATATTACACAAAGCGCCAAGATGATAAGAGTGTCGTCCAAAATAGTGGGGTCATTCTTCAAGCGTCGACTATGTACTTTGCAAGTGCAAAGGATAAGAGTCCATGTGAAGCTAAAATGTCATATTACGGTGTCATTGAAGACATTTGGGAGTTTGACTACATAGATTTCAAAATTCCGCTCTTTAAATGTAATTGGGTTGATAACACCAAAGGAGTTATAGTGGATGAATTGGGTTTCACTTTGGTGAACTTTGAAAAGATTGGCGAGAAGGGTGAACCATTCATATTGGCATCACAGGCGAAACAAATATTCTATATCGATGATCCTGCGAATGATAAATGGTCGGTTGTTCTTCATGGTAAAAGACAGTTCATTGAAGATCCTATAGATGAAGAAGAGTACTATGATAAGTATGATGACTCCAGACCATTCTCAGTTGGGTTGCCAACTCCATAAAATATTGAAGCTAATGCTGACTTATATGTGCGCGGAGATCACAATGAAGGATTGTTAATTGATAAAAGATCACAATTTTAGAGACATGTATGTTTATACAAATGCTAAATGTTTGCCTTTTCTAGTTAATACAAATGCTAAATGTTTGCCTTTTCTAGTTAATACAAATGTTAAATGTTTGCCTTTTTCTAGTTAATACAAATGCTAAATGTTTGCCTTTTTAATGACATTTTCATATGGCTGACCATGATGAGCATGATGTCCATGATGAGCATGAAGTCCATGATGAGCATGTTGTCCATGACGAGCATGGCGAGGATACCAATGTAAGTTCTAAAAACATATCCTATATTTCTATAAAATTCATTATCTTCTAGTTATGTCATATATCCTATATTTCTATATTGGGCTAATTCAGTGTGTTTATTTTTGTCAAATTTTAGGTTGATGATGCACATGTACCCACTGAAGCACTGGAGCAACTTGATGCGCAGCACCAAACACTTAACAAGAAAAGGGGCATCACTCTGTTGAAGAAGTTAATAGCGCTAAGTGGCAGTGGATCCAAATTGGTTGTGGAGTTTGATAATGGAGGAAATGCAATTGGAGTGAACCGCAATAATTTTGTAAACTATCTTGGGTGTACCACTCGGAGCCATTGTGGTGTTAAGTATGATAGTTGGCATAAAGTTCCTCCGGGGAAAAAAGACTTGATATGGAAGGATTTATGCGTGAGTTATTATTATTTGCAATTCTATTTTGTAGATTACAAATTCTATTATTTGCAATTCTATTTTGGATACTAGTTAATAACATTTCTATTTTACAGAATCTGTTTGCATTGGATGAGAAGTTGCATCGTAAAAGTGTGATGCAACGCGCTGGAAAGATGCTTAGGAATTATAGGACAAATCTGAATAGAGAATACATAAAAGAGGGTGATAAGAAGAAGAAGTTAGCCCTTGAACAATGGAACTTCTTAGACAAAGAAGATTGGGACAATTTTGTTGCTTCAAGAAAATCTGAAGAATTCAAGGTATTAGGCGTCACTCCCAATTTAATTAATATACATTGTATTCACCTATTCAAGATTAACATTTAGTGCTACTAACCAAATCATTAATGTGCATACTAACTAGGCCCTCAGTGACGCACAAAAAGCAAGGCGTGCACTGAATGTGCATGACCACACTATGGGTCCAAAAGGCTATTCAAGCATTTGCCAAAGACTACAGGCAGAGTATGCGGCTACTCAGGAGTCTTCTCCTACTCAGGAGTCTGCCACACCCATGCCTCGCCATGATATCTGGATAGCTGGGAGGAAAAACAAGAAGGGTGAAATAAAGAAGCTCGTAACTGCTGAGGCGGCTGTGAAAATGGTAAAATACAACTCTTAGAGCAATCGTTTGAATATTGATTATTTGTGGTGTTAACTTACCAATTTCTATTGATGGTGATTAGCGGGAGCTGCACGAGCAGAGGAAACAAGGCACGTTCATCCCTTAGGGCACAAGGGATGAATTGACAGTTGCTCTGGGTAACCCAGAGCATCTTGGACATGTTAGGGGTGCAGGCGCTGGTGTGGGCATCAAAGCATTCTTTGGGCCATCCCAGCGCAAACCCAGAGCGAGACTTTCTCAAGAAAAGGTAACCTATTCTTTTTTTAGAATGTTACTACAAAAGGAAATTCAATAATAAGAAGCTAATGTTTCTTTTATCCATGTATAGGAGAATAAGAGAGTCGAGGATATAGTTTCTAAAAAGGTCAACGATGTAGTTGCTGAGAAGGTCAAGGAAGAATTGCTGCGGTGGCAGGCATCTCAGGCTTCCAATCAGCCTATGGTGACCCACTCTTCTCCTGATGCACAGACTGCGAGTAATCCTGGAGACCCATCGCCTAACACGTCTGCTGTAAGTATTGTTTATGACATTGTAGCTAGTCTTTTCAAGATGATATGTTTTCAAGATGATATGTATATATGTATAACATTCTTTACGTAAATTTGTAGGCATTGAAGCCATGCCGCTTAAGAATACAAGACTATGTTGTTGCAGAGGCGCAGGCTTACCCGTCCCTTCCTGGGGAAAGGTTTCACGGGACTCCAATGCCACAGGGCTACGTTCGTGTGGGCCCATTACGTGTGTTACCCGATTGGAGGGAAGCTATATTGCCATATCCCCACCCGGATATTGATACACTTGTTGAGGCAGAAGGCGGGGTCATATTGTGGCCCAAAGCAGATGTCGTCTACACTACTGAAATTGTAAGATAAATTTACATTGATTTAGACTGTTAATGTGTATATATGAGGTCAACTGATCTGAAATTATATATACAGGTTAAAAAGAAGACACCAGGAGCACCTAGGCCTCCACCTCCGCTTCCCGCATTACCAAGTTGGGTTCCAACTGACCTAACATACCCGTTAGGTCCTGCTTGTAGGGGAATGGCATGTTGGCTACGGACACATAATATACATTGCCCTATAATTGTTTCTTTAGATGCAGATTATGCAGGTCAATCATACGATAGCTCTTTATTTATACAAGATATTATTGAGTTGTTTATGTATGCTTGGCTGAATACATCAATGATAGAGACATGGATAAGGTGAGATCTTGTTTATACATCCATATACCTTGTGTAAGATCCGGTGATCTAGTTTCTTATATATTAATGCATACATAATACATGTTTTACAGCTACTTAGTCGAAGATCAATGCAAACAATTTGCATTTGATCATGTGGGATTTTTGATTCCATCATTGATTAGTATGGTAGCTAAAGACCCTGATAGTGTTCAACAATACTGTATAGATGCTTTTAAAATTTTTGGTTAGCAAAAGAAGACAATAATAATAGCTCCATTCAATGTCAAGTAAGTTTACTTTATTTATAATTTGGACTTAAGAAAATTCCATTTTTATTGTGCATTTTGAGTTATTAATTGTTAACTTTTTACCTCTAGCGGTAGACATTGGGAGTTACTAGTTATTGTCCCCAGGACGTTCACTGTTTATTATCTAGATCCCACGGGAAGTACATTAAACACTATAATTGGACACGTAATGAGAATGCCATTATTCTGGTGAGAAATATTTCATTTTTGTATCTGTTAACATCTGTTATTACATTACTATTTACTTATGCAATTTACTGTGTTATATTAACGTGTAGGGGTTTAGATGCATTCAAAAAGGCTGGAGGAACGGTCCCAAGGAAAAAGAACCAGCCAATAAATTGGCAGAACGTACAAGTAAGTTCCCGACTCCAATGTATATATTATTCATGTGAATTGTGCTTAGTTGTATTATTTTGTATGTTTCAATTTATAGTGTGCTACACAAGACAACGGCTGGGCATGCGCATACTATGTGATGCGATTTATGCAGATGATTATCCGACATGCTGCATCGGACATCGATAACATACATGAGGTATTATATATAGTCTCATTAGTTAATATGAAATATATCAATCTTATTTTTATATTATTACTTATATATACATCATTCTCTTTGCAGGTGTTTAAAACTGACCACACTATAGGTAAATGCTTAAAAAATATGCATGCTCCATATACGATGGAAGCATTAGATGAAATAAGAGAAGAATGGGCAAAAGCCATACAAGTAGTGGCAACTGTAAGATATAATTGGGATGTTGATAGCGATAATGAATGATACTTTGTAAATGAATATTTCTGAATGTTAATACATGTATTTGAATGTTTCTATATGTGTGAATGTGAGAATTGAATTGATGTCTAAATGTATCTACTTGTGTGAAATTTTCCTTGGGACTTTTGTAGGTCTGTGGCCTATTTGTAGGCTGATATCAATGGATGTCATAAACCTGCAGTTCAAAAAACTGAACTGTAGGTTCTCATCCTGCTGACCAGCCACAGCAGGCCTGCAAACTGATATGAAAAAAAAAGATATAGGCATCAGTTATTTACAGAAAACCGTCAGCAAAGACCTACAGCGTTGGTTATTGGATAAAAACCGACGCCTAATATTACAAACAACCCGACCGTGCAGGAAAGCACGGCTGTGGTGGAAAAGGCATCGCTTATTCATATAAAACTGACGCCTATAGTACTAAACACGGCCGTGTAGGGAAGCACGGCCGTGTCGTCTTGAAGTATGGCGTCGGTTGTTTAGTTTATCACCGACGCCAAACGGGTTCACGCCACAGAAAACGGCGTCATCTAGGACACTTTCTGCGTCGGTTACCAATTAAACACCGACGCAGAATGTATCCTAGATGACGCCGTTTTCTGTGGCGCGAACCCTTTTGGCGTCGGTTTTCTATAAACAACCGACGCATGTACGTTAAATAGGCATCGGTTAAAAAACCGATGCCGACGTTTTAGACCTTTAGCGGCGCCCACATAGGCGTCGATAGGAAACCGACGCCAAAGCGGGTTAAACAACCGACGCTAAAAGGCATTTCTGTAGTAGTGACACATCGGTTCTACCCAAGTGAACGAAAAGTTGGAAAACAACTTCAATCTACAATGTATGTAAGGTGTTACAATGTTTGTATAATTCCTTTGCCTCTGGTATCCAAAATGAACTCAAGGGATGGAATCCTCATCCTATGAATGTTCAATCCATGTTCCTTGAACCAAGAGTAGACTGTCTGAGATATATGTGACCTCAATATCATATATTGATTCAGATGTGCATGCACATGTGTTTCTCAGTCTTGCTTATCAAATGGTCAGGATATCAAACTCTAGTAGGAGGGACAATTCCCATCTACATCACTCACAGCCAATCCCCATGTATCATAGCTACCTAATCATCACCTTTATAGAAATCCTTATTCAAGGCTATGTTTGATTATGTCAAAGTATATGGAATGACATGTGATTTGTGTAATGACTTCAGGTCTAAGAATCACAATCACCACCATCACTATGAGAAATGACTATGACAACCAATGATGGTTTCTATGTGTCAGTCTCAAGGTGGGTCTGTCTGATACAATGTTCCTAACAAGTATATGTGTGTATGGTTTGATATCATATATCATGACTAATAAAATTTTCTCATCTACCAACTCACATTCCAGTCTTAAGTGTTACTGGTGGCTATTTGCCTTCCATAGTAACAACCGACTAGGGACATAACAAGAATGAACATACTCTTAGCATCTCTATGACCTCATTTTTCAAGTCATGTACTTGAAGACATACATCATTGGGTATTGTCATTCTCTAGGCATTCATTATGTTTCCTCATTATATCTTAATTAAGTGAAATAGAATGAATTGGGAGCTTATCTTTATGATTATTAATCAAATCCTTTATGTTATATGACATGTCAATAATCATATGATTGGCTCTCTGAGCATACCTTACCAACAAAAAGGTGCAACACCAGTTGTATAAATTGCACCTATTAGTTTAATGAACCACAACATGTAATACTTGTTGTATAAAGAACCCTATTACAATAAGTGTGTTTAGTGAACTACAACATGCAATTGTTTTTATATATATCACATATATTACAACACACACCACACATGTTGTATAAATTACCCTCATAAGACCTCTACCGCTCTAATAAAACAGTTGAAACCTATTGTACAAGGGAAAAAGAACTGATGTAGTAAACCTTTTCTATAAAAGTGAATATCTGCACCCATTGTGCCCCAGCAATTTTTGAAGACCACCACATTAAATCGATCAGATCCATGTTCCTCTTCATCATTAAGATTTTTCAACACCTACTCAATATTTTCCTTGGTCCCCAACTTACTAAGGAGTTCATGCAGCTCATTAGAAAGTTCTTTAATGGACCACTCATCATTCCAAATAACCAAGTCATCATGAGTAGATATAATTATATGATCCCTGATATTATCTTTAATAATGTCATAAATAGTTGAACCATCAACAACAAGAGAGTAAATGATCTTTCTTACTCTTCTAGTTCTAAGATAAATACATAAGAAGTTTTGTTTCAATCACCAGAATTTAGCCATTATATCTTTGATTTTCTTCCTCAGAAACTACTCTTCTTCAAGAGCCTTACTGGCCTCATCTATCAAGGAAGCTAGAACAACCTACATATCATTATCATTAGGAATAGCATCAACTTTTTCTCAGATAATAGAGACTTTAGAATCCCATTATTTATCTTTAGACAAGAAGTTTCCCGCACATTTCTTATTCCATTCAGAAACTCTAATATCCTTAAATTTTCAATAGACTTTATACATGGGAGTACCCAACACATATAGATTCTTCGAAGTGTCTTCAACAAGAATCATAAACTAAAGTTTTTTTATCCATCTATTGATGAATCCAAAAGTAGTGTGAGTAATCCCAACCATAAGATGTGGAAGGGGAAATGATGATCACTCACATTAGTGGAGACTAATTCACCCCAAGAATTAGGAAAAGAATTAAGAAGGCCTAGGTTGCAAAAAATCTTGTCTACTTAGTGAAGCTATTGTTTCCTTTTTTACTTTGATTGTCCCAAGTAAAGAAAGGACCATTTGATGACAATATCTAGAAGACTAGTGTTAGATAAAGTCTCATTGAAATCATTCTTACTACAACCATATTAAGGTTTTATACCCATCTTTTCATTATTGAATCTCATTGTATGATAATCACCAAGAACACACTATAAAGGAGAAAAACTACTACAAATGACTTTTAGGGTTTCACATAACAAGGATCTATCAACATCAACATTATCCCCACAAACAACCATCAAAGAAATTTTCAAGTTACAATTGCTAACCTCCAAGGGAACAACTTATTTATTAGCCAGGACTCTATTTGCAGTTCTAGAAGGATCCATCCATACCACAAGGATACAAGTATAGGAATAGAAATTAGAGTTAGAAATGTAACTAGAACCAGACCAAAGAGAATTCACAACTAAATCCAAATCTATTTTTATATTCTAGTTTGAAGTATAACGAAGATATCAACTTTAACTCTAGTCATTTCATTTTGAATGTGATAGATTTTATTTTGGAACCCTATCCCATTCCATGAACCAATAATAGAGGGACTATCGATTTGAATTTTTTTCAACTTCCCTACCACCCTCGTGGTCTAAATACTCCCCATTTTTAAAGTTTGCAAGCAACAAGAACTTGTTAGAATATAATTGAATGTCTCTAACAGTACTCACATACTTAGATTGGACCTTGGGTGTAGACTTGGATTTATTGCCTTGAACCTTCCATATTGGTGAAGGTGCAGGATAACCAGCTTCATGCTTTCACCATATGTCCTCCTATTGTCATCTTCAGTACCAAAAGTATGAGAAGCAACAAGGATGAAAAAAAAAATATGCTACAACATCACTAAAGACTTTAGTCTCCTCATAATCTCTCTCTTGAATAAAGGTCTTTGGGACCCATGTCTTATTTAGCTTAGGCTTAGTAGGGTTTTCCAGTGCAAAAGTTTTTTCCACAAACATTCCACAAAGGTTAGATTTATCTAAAGAGAAGTTTAGATTCATGTCTAAAGTTCCCTTAGTTTAGTCACCTCGTTGGATCCCATTCATACTCAAAGATGATAGTTTCTATCATCATCACTCTGAAGTGAAGCTCTTTTGGAAACTCAAAATCCATTGTGATCAATACATGTATCATGGAAAAGTCCAATCTTACAAACTCCATAGTAAGTCTGTGAGGTATGAATGGTTTCCCAAGAAAAGGCTGGATTCTATCAAACACTTCTTCATCCTAGGGTTTGAGGGGCAAATTCAATATTTAAAACCAAATTGATATCTTAGTAACCTTTAGTTTTTTCATAGGTTCTCCCTTCTTTCATTTTTTATTATCTATGGTTTCCAAGCAATAAACCATTGTAATGCCCCTAACCTAGCTTACTTCCTGATCGGGTTTTCTTTGATTAATAAGATGCTTGAACCTTAATATAATCTCTTGAGATGCCTTAATAACATGTGACATGCTTATCTTTTCAGTTTGGTCCTATTTGGTTGATGCTTGAACTATCTTTCCTATATATGTGCTAGTTTAGACCAAGTTGAAATTTAACCATGTGAGGGTTTATATTGCAAATTGTCACACGTAGAGTGTGTTTCTTGTGCCTTGGCATCATGAGAGAGAAGGTGATGGTAATGGGCACCTTGTTTGGGTCTTGGATGATGAGGTGGAATCTTGAGATGATATTAGGGTTTTTTCATGAGTTTCATGTACCTTGGCAGAGATAATATGTGTTCCTTGAGTCTCGACCTATGTAATGAGCTTATTGATGTGTCTATAGAAGTGTTTATACCACTACACATATTTTGGTAATGTTTTGTTTCAACCATAGTGCTTTGGACTCATGGTTTGGTCGCTAGGGTTTTACCATGTTGATGTGTTATGAAATGCAACACATTTGCTTTGTTTTGTTTCAATCGACACAAGGCTTTGGGCGTGTTACAAATGGTACATATGTTGTGTCTCGACCAAGATGTGTTTTGAGAACCAAGTGGTCAGTACACCAATTTTGTATTAATGATTATCTTGCATTTAACATGCACGTCCAATCAATGGAGGGACAAGTGCTCTTTTGATGCGCTAGCATCTTGACACCTCATATCATCACTTCCCTCCTATCTCTTGAGTATATAAAGTAACTCCTCTACACACAAGCAACTCTTTTAGCTCTATCTTCTTCTTTCTCTTTCTTATGGTCGACCTTGGAGCTTGCTGGAGCTTGAGAGGACTGACCTTGGAGCTTTGGTGGCCGATCCTCCTTGCATATGTTGATTATCTGCTTGATTATCCTCTTGGTGGTGATTCTTGGTGGTTTCTTCTCTTGGTAAGTGGTTCTATCTCCTTGATCCCATTTCTTTTTGGAAATCCTATATTGTTTTTCTCCTCTTGGCCGTGAGACTATGGTTTTACCATGGTGACTACCTTGAAGATATTCTCTTCACAAAGATCGAAGACCATGACTCGCCATGGTGGTATCAAATTGAACAGAAGATCTCTTCTCTCTTCTTCCTTCTTGTTGACCTAGGGTTTGGGTTTTCTTTTCTTGAGCTCTCTTTTGACCTTGGCATTTTGTTCTCTTCTTGAGGTGCTCTTGTGGCCGAGATGTTGATTCAATTTGGCAATCTTCTTATTCTTTGGATCTCTTAGCTTTTGGATCTTGATCTTCAAATTAAGGTGGGTTATATAACTCTCCCCTCTTCTATAATTTGCACCAGCTTCATACTTGCATGTTGTTGTTCTAATATCTAAAATGCTGATGATATTTTCTAGTTGATGTTCTTATGATTTAGGGTTTATGATTCTGTAATATTCTTATATAGATTACTCTCTTTCGTAAACCTAATTTCAAGTATATGGTTTTGAGTAAAGGAGAATTTATTGATTCTTACATGCAATCTGATCCTCGGTGTTATCATAATAACCATGTAATGTGGGAAGCTTTGTTCTTGGTTTTCATGAAAGTTACATTTGACATTCCTTCTATTATCATGATTTCCCTTAAGTACTTTGGTGATGTCTATTTTAGGGTTTTCATGTCCAACATTATGTGGAGCCTTCTCCTTGATGATGTTTGGTTTATTTTATATTATCATCTATTTTGGTTATGGTCCATTCCTATTTTGGAGATGGGCAAGTGTTTTTGAGGTAGCTTGACCCTAATGATTGCTACTCTCATTTTGCTCCTATAGCGTTTACACATCACATGTTTTTTGCGATCGATACCTTTGAGTGTTATTGTGGGCATTACACCATGTTTTGATGCTTAGGGTCATTACACTCTATGTGTCATTTTGGGGTGCTACACTTTTTTGTTCTTTTTGTGATCTATACACCTTAAGTTGAGTTGGCTATGTGTGCTATGAGAATTTTTGTAGGCACTGGAATAGCTAACCCCATACACCCCTAATCATTGTGCATGGTACCCTTTTTGGTTGTTATGCCCTTGTGCTTATTTTCGACGATACACATGTAAAGTGTGGTTATAACACTAGTTGGCTTTGGTTTTGTCACAACGCCTAATAAGGCTGTGTTGGTTGCTCCACCCTTGAGTTGATTTGGTCGATACCACATTAATCATGGTTGATCATTGCTAGACTGGTGCTACCGGTCGTGATGGTTTGCTATGATGGTCTAGTCACAACGCCTTGTTGTAATGGTCTGATTGCAACGCCTCACTGTGATGGCTTGGTCACAATGCCTTGCTTTGGTCATAATATATGCCCTGGTTGATTTTGTCTAAGACATGGATGAAGTGATGTAAATTTGGTCGCTACACAAGGTTGGTGACTTATGGCTACGGTCGATACACATATGGTGGATCTATTTCAATCACAACAAGTACCTTTGGTAACAGTCGCTACCCTTATCTATGGTTACATTCTTTACACCTAGGTTCATGGTGTCTCTACATGTGTAAGTATGGATGATGGTCATTACACAAGAATGAGTGATGATTTGTAATATATATATATATATATATTATTGAATACATAATGATGCTTACATATATATCATCTTAATGCTAAACCCTAATGTACTCCTAGAAAGTTGGTATTGATGTATCTACAGTTTGGTGGTGATTATTGTGTTGAATACCCTAATCGGCTTTTGATAAACCCTAAACCCTAATGTCAAGGGCATGATATAAATGTTTATTTGCTTGAATTAAATAGAATGTGATCATATTCTCTCTCTCCTACATGTGTATTTCTAACCTTGCAAGTTGAATGAATGGCATATCTTGTGAATTCTATGGTGGCAATCATATGATACAGGGTGATGGCTATGGGCCTTGATGAGACATGTTGAGATCATAATATTGTGATGGGTTTTATGACTTGATAGAGGCTAAATGCCTAGTACAAGGTGGTATCCTCCAATTACATGATGTAGGATTGATATCCCATGGAAATGCAATTATGGTGATAGCCTTGTATGGTAATGTGATAATGTTGGTGGCCTTGGATTGGTAGTAGTTTCATGTGATGATGTAACAAGATCACAATATATATGTTTTATATCTTTTGAAGTTATTATACAGTTATGTTTGCTAAGATTGATTAGGGATTTGTATGTCCACTTGTGTGATGAAGCCTTAATTCACCCAATTGTCATAACTAATAAAGTGAAACCTTAATCATGTAGTTTTCATGTACCCTAGATCCATTTTCCAGTGTCAGATTTATTTGTGGATGGTGAAATGAGTAACTCCTATGGGAAACTCGGTGTGCATATTTTTGAGTATGTAGGAGCGCAATTCGAGTATTTCCTTGCATCCACAATATCAAGGTTGGAGGATGATTGCAGTCATGCCCCGATGTTTGTGACATTGAAATATTTGAGAATGGCAGCAATGAAACTACATCATGCCTTCTAGCACAGCCATGCATGATCATGTTCTCTTTCGCCATGACCTGTACCAAGGCAAGCCAAGTGTTTTATTAGGAGGCCATGTGTGAGATGATCCTTCAGCTTGACTTTATGTCGTTGTTTGCAATTGACTGATATATCTTTGTTGTGTTTATCTTGTACTGGCCAAGAGGTGTGGGAGAGGTCATGGATTCCATCTCTTCCATAAACCTTGTATGGAAAGATTTTGACTTTGTAGTGGTCAGTTGGATTTGAGTGGTACAACTCAAATCCTCAAGGCATTAATAAAAGATGTAACACATTCATATAGTATATTGGTATAGGGATAAACACGAATAACATTGGTTGACCCCTTGCCTTATCTTTGTACTGATTTCTTGAATTATAATGTGATAAGAGAAATCAACTATTATAAATGTTATTCATATTCCTTCTAAAAGTATAAATTGTTCTACTATTCAGTAGTAGCTTCCTAAATTGCTTAATCTATAGTATCAATTTAATGTGAATCGTTTAGCTAAATCTGCTCAACCTGGTATTTATGTTATCTTCCTTCGTTTTTTTATATGTGCTTATAATAGATGTTGGTGAAAAGTTATATCTGTCATCGGGACATTTGGTCTCACTCCGTAGGTTTCCAAATCTTTTAGGTGGTTGTACATGACAAGGTAGAGATCGTGCGGCTGAGACTGACGACAAGAGAAGTTGTAGTTGTTGGATCATGGATATGGAGCTAGTGTCTAGTCATAGAGTCATATGTGTCTTCCCTATACTCTCATGTCCTTGGGGGTGTTTTGTAGATGTTATACATTGGTTCGAGCTTTTGGCAGTATGCCTTAGTGGTACTGACATGGTTTGTATATGTGAACAGATTATCATATGTATCAGGCTGTTGCTAGCTTGCCAGTGAACAATGATATGTAATATCTTTTTCCATGAATGAAATACTAGTGGCACAAGTTTTATGGCCTTATATATGATGTGTGCAGCCCGAAATGTTGTTATGTGATCAGTTTTAATTTACCCTGTTTTGTGGTAATGTGGTTATTAGTGATAATTATGCACTTTGTTTTGAGTAATCTCTCTTTCTGTTGCAATGGGTGTCACATTTGGTGGTATCTAAGCTCTAGGTTCACTGAGTCTATAGGGACACTAGGAATTAGGACTAGGATGATGTCTAAGCTGAGAAAATGACATACAATATGGTGCATACTACCCAACCTCATTACTTGGATGCCCTGGCCAGGTATTCAATTATTGAAGAAAAGGTAAGTATGGAACTCTTATATTGTTATCTTTCTTATTACTCTGATCAATTAATCATATTGAAACAAGTCAAAGAGCATAAGAAATCAGAAATCATGCTGCTAAGACCTTCATCTTACCTTAAAGAAGATGAGAACTACATCATAACCTACCAAAACTTAAAAGTTTGGTAATTAAAAGGGAAAGATACGACACCATGAAACCTAAATCTAAAGACAAATAAGCTATAAGAAGTTCCTTAAGCTATAACAAGGAGTATATAAAGAAAAAGATAGATAAATAGATGTCAATGAAGTAAGTTAAGGTAAAAAATCCACATAAGATGGAGAAAAATCTTGAGATAAGTATGATATGACAAGACAAAAGAGAACAATGATAAATGAATAAATTAGAAACTGAGTTAATCTCCGACCAACCTATGTGAGTAAGAAGGTTCTAAAATAAAATCTTCATGGCACACAGAAGAATTAAAGAGAGGTAATCCCTATTTAATGAAGAAAATGTGAAATATGATGATCTACCTCTTGATTAGGGGTTGAAAAACATGATAAAACAAGAGGGCATACATGAGAATGATAAGCATTTGATGATAAGGAGTGATGATATGCCTTAATCTTGATAATTCCTATGTTGATGGTAAGGAAACCAAGATGAAAAAGGTAGAACGACACATAAGAAGTTTTAACCCTGTATAATAATGAAAGAGATTTGGTGACCCCTTTCCCCTTGTTAGCAATCCTTGGGTAGTGCTACTATGCTAAGGGCGGTGTGTTCCCTTTGTCTTCCTCCTTTCTTAGGATGTGGCATTCAAGTGGATCTTATACCACTTGATATGCAGGGTTTCAATGTGACCCTTGAGGTGGATACTTTGGGAGAAGTGTTGGGTGGTCTTGGACTATAGTTTCAAGGTGGATATTCTTGTGGATGTTGATGTTTTGTGGATCTTCCGAGGTGATAGGAAGAGCTTTTCGATGTGCTTAGTGTCGACAATGACAATAGAGGGGTTGATGAGACAGGGTTGTAATACGTTCTTGGCACATGTGGTGGATGTCAGAATGAGGAGTCCTAGTATCTTGGAGGTGTCAGTTGTCTGTGAGTTTGAAGATGTGTTTCATGATGAGTTACCAGGTGTACCCTCCTAGAGAGATTGAATTTTTAATGTCAATCTGGGTTCTGGTACCGAACCTATAATGCAAACACCATTTAGGATGATGCCAGCTAAGATGCAAGAGTTAAAGAGACAGTTATAAGATTTTCTTGAGAAAGAGTTTTACCAAACTGAACATGCCTCTTTGGGATGATTATGTTTTATTTATGAAGAAGGAGGGATCCATGAGGTTGTGCATTTATTACAAATAGATGAACAAGGTAGTGATTAAGAACAATATCTGTTACTTTGTGTAGATGATCTATTTGACTGGTTGTGAGGTGATACAATATTTTCCAAGATAGACTTGAGGACCGATTATCATCAGTTGTGGATTAAGGTGGACGACATACCAAAGTCGACTTTTTAGGATGAGGTATGGTCACTACGAGTTTGTGGTTATGCTGTTTGGGCTAATCCATGCACCAACAATACTCTTGGACTTGATGAATGGAGTGTTCATCCCTATCTAGATCAATTGTGGTGGTATTCATAGATGACATATTGATTTACTCTAGAGATAGCCAGTGATGAGCAACATCTACGTCAGGCTTTGACTTTGTTGAGACAACATTATATATATTCTAAGATCAACAAGTCTGAGTTTTGACTAAAGGAGGTACCATTCCTTGGGTATGTGGTATTGCTAGTGGAGTCAATGTTTTTTGTGGGGATAGCCTAAGACATCTACAGGAGGTCTATTGAGTACTTTAGTGCAGTGGCATTACCCCTAACAAAGTTGATGATGAAAGGTGTGTCATTTGTTTCGAATGATAGGTGTCATCATTTTTTCCTTCTTTTTAAGAAGAAGATGACCAGTGCACCAGTGTTAGTGTTGCCAAGAGCAGGGAAAGGATACATAGTTTTTTGTTATGCATCAAGGAATGGTATGGATTGCAGATGCCTTGAGTAGAAAGTCTTCTTTGTCATCATCTGCTGAGTAGGTAGCAGATCAATGATGTACAATAAAATGATACTATGATATAGAAAAATCAAGTAGGTTTGGACAACTAGAAGTGTGATGGCTTCCATGATTTAGAGGACAGAATAGTGTGTTGTTATGGTAGAGTAGTTGTGTCAGGCGTTGATAATTTGGGGACATTAGTTCTAGAGGAGGCTCACTCTTTGATATATGCAGTTGAGATTCAGTACAATGCTTCCATCCTCAGACAGATAGACAGCCTAAGAGGATGATACAGACCTTTAGGGATCTGTTAAGAGCCTGTGTTTTGCAATTTTGGGTAGTTGAGATGATTACCTCAGTTTGATAGAGTTTGTGTATAATAACAACTATTAGAGAAGCATTCATATGACATCGTGTGAGGCTCTATAAGGGAGACAGTGTAGATCTTTTTTTGTTAGTATGAGGCTGGTAAGATTGACTCTTAGGATCCGAGCTTGTGCAAAAGACTAAGAGTAGATCAGAGTGACTCAACAACAAATGAGGGCAACACAAGATATACATGAGTCTTATGCCGATAACGGTTGTAGACCTTAGAGTTCCAAGGGGGAGACAAGGAGTATCTCTAGATCTCTCCTTAGAAGAGGCATGCTGAGGTTTGAGAAAATATGTTAACTCCCAAGTTTTGTGGTATCACCATGGCGTATAAGGAACCACATGGGAGATCAAGGAGGATATGCATAGGAAATATTTGTCTCTTTTCACGTAGGATTTCGGGGGCGAAATCCTTGTTTGGGGTTTATGGTTGTAAGGCCCCTGACCTAGCTTACTTCCTGCTCAGGCTTTCTTTTCTTAATAAGATTCTTGAACCTTAATCTAATCTCTTGAGATGCCTCTGTGACATGCTTATGTTTTCAGTTTGGTCCTGTTTGGTTGATGTTTGAATTATCTTTTCTATATATGTGCTAGTTTTGGACCAGGTTGCAATTTACCCATATCATGTGAGAGTTTATATTGTAAATTGTCACATGTAGAGTGTGTTTCTTGTGCCTTGGCGTCATGAGAGAGAAGGTGATGGGCACCTTGCTTGGGCCTTAGATGCTAAGGTGGCATCTTGAGATGATATTAGGGTTTTGCATGAGTTGCATGTACCATGTTAGCGACCATATGTGTTTCTTGAGTGTCGACCTATGTAGCGACCTTGGTGGTGTGTTTAGAGAAGTGTTTCAACCGTTACATATTTTGGAAATGTTTTGTTTCAACCATAGTGCTTTGGACTCATGGTTTGGTCACTAGGGTTTTACCATGTTGATGTGTTAGGAATGCAACACATTTGCTTTGTTTTGTTTTTGGTCGACACAAGGCTTTGGGCGTGTTACAGCTGTTACATATGTTGTATATAGACCAAGATGTGTTTTGAGAACCAAGTCATCTCTACACCACTTTGGTATTAGTGATTATCTTGCATTTAACATGCATGGCCAATCCACGGAGGGACAAGTGCTCTTTTAATGCCCTAGAATCTTGACACCTCATATCATCACCTCCCTCCTATCTCTTAATTATATAAAGTCTCTCCTTTGCATACAAGCAACTCTTTTAGCTCTATATTTTTCTCCCTCTTACTTGTGGTCGACCTTGGAGCTTGGTGGAGCTTGAGAGGGCTGACCTTGGAGCTTTGGTGGTCGATCCTCCTTGCATGTGTTGATTATCTGCTTGATTATCCTCTTGATGGTGATTCTTGGTGGTTTCTTCTCTTGGTAAGTGGTTCTATCTCCTTGATCACATTTTTTTGGAAATCCTATCTTCTTCTTCTCCTTTTGGCCATGAGACTATGGTTTTACCATGGTGACTACTGACATGGTTCTTACTGCACTAACAAACTCACCCAGGGCTAAAATCCCTGAGTTTTACCAAAACCTTGTGCAATAATACAACCCGTAAGCGGATGAGTCTTATCGCAGTATAGTTGAGGACCGAATCCCAAGGGACAATGTTTTTAAGAATATTTTACTAGTCGAATATAGTTGAATCAAGACTAATATTTAGAATAGAGGTAAGTTTGAGTTTAATTAAACTAGATGCAAGGAAAGTAAAGAGCAGGATTAAAAGTTGATTGAAGATTAATGATGGGAATTGCTGGGATGGACCCAAGTTTCACCACCGCTACATATGCAAACACATCCAAACACAAACATCCAGGCTAGATATAACCATCCAAATAGAGTTGTTGCAAACCCTCTGTTAGGATGTTTAGGTTCGCATAAGCATCACCTTAGGCATCAGATGTCTCATCGCCATCTAGATCACACACTTACGGCTCCAAAGATACAGATATCCAACTAAAGTTGTAGGGGCCCCATACGGGCGTTAAGCACACAGAAGTGTCACCGTGGGCTAGATGTCTCATCCCCTCACAGATCTCACTCTTACGACTTTAGGGAATTCCATTAGAAGTTCTCGACAGGGAGTCAACCGCGTCAATCGACATTCAAAACCTATGTATTTAAGTTCTCGCAACATAGGAACAAAATAGATCATGCAATTAGGTGATCAATCCACAAGCACACATCAAACGATTAAAAACGAAATGAAAAGTTATATACAAGCCATAGAATGTTTACTAATTGGAAATGTATGTACGGGCAGCGGGGCTAGTCCCCACACCCCAGCGAAAGGAAACTACTCGCTCATGGTGAGAGAAACAAAAAGAACAAGAGAGAGGGAAGATTCCACCATGAGCATGGTGAAGAAGATGATTGTAGCTCAATGGAGAGACGGTCTTCTACACAATGTCGGGGAAGATCTGGATGAGGAAGGAAGAACACCATGATAGATGGGGCAGATCTTCTCTCTCCACCTTCTCTCTCTTCTTGTAGTCCTTGCTCACAGCAGGAGGAGCAGATCGTGGATGTGATGGCGGCATAGGCACATCATAGATGCAATAGATCTAGATATGGATAGAGTGGCTTGCAGATCTGGGTTTCCACCTTAGATCTAGATGAATGGGGGCCCAAGACCACCACAGAGGTAGGCTCTTGGCTATGGAGATCGTCTGCTTAGGCTCAGGATAGACCTACAACCTAACGCCATCTAGAGAGGATGTTTCGAGTGAGGGGGGTTGGGGCCTATTTATAGGAGTGGTTGGGCATGCGCCACTATTGTGGCTCTATCTCACAGACTGCAGTTGTGGATATTTGATTGATACCATGGTCGCGGTTCTTTTCCCTGCTCGTTGCGGTTCTTCATGGCTTCTGGTCATGGTTCTTCATCCATTGATCGTGGTTCTTCGTCCATTGATTGTAGTTCCTCCAAGTACTGGTTGTGGTCTTCCTGTGGAAGCTTGGTCGTGGTTTCTTGCTCTGCAAGTCACAGTTCAGGTGCTACAGGTTGCGGTTGTTCTTCACGGCCGCGGGTGCGGCTTTGCTGGCCTTGGTCACGATTGTAGAAGCAATGGTCGCAACATGGAGGAAAGCGGAGCTGAAGGTGTTGGTGATAAGAAGCCTCGGTCACGGATAGTGTAATCGTAGAGGCGGGGTTGCAACTCATTTGAGAAGTTGAGTTTGTGACCGAGATGGCGGCGTTGATTGCTGATGATAGAGATGGAGGTGCAGAGGTGAAAGAACTGGTGTCGTGGTGGCGCTGGCATTGTGGGCAGAGGACGGACAGTGGGGAAGATGGAGGTGAGGTCAGACAGTTGTTCGCGGGTGAGGGAGAGAAGACCGTGATCGCAGCATTGAATGGAGGTCACAGTCTTGAGTAGTTGACGTCGTGGTATGGAGACAGGAGGAGGTCGCAGTCTTGAGGGTGTACATCGTGGTTTAGAGAATAGAGGAGAGAAGGGTCACGGTCCTGTGGGAGATAACTACGATCATGGTTGAGGGAAAGCATGGGAGGGGACTACGATTGTTAGGGTTAGAGGGGAAGAATGTGGTTAAAGTGGGTCGAGGCCCTAGTGGAAATGTGGGTGCCCATGTTTAGAGAAGATTGGTATTCTTGGGCTAAAATTGCGAACTTGGGCTTAATTGGACCTGCAAAAAGGGGTGCAAAAACCCAAATTAAATCAAGATAAATCTTTTAAGTTGAGTGGAAATGTATATAGAGAGATTAAGGTAATAAAAGCATATAATCGGAGCAAAACTGGGCCCAACATGGTGATTGAACCCGAATGGTTATGCATTCATCAAAATAACCCAAACTTAAACGTTGCTCATCCTCGAGTAACACAAAATCTGTAATAGTCGCCGAACGAATACTTTCATCTCATGTGACTGCCTCATCTTCACATCATGATTATTTCTTCTCTACTCTATATGACTAAGCATCTCAACTTCCTGAGACCACTGAACACATCTTACCATATCTTTGTTCCTGAGTTCGGTTCCCAACATCACTTCCTTACTACTTTTTCCAACACTAAGCATGTCTAAGAGTTTTGTAAGAGTTCAAAGATACCCATAGAACAACAAGTGTGCACCTAATCTGGCACTGGTGTTTTTCAAGATATTGGGCAAAAGTAGGCATTCATTGTGCCAGTAGGGTGAAAAGGGAGTGAAAGGGGGTATGGAAGGAAGAATTAAATCACTCCGCTATTCGGCTCAAGATTTTTATTATTATATGGTTGCAATTTCATTGACTACAACTCTTATTATTATTTTTTGTATGAATCTCTCCTCTATTCGACTCAAGATTGCATTTTGTGTGTGTGTGCATTGGTATCTTTTCTTGGTGGTACGCCCCTATTACATAGCGAGGGGTATGGAAGAAGAGAATAAAGAGGGAGGAGGTGTGCCACCCCAAACTTAGGGTTTGGCACTATTTTGACTATTTTTGTTTCTTTTTGATTGATGGAGGGGTAAGAAGATGATAGAAAAAGTATAGAAGAGAGTTTAGATCAGAATGCAACTTGATTTACAATTCATCGCACCGGGTTGTTCTCCTTATCATACTCTGTTCAAATAATGACTTGATGAGGATCCGGTGGAGATTTCATGCTATTGTTCCACTAGTCAGTTAGGAAGCACAATGTGTTTGATCCCTCTCAGTTTGATAGATATTTTCCATTCTTACTGATCATGATGTTAGGATTTATAAGCTTCACACGTTGATTTCTAACCATTGGCTAGTTTTAGGAATTGTCCCCCTTGAGGTTTTTCTTTGAATAAGGAGGGTATAATGATTGAAAACTGCATGGAAAAATAGGATAACCGACTAGGTAATGACTTTAATTGAAACAAAAGCGTCAAAACTTCATCAAGTTTCTATACAAAACTACTTTGAAAACTTGAAAATTTTGAAAATTTTTGAAAATTTTGCTCAAAAATTGCAACGATGAAATCTTAAGTCTAAAATAGATAGGAGTGGGTGGAAAGTAAAGTACGTACCACCCACCCTCCACCCCAAACTTAGAAATTTGCTCGTCTCGAGCAAACTCTAAATCTGAGATGGAGGGGAAAATTGTGTCGGTTGGTCCACCATATGTGGTTGCACTCCTTTCGGCGACGTGTCCTCCATTACTGGTGTTCCTCTACCCCGAGAGATTGATTTTGAGATCAATCTAGTTCCAGGGACGCAACCAGTTGCACAGACGCTGTATAGAATGGCTCCAGTAGAGATAGCAGAACTTAAGAAGCAGTTGCAAGAGTTGTTGGAAAAAGGTTTCATCCGACCAAGTACATCGCCTTGGGGTGCCCCAGTGTTGTTCGTGAAGAAGAAGGACGGATCGATGCGGTTATGTATAGATTACCGACAGTTGAAAAAGGTCACGATCAAGAACAAGTACCCATTACCGAGGATAGATGATCTGTTCGATCAGTTGTGTGGTGCTACCGTGTTTTCAAAGATCGATCTATAGTCCGGATATCATCAGTTGAGGATTAAGCCAGATGACATACCAAAGTCAGATTTTAGGACGAGGTATGGTCACTTCGAGTTTGTGGTTATGTCGTTCGGGCTAACCAATGCACCTACTGCTTTCATGGATATGATGAATCGAGTGTTCCGTCCATTCCTAGATCAGTTTGTTGTAGCCTTTATAGATGACATATTGATTTATAGTCGGGACAAGCAAGAGCATGAGTGACATCTTCGACTAGCATTGACTCTTCTTCGCCAACACTAGTTGTATGCCAAGTTCAGTAAGTGTGAGTTCTGGTTGGAAGAAGTGACTATCTTGGGTCATGTGATATCTGCAGAAGGGGTCAAAATGGACCCAAAGAAGGTGGAATCCGTTGCAGAATGGGAACAGCCGAAGACGCCGACAGAAGTTCGTAGTTTCCTGGGTCTAGCAAGTTACTATAGGAGGTTTATCAAGGACTTCAGTGCGATTGTGTTGCCGATGACAAAGTTGACTAGGAAGGATGTATCTTTTTTCTGGGATGATCGTTGCCAGCAAGCTTTCCAAAGTTTGAAGGAAAAGCTGACTAGTGCTCCAGTGCTAGTGTTTCCAGAGCCTGGAAAGGGCTATGTTGTTTTCTACGATGCTTCCAAGAAAGGTTTAGGTTGTGTGCTGATGCAGGAAGATCATGTGGTTTCTTTTGCATCACGATAGCTTAAGAAACATGAGGAGAACTATCTGACTCATGATTTGGAGTTGGCAGTGGTGGTTCATGCGTTAAAGATTTGGAGACACTATCTTTACAGGGAAGTGTGTCATTTCTTTACGGATCATAAGAATCTGAAGTACATCTTTTCGCATCATGAGTTAAACATGTGACAACGTTGATGGATGGAGTTAATCAATGATTATGACTGCACCATCGAGTATCATCCTGGTAAGGCGAATGTGGTAGCTGATGCACTTAGCCGAAAGTCTTCTTCTTTTTCTTCAAAGAAGGCACAGTTGAGTTCCCAGGCATGCTATAGACGGGACATGTTTGTTACTTTATGGTAGATGAATGTGCAGATGGAAGTATTCTTGTTAGCTAGACTTTTAGCACAGATGCAAGTCAAGACTACGCTAAGACAACAGATCAAAGATGCACATCAAACCGATAATACGGTACAGTTGATCAGATCATAGTACGGCAACGAAAAGCGTGATGGGTTCCATGAGTCTGAGGATGGACTAGTTTGCTATCGTGATAGGATGGTGGTCCCCGATGCTGATGATCTGAGGAAGTTAGTGCTTGAGGAAGAACACACGTCGATGTATGCTATGCATCTAGGAGTCACCAAGATGTATCATAGTTTGAAGGACTTGTATTGGTGGCCCGGATTGAAGAAAGATGTATCCAAGTTTGTGGCTAGGTGTGCGGTTTGTCAACAAGTCAAGGCTGAGCATCAAAAGTCGATAGGTATGTTGCAACCCCTTCCGATACTGTAGTGGAAATGGGATCATATAACCATGGATTTCGTAGTTGGTTTACCCAGGACAACTAGGAATCATGATTCCATTTGGGTAATAGTGGACAGATTGACGAAGTCTGCCCATTTCATACCAGTAAAGACAATGTATACAGCTGAGAAGCTTGCTCGGGTATATGTGGATGAGATAGTACGTTTGCATGGTGTGCCAGCGACGATAGTTTCTGACAGAGGTCCTTAGTTTACGAGTCATTTCTAGGAACAATTGCACAAGGCGTTGGGAACACAGTTGAGGTTCAGTATCGCCTTCCACCCACAGACAGATGGACAGTCTGAGAGGACTATTCAGACTTTGGAGGATCTCCTTCGAGCTTGTGTTTTGCAGTTCCTAGGCAGTTGGGACATACATCCCAGTTTGATAGAGTTTTCCTACAACAATAGTTATCAGCAGAGCATTGACATGGCTCCTTACGAGGCCTTATATGGCACGAAGTGTAGATCTCCTTTGTATTGGTATGAGTCTGGTGAATATCATCTTTTAGGCCCTGAGTTATTACAGCAGACAACATAAAAGATCAAGGTGATACAACAACAGTTGAAAGCGGCACATGACCGGAAGAAGTCTTATGCAGACAATCGCCGACGACCTTTGGAGTTCTAGGTAGGAGACAAAGTGTATCTTAAAGTCTCACCATGGAAAGGTGTGCTAAGGTTTGGCCGAAAGGGTAAGCACGCACCTAGATATATGGGGCCATACTCGGTCATAGCACGTATGGGCAAGGTAACCTATGAGTTAGAGCTGCCGCCAGAGTTGCATAGGTTACATCCAATGTTCCATGTCAGTATGCTAAAGAAAAGTCATCCAGATTTAGGAACAGTGATACAGTCGGTCGAGGTTGATCTTGACGAAGATGTGACCTACGGGGAAGGTCCTGTGGCGATCCTTGACAAAAGGGTTAAGAAGCTGAAGAGGAAGGACCTGGTTCTTGTGAAGGTTCTTTGGCATCATCGTGTTATTGAGGAAGCCACGTGGGAGCTTCAAGAAGAGATGAGGAGGAAGTACCCCTCGCTTTTCTCTTCGGATTTTGGGGACGAAATCCCTTTATAGGGGATTAGCTTGTAAGGACCCTGACCTCCGTTTAGGGCTTATCCTGTTTGCTTTGCTTAACCCTGATGCTTAGTTGCTTGCTAATCACCTTTGATGGTGATTAGGGTTTGTTGGTGTTTTGTTGAGAGCTGGTGGTGCTACTTGCAATTAACCCAAGTCTAGGGTTTGTGGGCAAGTTTGCCACCTTGTGAGGTGTTCCTCCCTCTCCTTGCTTCCTCTAGTGTTGAGAGGAAGGTTTGGGCTCGTTGCTTGAGTTCCTTTGAGCTTGTTGGGCTTTGTGGTGACTTGCCTTTGCTTCTTTGGACCTTGTGTCGGGCAAGAGTGCCCTGTGTCATCCTAGGTGTGTCACCCTGAGCTTGTGTCGGCCTGTGGTGTGTCGCCCAGGGTGTGTGTCGGCCATGGTGTGGGTGTGTCGGCCATGGTGTGGAGGTGTGTCGCCCATGCACCCCTTTGACCTTATTTGACCTCGTTTGTGTCACCACTAGTGGACACTTGGTGTTTGATGTTTGCATATGGCAATGACCTTGGACATGTGTTTAGGGCATGTTAAGAGTGGTGGCTTTGTACATGGGCAAGTGTCCCTAGGTGGGTGACACCTTGCCTTGTCTTTCCTTGGTTTCTCCTCCATCCCCTTCTATATATGCATTTTCTTTCCCTTGCTAAGGATCCCTTTAGTTCCTTAGTCTCCTTCTCCTTTGGTGCACGACACTCTCTTCTTTTGCAAGCTTGGTGGCTGATCCTTCTTGGAGTCTCCTTCTTCCTCTAGTGGTGGTCGAACCCTAGAGTGATTTTCTCTTCTTCCTTGGAGGTTCTTGGAGCTTGGAGTTTGCTTAAGGCGGGTTACATAACTCATAACCCTAACTATACTACCTCTCCTATGTTCTTGTATGCTTTCTTGTGATCTTTTCGGCTATGTATGTTGCTAGCTTAGTTTCTTGCTTAGTTGTACCTTGTGGCCGAACATTGTTCTAGGGTTTCTTGGAGAGAAACACCCCTTTATCTTCTAGGTCTTGAGGAGTGAGCTTGAGTTCTAGTAATATGGGCAACACTCCTCTCTCGTATAAGTTGAGAGGTGAGCTTGTGTTCTAGTGGCTTGAGCAACACCCTCCTCTCACCATGGACTTGAAAGGTGAGCTTTGTAGTGGTTGTAGACCTTAGTTGCGGTTGTACCTTCTGCTTCCCGATTGATATTAAGAAGCTTGGAAAGACCCCTCTCTCTTGGTTGTTGAGAGGTGAGCCATCTTCTTGATCCATTAGGGTTTTGGTGCCCTTGTGCTTGAGGATGAGGATGACCCTGTCGGGCTGCATATTGCCCGATATGGTGTTGGAGGTGATGATGCCCGATATCCTTCTTTGGCTTAGAGTCTTGGACGACTTGATGTAGTGGTTGTGTCGGGCGTCACCCTTGTTTCCTTCCTTGTGTGAGTGTCGGGCGTTGCACCTGGTTGAAGGCCCTACCCGACACACCTTGGTCAGGCGGTCACTTCATGCTTTCATACCTTGGACGTTGGGGCATTGTGATCTGGCTTTGCGTCAGGCGTCACACCTTAGTCTTGTGTGTCAGCCGATAGCATGAGCTTAGTTGGACGTTATGCTTCCTTTGTCGCCGGTTAGAGTTGCACCTTTGGACTCTATCCCCACGTTGTGTGTGTGCTTCCCAATATGCCTTGTGTGTGATGCACCATTGCACGATATAGGCTGAGTTGCATCTTGCACATGGATGCCTGATACACCTAAGTGCACGACACATCCTGAGATAGTAGCTCGGTACCCTTGCTAAGTGCTTGGGCGATATGCGGTTGGTTGGCTTGGTCATTTTGTGTTCGGAGTGTTGGGCGTTATGGGAGAGTACCCTGCCCGATACAACTTTTAGTGAGGGTGCCCTACCCGACACACCTTTGGTGAAGGTAGTGGGTACTTTTAGTGAGGGTTATGTTCCTTCTATACACTGGATCTTGTTCTCATATCCATGTTTTGTTATGGTAGTGATCCTTGAGATGCTTGATGGTAATTGCTATAGTAAGTTCACATCTATGTATCACACCTTGATAGTACCCGTGTTTATGATCACCTTGAATCATCTGTATAATGCTAAAGAAATGATAAGCATGTAAGAAGCCTTGCATGATCATATGACCTATGTCAATGGTCACAGGTTGAGGTATGAATGATAACAGATATATAATCATCAATGTGGATCTATGTTGATAATATGAATCTTCTGTTAATTCATGATGAGTGTGTATACTAACCATGCAGGTGACTCATACAGTTGTATAGCCAGGAATAAGGTCTATGAGGTATATATATACATGTTTGAGTAACACTGCTTTGATGGTTACTCTTGATGATGAGATAATAAGCTTGATGTGTTTTGGTCTGAGGACCTGGGTTGGCTAAAGTGCCTAGATGAGGTGTTATCCTTTGATGATGGCCTAGGATTTCTATCCCATGGTAATGATGTAAGCCTTGAGAGGCAGTGGCACTATATGATGAGGGATTGAGATCCCATGGTAATGCGGTGATCCTTGTGATGGATCTAGATGTTTGGCAAGAGGCCAAGTGGTAACATGTAATGTTGGATCCCTGTGATGGATCAGGATGATGTTGATTTTAGTAAAAGCATAATATTGAGTTTCATGTTGTTTATTCTTGTTATAGTTTGCATGTTATACAACTTGGAT
Source organism: Alisma plantago-aquatica (assembly GCA_963693085.1). Lineage (NCBI taxonomy): Eukaryota > Viridiplantae > Streptophyta > Magnoliopsida > Alismatales > Alismataceae > Alisma > Alisma plantago-aquatica. Next base: position 332,823,348 of record OY856411.1, read on the forward strand.
GAATCTTGCAATCCACTTAAAATACATTAAATAATCACAGTGGAACATATCATGTAGTTGCCCTGGCCATAGATCCATCATCGTTAGGAGTTGGTGATGGTGAAACAGGTTCTCCTGTGGGTTAACCCAGAGTGCATATTGTTGAATATGCGAGGTTTCTCCTAGCCTAAAGTGAGGAGGTAAGAGTGCAACTTCGGTTGTAGACTCCAAAGTGTGGTTTTAGGCCCGTAGCTCAATATGTTGGAGCATGATGAACATGCCCATGGCTCGGAATGTGTGATAAGAAGAGCATGAATGCGTTCATGGCTCAGAGCACGGTGAACAGGCTCGTGGCTCAGTTTCACTAGCGCCGATACTTGTACCAAGGCGGGCTAGGCAGAGGGTAGTCTGACCTTGTGGCTGAGGCCACTTAAGCACGAGACTGCGGTCCTGCTTGTGTTGTACTCGTGCACTGACCAAGAGGTGAGAGGTTGTGGCATCCAGCTCTTCCATTGACCTTGTATGGCACTGTCTTGGGTTTTGCAACCAAAGGTTGGATTTGAGCGGTACGGCTCACTTCCTTAGGGCATAATAATAATACGTAATCCAACCGAATAGTATTTATTGCTTAAGGCAAAACACAGAACATTGGTTGAGGCCTTGCCTGTGCAGTTAACCTTATAAACCTTATCTTGTTAATCATGTTCCATAAAGAAATACATGGGTATACACCTTCCAAACATTCTGGTAAGCTTGATGGTATGAACAACTTTACTTATAAATTGCTCTGGTTTTACTCTCTATCAGTTATCTGTTGTTGTTGCTTTAATCTTTCTATGGTTTTATAGTTTCGGTGGGGAGTTATGTTTCTCGCTGGGACTGTGTGTCTCACCTCGCTGGTTTATAACCCTTTTTAGGTGTTCGAGCTAGACGTGGTGGTGGTCGCGGAGTTGCGTCCGAGCAGCAAGATGAGCAGTAGAAGGCAAGCGATGGACATGCTGTTGTTTTGGTCATTTTGTAGTAGAGCTAGAGTCATCCATGTACTCTCAGGTCCTTGGAGGCATTTTGACGTTGTTTCACGATGTATAGCTGATGATGTTTTGTATATCCTACTGCTGGCCGGATGTGGGTCGTGATGTATGTAATAACAGGTGATGAACTCATGTGATGACTGAACAGTTGATCTCTGAAGCTGTGGACACTACCAAGATCTTGTAAATGTTTATGTAACCTATTTCTTTGTAGGATGAGGACCTAAATGTAATAGTTTCTCAGTTACTCCACGTTCTGCAATTGGTTTTAATTAACTCGTGTTTTTGGTAATTTTGTGGTTTATGGTGTTTTCTGCACGTTTTCGTGTAACACCTCACTGTCTGTGTGATAGCGGGATGTGTTGCTACACAGGTAGTGATGGGTTCACATTGCAAAGAGTTGTATCAACTCATGGCTCTATCAGCAAGAAAGTATTTGAAAAGACAGAGTCTGATGGCATCATCTGTGACTCCATTTTTCTTTGTCATATCACATAGATCCATAAACCTCAGAAGATGTTCTTGACTATCTACTCCTTGCTTACCATAGAAAGGGCTATTCTAAAGCAGCGTAACCCAATGTGCCCTGATCTCAAAATTGAAAGCATTGAGGGGAGGAGGTTGTACTGGGTGGTGAACATCAGCAGCTTTAGGGATTGAGAATTCTCAAAGGTCTTTTTGTAACTCAGCTTGTTGAGCCACTGCTTGAGCTGCTTGGATTTCTTCTTGAACTGCAGCTCGGGCTTCTTGCATAAGACTTTCTCTTTGTGCATTAAGGGCTTTAGCTACCCTTTGGGAAATTTCCTCCTCTTGTGCCATCCTAGATTGGTTCTCTCTACCCTGATGACAAAAGGTTCTTTCTATCTTAGGGTCAAAGCTAGCAGCAAGGCCAGAACTATTAGAGTGGTTCATGCACTAGTCTTTGGGGGTACCTAGGATGGAAAGATCTTTCAGAAGTAAGATGGACGGAGTAGAGTCAAATTCAAGTAGATGCTCGATTGTAACAAAATTAAAAGCAAAATCCTAAATTAGCCTTAATAGAACTAGATTCAACTAAATGATTTTGTTGTCCCCGGCAAAGACGCTAGAATTTGATGTGGTTCTTACTGCACTAACAAACTCACTCAGGGCTGAAATTACTGCACTAACAAACCCACTCAGGGCTGAAATCCCCGAGTTTTACCAAAATCTTGTACAATAATATCACCCACAAGAGGACGCGTCTTATCACAGTATAGTTGAGGATCGAATCCCAAGGGACAACATTTTTAAGAATCTTTTACTAGTCGAATCTAGTTGAATGAAGACTAATATTGAGAACAGAGGTTGGTTTGAGTTTAATTAAACTAAATGCAAGGAAAGTAAAGAGCATGATTAAAAGTTGATTGAAGATTAATAATAGGAATTGTTGGGATGGACCCGGGATTCACCACTACTACACATCCAAACACATCCAAACACAAACATCTAGGCTAGATATAACCATCTAAATAGAGATGCTGCAAATGCTCTGTTAGGATGTTTAGGTTCACATAAGCATCACCTTAGGCATCAGATGTCTCGTCGCCATCCATATCACACACTTACGGCTCTAAAGATATAGATATCCAAATGAAGTTGTGGCCCCCCATACGAGAATTAGGCACACAGAAGTGTCACCGTGGGCTAGATGTCTCGTCCCCTCATGGATCACACACTTACGACTTCAGGGAATCCCATTAGAAGTTCTCATCAGGGAGTCAACCGTGTTAATCAACATTCAAAACCTACGTATTTAAGTTCTCACAACATAGGAATGAAATAGATCATGCAAGTAGGTGATCAATCCACAAGTACACATCAAACGATTAACAACAAAATGAAAAGTTATATACAAGCCATGGAATGTTTAATAATTGGACATGTAAGCACATGGAGCGGGGCAAGTCCCCACACCCTAGAAAAAGGAAACTACTCGCTCATGGTGAGAGAAATAAAAAGAATAAGAGAGAGGGAAGATTCCACCTTGAGCATGGTGAAGAAGATGATCACAACTCGGTGGAGAGACGGTCTTCTACACAACATCGGGGCAAATCTAGACGAGGAGGGAAGAACACCATGGAAGATGGGGCAGATCTTCTCTCTCCACCTTCTCTCTCTTCTCATAGTCCTTGCTCACAGTAGGAGGAACAACTCGTGGACATGATGGCGATGTAGGAACAACGTAGATGCAACAGATCTAGATCTGGATCTAGATTTTGATCTAGATCTTGATGGAGTGGCTTGTAGATCTGGGTTTTCGCCTCAGATCTAGATGAACGAGGGTGTAAGACCACCACAGAGGCAGGCTCTTGACTGTAGATATTGTCTCCTTAGGCTTAGGACAGACATATAGCCTAACGACGTATGGAGAGGATGTTTTAAGTGAGGGGGTCGGGTCCTATTTATAGGAGTGGCTGGGCAGGTGCCACGGTCGTGGATCTGTCTCACAGACCGCAGTTGCAGTTATTTGATTGATACCACAGTTGCAGTTCTTTGCCCTACTGGTCACGGTTCTTCGTGGCTTATGGTCATGGTTCTTCTTCCATTTATCGCGGTTCTTCATCCATTGATCACAGTTTCTCCAAGTACTACTCGCGGTCTTCCTATGGTGACTTAGTCGCAGTTTCTTGCTCTACAAGTTGCAGTTCGGGTGCTACAGGTCGTAGTTGTTCTTCACAGGATGTGGGCATGGATTTGCTAGCCTTGGTCACAATTGTAGATGCAATGGTCATGGCATGGAGGAAAGCAGAGCCGGGGGTGTTGGTGATAAGAAGCCCCGATCGTGAATAGTGTAACCGCGGAGGTGGGGTTGCAACTAGTTTAAGAAGTGGAGTTTGCGACCGAGATGGTGGCGTTGATCGCTGACGATAGAGATGGAGGTGCAGAGGTGAACGAACTGGCGTCGTGGTGGCAGTGGCATTGTGGGCAGAGGACGGACAGCGGGGAAGATGGAGGTGAGGTTAGACAAGTGTGTGCAGTGTGAGGGAGAGAAGACCGCGATCGCGGCGTTGAATGGAGGTCGTGGTCTTGAGTAGTTGACGTCGTGGTGTGGAGATAGGAGGAGGTTGCAGTCTTGAGGGTGTAGGTCACAATTTAGCAAATAGAGGAGTGCAGAGTCACGGTCCTATGGGAGATAACTGTGATTGCGGTTGAGGAAAAGTGTGGGAGGGGACTGCGGTTGTTAGGGTTAGAGGGGAAGAAAGTGGTTAAAGTCAGCCGAGGCCCAAGGGGAAATGTGGGTGCCCACGTTTAGAGAAGATTGGTATTTTTGGGCCCGAATTGGGAACTTGGACTTAATTGGACCTGCATAAATGGGTGCAAAAACCCCAATTAAATCAAGATAAATCTTTTAAGATGAGTGGAAATGTATATAGAGAGATTAAGGCAATAAAAGCATATAATCCGAGAAAAACTAGGCCCAACATGGCGACTGAACCTGGATAAATATGCACTCATCAACTACCTTGAAGATCTTCTCTTCACAAAGATCAAAGACTATGGCTCACAATGGTGGTATCTAAGTGAATAAATATCTCTTCTCTCTTCTTCCTTCTTCTTGGCCTAGGTTTTGGGTTTTCTTTTCTTGTGCTCCCTTTTGACCTTGACATTTTCTTCTCTTCTTGAGGTGATATTGTGGATGAGTTGTTGATCAAATTTGGAGATCTTCTTCTTCTTTGGAGCTCTTAGCTTTTAGAGCTTGATCTTCAATCTAAGGTGGGTTATACAAATTTTCCCTCTACTATTATGTGCACCAGCTTGACACTTGCATGTTGTTGTTCTAGTCTATAAAACATGGATTATAGTTGCTAGATGTTGTTCTTATGATTTAGTTTTATGACTCTATAGTATTCTTGTATAGATTACTCTCTTTCTTGAACCCTAATTTCATGTATACAATTTTGAGTAAAGGAGGAGTATTGATTCTTACATGCAATCTGATCCTCTGTGTTATCATAATAACTATGTAATGTAGGAAGCTTTGATCTTGATTTTCATGAAAGTGATGTTTGACATTCCTTCTATATCATGATTTCCCTTAAGTACTTTGGTGCCACCTAATTTAGGGTTTTCATTCCCAACCTTATGTGGATCCTTCTCCTTGATGATGTTTGGTTTATTTGATATTATCATCTGTTTTGGTTATGGTCCATTCCTATTTTGGAGATGGGTAAGTGTTGTTGAGGTAGCTTGACCCTAACGATCGCTATACTCATTTTTCTCCTATGGCCTTTACACATCACATGTTTGTTGCGGTCAATACTTTTGAGTGTTGTCATGGGTGTTACACCTTATTGTGATGCTTGGGGTTGTTACACTCTATGTGTCATTTTGAGGCTCTACTCTTTTGTTCTTTTTTCTATCGATACACCTTAGTTGAGTTGGTTATGTGTGCTATGAGAAGTGTTGCGGAAGCTAGAATAGCTGACCCCACACACCCCTAATCATTGTGCTTAGTACCCTTGCTATTCATTATGCCCTTGTGCTTGTTTTGGACGATACACATATAAAGTGTGGTTGCAACGCTAGTTGGCTTTGGTTTGGTCACAATGCCTAATAAGACTACATTGGTTGCTCTACCCTTGAGTTGATTATATTGATACCACATTAATCTTGATTGATGGTTGCTACACTTGTGCTACCAGTCGCATCACTTTGTTGTGATGGTCTGGTCACGACGCCTTGCTATGATGGTCTGATCACAATGCCTCATTGTGATGGTTTGGTCACAATGCCTTGCTTCGATTGTAACGGATGCCCTGATTGATTTTGGCTAAGGCATGGATGAAGTGATGTAAAGTTGGTCGCTACACAAGGTTGTTGACTTATGGTTGCGTTTGATACACATATGGTGCATATGTTTCGGTCCCAATAGGTACCTTTGGTAACGGTTGCTACCCTTATCTATGGTAATAGCTATTACACTAAGGTCCATGGTGTCTCTACATGCGTAAGTAAGGATGATGGTCATTACACAAGAATCAGTGATGATTTATAATATATATATATATATATATATATATATATATATATATATATATTACTAAATACATAATTATTCTTACATGTCTATCATCATAATTCTAAATCCTAATGTGCTCCAAGAAAGTTGGAATTGATGTATCTATGGTTTGGTGGTGATTATTGTGTTGAATACCCTAATCGGCTTTCGAGAAACCCTAAACCCTAATGTCAAGGGCATGATATACATGTTTATTTACTTGAATTGATTTACATGTGATTATATTATCTCTCTCCTACCTATGTATTTCTAACCTTGTAGGTTGAATGAATGTCATAGCTTGTGAATGCTATGGTTGTAATCATATTATACAGGGTGATGGATATAAGCCCTTATGAGACATGTTAAGATCATAATGATGTGATGGGACGTATGACCTGATAGAGGCTTAATGCCTAGTACAAGTTGGTATCCTCCAGTGATGTGATGCAGGATTTATATCCCATAGTAGTGCAATTATGGTTATAGCCTTGTATGGCACTGTGATAATGTTGATGGACTTGTATTGGCAGTAGTTTCATGTGATCATGTGACAACCTTGCAGGTTGAATGAATGTCATAGCTTGTGAATGCTATGGTTGTAATCATATTATACAGGGTGATGGATATAAGCCCTGATGAGACATGTTAAGATCATAATGATGTGATGGGCCGTATGACCTGATAGAGGCTTAATGCCTAGTACAAGTTGGTATCCTCCAGTGATGTGATGCAGGATTTATATCCCATGGTAGTGCAATTATGGTTATAGCCTTGTATGGCACTGTGATAATGTTGATGGACTTGTATTGGCAGTAGTTTCATGTGATCATGTGACAAGGTCACACCTTACATGTTTTATATCTTCTAAATTTGTTATACGATTATGCTTGCTAAGATTGGACTAGAGTTTTGTGTGTCCACTTGTGTGATGAAGCCTTAATTCACCCAATTGGCATAACTAATAAAGTGAAACTTGAATCATGTAGTTGCCATGTGCCATAGATCCATTCTAGTGTCAGTTTTATTATTGGATGGTGAAATGAGTAACTCCTATAGGAAACTTAGAGCGCATATTTTTGAATATGTGAGGGTGCAAGTCGAGTAACTCATTGCATCTATAATTATATGTTTGGAGGATGACTGTTGTCATGCCCCGATGTTTGTGATATTGATATATTTGAGAATGGTAGCAGTGCAACTGCATCATGCCATTTAGAATGGCCATGTGTAAGCCCATTCTCTAGCGTCATGACATGTACCAAGGCGGGCTAGGATTTTTATCAGGATGGCCATGACTGAGTCGATCCTTTAGCTTGACTATATGTCATTGTTTGTAGTTGACTAATATGTCTTTGTTGTATCTCTCTTGTACTGACCAAGAGGTGTTGGAGAGGTCATGGATTCCAGATCATCCATAGACCTTATATGGCACCGATTTCTATCATAGTGGTTTGTTGGATTTGAGTGGCAGGACTCAAATCCTCAAGGTGTTAATAAAATATGTAACACAGTCGTGTAGTATATTGGTATAGGGCTAAACACGAATAACATCAGTTGACCCCTTGCCTTATCTTTGTGCTGATTTCTTGAATTATAATGCGGTAAGAGAAATCAATTGTTACACATGTTCTTCATATTCCTTCTAAAAGTTTAAATTGTTCTACCGTTCAGTAGTAGCTTCCTAAATTTCTTAATATGTAGTATTAGTTTAATGCTTATTGTTTAGCTGAATCTGCTCAACCTAATATTTATGTTATCTACCTACTTTAGTTTGTATGTGCTTATAATAGATGTTGGTGGAGAGTTATATATCTCGCTGGGGCATTTAGTTTCACTCCATTGGTTTCCACATCTTTTAGGTGGTTGTGCACGATGAGGTAACGATCGTGTGTTTTGAGACTGACAATAAGAGAAGATGTAGTTGTTGGATCATAGATATGCAACTAGTGTCTAGTAATAGAGTCATATGTGTTGTCCCTGTACTCTCAGGTCCTTGGGGTTTTTTGTAGATGTCATACATCGGTTCGAGCTTTTGGCAGTATGGCATGGTGGTTCCGACATGGTTTGTATACATGAACATGTTATCATATGTAATAGGTTTTGGCTAGCTCGTCGATGAATAATGATATGTAATATCTTTTAGCATGAATGAAATACAAGTGACACACGTTTTATGGCCTTACATATGATGTGTGCAGCCTGAAACGTTGTTATGTAATCGATTTTAAATTAACTTGTTTCGTGGTAATGTGGTTATTAGTGATAATTCTGTGCTTTGTTTTGAGTGATCTCACTTTATATGGAAATGGGTTTCACAACCATGATCCTCCATCTAAAGTAGTGGCTAGATCTTTATTGTTAGAGACCTATCCTTCTGGATCTAACCTCAACAAACTCCTTCACTTTCTAGATATGTGCTTAATGTTGAATGAGTGTGAAACAATGAGGCTTCAAACCAATTACATAACTATCAGATGCCTGACTCCATCTATCAACGCTCCTCTTTACAATGTTCTTTGAGTAGATAAGTTTACCTTCTACTAACGCTATATCCATTTTGCATAGATTAACATGAGTTCCATTATTGCTTGGTTTGAATATGTAACACCCCAAATTCTATAGAAGAAGCATAAACAACCATTCATTTCTTTTTGTTTTTGGGAATGTCACAACCATGACATGCATTACAATAATAAGAGAAATAAATCAACACAAACTAGTGTATAAAATATATTCTCATAAATTCTTAGGAAGGAAACTACATACCACGAGTTCTATAGAAGATATCTACTACATCATACATTATTTCTAATATAACCTCTAGGACTGCGTAAATGGAGCCCCACCAAGCAATCCTCCTTATTGTGTGCTTACAACTCTGACTTGGGTCTTCTTCCAGAACATATAATCTATGGACGGCTTGTCCCCAAGCACGTAAAATGGAAACCTAGGATAAGTAGCATTATATTATAGTAACAAAAAGAAAATATTTGCATTACTAAAATTGGAAATATGCAACTAAAGTACACATCTTTTATCGATCTGTGGCCACTGCTATACAATAAGTCCTCTTCTGTGGCACTGTGTGCCTTATATGGTGCCACACACCTTCTGTTGGCACATATGCTCTCTGTTGTCACCAAAGTGTCATCTATGGTGTAACACACCCTCTGTTGAATGAAATGCCTTCTGGTAACAATGATGTGTCTTATATGGTACAAAGTGCCTTCTGTGGTGCAATGCACCTTCCGTGGCATAAATGTCTTCTGATTAGTGTACCACAATACTTCTATTATGTGAGGACTTATTATATAGTATCTATGTTCTGGTGTCATTAACTGATTTGTTTTGTTCTTTTTCTATTTATGATTATGATTCTGATTATAATCTAATTTTGTATCTATTATGATTTTATATCTCAACTAACTGAGACAAATTCTAAAGTACATATCCTATTTTAGCATTCTAAATTCTAAATTCTATTCTGACTTTTTATGAGAAATCTAAATTCTGGTATAGAAATAAAGAACTAAAAGTTGGAGGTACATTCTAATATTTCCATTCTAACTTTCTAAATTCTAACAATTCTATTGTGAATTCTAAGACTCAATTTGTAAAGAAATATGATAAATCTGAATTCTGGATTATGTATGTGCTTTTGATATTCTAGTAGAGATTCTAAAGTCTAAGTTCTAAATGAAAACAAGGAATTCAGATATGAAAACAAAATTTAAGCATTATATTTTGTGTTCTACTAGCTCACATGCTAATTTCTAACAATTATGTAAGCATTAATAACTTCAAATCGATACTTTACAAGATCTAGGCACAAACTATCTGAGGCGGTAATTCTACTATTCTATAAGGAAAATATTCTCCATATGAACCTTAAACTACATGTCTAATAGATTATTCTGAACATGATACTTAGACTTCCAGTCTAACATAATGGCCAACTTACTTGTGGCAAGCCAAGTCTTATCCAAAAATGCTACCTCAACTCCCTCTTCTAACCTTCTCCTAAAAACCAAATGTTCTATCAGTTTTCATGTCTCCTCTTAGCATCAAGACTTCTAGGGTTATCGATGTTCTCAATTAGGGTTTTCTAGGTACATTCATTTGACTATCAAGTGAAGTCTACGATCATACATATGATATAATGTCGTGGTGGTTACTAGGATGTATTCTCTTATCCTCTGCAATGAATGAGTTGTATGACTTAGGGCTAGGGTTTTTGTTACATTCATATCTCTTTGTCTAACTTCATTGACCCTACCCTTTCAACTTTGGTTTAGGGTTTGCTTATACTAACCCTCATATGCATCCATAATGATATTAGGATTAATCTTTGAGTTCTCAATGTAAATGAAAGGTTTCTAATTCAAATCTCATTGATTCTCATATCTGATTCGAATCTCATTGATTCTCCTATACATATAAACATCATCTCTATGTTCTTGTTGCATAACTTCTCCATACTTAGGGTTATCAAAAAAGTAACATTATAGCATCTTAACATCATTATTAAAAATCACTTATCTTCAATCTAGGTGATTCAGATAAATAATTAAGCAATTAGTTCGGGTCATTATCTTCTAAACCCTAAGATATGGCTGGTTAATATTGGTTCATCAAGCATAGTCTTGTGATGTAACTATTATGCATTTACTTGAACATTTGTTACAGTACCATCATTAGGACGAGAATAGGATTATATTGGGCTCAGCGTGCTTTTCTTAGGCTATGATTAAAATCTGATAGTTTTCATATTAACGAGTTATTATCTAGGGATTTCCAAAGCTCTGGTATTTATTGGCCAATCACTCATGAAATAATTAATTAAAAGAAATAAAGAAACAAGCAAGAGCGGCTATGGTTAGGCCCGCACCTCCTCTAGTCCTTTGCGATCTCCGAGTGAAAGGACTGCCCTTGCGTGGCAACGCGAAAAAGGAAAAATGCAGGCTGGTCAGGAAGGTAAACTGCCCGCCCGAAGCTTGCTGTAGCAAACGAGCAAGAGCTCCAGCGGGTCGAGATCCCATGCACAATCTGATGCCAGGTGCGAGATCAACAGACAAAGCGGACAATCGCTTTCGTCGTACAAAGCTAGGTGTTTAGACCCCTTTCTTACTTCTTAGGGTCAAATGTCGACCGTAGTGATGACTGTGACTCACTGGGAACCAACAGAAAATAGGGGAACAATGACAGGTTTTAAGTGAGGAAGAAGAAGGGAACTGTCCCCTGAAACCTTCACGAGACCAAACTGGATTCGAAGCACAGTCGGCGCGTCAAAACCAAGTAAAACCATGACCATCAACCTCAGACTAATTATGAGCAGGTGAAGAGGGGCTCTCAATAATTACCTCAAATGAGTCCCGCGGGTTTGCAACAGCTGTGAATCTGTGATAGGTATCCTTTAGTTCCATCATCTACTTTCCACGATCCATGCTCAACCAGATACCTCCGTCACCGAGACTCCACACGGCCGCGAAGAAGGTTCGTCTAGGGGTCGACTTAGGGCAAGTTTGGTTAGGGATTCTTATTAGTGAAATGCTGCATTCTCAAAATCCCGCAATGTAAAATTTTATTTTTAGTTTGTTGGATTTTATAATTGTGTGATTTATTTTTTTCGTATCTACTATCTTTCCCATAATGGATTTTGACGTCCGGGAGAATTTTGATGGAGACTAAAATATAGGATTCTTATTATGTGTAAAAATTTCGGGATTAGCCCCATTTTTCTAATCCTGCAAATCAAATATAAAATTTGTTCTAGAATCCAAAATACAATCTAATATGGCAAAATATAGGTAACCAAACATGTTTAGTGGATCTCAAACCGAACAAAGACCAAGTTTCAGTTGGTAATGTTCTGGAGGTGGCGTCAAAAGGAGAACAATGTTGAGTACCGACGATGGGAGATGAAGTGAGTCAGGAATAATCAAAGCCGAACAAGTTAAGTTGAAGGGTGGGAGGCGATGAAATGAAAGCTTTTCCAATGCCCAGAGACACAAGGAAATCTTGCGGAACATTGTCTGTATCAAGGTACGATAGAAGGCTTGGCATCACTTTTGGGTATTCTCAGATGAGTGCAAACCAGGGATTATTTAGGGGTTTATAAGGTGTTCATTCCTATGCCGAAGCCAACGAAGAAATCTTTTTCCAAAATAATTAAACTATTCGCGAGGTAATCATGATTTTATCATGGTATACTGGAAGCGAGACTCTAAAATGGCTAGAAGTGGAAGACAGAGACGGACGGCTGTGATTAAAATGCTTGACTGGCGTCCTCATCCAACGCCCCTTATTAATAGCTATTCAAAAGAAAATCCGAAAAAAAATCCGAGAAAATAGGGAATAAGCAATTTCTTTGTCATTCATCATCATGATCATCATTAACTAAGCTTCAATTTCAACTATGTTGCGATCGGCTACATGTATCTTTATTTTCCATTCAGCTCTATCATGGGTCATATTCTGGTTGAGATGTAGAGATTTAGAATCTCTCTTTATAAGTTCTTCTCATGTTAATTTAGACATTCTTCTTCTTCTATTAACTGTGCTTGCCTCAATAGTATCGCTTCGTATAGGCGCATTAGTCGGTCAGTGTTGCACATGTCCATACCATCTGAGTTAGCCCTCCCACAACTTGTCCCCAATACTTGCCACCCCCACTTTATTCTTGATATAGTCATTTCTCAAACGATCTTTTCTTGTCTTCTTGATATAGTCGGTCAGTGTTGTAAATTATGTTACTTAAAGGCATCCTTTATTGGTATTTTCATGCTGACGCCCTTGATCCGAGTGAGTTTAAGGTTTCCAGCTTGAAAAATGAGAGGGGTACCTTTGGGAGCGCGGACACATTTGGAAGATATAGTTTTTCTATGATTGGTTACAAAGTATAATTGTATGAAACCTAAATCGAGTCAACTTGAAATTTCAAGTGTTTGACAAATGTGATAGTCTTGGCCTTGTTCGCAATTGATTTTACTGCTGAGGTAATACTTAGAACAATTCAATCACCCCAACGGTATGGCTGGTTTCAGCACCATCTATGTTACGTGTAGGCAATATACTAAACCCGTTAAGCTATCTTCACTCCTATTTGTGTATTAAAAACATTAGATGCAGGATGTCTCTGTTGATAGAAGGGGGGACACTTAATTGCCCAGGCAGCCTGACGGAGATGTTTTGAAGCAGCGTAAATCATGAGCTTCTGATATAGCGGCTGATACTAAGTACGCATCCTATAGACAGATTGCGCTGGGGCGACGTTATAAGGATTTCCTTCGTCAAGTAAAAATGACAGAGCAGTCCAATAACAAAGTCAAGATGGCCGAGTTGGTCTAAGGCGCCAGTTTCAGGTACTGGTCCGAAAGGGCATGGGTTCGAATCCCATTCTTGACAATCTAAGTTGAATATTTAACTTACAGACAAAAAGCTGTGCCCGATAAGATAAAGGTCTGCAAAAGATAAAGGTTTGGAATGGGTCTGTGGTGTTATGAGCTGTATCCATGGATAATTTTAGTTCGGTTCATTCTAACAGGCTCTATTCATCTATTGGTTGATAGGCAACAAAAGAATGTAAAATCCTAGAAAAGATGAAAACCTTTTTGTGAAATTTGTTTTCTTGTGATTACCCCTACGTACTGTTTAGTCTCGATCATTGCCAATAATTTGATGTCCTAAGCTGCATTTTCAAACAAGCTGCTGCTGTTCCTCCAGCCGTGAGGTTCCAAAGTTTTCTAAAAGAGTTTAGAGGCGATGCGTCCGTTTGTCCGAAATTTGTTTATTTAAGTCTGTCATCACAGATGGGTTATTGAGAAGTCACATTTGCAAATATTAATTTGATGTTTGCGAAGGTCACACTATCTGAAAATCGAGCTCTGAAGGTGTACATTATGGAAATTGCTAAGTTCGATGGTCGACATAGTCCAAATCGGTGGACCTAAAATAGATTTAAGCAAATCTTTTGCACGTGGAACGCATGCTACCGGGATTGACATAACACTCTTGTCATACACTACAATGTACAAAAAGGGATTTTTCTCGTTAAGTATTTTGTTCTTCCTCCTTCACAGTATGGACATAGGTCAACTATTTGGAACCTTATTATTAGACCATGGCTCAGTTTCAACTAGCAATATTGAAAATGAACTTTTTCATGGAGTAAGGTGCCACATACTCTTAAGACTCTATTCTTACATACATAAGCCAATATTTACCAGGTGCATTATGCTTCCCAAAAAAGTCAGAAATAAGTTTGACACCATTCGAGGCAACATCCTCTCAGGAAATTAAGACACACACCTTGCCAAATGGTTAGATATTTACAAAGCTAAGGTATGAGGAGGATGTGCTATTATAATCCCAGGAGGTTGTCCTTTGTAACAACTTGATTTCTAAGTAACATGCTAGATATTATCTTTCCCATGACCCAAATTAGACCCATCATAGAGGACATAATTGCATCTAGTGAACTATATGTCAATTTGAACCCATTCATGGAGAATAATAATGTATCGAAAAATTGTAAATTGACTAGACATATATTTCATTCATTTCTCGCAAAAATTTCTCTGATCTACACAATGGCAAATAAACACATACAAAGTTTATTGAATTTAACTTCAAATAGAAAGATACATTTTGATTGTCTAGAAAGGACTATGAGTGGTTTTGTATATTAGTTGATGTTAAATTGAGGATCCAAGTTTTCATTTATGTTCTTTAGATATTACATTAGTTATGAAGTTTTAAGTTTAGACATCGCTCGAGTAGGTTATTAAATCAACAAAGATAGGCTAAGTATAGTTAATGGTTATATAAATCAAGAGAGGTGATTAAGGATTTATCTATCAATATGTAACGATTCTAACATAGTGATGGACTCATATTCAAACACAATTAGATTGAGGTTTTTGAATTTTAGTGAGATTTTAGAGAATATTTTTTTTCTATTAATAGTACCGATATTTTTGAGAAAAATTGAGTATTTTTATTTTCTTATCGAACTGATGTTTTGGCAGTGATATTTTTGGAGGATACAAGTAACATATGAAAAGATTTTCCACAAAATATGTTAAGTCACTTGAATATTATTAGTAATATAAAGAAATTGTGGAAGGTAGTAAGATCTTGAGATTGTTATTTGTGGAAAACTTTAGATAAATACAATTAATTATTTGTTTGGGATTGGATAATATGTAAATAACTTAATGCATATAGAAGTAGAAAAGGATCAATAGAGTGGTTATGCCACATTTAGAAAATGAAGATGAGTATGTGATGATACAGTCAAGTCAGTTCTAAAGAAAAAGAGAAACATCAGAGTCTCTGCCACATTTATGAGGGAAAACAAGATAAGTCACAAAAAGTGTGCGGGGGCTTAGATGGATAAGGCATGGAGGTCAAACCAAAGAAAAGGATAAGACATAATATTTCACATGGGAAAGGTGTTAGGAACCTCTATGATGCCCAAACTAAGTATTTCCAACAACAATGAGGTTAAATGAGATTTTACTTTTGAAATTTAGGCTTTCATGAACAAAACAAAAATAAAAGAAAATAAATATATACTCACATGATAACAACATAAAAGAGAAGGGTTAGTACAATGATAAAGTATATATGATCATCAATGTTGGATGCTCATATCACCATGCACACTTAGGCATTAGGAAGAAGAGGGGGAAGAGATTTGCATTATTGATACCCAATCCTAACTAGCTTGGACATGGTGTGAAGTGAAATGTGATCATTTTCCTTCATTTTTTACCAAGGGATTTTGATTGGATCCAAAAAAGTGCCTCATTCTGGGGCTTTGAAGGTTATAGATGGAGGTCTAGGTGTTTGGGGAGGTGGCTAGTTGTCAACGTTAGGGGAAAAGGTATCTTTTCTACTCTTGTGGGGGTAGATATTCTAAATAAATGACAACTGTTAGGTTTTACAGATTGAGAGATACACTATAGAAGCAAGATAAATTCTATGCAAATCACAGTTGTAGCAATTTATTTAGAAAGAGGGATATGGAGTATACATTGTTACAGAGTAGATCTAATGACATCCCTTGTCATTTATGGTGATGTCTGGTAGGTATTGATGACATCCTCCTAATGCAGTCACTTGGCATGCATCTCTAGGTAGTACATAAGGACTATGGAAGATTACATGTTGTATTTCTTAAGCCGTTAAGATGGAGCATCTTCTCTTGGAAACATGCTGGTGTTTCTTGATCTCGTTCTCTCTCCCTTGTGTGTAATGACATCTAGGGGTTCTCATGTGTCAAGACATGTTCATAGAACCCTCACTATCATGCTCCCATAAATAGGGGAGACATAGAATATGTTTTAAGTAAGAAATTGAGAATCAAACAATCATGAACTAGACCTATGCATCAAGTCATATGGTTTCTAGTCAATTGGCTAGATAGGTTGGACATATCAATACATTCTAGAAATTAAATTCATTATGTAGCCAATCAAATAACAATATTAGTGACCAACTATTATCCATTCAATCATCTGGTAACTCTAGCCAAAAGTTTATTGGTTAGTTAATTAATATCTATTTAGTCATCTGACTCATCAGTAAGCCAAATAGTAGACATACAGTCAATAAACCACACCTTCTAGATGACCATCTAGGTATCTGGGCATTCTAATGTTGGTCCAATTGACTAACCAAACCTTTTAGTAACCAATTTAATTTTGAACATTTCCATTCATGTTCATAAATATACTCATCTTCAATGTTAATCTTGTGCGTGTGACCGTATAGCTTCCATAATATCCTTGGCACCAGATATTGGTAATCATATTATGACTTCACAAGCAATGAGAGATACCTAACAACACATTAACACCATATGAGTAATTTGATAAGTTGAAGAAGAACTTCAACTTGTGTGGCTAGTGTTACCATGAACATATTATTCCTTTGTATTCAATCCAATTTGATATGAGGCATGGAATCATCATCCTATTAATGTTTAATTTACATTTCTAGATCCAAAGTAGGCTAATGAGATATAAATGAGTTTGATACCAAATATTGGCTCACAAGAAAATGGCCATAAATTTTATAGGCTTACTCATCAAGTGGTCCGGACATCACTTCAATAGGAGAGACAATTCATGATCGATCCTCCTGTTCTTCCAAAATGTGGACCAGTGAGTCAAGGGCCAATATCCATATTTCTAATATCCATGCTTGTTTAAAATGATAAATAATTATTAATAACCGCAAAAGAGATATTATTTACAAAAGGGGAGATCATGTTCCTGAGAGAGAGTTTACAATATGCTTGAATCCTGGGAAAGACTAACATATTATTAAAACTAGAGACCAAAATGAAACCATCGAAAAATCTTCTTGGTTTTCTTCTTATAGTATTATTTTTTCTTACAAAGTAATCTAATAATACACGTCAACATTCTTAACTTAAAACATTGACAAAAAAATGTGGTTAGCACATACATATGCTTAGTATGTGAATGCAATCAAATTGTGGGCATATAATTGCTAACAACATACATGACAAGTTAAAATTTAATATTTTCAATTGAACAATCTGCACAATTTTCATTATGTTTCAACTCATAAGCTTTCTAACTTACTTGGTGAACTAAGAACTGATTTATGAATGGATATCAAATTGTATGTCTTGCCATCAAGCTTGTCGGTGTGTATTGTAATGTTGGACTCTTTCATCACACTTCATATTATTTTCTAGAATACCCTCTTGGTGATTTTAATTAATCATAAGTAGGGAGTGGATTTCTCTAAAAACACTTCTGAGATATCAATTATTATATGTCATTGTTATGCTTTAGTGGTACACATGGCCTTATAATTTTTAGGGAATAAAAGCACTCAAGGCATTCATCATTAAGAAAACTCGAGAATCTAAAAAGTATGATAGAAGCTATAATTGATAATTTAATCCATGTACCTTATCTTGAAGGGCAAGTGATGTTTGCATAAATTAATCTATGAAAATCAAAATTTAGCACCTTAGTTTTACAAACTTCTCAAAAAACCTTAACTAGGACATTGAGGTCTGATTTGAGGTTTCATTTTATCAATTAGGGTGTTGATTCCATGGATCCTTAGTTTATGGATAGAAACCCCAAAATATTTATGTCTATTCCTATATTACATAACCCTCATAATTCAGGAAGCACATTAAGGATGTCACAATTTGGTCATCAGATGAGATTTTATAGTTATCAAGCTAGGGCTTCACATTTAGAACTTCAAATTCGGTAACTAAGCATAGATTACATGTTTCATCATACTTGAATTAATTTATGGTGACATATCAAGAAAAGTGGTTAGATCTAACTTTGGGATTCAATATATGATTCAACATATTATATTTACTAATTTCATTGGATCTAGGACCATATAATCATAGGCACCTTGATTAGTTTATTAAATTTAAACTCAAAACGTTTATAGTAGATGATATTTAGGGATATTAGGAAACTAGGACTGGAAATATCCTATGCAACTACTTTCATTGGATACCTCATATATTTTTTGATAAATTGACTACTTATTGGCAATGATTAGATACTCCTATCATTTATAATAGGTCTTATGTGTTGTACCTTGAATGAGATGAATTGGGCTGTCAGATTCTTGACTAATGGACGAGGATGTGCTTCTTGATTGTCCTATCTCTTTTTGATCCTTTTGGTATTGAGCCTAGCCACTGGTTGGGCCACATCTAGTTTTCTGGTTGGGTTGTACCCACATCACACCCACTTGTGCTCACGCTTGCTTGCCCCCCATTACTGCCTCGTGTGGAGTGAGTCCTTCTTCCCCTATTTTTCCATAGAAACAAGGTTTTGGGGTGCTTTTGCATTAATGGACACATCATCTTCTTAAGCGGATTGAGAGGAGTGGGGAAGTAGTGGGAGTCCACCTTTTCCCCATTCATTCCTTGATGATTCTATCATCAAGGTCTGGTTGCTCTAGGTTCTTATCCCGAAAGTGTTTGTTGTTTCTTCCATTGTTCCATGCCAACGACCGACCACTGATCGTAGATGCCCAAAATTTCTTGTTGTGATTATTAATCTTGAGGTATTAGTGGTAGCTCACAAACTAGAGTATACCCTTGACTCTTAGGTTTGTACTCCTTCACATCTTAGATACATGGTCATTGGAAAAAGAAATTAATTATATAGAGGCCAAAGGGGAAGACATTCCACACCAAAGGGTGCGTGGTTGAGTCCCTTATTGCTAGGTGTTGTTTCTCCAATGTTGTAGTGGGATGCTAAAAAATTAGATAAATTGAAAAAAAAATGAGAGAGAAAGAATGGGAGATGGGGAGTTGGGAGAGACGAAGTAGGTATAGAGAATGGCTCTAGGAGAGAGAAAAAAATTATTTTGCTAATAAATTTTGAATCGTAATGTATTTTTTATGAAATAAATATTGTCACACTCCTTACAAAAAAATGTTACAACAAGATCAATTTTGACATTTGTTTTAAATAGACTATATAATTTAAAATACGAGAGATAGTGTTGTTTGAAGAAGACAAAAAAAATGAGAGTGAAATTTATTTTTCTTATAACTTTTAATCTTTTGACAAAATAAAAAAGTTGTGTTCCTTACAAAAAATACTTTAGAACAAGACCGATATCAATATACTTCTATAAAAAATGACACTAAAATCCTCCTATTCCTCATATTTTCTCTCTCTTAGAAACTGAAATGAACCTAAAATAACAAACAATTGGATCTGAGATAACATCCAATTGGACCTGAGATAACAACAAATTGGGCCTGAGATATCATCCAATTAGCCTTAACATAAGATCCAATTAGACATGAGATAGCATCGAATTGGACTAGATATAATACAAATGGGCCTAAGATAACATCAAAATGGACGACATATGTAACATCCCTAACCTGGGTCATGAACTAACCCTAAGTGTTTTGCTTAATTATGTAATTAGATATTGATGATTATCTTTTGGTATGTAATTAAATCTCCTGAGGAACATATTTTGCCATTTCTGTCCTTTTTAAACAATGTTGTAGTATTGTTTTGTAATACAGGGACCTATGTGCAAATTACCCAATTCGAGGGGTTAAATTGAAATTTATACATGTTACTATGTTCCTTTGATGTTGAGACATCATAAGATTGAATATGGTGAAGTATGATGGATTCTCCAAGCTTGGGCATCAAAATGCAGCTTATGGAGCAATCCTTGTACTTAAAACCCTAATTTTGGTGTAAAATGCAATTTACCCAAAATATGGGGTGCAACTTGTAAAATAGACCTTCTAGAGTATCTTGTATGACCCTTTGCATCATTTAGAGTAATAATAATGAAGGGGGCACTTCATTTGAATAATCATATAATAAGGAACACCTTTGTAATTGAATAACAAAGTTGTAAGTAAGGAGACCCTTATATAAGTGCACCTTAGTGATAAGTTGACCTTCTTTGCCTTTAGTTCTTGGTCTTAGAAGGAGTTTTGCTTTAGAAATAAGGAGAAGGGACGTGCAAAGAAGAAAGGAGGGACCTAGATGAGAAAAGGAGAAGTAAATTGTCCTTATGATGGAAATAACCCCAAAGTATATATGCTCTCTTCCTTTGCAAACAAAGGAATGTTTCCCTTTCTTCCTTCACTTACCCGTTTGCTTAACCAACTAAAAGCAGAGATCTGGAGCAGAGGTGATCGTCCAACTTGTTCTAAGGTAAGAAGAGACCATCATCTTTCTCGGATTCATGGAGAAAGTTGGGTTACAAGGTTGGTTTTATGGTTTTCTTACTTAGCTCTTTCTTTCTAGCCGATCTTTCCCAACCTTTTCTTGGAGAAACACCTTTGGCCAACCTGTGGAGCTCAAGACGCCATTAAAGGCTTTAAAGCTTGGAGCTCTAGGAACAACCTTTGAGGCGGGTTTTATAACTCTAAACCTTTTGCTTTCTTATGCATATCCTTGTTCTTGCAATTAGTAGTTAGTTCTTCTTCTTCCCCACTCTTCCTTGCACTTTTACAAGCAAAACCACGAAGTAACCGACCTGAACCGAGGTTGAAGATGATGGGCATGATTTCCTAGGTAACTTTACCAAATGACCTTGAACCATTTGGTCTAAACAGTTTGCAAGACCGTTTGAAACCAAACGGTTTCACAACCGTTTGATTTCATGCGGTTTGCAAGTCCGTTTAGATTAAAACGGTCTCCAAGACCGTTTGGAAAGTTTGACCAAGTGAAGACCATTTAGAGGTCTGTTGGAAACATTGTGAATTAATCATCTACAAAGAATCATAATCTAATTGCAAACAAATCACAAGTTGAAGGCACTTCAACCCTCTAAATCCTAATCGGGTTCAATTGCTGATTTTAAGGACCAATTGTGTTGAAGTTTGGGTTGAGTGGCCCAAACGGTTTCAAAACCGTTTGGGGATCACCCAAACGGTCTCAAGACCATTTGGTGACCACTCAAGACCGTTTGTAGGTCTAGGGTTAAGATAATTTAATCAATTGAAGGTCCAATCACAATAGGTTGTTGGAATAATTGAAAGTGCTGATTTGTGACTTAATTAGGGTTCAACCCTTATCAAATTGACTTAGATTTTGATGTGACTTTGGGAAAACGGTCTCAAGACCGTTTGGAGGATTTCCAAATGATCCCAAGACCGTTTGGGCCAAGTTGGGGCCCAATTGAGTGGCAATTGATGGGTTCAACTTCAATTAGGCTCATGTTGATCAATGTTGATGGTTAATCAATTACAAACCCTAATTCAATTAGTTCCAACCCAAATTGGCTATCAATTGAGGGCCAATTGATTGTCCAATTGGTTAAGGATAACCATAATTGGTTTAATTAATGAGTGGTTAACATGTATGAGGTCAATTGAGGGGTTCAACATTGAAAACCCTAATCGATTACAAGTGTTGATGTACCTTTTAGGTCCATGCGATTTTGAGTCCAAACGGTCTCAAGACTGTTTGGGCTCAAACGGTTTGAAAACCATTTGAAGGTCATGCGGTTTGGAGCTTATGCGGTTTGAACCCATGCGGTTTGGTCATGCGGTTTGATCAAACAGTTTCAATGTCAACCATGTCCAAACGGTCATCATGATGAAACAGTTTCAAGACCGTTTAAGGGCAAACGGTCTTGAGTGTCATGCGGTCTTGAAGGTCAAAGTTACCAAACGGTCAACTCCTCCATGCGGTTTCAAAACCATTTGGAGGTTGATGTGTGAAACCGTTTGGGGACTTTAGGGTTATGATTACTTAATGCTTTGAAGGTTTAAATGGTTCAATGGTTGTTCAACTTAAACCCTAATCATATCTAAAGACATTAAGGGGTTAAGTAACTAGTAGTTTGAACCATGTTATGATTAAGGGTGAACATTACCAATGTGCCCTTGGAGGGTTCAAGTAAACCAACATCCCTTGATCAAGTAAACCCTAATGACCATAGTGGTGATGACTTGACCTATATTAATCAAGTTGATTTGACCTAATCTAATCTAGAGTGATTTAAACATCATCTAGTAGTGAGAGGAGAGAGAAGGCTCCTAATATGAATAAAAATCAAGTAACACACCTTCAATATGTAAGAATGTACATGATTAGGGTATGATCCATCAAGGTGAGATCATGGAAACCCTAGTTATTATGATTAATGAATCTTAACCTAATTTGAGGGCATCAATGATGATAATTTTCATACATGATGATGCTATGAGCTCAATTCACTATGAAGTGAATAGTACACCCTAATTCTAGGGTAATAACATGTAATATGAATAGTAAACCCTAGTTGAGGGTAATGTGTTGAATTGTATAATAAACCCTAATTCCAGGTTATGCTTTTAAGCATAAATCTTCATGATTAAGTATGAGATGAAGAATCATTATTCCTAATCATAATGAAAGGGATTGGATAACCCTAATTGATGTAAATAAGAGAACCTAGATTTAGTGAAAGCATGAAGGTACAACCCTTGAAATGAAAGATCAATTCTGCTTATAAATTGCTGATCTGGAAATGAATTGTTGTCAATTGAATTAACCATACATGTTCTTATAAGAGAAGGATCATAGCCAGGTAAGGGTTATGATGTCATGTTCATTGAAAGCATGTTATTAGCTTTATGAATGGTGAAATACTATGTTGCCTAGTTAAGTGGAATCATATGAGATTGATAGGCTGTAAGAGCCATGAGTAACATCAAGGTCATGCTAATTAGATGTCTTATGATGAAATGATTAAGAATTGATATTCATATGATAACTGATGTGAGTTAAGCTTGATACATTTAGTATTCTACTTTCATAGTTGTTGTTCTAATAATTAAATGTTTGAGAACATGCTTGATGCTAAAATAATACTGAAATGTACCTATCTAATCTAGTATAACCATACCATGTAGATCCATGATCATAGATCCATCATTGTCAGAAGCTAAATGATGGTGAAATAGGTTTTCCTAAGGGAATTCCTGGATCACATACTTTTGAGTATGTGGGGGAATATGGACGTGAATATCCTTACGTCCTAGTGTAGGAGTTGATGTAGATGTAACTTAATCTATCAACCATTCACTATATGTTTATGCCGGGATGATGTATTACTAATCTCCCGAGGGAATCTTTTATTCCGCATCGATGAGAGATAAACAAGAGATCTTTTGATAGCAAAGAGAGTACAGAATGCCACTGTGACTCTAATAGCGAAGTGCCAGAATACCCTGGTAAGCTATTTTAGCAGAGACACGAGATGTCCTGCATGTTGATCCTCACACTGACTGAGGAAGATGAGGTCATAAGAATCTGGCTCTTTTGATGACCTATGTATGATACCGATGTGACTTAGTAGTGATTGGTTGGAGTATGAGCGGTATACCTCATCTCTGCAGGGCATAATAATGTTTGTAAAATATAATCAGCCGCGTAGCATATCTTCTAGGGTTGAACTACGAGAAACAATGATTGATATTACAGTGTTTATATTAATATCTTGTTCAAGTATCTAGTATACATGTTCTTCATATTCCTTAATGAAGTTGCTTTATTTATTATCAAACCTGCTGTTGAATGATTTAAGTTACTTTGCTTATGTTATTCTTTACTTGCTATAACAAAGCTTCTGGTGGAGAGTTATAACTCTCGCTGGGACAATTGTTCAAATTGTCTCACTACCGTAGGTTTCAACCTTTTAGGTGGACGTCGAGGATGGAGAAACCAATCTGAGGGTGAGCAGTATCAGCAGCAGCAACACCAAGGGCAGTAGTGAATCTCAGGTGGAGATACTGACTGTCAAGTCCTGTAGTTACTTTGTCTTATGTCGTCTATGTACTCTCAAGTCCTAGGAGTCAGTAGGTCTGAGGTTTTTAACTTTAAGCCTCGAGATTTTGTATCTGGATGTATATAATCACTCGAGAGGTGATTTTACAATGATGTAAAAAATTTATCTTGTTTAAATATAAAAGAGTTTTATGCTTGAAGATCTTTGCTTAAAAAGTTTTAAATTCCAGTGATTTTTAGTAATTCACTTCCGCATTAGTTGATCTCATTTTGGCGAATCAGTCGCCACAATTTAGTGGTATCAGAGCTCAAGGTTCACTGAGTCTACAGAGACATAGGACTTAGGATGTCGAGTCTATTCTTAGTGTCTTCCAGTATATCTAATAGTGTCTTCTGCTCCTTAGGAGAAGAAGATAAGTAAGGATGTCTGGACCACACGAGGAGTATGTGGTAGAGAGTAGTGTCGCTGCACCTCGAGAAGGTGCAAGAAACCCAAAAATAGAACAGCCTGTACCTGAGCCACCCATGGAGCCACCTCAGTTTGACCCAGCTGTCCAGACCATGTTCGGGCAGTTTATGACTACCATGATACACATCACAGATAGGATGCCCATTCCTGCACCTAGGGCACCTACCCAGCCTGAAGGATAAGGTATCAGTAAAACGTTCGAATGATTTTGCCGAGTCGGAGCAACCGAATACTTTGGAATGGCTGACCCTGCAGATGCCGACCTGTGGTTGACTGAACTAGAGAAAGCTTTTAGAATCCTGAACATCCCAGAAGCTAAGAAGGTTAGACATGCTGTCTATCTTATCAAGGGGAGTGTTGGTCACTGGTGGACCATGGAAGAGCAGAAGAGGCCTAGTGTGGAGGTTGCGTGGGAAGTCTTCCGACGGGAATTTATCAATAGATATTTCCGTAAGACGTTCCTGGACGAGAAGATCTCTCAGTTCGAGAGGTTAAGGCAAGGTCTGATGAACATTAGCGAATACGAAGCTAAGTTCATGGAGTTGTTGCGGTTTTGTCCGCATATGGCTGCTACAGAAGAAGAGAGGATTAGAAGGTTCGAGAAAGGGTTGAACGCTGAGTTAATTACTCCCGTGTCTGCCCTAGAGAACCGGGAGAGGTTTACTACCTTCTTTGAGTCAGTCTGAAGGATAGAGAGGTCCGTAGCTGAGAAAAGACAAACCCATAAGAGATATCCTCAGTTCCAGGGATCTTCATCTACAGACTTCAAGAAGCCTAGATTTTTTGCAACTACACCTCCACCACCTAGACCTAGTGCTCAGATACAGTGGACACCGAGTAGAGGTAGAGGACGAAGCCTACAACTACAAGGGGCTCACAGTTCAACATCAATGTCAGTCACAGGACCACCAAGACCACAACAACTGGAAAGAAGTTGCTACATATGTGGGAAGGTGGGACATCTGATGAAAGACTGCAGAGCTAGACTAGCAAGTGTAACACAAACACAGAGGCAGAGTCAGTAAGGATCCCAGAGGAGGTAGTTTCAAGGAGCAGCTAGAGGATGTGGACAAGCGTCCCAAGTTGGATCGTCAGCACCGAATCAACCTCAGGCGACAACAAGATTCTATACAATGAACCCACCTGATGCAGTGATCAACCCTCGGGTTGTGGCAGGTCAGATGGAGTTGTTATATTCTGATATGTCTACATCCTGTGTTGTATCTATTTTGATTGAACCGGGTGCTACACACTCCTTTATCACTCGAAGAGTGATTCATAACTACAATATGACAATCAGTCATAGGGCAGATAGCTTGTTGCTTGAGACTCCGTTGAGAGGGTCTACTGTGTTGCAGGAGGTATGCTCTCCCTACATCCTCTTCTTTTCTTATCATCGCATTCAAGTGGATATTATACCACTTGAGATGCAAGGATTTGATATAATCCTTGGGATGGATACCTTGGAAAGGTATAGAGTTGTTTTGGATTATGAATCCAAGCAAGCTGTGTTTGCTGATGAAGGCGACACATGGATCTTTCAAGGAGAAAGAAAGATTCTACCCACCTGTCTTGTATCTGCTATGGTTGCTGAGAAGCTTATGAGGCAAGGATGTTATGCATTCTTAGCCCATGTGGTAGATACTACCATGGAGAGTCCTAACCCTGCTGAAGTTCATGTAGTCAGGGAATTCAAAGATGTATTTCTTGAAGAACTTCCAGGTGTGCCACCGCCTCACGAAATTGATTTTTAAATCAATTTGATCACAGATACACAATCTATAGCACAAACACCATATAGGATGGCGCCTGTCGAGATGGCAGAACTCAAGAAACAACTTCAGGAGTTGCTTGAGAAGGGTTTCATCCGACCGAGCACTTCACCCTGGGGTGCTCCGGTTCCTTTTGTTAAAAATAAAGACGGATCAATACAGTTGTGCATTGATTATAGACAATTAAACAAAGTAAAAATAAAGAATAAGTACCTTCTGCCAAGGATTGATGACCTCTTCGACCAGTTGCGTGGTGCAACAGTCTTCTCAAAGATAGACTTGAGATCGAGATATCATCAACTCCGGATTAAGGATAGTGACATATCCAAGTTTGCCTTCAGGACAAGGTATGGTCACTATGAGTTCAAAATTATGTTGTTTGGACTAACTAATGCACCTGCTACATTTATGGAACTCATGAATAGAATCTTTCGACCTTTCCCCGATCAGTGTGTTGTTGTCTTCATAGATGACATTATGATCTATAGTAGAGATGCTCAGCAGCATGAACAACATCTTTGTCAGGCTCTAACTTTTCTAAGAGAACACAAGCTATACGCTAAGTTTAGCAAGTGTGAGTTCTGGTTGCCAAAAGTATCTTTCCTTGGGCGTGTGATATCTACTTCGGGTATTCGTGTTGACCCTAAAAAGGTAGAATCTATTCTACAGTGGGAGCAGTCGAAGACACCGACGGAGATTCGTAGTTTCTTAGGGTTAGCTGGCTATTACCGTAGGTTCATTAAGAACTTCAGTTCTATAGCCTTACCCTTGACCAAGTTGACCCGGAAGGATGTTCCTTTTATCTGGAGTGATAAGTGCCAGCAATCTTTCCAGCTGTTGAAGGAAAGGTTGACAAGTGCACCCGTACTTGTATTACCTGAGCAAGGTAAGGGATACATGGTTTTCTGTGATGCCTCCAAGAATGGACTCGGATGTGTGTTGATGCAGGATAAACAAGTGATTTCTTTTGCTTCTCGACAACTTAAGAAATATGAGGAGAATTATCTGACACACGATCTGGAGTTAGCTGCCATGGTTCATGCCTTGAAGATATGGAGACACTATCTCTACGGAGAGACATCCCAGATTTTCACTGATCATAAGAACCTTAGGTATATCTTCTCTCAGCATGAACTTAACATGAGGCAACGTCGCTGGATGGAGTTAATCAAGGACTATGATTGTACAATTGATTACCATCTAGGGAAGGCCAATGTGGTTGTAGATGCCTTGAGTAGGAAATCAGAAACATCAACCATGGAAAGGGCACAATCAAACTCTTTAGTATGCTCTAGAAGAGATATGTTTATCTCCTTAAGGCAAGACAATGTACAGTTGAAGGTGTCATTGTTAGCCGGGTTGTTAGTTGAGATGCATATAAAACCTACCCTAAGAGAACAGATCAAGGAGGCACAACAAGTTGATGTTGTAGTTCAACAGATCATATCATAGTATGGTGATGAGAAAAGAGATGGTTTCCATGACTCGGATGATCAAGTAGCATGTTATCATGGAAGGATGATAGTGCCAGATGTGGATAACTTGAGAAAGTTAGTACTGGAAGAAGCTCATTCTTCGATGTATGCTATGCATCCAGGGAGCACCAAGATGTATCGAAACTTGAAAGATATTGGTGGCCTGGGATGAAGAAGGATGTTGCAGAGTTTGTGATGAGGTGTCCCGTGTGTCAGCAAGTTAAAGCTGAACACCATAAGCCTACAGGAACAATGCAACCTTTACCCATAACACAGTGGAAGTGGGATCATGTAACTATGGACTTTGTTGTTGGCCTACCCAGGACAAACAAAGGGTATGATTCCATTTGGGTAATAGTTGATAGGTTGACAAAGTCAACGCATTTCTTACCTGTCAAAACAACCTTTTCTGCTGAGAAGTTAGCAGAGTTGTATGTTGAAGAGATAGTGCGACTGCACGGAGTTCCAATCACTATAGTCTCAGACAGAGGTCCCTAGTTTATGAGTCATTTTTAGGAATGACTGCACAAATCTTTAGGCACCTAGCTAAGGTTTAGTACAACCTTTCATCCACAGACTGATGGATAGTCAGAAAGGACTATACAGACCTTGGAGGACTTGTTGAGAGCATGTGTTCTCCAGTTTATAGGAAGTTGGGATCTGCACCTAAGCTTGATAGAGTTTGCCTATAAGAATAGCTATCAACATAGCATTGACATGGCACCTTATGAAGCTTTGTATGGTAGACATTTTAGATCACTCCTATGCTGGTATGATACTGGTGAACATCAGCTGTTAGGTCCTAATCTTGTGAAGCAGACCACAGAAAAGATCAAAGTAGTACAACAACAAATTAAGACTGCACAGAATAGGCAGAAGTCATATGCTGACAGACATCGTAGACCCTTAGAGTTCCAGGTTGGAGACAGAGTGTACCTCAAGGTCTCGCCTTGGAAAGGAGTTCTTCGTTTTGGAAGGAAAGGGAAGTTAGGTCCTAGATTTATGGGGCCTTATCCAATCATTGAACGGGTTGGAAAGGTATCCTATAAACTAGAGTTACCATCAGAATTACAGAGGCTACACCCTGTGTTTCACATTTCTATGATGAGGAAATGTCACCCTGATACCGAGTCGGTTCTACAACCTATGGAGGTAGAATTGAATGATGATATAACCTATGAGGAAGGACCAGTGTCGATCCTTGATAAAAGAATTAAAAAGCTGAAAAAGAAATACATAGGTCTTGTGAAAGTCCTATGGAATCATCGTGGTATTGAAGAAGCCACTTGGGAACTAGAGGAAGAGATGAGAAGGAAATACCCTGCTCTTTTCTCTTAATATGTTTTGTTGATTTCGGGGACGAAATCCTTGTAAGGGGTGGATAATTTGTAACATCCCTGACCTGGGTTATGAACTAACCCTAAGGGTTTTGCTTAATTATGTAATTATATACTGATGATTATCTTTTGTTATGTAATTAAAGCTCCTGAGGAACATATTTTTCCATTTCTGTCCTTTTTAAACAATGTTGTAGTATTGTTTTGTAATACAGGGACCTATGTGCAAATTACCCAATTAGAGGGGTTAACTTGCAATTTATACATGTTAATATGTTCCTTTGATGTTGAGACATCATAAGATTGAATATGGTGAAGTATGATGGATTCTCCAAGCTTGGGCATCAAGATGCAGCTTGTGGAGCAATCCTTGTACTTAAAACCCTAATTTTGGTGTAAAATGCAATTTACCCAAAATATGGGGTGCAACTTGTAAAATACACCTTATAGAGTATCTTGTATGACCCTTGGAATCATTTGGAGTAATAATGATGAAGGGGGCACTTCATTTGAATAATCATATAATAAGGAACACCTTTGTAATTGAATAACCAAGTTGTAAGGAGACCCTTATATAAGTGCACCTTAGTGATAAGTTGACCTTCTTTGCCTTTAGTTCTTGGTCTTAGAAGGAGTTTTTCTTTAGAAATAAGGAGAAGGGATGTGAAAATAAGAAAGGAGGGACCTAGATGAGAAAAGGAGAAGTAAGTTGTCCTTATGATGGAAATAACCCGAAAGTATATATGCTCTCTTCCTTTGCAAACAAAGGAACGTTTCCCTTTCTTCCTTCACTTACCCCTTTGCTTAACTGAATGAAAGTAGAGCTCTAGAGAATATGTGATCATCCAACTTGTTCTAAGGTAATAAGAGACCATCATCTTGCTCAGATTCATGAAGAAAGTTGGGTTACAAGGTTGGTTTTATGGTTTTCTTACTTAGCTCTTTCTTTCTAGCCGATCTTTCCCAACCTTTTCTTGGAGAAACACCTTCGGCCAACCTGTGGAGCTCAAGACGCCATTAAAGTATTGAAAGCTTGGAGCTCTAGGAATGACCTTTGAGGTGGGTTTTATAACTCTAAACCTTTTGCTTTCTTATGCATATCCTTGTTCTTGCAATTAGTAGTTAGTTCTTCTTCTTCCCCACTCTTCCTTGCACTTTTGCAAGCAAAACCACGAAGTAACCGACCTGAACTGAGGTTTAAGATGATGGGCGTGATTTCCTAGGTAACTTTACCAAACAACCTTGAACCATTTGGTCTAAACGGTTTGCAAGACCGTTTGAAACCAAACAGTTTCACAACCGTTTGATTTCATGCGGTTTGCAAGACCGTTTAGATTCAAACGGTCTCCAAGACCGTTTGGAAAGTTTGACCAAGTGAAGACCATTTAGAGGTCTGTTGGAAACATTGTGAATTAATCATCTACAAAGAATCATAATCTAATTGCAAACAAATCACAAGTTGAAGGCACTTCAACCCTTTAAATCCTAATCGGGTTCAATTGCTGATTTTAAGGACCAATTGTGTTGAAGTTTGGGTTGAGTGGCCCAAATGGTTTCAAAACCGTTTGGGGTCACCCAAACGGTCTCAAGACCGTTTGGTGACCACTCAAGACCGTTTGGAGGTCTAGGGTTAAGATAATTTAATCTATTGAAGGTCCAATCACAATAGGTTGTTGGAATAATTGAAAGTGCTGATTTGTGACTTAATTAGGGTTCAACCCTTATCAAATTGACTTAGATTTTGATGTGACTTTGGGAAAACGGTCTCAAGACCGTTTGGAGGATGTCCAAACGATCCCAATACCTTTTGGGCCAAGTTGCGGCCCAATTGAGTGGCAATTGATGGGTTCAACTTCAATTAGACTCATGTTAATCAATGTTGATGGTTAATCGATTACAAACCCTAATTCAATTGGTTCCAACCCAAATTGGCTATCAATTGAGGGTCAATTGGGTGTCCAATTGGTTAAGGATAACCCTAATTGGCTTAATTGATGAGTGGTTAACATGTATGAGGTCAATTGAGGGGTTCAACATTGAAAACCCTAATCGATTACAAGTGTTCATGTACCTTTTAGGTCCATGCGGTTTTGAGCCATTTGGACCAAACGGTCTCAAGACCGTTTGGGCTTAAACAGTTTCAAAACCGTTTGAAGGTCATGCGGTTTGGAGCTTATGCAGTTTGAACCCATGCGGTTTGGTCATGCGGTTTGATCAAACGGTTTCAAAGTCAACCATGTCCAAACAGACAACATGATGAAACGGTTTCAAGACCGTTTAAGGGAAAACGGTCTTGAGTGTCATGCGGTGTTGAAGGTCAAAGTTACCAAACGGTCAACTCCTCCATGCGGTTTCAAAACCGTTTGGAGGTTGATGTGTGAAACCGTTTGGGGACTTTAGGGTTATGATTACTTAATGCCTTGAAGGTTTAAATGGTTCAATGGTTGTTCAACTTAAACCCTAATCATATCTAAAGACATTAAGGGGTTAAGTAACTAGTAGTTTGAACCATGTTACGATTAAGAGTGAACATTACCAATGTGCCCTTGGAGGGTTCAAGTAAACCAACATCCCTTGATCAAGTAAACCCTAATGACCATAGTGGTGATGACTTGACCTATATTAATCAAGTTGATTTGACCTAATCTAATATAGAGTGATTTAAACATCATCTAGTAGTGAGAGGAGAGAGAAGGCTCCTAATATGAATAAAAATCAAGTAACACACCTTCAATATGTAAGAATGTACATGATTAGGGTATGATCCATCAAGGTGAGATCATGGAAACCCTAATTATTATGATTAATGAATCTTAACCTAATTTGAGGGCATCAATGATGATAATTTTCATACATGATGATGCTATGAGCTCAATTCACTATGAAGTGAATAGTAAACCCTAATTCTAGGGTAATAACATGTAATATGAATAGTAAACCCTAATTGAGGGTAATGTGTTGAATTGTATAATAAACCCTAATTCCAGGTTATGCTTTTAAGCATAAATCTTCATGATTAAGTATGAGATGAAGAATCATTATTCCTAATCATAATGAAAGGGATTGGATAACCCTAATTGATGTAAATAAGAGAACCTAGCTTTAGTGAAAGCATGAAGGTACAACCCTTGAAATGAAAGATCAATTCTGCTTATAAATTGCTGATCTGGAAATGAATTGTTGTCAATTGAATTAACCAGGCATGTTCTTATAAGAGAAGGATCATATCCAGGTAAGGTTTATGATGTAATGTTCATTGAAAGCATGTTATTAGCTTTATGAATGATGAAATACTATGTTGCCTAGTTAAGTGGCATCATATGAGATTGATAGGCTGTAAGAGCCATGAGTAACATCAAGGTCATGCTAATTAGATGACTTATGATGAAATGATTAAGAATTGATATTCATATGATAATTGATGTGAGTTAAGCTTGATACATTTAGTATTCTACTTTCATAGCTGTTGTTCTAATAATTAAATGTTTGAGAACATGCTTGATGCTAAAAGCATACTGAAATGTACCTAACTAATCAAGTATAACCATACCATGTAGAGCCCTGATCATAGATCCATCATTGTCAGAAGCTAAATGATGGTGAAACAGGTTTTCCTAAGGGAATTCCTGGATCACATACTTTTGAGTATGTGGGGGAATATGGACGTGAATATCCTTACGTCCTAGTGTAGGAGTTGATGTAGATGTACCTTAATCTATCAACCCTTCACTATATGTTTATGCCGGGATGATGTATTACTAATCTCCTGAGGGAATCTTTTATGCCGCATCGATGAGAGATAAACAAGAGATCTTTCGATAGCGAAGAGAGTACAAAATGCCACTGTGACTCTAATAGCGAAGTGCCAGAATACCCTGGTAAGCTATTTTAGCAGAGACACGAGATGTACTGCATGTTGATCCTCACACTGACTGAGGAAGATGAGGTCATAAGAATCCAGCTCTTTTGATGACCTATGTATGATACTGATGCGACTTTGTAGTGATCGGTTGGAGTATGAGCGGTATACCTCATCTCTACAGGGCATAATAATGTTTGTAAAATATAATCAGCCGCGTAGCATATCTGCTAGGGTTGAACTACGAGAAACAATGATTGATATTATCGTGTTTATATTAATATCTTTTTCAAGTATCTAGTATACATGTTCTTCATATTCCTTAATGAAGTTGCTTTATTTATTATCAAACCTGCTGTTGAATGATTTAAGTTACTTTGCTTATGTTATTCTTTACTTGATATAACAAAGCTTCTGGCGGAGAGTTATAACTCTCACTGGGAGAATTGTTCAAATTGTCTCACTCTCGTAGGTTTCAACTTTTTAGGTGGATGTCGAGGACGGAGAAACCAATCTGAGGGTGAGCAGTATCAGCAGCAGCAACACCAAGGGCAGCAGTGAATCTCAGGTGGAGATACTGACTGTCAAGTCCTGTAGTTAGTTTGTCTTATGTCGTCTCTGTACTCTCAGGTCCTAGGAGTCATTAGGTTTGAGGTTTTTGACTTTAAGCCTCGAGATTTTGTATCTGGATGTATATAATCACTCTAGAGGTGATTTTACAATGATGTAAACAGTTTATCCTATTTAAATATAAAAGAGTTTTATGCTTGAAGATCTTTGCTTAAAAAGTTTTAAATTCCAGTGATTTTCAGTAATTCGCTTCCGCATTAGTTGATCTCATTTTGGTGAATCAGTCGCCACAAGATATAACATCTAATTGGACCTGTGATAACATCTAAATTGGTCTGAGATAACTTCCAATTGGACCAGAGTTAACATCCAATTAGACCAAATATAACATCTAATTAGACTTGAGATAACATCCAATTGAACCTAATATAATATCGAAATGGACCCAAGATAGCATCCATTTGGACCAAAGATAACATCTAATTGGACCTTGGAAGCATCCAAATGGACTGGAGATAACATCCAAGTGCCACCTAATATAAAATCTAGTTGGACTGGATATGACATCCAATGGGACCAGAGATAACATCAAATTGGACTAGATATAACATCTAAATGGACCAGAGATAACATCTAATTGGAGCGGAGATAACATGCAAATGGACCAGATATCAATAGGACAAGAGATAATAGACAATTGGACTTGAGATAACATCTGATTGGAATGAAGATACCACAAATGGACCACATACAACATCCAATTGGACCAAAGATAACATACAAACTCATAGATAACATCCAAATAGATCACAAATAACATCCAATTGGATCAGAGATAACATCCAATTTAACTTTTTATGAACAACACATTGACATTAGTCTTGTTTTGAAATATTTTTTGTAAGGAACACAACACTTTAATCTAAAAAATATATTACAGTTTGAAAGATAATAGAAAAAAAACTTGTTTTTTCTCTATCTCCTAAAACCACTCCCTTTCTCCTCCATCTCTCCCACTCTCTTTTTTTATAAAAAAATATGTTGACACTGATCTTGTTTTAAAGTAAAATATGGACCAAAGGAAATATTTGAGTAAACTAGAGATAACATCCAATTGAACCAGAGATATCATCCAATTCATTTTTTTTATCAAAATCATGTTGACATTGGTCTTGTTTTAAAGTACTTCTGTAAGGAATGAAAAACTTTTATTTTGTTCAAAAATAATCACTGTTGAAAGATATTAGCAAAAATAACTTTTTCTTTTTTCTCTCTCTTTGCAACCACTCCCTCCCCCATCTCTCCCCACTCTATTTTTTATAAAAATATGTTAAAATCGGTCTTGTTTTAAAGTAAAATATGAATAAGAGATAACACCCAAGTGGACCAGCATAACATCTGGTTGGTTCAGAGATAACATCTAATTTTTTTTTATCAAAAGCATGTTGCCATTCGTCTTGTTAAAAAGTATTTTTTGTAAGGAATGCAAAGCTTTTATTTCACCAAAAAAATTATTATGATTTGAAAGATATCAGTAAAAATAACTTGTTCATTTTCTCATTCTCCTACAACCACTCTCTCTCCCCCTCCATCTCTCCTAATTCTCTTTTTTCATAAAAAATAGGTTGACATTGGCAAAAGACGAGAGAGGCATGAATGAAAGTTTATGCAAAATAAGCTATGTTCTTGCTCTTCTTTCTCTTGGAACAAGAATCTTATTTTACAGTAAAATATGAACTGGATAAAACATTCAATTGGACTAGAGATAACATAAAGCTTATTTGTTTTATCAAAATTATGTAGATATTGGTCCTGCTCTAAATTATTTTTATAAAGTTAATGCAAAAAAAATTATTTCACAAAAAAACATTACAATCTGAAAGATATTAGAAAAATAACTTATTTTTTCTCTATATTCTCCAACCACTCCCTCTCCCCCTCCATCTCTCCCTACTGTCATTTTTGACAAAAAAATATGTTCATGTTAGGCTTGTTTTAAAATACTTTTATAAGAAGTACAACATTTTTTATTTTATTAAAAAATCATTAAGGTTTGAAAGATATTAATAATAATAACTTCTTCTTTTTTCTCTCCCCAACAACCACCCCTTCTCCCAGCTCTCTCTCTCTCTCTCCCATCTTCCTACTCTCTCTCACTTTTCTCATCTCTCTCATACAACCACACCTCTCCTCGCTTCTCTCTATCTCTTTTTTTCACATTTTCCATCAATACAGATTTTTAGGCACATGTATTTCGAAGAGGGACACCCGACGACAAAAGTTGTCAAGCCTCCCACTTCACCTCTTCTTGACTCCAATTAGTTTGGTGTAAGTCATAAGTTCTGTGGAACTCATTTTCTGGAAACTCTACTTCAGTTTCTATAACTTAAATTCCATTCACTTCCATGGGATTGGTTTGTTGTAAGTATAAATATGAAAATTATTAAAAGTATTGTTGATTTTTACTGACTAATATAAATAAGGCTAGAAAAGACATAAAAAAGAATCATATCTGTGAAAAACAATAATATTTTTAAATCGTAATAACATCAACAAGTGGTTATGGTACAAATATTTCTACTTTATAAAATATTTTATTATGATATAATTATAATCTTAAAAACATATTATGATTAGAATCACATCACACTATTTTTATTTCCCTTTGTGTGTACATAGTATTGTAATAATATTTGTATTTCATGTACTTGTAAATATTAGTTTTGATTCATCATTATTTTACACAATGTAGAATATTAACTTTTACATCATTTTTTATAGAATTTTTGCTATATTATTCGTACATAGTTATAGTTAGTGATTATTTTTCACATCATATTGCTTGACATGAAGAATAAAAATATATCAGGGAAATCACATTATTTTCACATGGGGCTGTGTGTTTTATTTTCATGATGTTTGTATTTTTTATTTTGTAAATCGCACTGATAATAGTGGTTATAGTGTCAAATATTTTGCTAGTGTGATTATAGTGTATGATATTTTATCATATTATGTCATCATTTTAGCAAGGAACTATATCCACACCGTTAATATTTCTAGTCATAGATATTTTACGTGTGTCACTTATGA
This sequence comes from Alisma plantago-aquatica, assembly GCA_963693085.1. Lineage (NCBI taxonomy): Eukaryota > Viridiplantae > Streptophyta > Magnoliopsida > Alismatales > Alismataceae > Alisma > Alisma plantago-aquatica. The sequence goes on from OY856411.1 coordinate 332,860,240, forward strand.
TGAATTCATAATATATTTGTATAAGAAATGTTGTAAATTATCCTGGAACTCATTTTCCACCCTTTTTAAGAAGGAACTCAGAAACTGCATTTTGTATGTAAGTCTATAACTCAACAGAAGTCACAAAACTCAAGTTCCAACACCTACCTTATATCAATCATGAAAAACTACGTATGAAACTCCAATTCATAAGTTTTCCGGACCAGTTACGACAAACTAATCATAGGCTTTTCATTTTTCCTTTAAAAATGGGTCGGATTCTACTTTTGTGAGGGCATGGTATACACATGACTATTTTATAAGGTGTGGTGCCTTGTCCTATGTCCATTGCTAATATTCCTCTCCAATAAATATCTCAATGATATGAAAGAAAAGACTAGTCATTCACCGTGAATACAAAAAAGGCTAGAGATTAGTGATTTATTGTGAAGTTAACTCCCAGTCAAAAGCAACACTTATTCGTTATGAGATTCACTAATGAACAGGAAATATAATTATGCATTTCTCCTTTGGTTTCCTTTTTGGTTGGAATTAAAGAACTCTGTATTTCTTTTTACACTTGAATCCAAGAACCGGATTCTTCCCAAGAAAGGATGGTGTGTCCAATGTTTACCTTAGGTGTCTATCACGCTAATTGATTAATTAAATCAATCAACCACTAATTGACAACTTTATGTAAAACTTAAAAAATCCATAAGTTTTAAACCGTAACTTTGATCGACTTGAAATTTTAAGAACTACTTTTTTATGAATGAATCTCAGTTCTGGACAAGTCATACCATTAGAAAAATATATTATAGTCTTACTAGACCATTTAGGCATGCATGTACAAATGTGGTTTATGTTAAATAATTAATACATTAGGCACTAGGAAAATATGTATAAATTGATATTCTAGGATCTTCTTTGTTTGTTTCCCATCTTGCTACCATAAAACATATCAAGAAAGATTTTTCATTTTAATATCCTTTTCTTAGCCTACAATCCACTCTTACCCAATGTATCCAAAAAATCACCTATAACCTCACAAGTTGTTCAAGATTTGGAGATAACTATCCAACATAACAAATAAAAGGATCAAAATATTTGATACTTACTCCATTGACTCATTATTTATTTAATTTGTGTCCCAATGGAGAAAAGAGTAACTATAAATAACTACAATATTTATTAAAATGAATCATATATAATAATCCTTTTTCAATTATGATTTTTCCAAAAGAAAGAAGAAAATTTTCCAAGCCCTCACATCCTTCTTCCATTCAACAAAATTTCCCACAAAATTTGGCTCAACAAGCAAAAAGGGTGAGGTGAGCTTTTATTGTGTCATATTTTAGTTCTTATGTGGTTCCATCCTCTCCATGGTGTTTATACTAAACCTTGATCTTTTATTTTATGTCTCTTTCGCCTTTGAACCTAACCTGAGTTCCTCACCGGTTCTTGTGGATAGATCTTGTTGGCCTTTTGATATGCCATACTCAAATTTCGATGATGCAAATAATTTCCATCGATGTTACTAACATTGTGAATTTATTATTTTAGGTGATCAAGGAATTTAGACAAGATTCCACATTAAGTTGTACCACAAATGTACCTCGTATAAATATTTTTTTTATAAAACTTGCTAGGAATGATGTAAGAATAATTGATGATCAACACTATCCTATCCTAAACCCTTTTAAATTCTCAAATCTAGTCTTTAGGATAGTTAGAAGTCTTTAGAAAAATTATTTAAAACATTTTTTAAATTTTGGAATTTACTTTACAGACTCTTTTTTGGCCAAATTCTTCTTGGACCAAATTCATTTTAGTCAAACTCTTCTTGGATCGAGATTTAGCCATTGTAGGAAAAGATTCATTGTAGAAAATAGTCGTTGCAATATTTGTAAAGAGGCTAAAATCTAGTCGAACTCTTTTTCAATCGAGATGCAACCTGTAGTATTTATTTCCTATCTATTGCAACTCATTTTTTTTATATTCGAACAACTAGTTTTGAGTTTGAGTTGGTCTAAACACTCCTAATTTCTATATTGATCATTACTACATGTTTTCCATAGATAGCAGTGCCAGTGAACAATTAGGACACATAGTTAAGAAAATCCATTACATGCTATCTTTCTCAAAGCTAAGAATTTCATATTTCTATTTTCAGATCTAAGTCAGTGTGCTACTCCACTAGAACATCTTTATCTATCCTTGTGGAGAGTTGATCATCACTTGTTCATTGAGAGATTTATATTGTGTATCTTGAGAGAGTTCTAACATTGTTCTTACTTTCTCATACTAGATATTTGTTCTGGATTTCTTCCAACTAGTTCTTGCAAGAAGGTTGATTTGAAGCTACTTGGAGCTACTTCTTGTGAAAACGTTGTGGCCAAGACGTGGAGGCAGATTGCGATGTACTCCAAGTTGATAGTTGTCTTTGAGAAAGAAAAGTAGGATTGTATTGATCCACAAAAGACATTGGTAGATTTTTATAGTTTGTATCATTTCAAAAAAGAAATAAAATATATGTTCAAACATTATAGTTGGGAAAATTAGGTAGTGAACTAACTTGATTTGATGGAACCACTCTACATTGTATGTCTCTTCTGGTTGCTCCTATTTTGTCCAAATTACTTGTTTATTTTTCCATTGCCATATATTCTTAAGCAAGTTGCAATATAACCTCATTTGTGTTTAAAATTTCACAAGTGTTACATTATCTCTATTCACCCCTCTCTGGAGACCCAACAGATCCAACTACCTTATATTATCTAAACATATGAAACACAATGGATGGATTTTGCACATGATGCATTTACTCATACATATGGAACACATCACACATCTAGTCATACTAGGGTTAGTGGAGTAAGATGTCAAACAAAACTATCAACCTATTCCAAGACTTCACTAGAATCTATTGTCCGGGTCTCAAATTCCCCAATTCATTGCAATATCATGGATGGGTTGAATTATTAAGAAGTCATAATGTTCCAAGTAGAAGGGCGAGTCCATTTATTAGGCAATGGAAAAAGATTTTTTTCACTCATATTCAATCAGAGTATGTCCAAGGTGGATGGAAAATCATTAGTATTACATACACAAAATCTTACATGTTTCACTCAACATCATTAAGCCAAACTTATCAAGTGACTCTTTATCCACGAATTTTTTTAGCTAAAATGAGGCTTCTATATCATCATTATTATCCAAGAGGAACTTAATCCTCCTTCAACATATACAGTTTCAAGGTTGACCCTATGAGAAACTTAGGATAAGCTCCCAAGGATCAAGTCACTCAAGATGGGGTCTATTCAAGTCGATACATCTACTCTTGATCATATATTCCAACTCTCTTGGGTACATGAACTAACTCATACATTAGGGACCATTAACCCAAGTACAAGGATTTATCAACATACATTGTCTAGGTCTTGGGACTTATCCCTCACATGGATGCAAGGTTCATTATACCTACCTCCTATAGGGTCTTACAACGCTTCTCTCACCCAGATGTAAGTTTCATTAGTCATAAGTACCATAGTATTTTATCAAAGCACGATTATGTTCCTTATGATGTCTAGGGTTTCAAAAATTATTCTATTTAAACATGACATGGTCTAAGTCTTCTATTTTTGGAGTAGCTCAGATTAGGACTTCCATCATGTGTCATATTATAGTTTGATGTTAGGCTCTTTGTCCACAAAATTTGGCCTCGTATGCTTGTCATTTTCCTTCCCAGGGTATATCCCTCTATGGGGATGACTAACACAAGGCCTAACACTAGTTGACCTCCTTTATAAAGAGTTCATGATACATGTTGATCTGGTCATATTTATTGTTCAATATAGGTTGTGGTACACATGTATTGATTAGACATGCAATGTTACCACCAAGGGTAAACCCTCAAGATGATATCATACTTGTTTCTCATTCATACAAACCTATCTAGGTTTTCAACATGTATCTTTGGGGATAACAATCCATGTGATATAGGTTTTTCTACAAATGTTCACCAACCTTTATGAAACTGATCATACATATATACATATATAAATACATTTGCATATCTAGCTACTTTCTCTCTCTACAAGCAATCTATTTCATCTCTAGGTGAGGCAACTGATAATGAGAAAACAAAATCAGGACTAATACTGATTGCTATTACGGGAAGAAAGATACTGATTGAAACAAATAGATCTCGGCGGCTAGAATCCAAAAAATAAGACTTTGGAATAGTAAAGAACTTGTATACATAGAACATCTGACGTGACATAGATAATAAATAAATAGGAGTTAATATCATTCCAATTTCCATTACAAAAGTAATTAGTATTTTTGGCATTAAAAGATTATTGGACTCGTAATTATTCCAAAGAATACTAATGATTCTGCAACAAAACCACTCATTCTCGGTAATGCAAGAGAAGCCATGGAAAAACTACTGAACAAGGTAAATAATCTTGGCATTGGGATAGATATCGTTCCAGGGTCACACCCTTGGCAGGGTAGACCTGGTTGGGATGGACTCCTCTTCCCTGATTGCCATCACAAACCATCCTCAAACTTCTACCTCATGGTCTGGTGTGGGTGTGTGCACGCACCCCCCCCCACACACACACACATATATATATATATATATATATATATATATATATATATATATATGTATGTATATATATGTATGTATGTATGTATGTATGTATGTATGTATATATATCCATGGAATACTAGAACTGAGACGCTCATATTAAACTTTTGACTGTAAGGGATTCATAACGATAAAGTAGTGTTCATCGGTTCTTTTTCATTTAATAGTTGATTTGAATTTAATAAAATTAACATTCTTATCTTAATGGATTTGATATGTAGTGGAATGATATTTAAAGGTATCAAATAAAACCATCAAATCTTTATTAAAATTTGACATCATCAAAATATATTATATCACATACCTCATATTTAAAAGATATATGACTACACAAGATCTAAAATTTTATATAGGACAACACTTGAATGTCTCAATCTAAGTGCCAACCAAATAAGTCTACCTTATGTTCAACATGTTTACCCGTAGTCCTTAACATAATCTTGAAATGGGTATAAGTATATACCTAGAGTAAACAAGAAGATAAAGAAATTTCAAACAAAAAATCTAGTATGTGATGCAACGGTCATTTAGGTGTAATGAAGTACAATGAGAAAGAAGTCAAGATGTAAATAACACGACTAAATAAAACTTGGTAGAATGCAATAAGAGGTATATTCAAGTTTTAAGAAAATGTAGATCATTTGGCATTTCAAGAGAGATTGAATTATTTAATTAAATATCTTACCATTGGAATAAATAAGTAATGCATATATAGTGACCAAGAAACATATAAGTGAAAAAATTGACTATTAATACCTAACTATATGAAAAGTAGTAGGTGCACCACTACAAATTACATATTCATAGATTGAAACCCAAGAGTAAGAGAAATAATGACCATATACCCCTATTTTAGAGAATAAGATTAAGGAGCATGTGAAACTTATGCCATACACCATTAATTTAGAGACAAATCTCTAAGAGCATGTGAGACTAAGCTCATACACCCCACTCACATGTTTCCATAGCTAGGTAAGCATCACAATTTCCTTTATAATAGAGCATTCCAAGTAGTAAATAGATTCGAATAATCAATTCAATGTTATCCACAAGGTATTTATGTCAAAACATCATACTAATCATTAGAACATGAATGGGGTTTTAAATGGAGAATGGTTTCAACATCATAATGGAAAAATAAGGAAATCTTTAAATGAATACTATATTTTATAATAATCAAATGATTATCCATCATTCAATGAGAGTTGATTTCCTAAACATGTCATGTACACATACCTTCAAAGTTCACAATATAACTCTAGTGATGTACTTTGGTCTAAAAAGTCACCTTTGCTTCCTAGAAACACATTACATATGTTACTTTAATTAGAGTGAACATGTGTATTAAAATCCTAATATATGTGAATGTATCATTCTTAAAGATATGTGTATTTTTCTTAAGTCATGTCAATCACTAATAGAATGTTGGGTCCTTATATCTAATTTCCAAGGAACATGATGGGAATGATAGTGATCAAGTGGGGTTTAGAAAGTCACCTAGGTAGGCAATAAGAAACTAGGATTTGAAGGATTTTGACAGAATTTGATGAGTGATCAACTTATTGATGGGTATACCATATGCATTATCATATGAAATGTATCATAATGGTTACTTTAGGTAAGTAACAAATAATAGATCATTTATCAAACTTAATTGTCTAGGCTTTAAATTGCACCATGTATGATAGTAAAATTAATTTAAATATTGACACATGAGTCAAATATATTCATTGTATCATGTATACTTGATTCGTTTGACATGTAGTAGGCTACATAAATCTTATGTATGATTTCTTAAAATAGCAACTAGTATCTTTTAGGAAAGTTAATGGGAGATTAAATACAATGGTAAATTTATGAAAAGTCTCTTGTGTTGATTAGATCATAACTGAATGATCATGTAGTAGATATATAAAACATGCATGTAATAGACATTGCAAAAAATAAGAAGGCCGGGTGCATGTATGTTGTTAGGTACGAAATGATCATTTAGGATAGTTATATTAAGTGTTAGCGACATGGGTAGTATTAGGAACAAGTTGTACATCTACAATACATTAACTAGACTTTTTATCTTGATCTCAGTCATTTACTATGGATCTAAACTACTTGTTCATGACTAATTATATACAATAATGTATTAAAGAAAGAATAAACATAATGGGAAGTAGAGTGGAGGACAAAAGTGGTACAAGGGGAAGGAGATACAAACCAAGAGAGTTGGTTGGAGAGAGGTTGGTAGCAATGTATATGCCTTAGGTTTTAGGTACACTTGTTGTTGACCTCAGACAAAAGGATCTATATAACTATGTCTTCTCCAAGCATTCATTTCCTAAACTATTTGATGTAGAAAAAAGAGAGGCCTATGGGATGACTACTTCCCTGGAAGTGATTATAGAAGGTGCACTCAACTCTATGTGATTGATGAGGACATTAATAAAAGGTTTAAAGATGGTTGGATTTGTGGATATAGTAAAGTGTGGTTATCAAGGAAAGTTATCCTAATTTATATTCCTTTGTGCATGCTACCAGAAGGCTGGAAAGAGCTAATCAAATTAGAAGGGAATCTGAGGGGTGAAAAAGAGTGGGGACTGAGATGTTCAAACTAGGTCCTAGTGATCATCTAAGATTTGGTAGGTTGCCTCCATCTTTGTTTACTGCAATTCCAAGGCAAGAATCATACATAGACAAAGACATAATCAGTAAAGGTTGAGGCAAAGGGTACTAACCTTAGAGGTCCAGAAGTATAGAGTCCTTAGCAGTTACGTGTCTTAAAGAGTCTAGAGCACATATTTATGATTCAACACCATAGCAATGCACCAACTGTGGAGTCTGGTCCACCCACATGTTAAACATGTGGGTGACTTGAGCATTATGTTAGAGAATGCCAACAAGAAGGACAGTAGCAGTCAAGACATAAATGAAGGGGCCAATATCAACAAACACAACAACATGGTAACGAAGGTGTAGTATCTCAAGCAAGCTCCATTACACATGGAGAAACATCACATAGTGGTACCAATAAAACAAAATGAAAGGCGCTCACTAGTAGTTAGGCTTACATAATGAATCAACAAGGAGTGCTATCAACACAAGTAGTGATAGCTTAGACACAATTATTTACAATTCATTACTTCTTCACCTATTTTAATAGATTCAAGTGCCACTCATTCTGTAGTGATTGGGACAGTGATAGCCTAATTCATTTTTAATAATATGTTTACCATGTCATTGTTTCTTGAAATTCCCCAGCATAACCCATGTTTATAGATGATATATGTCCCGCATGTGTTTGTATGATGGGACTCACAATATTCAAGTGTACCTTTTCCCACTTAGAAATCATGGATTCAGCACAACATGGGCATGAACTGCTTAGAGAAATCTAAATCAAGGTTGGATTGCTTTATAAAGGAGGTAGAATTAAATGATATGATAGGGCCTGGTCTTTTTTTGGGAATAGAAAAGTCCTGCCGACATGTATGATAATTGTGATGGATTCGTAAAGGATGTTAAGAAAGGGAAGTCAGTGATATCTATAAAATGTGAAAGATACTCATGTTGAGAATCTTAGTCTTTCAAATGTACATGTAGTTCAATAGTTTGTGAATGTGTTCCTTGAAGAGTTATTAGGATCATCACACCTAGAGAAGTCAATTTTGAAATCAGTCTATAACCCGATATCTTACAAGTGTCTTACCACCATATTACATGACAGTTGTAGATCTTAGAGAGCTCAAGACACATCTATGAGAACTACTATATAAGGGTTTTATATAGCCAAACATGTCATCTTGGGTAGATTTAGTTTTTTTTGTAAAGAAGAAAGACAAATAATTAGATCGTGCATTGGCTATAGGTAGTTGAATAAGATTACAATCAAGAATCAATATTGTTATCCTAGGATTTATGATTTGTTTCGTTAGCTTAGCGTAGATACCATATTTTCCAAGATAGACTTAAGGTAAGTCTATTGTCAATTAAGAATTATGTTTGAGGATATACCAAAAATAGCTTTTCATACCAACTAAGATTGTGTGTTCAATATGTTTTTACTATAATACAAGATATAGACACTATGATTTTTTGGTATGTTGTTTTAACTAGTGAATACTCCTGCACCATTAATGAATCTAATTAATAGAGTGTTGAGGAAGTTCTTGGAAATGTTTCTAATCATATTCATAAATGATATTTTAATCTATTCTGAGATATTAAGTTGTTATAAATATCATCTATGACCTCTTTGCAAATATCATGAGCATGCCTCTTATATGCTAAGTTAGGTAAATGCGAGTTCTTGATTTCATAAATTTCCTTTTAGGCCATGTTATATCTAGACAAGGGATTTGTGTAAATTCCAAGAATGTTGAGTTAGTTTTATAAAGAGAGCATCCTAAGACTTCGACTAAAGGTCATTGTTACCTAGGATTAGTTCTGGAAGCTTTATTCGGGACTTAAACATTATAGCAATGTTATCAGCAAGTTTAACAAGTAAAGATACACCTTATGTGTGGACAAAACAATGCGAGAATAGCTTTCAGTTTTCAAATAAAAGTTTAGTACAACATTAGTTATATCATTACCCGAGAGTGGTAAAGCATTCATAGTTTAATTTGATGCTTCAAGAAAGGGATTAGGGAGTGCACTTATGTAAAAAAAAAGGTAATTTCCAATTCTTGTAGACATTTGAATAGGAATGAGGAAAATTACACGAGTCATGATTTAGAGTTAGCTGCAGTTGTGGTTAGCCCTTAAGAGTTGGCAATACTATCTCTATAAAGAACCATGCCATGTATTTACAAATCATAGAATCCTGAAACATATTACTAATTAGAAGGATTTTAACTTGAAAAAAGACATATGACTTGATTTGATTGAAATAATGAGAGTACACGTGATTACCATCTTGATAAGGCTAATGTGGTTGTAGATGTGTTGAGACAGAAGTCATAATCTTCTTCTATAAAATGAGCATATCATTTATCTTGTAAAAGGAGAGATATGTCGTAAACTTTAGGTAGATGAATACTCAGTTGATTACAACATGTGAGGGAGTTCTTTTGGTAATGTTGCAGATCAAATAAAAACCAGGGAATTAACTTTTGTAGCAGTAGAGTATATACCCTAAATTCCAAAAAATTAAGCATGAGATGCATGAGCGAAAGGGAGAAGGATTCCACTTCTCAGAAGACAACCTCCTACAATTTAATGGAAGGCTGTGTGTGCCTAAACAAGTAGAGTTTAGAAAATCATCATCGAAGATGCACATAATTCCATATATTTTATGCATCTGGGAATAACAAATATGTATTACAATTTGAAGAAATTGTATTGGTGGTCCGACGTGAAGAAGGTTGTAGATGAGTTTGTGGCCTTATTTGGAGAGTTCCAACAATTTAAGGCAAAACATCATATACAATAGGGATGTTGCAATTTTAACCCACACTAGAGTGGAAATGGAGCCACATTAACGATGGACTTTGTTGTAGGACTACCACGTACATCAAGAGGTTTTTACTACTTATCAGTTTTTGTTGATAGATTGAGCACGTCAACTCACGTTTTAGTAGTAAAAACTACTTATATATCTAATCGGTTAGCGTATATTTATATTAGTCAGACTACATGGTTCCTTTAACAATAGTTTTGGATCATGGACCATAGTTTACTTCTAGATTTTGGGATGAATCACATGTTTCTATGTGGAAGAATCTTATCTTTATTACAACCTTTCATCCTCTGAGTGATAGACAACCAGAAAAGACGATTCATATTATCAAAGAAATGTGAATATTTTGTTCTTTATAGTTTCTAGGAAGTTCGGATGTACATGTAAGTCCAAAAAAGTTTGCCTATAATAACATGTACCAATATCATACATGAATCATTATATGAAGGAAATTGTCGATCTTTGATATGTTGGTAAGAAGTAGGTGAAAACAAATAATTGGTCTTGAAATAGACCAATGGACTACTAAAAAGATTGATGAAATCATGCACATCTTAAAGGTTGTACAAGATAGACAGAAATGTTATGCTGACCAAAGGCAAATATTCTTGGATTTTAAAGTTAGAAATAATGTTTTTTTTATAAAAGTCTCTCCTTGAATAGGTATTCCTAGATTTGGAAAAAAGGGCAAGTTGACCCCCAAAAATGTGTCCCTTAACCTACCGGAGAGATGATATGCAAGGTCACCTATAGATTATAGTTACCACCTGAATTACCAAAATTACACAACTCCTTTCATGTATATATTCTAAGAAGGTGTCACCCAAAGACAACTCAAGTTCCACAAAAGATACAACTTACTAATAATGTCACTATGTAGAGGAATCAATACATATTATTGGTACAAAGGTTCAAAAACTTAAGAACCATGAAATACCTACGGTTAAGATAATGTGGAAACATCATGATGTCAAAGAGGAGACATGGCACTTGAAAGCAAGATAATGAGAACTCATTATGAGAAACAAACTTATTTGGGGGGTGAGGACTTGTAATACCCTGACCTATCTTAATCCTTAAACATGTTTAACTATCTAAATTATGTTCTTGCATGTCCTAGCTGCATAATTAGGTTGATTTGATAATCAATCAGTTGATTTATACTTTGAATTTGCCTCAATGTCATCTTTGTTGTATCTTTTACAAATTGAATGCATCTTGTAGACTTTATTGTAGTTACACCTATGTTTAGGATTTCAAATGCAACTTATAAGCCTCGTGTTACAGTTTATATCTTCCCTTACAATGAGCATTGATTGCAAGCATTTAGCCTAGTCAACTAGGGATTCATTCCATTGATATATAGTTTGTCATGTGTTGTGTAGGGCCTAAACTTATGTGCTTAGCCCTTGTTTGGCTTCACAATTGGCCACCTCTAGGTTTAACTCCACCAACTGCTATAATGAGGTGCCTCTCAACTACTGGTCAGGGGTAGAATTTGTGTGGGTCAAAGAAAGGGAATTGACGCCCAATGAGTTTCCAATCTCATGCACATATAACAAGCAATAGTACCTAGCCTCGTGATGAGAAGAGTTCCCATGCAGATGGTCTTGTGGATTCCCCTATGTATGATAAAGTATGCATGCTTGAGTGATGGCCAGAAACACTCCTGGTCCTCAACCGACAAGGAAGTATCAGGGTTAAAAGCTTATGACCGATGCACAAAAATGAGAGGATGCCATCTGACGACATACATATGATCATCTATTGCTGATCTCTAGGTTGATAAGAGGCTAGATGCCTTGACCAATGAGAGACATGTTAATGATTCCCAATAAGAAAGGTGAGGACATGGACTAATAGAGGCCATGCATAGATGATGTCACATATGCTGATCTTCTCTCACTTTTCTCTATTCCATCTCTTTTGTATAACCTATATATACCATGCCTCTCCTTCTCTTTGAAGTGTTGTTCATTTCCTTTATCCTGAGAGAAGCACAGAGGAGAAAATTATTTCACTAATTGTTGAAGTCTATATGTTTATCAAGTTGGTCAACAAGAAAATTATATGGACATGCCCCAAATATTCTTGAATCCTTTCATGTGAGACCATTCTGGTTGTTCCTCCATTTTGATAGATTGCAGACCATGCTTAGCATCACCTAAAATCTAATCCATGTAAGAAACTCTTCTTCGTATAATTTCCCTATTGTTCTATCTTTACTCTTCTCCTTCCTTTGTCGTTCTTTTTTCTATCTATTCTTGGTACATAGGTAAACCTAGTGGTTGAAGCTTCTTCATTCCTTTCCTCTTTCCCTAGTTCCCTTAGGTTAGAGTAGGAGAAAATTTTTTGGATCTATGAAGGTAAAAATCTTAGATCTTTAGGAGTTTATTTGAGGCTTGTTGCTTAAATGTTGAAGGTGAGTGATATAGTAAAATTGCATTGGTGACGACATCATACATGCAATCAAAACCTTGCTCTCTAAACATCTATAATAGTAAATAATGTATGTATATGATTGATTTTAAGGATTATAATGGAAATTCAATTTTTCATGTTATCTTAGTCTCCTTAATACATTTCATGATGTTTATAACGTGTTCATTTAATAAATTATGAATCTAGACTTTGATTACATGTGGTGCTATACTTATAAGTGGGAACTCTATGATATTTCATACCATAGAAATATAACTTGAGCTATATGGTGTTTGTTGTCATGAAGGAACTTTTCTATAATGAATTCAAGGCTTTTACATAGTTGTTATTCTGCTTTATGTTTTATTTTAAATAATCCTACCATCTCAAGTAACACCTAGATGCATAAAGGTAGTATTTTTATGTGTATTATTGCACTTGATGCAAGTCCATTATCATTTTGAATATAAAGACATAATTTCACATGATAAGAAGTTGTTGTGGTGTGAAGTGAAATCCAAATTTTTATATGGATGCTTATTAGGTTTTGACCTTGATATGAATTTTCTAGAAATTTAGGCCATTGGTGCTCTAATTTGATCCTCTATATTTGGCATGGTTTAGAGTGTAATATGCACCCTGATTTGAGTATCTTAACATGAATGTTTATATATTTTATATCTTCTCAAGTTGTGAGAAATTTACTAATTATTAAAATACTTTAATGGTGTTTGTATGTAACTTCATTGACATATATATTAACATGAATCTTAATATATTTTATATCTTCTCAAATTGTGAGAAATTTACTAATTATTAAAATACTTTAATGGTGTTTGTATGTAACTTCATTGACATAATTGAAAGATGAGTGATTGATCCTAATTATTAAAGTATAACCCCAGATATAGTCGTTGACATTGTGACATGTCCTCGAAGTATATTATGGGATAGTGGGATGGGTCTTTGTCACTTAGGGTGAAGCGTAAGTGATGAACACATGGGCAAGATTAGACCATGAGTGCTAATATGTAGAAGGTTAGGGGAAGTTCCACAAAGGTGGAAGTGAGACTCCAACCTTTTGATGCGTTGTGATATGAGTCTATTGATGAAGCCTAGGCTTTGTGCATAGTGTATGAGCCAACTAATTGATTCATGATTGTATTGGAACCCCAACTCAGTACAAAGGTGATACAAGGTAGAGAGGATTAGGGCCCTATCTATTCACAGGAAAATCTATACTTGTGTTTGCCAGAGGTTAGCTGGCTAAACCTAAGATACTGACGATAATTCATGTACTTTACCATATCATGAATATGTATCCCTGATTAGGTAAAATCAAGTAGATCCTAGGAAAATTCATATAGAAAGTATGTCAAACTATTTTCTAAATGCGAAATTTTTTGTTATAATAAATACTCTACCTAATTGATATATTGTTCTTATTAACCACCTTTTATCCATTGAATTTCTTACAAATATGGGATTTTAGCTTTAAATACCTTATTTTATCTACTCACTTAGACATTGGCTATCTAACCAATGGCCAAATTATTTTAGTAATTAAGGTGAGACACCAACCAGCCAACTCTCTACTCCATCCCAGTAAATTAATTTGATAGGTTAAGTCCTTCCCCGATGCATGGTGTCTACTTGTTACTATACTGGGGTCATAGGAGGTGCCTGTAGCTCTTTCTTTTGTGTTTGTACTTTAGCATGACATTTTGCATGCACAACATTTTATATAATCTAGATCGTTGGATTATATGTGAACATTGTAAATGTGAGTATGAAGGATTAAATGAAGTCATGATATATGTACTCATCCTATTAAATGAAGAATAATATTAGTATATCTATCATTATCTTATTGTTTTTGCATGACATGTCTGTTAGTTATTACTACTTTGGGTTTTTACATAGGGGTTAGTTTGATCAAAACCTTAGGTCAGGTCTTGATAATTAGACTAAGCTAATTATTGGAATTGGGTCCCTATAAAAGGATTATACCCAAAATTTGAAATAATAGAATACATATTTAGGTTTTGAAAAAGATACTATTACTAGTAGTAAAAATTTAGGAAGCATTTCAATGTGATTTATTATTTTTGATTTGGATATTTTCAAAATGAAGCCTGCATATAGGCTTGATATATTTTGGGTTTTGAAAGGAACTACATCAAAAGGTTGAAATGATCAAAAACCTAATTGTGTTTGGAGAAAATATTGGTATCAAAGATTCAACATTTGGGTAGAATCTTGACATTGTTATGGGTTTTAAGATATCTTTTCTGACAAAAGTCCTTATGTAGGTTGGACTTTGTTTGGGTTATGAAAAAAAGATTATAGGAAGTTATAATGATATCAAACCATTTAGATTTAGAACAAAGATTGCTACTCAAAAGTCCAAATTTGGGAACGTTCTGATGTTATTTGGGATTTTAGAAAAATTGGGTTATACCAATGGTTCAATAATTCAACGTCATTTTGACACTATCTTGAGTTCTGTGAAAATGATTTCACTAAGGGATTGAAAATTTGGCAGTATTTCAACATAACTTGGGTTATGCGTAAAAAGGATTTCACCAAGGGGTCAAATGTTCAACATAATTTTGAGTTTATCTTAAGTTAAGATAAAAGGGTTCAACCAAGACTTCCAAAGTTTGGCATCATTTTGACATTATCTTGGGATTAATAAAAGGAAGTTTCTCTAAGGGGTTGAAAGTTTGTCAATATTTAGATGCTAGTTTGAGTTTTGAGAAAGGGCTTTATAACATCCTCATTTTTTGCACTTTAATATAATTTCCTAAGTAAATATTATTCATGACCACTATTCTAAATGGGCCATTATGTCTAAATATTATTAATAAAAGACACTAAGGATTTTTAAGCTACGAACAAATTTCCAAGGTTCAACTATATTTGGATTATTATTTGCTTAATGATAAAATTTTATATTGTTTTAATTATATTAACCTTTTTTGTCACCTTTATGTAAAAATAAACCTTGCAATAATATTCTGCACACAAAATATGACAAGTGGTTAAAATTTGGTCTTGGTTGATGTTGATTAGATTAGGCTAAATATTTTCACAAGATAATGGTATGAAAAGGGTTTCTATCCTATTTGCTAGATTTAATGATGACCTTTTAACGTGGATACTAGCTAAGTAAACTAATCCAAAGTGTTGACCAATTCTCCTTCAACCTTCAACTTCTTGGAAACAATCCTTACTCTTATCAATCATGATTTTGTCACAATCTATCAAATCTTTTCAAAAACCAACTTTTTCATCATCTTTAAGGAGTCTTTGCACTTGTTTTATGCCCATAGAAAATCCCTAGAGTGCATGTTGAAAGAAACAACTCTCTAGCCTTCAATCTATCCTAAGTCTCTGACTTGTAGATTTCTTGCAAGTGCTTCCCTTGATTGGGCATTGGGGAAGCTTCACCCTACCCATATAAGCTTTCCCCAACCCCCGATTCCATCACTCCATCCCTAAAAACCTACACCCTACACCAACTACAACCACCATAAGAGTCATTCACCTCTATTCTATCTCCTCTCAATTCTAGGAAACTATACCATTTTTTGGTCATTGCAAATTCGATCACAGTCCTCACTTGGACTACATTTTAATTAACTTGTACCTTGAAAATATCCTTCTCGACTTGTCATGAGCTTTGTTGACATGGACCCTGGGCTTTCCTATATCCTGGGAAGCTATCATGAAGGATCACAGGAGGCCAATGAAGCTCACTTGACTCCTCACTGACACCTAGTTGAGGTATACCTCAGGAACCTTTACCTTCTCTTGGTTCTATGATGATATGACTAACAATGATGTTGATGCTATTATTTCACAAGTTTTGGTTTATGTCTTCTTCCTCTACCTCTAGCAGAGGCTAGCATGCATGTTTTTTGGTTTTGGGGGCCTAAGTTTCCCTCCTTTTCCTTTGTCTTGTTTCTCTTGTTGTCCCCTATTTTTTGTGGTTTTTCTAGCAAGTCGAGCACACAGATCTGACCACACCTAGATCATGAGATAAGGGTCGTTGGATCGATAGAATCGAGATCTAATGCTCTTATTTGTTTGGCATGACATTCCTTCTCCCATGAGATCATGGGTAGAGACTCCAACGGTTGCTACTCAGCCATTGAAGTAAGAATATGTGGTGTTCTTTGACCCAAATACCCCTGGCCACATTTTTTATCCTTGTTTCCACACAAGGGCACTTGAGTCTTTCCCTTCCATGTTCTAAACCTATGTGGTGAGTTTTTAGATAATTTTCTAACATATTATTTATGTCTTTGTCTATGTTCCTATTGGTAATTTTATGTTTTAAGCTTTAGAAAATCCTAGTAAATGATCCTATTATTATATTTATACCAAATTTTAGCCACAAAATCAAATTATGTTCTTATTCCTATTGGATCTCTAGTACCACTCTAATTAATGTCCTATAACTAGATATTCAAGAAAATGCATACTAGTTACATATTATGGCTATGATTGATGAATGAATACTAATTGATCATATGTTTAGAATCTAATGACCAAAACTAATAACTAAAATAGAAATATTAATTACCTTGATTTAGGATAAGAAATTAACTAATAATGATTATAAGATACTATAATTTTATCTCATGTATAACCCTAAACATGGACAATTTATGTAATAAGAACATAAGATAATGTGTATATCTATATATCAGCAAAATTTGGATCATAAATAAATATGGACCCTTCTATTCTCGTAGAGAAGTCAAACATAAATCCTAATACCATTATGGATACTATAAGGGTTAGTATGGATAAATCCTATATCAAAATTAAAAGGTAGGGTTAATGAAATGAGATGAGAAGAAGTGAATGTGATCAATACCCCATCCCTAACGCATATAATTGGTTCACTCTAGAGGCTAAGATAATAAAATATAGTATTTACTAGAACATTAGATCATGTGTATGATCCTAGAATTCACTCAAGAGTCATATACGTGCACCTAGAACCCTAATTGAGAACACTACTAACCCTAGAAGTCTTAACCCTAAGAAAAGACATGAAAACTGATATACCCATTGGTTTTTCTACAGAAGGTTAGAAGCTAGACTTGAAGTAGTAATTTCTTGATAAGACTCGACTTACGAAAGTTAAGTGGGAAATTCCTTTGAGTTCTAGTAGCTTTTGTTGCATTTCAACGAGTGGCATAAATAATTTTATATTTGGATGTTCCTTTAATGAAATAGTTAGCTTCATTTAGACTTCAAAGTACATACATAATGATATGTTCATCTTGAGCAATGTAGAAATCTCCTATTACATGCCATGAACCTCAAGAATTAAATTTTATTAGTAAAACTACTAGATTTAATTTCTCATCCTAAAGTAATAGTCATTGTTTCTTAATATCATGAATAGGATTATCCATATTTATAATATCTTTACTTCAAGTTTAGTACATGATTATTGTAAAGAATTCATAATTTTGTTAATGTATTAGAATATGATTTCAAAATTTATCTCAAAATTAGAAACAAAAATAGAAAGAGAAAGAGAATAGAAAAATGCCAAAAAATTATTTAATATTATATTATAACTCCTCATATGATATAAGTGTTTTAGTACATGGAAATAAGGAACTTAGTGCCATAAAATACATCTAATGCCACACCCTAGGTGTGTGGGACCAACAAAAGTCACATTGTGCCATAGTAGGAGCTCCACACCATAGAGGAGGACTTATTCTATAATACTGGTCACAAAAAGATAAAATATGTAAATAAATGGCATTTACAATAGTTTTGTTTTTATGTTTTCATAACATAGTTGTTTCTTCTATGTTGTATATAGTTATTTCTTCTATGTTGTATATTTCAATGCCACTTACTCTAACCTAGAATTCTTTTCTTTGTTCATGGTTGGGGATGGTATGTATGTAGATAGTGAGTTGTAGCCCAAAGCATAACTTGGAGGAATTTCATATTCAAGATAGAAAGAGTTATCATAGGTGATCCTTCCATATTAGGAGTTTATCTTAGGTGATAATTGGTGCAATTTATAATAGGTGATCTTTAATCTATTAGCCTATATGTGGTATCACTAGTGGGACTTATCTTAGATGATCATGAGTTTTATTCTATTATTTCTTTTTAGCTCATGCTGGGATTGTGATTCCCAAATGTGTCATTTTTTATCCTAAACTTTATATTTGAACTTTGTTACTTTGGTTATTTGAATGCTTTAGTATTCCAGATACATAATGTTTGACCATGTTTTACTTATATATAAGTGAGTTAGTGCTTCTACATATAGTATTTGGTTGATAAATGGGCAGGAAAATATGGTACAAAGCATTTCAATAGCCATTAGTGATGGATATCCATATACGAGTCCTTATAGGTACTTTTATCTTATAATTGGCACCCAAGAAGAGAGATCATAAGAGAAAAGAGCACATAGATGGGGAAGAAAGCTCCTACAACTTGTGGATTGGGAATGTTGCCTCTGGGGAGGTCGATCCTAATGATCACCCCCAATCCACCTCTTGATGGGCTCATCAAGGCCACGACTAACGTCGTGACTGACTTGCATGGAGGGAAACCACATATAAAAAATAGAGAGGTGGTCCTAGTTTATTTCCTAAAGGTTAATATAGAGCCTTTTCTAGAGAAGCTGAGAGAAATGTAGTCACTTTTACTGAGGAGTGAGTGTTGACAACTACTTTTGTGTTAGGATATCCTGACATTCTAAGGTCCACTTTGGGATGCACTTGCTGAAGAGCATGGTCTGCACCTAGTGGGAGAACTTCACCAACACCGAAGGACTTGATTTTGAACTACTGACCTAGAAGGAATTCACTGCTACCTTCTAGACCCATTATATCTCTAAAGCTATGGTGAAGAAGAAAGAGGTTGAGTTCCAACACATAAAGTAATTTAATGCTTTTGTCAGCCAATACGTGATGAAGTTTTGTATGCTAAAAACGCATATCTAAGTTAGATGAGGTGCTGATGCACTGAATAATTGTTGTTTTTGGCAGGCTATTTTACTATGTATTGTGTGCACTTATTGCCCATTTTCATCTTAATTATGCATGATTTATCATTAGTAGCTTGTGACACTTAATTGCATCAAATATTCATTATTTTTACTCTTCTAGATTGATTTATCATATTTTGGTGTGTATGCTATTTATAGTTTACATCTCAGGAAAAATTATAAGAAATGAATCAGCTCGATACCACTGAAAGTATGTCAGTGATACCGAAATTTGATTAAAAGGAACAGAGTTGAAATGAGAAAACTATGTAGTACCGACATAAGAATTTGTATTACCAAAATTGTAACAAGAGTTCTTAGGAGGAACATCATTACTACTGACACCCATCTCGGTGATACCGACTTGTATAAAAAATACAATAGGGAATGTCCGAGAAAATCTTGGTACTACAGACAAGAAACTCGATAGTATCGATAGACTACAAGGGATCACAAATAATCAAAGGCGTCGATACTACCAACACCACATCAATAGTACCGACTTGGCTAATCCAAAGGTCGGGACTTAACAACACCCTAAGTCAATCCTATGACTAGGGGGAGTACGGCCAGACTAATATATGATGTCATATTCAGATACACAATAGAGGAGAATGGAAAAGGGAGAAAGTGACATTTTGATGGTTCAAGCACTTTCGGTATCCCGATTTGCAATTGAAAGACAGTAATCACTACGTTCATCAGAAGGAATCATCCAGACCATTTTTCACTGGGGTTTTTTCCTTGTTATCAACAATTTCATTGTTCTTTTCCTCCTTTTCTCTATGTAGAGCAAGTGAGATCATGCGGGGATAATCCCCTTTGTTCCTTAGGACTTGGAAGTAGCCCGATTTTGCATTGTAATTGACAATTATGAATTATTGTCCATATTTCTTTGAATTTATGGACATTTTTCTACGTTTGCCTCACCAATTATCTATGCTTGATCACCATAGGTAATTTATTAGACCATTAATTACTTCAAGATATGGATAAAGGGTTGTAAAACTCATAGATTTACACCTCAAGAGAGGGCATACAATTTTAAGGGAATAACCTAGAGAATTCACTAAAGCACCTAACTAATAATCAAATCACTACGAGAGTGGGATTTGTATTTTAAAGCAAGCTTAGGGGAGGAGATCCCTAATGTGCCATATGTTCTACCACACAAGCATATAAAGAATCCAGATGTGTCATTCCTAGATAGTCTAAAGACGAGGAATGAGGAAAGGAAATTCATGAAGTCTTATAAATCTTCTGAAAGCTCCACATCAACATCTTATTTGTGGAGGGATAGAGAAAATCCCTGCATATGGAATATTCTTGAAGGATGTGATAGACTGGACCTTTCTCTCTCCTCCATTATGTAATGCTAAACCCTACCTTTTTCAATGTCCTATTCTTACCTTCAATTTTATAATTGAGCATGATTTGATGCATAATTGATATCTCTAGAGTACAATTGATGCCTCCTCAATTGGACTCTATTTTGGTTTAAAACACAACACTCATCACCATTCTATTCTTTTATTTTTAATTTTATATTTGAATACATATATGTATATTTCTCATTTCCATGTCATAGAGATCTTTCTCACAGTTCGAACACATATTTTCTTGCCAAAATCAGAGCTATGATGCGAAATTTATGCCATTTGAAAATCTTATGAATTAAAACCATATTTTTGGTCTTTAAAATCGTTTTTACACCTTAAATGGGCCCAAAAAGTATTTCATGCGGCCCAAGTTTGTTTCCCTACCCTTTCCCGGTCCACCCATCTTCCCTTCCCATTTGGTCTGCTCCCTCAGATTGAACCACGTGAACCCTGGGTCAGCATGTGTTGTCGATCATGGGTTGATCTGATGGTTGTTACACCATCTCCCTCCTCATGTCAGCCTATCACAGAACTGCAACAAAGCTACTTTGTTGTGCGATCGGCACTCACCTACGGGGTCCCCACACCCCCCCTTTGGCAGCACGACCCGTTGTCGAGCCCAATGGAGCGAGGCGAGCATCAGGTCATGGCTGGTAGGACCTGGCCTTGTTCTCTTTTCAACCACTAATGGCCCCTAGACATCAATGAACCCTAGCCACTATAAAAACCACCTACCAGTTTGCCACCCTCTCCTCTTCCTTCCCCTTCCACAGTCGAACCCTAAAAACCCCTCTAGCTCAACCATTCAAAGCTGCCACCACCTGCCGTAGGGTTTGGAAACCCCAACACGATGAAGGGGATAACCCGCTAGGCGTGGGATCAGCAACCAAGGGCTCAGATTGTTCCCCTACGCGCTCTCTCTCCCCCTCACTTTGTCCCTCTCTCCGCCACGAGGGCACCAAGTCCCGCCAATCATGGCTCACCAAGTAGCCCCATGTCTGCGTAGTCCCACCTCATGCCCCAGCTGGCGTGACAACATCTCACACATATACTGCTCAAAATCTCTCTAGCCCGCTCCATGTCACTCATCATCGCCACCGAATGACTCACTCCACCCCTCCAGCAGACGCTGCTAACCACTTGAAAGTGCTGCCAGCCACTGAGATCATTTTTGACCCACCCCTTCTTCCGCGGTGGTCCAGGAGGGACGAGGGCCGCCTCCTATGCGGCCCATTCTCGGCCCAATGAGGTAAATCCTCCTTCAAAATCCTAAATAAGGGTGTTTAACCAAACCTCTATATCTCCTATCTCCCTTGCTCAAACCTAGTAATATGATATGTCATTTTGATCAAAAAAATGCCAGCTTGACCAAATTCTGAACTTGACTTCTCTGATATAGCCTTTTACTTCATTTCTAGGACTTTTGAATGATTTTTAATGATCAAATGATGTTATCCTTGCACTTTGAATGACAAGTGAGTTTGCACCCATGAAATCAGTTAACCTTAGGACCCTTTTACTATTCTGTAATACCATGTCATCCTTATACACCCAAAGGGGCATATTGACCTCCTATGTGTGCCCTTCGCCTAAAAGTGAATCCATTAAATGTATGCATGCTACGACTTGATCAAATTTTGGGGTTTATCTTAAATTGATGTCATCTAATCTTGTAATATTTAAATCAATAACCCTTATCATGCTTTGTGACATGGAAAGCTAAGATCTCATGCTAAGTGTCCCACTTTTCACGTATGGGACCTCAATTCCTATAATGTGCTTAAAAATGATCTAATTGACCTAGCTGTTTCTTTATGGGAGATATGATTTTTATGCAATTATCTTACTATATCTAGTTCGGATTAGTAGTTTCATCATACTTGTAGTACTAATTACCCACTTAATGTATCATATGCTCTCAAGATTCCTATGACTTGGAATGTTTGACCCTATTGCATGGATTAAACAAATATGCCTAGTTATGATCTTACATGGTTGAATATTGATGGAAATCTAAATATCATGTTTCCTTAACTCCAAATCAGAAATTAGCTCATGTATATCTAATTTAATGTGGATGGTTCACCTAGATCTAAGACTTAATGTTAATCCTTATGCCATGATTGAAACGATACATGCTTGTTTGGGACTGTGGAAATGATGTTTGAACTAAGTGAAACCCATATCAGGGGAACATCCACATGTATTATATGATGTTTGGATTATCAAACCCTTTGGATCTAAGACACCATTCTATATCTTTTACTTGCGAGGTACCCTTGGTTTGGATAATCTCTAAGATCTTACTCAAGAATGCTTAATCTTGTACTCTACTCATAAGGTAAGCTTACTCTCCTGACCCTACTATGGTATTGGCTTGTTTGTATGTATGATCATATAAATGCTTAGTTAGTTGATTACTTGTTTAAGCTACTTGTTCCCTACTATTGTATGTTCATTTTTCTTGAAATATGTTGAACAAACCTTGATCATAATTAAACTTGTCCATTATACAAACTTAGTGTACCTCCCTATATTCTCGGGGTAAGGGCACAAGGTTGGGCATTTTACTTTAGATGTCAAGATAAGGCAGACCATGTCAATAAAAGGGTAGCTAATCTTGAGCACCCTTACAGACCCTTCCAATGGGAAGCTGGTCAATGGCCATAATATGTTGTTGAGTATAATGGAAATACACCTAAAATATGCTTGGGATAAAAGAATGTTTCTAGTTATTCTTGCCTTATTTCGACTTCTTGCTTATATGATGTTTATAGCCAAGCAAACTTTTATAGTACTCTTAAACTATTTACATACATTTCATAGATTAATTAATGCTTTAGCATTAATATATTTTTTATATCAAATTTGTAGTTTCCAAATGAAGATTTGATGTACTCAAGACTCTAAGCTCTGAAATGCAATACAAATCGGTATGCTTGAATCTAGAAATGGGTACATATATCTTATATCCATGTTTAATATCTTCTTATCTTGTTGTTATTGCCTTTTTCATATATATTTCTTGTGTGAAACTATGTGCCACTCTATGGACGGGCACCCAAACCCTACTACCACTGACTCTGTAGTTAGTGGGGGTAGTATGAGGGTAACAAATGGTTATATGACAGAAATCATCAATAAGAAAAGATGGATAATACATATATATATATATATGTCTTGTGTGTTGATGAAGTGATGAGTGTGATGATCTAGGGAAGACTGCTGATGAAGCGGAAGGACCCATGATGTTTTTACATCCCTTGTTCTATAGGCAACCAACACTTCCAACAAGAACAATGTGACTCTGAGGCAAGCATAAATCTCATTCCCCTTACTACCTTTAGAAAGTTGAGATTGAAGAAACCGATGAAGATGTCCATGACAATCTAGTTGGCAGATGGATCTATTGTGAGGTTGTATGGGATATGTGAGAATGTTCTAGTCAAAGTCCACAAATTCATATTCTGTTGATTTTATGGTCATGGATATGTACAATATATGAGGATTAGAGATGTTGTTAGGAAGGTCGTTTCAATCTATGGGCGACATGATCACAGCAATTGGTAGAGGCTATTTGACACTCGGGATAGACGATGATAGAGTGGAGTTTAGACTTCCAGATGAATCTTCACAACTATCCCATGACAAAACAAGGTGAATAAAACTCATCTTGTTGAGCCTAGGACATTAAACAAGGGAACTCATGGGAGACAACCCAATTTTATTTTTGTTGTTTACTATTTTTTTAGGTCTTTTTGTTGGTTACGTTTCATATTTTTCATGTTATATTTTAGTTGATGTAAAAGAGTATCTTGAGTCTCTTATTTGGTGTGCAAGTAGAGTCAAAGTCAGTAGTACCGACACCCAAGGCGGTACTGTCGACTCCTTATAGGTTAAAGTATGTAGAAAGTTAATACTACCGACACCAAAGTTGATACTACCGACTTTTCTCATAAAAAACACGACTCTAGGAAAGAAAGTTGATACTACCGACACCCAAGTCAGTACTACCAACTTTTCTAACCATAATTCACAGAGCTTCTTAAAAAGGTTGTCGATACCACCAACAGTCCATGTCAGTGACATCGACTCACATAGATCAAAGATGGACAGAGAATGCCATCTCTTGGGACCACCAAGACACAAGTTGGTGGCACTAACAAGAGGGATATATGTTTGCATAACTTGATCCACAGAGCCACCAATCATCCATCACCACCAACCTTTAGAACAAGTGGTACCTCCATTCCACCTCTAAGTTTGGATTTTGACTATGAGGACATAGTCAAGTTCAAGATTATAGGGGTGTTGGAGCAACTTTATCTTTTTATCTTGCAATTCCTATTAGTTATTTTGTTTTTTCAAGTGTATGATCCACATCTATCAGTGTAATCATGCAACATAGTTCATCATTTCATCCATCATCAATGAATGTGCTTTTGTGTATTTACAATGAAAATTAAAAAGTGAAAGAAAATTTGTCTTAGTTGCAATTTCTATAGTGGCATCACCTAGAGAAAGTGTATGGGTTAGTCAACTTGAGGACATTTAATATGAATGGAAGTCTTAATTATCCATGTGAAGTGGAGGATGATGGGGTTTGATCCTGAATTAATCAAATAATTAACGACACCTTAAATTGAAGTTTTAGAAAGAAATCCTAAGGTTACCTTGTACACAGGTCAGTAGTACATGGACATATCATATCTTATGAAAGGTAGTTTCTCTTAATTTTTTGATTCCATTCATTTCTCCATCCATTTTGATCCATAACTTTAAGATGATCAAGTAACCTGAATTGTTTCCTTTTGATTACATTGCATGGCATAATAGGTGACCTGATAGTTAAATTTGTTTATTGTATTAATTAAAAATTGAAAGAAAAGAGAAAAGCTCTTATGCATATCATCTAGTTGCATTATAAATTCCATGTAGATTTCATTCTTTTTGCATCATTCATTCTACACCATGTATTCGTGTTTTTCTTCTAAAATTAAAAGTGTAGAGATACACATCCATACCTCTTAAAAAATAAAATGAAAAAAAAGAAAGTTTTGATTAGTGTAGTGAAGCTCAAGTATACTCTTCAATCATGCTAAAAATGGGCTAAAAAAATAAGAAAGAGTTTTTTTACAAAGAGGTAGAAAAGGATGCCTTAGCTCCACTCTAGAACATTCTTCAAAAGAAGACGAACTCATGTACATGATGTATTCTTTATTTCACTTTCATTAGTTGGATGAAATTTTCAGTGCATACATCATTCCACCCACAATAACAACCATTAGGATTCATGTATTTATTCACTTTCACCATGTTAGGTTCATCAATTTTTATTTTTGCATAAATGATTCAAAGTTACTTGTGATTCTTCATGAGTGTCCTACTTCATTCCACCCATTGCTCTTATTGGTAGGCCATAAATATGATTGATCTCCTTATTCATTCTTATAAGGAGAGTTGTTTCCAATTAGTTAGTAGTTTGGAAAGAGCAATGTAGATAGGTAATCACATGATGCACCAAAAAAATACATGATTGCCTATGATATTAACTTCTCTACTGAAAGTGTTTCACTGATCTAAGGGTGGACATATTTTATGGATATTTTTGTTTGCTAGAGAGTAGTTGATTGTTTAGTGGATAGTAAAGGCCGGTTTGGGGCTGCAAGGTGGGGGTAGTTGTGGCGACCGCTATCAAACTGATAGCCAAATCACTTAGTAATTATGCAGAATAACCATTAGCAGTGGATTAAAGTAAATCACTAAAAGTTAAAACCATTTTGCAAAGAGATCCATTTCCAGCAAACTCTTAAAGAAAGGAACAATGCAATATATACATCATGGTTCACATTGTACATACATTGTACCATCTCATCTTGAGGATATCATATACTAGTTGCTTTGCCCAAACATATACATAAGCCACATAAAATCTTGAGGAAAAAAAGACAAAATATCAGATCATTTATAAAACCATTACGTACTAACTCCCAAGGACCAAAGAGTACAGAGATGACACATAGGACTTCTATCTACCAGACACGATAGACAACACACTCAACCTGAGCTATTGTTGTTGTCCCTATTGTTGTTGTCCTCCCTCTACAGTACGGTCTCTACCTCCTCATCCACATCCACCTAAAAATGTTGGGACCAATGGGGTAAGACAAAAGTCCCAGCAAGAGATATAACTCTCTGCCAACAACATTATTATCACAGGTAAACAATATAAAACTGAGCAGAGAATCTTTTACATTAATAATCAAGATTAATCATTGTTTATTAGTAGAATAGAGCGATATCATCTTTTCAAACAATGCAACTATCTATGATAGTAAAATAAATCATCTATTCACTTTATAAGGAATATGAAGAACACATATAACATCTATCCATTTAAGATGTATAAAAGTAATGTAACATCAACTGATGTTTTCATATTCAATCCTTAATCAAATACTCTACACGGCTGATTACATATTTACAATCACACTTATGCCTTTAGGATATGAGGTATACCGCTCTTGCTCCAACCAAGCACGTCTACATAAAGCATCAGTACAATACATGGCCAAAGGAAGATCCAGATTCCAAGATCTCACCTATCTCGGTCAGTACGAGACCACTGGCAGTGACATCACATGTCAAACTACAATTTGCTTGTCAGGGTATAGTGGCATCTTCACCATAGAGTTACAATCGCAGCATGCACTCTCTTTAGGGTGATCACACAACAACCCCATTATATTAATATTGAGTCATGGCATATAGCCATACTCTTATGATGATGAGGAAAATCACACAACAACCCCCATTTGAACTAAGGATATTTTCACCTCTTACCCCCACATATTCAAAAATATGCTCTCTGAGTTAAACTCATTTCACCATTCAGTAAATTGTGACACTGAATGGATCTATGGCCAGGGAAACTACATGATAAGGTTCCATTTGACTAATTAGGTGCATTACAATATCTTTTAGCATTAGCCAAGTTATAAGCATGAATTATAACAGATGCTACAAAGAAAGGTGTAATACATTTATCAAGTACTTTCATAATCTTTGGAACACATTGAATGCATAACACTTGGGATCTCAGTCCCTTATCACATTACTGGGGATTCTCATCCCTTAACATTATCATCATCATGATTGATAAATCTGGGTATTCAAACCCTTAGTTCATCACTGAACATTGTCACCTCTTATCAAGTAACTATTACCTCTAGGTCCTCAGACCTAGGTATACATTATACTTGTTGCACAAGTATTTCACATGGCTCACAAGGACCATTTAATCTGTATCATATGAAACATCATAGCTCATACCTGGCTATGCTCATCATCTCATGATACCTGCATGGTTAGTATTTCATGATAAAAATAATATCAAGTACATATCATCACCATGCAATATAAGAGAAATACAACCTTCCCATTATTAGGGTTAGGGTTTCCCTTTTTAGCCGATTAGGGTTTCAAATTCATATTATTGAGAATCAAAACCCTAATCCATAGCTCCACACATATTAGGAGCATACATTGATATCATAAGTATTCAATCATACCTTGTTTATTCTCATCATTTATCATTAAAGGGTTTTCACACAAAGTATGAGTTTCTCTCTCATCCTCGCTAGGATATTAATTACATCATACTTTATTAAGGTGGCTCAACCCTTTTCTCAAGGTACATTGGCCTACACTTATCAAAATGCATTAAACTCTTTACATCGTAATGTATCATTTTACATAACACACTTCATGTGTTACTCAATCAAGTATATCGGATTTTAGGTGCTTACCTCCATATTGGTTTTGAGGTGCTTCCACCATATCGGGCTAGAGGTGTATGCTTACCACCATATCACCCAAGAGGTGTGTGATTACCACCATATCATCCAAGAGGTGTGTGCTTATCACCATATCATTCAAGAGGTGTGTGTTTATCACCATATCATCCATGAGGTGTGTGCTTACCACCATATCGTCCACGAGGTGTGTGTTAACCACCATATCGTCCACGAGGTGTGTGCTTACCACCATATCATCCAAGAGGTCTGTGCTTACCACCGTATCGTCCAAGAGGTGTCTGCTTATCACCATATCGTCTAACAAGTGTGTTTTTATCACCATATCATCCAAGAGGTGTGTGCTTATGACCATATCATCCAAGAGGTGTGTGTGTGTCACTTATATCAGGTTACTCAAGTGTAAGGTTTTGCATATCGGGTTAGACCCTTATGCTCTTACCTTTTCAAAACTTTAAAGTATCAACCTACCATGTGTTGAATGACAACCTAGCCAACTAGTTAGTCCTTTTAAAACCAACCCAAATGTACAAAATGATAGGGGTGTGGGGATTTCAAGGTATAATAGATTTCATAACATCATATTGGGTTTCATTACCATATGAGGTTAGAGGTGCTTCAACCCGATATCAGTTTGTGCCATGATGATGTCATCATCATCTAGCTCTAGACTTTCATCCCTTACTATTCTAGTTCATGGACAATAGTCCTATGAAACTATTAGAACTCATAGAATCATAAATTATTCAAGAAAAACCGAAATTGAAAGTAGATCAACAAGTATAACAAGATTGAAGGTGAGTAATAACATGATTCAGTTCAAGTTATATAACCCACCTCAAGAACAACTTCAAAGCTCCAAGCTCTAAAGCTTCACATTCACAAGGTTCAAGATGAACATACAAAAGATCCAAGACTTGTTCACAACTCCTCTATATGCAAAGAATCACCATAGATAAGAACTTGGTGAAGAAGAAAAGAAAGGAAGAATCACAACCCGAGAATCATACTTCAACCAAGGTTGAAGATGACCATGGCTTCACCTTAAGCTTAAGGCTTTATCTCCTCCTTCCTCCTCAACTACTATGCACAATATCTAAGAGAAAGAGAGTTGTAGGATTCAAAAGGTTTCACTAGTAGGTGAAAGGAGTGGTATATATAATTGAGGCTCATGGGAGAGAGTGTATAAGAGGTGTTATCACCTTATACTACTAGGTGACACATGTCCATGCATGGGTTGACACATTTCCATGCATGCACACATATTTATCTTGACATTAAAAACTCTTGTGGATAATCTAGGGATAATATTTCGGCCATTAGTTATCTTGTTGAACAAGATATTTCAACCCAACATCACTTTATACACAAACCGATTCAATTTTTTCAAGGAAAGTTGTAAAATGATATCCATCACCTTCTTGGGGTGTTTAACTCATCATTGCCTTTGCCAAGAGTTGAAAAAATGATATGTGACCTCTTGTATGGCTTCTTGGCCAATAGGCACTCCCATATAAGCTCTACAACTCAATACAACTCATTTTAGGGTTTCAACTACACAACTCTTCTTGGTCTTTTCATCACCAAGAATACCATCACTCAAATATGATTCAAACATGGCGCCTCTTTCTTTCTATCTCCTCTAGATGATGCTAAGAGAGAGTAGGGACACTCTAGAAGTGGTAATGTGCATATAAACCCTACATTTTTGTAAATTGCAATTAGCACCAAAATTGGTACACAAGGAACAAGCATTATTCAAACAAGATCCTTGAGTCTTAATTACTTTTCAAAAGATTAAAACAAGTTTATAAATAACTTACTTAAGCAAAACTTTCAGGGTTATGGTATAATCCAGGTCAGGGATGTTACAGTAGTTGAGAATGGAAATTCATATTTTGTCCTTTTGTTGACTTGTCTCAGACAGATCTGAGGGCATATTTCTCGAGGATGAGCAAGGTTTAAGCTTAGGAAATTTTGATGTACTAAATAATTGTTGTTTTTCGCATACTACTTTACTATGTATTGTGTGCATTTATTTCCCATTTTCATATTAATTGTGCATGATTTAGCATCATTATCTTGTGCCACTTAATTACATCAAATATTCATTATTTTTACTATTCCTGATTGATTTATAATTATTTTGGAGTTTATGTTCTTTATGTTTTACATTTTAGGAAAAATTATAAGAAATAAATCAACTTGGTACTACCAATAAGTCTATCTAAGGTGCCGACATTTGACTAAAAGGAATAGAGTTGAAACACAGAAACTTTGTAGTTCTGACACAAAAATCAGTACTACCAACATTCTAACATGAGTGCTGATGAGGAATCTTGGTACTACTTAAGCCTAACTCGGTGGTACTGAATTGTACTAAAAATCCGACAAGGAATGTGAGAGAAAATCTCAATAATACCGACATGTAACTTGATAGTACCGACAATGTATAAGGGATCGTGAATAATCGAAGGTGTCACTGGGTAAGGTCCCATAAATATAGGAGCTAACTTACCCTTTTTTCCAAATTGGAGAGCACCTTTCTAAGGAGAGACCTTGAGATACACTTTGTCTCCAACTTGGAATTTTGAAGGTCTACGACATTTATCGGAATATGACTTATGTCTATCCTATGCAACCTTCAATTGTTGTTGTATTACTTTAATCTTTTCAGTTGTTTATTGCACTAATTCATGACCTAGAAATTGGTATTCTCCTATCGCATACCAGCATAATGGAGATCTATAACGTCTACCATATAATGATTCATATGGTGCAATATCAATACTTTTCTGATAACTACTATTGTAGGAAAACTCTATTAAGCTCAAGTGTAAGTCCCAACTTCCTAGAAATTGAAGAATACATGCCCTAAGTAAGTCCTCCAAAGTCAGTATAGTCCTTTCATATTGTCCATCTATCTGAGGGTGAAAAGTTGTGCTAAACTTTAACTGCGTACCCAAGGCTTTATGTAGTCATTCCCAAAAATGACTTGTAAATGGGGGACCTCTATCAGACACAATTTTGGCTGGAACTTCATTTAACCACACTATCTCATCTATGTAGACATGTGCAAGTTTTTTAGCAGTATAGGTTGTTTTAATAGGAAGAAAATGTGCTAACTTAGTAAACCTATCAATTATCACCAAAATGGAATCATGACTTTTGGCTATTCTGGGTAGACCAACCACAAAGTCTATTATCACGTGATCCCATTTCCACTGCGGTATAGGTAAGGGTTACAATGTTCCTATAGGCTTCTGGTGTTCTTCTTTAACTTGTTGACACTTTGGACACTACATAATAAACTTAGCTACATCCTTCTTCAAACCAGGCCACCAATACATATCTTTTAAGTTATGATACATTTTAGTACTCCCTGGATGCATTGCATACATGTATGAATGAGCTTCCTCCATAATTATCTTTCTTAAGTCATTAGTATCAGGTACTACCATCCTACCATGGTAACAGACTACCTCATCCTCTGACTCATGGAAACTGTCCCATTTCTCACTACCATACTCTGACCTGATCTGTTGAATCACAGTATCAGCCTGTTGTACCTCTTTAATCTGTTGTCTTAGAGTAGGTTTCACATGCATCTTAGCCAGCAATCTAGCTAACAAAGATACTTTTAATTGTACATTTATTTGTATCAAAGAGACAAACTTGTCCCATTTAAAGAACATTAATGAATTCAACTGTGCTTTATCTATGGATGGAGATGAAGATTTTCTACTTAGTGCATCTGCCACTATATTAGCTTTTCCTATATGATAATCAATTGTAAAATTGTAGTCCTTGATTAATTCCATCTAGCGGCATTGTCTCATATTCAACTCGTGTTTTGAGAAGATGTACTTTAAGTTTTTATGGTCTGTGAAAATTTGACAGGTTTCTCCATAAAGATAATGCCTCCAAATCTTCAATGTGTGGACCACTATAGATAACTCTAGATCATGCGTCGGATAATTCTCCTCGTGTTTCTTAAGATGTTGGGAAGCAAAACAAACTACATGATCCTCTACATCAACACACATCCTAGACCATTCTTAGAGGCATCATAGAAAACAATGTATCCCTTTCCCTGCTTAGGTAAAACCAACACAGGTGCACTAGTCAACCTTTCTTTCAACAACTAGAAAGAACGTTGACACTTGTCATTCTAGACAAAAGGAACCTCCTTCCTGGTCAACCTAGTTAGGGGTAATGCTATAGAACTGAACCTTCTGTAGCAACCTAGCAGACCTAGGAAACTATGAATCTCAATTGGTGTCTTGGGCTATTCCCACTCTACAATAGACTCCAGTTTCTGTGGGTCAACACAAATTCCTGAAGTAGATATAACATGTCTTAGAAAAGACACTTCTGACAACAAGAACTCACACTTGCTAAACTTAGCATATAGCTTCTGTTGTCTCAATAATGTCAAGGGTTGATGTAGGTGTTGTTCATGTTGTTGACCATTTCTACTGTATATCAAGATGTCATCTATGAAGATCACTATGAACTGATCAAGGAATGGCCAGAAGATTCTATTCATCAGCTCCATGAATGCAACAGGTGCATTAGTTAGTCCAAATGACATAACTACAAACTCATAATGATTGTACCTTGTATTAAAGGCTGACTTAGGTATGTCACTCTCCTTGATACATAACTGATGATATCCTGACCTTAGATCTATCTTAGAGAACATTGTTGCACCACACAACTGGTCAAACAGATCATCTATCCTTGGTAGAGGATATTTGTTCTTTATAGTCACATTGTTAAGATGTCTATAGTCTATGCATAATATCATAGGCCCATCCTTCTTTTTAACAAAAACAACTGGAGCACCCCATGGCGAAGTACTCGGTCGAATGAAACCTTTCTCAAGCAACTCCTATAACTATTTCTTGAGTTATTCCATCTCAGCAGGCGCCATCCTATAAGGTGTTTGGGCTATGGGTTGCGTACTTGGGATTAGATTAATCTAAAAATCAATCTCTCGAGGTGGAGGAATATCTAGAAATTCTTCAGGAAACACATCCTTGAATTCCCTGACAACAAGAATATTTTCTTTGCGTTGCGAGTCATTCATATCGACGAGTTTAATTTTGTCTTCAGGAAGACTAGAAGTTTCTACTTTGGTATCTACCACATGTGCCAAGAATGCTTCACATCCTTGTCACATCAGTCTCTCATCTACCATGGATGATACTAGACAGGCTGGAAGAATCTTTCTGTTCCCCTGAAAGACCCATGTCTCATCAATGTTTGTGAACGTAGCTTGCTTGGAACCACAATCCAAGACAACCTTATATTTTTCTAGGGTATCCATCCCAAGAATTACATCAAACCCATGCAACTCAAGTGGTATAAGATCCACCTGAATGTTGTGTTCTGAAAAAGAAAGAATGCAGGGAGAACATACCTCCCGCAACACTAGAGATCTGACTAATAGAGTTTCTAATAACAAATTATCTACACTATGACTGACAGTCATATTGGAGTCATGAATCATTTCTCGAGTGATAAAGGAATGCGTGACACCCAGATCAATCAAAATAGATATGAAGTAGGATGAAGACATATAAGAAAGAAACAATTCCATCTGACCTGTCACGACTCATGGATTGACTACTGCCTCTGACTAATTCATAGAATAGAATCTCACTATTGCCTTTCATTGAGTCCATGCTCTATTGTTTGGTGTGTTGATATGTATGCCCATAGAGTCAGTCATATGATGATTGTAATGGCATACTTTGTAAATGATTTGAATAATAATAAAGGCAAATTTTGTCTATATGTTTAATCTATTTTCACTACTACAGATCTGGCCTTTGGCGTCAGCTATTTAAGCCCTTTTTGCGACAATTTCCAAGCGACACCAATATGGGCACTGCTAAAAGTCAAACCCTTTCGGCGTTAGTTTTCCAACCGACGCCAAAATGCTTTGTGCCACCGAAAATGCACCAGCAGGTCCCCCATCAGTATAACTAAACCAATACTATAATCATCTGCGCCACAAAAAGGGTGCCATCTAGGACACTATCGGAGTCGGTTTTCTACTAATAACACACACCATATCACCTTCTGCCACGGTCATGTTGGACAGCATAGCCGTGCTGGCCAACACAACGTCGGTTTTCTACTAATAACCAACGCCATATCACCTGCCGCCATGGCCGTGCTGGACAGGCTGTCTGGAAACATTAGGCGGCAGTTTTTTGCTATTAACCAACATTGTAAGCATGGTCATGCTGGCCAGGCTGTCTGGCTACATTAGGCAGAGGTTTTTTGCTATTAACCGACACTGTAAGCCTTTGTTGTCAGTTTAAGACAAATAACTGATGCCTATGTTTTGATTTTTTTTCTTATCAATTTGCAGGCCTACTATGGCTGGTCGTAGGATGAGAACCTACAGTTCAGTGGAACTAAACTATAGGTTTACGACATCCATTGATATCGGCCAACAAATAGGCCACAAACCTGAAAAATCAACAAATATTCTTTTCACACATTCACACATAGGTAGATACATTCAGACATCAATTCAATTTTCACATTCACACATGTAGAAACATTCAAATACATTTAGAAACATTTAGACATGTAGAAACACATGTATAAACATTCATTTACAAAATATCATTCATCATCGCTATCAACATCCCAATTATATCTTACAGTCCCCCCTGCTTGTATGGCTCTTGCCCATTCTTCTCTTATATCATTTAATACTTCCATTGTATATGGAGTATGTACATCTTTTAAGGCTTTATCTATAGTGGGGTCAGTTTTAAACACCTGCAAAGAGAATGATGTATATATATAAGTAATAATATATAAATAAGATTGATATATTTCATACTATCTAATGAGACTATATATAATACCTTAGGTATGTCATTGATTTCATCTGCATGTTTGATAATCATGTCCATAAACCGCATCACATAGTATGCACATGCCCAACCATTGTCTTGTGTAGCACACTATAAAATGGATACAAATATTAAAAAATACAAAAAAGCACAGTTCACATAAATAGCATATACATTGGAGTCGGGAACTTACTTTCACGTTCTCCCAAATTATTGGTTGGTTCTTTTTACTGGGGACCTTTCCTCCAGCCTTTTTGAATGCATATAAACCCCTACATGTTAATGTAACATAGTAAATTGCATAATTAAATAGTAATGTAATAACATATGTTAACGTATATAAAAATGAAATATTTCTCACCAGAATAATGCCATTCTCATTACGTGTCCAATTTTTGGATTCAATGTACTCCCCGTAGGATCTAGATAATAGACAGTGAACGTCCCAGGGAGAATAACTAGTAACTCTCAATGCTTCACAGTAGAGGTAAAAAAGTTAAAAATTAATAACTCAAATTCCACAATAAAAATGTAATTTTCTTAAGTCCAAATTATAAGCAAAGTAAACATACTTCACATTGAATGAGCTATTATTATCGTCTTCTTTTTTTGACCAAAAATTGTAAGAGGATCACAACAAAATTGTTGAACACTATCAGGGTCTTTAGATACCAGACTAATCAATGATGGAATCAAAAATCCCACATGTTCAAATCCAAATTGTTTACATTGAATTTCGAGTAAGTAGCTACACAACATGTATTACGTATGCATTAATATATAAGAAACCAGATCACCGAATCCTACACAAGGTATATGGATGTATAAATAAGATCTCACCTTATCCATCCCTCTATCATTGATGTATTCAGCCAATCATAGATGAACAACTCAATAATATCTTATATAAATAGAGAGCTTTCGTATGATTGACCTGCATAATCTTCTTCTAAAGAAACAACTATAGGACAATGTATATTATGTGCACATAGCCATACTTCCATTTCCTTACAAGTACGACCTAACGAGAATTTTAGGT
This sequence comes from Alisma plantago-aquatica, assembly GCA_963693085.1. NCBI lineage: Eukaryota > Viridiplantae > Streptophyta > Magnoliopsida > Alismatales > Alismataceae > Alisma > Alisma plantago-aquatica. The sequence goes on from OY856411.1 coordinate 332,896,907, forward strand.
CAGTTGGAACCCAACTTGGTAATGCAAGAAGTGGAGGTGGAGGCCTAGATGCTCCAGGTGTCTTCTTTTTAACATGTATATATAATTTCAGATCAATTGACCTCATATATACACATTAACAATTTAACGTAATGTAAATTTATCTTATAATTTCAGTAGTGTAGATGATATCCGCTTTGGGCCACAATATCACCCCGCCTTCTACCTCAGCAAGTGTATCAATATCTGGGTGGGCATATGGCAATGTAGCTTCCCTCCAATCGGGGAATACATGTATCGGGCTCGCACGAACGTAACCATGTGGCATTGGAGCCCCATGAATTGTTGCCCCAGGAAGGGACGGGTAAGCCTGTGCCTCTGCAACAATGTAATCTTCAATTTTTAAGCGGCATGGCTTCAACGCTTACAAATTTACATAAAGAATGATATACATATATACATATCATCTTGAAAACATATCATCTTGAAAAGACTAGCTACTATGTCATAAACAATACTTACATCATACGTGCTAGGTGGTGGGTCTACATGATTACTCTCAGCATGTGCATCAGGAGAAGAGCGGGTCGCCATAGGCTGATTGGAAGCCTAAGATGCCTACCACCATAGCAATTCTTCCTTGACCTTCTTAGCAACTATATCCTAGACTCTCTTATTCTCCTATACATGGATAAAAGAAACATTAGCTTCTTATTATTGAATTCCCTTTTCAGTAACATTCTAAAAATAGAATAGGTTACCTCTTCTTGTGAAAGTCCCGCTCTTGCGATAGGTTAGTGCTAGGATGGCCCAAAGAACGCTTTGATGCCCACTCCAGCTCCTGCACCCCTAACACGTCAAGGATGCTCTGGGTTACCCAGAGCAACTGTCAATTCATCCCTTGTGCCCTGAGGGATGAACGTGCCATGTTTCCTCTACTTGTGCAGCTCCCGCTAATCACCATCAATAGAAATGGGTAAGTAAACACCACAAATAATCAATATTCGAACGACATGCATTGTTGAGTTGTATTTTACCATTTTTGCAGCCGCCTCAGTAGTTACGGGTTTCTTTATTTCACCCTTCTTGTTTTGCCTCCCAGCTATCCAAACATCATGGCGAGGCATGGGTTTGGTACATGTAGTAGAGGACTCCTGAGTAGCAGCAGACTCCGTCTGTAGTATTTGGTGAATGCCTGCATAGCCCTTTAAACCCATTGTGTGGTCATGCACATTCAATGCATGCCTTTCACTTTGCGCCTCACTTAACACCTAGTTAGTATGCACATTGATTTGGTTAGTAACACTAAAGGTTAATCTTTAATAGGTGAATACAACATATATTAATTAGATTGGGAGTGACACTTAATACCTTGAATTCTTCAGTTTGTCTTAAAGCAACAAACATGTCCCAATCATCTTTGTCCAGGAAGTTCCACTTTTCAAGGGCTGACTTCTTCTTCTTATCACCATATTTTATGCATTCTTTGTTGAGATTTGTCCTATAGTTCCTTAACATCTTTCCAGGGCGTTGCATCACGCTTTTACGATGCAGCTTATCATCCAATGCAAACAGATTCTATAAAATAGAATTTCTATTAACTAGTATCCAAAAATAGAATTGCAAATAATAGAATTGCAAATAATAATAACTCACACATAATTCCTTCCATATCAAGTCTTTCTTCTCCTGAGGAGCTTTATGCCAATTATCACACTTAACACCATAATGGCTTCGAGTGACACACCCAAGATAGTTTACAAAATTATTGCAGTTCACTCCAATTGCATTTCCTGCATTATCAAACTCCACAGCCAATCTGGATCCACTGCCCCTTAGCATTGTTAACTTCTTCAACAGAGTGATGCCCCTTTTCTTGTCAACTTTTTGGTGATGCACATTAAGTGCCTCCAGTGCTTCAGAGGGTACATGTGCATCATCAACCTAAAATTTGACAAAATAAACACATTAAATTAGCCCAATATAGAAATATAGGATATATGACATAACTAGAAGATAAAGAATTTCTATAGAAATATAGGATATGTTTTTAAAACTTACATTGGTATCCTCGCCATGATCATCATGGACATCATCCTCATCATGTACATCATGCTCATCATGGACATCATGATGATCATGCCCATGGTCAGCCATCTGAAAATATCATTAAAAAGGCAAACATTTAGCATTTGTATTAAGTAGAAGATAATGAAACATTATATCTAAAAATGATATTGATATTAAAAAAGAAAACATTTAGCATTTTATATAATTCACATATAAAAATGAAACATATAAAAAATATAAACATGCATGCCTCTAAAATTGCGATCATTTATCAATTAACAATCCTTCATTGTGATCTCTGCGCACATATAAGTCATCATTAGCTTCATTATTTTGTGGAGTTGGAAACCCAACTGAGAATGGACTGGAGTCTTCATACTTATCATAATACTCTTATTCTTCTATAGGATCTTCAATGAACTATCTTTTACCATGAAGAACAACCGACCATTTATCATTTGCAGGATCATCGATATAAAATACTTATTTCACCTGTGATGCCAATATGAATGGTTCACCCTTCTCGCCAATCTTTTCAAAGTTCACTAAAGTGAAACCCCATTCATCCACTATAACTCCTTTTGTGTTATCAACCCAATTACATTTGAAGAGCGGAATTCTAAAATCTATGTAGTCAAACTCCCATATGTCTTCAATGACATCGTAATATGACATTTTAGCTTCACGTGGACTCTTATCCTTTGCACTTGCAAAATACATATTTGACTCTTGAAGGGTGACCCCACTGTTTTGGATGACACTGTTATCATCTAGGCGCTTTGTGTAATATGTGAACCCATTACTGTCAAACCCTTCGTAAGACATAACATTCAATTTTGGTTTAAAGGTGAGGCATTTGATAGTTTCTGTAATATCATCTGGTGTTTGACATAGTTGATGTAAGACTTTATCTTCAAACCACTTAGTAAAACTCTTGTTATGCTCTCTAACAAGACACATGGAACTAGCTCGAGGATGTTGTCTCTTGATGAAATTGGTATGTTCCTCGATATAAACACTCATTTCGTCCATGTTGTGTAAAATATACAAGTTACCTTGTTCCAACTACTCACGGCTGATTACTTTCACCCGTGATCCCAAAATTCCTTTGTCCTCCTCAATATTCTTGTCATTAATGAGAGTGTCATTACCACTCAGAAAGTCATTGAAAAAATCCATAACCTCTCTCGCCACATAACCCTCAATAATACTCCCTTCAGGCCGATAACGGTTTCGAACATCACCTTTAAAAATGCTCATGTATCGTTCAAAGGGATACATCCAATGCAAGAAAATTGCTCCCAACATTTTCACTTCCCTAGTCAAGTGGACAACAAGATGTACCATGATATCAAAGAACGAAGGAGGGAAATACATCTCAAGTTGAATTAAGGTAACAACCACTTCTCTTTGCAAATTATCGAGAGTATCAGGATCAATATCTTTGTTGCACAGACTATTGAAAAAGAAACAAAGTCTGGTGATTGCAAACCTTAGATGCTTCGGCAATATAGATTGAATTGCCACGGGCAATATTTGTTGCATTGGAGTGTGACAATCATGAGATTTAAGACCTATCAACTTCAGATCTTTCATTGATACCAATCTACGGATGTTGGATGAGTAACCCTGTGGAACCTTAACATTTGCCAAGCATTCACAAAAAGCTTTCTTCTCCTTTTTAGACAACGTGTAACAAGCGGGCGGTAAGTATGTTCTTTTATTACCCATTTCATGTAATTATGTTAATTCTAACCTTATTCCCATTTCATGTAGGTCCAATATAGATTTCATCCCATCTTTAGTCTTACCTGGTATATTCGATAGAGTACCAATGATGCTATCACATATATTTTTCTCAACGTGCATGACATCGATACAATGCCTGACTGTCAAAGAACTCCAATAAGGAAGATCCCAAAATATTGACTTCTTCTTGAATGAAGAATTGTCACTCCATGTGGCCATAGTACATTGTGATCTCTTACCAAATTCATTGACAATGTCTTTTACTCTTTCATAAGCAACATCCCCTAGTATAGGTTTAGGTGCACTCCGTTCCTCATTCCATCCATTGAATGCTTTGCGCTTCCTATGATACCGATGGAATTTTGAAAAAACATTCGATGACCAAGATATACAGTCTTGCCACCATGTTTTAGTCTTATTGAATCAGTGTTTTCTTCACATATAGGACACGCTTTATCTCCTTTGACAGTATATCTAGAAAAATTCTCGTATGTTGGAAAGCCATTAATAGTGCAAAACAACATAGCGTGCAAACACAATGTCTCTCTTCATGAATCATCATAGGTCATCACACCTTCACCCAAGAGTTTCTTCAAGTCATAAATCAGACGTTCAAGATAAACATCGATATCATTTCCAGGTTGTTTAGGTCCCGATATCAACAATGACATCATAATGTACTTATTTTTCATACACAGCCAGGGAGGAAGATTGGATATAATAAGCATGATTGGCCAAGTGCTATGTTAGCTGCTCAATGTCCCATATGGATTCATCTCATCTATACAAAGCCCAAGTCTTAGATTCCTATCTTCTTCACCAAACTTGGGGTACAATAGATCAATATGCTTCCACTGTGGGGAATCAGACGCATGTCGTAGGATCCCATCATTATTTTTCTTAACATCTGCATGCCACCTCAAATTCTTCGCATCTATCGGATTTGCAAACAAGAGTTGAAACCATGATATTATAGGTAGATACCACATCACCTTGGCATGAGAACCAATTTTGGACTCCCCCGAAGTCGTCAATTTATATCGTGACGCATCACATTTTGGACAATCTTTCAAATCCACATAGTACTTTTGAAATAATATACAATCATTTGGGCATGCGTGTATCTTCTTGGCCTCCATTCCCATTGGGCACAACAATTTCTTTACCTGGTATGTTGAGATTGGTAGCTCGTTTCCTTCAGGAAGCATTTCTTTCAACAAAGTCAACAATGAAGTGAAGCTTTTGTCACTCCATCTATTGTTAGCTTTCAACTTATATAACTCAACATAGAGCTCTACTTTGTAAACTTAGTACAACCTATGTATAACGGTATCTCAGCATCATGCACAATGTTTCTAAAGATGGGAGGTGGATCAGTGTGCTCTACCCCACAACTATCCAGCATTGCATCAATGATGTCTACTGGAACTGGTTCATTCACATCTACGTCATCAGAGACAATTTCTTCTTCCACCCAAGCACTGCTATCGACATCCACTGGTTTCAAGTTTGAAATCTCTCCATGCCAGTGCCATTCTGTACATCCTTGTACAATCCTGTTGCACATGACATGACTTTTGATTTCGTCACCAGTGCTGACTTTCAAGTTGTTACCGCAATGGCTACATAAATAGTAGAACCTATCTCCAGGTTGTTTCCTATGTTCCTCAGCAAATCTAATAAACTGATCAAGACCAGATATAAACTTTGGGGTGCAACAATTGCGAATGGACATCCTTGATCTATCCATTCTATGATCAAAGAGAAACCAAGTATATATTAGGACAAGATTAGGGTCTAGGGTAAACAAATACATGTGATGTCATTCTTATATATAATAAATGTACATGTACCACCTATCCCATCCTTGAATGCCTTATCTCACTAGTAAGTGTATAATGTGTATTAGGTTTTCAAGAAAATTTCGGTAGCATTTCCCCGCTGTTCTCCAAGTACATATGTACTGTAATGACCTCGCCACCCGGTAACCCCCAATTATGGGAGACACGAAGGTCAGAGCCGTTAATCAATTAACAAGTTCAAAGGTTCAGCAAATAATCAAGGATAATTATGAAATTCTACTGACTAAACTGGAATTTGGTAGAAAAATAAAACTTTACTTACCTTTTTAAAACTTGGAAATCTATCTATCCACTGCTTGAATCATTCTATCTAATCCTACTTGCACTTTATTTCTTAATTTTACGATGTGTCACTTCACTGTTTGTGTTTTTAGGATTACACCTAAAACGCTGACAAACAAAACGTCGATCAGCAATTGCTGGTATGTGGAGGCAACCAAAATTTCACAATTAAGTCTAACAATTTAAATATTGAAATAAGGATATTTAGCAAGTCAATTTATATTGTTCATGTGACATTCCCCACCGCTTTTGCCCTAATCCTGGAATTGACTTAAGGCCACCTTCTCAATCCCGAGCTTGGTGCCTGGGAGTCACCTCTCACGGTGCTCCATAGTCATGCCTCATAGACCACCTTCTCATTCCCGAGCTTGGTGCCTGGGGTCACCTCTCATGGTGCCCATTGGTCTACCCTCCTAGGCCTGACCTTTATGGCATCTTTCATCAGGGGGCATGTAGGTGCGGGAATACACCTTTATATAAAATTGTGATAATCATAGTCACTTTATAATTGCAATATGAACATCCAAACTATTTAGTTGCACTCAATGTGATAAAACATCCGAGAATTCCTTTGGGAAACTAAAGAGGTTATTCATAATTAACCACATACCTATTAAGAAGACTTGTATATAGAAACAACCAATCAATCAGGAATCAAGCAAGCACACACACAATTATTCTTGAAAAAGGCATCCAATTTCTCTATCATTAATCACGTCATCTTGATCCCTTAATCCTAGTTGTTTCCTAGGTTATTTGCCCTTTTTAGGGTTTTGAGCAGAATTAGGGTTCCACTTCATCTTTATTACTTTAAACCCTAATTTCACAAAATCACCTACGAACCCTAACTATTTCATTTTTCTATTACAAAAGATTCTAAATTCATCTTTTAGCAACATGAAACCCTAATTTCAGATTATAAGTACTTTCATTTTCTTTTCCTCTAATTTAGGGTTTCTAAGCATCTTAATCATCATATTAAGTTTAAAACCCTAAACTTTGCAATTCTATAATCAAAATAGGTTAAAAACCATATTAATCATTAATCAAGTTAACCATGTGTGAATTAACCTAATTGCAAGATTAAAACCATCTTTAGTTAACAATTAGGGTTTTCTAATTACAAATTAACACTTTTCCCATCAAATTATATCCTTTTGCAAAGATATATATACTTAAATGTCCAAACCATTTTTAACATATTCCTTGTATTTTTCTGATCAATTTTCATGTACAAAGTTTTTCCATTAGACATCCCTAGCAATTTCTACAAATTTCGCAAAGAAAATCCCTTTTCTTGATTATCTGGACAGAGAGAAAAATTACTGAATTCCCTGGATCGTTGGATCGATGCGCCGCTGGTCTATCGAGTGATTTGATGCTCTGTGTCAATTGGCTCCACTAGCTCTGCGGTGCGTGCATCCAACCTTGGTCGACCGTCAGATGCTCCTCGGTCCACGATGGTCTTTTGATCAACGACCCGCGTCGATCGCTCCCACTCACGCGACTAAGAAGGCGCGTCGGTTCAGGGGCGTCGAATCCCGCGAGAGATCACCATGGTCCTTGATCCCATGGTTGTCGTTTGTCGTCCTCCTCCCTTCTCCTATCTTACGGTGTGGCGGCGCCGTGATGATTCCTAGTCGGAGAAAGCCCAATGTAGCGAGAGAGAGAGAGAATTAGAACTCGGGGAGCAGCCATTCGTGGTCACGATGGTGTGAGGGATTGAGGGGTCCCCTTTATATAGGCTATGGGGGTGTCCCTATTAGGGTTCCCAAACCTAGTCGCAACCCGATTTCTAGCCAAATTGGGTGTTTCGCGAAGTTAGGGTAAAACCTCAATAAACCAGGGTCGGGAAGCTTCCTTGCTTCCTCCCGAACTCAATGGGACTCTTCCCATGAGTGCTCATGCAACAGGTTGGGCAGAAACAAGGGGAGAAGTTTCCCCTGTCATGGATGAAGTCCTCATCCCACCGGGACTTGGACGATGGACAGCGCCTGTTGGATCTGAATCCAAGGGTCCTCGCTACAGGCATTAGATCAAAAGGAAAGAAATTTCCTACAATTCCGAATTATATTCCAAATTCATTGATAACTTGGATAAACCATAACTCCCAATCCGTAATTCCTTTTTAACTCCAATTTTAAGGGAACGTTCCTTTAATTATTTCCTAGCTTTGTACAAAATTTGAGAAACAAAAAGCAATGGATGAGAAGACTTACTTCTCTTCCAAGTTATTCATTAATTTATTTAAAATAAAATGTTATTTCCTTTCCCTTTGCCATTATCTTGTTATTTTGGTCCCTTCGACCTCAAGAAAAACCAAAGGCATGGATTCCCATATTGGGAAATATCTATTTTCTTTTATCTTCTTTTAATTGCCAATTACTCATATTCCCCTTTTATTAAACAATTTCTTTTCCTTTTTAATTCTCCTTTCATTTCAATTGGGCTCAATGGCGAACAAAGCCCACCAACAATCAATCAAGGCCATTTCCTACGAAATCCATTGCAAATCAAAGAAAAATATTTCATTTATTCATTAAAAGAGAATTACATCTTTCTTTTACATATTCAATAAAGTGAGGTTATAACATCCTCCCTTCCTTATAATAATTTTGCCCTCAAAATTCAAACAATAAAACAAACAAATCAGGATATGCTTTCTCCATGTCCGCCTTTAGCTCCCATGTAGCCTCATCCTCTCCATGGTGCTTCCAAAGAACTTTTACCATCTCTATTTTCTTGCATCTAAGCTCTTTCACCTTGGTATCTAGAATCTGCACAGGTGACTCAGGATAAGTCAGCTTCCCTTGAAGCTCAATAGGTTCAATGCTCAGCACATGGCTCGGATGTTGCACATATCACTTCAGGTTAGACATGTGAAACACATCATGCATCATGCTATACTGAGCGGGTAATGCCAAATGGTATGTAGCTTCACCAATCCATTCTAACACCTCAAACGGACCCACGTATCGGGGACTCAACTTTTCTCTGTTCTTAGCTATAGCTCGGAGCAGTCGGATTTTCAAAAACACATGCTCTCCCATAGTGAAATGCACATCAGTCTGCTTTGCATCAGCATACAACTTCTATCGATCCTGGGCTCTCTTCAGCCTTTGCTTGATCAAAGCCACTTTATCAGCATACACTTGGAGCTCATCTGACCTCAACAGGGTCCTCTCACCCACATCATCCCAGTGAAGTGGGGACCGACACGGCCTTCCGTACAAAGCTTCATACGGAGGCATCCTGATACTGGCTTGGTAACTGTTGTTGTAGGTGAACTCTGCTAATGGTAAGTATTGCTCCCATGAGCCACCCCAATCGAGCACATAGGCTCTCAACAGATCCTCTAGTGTCTGGATTGTCCTTTTTGACTGACCATCCATTTGGGGGTGATAAGCGGTACTAAACTTTAACCTGGTACCAAGTTCCTCTTGATCCTACTTCCACAACTTGGAAGTGAAATTTGGGTCTCTATCTGAAATGATCGATCCTGGTACACCATGAAATCACACTATCTCTCTGATATACAGTTCAGCTAGGTCTGCACCTTAGCAGTGGTCTTCAAGGCAAGGAAGTGTGATGACTTGGTAAGACGATCTACCACAACCCATATCACATCATGACCCTTCTTGGTCCGGGGTAGACCCACCACAAAATCCATCGTGACCTGCTCCCATTTCCATTCTGGAATTTCTATCGACTGTAAAAGTCCACCGGGTCGTTGGTGTTCAACCTTCACCATCTGGCACGTAAGCCAACTGGCCACCCATGACGCAATGTCTTTCTTCATTCCTGGCCACTGAAAAACTATTGTAGGTCCTTGAACATCTTAGAAGTACCTGGGTGCACTATGTACCTGGATCCATGAGCCTCTTGCAAGATACGTCCCTTTATTAATGAATCCACTAGAACCCATATGCAATTCTCAAACCTGATTCCTCCATCTACTCCTATGGATAGATGAGTCTGTGGCTTCATTATTAAACCTTTCATCTTGTCTAGCTCTCCATTGGTCAACTGTGCAGCTATGATCTCACTCAACAACTCAGATTGAATCTGGTTATTAGCCAACCGAACTCGGTCCTCTAACAGTTGTGGAGTCCATTCCACAAGTTCCTCCAAACTCTTCCACTGACTGGACAAAACAGCTGCACACTTAAGCTGTTTCCGGCTTAACACATCAGTCACGACATTTGCCTTACCAGGATGGTAGGCGATGGTGAAGTCATAATCCTTCATGTACTCCATCCATCGTCGTTGTCGTAGGTTCAAGTCTCTCTGTGTCAGCAAGTATTTCAAACTCTTATCGTTGGTGAAGATCTCAAAGGTAGCACCGTACAGGTAATGCCTCCATATCTTCAAAGCATGAATGATAGCAGCTAACTCCAAATCATGTGTCGGGTAATTCACCTCATTTGGCTTGAGTTGTCGGGAAGCATATGCAATTACATGCCGATCTTGTTCCAACACACATCCAAGTCCCATCTTGGAAGCATCAGTGAATATCATGAAACCCTCTTTTCTAGAAGGTAGAGTCAACACAGGAGCGGTGTCCAGCTTCTCCTTCAATTCTTGGAAGCAAGCTTCACATACGTTAGACCACACAAACTTCACATCCTTCCAGGTCAACATGGTTAGCGGTAAAGCAGTCTTGGAGAAATCCTTGATGAAGCGACGATAGTATCCGGCCAACCCCAAGAAGCTGCGAATCTCAGAGGGGTTCTTTGGTGCCGGCCAGTCTCGAACTGCCGATACTTTGGCTGGATCTACAATGATTGTTCCTCCTGAGATGATGTGTCCAAGAAACATGACTCGGTCCAACCAAAACTCACATTTCAAGAACTTTCCGAAAAACTTATGCTTTCTCAGGATATCAAGGACTCTACCCAAGTGTTCACGATGTTGGGCTAGGTCATCCGAATACACTAGGATGTCATCTATGAACACTATCACAAAAGAGTCAAGGAAGGGCTGAAACACACTGTTCATGAGGTTCATGAAGACACTCGGTGCATTGGATAATCCAAACGGCATGACCACAAACTCATAGTGGCCATAGCGGGTTCTGAAAGCCGTTTTAGGTATATCCTCACTTCTTACTCTCACCTGGTGGTATCCCGACCTCAAATCGATCTTGGAAAAGACTCAAGCTGATTTGATTTGGTCAAACATGTCATCTATTCTAGGCAGAGGATACTTATTCTTAATGGTTTCCTGATTGATCATCTGATAACCAATACACATCTGAAGCGACCCATCCTTCTTTTTCACAAAGAGAACTGGTGCTCCCCATGGTGATGTATTGGGTCAGATGAATCCTTTGTCCAACAACTCTTGCAACTGGGTTTTCAACTCCAGCAACTCTACTAGGGCCATTATATAGGGTGCCTTAGATATAGGGTTAGTCCCAAGAGCTAACTCAAACGAGAAGTCTACCTCCCTCTCAGGGGGAATCCCTGGTAGATCATCTGGAAACACATATGCATACTCTCGATCAAACTCTATTTCCTCTAAGGATTTCCCCTTAACCTCGGGTGCGATAACTATGGCTAGGTAGGCTCGAAAACCCTTGGATAGCATCCGTTCAGCTTTCAAAGCAGACACATAAAGGCTGGTTGTCACATCTTTTCTTTCTTGAATGGTGAAGTGTGGATAGCTAGTTTTCCTAATGAGAATCTTCTTCTCTCTACAGTCAATCTGGGCCCTATAAGTGGAAAGCCAGTCCATACCGATGATTACATCAAAATCATTCATATCTAGAAGGATGAAGTCAGTGGGAAGCTCATGGTTCAGATACTTTACTGGAAAAACTGGGGTTTTCAAAATAGAGGTGTAAATACAACCACTCGGGGTTGTGACATCCAAAACATAACCCAAATCCTTGATATCCACACCAAGCATACTTGCCAGATTTCTCAAAATAAAAGTATTAGTAGAACCAGAATCAAAGAGTGCTTTTACATCTTATCCAATGACTTCTAGCAAGCCTACATAGTTATACCATATCAGAAAGCTATTACATGGTCTACTGAACTAAAAGAAAAACCTCTATGGGTTATTACCCTCGATCATCATATTAGCATTTTCCTGAGCTTCTGCATTGTCAATAGTGAACACCCTAGCTTGCCTTCCTCTCCATCTGGAAGTGCTCCGACTGGTGCTCCTGCTAGAGGTGCTGCAGCTATAGGTGGTGCTGCCATGGGTTGTGACCCCAAAGGTCCCCTCGGGTCGGGCTGAGGGAAGTTGGTGATGAAGTGTCCTTCTTGCAGACATCTGAAGCACACCTTCTTCTCAAAGTGGCACTTCCCAGGATGTGTCCTCCCACAGGTGTGACACTGCTGGAGGCGACCACGGGGCTTACCTTTGTGCCCATGCTTGTTCTTGTTGTGGTTGCATCCCTGTCCCTTCTTTTATTCATTCCTCTATCCTTGAGCTCCTTCAGTGAAACCCAAGAACCCTTTGGATTGGTTATGTGCAGGCATCACCGTCCTTTCCATGTCCAAGGTGGTGTTGTAGGCTTCAACGAAGGTATTTGGCTTACTATCCATCACATGAGGCTTGATGGCAGGGTGTAGACGTTCCATGAAGTGGTCCACCCTCCTCTCTTCATCCAACATGTGTCCAAAATGTTCGATGAGGCGGAACCTATGACCAAAGTCCACAAATGAAGAGCTTCCTTGAGTCATGCTAATGAACTCTCTTTCTTTCTCTTTCCTTGCTGAGATGGGGAGGAATCTGGCGGTGAAGATGGTCTTCAAGTCAGTCCATGCCATCGGTTCCTCACTTAGGTCTCTTCCCGTGATATGGTTCTCCCACCATATCTTGGCTGCACCTTCCAAAAGGTGAGTAGCAAACATAACCTTATTATTTGGTTGTACCTCGAGCATACGGAACCCATTCTCGACTGCAAGTAGCCAAGCTTCGACCTTGTCAACTACTTCAGACTTGTCTTCTCCCCAGAACTTCTCGACGTTTAGCTTGACAAAATCCAAGATGGTGGCTCCAAGTCGAGGACGAATTGGAAGTGGCTCACCATTATCAACTCTAGCTATGTCCCTAAGGGCCGGGGCACAGATAGCTTCAGTCAGTTGCTTTTTTTGTTCCATCCAAACAGCATCTGTTGTGTGAACCACCATGGCTGGTTCTTTTCCACTGCATTGGTCTTCTTCCATTTGGGCTTCCTCTTCAAACCCATGGTATTCCTCATATTCTGGTCCTTCCACTTGCTCTTGGTTGACGTCGGGCATAGGTTCAGGGTTGGGGGCCTCATGCATAGATTTTTCAGGCCTCTTTCTCTTCTTAGAGGTCTCTCCATCGTGGTTCTGTTTCCTCTTCTCAAAAGACCCATTCTCCTTATGGGGTGGTCCACCATCACTGGTGGAAAAAGGGATAGCCACAACTTTGGTACGAGCCATATGCACACAAACTTTTAGTTTACCTTTAAAATAATTATACTTAAGTCGATGACATCTTAATTACGTATCTTTTATTAATTTGGTGGAGGATCCCTTAGACCTTATCAACCTTAACCCATACCTCAAGAGGGTGAGGAAGAGAGAGAAAAAACCCTAATCCTTAAAAGAATTTTGAGTTGAGGAGAGATGAACAAGATGAGAGTGTCCTAAAGGTATCTTATTTCGATTCAAATCCTAGGACATTGGCCAAGCAGTCACACAATCCAGGAGTCCTCATATTCCGACTAGCGGTGCGGAGGAAAATTTTGCCCGCCCCCGGAAGTGATCCTTTTCTAGACACCTCAGTCTTTTGGAAAATCCTCTAATAACTCCCTCGGTTCTATGGAATTTGTAGAATTTAATAATTATTAATGATTAGATGAAGAACCTACACTCTGATACCAATTGTAACGACCCCGCCACCCGGTAAACCCAAATTATGGGAGACCCAAAGGTCAGAGCCGTTAATCAATTAACAGGATCAAAGGTTCAGCAAATAATCAAGGATAATTATGAAATTCTACTGACTAAACTGGAATTTGGTAGAAAAATAAAATGTTACTTACCTTTTTAAAACTTGGAAATCTATCTATCCACTGCTTGAATCATTCTATCTAATCCTCCTTGCACTTTATTTCTTCATTTCACGATGTGTCACTTTACTGTTTGTGTTTTCAGGATTACACCTAAAACGTCGACAAACAAAACGTCGATCAGCAATTGCTGGTATGTGGAGGCAACCAAAATTTCACAATTAAGTCTATCAATTTAAATATTGCAATCAATATATTTAGCAAGTCAATTTACATTTTGCATGTGACATTCCCCACCACTTTTGCCCTAACCCTGGAATTGACTTAAGGCCACCTTCTCAATCCTGATCTTGGTGCCTGGGAGTCACCTCTCAAGGTTCTCCATAGTCATGCCTCATAGACCACCTTCACATTCCCGAGCTTGGTGTCTGGGGTCACCGCTCATGGTGTCCATTGGTCTACCCTCCTGGGCCTGACCTTTATGGCATCTTTCATCAGGGGGCATGTAGGTGCGGGAATACACTTTTATATAAAATTGTGATAATCATAGTCACTTTATAATTACAATATGAACATCCAAACTATTTAGTTGCACTCAATGCGATAAAACATCCGAGAATTCCTTCGAGAAACTAAAGCGGTTATTCATAATTAACCACATACCTGTTAAGAAGACTTGTATGCAGAAACAACCAATCAATCAGGAATCAAGCAAGCACACACACAATTATTCCTGAAAAAGGCATCCAATTTCTCTATCATTAATCACGTCATCTTGATCCCTTAATCCTAGTTGTTTCCTAGGTTATTTTCCCTTTTTAGGGTTTTGAGCATAATTAGGGTTCCACTTCATCTTTATTACTTTAAACCCTAATTTCACAAAATCACCTACAAACCCTAACTATTTCATTTTTCTATTACAAAAGATTCTAAATTCATCTTTTAGCAACATGAAACCCTAATTTCAGATTATAAGTACTTTCTTTTTCTTTTCCTCTAATTTAGGGTTTCTAAGCATCTTAATCATCATATTAATTTTAAAACCCTAAAATTTGCAATTCTATAATCAAAATAGGTTAAAAACCATCTTAATCATTAATCAAGTTAACCACGCATGAATTAACCTAATTGCAAGATTAAAACCATCTTTAGTTAACAATTAGGGTTTTCTAATTACAAATTAACACTTTTCCCATCAAATTATATACTTTCGCAAAGATATATAGATTTAGATGACCAAACCATTTTTAACGTATTCCTTGTATTTTTTTATCATTTTTCATGTACAAAGTTTTTCCATTAGACATCCCTAGCAATTTCTACGAATTTTGCAAAGAAAACCCTTTTCTTGATTATCTGGACAGAGAGAAAAATTACCGAATTCCCTAGATCTTCAGATCGATGCGCCGCTGGTCTATCAAGAGATCTGACGCTCCATTTCAATTGGCTCCACTAGCTCAGCAGTGCGCGCATCCAACCTTGGTCGACTGTTAGATGCTCCTCGGTCCACGATGGTCTTTTGATCAACGACCCGCGTTGATCGCTCCCACTTACGCGACTAAGAAGGCGCGTCGGTTGAGGGGCGTCGGATCCCACGAGAGATCACCATGGTCCTTGATCCCACAGTTCTCGTTTGTCATCCTCCTCCCTTCTCCTATCTTAAAGTGTGGCGGCGCAGTGATGATTCCTCGTCAGAGCAAGCCCAATGTATCTAGAGAGAAAGAATTAGAACTCGGGGAGCAGTCGTTCGGGGTCGCGATGGTGTGAGGGATCGAGGGGTCCTCTTTATATAGGCTATGGGGGGTCCCTGTTAGGATTCCCAAACCTAGTCGCAACCTGACTTCTAGCCCAATTGGGCATTTCCCGAAGTTAGGGTAAAACCTCAATAAACCAGCGTCGGGAAGCTTCCTTGCTTCCTCCCGAACTCAATGGGACTCTTCCCATGAGTGCTCATGCAACAGGTTGGGTGGAAATAAGGGGAGAAGTTTCCCCTATCACGGCTGAAGTCCTCATCCCACCGGGACATGGACGATGGACATCGCCCGTTGGATCTGAATCCAAGGGTCCTCGCTACATGCATTAGATCAAAAGGAAAGAAATTTCCTACAATTCCGAATTATATTCCAAATTCATTGATAACTTGGACAAACCATAACTCTCAATCCGTAATTCCTTTTTAACTCAAATTTTAAGGGAACGTTCCTTTGATTATTTCCTAGCTTTGTACGAAATTTGGGAAACGAAAAGCAATGGATGAGAAGCCTTCCTTCTATTCCAAGTTATTCATTAATTTATTTAAAATAAATTGTTATTTCCTTTCCCTTTTCCATTATCTTGTTATTTTGGGTCCCTTGGACCTCAAGAAAAAGCAAAGGCATGGATTCCCATATTGGGAAATATCTATTTGCTTTTATCTTCTTTTAATTTCCAATTACTCATATTCCCCTTTTATTAATCAATTTCTTTTCCTTTTTAATTCTCCTTTCATTTCAATTGGGCTCAATGGCCAACAAAGCCCACCAACAATCAATCAAGGCCATTTCCTATGAAATCCATTGCAAATCAAAGAAAAAGATTTTGTTTATTCATTAAAAGAGAATTACATCTTTCTTTTACATATTCAAGAAAGTGAGGTTATGACATGTACAATTAGAGAACAAATGGGGAAATGCTACTGAAATTTTCTTAAAAACTCAATACACATTATACACTTACATCCTAAGTGAGATTAGGTGTTCAAGAGCAGTCCCAAACTAGGGACTATCCAAGATTTACTCCTAATGAGTAAATCTTGGACGGGTTTCTAGGCCAACAAATACATGTATGTTGTCATTTCAATACCTACAATCCTAGTTTCATCTTATATATAATAAATGTGTACCACCTATCCCATCCTTGAACACCTAATCTCACTAGTAAGTGTATAATGTGTATTGGGTTTTCAAGAAAATTTCGGGAGCATTTCCCCGTTGTTCTCCAAGTACATATGTACTTAGAGAACAAACGGGGAAATGCTGCCAAAATTTTCTTGAAAACCCAATACACATTATACACTTACATCCTAAGTGAAATAAGTGTTCAAGAATAGTCCCAAATCGGGGACTATCCAAGATTTAATCCTAATGAGTAAATCTTGGATGGGTTTCTAGGCTAACAAATACACGTATGTTGTCATTCCAATACATGCAATCCTAGTTTCATCACAATTGATGTTAGGGTTTCATCACAATTTTAGGTATCATATAGAGTATGTCGATGTTAGGGTTTCATCATGCAATGGGGATTCATGTAGATGTCAGGGTTTCATCACAATTGATTTCATCATAATTGATTTCATCACAAGATTTGAACATAATTGATTTCATCGTATAATTGAACATAATTGATTTAAACATATTAATTGATTTCATCGTATAATTGAACATAATTAATTTGAACATAATTGATTTCATCATATAATTTATTTCATCACAAATTCATAATTGATTTCATTTGAATATATACCCTCTTCTTCTTCCTTCTCCCTCCTTACCAACAGCAAGCACGGTCATGTGGGCTGACACGACTATGGCTGTGTTGGTAAGGAGGGAGAAGAAAGAAGAAGAGCAGGCTACTGGAATAAGAAGAGGATGGCCTATTGTTGGTAGCAGCATGGAGATGAAGGTGGCAGTGTGAGCAGAAGGGCGCCGAGAACACCAACGGCAGGAGAAGGGCGCTGAGCACACCAGCGGCAGGAGAAGGGAGTCGAGCGGAGAAGGAAAGGTGTCGGCGGTGAGCAGAGAAGCAGCAGTAGGCGGAGGTAGTGGTGAGCAGCAACAGTAGGCGGCACAGAGGTAGGGGCCGGCGGCGGGGATGCAACAAGGTTCGGGAGTAGGAAAATTCGATCGATGAAATAGAAGAAAGGGGTCGGGGAAGATTACTCTGCTATGCGCAGGGGCTATTAAGTTACTAAAAGGCGTCGGTTATCTATAATAACTGACACCTTTATTATTAAGCATCGGTTATCCCTATAAAACTGAGGTCAATTTACCCTAAAATTTTTGGCAGGGAACGCGCGTGAACCCTTATCAGCGTTGGTTATCCCACGACAATCAACGCCCATATGGTAAATTTTGCGTGAAATTTTTATCTTCTTTAAGCATCGGTTATTAGGTAAAACACCGACGTTGTATGTTACACTTTGGGGGCAATTTTTTCACTCGAAAAAATTGGATTTTGCGGGCTATTTTAGGCATCGATTTCGTTTCTTCAGCCGACACTAAATAAAAAGAGATACCCGTGTCTGGTTGGTCTTCAAATATGGATGTCAGTTTTCCTTAATACCCGACGTGTAATGTTTATCAGCTTCGGTTTTGTTAAATAACTGACACCCCAAAAAGCGACATTGAACGCTGTTTTTGTAGCAGTGTTTGAGATAATGATACAACATGATTACATGTCTAAAGAATCGTATTAATCAATGACGTATGTCTTTAGGTTAAGGACCTGAACAATGAGATCATGTGGATGTTTGGAGTATACATTCTTTTTATGTCCCTAGTCAGTTGTTATTGTGGAAATAACCATAAACGTCAATAACATAGAAGACTAGAGTGTGTGTTGGTTGATGACAGAGTCTCATTAGTCATGATATGTGATATCAAACCAAGCATACAGATACATGTTAGAGAACAATGTATCAGACAGACCCACCATAAGAGTGATGCATGGAAACCACACTTGGTTAGTCAAGATTAACTCTTATAGTATTGGTAGTGACTATGGTTCTTAGAACTGAAATCATTGTGCTCATCACATGTGGTTGGGTACAATTTGACATCATCAACCACAGTCTTGAAACATGGATTGTTATAACAGTGATGATTGGGTGGCTTTGACACATGGGGATTTGACTGTGAGTGATAGGTATGGAATTTCCTCCTAAGGGAGTGTGATATCCTAGACACTTGAGGAGTAAGACTGAGAAATCCATGGCCATGCACATGTGAGTCAATGTATGGCATTGAGCTCACATATATCTCAGATAGTCTACTCTGAGTCAAGAAACATGGATTGAATATTTGTAGAGGATGACAAGTCCATGCCTCAAGTTCTATCTGGATATCAGTCACAAAGGGACTATACATTCACTGTAACACCAATAATAAATTATAGGTTGAAAGTTGTTCTCCAACTTTCCTCTTCACTTGGGTAGCACAGATGTGCGACTAGGAACCACTCTTTTATTGTGATGTCATAAGTTAGTTATGGACATTCACTACCAATGTGAAATGGAACATATAGGGTCACACACATAGGATTAACTTGGAAGAGGAGTTTATCCATGAATGATGTTTAGATTGATTACTTAAGTGTTTAGGTACTCAATTAAACATTCAATCAATAGACTTGACTCTGAATAATCAAGTTCAAGTGTTGAGCCAATTGATTAGAGTGTCAGATTGATTGAGAACTACATTGACTGAGTTCTGTACAAACTGGACCACCAACTGACTGGTTCACACTAGTGAACCGATCGGTTCACATGGGCCAATAGAGAAGGTGTTGAGTTTCCCGGTTTGTGAGAAAAGAATTTCGTTGCACTTGTTCAATTTGATTCAGACAAGAATTAATATTTGTATAAATTAGAAACGAACAAGGAAAGTCAATTATGGGCAAGTCTGGGAAGTGAAATGACCGGTTCACTAAGTGAACCGACCGATTCACACTCCCAACCGACCAGTTCAAAAGTGAACCGATCAGCTCACCTTCCCAAATGACCAGTTGAGTTATGAAACGACCGGTTCGTCTGCCGCAGTGCAATTAGTTCATGGAAATTTTGGACCCTTCTACTCCCCACACAGACTGGGAACCCTAACCCTACCCTCTACTATAAATAGAGGGGTACAGGGGGGCTTCTCAGAACAGACAACTCAGAACATCAGTTGCTCTATAAAGATGTTGTCCTCTCTGATTGTGGTAACCGAGAGAGCCCAAGCAAGTTCTACCCATCTAGGGAGGAACAAGAAGGGAAAGACAAATGCATAAAAGCAACTGATTGTTAGAGAGTGTGTCGGCAACTAGTACATTGATAGAAGGGGACGACTCCTTCTAGTGTCCTTCAGGATGGGATTACTAGAGTTCCTGATGGTCTGTGTGGACTATCTATAGAGGTGGGAGATTTCTACCGCTCTGGAGGATGACTGTCAACCACAATCCAAGTCTACACCAAGAGCGCACAAACGTCGTCGAAGACTAGGTAGTTGAGACCGCACTAGCTATTAGGTATTTTCACTGAGCAAGCCTCAGGACCAGGTATATCTTGCTAAACCATCTTTCCTATTACATAGTTGTTGATGCAATCTGTAGGTTATGGGTTTGTGGTAAGATAATTTTTTATTTCCACTGTCTGTTCTATCCCACAAAACCAAACAGTGGTATCAGTGCCACGTCAACATTCTATGTTTTAGGATTAATTGATGTGATCAGATTTTGGTTTATCGCCATTTATTTATTGCATTTGATGCGAATACTTTAACTGGCTAATGTGCATATCTGATTAAACACCAAAAATCCCAATATACATATATGATATGGTATATATATGCAATCGATACACGTCGCCCTAAAACTATTTTGATGGTGGATGTGTAGAGTGGTTATGACCTATAAAACCCTATGTGTGTGCATGGTTAGTTGTGGTTGTTTAAATCTCGGTCTAAGTACTGATTCCCTTCTTCTATTCCGATGTAAATTGAGATAACTCGAGCCTTCTCTTCTACCTTTTATCCCCTTGAATGTAACTCGGGGTTTCCCAAAGATATATGTAAAAGTAGGATAGTTTTATTTCTTGTTATGTCAAAGATCGTCGGGCACCCAAACGAGCGGTTGGAGGAACGAGATGATCGGATGATGGTGTGATACAAGTGGTTGGTGGCCTGATGAGGATTGAGACGACCTGACGAACTGACTATCTGGAGGAGTTAGATGATCGGTTGGTAACAACCAACCGACCGGCTAGGAGGCGAGCCGATCAGTCATAGGATGAGTTGATCAACCCAGAATGGCCCAAGCATAGATCTTCATCAACTACAGGTTATTGCATGTGATGTAGACCTAGATGATCATAATTCCTTGTGGCTCAAGGAATTACAATAGTATGGCTATAATCATCATTTTATCGCTTCACATGTTTTTTTGTGGGATATAGCATGTATATGATACATATTGTATATGTGGTGATTGGATATGTATATGTATATAAATAAGAAACCCCTCAATATAATATTAAGCCTTAGATTCTTTCCATAAGTAGCACACATCAAAATCTTAATCGACCAAGCGTAGGTTATGCTAAAGTGTGGTGTGTGGTCTATCTTGTGGAAGTGGGATGGTAGATATGTAGGTCTACCAAAGAAGGGTACATAGTCTGTCGTGTTGGCTTTTGGGTCGGGCTTAACTAGGTGATCTGAATGAGATTAAGTATGTATAAGCATAAATATGGATCATGACAAAGAGTTGTGCACATCATCTATCCAAGAATTGCATTCAGATGCGATTGGCAAATGTTGCCTACCTAAATAATCTAGTTGTGGGCAATCTGCCAAAGTTGACTCATGATTATATGAAATATGGATCTTAGCTCACTAGAAGGTTGTACGCTGCAACCTTTCAAATTGATAGTGAGGACTATCAGTTTGATCAAAATAGTGGGAGTGATAATTAATGAAAGGCCTAATTAATATCGTAAAGTTTATTAAAATCAAATGAAATCAAATCAAAAGGAGTTTTGACAAAATGCAAATGTTTACTCTTGTAGAATCAAATGGCAAAGAAATCATTGTTGAAATTAGAAAATTTAATTGAGATAAATTTCCATAACTGGTTAAGGACTATGAGAAGTTTTATGCATATTCCTGAGATACCAGTGGCAATAGAATCTACTCTATGTACGCTTAAGGCGTTGTTTGAGGCATAAAAGAAGAAGGATAGTTACATGATAGTGATTAGTGGAATGGAGTCCAAGCACACATGCAAGACAGAGAATTGTTCTCCCACCAAGTTGAAGTCCAAATCTTCTATGCTCAAAAAATGGAGAGGATTAAGGGAATCAAGGAAGATGAAGTAAGAGATAGAGATCTCTACTTTCGGTGTATACATGATTGAGACTAACTTTACTACTTCTTCATCATGGGTACTTGATACCGAATGTAGATCACACATTTGTTCAAATGTGAAGGATCTAAAAAGAAGTAGGCCTTTATCGAAAGGTGAGGTTGAACTATGTGTTGCTAATGGAGCAAGAGTTGCTGCCTGTACAATAGGAACCTATGAGTTATCTCTACCAAGTGGGCTGATAATAGAGTTAAAGAACTACTATTATGTACCTTCCATAAATAGGAATATCATTTATGTGTCTTGTTTTGACAAGGATGGATTTGAATTTCTTATTAAGAATGGAAAATGTTCCATTTCTAAAGATGGGATCTTTTATGGTAGTGCCCCAATGTATTATGGTCTATACTTAATAGATCTACAGACAAGTATGTATAACATAAACACCAAAAGACAAAAACTCAATGACTCAAACAAAACATACCTTTGGCATTGTCGTCTAGGGAACACAAATGAGAATCACATATCTAGGCTCCATAAAGATGGATATCTGGACTCTTTTGATTTTGAATCAATAGAGACAGAGACTCCCTTCTTGGGTAAAAATGAGGGAGCGAGTGATCTATTAGAACTCATACATACTAATGTATGTGGGCCTTTTAGAACAAATGCTAGAGGCGGGTATCAATACTTCATTACCTTCACTGATGACTTTAGTAGGTATGGTTATGTTTACTTGATGAAACATAAGTCAGAGACCCTTGAAAGGTTCAAGGATTTCGTGAATGAGATATAGAACCAACTTGGGAAAAGTATTAAGGTACTTTGATCCGATCGATGTAGAGAATACTTAATCCAAGAGTTTGAGGACCTTCTAAGAGCCTGTGGTATTGTATCACAATGGACTCCACATGGAACACCACAACATAATGGTGTGTCAGAAAGAAGAAATCACACATTACTAGATATGGTACGATCTATGATAAGTTTTGTAGATCTTCCAACTTCCTTTTAGAGACATTCTCTAACTACTGTCGTGTTTACACTTAACCATGTACCATCTAAATCGGTTCAAAAGACACCATATGAGATATGGACTGGGAAGAGTCCCAATATGTCTTTTATGAAGATTTGGGGATGTGAGTCTTATGTCAAGAAAATGTTTCCTGATAAGCTAGGTCCTACATCTGATAAATGTTATTTTTATAGATATCCTAAGGAAACCAAGGGATACTACTTATACTACCCAACTGACAACAAGGTATTTGTTTCTAGGGATGTTGTATTCCTAGAAAAGGAATTTATTTCCAAAGGAAGTAGTGGGAAGAAAGTAGAGATCGAAGAGGTTTGAGACCAACAAGAAAGCATTGAACCAGTAGATGAACAAGAGGAACATAGAGAATCACAAACTGTAGTGGAATCTCAACCCCTCCAGTAACACATGGACCTCATAGATCTAGTAGGACACGTATTAAGCCTGAAAGATTTGGATATTTTGTGACTCAAGAAGACAGTGAGTTGGTCATAGATGATGATCCAACTACCTATCTAGAAGCTACATAGGGACTAGATTTTGAGAAATGGTTTGAGGCCATGAGATTTGAGATGGAATCTATGTATACTAATAAGGTATGGATCTTAATGGAACCACCTGAAGGGGTAAAACCCATAGGGTGCAAGTGGGTCTTTAAGAAGATTGAAATGGATGGCAATGTGCAAACTTATAAAGGTAGATTGGTTGTAGAGGGTTGCAGATAGGTTCAAGGTGTTAACTATGATGAAACCTTTTCACCAGTTTCCATGATTAAGTTCATCAAGATCATGCTTGCTATTGCATCCTACTATGACTATGAGATTTGGTAGATGGATGTTAAAACTGCATTCCTTAATGGGAATCTTGTCGATGATGTATACATGACACAGCCTGAAGGTTTTATAAATCCAAAGGATGGAAATAAAGTATGTAAGTTGCAAAGGTCAATCTATGGATTGAAGCAAGCATCTCAGAGCTAGAATCTTTGATTTGACGAAGTAGTCAAAGAGTTTGGCTTTAGTCAAAATGAAGATGAACCTTGTGTGTACAAGAAGGTTAGTGGGAGCATGACTACATTCCTCATATTGTATGTAGATGACATACTGTTAATGGGGAATGACGTTCCTACTTTACAAAAGGTAAAGACATGGCCTGAAAATACATTCTCAATAAAAGACTTAGGAGAGGCATCCTATATCTTAGGAATCAAGATCTATAGAGATAGATCTAGAAGGCTTCTTGGACTAAGTCAAAGCACATACATTGAAAACATGGAGAACTCAAAGAGAGGAAGCATACCCATGAGGCATGGAGTTCCCGTCTCTAAGATCTCAATGTCCTAAATCTTATGAAGATAGGGAAGACATGAATGGGATTCCATATGCATCAACAATTGGATCCAACATGTATGCAATGTTGTGCACTCGACCTGATGTCTCGTACTCACTCAACATGACGAGCAGATACCAATCAGATCCTGGAGATGCTCACTGGACAGTCGTGAAGAACATCCTAAAGTACTTGAGAAGGACTATGGATCAGCTCCTCATCTACGACGGTGAGGAAGAGTTGGTGGTAAAGGGTTACATCGATGAAAGCTTCCAAACTGATATAGATGATTACAGATTGTAGTCAGGATTTTTGTTTTGCCTTAACAACAGAGTTATGAGCTGGAAGAGTTCCAAGCAGGAGACAATTTTGGATTCTATGATAGAGGCGGAGTATATTGCTGCATCCCTTACGGCAAAGGAGGGTGTGTGGATCAAGAAGTTCATCTCTGAACTTGGGGTGGTTCCTAGCATCTATGATGCAATTGAGCTTTATTGTGACAACAATGGAGCTATTGCACAAGCTAAAGAACCCAGATCACATCACCAATCCAAGCACATACAACTGTGCTTCCATCTCATATGAGAGATCATATAGCGAGGAGATGTGAAGATTTACAGAGTAGCAACAGAAGACAATATTGTTGATCCCTTGAGTAAGGCACTTTCATAACAGAAGCATGATGGTCATGCTAGATCACAAGGGTTGAGGTTCATGGGTGATTGGCTCTAAGTGCAATTGGGAGTCTGTTGGTATCTATGCCCATAGAGCCAGTCATATGATGATTGTAATGGCATACTTTGTAAATGGTTTGAATAATAATAAAGACAATTTTTGTGAGAACCCAATACACTAAACAAGATTACTCAAAACATAAAGAACAATCGATCACTGATTAATCACATACCCAAAAATATGGGTAAATTAAAACTGATTTCAAGGTTAGCACCAGCTTAGAAACATTTGCATAAGAGACAAACATCTTTCTTATATCCATACTATGCCAAGAATTTGATAAAAATTGTTCTATCTCCTAAGCCACAACATATATACATAGGAGAACAATATTTGTATATGCCACACAACAAACATTAACATGCTAAAAAAATTCAATTCGTTTGAAACATCATATATAAACTTTTCCTACCCGGACCTGAGACTCTAGGACACACTAGACATCTAATTAACTTTCTCAAAGATTCATTACTATAGCTCCTCTTTGCTGTCACATGTTTGTTTTCGTCACTTCCAATCACCTAAAAAAATGTGGCGAACCACAAGGGTGAGACTCATGTCCCAGCAAGAGATATAACCTCCAACAACACTTATTGATTACAACATTTTAAATAGTAGATAACTAAGTAGTTGGAGTATTTAATAATAAATTGAACAGATTAAACAGTTCAAGTATGCTAAACAGATTAAACAATTAATCTTAGCAACAAATATGATCATCAATGCATATATAGATAACAAATAAATCCATTTCTTTGGATAAATATCTACTCAAATATCATCAAATTGCATCTAATAACAATCATTATCATTAATCTGACTATCATCATATTCCTTGCTAACAACACAAGCAATCTAGTAGCATAAGCAGCCCTGACATCATGAATATGTCTAGTAACATAACATGGCTATCAATATTGGCATCTCAAATAAAGGTAACACATATATATCATATGTAGAACTAACATCATAGCACAATTAGCTGCATAAGCATGATTAGCAATTTATGAATTCCTAATAACATAAGCATGGCTAGTAATATTAAACATAGCTAGTAGCAGCATCTTAACCATCAGTGTCAGTATATTTGACAACATAATCATGCTTACAACATGATCATAACTACATCATAAGCATATCTACTATCTCTTATTGTACTATACATGATCTCAGTAATAAGAAACCAAACAAGGGTTATCATCCAATATGAAGCATTATGTATAACCCTAAATTGATATGTTGCACGGTTGTCTTACATCTGTTATTATGCCCTGAGGAATTTGAGGATACCACTCAAAATCCAACTGACCACTGCTAAGTCAAAACTAGTTCCATTCAAGATCTATGAAGAGTCAGACTCCTAAGATCTTCTCTCCCCTCGGTCAGTACAGGTCCACCACATGTACACATAAGATCAAGCTACTAACAGCCTAGTCCGTCCTTGGTACAGGTCACGACACTAGTAAAAGGAGGTGGGTATGCATACCCTACCATCTGAGATACAACCGCAGTTGTCCTCCAATCTCGTCATATATATAATCACCGAGACATGACCACAACCATTCTCAAACTAAGGGCTAGGTATGACCACAATCATCCTCCCTAAACACTTGAATTCAGGATGACAAGCACCCCACATACTCATCAGTATGTGCTCTGAGTTTCCCTTAGGAATACTCATTTCACCTTCTGGCAAGTTCTGACACTCAGATTGATCTATGGCATAGGGCACTACATGATTACAGTTTCACTTGATTAGTTATGCCAATTGGGTGAATTAAGGATACATCAAACAAGTGGACATACAAACCCTAATTCACTTCTACAAAGCATATAAATATCACAACTTCAAAAGATATAAAACACGTGAAACATAATTTCTCATCTCATCATCACATAATACTATTCACTTACCATTCATGAGGCTACACTAGTCATCATACTATCACAAGATATAAATCCTTTTCACAATATCATAGGGTATCAACCCTTATCAACACAAGAGGATTACATCTCATTTAGGGCTCAACCATGCCCAAAGGTCATTAACACCATCATACTATCACAAGATATAAAATCATTTTCACAATATCATAGGGTATCAACCCTTATCAATACAAGATGATTACACCTCATTTAGGGCTCAACCATGCCCAAAGGTCATACTATTCCCTGCAAGATCATCATTATCTTTGCTTGCCTTATAACAAGGCTCAACAACATCACTTACATATAATACACCAGATCAACACAATATTGCATTAATGAGATAGGAGATATTCATAAACATTTATAGCAGGGTTATATTAACATTAAGAACATTCCTTTATTACATCAACATGCAAGGCATCTAGATATGATTAACCCTCGTCATATTCATAATGCACATGTTTAGCATAAGAAAGTATCAACCACGTGGCTATGATAACCACCAATTAACATATCAAGATTATGATCATATTAAGGAGGTTATTCCACTATCATTCCATAATATAAGAATGTTAAACATGAATACTCATCTTTATCTATTTGCATTAGAGTTAGGTTTACAAGATAAATTATAGTAATGTTACTAAGTAACACTCATACCCAAACCCTAACTCATGGCATCCTCATTGGATCATGGATGCATATGGTGAAGAATCACCATCACATTCCATACCATTCTCAAGTATGAACCCACACATAAATCAAGGTGTAACTATCGGGTTATAGCATACTAGGGTTTCAACAATAGTAAGAGAGTACTCCATGATTGTATTAGTCATTCAAGGACTATTCATACCCAATTGCAATTATTTAGTTATATTAAAGCTATGTATAACTATCTATACCTCATTAGGGTTACATATAAACACAATATGGTCATCATCACTTCTATTCATATGAGTGAATAGGTAAGACTACATTATTAAGGGTAACCCTCCATTTTTTCCATCATCATTCAACCCATATCACCATACCACAATGTCACCTAGAACCATTGGATGTTTAAAAGGTAAGACCATTGGTTGTTTACATAATTAAATATCTTGAATGAATCATATATGATGTTATTGAGTTGTGATCTATAAAAGTCACCATTTAACCCTAGACATCCTTTGGTTGACAACAATAATGGTTATGTTGAGAGTAGGGTAAAACCCACAATCGACTGTTCATTTAAAACAAGTCATCTATTGTCAACAAGTAAGCTTCTTAAGTTGGTTATATAAAGGAAACCATCAAAATCACATTATAAGGACCAAAATATTACATTAGCCATCATTCCACTTTATTGGAGGAATAAACATTAGATATTGACCATTGGGTCAAGTTCATATGTTAAAACTATCATTTACAGTATAGGTCTGAGAATTGCATCAAGTGACCCAAGAAACCATTGGTCTAAGGATTAATTGATGCTACAACTATAATGCTTAACTCACCATACGTTGTAGAGACCTGATCCACCATCATTAGTGACCATTAAGACACCATATCTTGTTAGATCAACACTATATTCATTAATCAACATCAAATATTAAGCTAATGTCATCATTGACTGATAACATCAGTAGGGTACTTAACGGTTGATCATTAAACTTATAATTGATCCAAAACCTGACCTAAGGGGGTGACCATAGGTTGTCACCATCATCTGACAGCTTTGATCTAGACCGTCGATTATCATGAAGACAACACCATAGGGTTGTTGCAATGGTACCATCATCGAGTCATGGGTTTATAGAAGAAATCATCTTTAAACACTAAAATTGACTATTGGTTGATAGGTGCTTAGCACCATAGGTTGTCAAACCAACCTGATCCAAGTCATATTATACCTTAGGAATAAATTACACATGATCACAGGTTCATATAGAACTAAAATCAGAACAGGGAACATTATAAAAATCAAAATCCAAGTCAAGCATAGCTTTTTAGTGCGTGAATCATCATTTTCAAGAAAGAACATGAGCTAGCAAGCTTATGGTAAGAAATAAATGTGGACCAAGTTATAAAACTTTCCTCTAATGAGAAGATAAACTCCCACACATTAGAAAACATGAGCAGGTAGGGTAGAAAATCCAATCATAAGCTGTGAACTCGTCCATCTAGGACCTCTCTTCATCAAATGAGCAAACCCTAAGCATAAGGAGCAAGAAAGGTAGGGTTTTAGATCTTTAGAGAAATTTCTACCATGGAACAACACGGTTCTGACCTGGAGAAAGGTAGAGGAAGGATAAAAAATAAATAAGCAGAGGAAATAAGGGGATTCTTACTCTTTTAGGTCAAGATCACTAGAAGGAAGCTTTTTAATACTAAAAAGAAAGTCAATTGCAACCTAGATTCTTTTTCCAAAAAGCTCCCCTATTTCTTCTTCCTTGGACAGAAAATTCACAGAAGAACAGAGGGAGGATGAGGTTTGTAGAATGTGGGAAGTGGTGGAGAGAAAATGGCTCGTTTTGGTGCTTAGGGATAAGTATATGAAACTTTCAGATAAAGAAAAAGAAAAAGTTGAAGTTCTAGTATCTTTCCAAGTGTTCATGGCCTTAAACTATTAATAATGTACAAGAAAACACACAAGAATCTCCCCCACCATCCATAGAGACATGTGTATCCTTCGTTTCTTGAATTTCCAACCAAAACAAATAACTCACTAGTTGATAACTACTAAAGGTAGCTCGTCCATGAAGCGGTAAACCCTAAAATTCCCTTGGAGAAAACACCTTAAAACCAAGGCTTAAATGGGTTCCCCATGGATCAACAAGATCAATAATGATGAGAGAATATCCAAGGAACATAATGCAAGTGATAAATTGCAAATAAAACCTATCAATTGGGTAAATTACAGAAAAGTCCAAATGTGCATAAAATTGCATAACTTGCTCAAACAGTGTCCAAATTGGACCAAATTTGAAACTTAAGCTTGTATTATGATTTCAAAGAATATAAAAAGGTTATATTAGAGTTTTAAGAATTAAATTATGATAATTAAGCTTATTCAACTCATTAATCAGGTTTAGGGGTCTAACATGTTTAATCTGTTTTGAGATAATGATATAACATGATTAGATGTCTAAAGAATCATATTACTCAATGACATATGTCTTTAGGTTAAGGACCTGCACAATAAGATCATACGGATGTTAATAGTATACATTCTTTTTATGTCCCTAGCCGGTTGTTATTGTGGAAATAACCATAGACATCAATAACACAGAAGACTAGAGAGTGTGTTGGTTGATGACAAAGTCTCATTAGTCATGATATGTGATATCAAACCAAACACATAGATACATATTAGAGAATAGTGTATCAGACAGACCCACCATAAGAGTGATGCATGGAAACCACACTTGGTTAGTCATGAACAACTCTTATAATATTGGTGGTGATTGTAGTTCTTAGACCTAAAATCATTGCACTCATCACATGTGGTTGGGTACAATTTGACATCATCAAACGCAGTCCTGAAAGATGGGTTGTTATAACGGTGATGGTTGGGTGACTTTGACACATGGGGATTTTACTGTGAGTGATAGATATGGAATTTGTCCCTCCTAACGGAGTTTAATATCTGGCCACTTGAGTAGTAAGACTGAGAAATGCATGGCCATGCACATGTGAGTCAATGTATGACATTGAGCTTACATATATCTCAGACAGTCTACTCTGAGTCTAGAAACATGGGTTGAATGTTTGTATAGGATGACAAGTCCATGCCTCGAGTTCAATCTAGATATCAGTGACAAAGGGACTATACATTCACTGTAACACCAATAAAAAATTGTAGGTTGAAAGTTGTTCTCCAATTTTCCTCTTTACTTGGGTAGCACTGATGTGCGACTAGGCACCACTATTTTCTTTTGATGTCATAAGTTAGTTATGGACATTCACTGCCAATGTGAAAATAACCTATAGGGTCACACACATAGGATTCACTTGGAAGAGGAGTTTATCCATTAATGATGTTTAGATTGATTACTTAAGTGTTTAGGTACTCAATTAAACATTCAATCAACAGACTTGACTCTGAATCATCAAGTTCAAGTGTTGAACCAATTGATTAGAGTGTTAGATTGATTGAGAACTGCATTGATTGAGTTCTGCACAAATTGGACCACCAATCGATCAGTTCACTGGGTGAACCGATTGGATCATGGTCATGAGATGACTGATTCACACTAGTGAACCGATCATTTCACATGGGCCAAATGAGCTGGTGTTGAGTTTCCCAGTTTGTGAGAAAAGAATTTTGTTTCACTTGTTCAATTTGATTGGGATAAGAATTAATATTTGTATTAATTAGAAACGAACAAGGAAAGTCAATTGTGGGCAAGTCTGGGAAGTGAAACGACTGGTTTACTAAGTGAACTGACTACTTCACACTCCCAACCGACCGGTTCAAAAGTGCACTGATGGGCTCACCTATCCAAATGATAGATTCAATTATGAAATGACTGGTTTGTCTACCACAGTGCAATCAATTCAAGGAAATTATGGACCCTTCTACTCTCGCACAGACTGGGAACCCTGACCCTTCCCTCTACTAGAAATAGAGGGGTATAGGGGGGCTTCTCAGAATAGACAACTCCAAACATCAGTTACTCTACAAAGTTGTTGTCCTCTCTGGTCGTGGTAACCGAGAGAGCCCAAGGAAATTATACCCATCCAGGGAGGAACGACGAGGGAAAGACAACTACAGAAAAGCAACTGATTGTGGGAGAGTGTGTCAGTGACTAGTACGCTGATAGAAGAGGATGAAACTTTCTTGTGTCCTTCAGGATAGGATGACTAGAGTTCCTGGTGGTCTGTGTGGACTATCTATAGAGGTGGGATATTTCTATCACTCAGGAGGATGACTGTCAACCGTAGTCTGGGTCTACACCAGGAGCTGCACAGACACCGTTGAAGTCTAGGTGGTTACAGACTGCACTAGTTGTGAGGTATTATCACTGAGCAAGCCTTAGGACCACATATATCTTATTAAACCATCATTCCTATTGCATTGTTGTTGATGCGATCTGTTGGTTATGGGTTTGTGGTAAGATAAAAAAATTGTTTCCGTTGCATGTTCTGTCCCATAAAACCTAACATGGTGCAGATGAACCTGCTTGGGATGCCTATCCACGTCCTCGTGTACCACTGCTAAATTTTTTCCTTGAACCTATGTGGTGCTAATGGTGCAGGAAACCTTGGTTTCTTGAAACTTCCAGACCTCTATCCCTGAAATTGGGCAGGTCCTTTTCTATTGTTCACCTCACGTTTCTCAGTCATGGACCTCTCTATCCTCCTAACTGATTCCATAAAGGTGGCAAACCTCTCTCTATTCTCTAGAGTAGCTATAGCTATCGATAACTCAGCGTTCATACCCTTCTCTAAATGTCGAATCCTCTCCTCCTCCGTAGGATCCATGTGTGGACAAAACTACAGAAGATCTGTGAACTTAGATTTGTACTCACTAATCTTTATTGGTCCTTGCTTAATATGCTCAAACTGTGAGATTTTCTCATCCAGATAAGTCTTGGGAAAGTATCTACTGACAAACTCACATCATACCCAGTCTTTTTCCTTCTTCAATGACCCACCAATGGCCAGCACTTCCTTTTAACAGGTACACAACATGCATAACTTTATCAATTTTAGGGATGCTAGGGATTCTAAAGGCTTTTTCTAGCTCAGTGAGCCATAAATTTGTGTATGTTGGGTCAGCTATACTGGCATATTTGGTGGCTCCTGCTCGATGTAACGGCTCAAAGGTCTTACCAGACCCATGTCCTTCATTGGGAACTGGTGCCCTAGGTACTGGTGCTAGCATCTGGTCTGCCATATGCGTTATCATGGTCATGAACTGCCCGAAAAGAGCATGAAAGGATGGGTTTTCTAGCATGGCTTGATCAAGATGGGGATTCTCTACCTCCTCATCTGCTTCCACCTAAAAATATTGGGACCAACGGGGTGAGACAAAAGTCCCAGTGAGAGATATAACTCTCTGCCAACAACATTATTATCATAGGTAAAGAGTATAAAACTGAGCAGAGGATCTTTTATATTAATAATCAAGATTAATCATTGTTTATAAGCAAGACTGAGCAATATCATCTTTTCAAGCAATGCAACTATCTATGATAGAGCAATAAATCATCTATTCACTTTATAATGAATACGAAGAACACATATAACATCTATCCATTTAAGATGTATAAAAGTAGTGTAACATCATCCAATGTTTCTATATTCAATCCTTAATCAAATACGCTACACGGTTGATTACATATTTACAATCACACTTATGCCATGAGGAGATGAGGTATACCGCTCATGCTCTAACCGACCATGGCTACATGAAGCATCGATACCATACAAGGTCAAAGGATGAGTCGGTTTCCAAGATCTCACCTGTCTCGGTCAGTATGAGACCACTGGTAGTGACATCACATGTCAAACTACAATTAGCTTTCTAGGGTATAGTGGCATCTTCGCTATAGAGTTACAACCACAACATGCAATCTCTTCAAGGAGATCACATAGCAACCCCAGTATATTAATATTGAGTCATGGCATATAGCCATACTCTTATGATGATGAGGAAAATCACACAGCAACCCCCATTTGAACTAAGGATATTTTCACCCCTTACCCCCACATATTCAAAAATATGCTCTCTGAGTTAAACTCATTTCACCATTCAATAAATTATGACATTGAATGGATCTATGGCCAGGGAAACTACATGATAAGGTTCCACTTGACTAATTAGGTGCATTACAATATCTTTTAGCATTAGCCAAGTTACAAGCATGAATTATAACATATGCTACAAAGAAAGGTGTAATACATTTATCAAGTACTTTCATAATCTTTGGAATACATTGAATGAATAACACTTGGGATCTCAGTCCCTTATCACATTACTGGGGATTCTCATCCCTTAACATTATCATCATCATGATTGCTAGATCTGGGTATTCAAACCCTTAGTTCATCACTGAACATTGTCACCTCTTATCAAGTAACTATTACCTCTAGGTCCTCAGACCCAGGTATACATTGTACTTGTTGCACAAGTATTTAAAATGGCTCACAAGGACCATTTAATCTGTATCATATGAAACATCATAGCTCATACCTGGCTATGCTCATCATCTCATGATACCTGCATGGTTAGTATTTCATGATAAAAATAATATCAAGTACATATCATCACCATGCAATACAAGAGAAATACAACCTTCCCATTATTAGGGTTAGGGTTTCCCTTTTTAGCCGATTAGGGTTTCAAATTCATATTATCGAGAATCTAAACCCTAATCTATAGCTCCACACATATTAGGAGCATACATTGATATCATAAGTATTCAATCATACCTTGTTTATTCTCATCATTTATCATTAAAGGACTTTCACACAAAGTATGAGTTTCTCTCTCATCCTCACTAGGATATTAATTACATCATACTTTATTAAGGTGGCTCAACCCTTTTCTCAAGGTACATTGGCCTACACTTATCAAAATGCATTAAACTCTTTCCATCTTAATGTATCATTTGACATAACACACTTCATGTGTTACTCAATCAAGTATATCGGATTTGAGGTTCTTACCTCCATATTCATTTTGAGGTGCTTCCACCATATCGGGCTAGAGGTGTATGCTTACCACCATATCATCCAAGAGGTGTGTGCTTACCACCATATCATCCAAGAGGTGTGTGCTTATCACCATATTATCCAAGAGGTGTGTGTTTATCACCATATCATCCACGAGATGTGTGCTTACCACCATATAGTCCATGAGGTGTGTGCTTATCACCATATCATCCAAGAGGTGTGTGCTTGTCACCATATCATCCAAGAGGTGTGTGTGTCACTTATATCGGGTTACTCAAGTGTAGGGTTTTGCATATCAGGTTAGACCCTTATGCTCATACCTTTTCAAACCTTCAAAGTATAAACCTACCATGTGTTGAGTGATAGCCTAGACAACTGGTTAGTCCTTTTACAACCAACCCAAATGTCCAAAATGATAGGGGTGTGGGGTTCTAAGGTATAATGGATTTCATATCACCATAATGGGTTTCGGTACCATATCGGGTTAGAGGTGCTTCAACCCGATATCGGTTTGTGCCATGATGATGTCATCATCATCATCAAGATCTAGATTTTTGTCCCTTACTATTCTATTTCATGGACAACAATCCTATGCAACTATTAGAACTCATAGAATCATTAATCATTCAAGAAAAATTGAAATTGAAAGTAGATCAAAAAGTATAGCAAGATTGAAGGTGAATAATAACATGATTGGGTTCAAGTTATATAACCTGCCTCAAGAACAACTTCAAACCTCCAAGCTCCAAAGATTCACATTCTCGAGGTTGAAGATGAACATATCAAAGATCCAAGACTTGTTCACAACTCCACTATATGCAAAGAATCACCATAGATAAGAACTTGGTGAAGAAGAATAGAAAGGAACAATCACAACTCGAGAATCATGTTTCAACCAAGGTTGAAGATGACCATGGCTTCACCTTAAGCTTAAGGCTCGAGATCCTCTTTGCTCCTCAACTAC
Source organism: Alisma plantago-aquatica (assembly GCA_963693085.1). Taxonomy (NCBI): domain Eukaryota; kingdom Viridiplantae; phylum Streptophyta; class Magnoliopsida; order Alismatales; family Alismataceae; genus Alisma; species Alisma plantago-aquatica. Next base: position 332,932,594 of record OY856411.1, read on the forward strand.
TATGTCAAATATATAAGAGAAAGAGAGTTGTAGGATTCAAAAAGTTTCACTAGTAGGTGAAAGGAGTGGTCTATATAATTGAGGCTCATGAGAGAGAGTGTATAAGAGGTGTCATCACCTTATACTACTAGGTGACACATGTCCATTCATGGGTTGACACGTGTCCATGCATGCACACATGCAAAAATCTTGGGGAAAATCTAGGGATAAGATTTCGACCATTAGTTATCTTGTTGAACAAGATATTTCAACCCAACATAACTTTATTCACAAACTGATGCAACTTTTCCAAGGAAAGTTGTAAACCAATATCCATCACCTTCTTAAGGTGCTTAACTCATCATGGCCTTTGCCAAGAGTTGCCAAAATGATATGGGACCTCCTCTATGGCTTCTTGGCCAATAGTCACTCCCATATTATCTCTATAACTCAATACAACTCATTTTAGGGATTCAATTATACAAATCTTCTTGGTCTTTTCATCACCAAGAATACCATCACTCAAATATGATTCAAACATGGTGCCTCTTTCTTTATCTCTCCTCTAGATGATGCTAAGAGAGACTAGGGCCACTCTAGAAGTGATAATTTTCATATCAACCCTACATTTTGGGTAAATTGCAATTTGCACCAAAATTGGTACACAAGGCACAAGCATTATTCAAACAAGCTCCTTGAGTCTTAATTACTTTTCAAAAGATTAAAACAAGTTTATAAATAACATACTTAAGCAAAACTTCCAGGGTTATGGCGTAACCCAGGTCAGGGATGTTACAGCAATTGAGAATGGAAATTCATATTCTGTGTCATTTTGTTGACTTGTCTCAGATAGATCTGAGGGCATATTTCTCGAGGACGAGCAACATTTAAGCTTAGGAAATTTTGATGTACTGAATAATTGTTTTTTTTTTCATAGACTGCTTTACTGTGTATTGTGTGCACCTATTTCTCATTTTCATATTTATTGTGCATGATTTATCATTATTATCTTGTGCCACTTAATTGCATCACATATTCATTATTTTTACTATTCCCGATTGATTTATCATTATTTTGGAGTTTATGTTCTTTATTGTTTACATTTCAAGAAAATTTATAAGAAATGAATCAGCTTGGTACTACCAATAGGTCTATCTAAGGTGCCAACATTTGACTAAAAGTAACAGAGTTGAAACAAGAAAACTTGGTTGTTCTGACACAAGAATCGGTGCTACCAACATTCTAACATGAGTGATCATGAGGAATCTCGGTACTACTTATGCCCAGCTCATGAGGAATCTCGATAAGCAACTCGATAGTACCAAAAACGTATAAGGGATCATGAATGATCGAAGACGTCGATACTACTGACACCATGTTGGTAGTATTGACTTGGAGCGATCAGGCTAGATCAGAAATCACATTTAATCCAATGGTAGGGACTTAACAACTCCCTAAGTCAATCCTATTACTAGGGGGAGTGCAGAAAGACCTAGATATCATGTCATATTTAGTTGCACGACATATGAGAATGGACAAGGGAGAAAGGAGAGGGGAAATAACGTTCTGGCCTATTTGAGCACTTTCAGTGACCTGATTTACTGTCAAAAGGCGGTAAATCATTGTGTTTGTCAGAAGGAATCATCCATACATTCTTTCTCCAGGGATTTTTCCTTGTTCTTGATGATTTTATCATTCCTTTCCTCCTTTTCTCTTTGTAGAGGAGATGGGGTCATGCAGTGCTAATCCCCTTTGTTCCTTAGGACGCGGGAGTAGCCCAGTTTTGCATTGTAATTGACAATTATGAATTAATGTCCATATTTATATTAATTTCTAGACATATTTATACATTTGCTTCACGAATTATTTGTTCCTGATCACCTTAGGTAATTAATTAGACAATTTATTACTTCCAGATAGTGATTAAGGGTTGGAAAACTCATAGATCTACACAATTTATACTATTCCTTATGAGAGGGCTTACAATTGTGAAGGGAATAACCTAGAGAATTTGGCAAAGCACCTAACTAATAATCAAATCATTGCAAGAGTGGGATTATATTAGATTAGGTAGTGAATTATGTTGTGAGAGTGGGTAATTCTTGCTACAGATCCCTTTGTCCAGGGTTAGGAGGAATTATTATTAATGAAATGGTGTCAATTGCAATGTGAACTATGTTGAAAACAAAATCCTAAGTAATTCATTTCAATTGTGATCACAACCAATAATTTTAGTTTTAATTCCTACAATTTAGTTATTTAAACAACCAATCACTCTTTTTCTTAGGCCTAGTTGATTAGGTCATCATTAGTAATAGTCTTTGGATACACATTTTCCATGTGTTTGACATTCGGGCATCGTTAGGCCTATATTACATCGATACATGAGCTTGTCTTTTAGATTGTAGTTTATGTGAATAAGGTACGTCCACCCAGGAAATTCATGCATGGTTGAAAGCTCAACCTTGGATGCTTTGGTGGGACGTGCCAACAAGACAGTGCAAAAGGCACTAGAGATTTCCTTGGAGAGTACCTAGGGTGATAATAGAAGAAGGGAGTACCCTTAGGAGGCAAAAACCATCATGATATTCAAAATGGTGGATAAAAAATAACAAGAGGAAGGTCCTAGAAGGAGAACCACCTTAGATAGGAGCTCTAGGTGGAGCCCACAAAGTATCTGGCCACTTCTTTCCCATGTGCTAGAAGCCTCATGGAGGAGAATGTAAGTTTGGATAGCTAGTGTGCTACCTATGTGGTGATGAAGGTCGCTTCAAGTTCAAATGCCTGAAGAGGAAGAAGCAAGACATGTACAACCAGGATAGAAGCATCATGCAAGATTATTTGCCATAGACACAAATGAGGTTGATGAGGACCAACAATAAAAGGTATAAACTAAATTGAGTGTTAACTAGATATAAATATTACTATTTCATGCAGAATTTAGTACATAATTATGAACTTTGGGTTGACTCTGTATCACCAACAACATAATTGTTAAAAACTTAAGGTGGTAAGTGACCTGAAACTTCAAGTAAAGGTGGGTAGGATTGCAACATCGTCAACTTTGAGAACTATAATATAATTTCCTAAGTAAATATTATTAATGTTGACTATTATATAAAAGGGTTGTTATGTCTAAACATTATTAATAGAATGCACAATGAAATTTACTATTAAGAAATAACATGTAAAAAGGATGACATACAAACTTAATAGGTTTAACTATATTTGGATAATTATTTACTTAATAATAAAGTTTTATCTTATTTTAGCTATACTATATTTCGTGTCACCTTTATGCTAAACTAACACTGCTAGCATATTTTACACATATAATAAGACAAGTGGCAAAATTTTAGGATTAAATGAAGTTGGTTTGATTAGGTAAAAGATTTTCACAAGATAATGGTAAGAAATTGATTTATTTCCTATTACCTAGATTTTCTATTGAATCAAACTTAACCGGGATTGTTGGATGTAGATGCATGTGAAGTCAAATGATTCCAACTATCTGCCAAGTCTCCTTAAACCTTAGTCTTCTTGGCAACAACTCTCCCTCCTATTAACTATGATTTTCTCACAGTCTACCAAATCTTTGAAGAAACCAACTCTACCATTGTCTTCAAGGAGTCTGGCCTCTCCTTTTAAGCCCCAAGACAAACTGTAGAGTTCATTCTTCAAGAAATGCATCTTTCACCACCAACCTTCATTGATTCTATGATTTGTAGACCTCCTATGAGTGCTTTCCTAGGCATTGGGGAAGTTTCACCCTACTTGTATAAGCTTGCCCTGATGCAAAATTTCATCACTCCATCCCCGAAAACCTCCTCCCTATGACAACTACAACCATAGTAACACCACCATAGTTCTTCACCCCTACACCATCTTTCTAAATTTTATGCAACCACACCATCCCCTGGTTGTTGCAGACCCGACCACAGTCTCTACTTGGACAACATTTTCGAAAAGATGTGCCATGACAAGCACCTTCTTGACTTCTAAGGCGCTTTTCTGTCATGGATATTTAAGCATGTATAGATCATGAGAAGATATCACCATAGATCATAGGATGGCACTGAAGATCGCCCAAGCCCTCCCTTGCACCTGGTCTATAGTTTTTCTAGAAAGTCGAGCTTGCAGCTTCAACCATGCCTAGACCCTGAGTAAGAGGTTGCAAGCTCCATGGCCTCAAGATGGAGGTAATGCTCCTCTTTGTTGGGCCTCAACTGACCTCTCCCATGAGGCCATTGTAGGGTTTTTAGGAAGATAGAGAAGGCAGCGGAAACATAATTTTCTTCTCCCAAACCCAAAATAAAGGAATCACGTCAACGTTTATACAATAGGAATGATGGTTTGTAGAGGGATACCTTGTCCCGAGGCTTGCTCAGAGACATTACCTCGCGGCTTGCACAGTCTTCACCTCCAGTCTTGGACGGTGTCTATGCAACTCCTTGTCTCACCGGGACTGTCAGGACTGACAGTTCTCCTCCGAGCGGTAGAAGTTTCCCGCCTCTACAGTTGTCCACACAGACATCCAGGAACTCCGATCGCCTTGTCGCATAAGGAACCAGAAGGAGTCGCACCCTCCTGTCAGCGTACTAGTCACTGACACACTCTCCTACCACCAGTAGCTTTTCTACAGTTGTCTTTCCCTTATTGTGCCTCCCTTATGGGGTAGCACTTGCTCGGGCTCTCTCAATTACCAAAACCAGAGAGAACGATAACTTTGCAGAGCAACTGGTATTCTGAGTTGTACTTTGAGAACCCCCAATACCCCTATATATAGAAGGGTCATGGGATAGGGTTCTCTATTCTAGGAAATGCGAGATTAAAGCAGGAGTAGAAGGGTTTGACATTTTCCACAAAACAACCAACTACGCCAGCTGAACTGATCGTTTCAAGCATCAACCGATCGGTTGGGGACCTCAGCCGATTAGTTCACACCTGAACCGATCGGTTGGGACACCTGAGCCGATCGATTCAAGCATGAGCCGATCGGTTCGTGGTCCTGGTCCAACTCAAATTCACTTTCATGTTTGTTTCCGACTAATCAAATATTAGTCCTTGTTCAAATCAAATTTGTACAAGTGAAACAAATATGTTTTTCCAAAAAGAGTTTTTCTGACTTTCCAAACAATCTCGGTTGGTCACACGAATTGACCAGTTCAACAATTGAGTTGATCATTTCATTGACACATGAGCCGATCGACTCACTACTTCAGCTGGTCGGTTCACCAACCTGAGCCAATCGATTCATCACATGAACCGATCAGTTGGAAGTGCAGACTGTGCAAAATTAGTCAATTGCAGTTTCAATCAATATGATACTCTAATCAATTGGTCCAAAACCTTGAACACTATGATTTTGAGCCATCAATCAACTGAGTGTTTAATTGAACTACTAAACTCCTTTAGTAATCAATCTAAACATCATTTTTGGATAAACTTCTCTTCTAGGTTAAATCCTATGTGTATGACCCTACAGGTCCATTTCACGTTGGCAGTGAAAGTCCATAACACTTACGAATTCACAAGCAAAGAGTGGTGCCTAGTCGCACATCAGTGCTACCCAAGTGAAATAGAAAGTTGGAGAACAACTTTCAATCCTACAATCTGTGAATGGTGTTACAGTGAATGTATAATTCCTTTGTCACTAGTGTCCTGAATGAACTCAAGGCATGGTACAATCATCCTTTCAACGTTCATCCATTTCCTTGATCTCAGAGCAGACTGGGTGAGATGTGTGTGAATCAATATCACATATTGATTCACACATGCATGTGCATGCCTTTCTCAATCCTACTCATCAAGTGGCCATGGACATCAAACTCCCTTAGGAGGGACAAATCCCATATCTATCACTCCCCCCTTAAAAGCCACATGTGTCAAAGTCACCCAATCATCACCTTTATAACAACCCATGTTTCAGGACTGCGTTTGATGATGTCAAAGTGTACCCAACGACATGTGTTGAGTGTAGTGATTTTTGGTCGAAGAACCAAATTCACCACCATCACTGTGACAGATGACTGCGACTACCAAATCATGTTTCCATGTGTCACTCTCACGGTGGGTCTGTCTAGTACACTTGTTCTCTAACTAGTACCTATGTGCTTGGTTTGATATCACGATATCATGACTAATGAGATTATGTCATCAACCAACACATAATCTAGTATTTAGTGTTATTGACGTCTATGGTTATTTCCATAATAACAACCGACTAGGGACTAAACAAGAATGTATACTCTTAACATTCGTATGATCTCATCATTTAGGTCCTCAACCCAAAAACATACATCATCGAGTAAAACAATTCTTTAGACATCTATCATGTTACACTATCATCTCAGAAATAGTTAAAACATATAGATCAGAAATTGCCTTTATTATTATTCAAATCATTTACAAAGTATCCCATTACAATCATTACATGACTTGATCTATGGGCATACATACCAACAGACTCCCACTTGCACTTAGAGCAATCACTTAGGAACCTCAGTCCTTGTGACCTAGCATGACCATCATGCTTTTGCTGAGAAAGGGCCTTTTTCAGTGGATCAGCTATGTCGTCTTTAGTTAGTACTTTGCAAATCTTCACATATCCTTGTTGTACGATCTCTCGTATGAGATGGAAGCGCTACAGTATGTGCTTGGACCGCTAATGTGATCTGGGCTCCTTAGCTTGAGCAATAGCTCCATTATTGTCACAATAAAGCTCAATTGCATCACAACTACTAGGAACCACACCAAGTTCAGTGACAAACTTCTAGATCCACACAGCCTCCTTTGATGCATGTGAAGAAGCAATATACTCAGCCTCTGTAGTAGAATCGGCAACTATTTCTTGCTTGGAACTCTTCCAGCTCACAGCTCCATTGTTTAGGAAAAACACAAATACTGATTGTGATATGTAATCATCTTTGTCGGTTTGGAAGCTTACATCGGTGTAGCCTCTTACAACCAGTTCTTCCTCGCCGTCATAAACAAGAAATTGATCCTTAGTCCTTCGCAAGTACATAAGGATGTTCTTTACAGCTGTCTAGTGAGCATCCCGGGATCTGACTGGTACCTTCTCATCATTCTAAGGGCATACAAGACATCTGGGCATGTGTACAACATAGTGTACATGATGGATCTGATGGCTGATGCATATGGGATCCCATTCATACGCTCCCTCTATTCACAAGATTGGAGACATTGAGCTCTAGAGATGGTGACTCCATGTAGCATGGGGATGTTGCCTCTCTTTGAGTTCTCCATGCTGAATCGCTTCAGCACTTTGTCAATGTACATGCTTTGACTTAGTCCGAGAATCCTTTTAGATCTATCTCTATAGATCTTAATACCTAGAATGTAGGACGCTTCTCCTAAGTCCTTCATTGAGAAAGTATTTCCAAGCTAAGTCTTTACCTTCTCTAAGGCTGAGACATCATTCTCCATCAATAATATGTCATCCACATACAATATGAGGAATGTGGTCGTGCTCCCACTAACCTTCTTGTACACACAAGGTTCATATTCATTTTGAATAAAGCCAAACACTTTGACTTCCTCATCAAATTGAAGATTCCAACTCCGAGATCTTGTTTCAATCCATAGATTGATCTTTGTAGCTTACAGACTTTATTGGCATTCTTTGGATCTATAAAACCTCCAGGTTGTGTTATGTACACATCCTCATTTATAGTCCCATTAAGGAATGCAGTTTTAACATCCATTTGTCGAATCTCATAGTCATAGTAAGCCGCAATACCAAGCATAATCCTGATGGACTTAATCATGGCAACTGGAGAAAAAGTTTTGTCATAGTCAACACCTTGAACTTTTTGAAAACCCTTTGCAACCAATCTGCCTTTATAAGTTTGCACATTACCATCCATGTCGGTCTTCTTCTTGAAGACCCACTTGCACCCTATGGGTTTTACCCCTTCAGGTGGTTCCACCAAAGTCCATACTTTATTGGAGTACATGGATTCCATCTCGAATTTCATGTCCTCAAGCCATTTCTCATAATCTGGTCCCTCCATAGCCTCTAGATAGGTAGTTAGATCATCATCTATGATCAACTCACTTCCTTCCTGAGTCACAAGGTATCCAAACCTTTCACGTTCAAGGCGTGTCCTACTAGATCTATGAGGTCCTTGTGCTACTTGAGGAGACTGAGATTCCACAACACCTTGTGAATCTCTATGTTCCTCTTGTACATCTACAGGTTCAATGTTTTCTTGTTGGGCTTGAACCTCTTCAAGCTCTATTTTCCTCCCATTGTTTCCTCCAGAAATAAATTCCTTTTCTAGGAACACAGCTGTCCTAGCAACAAACACTTTGTTGTCAGTAGGGTGGCATAAATAGTATCCCCTCGTTTCCTTGGGGTATCCAACAAAATAACATTTATCAGACTTGGGTCCAAGCTTATCAGGAAACATTTTCCTGACCTAAGCCTCACAACCCCAAATCTTAATAAAAGACAAATCGGGACGCTTCCTGTGCCATATCTCATATGGTGTCTTTTGAACCGATTTAGATGGTACTCGGTTAAGTGTAAATGTGGCAGTTTCAAGAGCATAACCCCAGAAGGAAATTGGAAGATCAGAAAAACTCATCATTGATCGTGTCATATCCAGTAAAGTGTGATTCCTTCTTTCAGACACACTATTATGTTGTGGTGTTCCAGGTAGATTCCATTGTGATACAATACCACAGGCTCACAGAAAGTCCTCAAACTCTTGGCTTAAGTATTCTCCACCTCTATCGGATTGAAGTTCTTTAATACTTTTACCAAGTTGGGTCTTTACATCATTCATGAAATCCTTGAACCTTTCAAGGGTTTCTGACTTATGTTTCATCAGGTACACATAGCCATACCTACTGAAGTCATCAATGAAGGTAATGAAGTATTGATACCCACCTCTGGCATTAGTTCTAAAAGGCCCACATACATCAATATGTATGAGTCCTAATAGATCACTAGCTCTCTCACCTTTACCTGAAAAGGGAGTCTTGGTCATCTTGCCCAAAAAACAAGATTCACATGTCTCTATTGATTCATAATCAAAAGAGTCTAGATAACCATCTTTATGGAGTCTAGAAATGCATTTCTCATTTATGTGCTCTAGACGACAATGCCAAAGATACATTTTGTTTGAGTTGTTGAGTTTTTGCCTTTTGGACTTTACGTTGTATACACTTGTCTCTAAATCTATCAAGTATAGACCATAAGACATTAGGGCACTGCCATAAAAGATCCCATCTTTTGAAATGGAACACTTTCCATTCTTAATAAGAAATTCAAAACCATCCTTGTCCAAACAAGAGATGGAAATGATATTCCTATTTATGGCAGGTACATAATAGTAGTTCTTCAATTCTATTATTACCCACTAGGTAGAGTTAATTCATAGGTTCCTACGGCACTGGCGGCAACCCTTGCCCCATTAGCAACACATAGTTCAACCTCGCCTTTCCCCAAAGGCCTACTTCTCTTAAGATCCTTCACATTTGAACAAATGTGAGATCCATATCTGGTATCAAGTACCCATGATAAAGAAGTAGTAAAGTTAATATCTATCACGTATACACCAGAAGTAGAGATCTCTATCTCTCACTTATTCTTCCATCGTTCCTTCCATCCTCTCCATGTTTTGAGCACAGAAGATTCTGACATTGGTTTGGCGAGAGAACCCTTCTCTCCCTCACCTTTGTCATTATACTTTGTTCCATTGATCTCCATCAATGAACTATCCTTCTTCTTAAGCGTACATAGAGTGGATTCAAGGGCTATTGATATATCTGGATTGTGCAGAACACTTCTCACATTCCCCAACCAGTTATGGAATTTATTCTCAATTAATTTTCCCATTTTAAAAGATGATTCGTTTTCCATTCTACAAGAGAAAATTGCATTTGTCAAAACTCCTTTTGATTTGATTTGATTTGAATAAAATTTGACAATAGTTAATTAGGCCTTTAATTAATTACCGCTCCCACTATTTTGACTCAAATTGACAGCCCTCACCATCAATTCGGAAGATTGCAACGTACAATCTCCTAGTGGGTCAAGATCCCAAAATCCTCTGAGTCATGGACCAGCTGGGGCTGTCACCCACAACTTAGATCTTCTAGGTAGGCAACTTTTTCCAATTGCATCATATGCAACTCTTGAAAGATGTCATATGCAACTCCTTGCCATGATCACCTCCATGCCTCAAGGTGGTAGATCCTATCTAGGTCACCTTGTTAAGTTCATCCCAAAGCCAACACGATGAATATGCACCCTTCTAGGGCAAACCCACATATCCATCCTTCCTGCTTCCATGAGATAGACGGTGTACCACGCTAGGACATGCCCACACTTGGCTGATCAAGCTTTTCATGTGTGTCACATTTGGAAGACATCTAAAACTTTAATATTTAATGAGGGATTTGGTTTTTTTAGGTACATATACATATCCAATCACCACAATATAGTAAGTATCATATACATGCTATATCCCACAGAAAATATGTGAAACAAAAAAAGCAATGATTATGGCCATCCTAATGTGATTCCTTGAGCCAAGAGGAATCATGGTCATCTAGGTCCACATCACATGCAACATGTACAAGATGAACTTTGTGCTTTGCCTTTCTGGGGTTGATCAACTCATCTCCATAATTGATCGGCTCGCCATTAGACCGGTCAGTTGGGTGCCACCAGCCGATCGTATGGCACCTCTAGCCAATCAATTCACTGGTCATCGTGCATCTCCTTAGGCCACCACCCGCTCGTCTTGCTCCTCAAAACAGTCGTCTGAATCGCCAATCAATCGATTCACGCCTTGAACTGATCGTCTCAGTCGTCGTCAGGTAGTCCGCCATTCTTTGACATAATAGGAAATAAATGATCTATCCTATTTTACATTTGAAAAGGGAAAACCCCGAGTTACATTCGGGGGGAGCAAAGGTAGGAAAGAAATCTCGAGTTATCTCGAGTTACATCAGAGATAGGAGATAGGGAATCGGTGCGTAGACCGAGATGCAAGCAACCACATTTAACCGTACATAGAAATATGGTTTTTTGGCCATAACCACGCTATACATCCACCACAAAACTCATTTAAGGGCAAAGTGTATCGAGTGCATTTATATTACATATCATATATGTATATTGCGATTTGTGGATTTAGGATTGGACATGCATAAAGCCAATTTTATTCACATCGTATACAATAAATAAAGGTGACAAACCAAAATCGATCACATCGATAATCCTAAAGTATAGAGCAGTTGATGTGGCTCTGTTACCACTGTAGGGTTTTTGGGAAGACAGAGAAGGCAGCAGAAACAAAATTTTCTTCTCCCAAACTTAGAATAAAGGAATCGTGTCAACATTTATACAATAGGAATGATGGTTTGTAGAGGCGTACCTTGTCCATAGGCTTACTCGGCGATGTTACCTCGCGGCTTGTGCGGTCTTCACCTCTGGTCTTGGACTGTCGGGACTGACAGTTGTCCTCTGAGTGGTAGAAGTCCCCCGCCTCTTCAGTTGTCCACATGGACTGCCTGGAACTCCATTTTCCTTGTCGCATAAGGCATCGGAAGGAGTCGCACCCTCCTGTCAGCGTACTAGTCACTGACACACTCTCCTACCACCATTCGCTTTTTTGTATTTTTCTTTCCCTTGTTGTGCCTCCCTTATCGGGTAGCACTTGCTCGGGCTCTCTCGGTTACCAAAACCAGAGCGAGCGACAACTTTGCAGAGCAACTGGTGTTCTGAGTTGTACTTTGATAATCCCCCAATACCCCTATAAATAGGAGGGTCATGGGATAGGGTTCTCTATCCCGGCCAATGCGGGATTAAAGTAGGAGTAGAAGGGTTCAATATTTTCCACAAAATAACCAACTGCGCCAGCTGAACCGATCGTTTCAAGCATGTTGATCGATTGGGGACCTGATCTGATCGGTTCACACCTAAACCGATCAGTTGGGACACCTAAGCCGATCAGTTCAAGCATGAGGTGATTGGTTCGTGGTCCTGGTACAACTCAAATTGACTTTCATGTTTGTTTCCAACTAATCAAATACTAGTCCTTGTTCAAATCAAATTTGTACAAGTGAAACAAATATGTTTTTGCAAAAAGAGTCTTCTGACTTTCCAAATGATCTTGGTTGGTCAAATGAATCGACCAGTTCAACAATTGAGCCGATCGACTCACCACTTGAGCTGTTCAGTTCACCAACCTGAGTCAATCGGTTCATCACATGAACCGATCAGTTGGAAGTGCAGACTGTGCAAAATCAGTCAATTACAGTTTCAATCAATCTGATTCTCTAATCAATTGGTCCAACACCTTGAACACTATGATTTTGAGATATCAATCAACTGAGTGTTTAATTGAACTACTAAACTCCTTTAGTAATCAATCTAAACATCATTTGTGGATAAACTCCTCTTCCAGGTTAAATCCTATGTGTGTGACCCTGCAGGTCCATTTCACGTTGGCAGTAAAAGTCCATAACACTTGTGACTTCACAAGCAAAGAGCGGTGCCTAGTCGCACATCAGTGCTACCCAAGTGAAATAGAAAGTTGGAGAAAAACTTTCAATCCTACAATCTGTGAATGGTGTTACAGCAAATGTACAATTCCTTTGTCACTAATGTCATGAATGAACTCAAGGCATGGTACAGTCATCCTTTCAACGTTCGTCCATTTCCTTGATCTCAGAGCAGACTGGGTGAGAGTGTGTGACATTAATATCACATATTGATTCACACATGCATGTGCATGCCTTTCTCAATCCTACTCATCAAGTGGCCATGGATATCAAACTCTCTTAGGAGGGACAAATCCCATATCTATCACTCTCCCCTCAAAAGTTCCATGTGTCAAAGTCACCCAATCATCACCTTTATAACAACCCATGTTTCAGGACTGTGTTTGATGATGTCAAAGTGTATCCAACGACATGTGTTGAGTGTAGTGATTTCAAGTCAAAGAATCACATTCACCACCATCACTGTGAGAGCTGACTGTGACTACCAAATCATGGTTCCATGTGTCACTCTCACGGTGGGTCTGTCTGGTACACTTGTTCTCTAACAAGTACCTATGTGCTTGGTTTGATATCACTATATCATGACTAATGAGATTCTGTCATCAACCAACACATAATCTAGTCTTTAGTGTTATTGACGTCTATGGTTATTTCCACAATAACAACTGACTAGGGACTAAACAAGAATGTATACTCTTAACATCCGTATGATCTCATCGTTTAGGTCCTCAACCCAAAAACATACGTCATCGAGTAAAACAATTCTTTAGACATCTATCATGTTACACTATCATCTCAGAAACAGTTAAAACATATAGATCGAAAATTGCCTTTATTATTATTCAAATCATTTACAAAGTACCCCATTACAATCATCACATGACTTTCTCTATGGGCATACATACCAACAGTCATAAGTAAATATTGCAACAAATGTTGCTCGTCCATGGAAGTAACAATTAGGGGTGTTGTTTGGCCCAAATATCCCCACCATATTTTTGAGCTGCATATACATGCAGGGCACTTGAATCATTCCTTCACATGCTCTAAAGCTAAGATGTGAGTTTTTAGATAACTCAATGATGTTTTATTTATTCCTTTATCTTTATTTCTATTGGTGAGTTTATGTTTTAAACTATAGAAAATCCTAGTAAATAATCAGATGATAAAAAATATTAAAAATTAACTAGGGAAAAACGTGTTGATCCTGTGGAGCTCTAATACCACCCTAATGATTTTCCTATAATCAAATATTCAAGAAAATGCATACAATTACATCTTATGATTTTGATTGATGCACTAATACTAATGGGTCATACCTTAGGGCTTTAAATCTAATGAGAACTAATAATTAATGTATAAATCTCAATCACCTAAATTAAAGTAAGAAATTACTAATACTGATGATAAGACATTACAACGCTATCTTATGTATAATCCTAAATATGGTGAATTTATGCATTAATAACTTAGAGATAATGTGTAAATATGTATATCAACAAAATTTGGAATAGAAATTGATATATGGACCCTTTTCTTCATGTAGACAACTCAAACATGAATCCCAATATCATTATGGATACATATAAGGGTTCGTATAAATAAAACCTAAATGTAATATAAATGGTAGGGTTAATGAAATGAGATGAGAATAAGTGAATATGATCAATTCCCCGTCCCTAACTCCTACAAATGATCCACTACAGAAGGTAAGATAGAACATTGTAGTCATCACTAGAACATTAGATCATGTGTATGATATTTTAGAATTCACTCAAGAGTCAAATACATGCACCTAGAACCCTAACTAAGAACATGAATAACCCTAGAAGTCTTGACCCTATGAAAAAGCATGAAAATTGATAGACCCTTCTGTTTCTAAGGATGAGGTTAATAGTTAAACTTGAAGTAGTAATTTCATGATAAAACTTCACTTATGATAGGTAAGTGGGCCATGCCTTTGATATATAATCCCTTCTATTACATTTAGACAAGTAGTCTAAATAATAAGATGTTGAATGATCCCTTAATGCAACAATTAACTTCATTTAGACTTCCATGTACATACATAATGATAAATTCATCTTGAGCAATGTAGAAATCTCCTCTTACATGCCATGAACCTCAAGAATTCATTTTCAATAGTAGAACTACTATATTTTAGTTGCCATTCTAAACTTCTAGTCATTGTTTCTTAATAACATGAATAGAATTAGTAGAATTAATAATCTCTTTACTTCAAGTTTAGTTCATCATTGTTATATAAAATCTGAATATTTTTAATGAACAATACATGATCTCAAAATTTAACTCAAAATCAAACTTAGGGATATAAAGAAAAAGAGAATAGAAATTACACCAGAACATAATTTAATATCATATGATAAGTCCTCAAAAAATAGAAGTATTGTGGTACACCGAATAGAAATCTCCTTAAAGCCACAGAAGGCATATAATTCCATAGCAGGTGCACAGAACCAACAGAAGACACATCATGCCATAGAAGGTTTATTGTTCCACACAACATGACTTGTTCTATAATAGTATCCATAGAAAGATAAAAATGTAAATAAAAGACATTTACTATAGTTTTAGTGTTAAGTTTTCATAACTTAGTAATCTCTTTTATGTTATAGAATTCAATTCCACTTATTCTAACCTAGAATCCTTTTCTTTGTGCATGCCTGGGGATGCGATGTCCACAAATAGTAAGTTGTAACTCGAGGGATAACATGGAGTAATTTCATATTCAAGAAAGCATGATTTTTTTCACTAGTTGGACTTATCTTAGGTGATCCTTCCAGATTAGGAGTTTATCTTTTGTTTTTTCTTTTCATTTCATGTTGGGATTGTTATTCCCAAACTTATAGTTTTGTGATGCTAGATCTTACTTTAGAACTCAGTTACTTTGGTTATTTGAATGCTTATGTATTCCAAATATGTAATGTTTTCCCAATTTTTACTTATAAATGTGAGTTGGCACTTCCAAATATAATTTTTGGTTGATAAATGTGAATGAGTTTCAATTTTACCAAGGGGTCAAATGTTCAAGAATGTTTCAGCACTATCTTGAGTTTTTAAAAAGTGTCTTATTAAGGATTCAAAATTTTGACATCATTTAGACACTATCTTGAGTAAAAAAGATTTTAGTAGGGGTTAAAAGTTTTTTTTGGGGAATCTAGGAGGCTATTTATTCATCTCGCCCTCCTCGTGCAAGCCAATAAGGAAATGTATTACAAGGGGAAAGGTATTCTAGAAAAATAAATGTGGTAGTACTACTACCAATACACAACTCCTCTCACAACCTAGGGGCCAGATATTCGGGTGGTCTGGTATGGTTCAAACAACCATTAGTGTGTTTTTGGTGGTGCTTGGCCAAAGCATCGGCCACTTTGTTGCAGCTTCTAAGTTCATACTTAACTACCCAGTCCTCATGTTGTTTACACCTTTGCTGGATTCTATCCAAGTAGAGTGCAAACCTAGGGTTCTTGTACACATCGGACTGAAGCATATCAACAAGTAGTTTACATCAGTTTCAAATATGATCTTCTCCAGTCTGGATCTGCTAGCAATTTCACATGCTAAGTCAACCGCTACAATCTCAGCATGAAGGGCAGAACTAGTAGTCGTCTTCCTCACATGAGCTCCACTCCAATGTCCATCCTGGTCCCATCCAATCACTGCAATGGTGGATTTAGTTTTGCTCCAGGTTGCATCTATGTTGATTTTAACATACCCAGGAGGGGGAGTGGCCCATTGGTGTACTTTAGCCATCGGGCTCGGCTGGTTCTCGTCAGCATGTTTCTTGTTCGCCAACTGGATATCATGATGGATGTGTTGTACCAGCTGATGGGTGGGTACTCTGATGTTTTCAAAAATCTTTGCATTTCATGCTTTCCACAGGTGCCATCGAGTGATCATGAAGAGATGCGCCTTCAGGCCGCCTTGCTTCAGTTGGAGCGAGACCCACTTATGTGATCTTTCCTGAAAGAAATCTTCAGGAGGTTTGTTTGAATGAAGTTGCATCCACACTTCCTTAGATTGTTGGAAGTCTCATAGTGCATGAACTAAGGACTCCTCTGCTACGTTACATATTTCACTAGTACTATTGGTAGCTATCTTGCATTGAACTCATCTATAGTTAGTAAGCAATGCTCCATGTGAAGCAATCCAAGCAAATAATTTGACCTTAGCTTCCATGTGAGTGCTCCAGATCGTGTCCCATTCCCCATCTGTATGGATGTCCCTGTCTCTTCTTAGAATATGGTAAGCAGACTTGGATGTGAACTGGCCATTGTTTGTGCAGTTCCAAACTTGGATGTTGTCTGTGCCGGTGCACTTAGGAGGTTCCACCTTCAGTACCTGATTGACCTCCTGGTGAGGCAGCCAATATTTCAGAAATTATGTGTCCCATTCACCATTGTCTGTGACAACACTTGCTACTGATAGGTCCATTAAGGATTCTGGAATAGTGTGAAGAGCTTGATGTTTCAGTATGACCCTCACTTCAACCCAAGCATCCTCCCAAAATTTGATGGTGTTGTCGTTTCGGATCACTAGGTAGGAATTTTTTTCTATTAGATGTTTACATTTCAGCATGGCTTGGGCAAGCTGAGACAAATTAGTGACTTTTCCTTATGAGGAATCCTGATATCTTCCCTTCATAAACTTACACCAGGCGGTGTTTCTGTTGTTGGATATCTCCCAGGCATTTTTTGCTACTAGAGTTGTATTCCATTCGCACATAGTATTGATACCTAGGCCTCCCTTTTCTTGGATGCTAGTGATTTTATCCCACGCCACAAGTGACATGGGATTCTTCTTGTGGCCTCCTCCCCATAGGAAGCTTCGTATGCTTCTATCAATCCTATCGCATAGAGTAAGAGGTAACAAGAAGGTTTTCATGGTGTAAGTCAGAATGGCTTCGAGGGTAGATTTTTCCAAGAAACATCTTCCTGTCAAGGACAATGTCCTCGCAGCCCAGCCATTAACTCTGTTGTCAATCTTGTCAAGCAGGTTTGCATAAGTGTGCTTCGTTACCTGCTTGTGGATGATAGGTACCCCTAAGTACCTTCCAAGGTCATCGGTCTCTTGGAACTTAAAGATTTTGTTAATGCGGGTTCTGGTAATGTGTGGCACACATCCTCCATAGAAGACTTGAGTTTTAGCAATGGATATGGCATGTCCTGATGCTTTTTTAAATCTCCAGAAGCACCACTTGATAGTCCTCATTTGTTCACATGAAGCTTCCCTAAAAAGAATAAGATCATCTACAGTTAATAAATGTGACACTTACATTCCATTCCTTCCTAATTTGACTAGTTTCCATTCATCGGATTGAACCAGTGCTTTTATCATTTGGCTCAGACGCTCAATGCAGAGAACAAAAAGATAAGGAGTGAGAGGGTCTCCTTGTCGGATCCCTCGACTGGGTTTGAACGGATGAGTTTTTTCGCCATTCCAGAGCACTTCACATTCGCCTGTGGTGATAAAGTTCATGATATAGTTGGTAATGTTTCTAGGTAAGTCAGTTTTAATGAGGGTGTTAGAAATGAAACTCCAGGCGAGTTTATCGTAAGCCTTAGATAGATCGATCTTGATGGACATATATTTTTTGCCCTTTTTCCTCTTTAACATGTGAATGATCTCTTGTGTAAGAGCTATGTTGTCTGTTATCCTCCGCCTAGGAACAAAAGCACTTTGTTCATGTGAGATCCACTCCGGGAGGTACATTTTCAATCTCTCCACTACTATCTTTGATATAAGTTTTAGACAAAGATTTTTTAGAGATATTGGCCACAGTTGATCAAAGCTTGTGGGATAGGTGACTTTGGGGATCATGACCATTTTGGCATTGCACAATTCTAATGGAAGGGGTTCACCTCTTAAATCTTTCCGTGTTGTCTGTAAAAAAGACTGCTTCACTATGTCCCAGTGGTTTAGGATGAAGAGGGATGAAACACCATTGGGCCCCAACGCTTTATAGGGATTTAAACTCTTTAAGATGTGCAGACACTCATCTTCAATAGGATCTGCCACAACATACTTCTTCTGTGTAGGGGTTAGTTTCTTGAAAATCCTAGGAATGGATTTGATGGCATTGCATCTTCTTTGAGATGGTTCTGTCAGTAGGTTCAGGAAGTGACCTCTCACTAGGTCTTTCAGATTGCCCATCTCTACGATCCATTCACCGTCATTGGATTTTAGTTTTGTGATGAAGTTCTTCCTTCGACGTTGCTTCACGTATGTATTATAGAACCTTGTACTATAGTCTCCGTTGTGAAGCCAGTTGATATGACTCCGCATTTTCCATTCCTCCTCTTCCTCCTTAAGAACCAAATCAATCTCATCTTTCATATCAAGATAGATACCATCTGTGATTGGGTTGTAGCAGGTAGCAAGATCTTTTTCTAGGTGCTTTATGTTGAAAATTAGAATTGTCTTCTTTCTCATCTTGGCTGAAGATAGCTACTTATCCATCTTAACTAAGGGCTCTTTGACCTTGTCGAGTGGAGTGTGGAAATCCATACATTTGTCCTAGTTGTTCTTTAACAATGATTTGATCTCGTTGTTGTGCGCCCAATTTACTTTTGTGAGAAATCGAGCTGGGCCAGTATGCTTAACTTGGGATCTCACCAGGAGTGTGTTATGATCAGATTACATTCTTGGGAGGTGTTCTACATGGTAATGCTCGTATTTCTGGATGAACTCCTTGTTGGCCACATCTCTATCAATGCGCTGTTGTAGGACCCCTCTCTTGAAGGTGAATCGCGGACCTGAAAACCCCAAATCGGCTAGGCTAGCTGCTGTCAAGGTTTCCTAGAACACACGTGCCTCAAAATGGTTATAATGGGTGCTTCCACTTCATTCTAATGGATTGCAGGTGGTGTTGAAATCACCTAGAATGATCCATGTCTTTGTGAACCATTCTCCCATACGAACGAGATGTTTCCACAAAAGAGATAGGATGGCCAAATGCGGGTTTGCATAAACAAAAGTGATTAAAGTGGACTCAATGACACAACAAGTAATGAACTATCAATGGTAATTGATGATATGGATTTTGCAGTCATAGTTGTTCCAGCATACCCATATACCACCAACAAGTCCTTGGGTTTCAACCCTAAAGGACTTGTCGAAACCCAAATTTGTGATGATCTGTGTAGCTCTAGTTCCGCTCACCCAAGGTTCAATGATTGCAACAATCTTGGGTTTGTAGGTTGACATAAGTTCTTTAAAATTGTGATGGGTTTCCTTCTTCCATGCTCCTCTTATATTCCAGCACATTATATCAATCATCTAAACAAGAATTGACTATTTATCAGTGGACTTGGGCTGTCTACTGGTTTCAATGGTAATAGGCTGCTGATTCTCCTTGTTCTCGGCATTTTCATCTATCCTCCCTAGATCAGGTGTGCTTGGTGGCCCTGAGTTGATTCCTGTAGGGAAGATAGTTTGTGGGGAATCCTGAGTGTTTGTGGACATAAGCCTTGGGCTACGTCATCGAGGTTCTGGCGGGGAGATGTGGCATTGTTTTCCCATTTGCTTCATCTTTGTGTTGTTGCCTTTTGTTTTCCTGCCTGGTATGCGGGAGGTGTAAATGGCCAGGATGTCGTTTATCTGATTGAGATCTTCATTGGACATCCCCTCCTTGATATCTTTCATGTTGTTGTTCATATCATTCATTTCGATGTCCTTTTCATCATCATTCACCTCAAAAACTTCCACAACTTCATCAATATTTGGGGTTACAGCCACATGTGCTTCCTTGACGCCTTTAGGGGTGGATTTCTTGCTAGTTAATGTTTTAGTGTTTGTGATCTTTTGGAGTACTTTAGTTGTGTTTCCTTGTGTACCTTCCTTCCCCACATTCTTCTTCTTCCTCCAAATCTTATCCTATTTCTTGGTCTACCCAGAGGGGTCCTTCCCTATCCCCTTCCTTTCAGATCTTATTTCTATAGTATTAGCCTCCCCATCTTCTGATTCTAGATTAGCAAATGCATTTCTGGTTTCCATATTTTTTGTGGCATGTGAATGGTTGTTGTTCCTTCTCTTTCCTTTCTGGGATCTCTGGTGCTGCCATTCATCTTCATTTGATGTGTTGCCTGAGTTGGTTTCCTCAAGGTTCTTTGACGTGCTTGTTGTGCCTTCAACAGTCATAGTAAGGGAGGCAGGACAATCCTTGGATGTGTGTCCCACTTTCCCACATAAAGCACAAGCCCATGGAAGCCCTTCATAAAAGACTTCGTACTCCACTCCATTTATCAAGATAGTTGACACAAGATTTCTTATTGTTTCTAGCTCAATTGCAATCCAAGCAAACTTGCTTCTGGTTCTCCTAGCTGTGTGTTCATCCACTTTGATCAACCTTCCTAGTGCTAGACCAATGTACTCATACATCGTTGGTACATATAAGTGTAGTGGTAGATCTAATATGTGAACCCATAATATAAACATCTCTGGGTATTCCTCTTTTGGTATAAAGGTAGGGAACCATTCCCATACCAAAAGATTTAGGTCAAAAACCTTCCATGAGCCACTTGTTAGAGCTTCTTCAAAGTCCCATCTGTAGGACAACGAAATGTCCCATCTCCGTCTCGTACATGTTAAAGTGACTTGTTATCTTCCACAAAAGTTTCAGGTGATCTTTGAGTGTCATGTATCTGATATCTTCTACAAGAAGCCTTACTACGACCGCGTATCGCCAGGGTTGTATAAGAGCCTCCTCTGCCTCTGGTATGATATTAAGTGCAAATGTGCCTTCCTCCTCTCCCAACGATACCGCTTCCTCCGGAAGTCTCTCTTTGAAGAGTTTATTGATGAAGCCATCCCTTTCCCCCGAGCTTTGTCCCCCGGTGACAACTCCGCTGTAAGAAGGTGCTGAAGGCGGCTTGTCTGTGTGTCTTCCATTGTTTTTACCGATCGTGGTTGTCATCAGGATATATCTGCGATGGGTCCCAACCACTGTGCCACAACCCTCAGGGGTGTAATATCCTTCACTGCCTTGAAAGATTTGTGGATCTTGTTTGGTAGACAGATCGTTCTCCTGTGTGCCTCTCATTCCTGAAAATGTGAACTACAATCTGATTTTAGGAATAGAAAAACCCACATCCCTTTGATTTGTGCCTCCATCCGCATCCCGTTGATTTGTGCCTCTTCTTGAGCTTGACCTCACGTTATCCACAAACTTCTCATGTAGTTCAGATCCATCTTGAATTGATTATGTTCCACCTCGATCCACATCGGGATCCTTCCTTTACGTTTCGCCGCCGCCACCACCGCCGCCAGAGCCCCCACAACCCCTAGGTTTCTCCATGGTTGATAGTAGGGGTTAAAATTTTGACAAAAATTTTGTTGCTATCTTGGGTTCTAAAAAATAGGGGCAAAAATAGTTTTCATATGTGCTTTGAAAAATAAGCTTGTTTCCTATTTGATCCCTCATAATTTATAACAAATATTATCGACCTCTTCATATTGTACTTGCGACGGTCAAAATGGATGTCCTTAACTTGACTAGAGGTACAATATACTTCTTCCTATATAGGTATTTAGGTAAAACATGTTGGAGTACTGCCCTTAATATACATCCTTATCTAACTTGCCATAGTCGATTGTTGGCATAAGGGAGTGGACACATTTAGGGGCTAAGGATGCCATCTGCTTGCACAGTGCTCTACCATTGTTAATTCCTTGATTTCTTTTGGGCTGAGTATCCTGATTGCTACTCTTCCCTACTTGTCACCATAGAAAGGGGAAGGTGTGAAGTGTAAAGTATTGAACTTTTGAACTAGAAACTCTTTTTTTGCAATATTAGGTTAGAACGAGGGCATATGTGAAAAGGTTACATGATAGTGAACATGAAAGTATAGAATGTGAAACAACATGCATTTCCTACAAGCACTTTTAGTTAGGTAATATTTCATGTTGCATTAACTTGCTAAGAGATCAAGCCCTCAACATATAACGGTGTGTTCTTAGAGAGGACCTATATTTTTGTTTTCATCATTTCTATCATACTTCATATTTTTCCCAATTAAGGGAAAGAAGTAAAGTTTCACAAAAATAAAAACAAAGAAGACTAAAAGTCAGGTGGTTGCAAAAAGATGACTATGAGAAGGACAAACATGTAGGAATGTCACATTGTTGACCTAGCGGTTACACATTGTCCATATTTTGATAATGACTTAATCATTCCATTCATATGTATCTAATATGTGCATTAAAGATTGATTTCAGATGTTAGGTACAAGAAAAGGATCAAAAATTCAAAGCCCTAGATTGGTTCAAGTTCAAGTCAAAAGAGCTACAAGTGTGCAATTTTGGAAATCTATGTAAATGACCTTAGAACATTTTTGTAATCACTTGTAATGATGAATTGACTTGTAACTTAGTTGAGAAAATTGATTGGGACACTAAACACCAAGTTTTAATCACTTTAGATGCACTTTAGAAAATTGACCACAGGTAGTCAATCGGTCGAGTTGCAAACTCGACCGATCCTCCTGGATCAAGTTTCTGAAGATAGCAACGGTCGAGTTGTGGTTTCATAGAACTCGACCAATCGAGTACCTGACCAATTTGATCTTCATTGGTCGGTCGAGTTTCCCCAGGATAAACTTGATAGATGATATGAATATCAGCTTTGTCTTTTACTCTATCAGTCGAGATACCTTTATTGAAACTTGACTGATTGCATTGTACGAAATTTGCAGAAAAAGTGACTGTGACCGTTGGTGTGTGTTTTGAGCGAAAATAGAGTCGTTGCTTTGAGCAAAAATGTCTATATTTCGTATCTAAGTGTCCCACAACTTAAATGGGCACCCTCAACTATAAATATGACCTCTTAGAGTTCATTCCAAGGTTTTTCATTCACTACATGCTTGGTCCTAGCCTAGTTGAGAGTGTTCTAACCCTTTGAGCCCCTTTCACTCTCTACCTTCAAGTCAAATTCATGTGTATGAGTGAGATAGGTTCCTTTGTAATAGAGTTGCTCCATGTATTGATGTAAAGCTCTCCTCCACCATCTTCCTACCCTCTTTCCTATCAAAGAAAAGGTTGAAGATCTTCTCTGAGTGAAGGAGAAGAGGTTGTTGTTCTTCAAGGTTGAAGAAGGCAAGGTTTTCTAGATCTCCAAGTGAAGGAGATAGTCAAGGCAAGCGCTCAAGAAAGATAGGTAATCCCTTGAAGGATGAAGACTTGAAGAAGGAGTGGGTAAGTCCATGTTGATGGCTGAAGACACCCTATTTCAAGTGAGTAAGTTCCTTCTATAGGTTGAAGATCTTTTCTTGAGGTACTAAGCCCTTGGATGTGTGGTTGTTGTGTCTTGTAATATTATGATGGAATATAAGAGTACCAAGATTACAAATCCTAGAGATTAACCACCTCTAGGTAGTGGACTGACATTGCTCCTAGTTAGGATGTGGAACCACTCTAAACCACCTATCCAAGTGCTTGCTCTTCCTTATCTCTCATCCTTGTTGTGCTTGCTAGCTAAGACATCTAATTTGCTATTTGTTTATGTTTCTGTACTTAATATAATTTGGTGGTATAGTCTTTTTTGTGAGAATTATGAAGCTCTATTCACCCCCCCTCTAGAGCCCTTGATCCAACAAGTGGCATCAGAGCAGGTCTTCCCCAAGCTACTTCAACAAGTATGAGAAGATGAGCGATTTGTCTCTTGGATCCCTCAACCTAGAAGGGAGCTTCTCCATGAGACCTCTGGTCTTCGATGGCACCAACTTCCTATATTGGAAGAGAAGAATGCGGTTCTACTTTCAAGGTGTGAGCTATGAGATGTGGAAGATGGTGCACCTCAAGTATGAAGACCCAAAGGGGGAAATCTCCACATGGACTGAAGCACAAATGAAGCAAGCTCAACTCAATGCAAAGGAAGTGAGCATCATCTACGCAACCCTCACTCCATCTGAGTTCAACTGATTATATTCTTGGGACACCACACACGAAATTTGGAACAAGTTATGTGTCACCTATGAAGGTACAGAGCAAGTAAAGGAAGCCAAGATCTACATGCTTAGTGGGCTACTTGAGAACTTCAAGATGAGTAAGAATAAGAGAGTGGCTGCTATGTACACTAGGCTCAATGTGATCATCAATGGATTGGTAGCCCTTGGGAGTGTGATGGACAAAGGCATTATCAACTCCAAGATCTTGAGATCTCTTCCTAAGAGGTGGGAGCCCAAGGTTACATCCATTGAAAAGGTGTACAAGCTTAGTGAGTTGTCAACCGAGGAGTTGGTTGGTAACCTTCAAGCCCATGAATCAAGGCTTGATAAGCAATAAGAAGAAGAAAAGAGAGAAGAGAAGGAGTCTAAGAAGATCAAGGACACATCCTTCAAAGCTCAAATTGAAGAGATGGTTCAGCAGCAACAACTTGCTCTAAAGTCCCCTGCTCCTTCCTCAAGTGAAGATGAAGGCCCTAATGAGCATGAAGCAAACTACTCCAAGGGAAAGCACTTCAAGGGGAAGCCTTCTTCATCAATTCCGAGATGCTATGAGTGTGGCCAAAAAGGTCATTACAAGAGTGACTGCCCAAAGGCTAAGAAGAGTCATCACAAGAGTTTCCACAAGAAAGACAAGGAGTACAAGAGAGAAGGCAAGTACAAGAGGAAAGAAAAGAAAGAAAGAAGCTCCAAAGATGCAGCTCATGCAGCTTAGGACGAGTCTTCCTCAAGCTCCTCAAACTCTAAAGATGGAGAATGCCACCTTGCCCTCATGGACTCTACTAGTGAAGATGTAGGTGAGGTAAGTGAGGTAAGTGAGGTAAGTAATGTCAATTTGCATGAGCTATTTAAGGAGACCCTTATTGATATGCTAAATGATTGTCGTTCATCTTTTACTAAATGCAAATCTAAAAGGAAAAGAATAGGAAAGATAGTAGATGATCTTTATGCTAAAATTGAGATTCTTGATAAAAATGAAAAACTACGCATTGATAGCATAGATTCTTTGCAAGGGCAATTTCTTGACATTAAGCTTCAACATAATGGAGTAGAGGTTGAGAATGGGGTCTATCTTAAGACTATTGTAGATCTTAAGGAAGACAACCAAAGATGCCAAGATGAGTTAGATATTCTTCAAACTGAAAATGTAGAACTAACTCTCATTGATGATGCTAGGAAGCAAGAGATTCATGTTTATCAAAAGGAAATTTTGTTTCTTAAATCTGAAAATGCCAAGTTGCTTGCTCAAGTAAATGATCTATCATCTAGACCTATTTTGCAAAGTAATGAGGTAGCTAGCACTGCTTTAGAACATGATTTTTTTCATACTAAAGCCCTCTATTTAGAGTCTGATCTATTGCATGCTAGAGATCATCTTGCTAGTTTATCTTCTACTTTCATTAACCTTAGTGATGATAATGCTAAGTTAAGAGCTTCTTTGCAAAACTTTCTTGTAGGAAATAAATCCCTTGATGTTGTCCTAGAACACTCTACCAAACAAATTGGTACCAGTGGTTTAGGATATGATGGGACTGCTCCCAAGGGTAAGAACAAGAATAAGAGTAAGGGTAAGAATAAGAGTGTGGAACCTCCTATCTTCCATGGAGAGACTTCCAGCTCTAAAAACCCTATGGTATGTGTTCATTGTAAATGTGATGATCAATACTCTACTTATTGTCCTTACAGGCCAAATGGGATCAACCCAAAGATGAAATGGGTCCCCAAGCTAACCCCAGATCCCAAAGTTTGAGTTGGGTACTGACATCCTTCTTTCATTCAGGTCAAAAAGAGGTGGATTGTTGATAGTGGCTGCTCAAAACATATGACAGGTGAAATCATCCATTTCAAAAAATTCATGAAAAAGAAAGGAGGATCGGTAACTTTCGGGGACAACAAGAAAGGTAAGGTTATAGGTGAGGGTGATGTAGGCAACGAGCTATGTATCAAGAATGTTTTTCTTGTTGATGGCTTACATCACAATTTGATTAGTGTAAGACAACTTTGTGATAATGGATATCTTGTTTTGTTTACATCTTTAGAATGTTTGCTTCAAGATTCCCTCACTTACAATGTCATATATAAGGGAACTAGAAATGGTAATCTTTATGTTATTGTTCTTGATGCTCTTAAGCTTGTACTTGATAGAATCTTGGTAGTGGATATAAATGATATTTCTCTTTGGCATCGTCATTTGGGTCATGTGAATATGCTTCAAATGAAGAAGTTGAGCAAAAAGGATTTGGTTCGAGGACTTCCCAAATTGGATTTTGAAAAAGATGAGGAATGCCAACCTTGTACACAAGGCAAACAAACCAAATCCTCCTTCAAATCCAAAGGAGTCATGAGTACCAAAAGAGCTCTTGAGCTTCTTCATATTGATCTATTCAAACCAATGATAACGCAAATGCTTCATGGTTCCAAATATTGTCTTGTTATTGTTAATGATTTCTCTCGATATACTTGTACCTTCTTTCTTGTTTCAAAAAGTGATACTCTTAATGTTTTCTTGAGCTTTTGCAAACGGGTTGAAAACAAAGCTTCTTGTCAAACTGTTTCTATCCACAGTGACCATGGAGGAGAATTTAAAAATGATCTTTTTGAGCATTTTTGTGAAAAATCTGGTTACTCGCACAATTTCTCTTCTTCTCGTACACCTCAACAAAATGGGGTAGTAGAGAGAAAGAACATTTCACTTCAAGAGATGGTGAGGATGATGCTTCTTGAATATGGCATTCCTAAGAAGTTTTGGGTCGAAGCCGTTAGTACCACCTATTTTTTGCAGAACCGAGTTTCTACACATCCTTCTTTGAAGAAAACCCCCTATGAGCTATGGCGTGGTAGAAAGCCATCCATTGATTTCTTTTATGTTTTCAGATGTCCTTGTTTTGTTTTAAACACAAATGATTCTCTCAACAAGTTTGATCCAAAATCTTACAAGGCTTTCTTCCTAGGCTACAACACTACAAGCAGGGCTTATAGAGTTTTCAATATTGAATTGTCTAAAATTGAAGAATCTATTAATGTTAAGTTTATTGAACCTAACCCTATTGTTGGCAAGAATGTTGTTGATAATGATGTTGCAGATGACTTGATTCCTATCTTGAGAGACCTCAACATCGACAACAAAGGTAAGCATGTGATAGAAGCGGAAGATGAAGAAAAGAAGGATCACACTCCTCGATTTGCTAAGAATCGTCCTAAAGAGCTAATCATTGGCAACCCATTTAAGAGAGTGAAGACACGAGCTGCCTACAACAAAGAACAAGCAGACAGCGCCTTCATCTCACAGTTGGAGCCAAAGAACATCACAGAAGCTCTTGGTGATGACGGGTGATCCTAGCCATGCAAGAGGAATTAGACCAATTTGAGAAGAATCGTGTGTGGACTCTAGTGACAAGACAAAGTGATAGAAAAATCATTGGCACCAAGTGGGTCTACCGCAACAAGCTTGATGAACAAGGCAAAGTGATAAGGAACAAAGCAAGGTTAGTGGCACAAGGTTACAATCAATAGGAAGGTATTGACTTTGATGAAACTTATGCTCCTATTGCTAGACTTGAATCTATTAGAATGGTACTTTTTTTTGCTAGTTACAAAAATTTCTTGTTATATCAAATGGATGTTAAAAGTACATTTTTGAATGGTACAATCGAGGAGGAAGTATTTGTTGCTCAACCTCTGGTCTTTGAAAATGACAAGTTACCCAATCATGTTTATTTGTTGCTAAAAGCTCTCTATGGACTCAAACAAGCACTTCGAGCTTGGTATGAGAAATTAAAGAACTTTTTGTTAGATAATGGGTATGTCACGGGAAAAGTTGACTCTACCTTATTTCTAAAACACACTTCTAGCAATTTTCTTATAATTCAGATTTATGTTGATGATATCATTTTTGGCGGGACTGATCTTGATCTTTCCAAGGAGGCTAGTTCTATTATGCAGAGTGAGTTCGAGATGAGCATGATGGGTGAGTTGACTTTCTTCCTTGGCTTTCAAATCAAGCAAACAAAAGAAGGAAACTTCATCAACTAAGGCAAGTACACCAATGAACTACTGAAACGCTTTGGGATGGAGAACATGAAGCTGATGGATACACCCATGTCCAATACCGCCAGAGAAGGTAGATGAGAAGCTCTATAGAGGTATGATTTGAAGTTTACTTTATTTAACTGCCTCTAGACCTGATATTATGTTTAGTGTTGGCTTGTGTGATCGCTTTCAATCTAGCCCTAGGAAATCACATCTTATTGTTGTTAAGAGGATTTTGAGGTACATAGCCAAAACTCAAAATTTTGTACTATGGTATCCTAAGTCAAGGGACTTTACTCTTGTGGAATATAGTGATGCAGATTACACAGGTTGTTTGGTTGACAGAAAGTGCACAAGTGGAACTTGCTTCCTTCTAGGATCATGCTTGGTGTCTTGGTTTTCCAAGAAACATAGCACCGTGGCATTGTCAACTACCGAGGCTGAATACATTGCAGCCAGGAGTTGTTGTGTCCATGTCCTATGGATGAAGTAAATGCTCCAAGAATTTAACATACATTTTGATGCTTCTCCTATCTATTGTGATAATACTAGTGCAATCAATCTCTCTTATAATCCTATATTGCATAGTAGAGCCAAACATATAGAGTCTCGCCATCATTTTCTTCATGATCACATTGCCAAGAAGGATATTTATATCATGCATGTGGACACTGAAAATTAGTTGGCAGACATTTTCACTAAACCTCTAGCTAGAGAGCCATTTAACTTTATTAGATCTAAACTGCTCAATGTTTCTTTGGATGATATTGATATGTGATCTAGCTAGTTATTTCTATCCTATATGTTGTGCTCATGCTTTCCTCACCTTGTTTGCCTATATTTTCTTAAAATGCGCTTAACTTGGTTTTTGACATGCTTAGTTACACGTGTTTTTGGGTTTTCTCTACTTTCTTGGTTTTATCGCAAAATAGTACCCAATGATGAGTGATATGTGCCTAAGTATGTTCAATGTACAAAATAGACTTGAAAAATGAATTTAATCATCATGTATATGGCTAGAAATTAAGTTTGATGGTTTTAGGTTAGGTTGACCATCGGTCGAGTTTCCCCCAGGACAAACTTGACCGATCAGTGGCCGAGAGTTTTTCTTTAGAGGACCAATCAGTCGAGTTTGCAACTCTCAAAACTCGATCGATCTGCGGGATGAAGCAAATTTAAGTTAGGTTCGGCTGACTATTCTCCCTCTCAACTAGAGAATAGACGACCGGATCCTCTCCTTCTAGACCTAAGATCTCACCGCGATCCCTAAACCTCCCTATCCTAGCCCTTTCTTGACCTAAATAGCTCGACCTAGACCTCCCCAGTTGCTCCCTGGTGGTGTTTGGACGGCTTTTGAGGTTTTCTTTGTGCGTTTTTTTGTTTCTCTTTCTTTTTTTGCCTCCATGGCTTCCCAAAGGAGAAAATGACTTGGTCCAAGTAATGCACCTTCTTCCTCCTCATCTAATCACTTGATTCCCTTCGATGATACCTCATTTATCTCGATTGAGGCTGTTAATAGGTATAAGAATCTTCTTCCTAGAAGTCCTTTACTTTTCGTGCCTTGTTTGAGCCTATTCCTAGGCGTCAAGTGGTCATAGACAAGGTTGCTAGGTTGCTAGCCATCCACCATCTTTCTGCCCTGGCCGTCAAACGTGATTGCCTTAATAATTCCATGTCAAGCACTAAAGCAATTCACGAGTTCTATGCTAATTTGTGTTGGAACTATGACTCCCTCATTCCCCCGCAGAATGCTCAAGTAATCCTCACATCGATGATCGCCGGTAAGTGATTCCAAATCTTAGAGGATATATTAAACGTCTTCTTTTCTGGAGATGAGGAAAATGATACTTGGCGCAAGGAGTATGGAGAGTATTTCGATCTTCTGGACCCATAAGGTTTCTACAAGAAAAATGAATTGACTCTCCCTGATATTCATCATTACTTGAAGAAAATTGACGCTCCCTATAAGAAGAAGTCAACCCTACCTTCATCCTCCCTTGACCTTAGGAAGTGAATTCTGGATTTAGTGGTCAACTGCAACATCTATTCGAAGAAAAATCAAACGGATATTGTAGAGAACGTTGTTTTCATTATGTATTGCTTGTTAGAGAACATCGGTGTCAAGTGGGACAGATACATTCTACATCACATGACCTGCTTTGACACTGACTTTGTAGAATTTCCAGAGGAAAGTCTACATGTGAAAGATGCAGGTAAGGTGCTTGATGTTTTGCCTGAGATAGGTTGCAAAATGTCTGATTGTGTCGCTGGAGATGATAGCATCTTTGGGGGTTGCTTTTGGGTGGGGACTATCTGTGTCCCCCTCATGGGAGTGTCTTTGATGATGGCATCGTCGGGGGAGGGAGTTGTAGGTGAACAAGCTGGTGCAACAATGGCTGTGGTGGAGACAGTGGCTTCCAACTGGGGTTGTCACCATGTTTCTCGCATTGTCTGCTTCTGCTTCTTGCAAAGTGGACACAAGAGAATCCAGTGCAGGGTGGAACCGGTCTACTTCTGGTGTCGCTCCCCTGGTCACCTTGCATGTGACTATGAGGCTCGTCGGAAGGTCAAGGAGAGGTCCCCTTCTCCTAGGGATCACTGCTTTCCTTGCCTTCAGAGGGGACACTGGAGGAACTGTTGTTCTTCCCGGATTAAGTGTTTTCATTGCAAGGCCTCTGGTCACATAGTGAAGGACTACCTTCTGCATAAGCTAGAGGCACGATTGCAGCTGAGTCATATTGGGGTTTCACCCTTGGGTGAGTCTAACGTCTCAGGTTGGCATCCAGGGGACGTGAAGGTTACTAGGGACACTAAACATAATATCAAGTCTAGAGGCAGTTAAATAAAGTAAACTTCCAATCGTACCTCTGTAGAACTTCTCATCTACCTTCTCTGGCGGTATTGGACATGGGTGTATCCAGGAGCACCTGCATTAGTATTTGTGTTCTATCATGTCAACCATGAACCTATCCTATGCTCAACCCTACCCCACCTACCAGCCCTACCCCGGTAGTGATTATGCTTCATATGCATACAATCATTACTATCCCGCACCCGAGCCTTCCATTGTTGTTGCTTCTCCACCCTTCGATGTTGGTAGTTCTACTCCCACCTACCTCCTATTGCCTATTGGCCCCCTGGCCACCTTGCTTTCCAGCCTTGGAGACTCTGCTCCATCCTTTCCTCAGGCCAATGAGCTTCATGCTCTTGGTATGTCTTGGGCTCAACAGAATGCTCATTGGCCCGGTCACGTGTTTGGTCCTCCTGCTGATGAGGAGATGCCTGACCAGGGTGACGATGTCAAGGTTGATGATGATGATGATGACAGTGATGGGGAGGATGCTTCAGATGATGGTGATGGTGATGGTGTTGGATCTGGTGATGAAGGCACTATTGTTGCACCTTCTGATGGAGACGAGGACTAAGAGCCAGGAGCTGATAATGATGACGTCGTTGATATAGATAGTTTAGATGTCTAGCTTGTTTCTTAGTTTTTAGTCTAGCATGTTGATCATATACATCTTTCCAGGATATTTTGTATAAGAAACATCTTGGCACATTTATCTGAGTTGTACTATTTTATCTTCTATTTTCATCGCTTCATGTGTGTAGTTGTTTTTATGAGAACATGCATCTGAGTTGTAATATATGTGATTGCACTCTTGCTATTTACTCTAATACATCTTATGCTTTGGTGCCATCTTTCACCATATTTTGATTATGACTAAGATTGTATGTTGCTTTCGTCTCTGTTTTCCATATGATATGAGATTGATTCTATGTATATCTGGTTGATTATGTTTTGGAGAAGACCTGGATTTATGCTCTTCTACCCCCCTACTTTTTGATAATGTCAAAAGGGGGAGAGATATTTCACTGGTTTTGATGAATGCATATTCATCATGGAATTCAATTACCATCTTGGGCTCATTTTGACTCAACACATCAAATTGCACTCACTAAATATCACAATATATCAAAATGTGCAAAATTACTTAATTGGTCCAATTATCATGATTTTAACTGAATTTATGTTGAATTCATGCAGGTCTTGATAAGGTTGAACAGTCAGCTAGGACCCACCTTCACTCACCCTTGGTTCTGACCAATCGATCTGACCAAACAATTTCATCCAATAGGTCTGACCAACCAGTTTCATCCATTCGGTCTCAAGACCGAATGGACATGCTCACCTCAAAACTGTTTGGAGCTGGGAATATCGAGACCGTTTGAGGAATACCGGTATGCTAGACCGTTTGACGAGTGTCGGTCTGTGAGACCGTTTGATGTAGCTATAAACCTATTTGGATAAATCACGTGCATGAGTATCGCATGCATGCTAGAACCATTTCAGTGGCTGAAGTGAAGACCGAATAAAGAAGCTACATGCAAACCATTTAATATTTGAAACCATTTGATAGAGTATATGTGAAGACCATTTTCAAGAGTAAACCAATGAAGACCATTTACTGGATCATGGAAACCAGCAAATTGAATGAACGAAACAGTTTGCTTAAGTAACAGATATGCAGACTGTTTGGAGGAGGGACAACTAAACTGATTGGAAAGATTACTAACAAGACCGTATGCAGAAAAATATCTGCCAAATCGATTAGATAAAGCCCATGCATGAAGACTGAATGCTGCTCAAAACCATTTGATGCTCATGTATGCAGACCGTTTGCTTTTGCTACAATATGAGACCATTTTCTTTTGCTACGAGATCGTTTGCTCAAGATGACTCTGAGATCGTTTAGAGGTATGTATCCAAACTGTTTTGAGCATAGGGTCGTGAAGACCAAATGATACATGCATGCAAATCGAATGGAGGCAGCTTGAAGACCGAATGAATCTCGTGAAGACCAAATGATCACATGTGTGAAGACCGTTTGCTCGAGCTGCATGAAGACTGTTTAAGCAATTTCATGCAAACTGAATGGAATAGCAAACTATTTAATAAAGTGGGTTTGCAATGAAACCATTTGAAATAGATATTTACCAAGACCATTTGAATAAGATATTTAGTAAACCATTTGGGATGGACTCATAACAAAAACGTGAGGGCCAGTCCTGAACCTATAAATAGGACCAGTAGGGTCCTTATTTGATCATCGGTTCCGAGACGCCGACAGGCTGCCAGTACACAGGTCTGATCCAGTTCTGTCCACACTACCACTTCACCTGCCATTCCTACTACAACTCAAGGAGACTAGGAAGAGAAGAAAGGAGGAGTGAGAAATATTGTCTGGTCTGTCTTGGCGTCCCTCATTCTTCTAGATCTACTCTAACACGACGTAGAAGACTGCATCATCTTCATCGAGTTGTGACTACCTTCTGCATCATGCTCATGAAGGATTCCTCTCTCTTTCTTATCCTTCTTGTTTCTCACATCATGAGCGAGTAGTTCCTTTTCGTTGGGGTGTGGGGTCTAGCCCTGCTGCCAATGCAAGCATGTTCTCTTGTTAAATGATCATGGCAATGTATATAACTTTTCATTTCGTT
The DNA here is from genome assembly GCA_963693085.1 of Alisma plantago-aquatica. Lineage (NCBI taxonomy): Eukaryota > Viridiplantae > Streptophyta > Magnoliopsida > Alismatales > Alismataceae > Alisma > Alisma plantago-aquatica. Next base: position 332,966,604 of record OY856411.1, read on the forward strand.
GTTAATCATTAAAGTTTGTAGTTGGTTACTTGCTTGCTTTCATCTTGTTCTTCCCTATGTTGCGAGAACTTCTATATGTAGGGTAGAATGGCGATTTACGAAGTTGACTCCTTGACGAGAACTTCTGATAGGATTCCTTGAGGTCATAAGTGTGTTATCTGTAAGGGGATGAGATATCTAGCCTACGGTGATGCTTCTGTGGCCTAAACATTCCTCAGGGAGGGCCACAACCTTAGTTGGATTTTGTATCGTCTTTGTAATCATCCATGTTTGCTTGTAGATTAATCACCTGCTTGCTTACCGTTTAGCGTGGTTGACTCCCGAACTAGAAATAGAAAGGGGTTCCTTGAGGTCGTAAGTGTATGATCTGTGAGGGGACGAGACATCTAGCCCACGGTGATGCTTATGTGGTCTAAACATCTCTCAGGGAGGACAACAGCCTTAGTTGGATGTTGTATCTTCGGAGCTATAAGTATATGATCTGGATGGTGATGAGACATCTAATACCTAAGGTGATGCTTATGCAAGCCTAACACCTGTATGGGGGGTTTTGCAGCAGCTCCATTTGGATGGTTACATCTTGACTGGATGTTTGATGTTTGGACGTGTTTGCATGTGTAGTGTTGGTGAAACTCAGTACCATCCCAGTGATTCCATATCATTTAATCTAGACCCAACTTTAATTCGGCTCCTTTACTTTCCTGCATTTAGTTTAATTAACCACAAACCAACCAATTGTTCTAAATATTAGTCTTACTTGAGATAGATTCGACTGACAAATATTCTTTAAAATGTTGTCCTTTAGGATTCGATCCTTAACTATACTACGATAAGGCCCGTCCGCTTGTGGGTGGTATTATTGCACATTGGTTTTGGTAAAATCTCGAGGATTTCAACCCCGAGTGAGTTTGTTAGTGTGATAATTCCCACGTCAAATTCTGGCATCGTTGTCGGGGACAACGGAATCAGTTAGTCAAATCTAGTTTTTTTAAGGCTAATCTAGGATTTTACTTTTTCTTTTTGAAACCATTGATCATCTACTTGAATTTATCTCTACTCCATCAATCTTACTTCAAATATTTTTATTTCAGGTACTTCAAGAAGGACTAGTGCATGCACCATTTGAACAGTCTCGGACTCATCGCCAACTTTGATCCAGAGATTGATAGAACCTTTCATCATCAAAATAGAGAAAACCAAGCAAGAATGGCTCAAGAGGAGGAAATAGCCCGAAGGGTGGCTCAAGCCATCAATGCACAGAGAGAAAGGCTCATGCAAGAAGCCAGAACCGCATTTCAAGAAGAAATCCTAGCAGCACAAGCAGCAGAACTACAAAAGGATCTTAGAGAGTTCTCAATCCCCAAAGCTGCTAATGTTCGTCATCCATTACAACCTCCTCCCATCAATGCTGCCAATTTTGAGATTAGGGCACATTGGATCACATTGCTTCAAAACAGCCCATTCTATGGCAAACAAGGAGAGGATAGTCAGGAACATCTTTTGAGGTTCATTGATATGTGCTATGACAAAGCAAAATGGAGTATCCGACAATGTCATTCGTCTCTTTCTCTTCAAGTATTCACTTGTTGATAGAGTAATAAGCTGGTACAATTCATTGCAAAGTGAACGCATCACCACTTGAGAACAACTCCAAAATGTTTTTTTGGAAAAAATTTACCCCCCCTCTCACCTATGAAATTAGGGGACAGATAATGAATTTCACTCAAGTCCCTGGAGAAACCCTTGCAGAAGCATGGGATAGATACAAAGAGCTTCTACGCAAGTGTCCACACCATGGAATTCCTAAGAATCAACTCATCAACATTTTATATAGGGGTGTAGACGATGATATAAAAAGGATTTTAGATTCCTCATATGGAGGAAACTTCATGCGTCAAAGTTATGACATCGCATGGAGAGTCGTCACCCTTAGAGCTGAAAATAAAGAAAATTGGGGTAGATCTGTAGGTAAAGGAGTGTTGGAAGTAGCTATGGCTGAAGCTACTCCCGAGTTCAAGTCTATCGCTGAAACCCTCAAACTCTTAGTTGCAAAGTAAGGCCATATTGAATCATCCCTTGCTGCATTTGTAAGAGGATGTTCACCCCCTCAACAACAAGAACATATTAAGTCTGCCTCACTGTTCTGTGAAGCATGAAAAAGTACCGATCATTCCACTTTGGCATGCGATGTTCTCTACGATGTTGTTCTAAGAAACGCATGCGGATAAGGAGATAATAGTCAAATGGAAAATCTTAATGCTGTCAACACCATCCCTGGTCAAGGATATTACAATCCGAGTCAGAACAGGAACCCCCTAGTTTTCAATATGGAAATCCTTCAGGAGTGGAAAACTCACGTCAAATTGGTTCAACTAATCAACAAAGAGACCCACCAGGATTTCAGTATAACCAACAACAGAATTTTGGGAATCAAGGAAATTGCAGGGGTAATTTTCATAATAGGAACTTCAACAATTATCAGAACAATTCTCAATTTCAGAACCCCAATCAAGTCCCTTACCAGAACCAACAACAAGGGCAACAAGCTAGCGCCAACTCTCCTGATGACAAGCTATCAGCCATTGAAAATATGTTACAATCACAAAAAACATTGATAGCTAGCCAACAAACTATGATAGCTAACCAGCAAGCCCATCATAAAGCCATTGAATCTCAACTAGCACAACTAGCAGCTAGTATGAAACCACCTATTGGAACCTTTGCTGGTCAATTGGAGAACAACCCCAAGCATCCCGAACAATTGAAGGTGGTCACCACCAGGTCAAGAAAAGACTATTATGATCCTCCTATCAAGACACCTATGGTTATTAAGGACAAGGATGAACCAATGATTGTTCAAGACTCTAAAACACCTGAGTCTCAACCAAAAGAAACAACAACTACTGATAAGACAATCGAGCAAAGTTATGAGAAACCAACTGATGTAGAACCAAGAACACCAGAGCCTAATATTCATGTGTACAAGCCTTGTATTCCTTTCCCAGCTCATTTGAGGCAGACCAAGCTTGACACTCGATTCAACAAGTTCAAGGAAGCCATGAAAAAGCTTCATGTTCATATACCCTTCCTAGATGCGCTGGCTGAAATACCAGCATGGACAAAGTACTTAAAGTCTCTCCTCACAAGGAAATATATAACTGAGGAATATGAGATAGTAAAGTTAGTGACAACCACTTCAGACATCATCCAGAGTAAGATGTCTAAGAAATAGAAAGATCCAGGATCTTTTGGGATTTCCTACCATATCGGTGATTCATCGTGCAAGAAAGGGCTGGCAGATCTTGGTGATAACATCTCCATCATGCCACTCAGCCTTTGCAAAAGGCTAGGGTTTGTTGAACTTCTCCCAAATGGCATGACTATACAACTTGTAGACAATTCAATCAAACATTCATTAGGAATTATTGAGGATGTGCCTGTCAAGGTAGGAAAAGATTCCTATGTTCCGTGTGACTTTGTCATCATGGACATAAAAGAAGACGCTAGATACCCACTCATTTTTGGATGTCCGTTCCTCACCACTGCAAGAGTCCTAATTGATGTTGAAGCAGGAACCTTGCTTCTTAGACTCGGTAAAGAAACTCTCGAATTCAAAGTTTTTGAAAGTATGCGAAGATAGAGCATGCAAGAAGAAGTATATCTTGTTGATTGCATAGAGAAGATGTCATTTCTCACTCAAGAGAATCATGAATCAGATGATCCTTTAGAAGTTTCTCTAACAGACCCATCAGTTGAAGAACATATTGATGAACAAATAAAAGGTTGCATCGAATCTCTTGACTCTGTGGAAGAAGATGTTGAAGCTATTTTTGAAGAACTCAAGGTTGTGGAAGCTACTGAAGAAACATGCAAAAACCCATAGGCCCCCAAAATGAAGCCCCTACCCGAGGGACTGAAGTATGTGTTTTTGGACGATCTCATGTTTTGTCCAGTTATTATAAATTCTGATCTAACAACCGAACAAGAAGGTAAACTCCTGAAAGAATTGAAGGAGAGGAAGAAAGAGATTGGCTACAAAATGAATGACCTCACTGAGGTTAGTCAAGTGTTGTGTATGCACAAGATCCCTATGATGGAAGATCACAAGCCAACTATTGAACATCAACGGAAACTGAACCCAAATATGAAGGAGGTAGTCCATAAAGAAGTAATTAAACTGCTCATTGTTGGAATAATCTACCCAATATCAAACTCCCCATGGGCGAGTCCAGTGCATGTGGTCCCAAAGAAAGGTGGAACTACTATGATACGAAATGAAAATGGTGAACTCATTCCCACTCGAACAGTCACAGGGTGGAGAATGTGCATTGATTACAGGAAGTTAAACTAGGAAACTCGAAAGGATCATTTTCCAATGCCCTTTCTTGATCAAGTATTAGAACGGCTGGCTCATCAAGAATATTTTTGTTACCTCGATGGTTACTCTGGATTCTATCAAATACCCATACATCCAGATGACCAAGAGAAAATGACTTTCACCTGCCCACTCAGAACATATGCATTTAGAAGAATGTCGTTTGGCCTCTGTAATGCACCTGCAACTTTCTAGCGTTGCATGGCTGCCATATTCGCCGGTCTAACTAAAACAATCATGGAAGTTTTCATGGATGATTTTTCTATATACAGAGATTCATTCGATTCATGTCTAAAATACCTCTCCATTGTTCTCAAACGATGTGAAGAAGCACATCTTGTGCTTAACTGGGAGAAGTGTCACTTTATGGTAAGGGAAGGCATTGTCCTCAGCTATAGGATCAGTAATCGAGGAATAAAAGTATACAAGGCCAAGATAGAAGTGATTTCCAAGCTCTCTATCCCTATCAATGTAAAGGAAGTTCGAGCATTCCTTGGTCATGCAGGCTTCTACAGACGGTTTATAAAGAACTTCTCAAAGATAACCAAGCCTATGACAAACTTGCTACTAAAGGATGCTGAATTCAACTTTGATGAAGAATGTGTTAAAAGTTTCAACAAACTAAAGCATGCCCTTACAACCACTCCCATCATCAGAGCTCCTGATTGGGACCAGCCTTTTGAAATTATGTGTGATGCGAGCGATTACGCGGTGGGTGTTGTCTTGGGCCAATGCATAGAAAAGAAGCACTATGTAGTCTACTATGCATCAAAGATACTTGATGAAGCTCAGAGGAATTATGAAACTACCAAAAAAGAACTTTTGGCAGTTGTGTATGCCTTTGACAAATTCAGATCCTACCTTATTGGTTCAAAAGTCATTGTCTACACGGATCATGCTGCTATCTATTACCTTCTGGCAAAGAAAGATGCAAAACCCAGGCTAATTAGATGGATTCTCTTATTGCAAGAATTTGATCTGGAGATACAAGATAAAAAGGGTACAGAGAATGTGGTAGCAGACCACCTCAGTCGCATCCACACTCTGGATATTGAGAAGATTCTGATTAATGATTCCCTCCAAATGACCAACTAATGAAGGTCTCAGAAGCCACACCGTGGTACTCAGATTATGTGAACTAGCTTGTTGTTGGGGTTATTCATCCTCAATGCGCTGGAAATACATTGAAGAAATTTATGCATGATGTGAAACAGTACTACTGGGATGAGTCGTACCTTTTCAAACTATGTGTTGATGGTCTATATAGACGATGTATCGCCAAAGAAGAAGCTCAACTTATTTTGGAACAATGTCACTCAGGACCAGTTGGAGGACATATGAGCTCTAAAAAGACTACCTTGAAGGTTTTGCAATGTGGATTCTTCTGGACAACCATATCCAAAGATTCCTATGACTTTGTCTTATCATGTGACAAATGTCAAAGATCTGGCAATATAACAAAGAGAGATGAGATGCCACTGAATCTGTGGTAAGAAGTGGAGATATTTGACGTTTGGGGGGTGGACTACAAGGGTCCATTCCCATCTTCTCATGGATTTTCATACATCCTAGTAGCGGTGTAATACATCTCAAAATGGGTTGAAGCCATACCAACTATCACTAGTGATTCCAAACCCATCATCAAATTATTCAAAGATATTATTTTCCCCCATTTTGGAGTTCAACGAACTGTAATATCTGATAGAGGGTCTCATTTCCTTGAAAGAAGCTTTGAAACATTACTGAGAAAGTATGGTGTAACGCACAAGGTAGCCTCACCCTAGCATCCACAAATGAGTGGACCGTTATAGGTTTCTAACCGCCAACCCAAGGCTATTATGGAAAAAACTGTAGGCCGCAATCAAAAGGATTGGTCAGTGAAAATCAACGACACATTATGGGCCTATAGAACTTCTTATAAAACTCCCCTCGGGACTACACCTTTTCGATTAATATATGTAAAGGCTTGCCACCTGCCAGTAGAACTAAACACAAGGCATGGTGGGCAATAAAACAACTAAATTTTGATATGAAGAAAGCAGACCAAGCCAGGATTCTGCAACTCCAAGAGCTGGAAGAACTCCGGATGAAAACTTACGAGAATGCACGAATCTATAAAGAACGTACGAAACTTTGGCATGACGGCCATCTAAAAAGAAAGGACATACAAGTGGGAGACCAAGTCCTTCTTTTCAATTCCATATTGAAATTATTCCCAGGGAAACACCATTCTCGCTGGTCGGGGCCTTATATTGTCAAGAGCATCTACCCACATGGTGCTTTCTCTTTATGGAATGAAAAGATGGGAGAATTTGTGGCAAATGGTTAATGATTGAAGAGATATTTCACCTCTACTTATACAGGCTCTGAAACGATGTTGGATCTCTCCAATACAACATATCCACCATAGAAGTTGAAGGAATCAAGTCGAGCCATCGACGTAAAATAAAGGCGCTTGTCGGGAGGCAACCCGATAAATAAATTTGTATTTAGTTTTAATTCTGAATTAGAAATTTTTCTTAATTTTGTTTTTACTTTTTAGATAATTCTATGCCAAATAAAATTGCATCATGAGATGCCATTTTGAGTTCTGAATGGTCTTTATGTTTGAGATTTTCAGATGGAGGAAATACACTGATTGGAATGCAACCACATCTAGTTGTCCAAATAGCATGAGCTTTCCCCTCCATCTCGGATTTAGGGTTTGCTCGAGACAAGCAAATTTCTAAGTTCGGGGTGGAGGGTGGGTGGTACATATTCTACTTTCCACCTTCACCCTTCTAAATTAGACTCAAGTTTTCATCGTCGCATTTTTGACCTAATTTTTCAAATTTTCAAATAAAAATTTTCAAAAATTTTAAAGCTTTCAAAAGAAATTTGAATAGTTACTGGATGAAGTTTTGACATTTTTTCGTTTCAATCTTTATGCATTTTGAATCACTGTACCCTCCTTATTTGAAGAAGATCCTCAAAAGGACCTTCTTCTGAAAACTAGCCTTTTGATTGAAATCATCTTGTGAATCTTATGAATCCTAACATCATGATACTTATGCAAAAATGACAAGTGTCTATCAAACAGATAAGGATCAAACACATCATGCTTCCTAACTGACTAGTGGAACAATAGCATGGAATACCCACTGGATCCTCATCAAGTCATTATTTGAACAGAGTTTGATAAAGAGAACAACCTGGTGCACTGAATTGTAAATCAAGTTGCATTCTGATCTGAACTCTCTTCTACACTTCTTCTATCATCTTCATACCCCTCCATCCATCAAAAAGAAACAAAAATAGCCAAAATAGTGCCAAACACTAAGTTCGGGGTGGCACGCCACTTCCCTCTATATCTACCTCTTTCATACCCCTCACAAATTAATAGGGGTGTACCACCAAAAATGCAATCTTGAGTCAAATAGAGGAGAAATTTACACACAAAAAGATTCCAAAATGCACATAAAAAGAAATGGAATCTTGAGTCGAATAGAGGAGAGATTCACACAAAAAATGCAATACATGAAATTGCAAAAATAATAAAAATCTTGAGTCGAATAGAGGAGAGATTTACTTCTTCCTTCCATACCACCCTTCACTCCCTTTTCTACCTAAAGGCACAATAAAATTCTTCAATGCCCTGAAAAACACCAGTGTCAGATCATATGCACACTTGTCATTCTACTGGTATCTCTGGACTCTTACAAAACTCTTTGACATGCTTGTTGTTCAAAAAAGTGAGGAGGAAGTGATATTGGAAAGCGAACTCAGGAACGAAGATATGGTAAGATGTGTTTAGTGGTCTCAGGAGGTTGAAATACTGAGTCATACTGAGCAGAAAGAAAACAATCGTGATGTGAAGATGAGGCTATCACATGACCAGAAAGTATTCATTTGGCGACTATTTCAGATTTTGTGTTACTTGAGGACGAGCAACGTTTAAGTTCGGGGTATTTTGATGAATGCATATTCATCATGGAATTCAATTACCATCTTGGGCTCATTTCGACTCAACACATCAAATTTCACTCACTAAATATCACAATATATCAAAATGTGCAAAATTACTTAATTGGTCCAATTATCTTGATTTTAACTAAATATATGTTGAATTCATACAGGTCTTGATAAGGTTGAACAGTAATCTAGGACCCACCTTCATTCACCCTTGGTTCTGACCAATCGATCTGACCAAACGGTTTCATCCAATCAGTCTGACCAATAGGTTTCATCCATTTGGTCTCAAGACCAAATGGACATGCTCATCTCAAAATCGTTTAGAGTTGGGAATATCGAGATAGTTTGAGGAATACCAGTCTATGAGACCGTTTGAGGAATACCAGTCTACGAGACCATTTGAGGAGTGCCAGTCTGTGAGACCGTTTGATGCAGTTGTGAAACCGTTTGGATAAATCACATGCATGAGTATCGCATGCATGCTAGAACCATTTGAGTGGCTGAAGTGAAGACCGGATAAAGCAGCTATGTGCAATCCATTTAATATTTGAAATCATTTGATAGCGTATACGTGAAGACCGTTTGCAAGAGTAAACCAATGAAGATCGTTTGTCTCTCTTGCATGAAGACCGTTTGCTGGATCGTGGAAACCAGCAAATCAAATGATCGAAACTGTTTTCTTAAGTAACGGATATGCGGACCATTTGGAGGAGGGACAACTAAACTGATTGGAAAGATTACTAACAAGACCGTATGGAGAAAAATATCTGCCAAACCGATTGGATAAAGCCCATGCATGAAGACCGAATGCTGCTCAAAACCATTTGATGCTCATGCATGCAGACTGTTTGCTTTTGCTACAATATGAGACTGTTTGCTTTTGCTACGAGATCGTTTGCTCAAGCTGACCGTGAGATCGTTTGGAGGTATGTATCTAAACCGTTTTGAGCATAGGGTCGTGAAGACCGAATGATAAATGCATGCATATCGAATGGAGGTAGCGTGAATACCGAATGAATCTCATGATGACTGAATGATCACATGCACGAAGATTGTTTGCTCGAGCTGCATGAAGATTGTTTAAGCAATTGCATGCAAACCAAATGGAATACCAAACCATTTAATAAAGTGGGTTTTCAATGAAACCATTTGAAATAGATATTTACCAAGCCCATTTGAAGAAGATATTTAGTAAACCGTTTGGGCTGGAATCACACCAAAAATGTGAGGGCCAGTCCCGAGCCTATAAATAGGACCAACAGGGTCCTTATTTGATCATCAGTTCTGGGATGCCGATAGGCTTCCTGTACATAGGTCCAATCTAGTTTCGTCCACACTGCCACTTCACATGCCGTTCCTGCTACAACTCAAGGAGACTGAGAAGACAAGAAAGGAGGAGTGAGAAAGACTGCCCGGTCTGTCTTGGCGTCCCTCATTTTTCCAGATCTGTTCCGACACGATGTAGAAGACTGCATCATCTTCATTGAGCTGTGACTACCTTCTGCATCATGCTCATTGCAGATTCCTCTCTCTTTCTTATCCTTCTTGTTTCTCGCATCATGAGTGAGTAGTTCCTTTTCACTGGGGTGCGGGGACTAGCCCCGCTGGCCATGCAAACATATTCTCTTATTAAACGTTCATGGCAATGTATATAACTTTTCATTTCATTGTTAATCATTAAAGTTTGTAGTTGGTAACTTGCTTGCTTTCATCTTGTTCTTCCCTATGTTACGAGAACTTCTATATGTAGGGTAGAATGGCGATTTACAAAGTTGACTCCTAGATGAGAACTTCTGATAGGATTCCTTGAGGTCGTAAGTGTGTGATCCGTAAGGGGATGAGACATCTAGCCTATGGTGATGCTTGTGTGGCCTAAACATTCCTCAGGGAGGGCCACAACCTTAGTTGGATTTTGTATCGTCTTTGTTAATCGTCGATGTTTACTTGTAGATTAATCACCTGCTTGCTTACCGTTTAGTGCGGTTGACTCCCGGACTAGAAATAGAAAGGGATTCCTTGATGTTGTAAGTGTATGATCCGTGAGGGGACGAGACATCTAGCCCACAGTGACACTTCTGTGGTCTAAACATCCCTCAGGGAGGACCACAGCCTTAGTTGGATGTTGTATCTTTGGAGTTGTAAGTATATGATCTGGATGGTGACGAGACATCTAATACCTAAGGTGATGCTTACGCAAGCCTAACGCCCGTATGGGGGGTTTTGCAGCAGCTCCATTTGGATGGTTATATCTTGTCTGGATGTTTGATGTTTGGACGTGTTTGCATGTGTAGTGCTGGTGAAACCCAGTACCATCCCAACGATTCCATATCATTTAATCTAGACCCAATTTTAATTCTGCTCCTTTACTTTCCTGTATTTAGTTTAATTAACCACAAACCAACCAATCGTTCTAAATATTAGTCTTACTTGAGCTAGATTTGACTGACAAAGATTCTTAAAAATGTTGTCCTTTGGGATTCGATCCTTAACTATACTGTGATAAGACTCGTCCGCTTGCGGGTGGTATTATTGCACATTGGTTTTGGTAAAAGCTTAGGGATTTCAACCCTAAGTGAGTTTGTTAATGTGATAATTCCCACGTCAGGTTTGAAACTCAATCATATTGTTATTCGTCGTTATACTATTGCTTATTGCTTATGAGATCCTTTTCTTGTTCATTTATTGTTTTATCATGTGACTTGCAAAAGGACCACATAGTGCATATATGCTATGACTGCTATGTGTAGATAGATTAACCATGTAGGTTAGAAGAAGAATAGATTGAGGGGGAGCAATTCACATTGTTCACATCATGAATCCCCTTAATTCACAAGACAAAGGCATAACTTCTATATCCTTTTCAATATGTTTGAGGAATGGTTTGTCATTGTCAAAAAAGGGGAGAATGTTGACCTAGAGGTTATACATTGTCCATATTTTGGTAATGACTTAACCATTCCATTCATATGTATCTATTATGTGTATTAAAGATTGATTTTAGATGTTAGGTACAAGAAAAGGATAAAAAATCCAAAGCCCTAGATTGGCGCAAGTTCAAGTCAAAAGAGCTACAAGTGTGCAATTTTGGAAATCTATGTAAACGACCTTAGAACGTTTTTGTAATCACTTGTAATGATGAATTGACTTGTAACTTAGTTGAGAAAATTGACTGGGACACTAAACACCAAGTTTTAATCACTTTAGATGCACTTTAGAAAATTGACCACAGGCAGTCAATCGGTCGAGTTGCAAACTCGACCGATCATCCTGGATCAAGTTTCTAAAGATAGCATCGGTCAAGGTGTGGTTTCATAGAACTCGACCGATCGAGTACCTGACCAATTCGATCTTCATTGGTCGGTCGAGTTTCCCCAGGATAAACTCGACTGATGATTTGAATATCGGCTTTGTCTTTTACTCTATTGGTCGAGTTACCTTTATTGAAACTCGACCGATTGCAATATACGGAATTTGTAGAAAAAGTGATTGTGACCGTTGGTGTGTGTTTTGAGCAAAAATAGAGTCATTGCTTTGAGAAAAAATGGCTATATTCCGTATCTTAGTGTCCTACAACTTAAAGGGGCACCCTCAACTATAAATAGGACCTCTTGGAGTTCATTCCAAGGTTGCTCATCCACTACATGCTTGGTCCTAGCCTAGTTGAGAGTGTTCTAACCCTTTGAGCCCCTTTCTCTCTCTACCTTCAAGTCAAATTCATGAGTATGAGTGAGATAGGTTCCTTTGTAAGAGAGTTGCTCCATGTATTGATGTAAAGCTCTCCTCCACCATCTTCCTACCCTCTTTCCTATCAAAGAAAAGGTTATAGATCTTCTCTGAGTGAAGGAAAACAGGTTGTTGTTCTTCAAGGATGAAGAAGGCAAGGTGTTCCAGATCTCCAATTGAAGGAGATAGTCAAGGCAAGCAATCAAGAAAGATAGGTAATCCCTTGAAGGATGAAGACATGAAGGAGTGGGTAAGTCCATGTTGATGGATGAAGACTCCATGGTTCAAGTGGGTAAGCTCCTTATATAGGTTGAAGATCTTTGCTTAAGGTACTAAACCCTTGGATGTGTGGTTGTTGTGTCTTGTAATCTTATGATGTAATATAAGAGTACCAAGATTACAAATCCTAGAGATTAACCACCTCTAGGTAGTGGACTGACATTGCTCCTAGTTAGGAGGTGGAACCACTCTAAACCACTTGTCCAAGTGCTTGCTCTTCCTTGTCTCTCATCCTTACTGTTCTTGCTAGCTAAGACATAAAATTTGTTGTTTTTTTAAGTTTTCGTACTTAATATAATTTGGTGGTCTAACCCTTTTTGTGAGAATTGTGAAGCTCTATTCACCCCCCTCTAGAACCCTTGATCCAACACACGCTTGAGATATAATGTAAATAAGAATGACCACCATGGTGTCTAGGTGGGTGTGTCTAAAGAATAAGCCCCCTCTTTCCTAGATATACAATCATATTAATTTATTATACCTTATCATTATTGCCTAAAAAGTGATTAAGGGAGGGTGAATGGTTGAATGTCCCCTTGGATATGTAGACACGCAATGATCTTTTAAAGTAGATCTAACAATCACAAAGTACAAATCTACTCATAGATATGTAACTTACTACATGCCTTTAGTTTATAAATTTGACTCAAAGGGGGTGTGCAGCCATCAAATACCCTAGAACTAAAAGACAACAAATTAATGACCAGCCAAGGAGTGAAAAAAATAAGAATAAAAGCAAATTAGTTGATGATGATTGTAGCGATATTTTCTACTTTTGAGTTGACTAATAAAGGTAATTCTATTTATTAATGCACATTTGGTAACTCATATAAATTTACATAATAAATATCCTCAGAATGATTGATTCAAAGCCATAGGACTTCAATAAGTGACTTGAATATGAGATCCTAATGGATGCTAAGAACAATATTTTTAAATGTCCCTAGTCAAGTATTATTGTGAATTGAACAACAATAATGCATGTGATACTAGTATGTGTGGTGATGGCCATCTCTCAAATGTATAGGTATTAGATACCAAGTCAGTCACATAGGTACTTGTTAGTGACCAAGTGTATCAGACCTCCTTGAGAGTGACTTAGGGACCATTATATGATAGTCATAATTAACTCTCAAATGTGAAAATGATGTTTTGGTCCTTTGACCTAAAATCACTACACAATGGTGACATGATATTCATGGTGTAACACTGCCCAACTTGATCTTGAATAAGGTTGCCATTAAGGTAGTATCAGGTGAGATGGGAATGATGTTATGCATTGCGAATGATGTAGAAGGAATTTATCTCTCCCATATAATGTGAGTTATATCTTAGGCCTATTGATGAGTTAGACTAGAGAAATATATCACCATGATCATGTGAGTCATATATGATATTTAGCTCATATGTATCTTGCTAGTCTACTTGAATATCAAGGAACTTGTACAGAATGTGGTGATGATGATGTGTACATGCCTCTAGTTGAATCTTGATATCTGTGACAAAGGTATTATACAACATGGTAAAGATGGTCATTGATGATTCATACTTGTATGACTAATCCTACTACTTAGTTAGCAATGATGTGCACCTATACACCCCTCATTGCTGACAAATGTTAATATTGACTAGTGAATTTATTACTAACATAGTATGGTGCCTACAGGGCCACACACATAGTGATGGCTTGAATAAAGATTGATTTGGACTCGGTTGCATTTGTTATAAATACGGTGACATAAAAACAAGTTTCTTGACATATGCAAACATTATCATGTTCTCTCTCTCTAGGGTTCACTCTCCCTTCTCACTAGATCATCCCCGGTGGCTGCCACTGGGGGGAGGGAGCCTCACCCTTGATGCCTTCCTCCCCCTGGCCCTAATAGTTCTCGGTGTGATCTTGTGTTCAAGCAGTGACCTCCAGAGAAAGGGGTCTCAAGCAACTTCTGGCAATCCAGCGTCCTCCGTCTGGTACCCGATGGACGATGGGAGCTAAAGGTTTGGATAGAAGCCACGCCAGAGGCAGAGAAGGAAAAAAGGACTCTGGTTGCTTTCGCCGTCTTGTTAGGTTTTGTGGTCTCACGATCGAGGATACAGTAGGGTGATGAGGGGACCTTCCATCCCACCTTCCTCCTTTCATCAGAGGCTAGTGTTATCATCCTCGCCAGTTAGGAAAAGGTGGCAGAGATAGAGGATGGCACGCAGGTCAGGAGGATCACAAGTGGAACTAGATCTGGTTGTAGATGACAGGCCGAGTTGATTCATCGACACCCAACTAGTTAAATGGAGATTAGTGGGAGAGGATCCACACCCTCATCCAGCGTCTAGAGATCCCAAGTGATTTTTCCTGCCCAGTTTCTTAGGCAAGTGTCGACCCTATCCTTCTATCCTCCTGCACTTCTTCCTCCTTTCCCCGATCTGGAGACTAGGTCCAGGTGGCCATGAAAATATAACATCAACAAAGAAGGTCCTGCAAGGTCCTGCAAGGTGGTCGTCTTGATGTAGTCCTCGACATCAAGATCGAAAAACGGACTGTTTGTGGCGGTCATTGCGCCAGGTTCCACCTGGTGTTAGTGAGTGGGTAATGGTGGGCAGACTAAACTGAAGACACGGTAGGCAGCCTTCTCCAACCGTCACCTTCTCTACTATTTAGCCACCCAACGATGCTCTTATTGGGACACCTCGTAGGTGTTCGATGTTATGCCACTAAGTACACAGATCCAGATCCCATGATCTACTCTGTTATGCTTCATGACTTTAGCTCTTTTCCTGGTGTGTGGAGTAGTTTGCTGCTCCTGAATGGTAGATTCGACATGACCTGGGCAACTTGGTCATGTGTTTGCCTTGCTTAGATCAAAGGTAGCCATGTTTTCTAAAACTTATTCAAGGAGGTTCAGCTTGGGAGGTTGTGTATGTAGGATATCCTCTTTCTGTCACAAATTATGTCAGTGATAGGAAGGGGTATAGAAGGTATGCTTTAGTCAAACAAGTCAGACACCTGGTTCTAGATTCCAAAAAATGGCAATGCCTCTTTGATCGCTTGGAATGGAGCTTGGTCCCAGCTGAAGATCCTTTTCTAGGATGATCTTCTTAAGCTAACTCTTTGGTATTCAGATCTATACAAGTCTGAATGTATAAGTCTTCAATTCGGATGCTTTGGTTGTTGTTATGCATACGATGCCCTATTTGATAGTTCTCATACCTTCTGGAATGTGGATAATGCTAATGAGGTGACTGACAAGTAGGAAAGTGTATGAATCTAGACCCTTGTGTTTGTTTTTTGTTTTCTTATTTCGTTCTCATTCTGTTTGGAGTGGGCTTCTTGCGTGAAGCATTTGATGTTTCTTTTAGTGCGCGAGGCACAAGGCCGAGGGGGCACAATGTACCCAAAGGTTTTGGAATATAGTAACACGCATTTTTGACCGACCAAAAAAAAACAAGTTTCATGACATCGAGTTAGATATGGATTCACACTTTGGAAATTAGTTTTCAGAAGTTAGGGAATCATCCCTCACATAAGGAGGCAACTATATATTGCAAAAAAACTCATGGAATAATGTGTTCTGCAATACCTAGAGCATGATGGAGTTCCTTATTCCATGAGGGAGTCTACAACCTTGTCAGATTAGGGTTTGAGAAACCCTATTCTCTTCAATCATCTATATATATGATAGGATAGGAGTTTCTCTAGATAGAACATATTGTTTTCTCATTTATTTTCCTCCAAGGTTTGAGGAACCCTAGGTGCAAATAAGAGAGAGAGGGAATGAGGGGACTAGTGACACCACAAGTTCATCATTAGCACTTGTATACATACCTAAGGATGATTTTGCACATTTAATTCATTTAGAATGAGTAACATCAATGACAACACATCTTTTAAGGACAAGGTTTCCATTTCAGAAAGACATGTTTTATAGACAGTGCCATCCATTGAATAACATGTTTTACAACATGCATTCAACCACAAATCAATGTGTTCCTCCATAGGAAACCTCAAGGTCAGACCTCTAGTCAACAAAACCAACTCTATGAATTGGGATCTGTGTCACTCAGTGGCAGAAGACAATGTTCCACCATTAACAGTCACTTGTAGAATCCTATGTTCTATGACACAAAATCAATTTTCTACATAGATCCTGTGACAACTTTTAAAGTGCCACACAACTCCAGAAATAAGTTCTAATTGCTTATTTAATGATATTCTAAAGCACCATATATTTCAAGGCTAAATCTATGATGTGCGCATTTCATATATACTTTTTTGCACACTTTCGCACACACATTCATTTCATTTTTCCCTTCATTTAGCATATAATTATACCTTCCATCTTTTAGTTGATTTACTTGTTGTATGATTTTGATCACAAGTACACATCATAGATGATGAAATGAGGATAGTCTAACCCAAATCTGACCTTAGTTGGATTCCCTGTTCATTTTTAACTGATATAGAGTTGATCTTGTAGAAACTGAAGAACACATGTCGTGTCTTTATTTGTACGTGACGTGTAACTTTTAAGGAAGGGCATTCCTCAACGCAAATCAAAGAATATGACATGTGTTATTTAACACACAACATGTAAGTTTCCAGAGGACTTCATCTCCAACTATAGAACAAAAGATATGTTATGTCGTTCATCCAGACACAGAGTGTCCGCACATTCAAAAGTCAAACTTCAATGTTCAGTCAAAGTACATGGTGTGTGTTTATTAACACATTGTATATTCCATCCACCCCAGGTCGACTTCAGTTGCATCTACATGACGTGTCTTTATGTGAACATGCCATGTACTTATCGTTAAAGAGTAGTTCAAGCAAAAGTTGCACTACGCCACACAGCATGTGTGACGATGCGTCTCGGAAAACAAGATCAATGAATGCGGAAGCGATTAACTAGTAGCGGGATTATTGAAAATCACTCAAAATTAAAACTTTTTGTAAAGAGATCTACAAACGGTAAAACTCTTTCATAAAGAAAACTTGATAAGTTATTTACAAACTGATCCATCATTACAACTCTGTAATAATTACATCTCGAGGGTTACAAGAATCAATTGCCCTGTTAACTGTACAAGGCAAGATACAAAATCTCGAGGCATCACGCCAAAATCTCATATCTATATAAAACATTTACTGACTCCTAGGACCTGAGAGTATAGAGATGACACATAGGACATACTATCTACAAGACTTGACAAACAATGTTTCCACCTGAGGATCACTGTTGTCCCTGATGTTGTTGTTGTTGTTGCTGCTCACCCACTGATGGGTTCCTTCGTCCTCGGCGTCTACCTAAAAAGTCGAATCCCATGGGGGTGAGACAATTGAATAATTGTCCCAGCGAGAGTTATAACTCTCCGCCAGAAGCATTGTTATTGCAATAAAGGAATAACATTTGAGCAGTAGAGTTAAAATTATTCAACAGTAGGTAGATCATTATGTAAGCTAAGTAGAACAGAATTATATAAGCAATCATTTCAATTATAACTTGATTGAATGACAAGACTTATATCAATAAGGAATATGAAGAACATGTATACTAGTTATTCAACTAGTGCACTATAAAAAATGTATCATCAATCACTGTTTCTCATAGTTCAACCTAAGCAAATATGTTATACGGCTGATTACATTTTACAAACATACTTATGCCCTGAGGAGATGAGTTACACCTCTCATACTCCAACCGACCATTATGAAATCACAATCGGTACCATACATAGGTCATCAGAAGAGCTGAATTCTTGTGACTTCATCTTCCTTAGTCAGTGTGAGGATCATCATGCAGGACATCTTGTGTCTCTGCCATAATATCTTTCTAGGGTATTCTGGCAACTTCGCTATTAGAGTTACAGTGGCGTGTTGTACTCTCTTTGCCATCGAGGGATTTTCTTATTTATCTCTCATCGATGCGGCATTAACAACATCATCAGGAGATTAGTGATACATCATCCCGGCATAAACATATAATGAAGGATTGAGAGATTAATGTACATCTCACATCAATTCCTACATTAGGACGTAAGGATATTCACGTCCATAAACCCCACATACTCAAAAGTATGCTCTCTAGGAGTTCCCTTAGGAAAACCTATTTCACCATCATTTAACTTCTGACAATGATGGATGTATGTTCAGGGCTCTACATGATATCATTATACTTGATTATTTAAGTACATTATGGCATTCTTTTAGCATCAGGCATGTTTTCAAACATAAACCAATAAAACAATTGCTATAAGGAAAAAGTACTAATTGTATCAAGTTCACCTCATGTATTATTAACATTGGGATATCAATCCCTAACCATCTCATCATTGTGATTTAGGAATATGGGTGTTCAAACCCTTAGATCATCAAAACACTTGTTATCAAGTAACATATTGACGACTTGATGGCAATATAGATATTTCTCATGTCTCATATAGCTTATCAATCTCATATGTTGCTTTTCACTAAGCAACATAGCATATCATTACTTTTCAAAGCTTTATAAAGTGCTTTCAATGAATAGGGCATCATGACCCTTACCTGGCTATGCTCACTTCTTTATAAAGACCTGCATGGTTAACATTACTGATAACATGCACATTGTAACTATATCAGCACAATACAAGTTCTTTCCAATTTAAATATAGAATACCACGGCCGTGCTATCTTGCACGGCCGTGCTATCTTGCACGGTCGTGCAAGCGTAAGCCACCACGGTTGTGCTTCATTACACGGTCGTGCCACATAGGATTCACCACGACCGTGTCATATGACCACGGCTGGTTTCTAGGGTTAGGTTTCCTTTTTAATTCAATTAGGGTTATTCAACCCCTTTAACTTATAAAGGCATAATGATTACTCATTCCATAATCAAGTATAGAGTGTCATGCTTAAAAGCATAACCCAAATTAGGGTTTACTATTCACACCATGACATTTCCCTAGATTAGGGTTTACTATTCACATTAAAATGAATTAAGATCATACCATCATCATGTGTGAGGATTACTTCCATTAATGCCCTCAATTAGGTTAAGATTCATTAACTATCATAATTAGGGTTTCCATGATCTCATTATGAAGGATCATACCCTAACTAGGTATATTCATACATATTGGAAGTTTATTACTTGATTCTCATTCATATTAGGAGTCTTCTATCTCCTTTTTCTATCAAATGATGATTACATCACCCTTGATTAAGTTAAGTCAAATCAACCTTGACATCATGGGTTATGTCATTACTATTATGGTCATTAAGGCTCACTTGATCAAAGGGTATTGGTCACTTTATCTCATCAAGGGTACCTTTATAATGTTCACCATTGATCATAACATGCATTAGTCAACTAATTACTTGACCCCTTAATCACTTTAGGTATCTATAAGGTTTAGGTTAATCAACCACTAAACCATTTTGACCACTAAGGCATCAAACGTTTTTAACCTTTTTAGACCTCAAACGGTTTTGCACACAAACTCCCCAAACGGTCTTGGATGGACCTTGAAACTGTTTGATAAAGTGCACACTCAAGACCATTTGCCCAAGGTGGAGTGAAGACCGTTTGGTCATGAAGACCGTTTGGCCAACTTTGACTTTGAAACCGCATGGGAAAAACCAATCTTGAAACTGCATGAGCACCAAACGGTTTGGGATCTTTTAGTCCCAAACGATCTTGAGACCATTTGGACCCAAACCACCTCAAAACCGCATGGACCAAAAAGTGTCTCAACCACTTCAATTGAGTTAGGGTTTCCAATGTTGAACCCCTCAATCAACCATGCACTTATTAGCCACTTATCAATTGAGTTAATTAGGTCAACCCTCTACTGATTTGACACTCAATTGACCCTCAATTAATCACCAATTAGGGCTTGGATCAATTGAATTTGGGTTTGGAATTGATTACCCTTCAACACTCCTAAACATGAGTCTAATTGGTTTTAATCCATGGAACCATCAATCAATTTGGTCATGACCTGACCCCAAACGGTCTTGGGATCATTTGGATGACCTCCAAATGGTCTTGAGACCGTTTTCTCAAGTCAACATCAAAAGCGAACTCAACCTATTAAGGTTTGGCTCATTGATTTGATCATTAGGTCACTAATCAATTACACTTCAACTTGTTACCTTTAGATTTACAATCATTTGACCATAGTCAACCCTAGACCTCCAAACGGTCTTGGGTGACCCCCAAACGGTCTGGAGACCGTTTTCCCATTATGTCATCAAAAACCAAGTCATTCACTTAAGGTTTGAACCCTAGGTTTGGTCACCAAATCAGCACTCACTTGTTCATCAACTTGATATCATTGGACCCTCAATTGGTCAACCCTACTTAACCCTAGACCTCCAAATGGTCTTTGGTGATCACCAAACGGTCTTGAGACCATTTGGGTGATCCCCAAACGGTTTTGAAACCGTTTGGGCCACTCAACCCAAACTTAGACTTGATTCAATTATTGAAATCAGCAAATAACCCGATTAGGGTTTAGGTCATTGATGTGCCTTCAATTGGTGATTTACTTGGAATTAGATGATGATTTTTGGTAGGTGATTAGTCCACATTATTTTCAACAGACCTCCAAATGGTCAATGCCTGGTCAACGCATTCAAATGGTCTTAAACCATTTGCTTCTATGCGGTTTATGAAATTGTTTGCATTCAAACGGTTTGAAATCGTTTGCTCCCAAACGGTTTGGGAAACCGTTTGCAAAAGTTGGGAGACCGTTTGCTAAAGCAAGATTTAGGATAAACATAAATATTAACGTCATCATCTTCTACCTCAAGAATAGGGGCGGTTCTTCATGGAAATAAGAACAAGAACACACAAAGGTGTCTAAAGAAGAAGAATAAGCATATATACTAGGAGAAGAGGATACATTAACAAAGCTTAAGGGTTAGAATTATAAAACCCACATTAAGATCTGATCTAGAGCTCCAAGCTTCATATATTTAATGGTGTATGAAGCTCCAGAGGTTGTCCAAGGTCCGTTCTTCAAGATTTTGATGGAGAAGATGGCTAGAAAGAAGAATTGTGTAAGGAAAACTACTAAACCAACCTTGTATTAGAGTTTTCACCATGAATTCGGGATAGATGGTGGTACAAACATACCAAACCAACTTGGTCGTCCTTCCTCTGCTCCTGAGCTCCTCCTTAGTCGGCCAAAGCAAGAATATGAGAAAATAAACTAAGGGAAACGTTCCCTTGCTTTGTTGTTAAAGTTGTTATATATATTTTTGGATATTTTCAAGGAAAAGAAGTTTATCTCTTTTATTTCTCAAACATATCCCCTAAGTCCTTCTCCACTTCTTGGCCACGTTTCCTCCTTCTTTACTTATACAAAGCTCCTCCTTTTCCCAAGGTTAAAAGGTAAAGAAACCGAACACCTTACTAAGTTGCATATATAAAAGGGTCATTTTGCTTAAAACTTGGTTATTTAAATATTAAGGTTATCTTTCTTACTTGATCATTCAAATGAGGCGCCCCTATCATTTTATTTGCTATAATTGATGTCAAGAACATGAGAGATACTCTAGAGGGTATATTTTACATGTTGCACCCTAAGTTTTGGGTAAATTGCATTTTACACCAAAACTAGGTTTTAAAGCACAAGGATTGCTCTGCAAGCTACATCTTGGTGCTCAAGCTTGGAGAATCCATACCACTACATCATATTCATTATTATGATGTCTCATTATCAGAGGAACATCTTAACATGTGCAATTTGCAAGTTAACCCCTCTACTTGGGTAATTTGCATATTAGTCCAAAATTAACAAAACAAAGTTGCAACATTGTTCAAAAGGACTGAAATGGAAATATAAGTTCCTCAAAATCTTTAATTACATTTCATAAGATAACCACAAGCATATAATCACATATTTAAGCAAAACACCTAGGGTTAGTTCATAACCCAGGTCAGGGATGTTATAGCATGTCTTCACAAAGACATGTTGTGTCTTTGTCAGTTTTTGCAGACTTTAGAAACAAGTACCCCTCATTTTAAAAATGAGTGCAGCCTCTTGGGTCATTTATCACACATCATTTGAATCAATTTTTGACTAGAGCGAGTTGCAATGTAAGAGAGGGGCGATTTTGGAAAAGTAGGTGAGGTTTCTTGAGAAAGAACCTCCATTCTTCATCATTTCCTTCTCCTTTTCTCCTCCAAGGGTGTAGCTGAGCTTCTCTACTCCGGCCAACATTCTTGGGAGGCAATATAGTCTGAGTTGGAGCTTCTAAAAGGGTGGAATTTTGTCCTCATGTCAGAGTTTTACTCATTTCACTCCGCTCTTGGTTACTTTTAGCTTTTCTTATCTCTAATCATGGAAAACTCTGAAAATTCTACAATGTACTTGTGTTTCTTCATTATGTATGAGTATAACATTTCTTCTTGGGTATAGGAGAGTAGTTCCCATTCTATGACTCATATGAACTCATAATTTGTATATAATGTTAGTTAATTTACCTCTCCATGAGTTTTACGGCGTTTAACTACATGTACGCTTGATTGGCCACCAATTGCAGATGTTTTATGGTTCTTTGTGCTATTCAAGAGAATGAATAAGGGAGTAGGGAGTAGATCTAATGTAAATATTCTCTTGACCAAGTGAGTGTCTGGAGAATGTTGAGGATCTAAGGTTGCATTCAAATCTAAGAATAGACACAAGAGTGATATGTGAAGATGAGAACCATCTCATGTCAATGGGAGGTGTATGATGACAACAACCTCCTTTGCAAAATGATTGGCATGTTTAATTTCATAGTTACACATGATCTGATTATATGGAGGTAAATATTATGTCTAAAACCTTCTAAAATCTGGTTTTAACCTTTAAAATTAGACTTTTGTTGTTTTATTTGTCATCTAGTTAATTAGAATCACACTCAACTATTTTAATCTGACATAGATTGTTGAAAGTTAGTTCTTTTGTGCCTAGCTATCCTAGCTATCTATGGGTAAACCTCAACTACAATTGATCTGGTATACTTGTCGGTGATTGATAAGTTGAGATGTATGATATTTAAACTCACTTTCCTTTGGAAATCAACAAGTTTTTGGTGTCATTGTCGGGGATCTACGGTAATTTTAGATAGAGTAAAAACTCTAATTAGTATTCAAGACTAAGTCATCATTTCCCATCTTTCATATTATGATATCTTTTTAGTTTTGTGATTCTCACTTAACTATTAATTTTCGTAGGTTGCATGTGTTGCTTTAAGAGGGTTCTTGAGACAACAATCTTCATAGACCCATAAATTGAGAGAACATTTTGCATTCAAAGGAGAGCAAAGAGAGGTAACCACTCTACAAACTTGGAGGGATCACAATCATCATCATCTCACTAAATACCTTCACCATCATCCTCACTCGATCAGTGTCAAGAATAGGAGATGGAGGACAACCGTCCTCTTAAGGAATGCATTGTGCCAGTTTCCATCAACATTTGTGGAGCCATTGATCATCCTACGATTGAAGCTAATAATTTCTATATTAGCCTCACCATAATGCAGATGATCCAGCAAAACTATTTCAGAGGAACTCCTAGAAGATCAAAATCTTCACATAGCTGAGTTTTTGCAGTACATGAATACCTTCAAGATCAATGGTGTTCCATCTGAAGGAGCGTGTCTATACCTATTATTATTCATTTTATGATATCGAGGCAAGGCATGGCTCTCATCCTTTCCCAAGTGGTCCATCAAGAGTTGGGATGATTTGTTGCATGTATTAAGAAATAGGAAGGTGAAACACTCTATGATACATGGGAGTGATTTAAATACTTGCAACACCTTTTTCCTCATCATGGTTTGACCAATTGGTTGTTACTACAAACTTTGTAAAATGGGTTATTCTACAACACCCACATGACTATTGATGTTGCTGCAAACAGATGTGGCATACAAATCGATATTCACAAAGCAGAATCGATCATTAGCAGCGGATTACTAAAAATCACTAAAAATTAAAACCATTTACAAAGAGATCCATACATTGGAAAACTCTTTCAAAAAGAACCAAAGTAATTCAATTACATTCTTGTTCACAAGTACATATCTTGTACCATCTCTTCTTGAGGATTACATACATCAACTACCATGTTAAAATTGTACATAGGCAGCCTAAGAACCTCGAGGCATCAAGCCAAAATTTCAGATCAATTTATTAAACTAACTACTGACTCCGAGGACCTGAGAGTACAGAGACAACACATACGACTCTATATACAAAACATCACAGCCAGTGTCTCCACCTAAGATATCATTGTTGTCCTTGTGGCTGTTGCTGCTGTTCTTCCCCTGCAGTAGGGTTTCTGCCTCTTCCTCCGCGTCTACCTAAAAATTTGGATTCCACGGGGGTGAGAAAATTGAAATTGCCCCAGCGAGAGATATAACTCTCCACCAAAAACATTATTATTGCAGTTTATTAGAATAAAACTGAGCAGAGAAATCATATATATTCAACAACAGTTAAATTAATGTATAAATAGGTTAGAACAATATTCTTGTTCAAAGCCTTTCATCTATAACTTGATAAAGCAGCATGTCACTTATCCAATAAGGAATATGAAGAACATGTATAACATTTATCCATCTAGGATATGCTAAGCCAGATAACATCAACCAATGGTTCTCGTATTTCAACCTTAAGTAAATATGCTACACGGCTGATTACATTTTACAATCATACTTAATACCCTGAAGAGATGAAGTATACCATTCATGCTCCAACCGACCATGATTATGTAAAGCATCGGTACCACAAAAGGTTAATGGAAGAGCCAGACTCCAAGACCTCAACCTTCTCAGTTAGTACGAG
This sequence comes from Alisma plantago-aquatica, assembly GCA_963693085.1. Classification (NCBI taxonomy): domain Eukaryota; kingdom Viridiplantae; phylum Streptophyta; class Magnoliopsida; order Alismatales; family Alismataceae; genus Alisma; species Alisma plantago-aquatica. The sequence goes on from OY856411.1 coordinate 332,991,750, forward strand.
ATTATATGGTAGCGACATCACGTGTCAAACTACAATTAGCTTGCAAGGGTATATTGGCATCTTTGCTATAGAGTTATAGCCCTCAGCATATACTTTCTTCAGGGTTATAGCCCGTAGACAATGCCTGGTATCATATCATGGAGTCATGGCCTGTAGCCATACTCATACTGGGGTATGGTCTGTAACCAATCCCGTACATAGGATATAGCCCACAGTCATTCCTATGGGGCATGAGGATATAATTGCCCAATTACCCTACATATTCAGAAATATGCTCTCTGAGTTTAACTCATTCCACCATTCAGCAAATTCTGACACTGATGGATCTGTGGTCAGGGCAACTACATTATGTATTATCACTTGATTAATTAAGTGTATTACAATATTCTTTTAGCATCAGACAAGTTTCCAAACATCAATTATTTTAACAAATACTACAAAGAATGTGTAATACTTTCATCAAATATTGTCAAATCTTTAATAAAGTAGTGGGATCTCAATCCCTCATCTCATCAGGAGCATTCTCATCCTTTCACAAACTCATCATCATAATTACAGAAAATGGGTATTCAAACCCTCAGTTCATCAAGGAACAGTTGTTACCACTTATCAGGTAACTAATACCTTTAGGTCATCTGACCAAGGTAAACAGGATACTTGCTACACAAGCATCTCACATGGCTCACAAAGCCCATTTCATCTCTTGTTACCTCTTACTAGGCAACAAAGCATGTTATGGCCCACAAGGCCCATTAACAATAATGAATGAAACATCATAGATCATACTTGGCTATGCTCATCATCTCATGATACCTGCATGGTTAGTATACTTGATAACAATTATATCAGTTACAATTTAGCACCATGCAATTCAAATTAATACCAATTATACCCTTGTTAGGGTTAGGGTTTCCCAATTCATATCAATCAGGATTACTCATCTCCTTACACAAATTAGGGCTAGATTTCCAAATTAGGGTTTCATAATACATAGCATCACCCTAGATTAGGGTTTCACATCTCATTACCTTGTATTAGGGTTTCTCATCACATCATTACCTTGAAATAAGGTTTCTTATAACATTTCCCCTAAAATTAGGGTTTCAAGTAGCTTTACCCAAAATTAGGGTTTTCATGAAGCATTCCCTTAAATTAGGGTTTTTCATTAAAATACCCTAAATTAGGGTTTCTCATATCATTACCCTATATTAGGGTTTCACCATCACTCTATATAAGGGTTTCACCTAGCTTTACCTTAAATTAGGGTTAGAGCTCATCAACCTTCTCAATTAGGGTTTCATGATCTCATCATCATGGATCAAACCCTAATTACATATTTTAATCATGTTGAAAGTATTGAAGATAAGTCACTACATGATTATCACTCATGTATAAGTTCCTCTCTCTCTTATCCTCTCTAGGGTATTAATTACATCAGACTTGATTAGATTAGGTTAACCCTTTATTCAAGTGCATACATTTAGGGTTAGCATAATGTATTGAGGCACTGCTTCCATAAGCATCAAAGGTTAACCACTCTAAAGGTACTAATCACCCAAGTACTTTAGAGGTACAACCATTATAATCAATCTTGAGTTACTTTAATAGTACCCATTTAGTTCTAAGATCAATTGTAATTTGAATCAACTCATTCAGTTTTGAAACTAAATCAATCCATTCCGTCTTGAAACTGAATCCTTCATTCGATCTTGAAATCAAATCCATTCGATCTTGAAACTGAATCATCCATTCGGTCTTGAAACAAATTCCTCCATTCGGTATTGAAACCAAATCCTCCATTCGGTCTTGAAACTGAATCATCAACCTTTGCATTGAAACCAAATGGACATCTCAACATTGAAATCGGTTGAGTGTTGAAACCGATTGGACAATTCAAAAGGTTTGAGACTGTTTGATCTCAAACGGTTTTGAGAACGTTTGATTCCAAATGGTTTCAAGACCGTTTGGACTCAAATGGTCTTGATACTATTTGGTCCAAACCACCTCAAAACCGATTGGACCAAATAGGGTTTCCAACATCAAATCGATTTAGGATTTGTACTCATTGAACCATCAATCAATTGAACTATTGAAGCTACATCAGATCGTATCCCTTGGATCTTCAACCATCACCATAATCAACCATTGACCTCCAAATGGTCTTGAGACTGTTTGGTCTCAAACGGTCTTGAGATCGTTTGACCTCCAAACGGTCTTGAGACTGTTTGGGTCAATCCACCTTGAAATCGATTCCCTCAATTAGGGTTCCCATCAATTCAATCGATTAGGGCTTGCAACTACTGGGTCATCCATACATGGAACCTTTAAAATCAAATCAATTGATATCATTGGATCATCATCCATCCACATTAGCATTGATCCTCCAAACGGTTTGAGACCATTTGATCTCAAACGGTCTTGAGTCTATTTACTCCCAAACGGTCTTGAGACCGTTTGGTTTCAATCGATCTTGAAACTGATTGGTTCCAAAGTTGAAACCGTTTGCCCAAAATATTTATTGAGGTGTGTGCTTATGATGATTTCATCATCAACAAGCTTTGATCCTTCAAAATCTACTGCCATTCTTATAGTACTTTCATCAATTATTCAAAGGAATTTCAAGAAGAACAAAATGATCAACAAGTGATGAAGAATTGAATGTAATAATAACATTTAAGTGTTTAAGTTATATAAACCACCTTCAAAATTGAATCCAAGCTTAAAGCTTCACATCCTCAATGGTGAATGAAGCTTTTTCAACTGTCCAAGGCCCGTCCTCAAGTCTTTGAGTGAAAAGGAATGGCTAGGATTGAAGATTGAATGGAGAAAAGAAGAAATCAAGCATTGATTTTTGATTTCCACCATGAAATCAAGGTTGAAGATGATTAAGGAGATTAACTACAGGTTGGAGTTCGTCCTCCTATTTCTCCTAAGCTTCCTTGTGCTCGGCCAAAGCAAGGAGAGAAAGAAAATCTGAAAAAGAGTCCTTATGTGGGTGGAAAATGAGGTATATACATAAGGGAATTTCAAGAGAGAGAAAGTCTTATAATGATCCTTCAACTCCCCAAACGTTGCTACTAAACCCCCTCTCACTTCCTTGCATACGAAGCTATCAACTCCACCTTCAAATTACTCTTCATTATCCATGAATTAAAGGAAAAGAAATTAAGCACCTTAATTCATATAATACTAATATCCCATATTTAGTGGATATTACTTTTTAGTTTACTAATGTGAGTGGGCTCTCCGCTCACTTAGGATATTTTTGGTGCCATATCAAGGCACAAGGACGTACACACTTATCCAAATTCAACCTTCACATATTTGGTTGAAGGGAACTCCCATTAATATATTTATTTTTGCATTAAAATTGAATTATGTTTCCATCTATGCTTAAATCTTGATTATTTTAATATCAAGATTCTCTCTCCTCCAAAATGATTCAAATGAGATGCCCCTCTCATTTTCTTTTATTTACATGATTCCATGAACCATGAGGGACTCTCTATAAGTGGTATTTTGCATATTGAACCCTAGGTTTTGGGTAAATTACACATTACACCAAAACTAAGTTTTGATGCACAAACATTGCTCAATAAGATCTTTCTTGGTGCTCAGGCTTGTGGTAGCCATACCTTTGCATCATTTTCATTCTTATGATGCTTCAACACTTGAGGAACCTTTTACCATGTAACATTTGCAAGTTAACCCCTCAACTTGGGTAATTTTCACTTTAGTCCAAGACAAACAAAACATTGTTTCAGCATTATTCAAAAAGGACTAAAATGAAACATAAGTTCCTCTTGAGCCTTAATTACTTTTCAAAAGATAAGAGTAAACATCTAATCAACTTTATTAGGAAAAACATCTAGGGTTAGAACATAACCCAGGTCAGGGATGTTACAAATTATCCACCCCTAACAGGGATTTCGTCCCCAAAATCATCAAGAGAAAAGAGAAGGGTACTTCCACCTCATCTCTTCCTCTAGTTCCCACATAGCCTCTTCAATGCCATAGTGATGCTAGAGAACTTTTACAAGACATATGTCTTTCTTTTTCAGCTTTTTAATTCTTTTATCAAGGATCATCACAGGTCCTTCAACATATGATATATCATCATTTAATTCTACCTCCCCAGGTTGCAAAACTAGTTCTGTGTTAGGATGACACTTTCTCAGCATGGAGATATGGAACACTGTATGCAACTTATGCAGCTCATGTGGCAATTCCATCTTATAGGCTACCTTTGCAATCTGTTCAATGATTGGATAAGGCCCCATAAATTTAGGAGCTAATTTTCCCTTCTTTCTAAATCTAATAACACCTTTCCAAGGTGAGACCTTGAGGTATACTTTGTCTCCAACTTGGAATTCTAAGGGTCTTCGCCGTTTGTTGGCGTATGGCTTCTGTCTATCATGTGCAACCTTTAGTTGTTGTTGGATTACTTTAATCTTCTCAGTTGTCTGTTGCACTAGCTCAGGACCCAGAAGTTGATATTCTCCTATTTCATACCAACATAACGGAGATCTACAACATCTACCATATAATGTTGCATATGGTGCCATGTCAATACTGTGTTGATGGCTATTCTTGTAAGCAAATTTTGTCAAGCTCAGGTTTAGATCCCAACTTCCTACAACCTGAACGATACATGCCCTAAGCAAGTCCTCCAAGGTTTGTATAGTCCTTTCAGATTGTCCATCTGTCTGTGGGTGAAAGGTTGTACTAAACCTTAACTGCGTACCCAAAGCTTTATGTAGTCGTTCCCAAAAATGACTCGTGAACTGGGGACCTCTATCAGAAACGATAGTAGCTAGAACCTCGTGTAACCGCACTATCTCATCTACATATATCTGTGCCAGCTTCTCAACAGTGTAGGTTGTTTTGATAGGAAGGAAATGTGTTATCTTAGTCAACCTATCAACAATCACCCATGTGGAATCATGACCTTTGGTTGTTCTGGGAAAACCAACCACAAAGTCCATGGTCACGTGATCCCATTTCCACTACAGTATAGGTAAAGGTTGCATTGTTCCTGCAGGCTTTTGATGTTCAGCTTTAACCTACTGACACACTGGACACCGCATAACAAACTCAGCAACGTCTTTCTTCAATCCTGGCCACCAATACATATCTTTCAGGTTATGATACATTTTGGTGCTCTCGGGATGCATTGCATACATTGAAGAATGAGATTCCTCCAAGATTAACTTCCTTAAGTCATTGGCATCAGGTACTACCATCCTATCATGGTAACACACTACCGGATCCTCTGACTCATGAAAGCCATCCCGTTTCTCACTACCATACTCTGACCTAATATGTTGAACTACAACATCATCTTGCTGTGCTTCTTTAATCTGTTGTCTCAGAGTAGGTTTTATGTGCATCTCAGCTAACATCCCGGCTAACAACGATACCTTAAGATATATATTGTTTTTCCTTAATGAGATAAGCATATCTCTTTTAAAGCACACTAAAAAGTTCAACTGTGCTTTATCTAAGGCTGGTGATGATGATTTCCTACTTAATGCATCAGCCACTACATTGGCCTTCCCTGTATGATAATCAATTGTACAATTGTAGTCCTTGATTAACTCCATCCAGTGGCGTTGTGTCATGTTTAACTCATGTTGTGAGAAGATATATTTTAGATTCTTATGGTCTGTGAAAATATGGAATGTTTCTCCATAGAGATAATGCCTCCAGATCTTCAAAGCATGGACCACAACAGCTAGTTCTAGATCATGTGTTGGATAATTCTCCTCGTGTTTCTTAAGCTGTCGAGAGGCAAAAGAAATCACATGATTATCCTGCATCAACACACAACCTAAACTATTCTTAGATGCATTTTAGAAAACTATGTACCCCATCCCTTACTCAGGTGACACTAGCACAGGTGCACTTGTCAACCTTTCTTTCAACAGCTGGAAAGAATGTTGACAGTACTTGTCATTCCAAACATAAGGAACCTCCTTCCTGGTCAACTTGGTTAGGGGTAAAGCTATAGAACTGAAGTTCTTAATGAACCTCCTGTAATATCCTGCCAATCCTAGGAAACTGTGTATCTCCATCGGTGTCTTTGGTTGTTCCCATCGCAGGATAGATTCCACCTTCTTAGGATCAACATGGATACCTGAGGCAGATATCACGTGTCCTATAAAAGAAACTTCTGGTAACCAGAACTCACATTTACTAAACTTAGCATGCAGCTTATGCTCTCTTAGCAGAGTTAAATCCTGACGGAGGTGTTGCTCATGTTGTTGAGCATCTCTATTGTAGATCAAGATGTCATCCATGAAGACTACTATGAATTGATCAAGAAAAGGCCGGAAGATTCTATTCATGAGTTCCATGAATGCAGTTGGTGCATTAGTTAGTCCAAATGACATAACTGTGAACTCATAGTGACCATACCTTGTCCTAAAAGCAGACTTAGGTATGTCACTCTCCTTGATACGCAATTGATGATATCCCGACCTCATATCTATCTTAGAAAAGATAGTTGCACCACGCAACTGATCAAATAGTTCATCAATCCTTGGAAAAGGATATGTGTTCTTTATGGTTACTTTATTCAACTGTCTGTAATCAATGCATAACCGCATCGATTTGTCCTTCTTCTTAACAAAGAGAATTGGAGCACCCCATGGTGAAGTACTCAGTCAGATAAAACCTTTCTCAAGCAACTCTTGTAGTTGTTTCTTGAGCTCTTCCATCTCACCAGGTGCCATTCTATATGGTGTTTGTTCTATTGGTTGCGTGCCCGGGATTAGATTAATCTAAAAATTAATCTCTCAGGGCGGAGGAATACCTAGAAGTTCCTCAGGATACACATCTTCAAACTCCCTAACTATCGGAACTTTAGAAATATTAGAGCTCTCCATTGTGATGTCTATCACATGAGCCAAGAATGCAAAGCATCCTTGTCTCATCAGCTTCTCAGCTACCATAGATGACATAAGATAGGTTGGAAGAATCTTTCTATCTCCCTGAAAGATCCACGTGTCACTATCATCTGTGAACACATCCTGCTTGGAAACACAATCCAAGACAACCTTATACTTTTCTAGGGTTTCCATCCCAAGAATTATATCAAACCCATGCATTTCAAGTGGTATAAGATCCACCTGAATGTAATGTTCAAAAAAGGAAAGAGTGTAGGGAGAACACACCTCCCGCAGCACTGCAGATCCCAACAAAGGGGTTTCTAATAACAAACTTTCTGTTCTATGACCAACTGTCATGTTGTATTCAAGAATCACTCTTCGAGTGATAAAGGAGTGTGTAGCACCCGGATCAATTAAAATAGATATGAAGCAGGATAAAGACACGTCAGAATGAAATAGTTTCATCTGACCTATTACAACTTGAGGGTTGACTATTGCTTCAGGTTGATTCATCACATAGAATCTCGTCGTTGCTTTTTGTTGACCCTGTGCTCAGTTGTTGGGTTCTGATGAACTAGCTTGGGACGCTTGTCCATGTCCTCAAGTGCCACTCGAAAACTGCCTCCTCTGAGAACCTTGTTGACTCTACCTCTGGGGTTGAGTCACCATTGTGTTCCCGATTGGACAATCTCTTGCCAGATGTCCCACTTGTCTACATTGATGACAGATCCTGGTCTCAGGATAGGGTCTATGAGGTCCATTCACCGATGTTGATGTTGTGTTGGGGGCTCTATTTGGAACAAAACTACGGCCCCTACCCCTACTTGACGTCCATTGCGTCTGGGCATTGAATCTTGATGGTGCTGCCAGTGCAGTAAACCTTGGCTTCTTAAAGCCCTCAGACCTTTGTCCTTAGAACTGAGTGTACGCCTTCTTACCACTGGTCTATCATTTCTCGCACAGACCTCTCTATCCGTCTGACGAACTCCACAAACGTGGCAAACCTCTCCCTATTCTCCAAAGCAAACACAGGAGTGGTCAATTCAGCGTTCAACCCCTTCTCAAAATGTCGAATTCTTTCCTCATCAGTAGTTGCCATATGCGGACAGAACCACAAAAGCTCCATGAACTTAGCCTCATACTCGCTAATTTTCATTGGTCCTTTCTTATCTTCTCAAACTATGATATATTTTCATCTAGGTATGTCTTAGGGATGTATCTAATGACAAATTCCCGTCGGAATTCTTCCCATATGACTTCGACTCCTGGCCTTTTGCCTTCTTCAATAGTCCACCAATGACCAACACTCCCTTTCACCAGGTACACTACATGCCTCACCTTTTCAACTTCAGGAATATTGAGAATTCTGAAGGCCTTCTCCATCTCAGTCATCCACAAGTCAGCATTTTTTGGGTCAGTTGTGCCAGCATACTCTGTGGCTCCTACCCGACGAAGCCTCTCAAAAGTTTTACCAACCCCCTATCCCTCATTATGGGATGGTTCCCTAGGTGCAGGTGGTGGCATCCTACCCGTCATGAGTGTCATAACTGCCATGAACTGCCCAAACAGAGCATTCAAGGCTGGATTCTCTATCATGGCTGGTTCAAACTGGGGTTGTTCAGGTACAGGTTCCTCCCTAGTCTGGTTCCTTGCACCTCTTCCTATTGCAGCGACGCTTCTCTCAGCAGCATGTTCCTCGTGTGATCCAGACATCTTCAAGTTCTTCTTCTCCTATATGAGCAGAAGACACTGTCAGATGAATTGGAAGACACTAGAACAGACTCGAAAACCTTAATCCTATGTCTCTGTAGACTCAGTGAACCTAGAGCTCTGATACCACTAATTTGTGGCATACAAATCGATATTCACAAAGCGGAAGCTATCATTAGCAGTGGATTACTAAAAATCACTAACAATTAAAACCATTTACAAAGAGATCCATACATTGGAAAACTCTTTCAAAAAGAACCAAAGTAATTCAATTACATTCTGGTTCACAAGTACATATCTTGTACCATCTCTTCTCGAGGATTACATACATCAACTGCCCTATTAAAACTATACATAGGCAGCCTAAGAACCTTGACGCATCAAGCCAAAATCTCAGATCAATTTATTAAACTAACTATTGACTCCGAGGACCTGAGAGTACAGAGACAACACATAGGACTCTATATACAAAACATGATAGCCAGTGTCTCCACCTGAGATATCATTGTTTTCCCTGTGGCTGCTGGTGTTTCTCTTCCCATGCAGTAGGGTTTTTGCCTCTTCCTCTGCGTCTACCTAAAAAGTTGGATCCCATGGGGTGAGACAATTGAAATTGCCCCAGCGAGAGATATAACTCTCTGCTAGAAACATTATTATTGCAATTTATTAGAATAAAACTGAGCAGAGGAATCATATATATTCAACAACAGTTAAATTAATGCCTAAACAGGTTAGAACAATATTATTATTCAAAGCCTTTCAACTATAACTTGATAAAGCAGCATGTCACTTATCTAATAAGGAATATGAAGAACATGTATAATATTTATCCATCTAGGATATGCTAAGCGAGATAACATCAACCAATGATTCTCGTATTTCAACCTTAAGTAAATACGCTACACGGCTGATTACATTTTACAATCATACTCAATGCCCTGAAGAGATGAAGTATATTGTTCATGCTCCAACCGACCATGATTACGTAAAGCATTGGTACCACACAAGGTCAATGGAAGAGTCGGACTCCAAGAACGCAACCTTCTCGGTCAGTACGAGATTATATGGCAGTGACATCACGTGTCAAACTGTAATTAGCTTGCCAGGGTATATTGGCATCTTCGCTATAGAGTTATAGCCCGCAACATATACTTTCTTTAGGGTTATGGCTCGTAGCCAATGCCTGATATCGTATCATTGAGTCATGGTCCGTAGCCATACACATATTGGGGTATGGTCCGTAACCAATCTCATACATAGGATATAGCCCGCAACCATTCCTATGGGGCATGAGGATATAATTGCCCAATTACCCCACATATTCAGAAATATGTGCTCCGAGTTTAACTCATTCCACCATTCAGCAAATTTTGACGATGATGGATCTATGGTCAGGGCAACTACATTATATGATATCACTTGATTAATTAAGTGTATTACCATATTCTTTTAGCACCAGACAAGTTTCCAAACATCAATTATTTTAACAATTGCTACAAAGAATGTGTAATACTTTCATCAATTACTGTTCAAATCTTTAATAAAGCATTGGGATCTCAATCCCTCATCTCATCAGGAGCATTCTCATCCTTTCACAAACTCATCATCATAATTATAGAAATTGGGTATTCAAACCCTCAGTTCATCAAGGAACACTTGTTAACACTTATCAGGTAACTAATACCTTTAGGTCATCTGACCAAGGTAAACATGATACTTGCTACACAAGCATCTCACATGGCTCACAAAGCCCATTTCATCTCTTGTTACCTCTTAATAGGCAACAAAGCATGTTATGGCCCACAAGGCCCATTAACAATAATGAATGAAACATCATAGATCATACCTGGCTATGCTCATCATCTCATGATACATGCATGGTTAGTATACTTGATAACAATTAAAATACCCTAAATTAGGGTTTCTCATATCATTACCCTATATTAGGGTTACACCATCACTCTAGATCAGGGTTTCACCTAGATTTACGTTAAATTAGGGTTAGAGCTCATCAACCTTCTCAATTAGGGTTTCATGATCTCATCATCATGGATCAAATCCTAATTCAATATTTTAATCATGTTGAAAGTGTTGAAGATAAGCCACTACATGATTATCACTCATGTATAAGTTCCTCTCTCTCTCTTATCCTCTCTAGGGTATTAATTACATCAGACTTGATTAGATTAGGTTAACCCTTTATTCAAGTGCATACATTTAAGGTTAGCATAATGTATTGAGGCACTGCTTCCATAAGCATCAAAGGTTAACCACTCTAAATGTACTAATCACCTAAGTAATTTAGAGGGACAACCATTATAATAAATCTTGAGTTACTTTAATAGTACCCATTTAGTTCTAAGATCAATTGTAAATTGAATCAACACATTCGGTTTTGAAATCGAATCAATCCATTCGGTCTTGAAACTGAATCCTTCATTCGATCTTGAAACGGAATCCTTCATTCGATCTTGAAATCAAATCCATTCGATCTTGAAACCAAATCATCCATTCGGTCTTGAAACCAATTCCTCCATTCGGTCTTGAAACTGAATCCTCCATTCGGCCTTGAAACTGAATCATCAACCTTTGCATTGAAACCGAATGCACATCTCAACATTGAAACCGATTGAGTGTTGAAACTGATTGGACAATTCAAAAGGTTTGAGACTATTTGATCTCAAACGGTTTTGAGACCATTTGATTCCAAATGGTTTCAAGACCATTTGGACTCAAACGGTCTTGAGACCGTTTAGTGCAAACCACCTCAAAACCGATTGGACCAATTAGGGTTTCCAACATCAAATCGATTTAGGATTTGTACTCATTGAACCATTAATCAATTGAACTATTGAAGGTACATCAAATCGTAGCCCTTGGATCTTCAACCATCAGCATAATCAACCATTGACCTCCAAATGGTCTTGAGACCATTTGGTCTCAAACGGTCTTGATACCATTTGACCTCCAAACGGTCTTGAGACTGTTTGGGTCAATCCACCTTGAAATTGATTCCCTCAATTAGGGTTCCCATCAATTCAATCGATTAAGGATTGCAACTAGTGGGTCATCCATACATGGAACCTTTAAAATCAAATCAATTGATATCATTGGATCATCATCCATCCACATCAGCATTGATCCTCCAAATGGTTTGAGACTGTTTGATCTCAAAAGGTCTTGAGACTGTTTGGTTTCAATCGATCTTGAAACCGATTGGTTCTAAAGTTGAAACTGTTTGCCCAAGATATTTATTGAGGTGTGTTCTTATGATGATGTCATAATCATAAAGCTTTGATCCTTCAAAATCTACTGCCATTCTTGTAGAACTTTCATCAATTATTCAAAGGAATTTCAAGAAGAACAAAATGATCAACAAGTGATGAAGAATTGAATGTAATAATAACATTTAAGGGTTTAAGTTATATAACCCTCCTTCAAAATTGAATCCAATCTTCAAGCTTCATGTCCTCAATGGTGAATGAAGCTTTTTCAACTGTCCAAGGCCCATCCTCAAGTCTTTTAGTGAAAAGGAATGGCTAGGATTGAAGATTGAATGGAGAAAAGAAGAAATCAAGCATTGATTTTCGATTTCCACCATGAAATCAAGGTTGAAGATGATTAGGGAGCTTACCTACAGATTGGAGTTTGTCCTCCTGTTGATCCTAATCTTCCTTGTGCTCGGCCAAAGAAAGGAGAGAAAGAAAATCCAAAAAAGAGTCCTTATGTGTGTGGAAAATGAGGTATATACATAAGGGAATTTCAAGAGAGAGAAAGTCTTATAATAATCCTTCAACTCCCCAAACAGTGCTACTTAACCCCCCTCACTTCCTTGCATACGATGCTATCAACTCCACCTTCGAATTCCTCTTCATTATCCATGAATTAAAGGAAAAGCAATTAAGCACCTTAATTCATATAAATACTAATATCCCATATTTAGTGGATATTACTTTTTAGTTTACTAATGTGAGTGGGCTCTCCACTCACTTAGGATATTTTCGGTGCCATAGCAAGGCACAAGGACGTCCACACTTATCCAAATTCAACCTTCACATATTTGGTTGAAGGGCACTCCCATTAATATATTTATTTTTGCATTAAATTGAATTATGTTTCCAATTATGCTTAAATCTTGATTATTTTAATATCAAGATTCTCTCTCCTCCAAAATGATTCAAATGAGATGCCCCTCTCATTTTCTTTTCTCTACATGATGTCACGAAACATGAGAGACTCTCTAGAAGTGGTATTTTGCATATTGAACCCTAGGTTTTGGGTAAATTGCACATTACACCAAAACTAGGTTTTATTGCACAAACATTACTCAATAAGCTCTTTCTTGGTGCTCTGGCTTGTGGTAGCCATACCTCTACATCATTTCCATTCTTATGATGCTTCAACACTTGAGGAACATTTTACCATGTAACATTTGCAAGTTAACCCCTCAACTTGGGTAATTTGCACTTTAGTCCAACACAAACAAAACATTGTTTCAACATTATTCAAAAAGGACTAAAATGAAACATTAGTTCCTCTTGATCCTTAATTACTTTTCAAAAGATAATAGAAAACATCTAATCAACTTTATTAAGCAAAACATCTAGGGTTAGAATATAACCCAGGTCAGGGATGTTACAAAGGAGCTCTAACGAACAAGTCCTAAAGTGAAGAATATGCTATTATTGAAGACATGGCACTCAACCACAGTCAATCGAGCACTGAAAGGACTAGCCAACCCTTCTCATCAAGAAGTTCAACTGAGAAATATAGTGGAAAGCACATTGTAAGGCCCCTAAACTTGCTTAATGAGTTGAATAAGCTTAATTATCATAATTAAATTCTTATAACACTAATCTAACCTTATTATATGCTTTGAAATCATAAGACAAGCTTAAATTTTGTCCAATTTGGACATTGTTTGAGCAAGTTATGCAATTTTATGCACATTTTGGACTATTCTGCAATTTACCTAATTGAGAGGTTTTCTTTGCAATTTATCACTTGCATTATGTTCCCTGGATATTCTATCATCATTCTTGATCTTTTTGAGACATGGGACACCCATTGAAACCTTGGTTTGAAGCTGTTTTCTCTAAGGGTATTTTGGGGTTTACCCCTTCATGGATGAGCTACCTTTAGTAGCTATCAACTAGTGAGTTATTAGTTTTGCTTGGAAATTCAAGAAATGAGGGATAAGCATGTCTCTATGGAAAGTGGGGGATATTATTGTGTGTGTTCTTGTATATTATTAATAGTTTAAGGCCATAGACACTTGGAAAGATACTAGAACTTCAACTTTTTCTTTTTCTTTATCATAAAGTTTCATATACTTATCCCTAAGAACCAAAACAAGCCATTTTCTCTCCACCACTTCCCTCCTTATAAAAACCTTGTCCTCCCTCTATGCTGCTACAAATTTCCTATCCAAGGAAGAAGAAAGAGGGGAGCTTCTTCGAAAAAGAATCTAGGGTTGCAATTGACTTCCTTTTAGGGTTTAAAAAGCTTCCTTCTAGTGATCTTGACCTAAAAGAGTAAGAATCCCCTTCATTACTCCATTTATTTCTTTTTTATCCTTTCTCCTACCTTTATCTAGGTCTAAAATTTGCTGTTCCATGGTGAAAATTGCTCTAAATCTCTAAAACCCTACCTTTCTTGCTCCTTATGCTTAGGGTTTGCTCATTTGATGAAGAAAGGTGCTAGATGGACAAGTTCACAGCTTATGATTGGATTTTCTACTCTACCTGCTCATGTTTTCTTATGTGTGGGAGTTTATCTTCTCATTAGAGGCAAGTTTTATAACTTGCTCCACGTTTATTGCTTACCATAAGCTAGCTGGCTCATGTTCTTGCTTGAAAATGATGATTCATGCACTAAAAAGCTATGATTGACTTGGATTTCAATTTTTATAATGTTCTTTATTCTGATTTCAGTTCTATATGAACCTGTGATCATGTGTACGTTATTCCTAAGGTATAATATGACTTGTATCAGGTTGGTTTGACAACCTATGGTGCTAAGCACCTATCAACCAATGGTCAATTTTAGGGTTTAAAGTTGATTTCCTCTATAAATCGATGACCCGATGATGGTACAATTGCAACAATCCTTTGGTGTTGTCTTCATTATAATTGATGGTCGAGATCAAAGGTGTCAGATGATGGTGACAACCTATGGTCACCCCCTTAGGTCAAGTTTTGGATCAATTAGAAGTTTAATGATCAACCATTAAGTACCCTACTGATGTTATCAATCAATGATGACATTAGCTTAATATTTGATGTTGATTAATGAATATAGTGTTGATCTAACAACCTATGGTGATTTAATGGTCATTGATGATGGTGTATCAGGTCTATACAACCTATGTTGAGTTAAGCATTGTAGTTGGAGCATCAATTAAGCCTTAGACAAATGGTTTCCTGGGTCACTTGATACAATGGTCGGACCTATACTGTAGTTGATGGTTTTAACATATGAACTTGACCAAATGGTCAAGATCTTCTATTTATTCCTCCAATAAAGTGGAATGATGGCTAATGTAATATTTTGGTCCTAAAAATGTGATTTAGATGGTTTCCTTTATATGATCAACTTTAGGAGCTTACTTGTTCACAATGGATGGCTTGTTTTAAATGAACAGTCGATTGTGGGTTTTACCCTATTCTCAATGGAAATTTTTGTGTTGTTAATCAAGGGATGTCTAGGGTTAAATGGTGAATATTTATAGAGCACAAATAAAGGACTTCATAGGTGGTTTATCCAAGGTTTTTACTTATGTAAACAACCAATGGTCTTACCTTTTAAACATCCAATGGTTCTGGGTGACATTGTGGTATGGTGATATGGGTTGAATGATGATAGAACAAATGGAGGGTTACCCTTAATAAGGTAGTCTTACCTATTCACTCATATGAATAGAACGGATGATAATCATATTGTATTGATATGTAACCCTAATGAGGTATAGCTTGTTATACCTAGCTTTAACATAACTAAATGATGGTAATTGGGTATGAATAGTCCTTGAATGACTAATACAATCATGGAGTACTCTGTTACTGTTGTTGAAACCCTAGTATGCTATAACCTGATCGTTACACCTTGATTTATGTGTGGGTTCATACTTGAGAATAGTATGGAATGTGATGGTGATGGTTCACCTTATGCATCCATGATCCAATGGGGATGTCGTGAGTTAAGGTTTGGGTATAAGTGCTAATTAGTAACATTAATATAATTATCTTGTTGAACCTAACTCTAATGTAAATAGATAAAGATGAGTATTCATGTTTAACATTATTATATGATGGAGTGATGGTGAAATAACCTCCTTAATAAGATCATAACCTTAATATGCTAATTGGTGGTTATCATAGCCACATGGTTGATACTTTCTTATGCTAAACATGTGCATTATGAATATGATGAGGGTTAATCATATCTAGATTCCTTGCATGTTGATGTAATAAAGGAATGTTCTTAATGTTAATATAACCCTGCTATGATTGTTTATGAATATCTCCTAGCTCAATAATGCAATAGTGTGTTGATCTGGTGTATTATATGTAAGTGATGTTGTTGAGCCTTGCTATAAGGCATGGAATGATAATGATGATCTTGAAGAGAATAGTATGATGGTCTTGATGACCTTTGGGCATGGTTGAGCCCTGAATAAGGTGTAATCCTATTGTGTTGATAAGGGTTTGATACCCTGTGATATTGTGAAAAGGATTTATATCTTACGACAGTATGATGACTAGTGTAGCCTCATGAATGGAAAGTGAATAGTACCATGTGATGATGAGATGAGAAATTATGTTTCACACGTTTTATATCTTTTGAAGTTGTGATATTTATATGCTTGTTAGAAGTGAATTAGGGTTTGTATGTCCACTTGTTTGATGCAGCCTTAATTCACCCAATTGGCATAACTAACCAAGTGAAACTCTAATCATGTAGTGCCCTATGCCATAGATCCATCTGAGTGTCAGAACTTGCCAGATGGTGAAATGAGTATTCCTAAGGGAAACTCAGAGCGCATACTGATGAGTATGTAGGGTGCTTGTCATCCTAAATTCAAGTGTTTAGGGAGGATGACTACGTTCATACCTAGCCCTCAGTTTGAGAACAGTTGCGGTCGTGTCTTGACGATTATATACGTGATGATATTTGAGGATAACGGTGGTTGTACTTCAGATGGTAGGGTATGCGTACCCACCTCCTTTCACTAGTGTCATGACCTATACCAAGGACGGACTAGGCTGTTAGTAGCTTGACCTTATGTGTCATTGTGGCGGACTCGTACTGACCGGGGGCAAAGAAGATCTTAGGAGTTTGGCTCTTCCTAGATCTTGTATGGCATTAATTTTGACTTAGCAATGGTCAGTTAGATTTTGAGTGGTATCCTCAATTTCCTCAGGGCATAATAAAAGATGTAAGACAATCGTGTAGCATATATGTTTAGGGTTACACACAACGCTTCATATTCGATGAAAACCCTTGTTTGCTTTCTTTTCACTGAGATCATGTATAGTATAATAAGAGATAATAGATATGCTTATGTTGCAGTTATGCTCATGTTGTAAACATACTTATGTTGTCAAATAAACTGACATAGATGGTTAAGATGATGTTGATAACTATGTTTAACATTACTAGCCATGCCTTTGTAATTAGAGACGCATATACTTCTAGTCATGCTTATCCAAATAGTTGTGCTTATGTTGTTATCTCTTTTTGTGATGTTGATATGTTCAACTAATTAGACATGCTCATGTTGTTAGATATGCTATGTTACTAGACTTGCTCATGATGCTAGATATGCATATGCTATTGCTTATATTGGCAACAAGATAAAGGATGATAGTATGGCTAATGATGATAGTTATTATCTGCTCCTTTATGTATTTTGCTAATCATCAGTATTGTTGATCTTATTTGTTATATTTGATTAAACTACTTAATTATTTAATTACTTAAAAATGTTGTAGTCAATAAATGTTGTTGGAGGTTATATCTCTTGTTGGGACATGGGTCTCACCCTTGTGGTTTGCTACATTTTTTTAGGTAATCAGAAGTGATGAAAACAAACATGTGGCAGCAAAGAGGAGCTATAGTAATGAATCTTTGAGAAAGTTGATTAGATGTCTAGTGTGTCCCAGAGTCATCCATGTACTCTCAGGTCCGGGCGGGAAAAGTTTGTATATGGTGTTTCAAACGAATCAGACTTTTTTTAGCATATTAATGCTTGTTTGTGTGGCATATACGAATATTGTTCTCCTGTGTATATATGGTGTGGCTAAGGCAATAGAACAATTTGTATCAAATTCTTGGCATAGTATGGATATAAGAAAGATGTTGGCCTCTTATGCAAATGTTTTTGAGTGAGTGCTGACATTGAAATTGGTTTTAATTTACCCATATTTTTGGGTATGTGATTAAGTAGTGATTGATTGTGTTTTACATTTTGAGTAATATCATTTAGTGTAACGGGCTCTTACACACACTATAGATGGAGTTGATCTCATTGCCTCCAAGCTTGATTCTTTGACTCAAAAGCTTCAGAAGTTGACCACTCATCCTGTCAAAGAAGTTAAGTAAGTCTGTGAAGTGTGTGGAGCCCATGGTATCAACTCTTCTTCTTATTTTGCACCACCAATGAACACCACAGAGATGCCAAAGTAGGTTAATGTAGTAGGAAATTTTAGCAATAGACAAGCCTACAACCATTTCTCAGAAACCTACAATCCAGGATGGAGGGACCATCCAAAATTTTCTTGTAGGAACAACAACTCTCAGAATCAACAAAATCAGGGTCAAGTTCAGAAGCAACAACAACCTATGAGCAACAGCCAACCCATGAACAACAACCGTCAACAACTGTTGGGATATAGCAACAACAACAATAGAAATTTCAACTAGCTTCAGCAAATGAGTCAACCCCAATAAAAGTGTAGTTTGGAAAGTATTCTTGAGAATTCTATGACTATATAGATTCAACAGAATGATGGGTTCCAAGCACACAATAATCTTTTGAAAGATGTCATTACTTATCTCTTTTCTAAAGTTGATATAATTGTCACTCATACAAAGATGCTAGAGAACCAAATTGTTCAACAAGCTTTGGCCAGTAAAAAAGCCTCTTCTAGCTCACTACCCAACCAGCTGGGGTTAAACCCACATGAATGAGAGTCCATTTCTTTAAGGAGTGGAAATGTCTTAAAGAGGCCATTGCTGGAAGATGAAAAGAAAGTTGATGATAAGAAGGTAGTTGATGGTAAATAAAAATGAAGGAAGAAGGAGTCAAATGAAGAACCTACCATCCTACAAGCCAAACATTCCTTTTCCATATAGATTAGCAAACAAGAAGGATGACACTAAGTTCTACAAGTTCATGGACATACTCAACAAATTGTATGTCAACTTTCCCTTGTTTGATGTGATTATTGAGATGCCCTCCTTTGCAAAGTTCCTTAGCGTTCTTCTAACCAAAAGGAGGAGGATTGAACACATAGAAATTGTCATGCTATCTAAAAGAATGAGCTCTATCATTAAAAATAGGTTTCTTGAGAAACTTGATGATCAAGGTGCCTTCACATTGCCATGCAAGATTGGTGGCACAAAATTTGACAAAGGTCTAGCTAACCTTGGGGCCAGTATAAGCTTTATTATGTTTACATTGTGGGAGAAACTTGATATTGGAGAATTGAAGCCAACCAAGATGGCCATTCCACTAGATGATCACACCATCAAGTATCCTAGAGGTATTGTTGAAGATGTGTCTGTTCAAGTAGGCAAGTTCTTCATCCCTTGTGATTTCATTGTGATTGATATGAATGAGATTCCTTCCAATCATATCCTCTTTGGAAGATCCTTCCTCAACACAGTTGATTGTATAGTCTATGTATAGGAGGGAAAGATCACTCTTAGAGTAGGAGGGAAGATAACAGAGTTCTATATTCTAGATGCAATGAAAGCCCCAAGCAAGGTGGAACATAATTGCCTAGTGGATTATATTGACAAATTTATGGTGAAAGATGAAGATTTTTTTGATTTTCTTGTTGATTATTGTGATGAAACCGAGTTAGACACTGCCACAACCATAGGAAATATGATCTTGTTTCTAATACCATACCACCTCCATCCCAGGAAGATACTTCAACATTAAAGGATGACTCTAGAAAGCCACCCAAGGAGAACAACGTAGAACTAAAACCCCTTCCACTGGGGATAAGGTATGCTTTTCTTGACTGTAATTCTACTTCTCATGTGATAATAAATGTTAGACTGATGATCAAGCATCAAAGTTTTTGAATGAATTGTTATTGTATAAAGAAGTCATTGGTTATTCTATTGATGATTTGAAAGGAATAAACCCCTCTATTTGCATGCATAGAATAAATCTAGAGGATAATGCCAAGTCATGTGTTGAGCCTCCTAGACATCTAAATCAAAACATGCTTGAGGTTGTTAAGAAAGATATTTTTAGACTAAAAGACATAGGTATCATTTATCCCATTAGTGACAACCCCTAGGTGAGTTATATTCACGTAGTACCCAAAAAGGGGAGATGCAACTCTCATAAAGGGATACAATGATAAACTGATCCAGACCCATGTTGCCACAATATGGTGCGTGTGTATAGATTATAGAATATTAAACAAAGCAACTCATAAAGACCACTTTCTATTACCTTTCACTGATTTAATGTTTGAGATACTAGCCAATCATTCTTATTTTTGTTGTCTTGACTGCTATTCAGGATTTTTCCAAATACCATTTTATCTGCCAGATCAGGAAAAGATGAACTTTACATGCATATATGGTACCTACACCTATATCCACATGCCTTTTAGTCTTTTGAACACACCAATGACTTTTCATCATTGTATGATGGCTATTTCTCATATTCTAGTGAACGCTCTATGGAAATTTTTGTGGATGATTTTAGTGTCTACAAGAATTATTTTGATGATTTTCTATATAATATATCTAAAGTCCTTGAGCATTGTAAGAAGATTAACCTAGTACTAAACTAGGAGAAGTGTCATTTCATGTTACAATCTAGGGTAGTACTAGGCCATGTGATTTCTAACAAGGGTATTGAAGTTGACAGGGAAAAAGTGGAGGCAATTGAGAAGATATCCAACTCCGTCTAATGTCAAAGATGGCAAAAGTTTTCTTGGCCATGCATGTTTCTATAGACGATTCATCAAAGTCTTTTCCAAGATAACCAAACCTCTATGTTCATTGCTTGCCAAAGATGTTGAGTTTGTTTTTGATGAAGAAAGTCATGTCACCTTTAGAATGCTCAAAGATGCACTCATTTCAGCTCCTATTATTCAACCACCAGATTGGGATGCACCAAATGCGTTGATGTGTGATGCAAGTGACTACGCCATAGGCACAGTCCTTGGACAAAGAAATGATAACAAGTTGCACACCATCCACTACACCAGTAAGACACTTGATAAAGCCCAAGTGAATTATGCCATAACCAAGAAAGAGATGTTATCCAATGTTTATGCTTTCAACAATTCTATCAGTATCTTGTGGGATCCAAGGTTGTAGTCTACAATGACCATGCAACCATCAAGTATTTTCTAAACAAGAAGGATGTAGAGCCTCATTTGATTCGCTAGATATTGCTACTCCAAGAATTTGATCTTGTGATAAAGGATAAGAAAGGAATTGAAAATAATGTTGTTGATCATCTATCTAGAGTCACCACAGATGCTAAAAACACAATTTTGATTGATGATTACTTGCCTATTGAAAGACTATATGTCATTGATGCAACACAAGCACCTTGGTTTGCTGACATAGCAAACTTCATTGCCATGGGACACCTTCCATATGATCCTACCTACTAATAAAGGAAGAAATTTTTGCATGATGTCAAATTCTATTATTGGGATGATCCAATTCTATTCAAACAAGGGACCGATGGAATGATTCACCGATGTGTAGCCGAAGAGGAGATACAAAGCATCATATTTGGTTGCCACTCTTCTTCTTATGGAGGTCACTTTGGAGGAGAGAAACAACTACAAGATCCTTCAATGTGGATTCTATTGGCCTACTTTGTTTTGAGATGTTCATGCTTATGTCAAAACATGTGACCAATGTCAAAGAATAGGTGGGATATCAAGACGAGATGAGATGCCTCTCAACTCCATCTTGGAGATTGAAGTGTTTGATGTATGGGGTGTCAACTATATGGGCCCCTTTCCATCTTCATGTGGTTACAAATACATTTTGGTTGCATGTCACTATGTGTTTAAATGGGTAGAGGCAATTCCAACCCAGACTTGGGATGCAAAGTTTTTACTCAAGTTGTTCCAAGAGATTCTCTTTCCATGCTTTAGATTTCCAAGGGCCGTTATCTCAGATGGAGGAACACATTTCAATGAGAGATAGTTCAATAATCTTCTCTTAAATTATGAGGTGACACATAAAATCTCTACACCCTATCATCCCCAAATAGTTGGACAGGTTGAAGTATCAAATAGACAATTGAAGAACATCCTAGAGAAGACGGTTTCAAGGTCAAGGAAGGATTGAGCACTCAAACTAGATGATGCTATTTGGACATTCTGTACATCTTATAAGACTTCAATTAGGACTACACCATTCCGGCTTATCTATGTCAAGCCTTTCCACCTTCCCTTGGAGATGGAGCACAAAGCTCTATGGGCAATCAAATTTCTAAACTTTGACATGAAGAAAGCAGGTGAGAAATGACTGAACTTAGACTAGATGCATATGAGAAAGCAAAGATCTATAAGGAGTGAATAAAGGTATGGCAGGATAAGAAGATCAGAAATAGAGACTTTGTTAAAGAATATTGAGTGTTGTTGTTCAACTCAAGAATACAACTCTTCCTAAGGAATCTAGATCCAAGTGGTCTGGGCCTTTCCTAGTCCTCATGGTTTATCCATATAGACAAATAGAGTTACAAGGCAAGCATTCCACCTTCAAATTCAATGGGAAGTGATGCAAGTTGTATAAAGAAGGTGAGAAGATTAACCTGGGAGCCTCATTCTCCCTCTTAGATGCATGATTAGAAAATGAGGGGTCATACTCCAAACTTTAAATGGAGGACCCTGTGGGATTTGACCCCACATTAGGATAGATTTCCTTATTAACATTACTCAAGAATATTTTCATTCCCAAAATAAATTTTTCATGTATGAATGTAATAATTTAGACCCTCATAGATGTATATCATCATCTTTGTAGGTGCCAAGCAAAAGAAAGCTAAGTTCTATAGAAATTCATTAAGACGTAATGTTCTTCAAAGGTACACACTGTGTCCACCTTCACAAATGGACAATTCAAACAAAACTATACAACACACAATGTGTTCCTTATTTGACACGCCGTGTATAACTGCAAAATCAGTTGTTGGAAACTCACACGACATGTCTTTATTTGAACACGTCATGTTCTCATCAGTTCAAAGAAGACACGATCTCCTAGAATCGTACATGAGGTTTCTTAATTTGAACACATTGTGTAATGTAGTTAATTAGAATATCAAAAGGACTCACTGGAATCTTACACACCATGACTTTATTTGCACATGGTGTGTCCTTATTAGTTTGGGGAACATCAAGGCTCCTACAAACTTACACCACGTGTCTTGATTTGAACATGATGTATCCTCTTCAATCAAGGCGACTATCAAATAGAGAAGATGATTTGTATATCGGAACACGCTATGTCTTCAAAAAGACACATTGTGTCCAAGCATCAAAAATTGGGTTTTAAACCCTAATCCTAGCCACCGACTTCATTTTACCCCAAACCTCATCCATGTTCAAGAGCTCTTAGATGTGTGCAGGTTGTTTTTAGTCATGATTGCCATCTCCAAGTAGCTCTCTATTCTTCTTCACTACATACCACCGTTGCTCACCGGGGCAAACCATGCCTCCGTCTGTGCAACCCTCTCCTTCTTCCTCAAGTCTCCTCCCAGATCTCATCTTCACCGCTGACCTCCCTGTCTGGTGGACTCCTTCTCCGACAGACATCTCCACAAAGAAGGTCATCAGCGAGCCACCAATCCACATCCAAGACACCGTCAAAAGCATCCTACACCTCCATCTTGACCTCCATGCATAGATATGGAATCAAAGAGAAAGATCATCCAAGTGTCACCATCTCCCCAACCTACGAATGCGCCAGAACTATAAGTACATGATGTGTAGTTCTTTGAACATGTTGTGTCTTCTAGTACACTCGTCGCACCTTGCCGCCTTCTGTTGCCACAAGACACACCATGTCTTTTCCAGAACACACCATGTCACATTAGTTCAGTTTAGTTCATCTTCACACTGCTATCATAAGACACGCCATGTCCCATCTAAGACACACCATGTCCCAGTGCATTTCAGCCAAATCTCATCAACAATGGCTCCAATCAAGCAAGCTTCAAAGGGCTAACATGGAGAGAGCTCTTCTTCAGCCCCCTACGTCTCTACTACTCAGTTTCACGTCAAGGAAGCCGAAGATCCCATCTACTAGTTTTTGATCTCTTATAGGATCCTCCCTACACACTTTTCCTCTGAGCAGTCCATGACAGCACTGGGATTCATGGACGAAGTCCTAGGACTTCTATAGAAGTTGGGACTCTGGTATATCTGCTACACGGAGATCAACACTTATCCTTGACTCACATATGAATTTTTGACTACTCTCAAGTTCGAGGATGACCTAAAGAATCCCCTTGAGCCCTATGTTATGATCCATGCCTGTCTTCTAGATCAACGTTATAGACTCACATTTCAGTAGTTTAGTGACATACTTGAGTGTCATTATGATGGTGGGTTGGCTTATCCTCCATCATTCGACAGTGATACATTTCAGAGTGAGATCACAGATGAGCTGTACCATGAGGCCAAGAAGGCCATGGAAACTGACATCCATAATCATATATTCTGATATGTCCACTGATTTCTGAGCACATGCATTTTTTCCAAGAAGGAAACTCAAGGGGTATTCGGGAATATGGATCTTTTCATTTTGTGGGTCACGGCGAACAATGTCTAAATCAATGCAGGCTTCTTCGTTCTCAACATGTTCTTTGACATAAAGAAGATCAAGAAGCGGGAATCTGGCAACATCATGTGTGGGGGTTTTGATAACCCACATTGCTAGGAAGGTTGGTGCTAATTTTACTGGTTTAGAGGTTGCACCAAGAGAAAACTTAGTTGACATCTAGTTACTTGTTTCTTTTGGTTTGATTGTTAGGGTCCCCAATGATGAAACAAAATTCAGACAATATTTTGATTGTTAGGAGCTACCTGATCTGGAAATCATGACCCTCACAAAAAAGGCCAACTAGAAATTTGAGGTAACTACTCCTGATGATGATGAAGCCCCTACTGAGATAGGGGTTCTAGATGCACCTGCATCTTCTTCTATCACACCACCGCCTCCCTCCACTGGCATGTAGAAAGACTATAGTTGGTTTATGCCTAATGTCCAACACTTATACTTCTATGCCAATAGAGATTTGACCATTTGGACGGCCTCCTTGATCTTATTGGTCAGCAATATTATGTTATGCACATCATGGTCAAGCACATAGATATGTGACACATTTCTCAAGTCCACTATCCCATGCCTTAGCCTCCACAGCCCGCACCTGTACCACCCCAGCATCAGCCAAAGCCCACTCCTCTACAATCGATTCCTATTGACATTCCTAATGATGATGGTTTTTTGAACCAATACTTCCCAGCTGGTCACGAGGGCACTGGCCCTTCATGTTGATTTACTCTATGATAGGTAGGTAGTTGCTATCACCTTGTGTTTGATTGATGCAGTGAGGACACTACATATTTCAAGATTAGAGGGGTGAAACTGGTCTCTAATGGAGTTGTAGTTTCTTTATTTTCCTTTTATCATCATTTTCTTCATTTTTTTTTCGTTTTTTCTTATGGAAAATGTAGTATGATGATAGGCATATCTTGTGTAATGCAATGATTTTCTTCCTATGTTGAACTATCATGTCCTCTCTCGTGAGAAATGTCATTTGTAGAAATTGTAAAAGGCATGCATAAATAAGATGAAACCATGACCACCAACATGTGTTTAACTTCAAGTTTATGTTTTTAGCCTGAACTTTTATCTTTCACATCCTTGATTGCTTATCACATGTAATGGTAACAAATTTTGTGAATAAGTCAACTTTGCAACACTACTTAGAACACAGGATGCCCTTGCCAAACCCTTAGTGACTTTTCAACCACCCTTTTCAGTGAAAATTTTCAAATCAAATGAATGGAATCTTGCTAATGTTGTAATTTAGTTAACTCACCTATGTTTTGGGGAAAACAAGTGCAACCCATTATCATTTAAAAAATCTTTGTTGGTTCATTTCACCTTAATTACCCCATAAAAGATGTCTAAACTGCCCACATGTCATACTAGCCTACTGTAAGTCTGATCTGACCACGATGGTTAGGTGATATGTCTTAAAAAGAGGATATAATACCCCAACCAGCACTCCTCGCATGCAACCAGCCAAGTTTCAGAACCCATTTTCCATTGTCATATCTTTTGGGAAAACAAGGAGAGAAAGCTAAAACTTGTTAACATTGACTAAGATTTCGTCTTTGGCATCCTTAAACATAGCTGAACTTTTTAGTTGTAGATTCATTGTTTGTTTTGCTTGGTCATCCAAGCTCCATTTAGCATTTCCTAGTTTAATATTTCATTTAATGTGTTACCACCCCTGTTGAACTTAAAATATCTTTCTTGGATGTTTAATTTGGAATCAAGTCTATGAGGAAAACATGTTTATTATGGTTGGTTCGGTCTCATTTACTTCTTTCATTTCATTTGATCTATGCATGAACTTGACAATTCCTTCATTTGAGTTTCTATGCTCTTTTTTCTTGTGGACAAGAAATAGTTCAAGCTTAGGGGGGTTTGATGTGTGCATTTCATATATACTTTTTTGCACACGTTCACACACAAATTCAGATCATTTTTCCCTCCATTTAGCCTCTAATCATACTTAAATTGCAATCTTTTAGTTGCTTTACTTGTTTCATGATTTGGATCATAGGTACACATCAAAGATGATGAAATGAGGATAATCTAACCCAAATATGACCTTAATAGTACTCCCTATTGATTTGGAGAAGATATAGAGTTGATCCTGAAGAAACTGAAGAAGACAAGTCGTGCCTTTATTTGTACACGGTGTGTAACTTTCTGGTAATGAAATTCCTCAACGCAAAGCAAAGCACACATTGTGTGTTATTTAATGCACGACATGTAAGTTTCTAGAGGACTTGCATGACATGTAAGTTTCTAGAGGACTTCCTCTCCAACTACACAACAAATGACACGGCATGTCATTCATCCAAACATGACGTGTCCACACGTTCAAAAGCCAAAATTCAATGTTCTGTCAAAGTACACATCGTGTGTTTATTAACACACGACATGTGCCATCCACCCCAGGTTGACTTCAGTTGCATCTACATTGTGTGTCTTTATTTGAACATGTCGTGTACTTATCTTGAAAGTACAGTTCAAGCAACAATTACACTACGCCACCATGAAGCGTCTTCACAAAGACACGCTGTGTCTTTTTCAATTTTTTGCATACTTTAGAAATAATCGCTCCTCATTTTAAAAATGAGCACAACCACTTGGTGTGGTTATCACTCATCATTTGAAACTCTTTTTTACTAGAGAGAGTTGTAGAGAAAGAGGGGGTGATTTTGGAGAAGAATGTGATGTTTCTTGAGAAAGAACATCCATTCTTCAGCATTTCCTTCCCATTTTCTCCTCCAAGGGTATAGCTGAGCTTCTCTACTCAAGACAAGCTTCTTGGGAGGAAAGATAGTCTGAGATAGAGCTTCTATAAGGGTGGAACTTTGTCCTCAATAGGAGTTTTACTCCTTCACTTCGCTCGTGCTTACTTTTAGCTTTTCTTCTCTCTAATAATTAGAAAACACTGAAAATTCTATAATTTACTTGTGTTTCTTCATTATGTATGAGTAGAACCTTTCTTATTGGGTATGGGAGAGTAGATCCCATGATATTACTCATGTGAATTTGTAATTTATATATAATATTAGTTAATTTTCTTCTCCATGAGTTTTATCGTGTTTAACTACATGCACACTTGACTGCCATCAATTGTACATGTTTTATGCTTCTTTGTGCTATTCTGGAGAATGTAAGAGGGAGTAGGGAGTATATCTCATGGAAACATGCTCTTGAACACAAGAGTGGCTGGAGAATGTTGAGTATATAAGGTTGCATTTGAATCTAAGCATAGACACGGGATTGCTACGTGAACATGAAAATCATCTCATCTCACAAGGAGGTGTATGATGACAACAACCTCCTTTGCAAATTGATTGACATGTTTAATTTCGTAGATACACATGATGTGATAGTATGGAGGTGAAATTGTATGTCCAAGACCTTCTAAAATCTAATCTCAACCTTTTAAATTAGACTTTTGTTGTTTTATTTTCCATCTAGTTAATTGCAATCAAATTCAATTGTTGTAATCCAACTTAGATTGTTGAAAGTTAGTTCTTTTGTGCCTAGCTAGCCTAGCTCTCTACGGTTTGACGTCAATGACAATGATCTCATATACTTATGGGTGATTGACGAGTTAAGACATATAATATTAAAAACTTTCTTGCATTTGGAAATCAATAATCTACACTGAGAATATTAAGTTGAATTGTTCAAACTACTTGCACAATTAAGGTATAAACATATGGTGTTAATTTGGTTTTGTTTCATTCGAAGGATCCTATTCGAGGGATTTTTAGGAAATAAATTTTATAAATTTGCATTTTCTGCTAATGAGAACCCAATAGAAAGTTTAAAATAAAACGAAATACCAACCTCACTAGGACCTTTAGTAGCTTTAGTGCTAATCCCTAATGGAGTCACCACTATGGATTTGTTGTATCTTGGAAATCATTGGAAGGGGCATGATGATGCGGTTGGGTTGGGTTGGGTTGGGTTGGTTTGAAAGGAAAAGAGTAACAACAAACTCACCACCACACTTATGAGGAGAGATGAGGAAATCATAAAATTGTGTGGGGCTTTAGAAAGTGAATGGACAAGGAACGAATGCCAAGCCAAAGAAAAGGGTATGACATTAGTCTACATTTTGTTATTTCTAACAAGGAGATTTTAGTTTATAAAAATTAAGATTTTGTGAACAAAACATGAAGGAAAAGGAAAATAAGCATGCATGTATGATATTAGGATAATAGAGAAAGGTAGTTGGATGATCACAATGGGTATATACATATATATGTGTATGTATGTATGTATGTATGTATGTATGTATGTATGTATGTATGTATGTATGTATATATATACATATATACACATATACATATAAATATACATATATATATATAGAGAGAGAGAGAGTCAGGCTAGAATACACTCAAATAATTTTCCATGATGTAATATTTTTTTCAAAAATCTAATCCATTGATCTTCTTAAATATGTTGTGAGTAGCTCATATATAAAATTTGAGCCCATTTGAACATTTATAGGTCATGTTATAAAGACCACAAAAATAATGCATTTCAAATTAGTTTTATGCATCAATTTTGTTACACTTGGATAATTGATTTACACTCATCCAAATGGGCTCAAAATTTGTGTGAAGCCTAATTATAGTATGACAGTGAATATCGATGGTTTATATTTTATAAAAAAAACTAGTCTTGATGTGCAAACACCGCTTGAGTGTAGCGTGTGATCTATACACTCAAGTGCATTCTAGCCTGACTATATATATATATACATATACATATACATACATATACATATATATGTATATATACATACATATACATATATATATATGTATGTATGTATATATATATATATATATATATATAGACACGCACACACACAACGTGATTGTCCAACCACCTTTCTCTATTATCCTAATATAATACATTCGTTTTTTTTCCTTTGTCTTGATGTTTTGTTAACAAAATCTTAGTTTGTATAAGCTATAATCTCCTTGTTAGCGAGACCATAATGTAAAATAGTGTCATATATATATATATATATATATATATATATATATATATATATATATATATATATATATATATATATATATATATATATATATATATATATATATATATATATGATTATCATTCCAGGTGTCATATCCTCACACCACTTTGGGATTGTAAAGAGTGGGGTGAAGATACATACATGGTTGCTACAACAAATCTATCTTTCTTGAACATGATAGGAAGTGCAAGGAGGCCCTTTTCATTCTTTTTTCACTAGGTATGTAGACTGGATCCACTAAGGTGCCCTTTTTGCAGCTTTGAAGGTTAGAGATGTAAGGTATAGGTGTTTTGGGGGAGGTGGCTAGTTGTCAACTTGAGGGCAAATGTGTCATTTTTTACTCCTGAGGGGCTTTCTTATCTAAATAGGTGGAAAAAAGTTGGAACCTGAAATGGTCTTTAATCTCATCAAATAATGACCAGGAGGTTGTTTATATAGGGTCTAGGTGGTTGCCTACGTTTAGAGTTTAAATTAGTGCGGTTGTAAATCAAGAAGAGTCTAAAGTCGCGTAGGCATTTTCCCTAGAATCACCCTGTCTATTGGAGGTTTCTAGGTGTGTTTTAATGATGCGTTAGTAATTGGTCATAGTCAGGAAGGTGGGCGCGTGCTAGGTGCACACCCCACCTTTAAGCTCCTCTAAGAGAACTCTAAATGACACTTCATTGACTGGTCAAAGTAGCTCACTCTAGTTTATGGGAACTATATCCTGGGTTGTGGTTTTGGGAGAGAACATTGTAGTAGTAATCTTTAGCATAATATCAATGATTTTTTCTAGTCAATAACCTTCCCATTATGAAATTTTCATGTTTGAATTGCTTGTTTATGACCTCTAATTATGGAAGCCTATGATTGTTTTTTACTGATTAATTTGGTGATTGTCGGTCATAGTAATTGTTGAGATGTATCTTGATAGTTGATCATAGATATAGTCACATTCTCATGATTTGGTTGCATAAGTTGATTATAACATTAAATCAACTCTTCTTATAATGGGGTCCCTAAACATTACTCATAAACCTAAGATGTTTGTGTTTATCTCCCTCACTCTAGAATGACCTTTAGTGCCTATCATCCAGACTGTGATGACTATGAGTATGCTTATAATTCATTTTCAAACATTATAATTTCAAGTTTGTTTCACATATCAAATATGATTCATTAATTATAATAATTGACACTTTTTACAAATTGAATTCATTTAGTAACAAAACAGTCAGACAAAATGTAAGTGTCAAGAAGTTGAGAAAGTTGTGTGATAGTTAGATCATGTTTATTGGGTTTCTCATCCAGGTATGGGTTTCAAACTGGAAAATGGTCACACATGTGGTTAAGTATTTAAAAATCCAGGAATGTCACATGCTCTTTTTGTGAACATCACAAGGTTAGCTGGTGTTCGGGTAGTGATTTCATTATGTGAAATACTTATAAGTTTTAAAGTTTTGGGTTCTTGAAAGATGAAGCTAGTTGTGTGGTTAGATGAGTTACATGTAGAACTAATGTATAGAAGAAGATCATGTAATAGACCTAGTAATGATCATTTAATAATTCATTACTGAATACACAATATGATTTTTAGAAATAAATTTTGTAATTAAATGTTTAATGGTGATATTATGTACATGAAATTATTTTATTTTCCATATGCAGCATGAATATGTAGATTTATACTGCTTCCTTAAGACATCTCTTGATTTTCTCTCTCTTCACCTATTGTGAAATCTAAATTTGTTGCTTTCATCTAGGGGAAGGTTTCAATTTTGATGCTCAAATGTGTTATTAAGTGTTTGAAAATCTAGGGACGCCGCTTAATCTTTTTTATCAAACACCACAAGGTTAGATAATGACAGTAATAAATATTTGATTGTGACAAATGCTTATAAAATTTGATGTTTTGGGTTATCTAGATATTATAGGGTTTTTTAATAAGTTGAAGTACATGTGACTATAGTACAATTGTAATATATCTACATGTAAGAGCTTACAATTCAATATCTAATCAAAATTGTGTAGAGGTACGTTTTTTGATTAAATGTCAAATGGTGTATTAAGCACTTGCCCCTTATTATTGTACTTGTACATCAAGACCTTATGACTTTTTGTAACATACTAAAATTTGGGTACTAAAACTATTTTGATCTATAATGAGGAATCCTCTCAAACAAGATTTCATTACTAATTGGTCCTCCAATTCAAGATCTCATTTCATTATTTTGGTCAATCATCTAACCCTATATTATGTTTCTTTGGTCTACATAAAATGATTCTCCTCTCAAAAGAAACATTTGCAGATAGGTCCTTTATTTTTATTTGATGAGTCATTGTGTTTCCAATTGCTGTAATAAATATTTTTGGGGCCTACATATTTTAATTTTGACCTTACATGAATCATATACTCTTCATTTAAATAATTGGCTTTGGAAAAAATAAAGAACATGAAAAACATTAACAAATATGTATTATTTACCAAATTTATTAAATTAGCCATCTCATGGACATAAATGTAGGAGTTACTATTTTTAGTATCTTGGGTGATGCAAATTTTATTCATGGTCAAAATTTTAAGTTAGAATTTTTATGTTAGGAGACATAAATATAGGATGTTACCTTAGATTAACAATTAAGTTTGATGTAAATGACCTTAATTGAGAATGTTGGTCATGCCTCTCCCTGTAATGCGTCATCATTAGTGTTACAAAGTGCCCAATGTATATTACCTTTCCCTAGTATGATCTGAATCTAGTTACCCCTTCTTATCTAATGCTCACAATACCCTAGGGCTATTTCCCATCGGCTTATATAGTAGATATGATCCAACCGTGATTGAGAGAATGACCATAGTTAGACCTACAGACAACCCGATGATCTACAAACACCGGTCTGTGAAATTTTCTCCTAGCTAAATTCTTCGCCTACGATCCCCTTTCCCTAATTAAAATCCACCCTTGACCAGTCCAAACCTGCAACTTACAGCAGTAAGTGTTGTTTCCAACACCCACAAAAACATTGATTAGCGTTGAGGTTACCTAGTTTGCAAGAACAAATCAAATCCCCAGTCTAACAAGGTATTGCAATGATTCCATAGGAATCGATGTCATCTAGAACCTTAGCAAGGAGGGAGAGAGATTGATCAAGTCCAATATGTGCAACAACACCAAAGGAGATGGACCTGGAGGAGTTCTGCTTCATCTTGAAACTACCATAATTTTGGGTTGATCTTCGACCGTTGGTATAGGGTTACGATAGAGAAAGATACTCATTAGGTCCTCCTCTGTTGTTGAATCGACCAGAAGAATGAGTTTCATATCTCATATGAAAAACACTAGAGGGGGGGTGAATAGAGTTTTAAAACTATTTTAGCAATTTATTGAACTCAAACAACCACAATTGAAATTAGAAGAAGGAGACAGGTGTTTAGAGTGGTTCCAACTTTAGCAAATACTAAAGTTGTCAGTCCACTACCCGGTTGCTTACCCAACCGGGATTTTGAAAGTATTTATTTTATTACCTTCTCAAGGATTTATACAAAATACAATACTTTCCTTTACACCCCTTGAACAGCCTTCACTTGAAGTAGGTGCACCAACTTGAGGTAGCCTTCTTGAAGTAACTCCAAGCTCCCCCTTGAAGTAACCTTCCTCTCTAGAAGTAACCTCCCATTGCACCAGCCTTCTGAAGTAGCTCAAGGTCTCCTTCTTCACCAAGAAGGTCTCCACCCTCTCCAATCCGCAGCCTCCAACCTAGGAGTAGCAAGGAGAGTACAAACAGTAATAGAGAACAAGAAAGGAAAAAGGAAATTACAACTTATCCTTTGTAGCCCAAGGCTTGATTTGCCTAGATCAAGCGTATAGATCTCCTAACCAAGTGTGTGGACTTGTGATTGCAGTGGGTAAGAGATGCTAGCTTATAGGACACTAATTTTGAGCTAAGGAATGAAATGGCCAATTGTCACAATGCTCAAATTGCTCACAAACAGATTGCTCAAAGTATGCTCAAGGATTTCTCAAGTGTAACAAGTGAGTTTGAGTGTCCTATGGCTTGTCCTATTTATAGGAATGGCCTAAGGATGCTTAAGGACGTTCTAGACAACTTCTAGGGGTTTCTAAGTGCTTAACTAGCTGTTAGGTACAAGTTTGTTGCTTTAGCAACGACTAATTAATTTACTCTGCAGTTGATGTCAGAGTTTATCTCGGTCGAGGATTGGTCGACCGAGACACCTACTCGGTCGAACTCTTGTCGACCGACAGGCTCTCTGAATCAAGTGTTTTGCAACGTTTATCTCCAACTGCCAACTACCTTGTCAGTTGAGTCTAACGGCTACTTTGGATCTTTCTCGGTCGAGAAGATTGTCAATCGAGAGTGTCTCGGTCGAGGAGTTGGTCGACCGAGATTGATCCTGTTTCAATGTTTCAATTTAGGCACTAATTATATGTATGAGTGTGCATATGTGATCCTATTTGAAGGGGATGACTTATCTAAATGTGGTGTTTAGCTAGGGAAGATCTAACGCTTGATTTACATGAAATCTAAGTACTTGTACATTATATTTTTGTACAAGTTTTTACAAAGCGATTACATTTCATGAAAATATAAATATGTAAGCATATGGATTTCCCTAGTACTTTGTCATCCACTTTGTTCCTGCACACTCAAGTAGCTCGTTAGATCAATAAGAATGAAATGTTTGTCATAATCAAAACAAAAGGGATTTATAGACGTCCATTTAGCCAACATCATAAACCTCATCTCTACATCAACGCCACACTAAAAGCCTGTCAGAACCCTAGATCCTCATGAAGAAGAAGACCTGGTGGTGTCAATAAACTAGCAACCCCTATTTGCATCACAATACATTCGACCTTCCATCATGTGACCTCGACTGCCATACTTTTCCCACCATAGCTATCTCTTTCTTTCACAATGCCAAGACCATCTCTTGAAGGATCTCCATCATGCACCTAAAATTGGCCCCAACCCTATTGGAGGTGTGGACGACCTGCTGTCATCTTCAAGGACATGATCATGTGAGATGATGTGAAGAACTGCATCTCCTATATCTGAGGTTGAACTGTTCTCCATCTTAAACATGACCTTGGCATGTTGCTTCAATCCAGAACTGTTCACTCATCCAAGTCAGGCGTAAAGAATAGGAGGAGACACCCCTCTCATCACGATCCATGGTGATTACAACTAAATAACTATAATTTAGTCATCATTTCGTTTATTCTAACCCTCTAGTTATATTGATACTTCAAACAACTGGTGATAATATCAGGACATGCACTAACAAAAGTGAACATGCTCCCTATACTAATCTAGACTACTAAAGTGAATATTGGTCCTAAAAACATATACATTGGTATACCTCTAGGATCCAGTAATATACATAAACATACTTTTGTCTGCCTTTTATACATTCTAAAATAATTTATTAGTAGGATTTTTATATCTAAAGCATAGAATACCATAAGAAAAAGGATTACTCAATTAGTTTATTTGTTTTTGAATTGTATTAGGATACATAGTAACATTAGTAACTAATCAAATTATTGGTTGATTTTGATATTGGCAAAAAAATTGAAATATTGGCTAAGAGCTTTGGCTCACTAGATTTGGCATGTCATATCTTCCAACTCTACATAGTGGATAATGAACAATTAGAAGTTCCCCAGTACTGGTTACCCCCATAAGAAGGAGTGTAGTTCTCTCATAGAGGGGAGAACAATTGGCACCTTGCCACAGTCGAACACAAAATATTAGATTAATTGTGCCAATGGATAGATCGTTTCATTTTGCATAATTGGATATCTTGATATTAGTTTTGATAATCTCTTTATTGATTCTAGCTACCACTTTGTATTATTGTACCCTTTTAAAATTAATATGGTAACTAGATTATCCTTTTGTTATTCTCATACTCCACCAAGCAATATTCCTAGATTTGATCTCACAACTCTTTACTTTTCATAGCTCAATAATTGAATCTAGTACCAGTCTAGCTGACCTGTACTTTTCCTTCATGGGCTTAATGTGTGGTTTCATTCCCTTTGGGAACTCATGGGCAGGTTATATAAAGAATAACTAGAAGAGACATGCAACAGTTTCCCCTGTTCAAGAGTAGATAGGAATCAATACATATTCTTAAACTTTGCAATCATAATTGTAAGCTTCCATGACTATGATGTAAATCATGTTTGTACTAAAGACTTGTTGACTCTTTTGATATAGTATTGTAAATATTTGATCAAATTTCATGTCTTTACCTTTTGATTATCTTCCTCTAGCATGAAGTATAAAATTGAGATATTAATCAAGGTGAGGATTTCTATTTGGATGGTCACACATGATGTTAATTGTTTGAAAATCTAGGGATTGCACTGCTCATTTTATTAGAATCACAAGATTAGATAGTGTTGATGTAAAGGTTTTATGGAAAATACTTATATTTTTAATGTTTGGGTCCCTGTGAGATGACGGGAGCTATGTGGCGAGATAAAATACATGAGCAACTATTGTACATAAGATCTTGTAATGCATGTACATGCTATTCAATATATATTATGAAATTTTGTGAATACAATTTCTAGTTTAATCTTGAATGGTGATTTTTTCTAAATGTGGTTTATTATTTTTCATGTGTATTATGTGTATGTATGTTGATATTTAATTCTAATGACTTATCTTAGATTTTCTTCTCGTACAGGTAAAGTTAAAAATTGAGATTCTCATCTAAGTAACAGTTTCAATTTGGATTGTCAAGGACACGTTTAAGTGGTTGAAAATCCACATATATGATTGTCATTGGATACGAGTATACTCGTGTACCCCTAACCCATCGTGAAATGAGCATATGAATACTTAGAAATAAACACATAAGTAATATACATACATACACATTGAATACAAATACACATACTCAAACATATGTACATAGACATTGTAAAGGAGTGAAATCACCCCTTTACTAAAAATTTGAATAATTGACATCCATTCCAAACACTCTCAGAGGTATGATGGAATGGGCATAAATTTTCCAAACTTATTAAACATTGGTATACAAAAGACCATTAGAAAGCAGCAGAATAAAAAAATAACTAACTGTATTCAATTTCATAAAAGGTTTACAAAATACATCAAATTCTCCCATTAGGGTTTACATCAAGACACACAATCAGGATCTAGATAGAGGGAAGTCTTGACTACTACAATCTTATCTCCAAGAAACATCTCCATCAACTGAGTCCAAGCCAAAAGCTATATACTCCTTGTCTTGTTCATCACCTTGCTCATCACCTGGGTGATTGGGAAAGCACCCAGCAAAAAGGGAAAGGGAAGAAAAGTATGTGTCAAATAATGAATAAGTACAAGACAAAAGGAAATCATATGAAACATAAATATATTGAATCATCATAAGATGAGAGGGCCAAGAGAATGAGGCACATAACAAAATAGATTCTTACCATTACAAAACATATAAGAAGTAGCATGCATGATATTAATTGGACTACATTAACTAAGTAGGGTTGAGGCACCTACCAAACCTCAACCTATAGGTGAGGGGAGGATTCATACATTCCCAGTCACCTATCAAATTTTATAGGGGAGGAATAACACAATCCCCAGGGGGAGAATAAGACATTCCCCAGGGCAATTATTTACATACCCTCTATGGGTGGTTGTACATAAATACCACTACTATAGTTAAATAGCCAAATAAACCATCATGCTCAAGAAATAGTAAAGTGCCAAGATAAATCATCATATAATTACAACTTGGTGGTGGGGTTCCAAGACCCAAGAATAATGTTCTGAAACTGATTTATGAGGCAAGTATAACAAAAGATTTAAGAGTATATGAAATATGGTTTAATAAAGCCTCACTATAGAAAAATAGGTTAAGGCACAATTATTCCCAACTTAAGGTGTAAATGCACATACATAAATAGGGATTGCACATTCATAGCACATGCATAAATAGGGAATTTCACATACATAGCACATACCTTTCATTATGATTCATATTACCCACTTTCATCACTTGATTGAGTCCATGATCAATTTTTCCTATTTTCAATTCGTATACATGTATTAGAATGATATATATGCATTAAGGTAGAGAAAACCCATATTTTTACTTTTTATAGAAAAACCTCGATTTATACTATGAAAACGTCACCATTGACTTAGTTAGGTTCTTCTGATTAAGAAAACATATAATTTTGCATATTTTGGAGTTACGATGATTCGAGTGTTTTTTTGGTGATTTTTAAGTGATTAAATCATTTTCTAGAAAACGACAAAATTCAAAACCAATACTTGGAAATATTATTATTGAAAATAAAATGTTTTTCTGAGTTTAGGACGTAGTTTACTTTAGTTTTTGGACAAAGGAATTAAAAGTTATGAATTATTGAAATTCGGCTAATCAGAAACTAACACATCATCAAACCAAATGAGATAAGCAAAGAGAGAGATGGAGGGAGGGAAAACACCATTCGACCTAATACCATGGTTTTAGACTAATAATTATCCAAACTAGATCTTTTAGAGAAGGTAAACCGGTAAGAAACCAAAACCCTATATGAACATGGTAAATAGAGATGGAAATCATCGATTTTAAACATAGGTGCATGAATTTTAAGCATGTAGCAGGCAATATATGAGAAGTGGGTTATGAAACTTGCCTCTAGGGAAGATGAGAAGGTCCAAACAACAAGGATCCGAGCTTAGAAGGTCGGTTTGCTCCAAGCCTAGCTCCTTTCTTGGACAAAGATCACCTTCTCAACTTAGAGGTGATAAACCCTAGAAAAAGAGCATAGAGATGAGGTGTTTTAGGGTTCTAGGTGGGGTTTCACCATGGAAGTCCATGGTTACGACCTGTAATAGGGTGTAAGAAAGACTGATAGTACGAAAATAGGGAAAGAAGGGAGGAAACTTACTAGTTTTGGTCGAAATTACCAAGGAGGAGCTTTAGAAACCCTAATAGAGTAATTTGGAAGCCCTAGGAGCCTTCTTCACCAAGGTAGACTTCCTCTATTACCTTAGGACAGCAACTTCATGGCCAAATATAGAAGGAACTATTATCTAAGCTAGAGGAAAGAAAAGGAGAGCAAGAGTTTTCGAATTATGAGTTGGGAAGGGGTATACATGGCTATATATAGAAAGAGGTGAAGCATGAGGTGTCTTAAGGGACTTTCCATGTGTCTTTAGCCTAGGGATTGATGACCATACAAGAGGACAGCTCATAGAGGCTTCATGCATATCAAAAGTCAGTCCTAAGAGCCCATAGATCCTTCTAGGACATCCCCACCATTTTTCAAGAAAGAAATAACCTCATTGGTTGATAGCTTTTAAGGATAAGCATCTTTATAAAGAGGGTAATCCCTATAATGCCCTTGGAAAGACATACCATCAAACCAAGGTGAAACTAGGTTCTCCAATGGTTTCAAATCTTATTAATGTTAAGGGAATATCTAAGGATTAAAATTCAGTTGATAATTTGCAAAGAAAACCTCCCAATTGGGTAAATTGCATAAAAGTCCAGAATGTACCTAAAATTGCATAACTTGCACAAACAACATCCAAATCAAACCAAATTTGAAACTTAGGTTCATTTTATATTTTCAAATCATATCAAAAAATTAGATTAAGGTTTAGAGCACTTAATTATGGTAATTAAGCTTTCACTGAGGTATTTGTGCATAAACCATTCCATTGGTATAATTAATGAATAAATGTTCACCAAACCACTATAAATTCAACTAATTAAATAGAAAGGCCAATAAGGATAGAAATGAAAGGAAAATATGGAAAATAGGGTCAAAAGACAAAATTCCAAAATTTGGTATGTTACAGACATACACTTATATATGCATATACTTGCAAAATATAATTACATAATATACATACAAGTATATACACAGATATATATGTGCAATCCGACATACTCAAAACATTCACATATAATATATCTAACAAACAATTTTTCTTTTAAATATCAGGGCACTCGCCATGAATCGTTTCTACGTTGTAGACGCCTCTCTAAAAATTGCACGATCAAATCCGTTCATTTTTTTGGGTAAAAGAAACTGTAAAATATACATTGATAAGGTGATAAGGTCTACCTTAGCATCATGTATCTTTTTTAAAATCTGATGTGAACACAATACTAGGAATCTTTAGGAATGAGTGGAATAAATATGAATACATTAACATCTACAATGTTCCAAACAAAATTCCCTCATTTCCCCTAAATTCTTAAAACCCACACTTTAAACAAATGCCAAATAAGGCCCTTGTTCATTCAATAAATCCCAAATAATGCCCTCATCAGTCTTTCCATGAGTTTTGGCTAATGTCCCTTCCATGCTTTTTCTCTTAATTCATACTTCAATTCAATGTTATTTATATATGTTATTATATTGCTTAAATATAGTATTATGTAATTATAAATTTAATAAATTATGACTAATATTCATGTTATTTTCCTACCGTGTTTGGGTCAAGTCGGGTCATGTGTGGGTCGGGTCTATATAAGTTTTTATCAGCTATGACTTCTTTTAACTCTTGTTTTGATAAGGTTCATGTACGTGTAAACATGTCTTGATCGGGTCTACTTCATCTTGAACATGTTCTGATTGGGTTAGATCCAGTTTGGGTCAGGTTGTGTCCAACTCTGATTAAGTCGGCTTTGGATATTTTTAGCTAAAATTACCCAAT
The DNA here is from genome assembly GCA_963693085.1 of Alisma plantago-aquatica. NCBI lineage: Eukaryota > Viridiplantae > Streptophyta > Magnoliopsida > Alismatales > Alismataceae > Alisma > Alisma plantago-aquatica. The sequence goes on from OY856411.1 coordinate 333,032,166, forward strand.
AATTGCTCTATGATGTGTGGTTACTTTGGGTGTGGTCGGGTCAAAAGTTAATTCAAGTCAATCTTTAATAGCTTATGTGCAGGGCGAGCTTAAACATATTGGTGATAAGTTGGGTATATTGATCACTATATTATAACACATATTGGTGATAAGTTGGGTATATTGATCACTATATTATAAGTTGGGTATATTGATCACTATATTATAACACATACTATAAGTTGGTGATAAGTTGGGTTCACAGCTCTCCCTTCTCTCTACCTCCTAGTGGCTACCGCTGGGGGGAGGGAGCGCCTCCTCGGTGCTTTCCTCCCCCTGGCCCCAAATCCTGGTGAGGTGTAGCGAGTCGGAGTGGACCTCAGGTGGTAGAAGTTGCATCGTTGCTGGGGCGGTCTCGGTTGTTTGGGGGTGATAAGGTGGTTTGATGCACGCGCGACGATCGGATATGGGTGGGGTTCAGCTAACTCGACTCAGTCGACTCCATCCCGCTCAAGTGCGGAGGATGGAGAGAAGTTGCACGCTCCAGTTCTGTAGATCAAAGCTGCTCCATCACGCTTCTGAGGAAAGGGGCTCCTTCTCTTTTCCTCACTGGCTTCCTATCACCCCTTCTCCGAGTTCTGATGTGCTGGCGGCGTTCCTGTTCGGGGGCTCAGTTCTGTGGCCTTTTCCAGGTCCTGGACTGGGTAGTTGGCCAGCTGCTGCTCCCGTGCGACGGCGGGTTCCCCCCACCGGCGTAGGCAGAGTTGTTGAGGCGCCTTTCATGGAAGTGCAGGAGCCTGGCATGTCACCCTACCGACTGGAGGTGATGCTCTAACGATTCTCTTCTGATGCGTGTTGGGTCTCCCTCCAGCTGGTCGACGGGTGCCTCTTTGCTTGGCTCTTCGTAGCTAGGAGCTTCGAACGCCCTGGAGGTGTTTGACGAGGGATCTCTGTTTCATTCAGGGGTTTTTTGTGGGGTTGGATTTAGAGGGAGGCGTTTGCTCTTCTCCTCCTCCTAATCCTTGTTGCCGTTGCGTCAAGCGGATGATTCAAGCAGTGGTGATGACCCGTTGCAGCCTCTGGTGCTGCCGGCGGTGGAGGGACCGGGTCGTCTGGGAACTAGGCGTCAGAGGAGAAGCTTGGCGCGCTGCTGTCTGTGGCCATGGCGTGCATTGCACAGCATCCAGAGTCCAGGCCTGGGGCCAATGTCGTGCTCAAGATGATTCGGGACGCCAGGGCTGAGGTCCTGTTAGTTTCGTCTAACAGTAGTGACCGTAGTCCATCGTCGGCAAGGTGGTCGGATACTGTTCAGAGCCTGCCAAGAGAGTATGGATCGGAGCACATCAATCGAGCTTGTAGGGTTATGGGTTTTAGTTGTTTGTCGGTGGATGAAGAGGGGCTAGATTCCTACTGGGATCCCACACATTCAGGATATGGTTCAAATGCCAGTGGTGTAACGGTAGCTGTCTTGCTCAAGGACGTTAATCGTCAATTAGCGAAGGACCTTGTGTTGCATCTTGACTCCTCTGCTACAGCTGGGTTAGGGGCTTCACCAATGGTGCATCGACAACGCCTCCCTTCTGGGTCCTGGCGTCGATGGATGGCTTGGCAGGGCGATGGCTGCTGCTGCAATAGGGGGTTCACCCTTCGGGTGCTGTGGTGGTGATGTTGTGCAAGCAACATCATGTTGTGCATCAATTTGGAGCTAACCAAGGAGCTTGGGTAGTTGTTTGGCGTCTAGCTGCTTAGCTGGATGTGTTTGCGTTTCCAGGTGATGATGGCTTGGACATTGTCTGTGTTCAGGCTTTTAGAAGCCATGATTCTGTGTGTTGGTGTTGTGGCCCTATATTCCTGGGTCTGTTGGGATGGGGTCTGTCTGCAGAGCCCTTGTACTCATAATTTGTGGGTGGCTTCATGCTATTGAGTGCTTGGCTTTGATTAAGGCTTCATGTTACAGATCGAGTTGTTTTAGGATCTAAGCCTTATGTACAGTTTCAAGTCTTTTGTTTTTCTTGGCCTTGATTACTAGCTAGTTGGTATCAAGGTTCTTTTGTTCTTGCTGTAATGGGGTACTTTGTGCCCAAAGTTTTGGTAATATAGTAACACGCTTTTTGACCGACCAAAAAAACACATACTATATTACATTACTAATATATAATAAATATACATTATTATAATTATTTACTAATAGTTATCATTTTTGTAATATATGCTATATTTTAAATCTATTTTAGTTAATATACATGCTCATTGTGCTTATCAGTAAGGTATTTGATCAAAAGTATGGGTTTAAACAAATCAACATCATCAAAGGAATAGAGTATGACAAGCATTCTTGTTGACTTCAAATTGTCAGGCTCATAACAACTAGTGTGCTTCTCTATGGCATTTGCTAAAAAGTATAGGTTTAAGCTAATTAGAAGTGTCAATGAACCAGTCCGACAAGCATTTGATTCAAATTGAAATAGTCAAACTCACAGTTGTTCCTTTTAATTGGTGTCGGAAACTCAAATACTCAATCTGTATCTACATCCCCAAATTCAAATAGTATACAAATGCATTATTCTAACAAATTGAGATTAACTTTTAATACAAAATTGTATTAAAAAATTCATTTCAAATATTCATTCATTCTGTCGCATATCAATATATAATTTTGACAGTTATATGTCAATCTCATCAAAATAATTTAGTAAGGTAGATATCTGTTACATTAAACGTTAGGCATGACATTGCATTGATTTATTCTAAGCGAGGTCTGCACACGTTCAAACCGAGCCAAACCCGTCTATCCATACTTGAATATTTTCATACATGAACCCTACGCAAAGAGTTGTAAAATGTCTGACCCATACTGAGCCGAGCCTATATTGACCCACTACATATGACTTAAACAACGCAAACAATTATTATGAATATAGTCATTATTTGCTAAAATTATACTTGGAAGAATATTACATATTAGCATATAACAAAATATATACAATTATCAGAATGGATTAAGGAAATGTAACGGATGGGAACGGGAGCTGTTGGAAAGAGTGATATAGGGGGTAATTTGGGATTTGTTATGAGAACGAGGTGGTTATTTCGGATTTGTTAAAAGGAAGGGAATTTTCAAGAATTTTAGAGAAACGAGGGGGTGGGGTTGTGGTTGAGAGAAAACTCTAATATCAAACATATACTCTTACACTGTCTATTTTTTTCCCTCTATAATGTGTAACTCTCTAACCTGGTTTGATGGTAGTGAATTGTGATTAGCTTTTCATTTTTAACAAAAGAGGCGATTAGGTATATAGCAAACCCGGCAGTCGTTTGTTGACCACATCTCCACAGCCAGCAGGTGGGCCCATTCCTTTTCAAAGTCATTGGCTCGGCGGCGTTTTCAAGTCAATTCAATGCTTGTATTCATTCCATGGCGTCGTCTGGTTCGGGAGCTCCGCGTCGATGAAAGGCCGGCGGTAGGAAAGGCCCATGTAGTCGGGATGAGAAAGCTCGGTTCCACCGTCTTCCATGAGTCCATAACGATACGAGCAAAGCAAGAAGATGCCTTGTCGTGGCTTTGTTGAATGAGCCGTGACCGGATTCCCATGGTCGTTGAAGAGAGGCAGACCACTGCAGCAACAGAGTTCCCTGCGGGCACTCCAGCATCACAGGTTCCTGGATCTCCCTAACCGCCCCTTCTGAGTCAGAACAACACGGAAAGAGGTGACTGGGATTTCCACAATTGCTGTTCCCACGAGACGGGGGGCTGCAATGGGTTCAACTCCCGGCGGCGAAGAGATGAACGGCGACGTGGAAGGAGACCACACAGTCACACTCTCTGTGACGCAGCACAACCACGATGATGTCTGCATCATTATCCCTCCCCTCCAACCCACCGCCGCTGCCGCCCTACCTAACTCTGACCACCACTCACCCCAGCCCCATCCACCCACAATCAAGCCATCTATATTCCGCGGCAAAAAGAAGGCCGTCGTATCAGTGCTCGCCTTCTGCAAAGACTGGCTACGCCACCCAATGAACGTCGCCATCTTCTTCTGGTCACTCCCTGTGCTCTTCTTCCTCACCCTGCTCTTCCTCCTCCTCACGGGCCTCGCCGACGACTTGTTCCCAACAGACGCAACTAGGGACCGCTGGATCGAGATCTGCAACCAGGTGCTCAACATGCTCTTCACACTACTCAGCCTGTACCAGCACCCTGTCCTGTTCCACCACCTCGCCATGCTGTGCCGGTGGAGGTACCCTGACGACGTCGTCGCGTTAAGAAGAGCCTACTGCAAGATTCAAGGTGGGTGGGGCGGGGTGAACGAGAGGGCTCATATTGCGGTCGTTGTGGGGCTGTTGCATATCGCTTGCCTGGCGCAGTACGCGCTGTGTGGGTTGTATTGGGGGTATAGTAGCGCCGAAAGGCCGGAGTTTTCCGATGATTTGTGCGATGTAGGTGGGATCCTGGCGCCGGTTCTGGCAGCGGTGTATACTAGTTATAGCCCTTTAGGGCGGGGACCTGGGCCGGACCTTGATGACGAGGAATCAAGGCGGGCGGGGTCGGACCAATCTGTCCGTGGGGATAGCATCGTCGTCCCGAAGAAGGATTCTGAGGGAGTTAGTATGCCGCTGCTAGTGCTGACTGATGAGTGGGCCGGCGAGTTGTGGAACTGCAGCGACGATCCCAAGGGATTCGGCCTCGCACTCTTCTGCGGCCCCTGCCTGTTCGGGTACAACACCAGCAGGCTTGGGCTCGGCAACGCGCCCGTGCACGCCGCGACGCTGCTCTTGCTCTGCGTCGCGCCCTTCTGGGTCTTCGGCATCACGGCGCGGAACGTCGAGAACCGCGACCTCAGGAAGGCCATTCGTTTTGTCGGGGTGATGTTGTGTCCTCTCGGGCTCACGTACGGCGGGTTCTGGCGTGTCCAGCTGCGGCAGCGACTGAGGATTCATGGGCGGAGGCTTGTTAGGTGGGCTCCCAGATCGGTGAGGGATTACCTCGGATGGGTGTTCTGCTGGCCGTGCTCGCTCGCCCAGGAGGTCAGGACGGCGGATCTTTACTTTGGAATCCATGGCATTGAGAGCGGCAGCAGCCGTGGGGACAGTAGTGGGAAGAGCGGCGAGACCCGAAACTATAGCCCTAGCCTACCGGCAACACCGGAGACTGCAGCTTCTGGCGCACATCCTGCCGACTGCCGGTTCCCGATTGGGGGCGACTCCATGCTTGCGGCTCCAACGCAGCCGGTGATGGTGCCTGAAGCGGGCGGAGGCCTGGAAGAGCTGAAGGTGCCGCTGCTGGGATCATCAGAGTCCTATAGCCACAGGGAAGGCTCCCAAACGGGTCAGGGCAACGTTTGTGACACACAGACACAGCTCCGTTTAGATATCAACGAACTCGTCCAGATCCAGTCCGGTGAAACCTGAAAGGCTGAAATGAGGCCAGACCGTGCCGGGCCGGGCCATATGGGCATTGTCGTGCGCTCATAGTTGAACTACAGTCTATACTGAAATATTTTGTCAAACACAGTTTTTATACTAAAAACAAATACTCATTCAAATCTTGGTTAATTGAGGATGGGCCGAGTGCATGTTCGGTGATCCGCCGTTGGAGCACTGCCAATGCCAAGAACCATTTAGAAGCCCACAGGTTGAACCTTGAAAATTAAAAAAACCCGTTGGTTGTGGAACACGGCATCGAGATTAGATCTAAGATTTTGAGACAAGGAGTGGCAGATATACTGCGATCCGAGCCGGACCAGAATAGGGTATTTCAAGTTTGAGAAGGGTCCAGGCATATTCGAATTGGGTTTTTTAACTCTAGATCGGGCACTAGTAAAACATGACCCGAGGACACGATACTTGGAGGATGGGAGCGTGGAAAAGATCCTTTGATGTGTGGAACAGTCTGTGTCCTAGTTAACCGGTTATCAATTCAGTCTGTCATTCGCTCCTCTTACGACTGTGTGAGCTGTGGCTGCAACGGTTCCTCAAAACCTAGGTTCCTTCATCTCGTCATCATTGAAACTCTCTCACTCAATCTAGCCGCCACAATCCCAGAAAGAGTTGGAGATCGTGATTGCGGCTGCAACCTTGCAAGGAGGCAAAAAAGGAGATAGAGAAGAGTAAGGAGATCGAGAGATCGATATGTTGGTAGATGATTGTCTCCTCCATAGTCGCGCGCATCTTCGGCCGTTCGAGATTGAGATCATGGGCTACACTTTGCCTCTCCGGTCACCAAGTTTGTAGCTTTGTACCCACTTGCCTCCTCAAATCATTGGTAGTTGATCGCTCTCTATCACCACTCGCCAATTTGTTCAATGGAAACCATTCAGTCTATACATAAGAATCGTTGGCCCTCAGAAACCACCATCCCAGATCATATTTCTGTGATACAAGGAACGAATCGCTCTCTTGCCTCCCGTTCCTTTTCCTCAATTTTCCAGCTTCACCCCTATGCATTCATCTGGCTGCACACTGACCCTGTTACCTCTTTCTCTTGGCATCCTTCATGTAGGGCTGACACTATTGTTGCCTTGGTGTCGGCCCTTGAACCATCAAACTGGTACGTCAGCACCGATCTCTTCGATTCATCCGTTTCTTTCCTTGGTTGGTCGTAGTGATACCTGATTGATTGGTTTTGGTTGATCATAGACCTATAACTGATTCAACCATCCAAATACCCATATACCTAGCTAGTTGGTTGCTTAGATTTTCTCACATGTTCCAGTTTATAGTCCAGATCACAAAACTCCACCTTGCCTTTGGTTTTTACATATTTGCCTTTTGGAATCTACAACTCAGCATAATAATTATTCGATTCAGTTTCCCATTAACAACAATGGCCATCCTCACTCGTTTCTCCTAATCCTCCTCCCCACCGAAACAAATTAAGCACCACTCGTCATGATCCAATGTCAACCCCTTCCTCATTTCCATCCAGTTCATGGCTCGAGAGGGCAAGCCGGTTTTTGTGCTTTTCTTCCACTTCTCATCTTCCTCTCCCTCACTTACTCTGTTTCATCCCCTTTCTCATGCATCCATCTAACACTTCTTTTGGGTTTTCTTTACAGCTAGATTGTAAGACCCATGACATGTGTTTTGGGTTAACCCTATTTGCATTGGCTTGATGTTGTGCTTAGAACATTTCTCTAATCCTTTGAAATGATCTTAGAGCATGTGGAGAGCTTAAGTCTCCAGTTTGAGCTTGTTTGGATGTTTTTCTAGTTTTGGTGCAAGTTGCAAATTACCCATTTGAAGAGGTATTCTTGTAATTTGCCACCTCTAGAGTGTTTCTTCTCTCTCTTGGATTCATGAGGGAGGTTGTGTGTAACATATCGAATCTCGGATTCATTTGCAATTTAACCCATTTTCAAGCTTTCCATTTCCTTCATGTCCTTTGGCCTTTTTCCTAAATTTTCCTATCTTTTCTATACTCTTTGTCCTCAATGTTGAAATTGAACAATACTTAATGATGTGAATTATATTTGACCCACATTCATTACAATGAATGGGTTTTTGCACAAATATCTCAACTAATTTGTTATTAGAGTCTAATAATGCAAAATGACCTTTTGTGAGAGACAATTAGTAGATTATATTAATTTAGAGTCTTTATGGCTTTTTGGGACAAGAAATGAGTAATAATGTGGAATTCAGTTAGTTAACTAGAGAATAATATTCTTCCCTTTTCTCTCTCATCCTATGTGGAAATAAAACATTAAAAGAGAATAATATGGTGAGTTATGACTCTTGAAATTAACATATATTGCCTATCTAGAATATTCACTCAAAGATTTAATTAGAAAGCTCTTTCATATTAATTCACCCTCTTTAATTTATTAGTATATATATATATATATATATATATATTAATGGCCAATATAGTGGTTAAGGGTTAAATCACGTAAAAAATGAAAATCTAATTGTATAACATTAATCTAGGCTTTAATATTAGCCTATGGTTCAAATTTGAATTCATTTGACCCATGTTTGACCCTCCAAATCAATTTTATATGAATTGAGTATAATATGACTACGGTTTAATTTTGATTTACATTCAATGCAATTAATCCACTATAGTCTGTGATCTAATTTCTTGTCACATGTTACCTCACCTCCCAAGAGCGCCATCCGACAACCACAATCCGATCATCTGAGATCTAACTAGATCCAACAGCCTAGAACTCATCCCTAACCTCGCAATAGGTAGTTGTTTCATAGGCTTTAATTTCTCAACCCCTTCCTCCCTCGTCAATGATCTATTTCATGAGTTTTCTTCATCTTCAATTTTATCTCATCGTTGTGAATCCAACCAGCTTTGACTCACCTTCTCCCTCGCCCTAAGCATGAATTCCCATTTAGGGATTTCTCCTCATCTCCATCGAGGAGTTATAGAGGAACCTACTGCACCCCTTTCGCCTATATAAGGCCAAGTAGAGAACCCTCAGACCACAAGCAAGCCTCCTCGTCTTTCAATTTTCCCTCAGCTGCCCCGAAGGCCCCTGACCTGCTCGTCCTTCTTCTCCGGTGGCGACGGCCTGGTGTATACAACATTGAGCACCCCAACCCGAGTGAAAGCACGATAAGCATCCTTGACCTTTATTCTTTGCTTTCCCATCACTGGATTCCCCTGCGGTCGCCCCAGTTGTCATAGCCTATAGCTCAGTTTTGTGTCTCTGTCTGCGCTACTCGACATAGATTTCCAGTGAACCTACAATGATAAAAACAGGTCGGTTGACTTCTAAGAACCTTTTCCGATGTTTGACTGGTCTTGTGCTGGCCTATTCTTAGATTTTGGATTTTTGACCTACTCCCTGACTTCCTTATTTTTTCGATGAGTTTTGACCACGAGAGCGCCTCCCTGTTGGCTCGTTGGCCACGACTTGGCTCTGCGAAGGCATCAGGGACCTTAGTAGCTTGGGACAGGTGCTCTAGTTCTGGTTGGAAACGGAGGTTGCACCTCCAGGCTGCTTCTCGTGCCATTGTCATGACTGGAACAAACCATGTCACAAAATGACCTCGGTGTCCCTGTTACATTGATCAATTGATTTTGTTCGCAAGGGCAATTCAGGGTTTTCACCAACGTCTTTGATACATCAATCACGAAATTCATTTCGTAAATGACCAAATTTCCCTCATATACTTGATTAAACATAACATGCACCTAAGATTGTTCATTCATTTTGCATGCTATTTACATCAGTTTTTAATCGGGATTTAATTGATGTCACAATATGGTTTACTGAATTCTCATTGGTCAGTTTTATATAATCCATAACAAATTGATATTTTATCAGAAAAATACAAATAAATACTCGTTGGAAAGGATTTTTCACAAGGAATACGATTTTATGGTTTTAAAGTACTATTTTGCATCCCTATTTTGATGTTTATTATAAACACCATTTTAATTATATAAAATTCCTAAAATTGATAAAAATTTCATTTTAACTCCAAATTTAAGAAATAAATGTGTTTTCTTAATCAGGAGAATCTAATTAATCGATTGGTCTAAGTTTTGAGTCCTAAATTGATGGTTTTCATAGAGAGTCCAAAATTAGGGTTTCTCACATATATAAACTCTAATCCATGTGTATAAATTTGTAACTAGGATAAAGTTGTTTTGGATATAAGCTAGTTTGGTGAAAGTGATGACTAGGACTCCACATTGAGGTATGTGCTTCTATGAATATGTGAGTATGTGCATTCTAAACCCTAAGTTGGGCATATTTTATCCACCCTAGTTTCCCAATGAGGCATGAGCATGTACACTAGTTTCTACATTTCTTATTTATTCCACTTCAATTATTCTAGGATCTTGGACCCCACTTGCAAAGTTTTCCATTTCTTAAATCTTCCATCAAATTATTCTAGCATGATGATGTAAATGACTAATTAACTAATAAAGTATACATGAGTACAACCACCCATAGTGGCCATGTGTCATTTCGCCAAAGGGAATGTGATAATTCTCCCCATTATAAATATATTCAGGTGCTTGGAAATGTGTTAATTCTCCCTCACTTAGAGGTTGAGGTTAGGTAGGTGCCTCAACCCTATATTATTTTGATGTAGTCATATTAAATCATGCATGAAACTTTATTACTCTTTGACTGGGCAAAATTCTTATTCAATGACTTGCCTCATACTTTTAACCCTCTTAGTATAGTAAATCTTTACATGCATATTTTGGTTTATATTTGTCCTTATTGTTAGATCCAGGGCTCTATAGGGGGTGAATAGAGCATCAAAAATTCTCACAAGATAGATTAGACATTCATTACACCCCGATCTCACAATTACCACTAATCATGAGATTAGGGCATAAATTGAGGATTTAATGTAACACAAAGATCACCCTTAACTTTTTTTCTTTTCTTAATCACTTAAAATTAACCTAAAGGTAAATCTTATAACATTGAATAAACTGAAATCTTACTAAACTGCGGAAGCAACTACTATTTACATTACTAGGTAGGTAAATCAGATTTACACATCATATTACATTTTTCATGCGAAATATAAAACACAACAAATAACTTAAAACTAAATTACACATTACATTACATTCTCTCTCTACAATACCACATGCCCAAGGATCGAGGGGAAAGGACTAAGAGACCTCTATTCTAACTATAAACTACCTTCTATGAGCTTGGATGATAAGATCCTTCAGCTTCCTCATGTGACGCTGACCTGAAAAATGTTTTAGTAGGTTGGTGAGCTATTGGATCAGTGAATAGAATTTCACCCAACCATCGCAGATAACTCATTTTATGCTTATTAAATTGAAATAAAATATAGAAATTTCTACACTGAGCAGATCTAAAACAATATAGTTAAAATAACATAGAATGCCAAAATTTACAATTAAAGAACAACTGTTGTGAAACTATACTCAAATATTTCTTAGCCTTTCTTACTTATAAGAAACTCTTTTAAACTATATGAACATATTTTAGCTTATGCCCTGATCATATACAGTGTACTCTACATATGAAGACTCATATCGAACTACGATCTCACCATACAAGACTTAGCTGACACACCCGTGAATGTTAAGCCTGACTACGTCACTGGTCTGCAGCAGAAAAATGGCTCTCTGGCCTCGGCACACCTATTATGCTGTAAAAATTGGACTCCTCCTCTAACCTGAGCACACAGGCAGAGAGTCAAGCCACCTATTGTCTTTACTGTACTCTAGTTCTAGCAGGACCTCTGGTTGATGTTGGATACTACATACTGTATTTTAAGGAGACTTCCACTAGGGCTTCGTCCCCCGTATCACCTGTTAGTACGTTCCGACCCCCGTATACTGGACACTGCCAGGGTTAGGTCATTTCATCCCTACGGCGCAGACCTCTCATAGGGTAAGTCTATTATTTTATTATTCTTGGAAAGCTCTTACTATATTGTATCTTTTCCTTAGTTATACTTGACTCTGGTATCTTTATGGTACCGCGTCTATTTATTTGAAGTTTATAATACGACATGTATATCATCCTTTACTTGGCAGAGCAGTATATTCAAATAACTGTAATATACTGAGAAATCAATATACTATACATGCAGGCAGACTGAAATACTTAAATAAACAGAATACATGTCTACTTGGCACTTATACACTGGAATCATACAATTGAACTTCTTAAAACATTGATAAGAGTTAATTACTTGGCATACGAGTAATCGTCATTAGCACATGTAAACTATTTGTGCTTCCTTGGAAAATGTGCACCTCAACCCAAAACTTGAGTTGTGCATCACATAACATAATTTAGTGTTAATTGCTTAACATGGCAAGATTTATTAATAATATCTGATAATTTCAAATGGTCCTTGAGAAACGTGCCAATCTGTGTTTATACTAAATCACACACATTAACTATAACAGAGGGCGTGTAACATATTTATATTGAGACATTGCGACTCGTTGTCTATTTCTTTAAATAGTGCAACTAGTTAATTACTAAAATCGTACAACCTGGGTTTATACCCAAACCATACAACTACTGTAACCTTGGGGTCATGCACAAAGTAAGTCATACCACTATCTTCAATCTCTTAAACTGAGTAAACTAGGATCATGCAAAGCGTGAAAAAGAAAAATGTACAATGAGAAGTCGGGTGACGCCAAGACTGCTCGGTACTTGGGTAATCGCTGTTACCCACAATACACACAGATTTAACCAAAATTGTCTATTTCATGGAGTTAATACTTGCTTAGTGAATGAAATTCTACTCACAGAGGTTCGAGATGGCCGAAATCGACTGGAAACACGTCCAAAGCCTGTTTCCAGGCGTACGCGGGGTTGTCTTCTACTTTGGGCACCTTGGTTTAGACCTGCTCCTGCAAGCAGCTTTCTCATGCACACAGGAAGAAGGGAAAACTCAACTAGGTCACCATTCGCGGGCTGGGGGGCTGCAGATTCGTGCCTAGGCCACAAGGCCAGACTCGAAGGTGGCGTTTGGTGGTGCTAGCCATGCCAAAATAGCCCCTGACCACTGCTACGACTGCTGTGCATCCAATGCTTGCTGGGGGCACCACCCTAGCAGGTCAGGGCACAATTGGGTGAGGAAGAGGAGGAAGGAAGGAAGGAGAAGAAGAGAGGAGGAGGACGCCAGCTGAAACGGAGCTAAGGGGCTCGAAATCACCCCTTCTCTTCTCTCCCTCTACTGCGATCAGGCTCTTCTTGGGCACCGCTTTAGCAGTGTTCTATTTGATCGGGTGAAAGGGGAAAGAAGATGAGGGAAAATATATTAAAGCTATTAATGGAAAAATTGCAGCCAAGTCCAAAAACCTTGAAAACATCATAAATTTTGCCTCGAAGGTCCGATTCGAATGATTTCTTTTGCAAAATTTCAAGAACAAGATCCACTACAACCTCAAGGCATGAAAACATAATAATCAAACCTCTTTATCTAGGTTAATCATCTTAGGTAATTAACTTAATGATTACACTGTAGTTAACATTAATTACATTAGATGAATCAATCTCGACTAATGATTCACATCTTAGCTTATCTTGATTAACCATGATGTTTAACAAGATACTTCATGCTAATCGAGGTACTTACTGACTAACCTCAATATGGGTTGTAACAATCTCCCTCCCTTATAAGAATTTTGTCTCAAAATTCCTAAAAGAGAAAAGGAAACTTGTTACGCATCTCAGACTCAAGCTCCCACGTGGCTTCCTCTAAGTTGTGGTTCCTACAAAAATCCTTCACTAATGGTATCTCATGATTCTTGAGCTTCTTAATCCTCCGATCAACTATTTTTACTGGTCCTTCAACATAGGACACATCTTTTCTGAGCTGTGCAGGTTCTGGGTTTACTATCTTCTCTGTACTAGGGTAACACTTCTTCAGCATCGATACATGAAACACATCATGTAAATTATCCAACTCGGATGGCAAATCCAACCTATAGGCTACAATTCCAATCCTCTCAATGACAAGATATGGGCCCATAAACCTAGGAGACAGTTTTCCTCTCTTGCCAAACCTCAACACTCCTTTCCATGGTGAAACTTTTAGATACACTTCATCACCAACTTCAAACTCAAGAGGTCTATGCCTCTTATCAGCGTAACTCTTCTGCCTGTCCTGTGTAGCTTTCACCTATTCTCTGATCACTGTAATCTTTTCATTAGTCAAATCCACTATCTCTGGTCCAAGAATCTCTTTTTCACCCCCCTCATACCAACATACGGGTGATTTACACTTTCTTCCATACAGAGCTTCATACACGACCATACCAAGACTGGAATGGTGACTATTGTTGTATGCAAACTCTATAAGGCTCAAGTGTTCTTCCTAACTTCCTCTGAAATGTAGGACACATGCTCTCAGCATGTCCTCAAGAGTCTGAATGGTCCTCTCTGACTGACCATCCGTCTACGGGTGAAAAGCTATACTAAATCTCAAATTTGTGCCTAAAGCATGATGCAACTGATTCCAAAACCTGGATGTGAATTTAGGATCTTTATTTGATATTATTGAAACTGGGATACCATGCAACCTGACTATCTCATCCACGTATATCTTAGCCAATTTTAGGACATTAAAGGTTGACTTAACATGAAGAAATTGAGCATACTTAGTTAGTCTATACACAATCACCCATATCGAGTCAGAACCTCTAGATGTCCTGGGCAACCCTACTACAAAATCCATTATGATATGTTCCCATTTCCACTCTGGTATAGGGAGAGATTGCAAGGTACCTACACGTTGCTGATGCTCAACCTTAACCTGCTGGCACACACTGCACCTAGCCACGTACTCAGCTACATCCCTCTTCATACCTGACCACCAGTACAACCCCTTAATATTCATGTACATCGTAGTGTTGCCAGGATGCATAGCGTACATCGATGCATGCACTTCGTCAATAATCTATTCTTTCAAATCATTGTCTCCAGGTACACACAACCTGTCATGCTGATACAACAAACCATCATCTAAAAACCTAAACTCTGGTTTTTTCCTCCTGTCATGTCCTGCATGATCTACTGTAACTCACTGTCACTCTGTTGTAGTTCCTTGATCTGATAATAAAAGGTAGGCTTAACTTGCATCTGTGCAATCAAACCACTATGTTCTGTCACTCCTAAGTCTAAGTTCAACTTCCGCATCTCTACTAGCAGGTCTCTCCTGAAACATGCCATAGAGAATACATCAGTTGTTGAACTTGACTTCCTGCTCAGGGCATCTGCTACCACATTCTCCTTTCCAAGATGATAATCTATCGTCACTTCATAATCCTTGATCAATTCTAACCATCTTCGCTGTCTAAGATTCAGATCCTTCTGGGTGAAGATATATTTCAAGCTCTTATGATCCATAAACACCTGGTATGCCTCACCATAAAGATAGTGACGCCATGTCTTAAGAGCATGAACTATTGCAGCTAACTCCAGATCATGTGTCGGGTAATTCTCCTCATTCTTCTTAAGTTGTCTAGATGCATAAGCTACTACTTTGCCTTCCTGCATCAACACACAACCTAAGCCTCTCCTTGAAGCATCACAAAACACTGTGTAGCCTTTATATGCCTCAGGCAGGATCAACACTGGTGATGTAGTCAACCTCTTCTTCAAGATCAAAAAACTCTTCTCACAGTTGTCTGACCAGAAAAATGGTGCATTCTTTCTCGTTAAGCGTGTCAGAGGTGACGCTACAACACTGAAGTTATGGATGAACCTCCTGTAGTAACTTGCCAATCCTAAGAAGCTTCTGATCTCAGTAGGAGTCTTAGGATGCTCCCACTATAGAACAAATTTGACTTTCTTAGGGTCAACACTTACTCCATCTCCTGAGATGGCATGTCCAAGAAAATACACCTAAGCTAACCAGAACTCACACTTACTAAACTTAGCATATAATTGGTGTTGTCTTAACAAATGTAATTCTATCCTCAGATGATGCTCATGCTACTCATCATTTATAGAATAAATCAAAATGTCATCTATGAAAACCACTATGAACTGATCCAAGAATAGCTTGAAAATATGATTCATCATATCCATGAAAGCTGTTGGGGCATTAGTCAGTCCAAATGACATGACCAGAAACTCATAATGCCCGTATCTTGTTCTAAAAGCCGACTTAGGAATATCTGAAGCCTTTATCCTCAACTGATGATATCTAAATCTCAAATCTATCTTAGAAAAGATTTTTGCTCCACGCAATTGATCAAACAGATCATTTATCCTTGGAAACGGGTACTTAGTCTTGATGGTGATCTTATTTAACTGTCTTAAGTCTATACATAACCTCATAGTACCATCTTTCTTTTTCACAAACAAGACTGGAGCTCCCCATGGAGAAGAACTAGGTTGGATGAAACCCTTATCCAGTAACTCTTGTAACTGGATCTTCAGTTCTTTCAACTCTGCAGGTGCCATTCTATAGATTGGCATCTCTACAAGTGACTACCTAGAAACACCTGGATCTCAAAGTATATCTCTCTTTCAGGAGGTAGACCTGGAAACTCATATGGGAAAACATCTGGGAACTCACAGACCATTGACACATCCCATAGGCTGACTGTTCTCTTCTCTGCTCTGGTATCTACTACATGTGCCAAGAATGCCTCACAACCTTTCTACAACGTCTTATCAGCTACAACGGTTGATATGATACACATAGGCAAAACTTTCCTGTCTCCAGTAAAGACACAAGAAAATCCACCCTGTTGAAAGACAACCTCCTTCTTACAACAATCGAGTTGAACTCGATACATTTCTAGGAAATCCATAACCAAGATAATGAAAAGAGTTAATATCTAGGGGTATAAGATTAACCATGATGGTGTAACCACTAAAGGTCAACAAACATCCAGGACAAAACTCTGTCAACACTGTCGGTTCACCTAACGGAACCCTCAACAACAACTCAAACGGTAACTCCTGGGTTAGCAGGTTAAGTTCATAAGCTAAAGAAATTTGTATAAACAAGTGAGTAGCACCCAGATCTATCAAAATTGTAACTAAAATGCTATTAAAGAGAAACATTTCTCCTGTAACTACTCGGGAAGAAACAATACCTTCTTACTGTGTTAGAGAGAAGAAGCGTCCTGAATCTCTTCCTCTCCCATGATGTCCTCATTGTCCTTCCCTTCTACTGGGTGCTCCTCCTCCTTGGGAACCTACATCTACTGAAGAACTTGCTCCTCCAGCTGGAGCCTGTCTCGGAACATTCTGGTATTATGACTAGGAACCCCATGTTGCCACTTGTTGAAGCTGGGGACATTGCCTTCTGAAGTGTCCCACCTGTCTGAAGTTGTAACAACCCTGAAAATCTGCACCCCAACACTGACCAGAGTGCGGCTTTCCACAAATATCAGACATTGATATCTCTTTCCTTGGCAGACCTATCACTGACATTGAAGATCCTGAAGACCTAGTTGGAGGTGTCCATGTAGACTGTGTATTCCATCTTTCGGAATTGGGCCTTCCTCTACTTGGTGAAAACCTAGATCCTTGTTTCCCAAAACATCCAAGTCCTCGTCCTATCTTAGAAAAGAAACTACCACATCCTTTGTATCTACCACTATTTTACCCCCTCTACTAAAGTCTCTAGATCTTTTTTTACTCTCAGTCTGCTTATCAACATTAACTGACTCTTCTACATGTCTCGCTGCTTCCACAAATTCCCTAAAGTTTTCTCTGTCTCTTTGACCAATGGCTGACACGGTGTGTCTAATCTCTGATCTTAATCCTTCTTGAAATCTTCTGCACTTTTCTACATCATCAGGAACAAGTTGCGGACATAAATTTGCCAACCTTGTGAAATGTGCCTCGTATTCACCAATTGTCATATTTCCTTATCTGATATTCTCCAACTGTTTAATCTTATCACTTAGGAAGGTAGGAGGAAAATACTTAAGGTGAAATTCATCCACGAATTCCTTCCAGGTCATCTCTGCATTTCTCCTTTTATCTTCCACTCCTTGCCACCACAGCTCAGCATCTCCCTTGAGTAAATAGACTACATGATTGATTGGTCTTTCCTCAGACAACTCCATCAGACGGAACAATTTCTCTAACTATCTCAGCCATACATCTGCCACTATAGGGTCTGTAGTTCCAACAAACTCAGTACCTCCAAGCTTCTTAACCAGCTCATAGGATCTCATCAGATCCTTACTAGAAGATGAAGACTTCCTATCCATCTTGTATTTTTCTTTTATCTCCAGAAAAATATGATACATTCTTGTTGCCTCATTATCCTCTTCACCTTGAGCCATTTCTCGAGGGTCAGGGCTGTAATGGCTCTCAACTTGTTCCTCAGCATGTCCACATCCTCTTCCTTCCATCTCTACATATCCATAACAGAACATATATGTTAGAAAATTGTAGTTCAAAAAGGAAAACACCTAAGTCCTAATCCTATTGGTCTCTTATCATCCCCTGACCTTGGCTTAGAGTAACTATGTACTCAACCTTGGCTCTCATGACCTTGCTTTGATACCAAGTTGTTACACTCCGATCTCACAATTACCACTAATCATGAGATTAAGGCATAAATTGAGGATTTAACGTAACACAAAGATCACCCTTAACTTTTTTTTCTTTTCTTTTCTTAATCACTTAAAATTAACCTAAAGGTAAATCTTATAACTTGGAATAAATTGAAATCTTACTAAACTATGGAAGCAACTACTATTTACATTACTAGGTAGGTAAAGCAGATTTACACATCATATTACATTTTTCATGCAGAATATAAAGCACAACAGATAACTTAAAAGTAAACTACATATTACATTACATTCTCTCTCTACCACACCACATGCCCTAGGACTGAAGGGAAAGGACTAAGAGACCTCTATTCTAACTATAAACTACCTTCTAAGAGCTTGGATGATAAGATCCTTCAGCTTCCTCGTGCTGACGCTGACCTGAAAAATGTTTCAGTAGGTTGGTGAGCTACTGCCTCAGTTAATAGAATTTCACCCAAACATTGCAGATGACTCATTTTATGTTTATTAAGCTGAAATAAAATACAAAAATTTCTACACCAAGCAGATCTAAAACAATACAGTTAAAATAACATAGAATGCCAAAATTTACATTTAAAGAACAACTGTTGTGAAACTGTACTCAAACCTTTCTTAGCCTTTCTTTCTTATAAGAAACTCTTTTAAATTATATGAACATATTTTAGCTTATGCCCTGATCATATGCAATGTACTCTACATATGAAGACTCGTAGCGAACTACGATCTCGCTGTACAAGACTTACATGACACACCCGGGAATGGTAAGGCTGTCTGCAATAGGAAAATGGCTCTCTGGCCTTGGCACACCTATTATGCTGTAAAAACTGGACTCCTCCTCTAACCTGAGCACAAAGGCAGAGAGTCAAGCCACCTATTGGCTTTACTATACTCTAGTGCCACCAGGACCTCTGGTTGATGTTGGACACTACATACTGTATTTTAAGGAGACTTCCTGTAACGACCCTGCCTCCCAGTAACCCCCAATTAAGAGAGGCCAAGAGGTCAGAGCCGTTATCCCAATTTCCAGATCAAAGGTTCAATAAATAATCAATAATAATTATCAAATTCTACTAAACTAAACTAAAAGGCTATAAAAATATAACTTTGCATACCTTTTTCAAAAACTTGGATATCTATACACATCTGGAGTCTATTCTAACTAATCCTCCTTTGTACTTTAATTTTCCATTTAATTCCACATATGCCACTTTACTGTTTGTTCTTTTCACTTGAACCTAAAATGCTGACAAACAAAATGCCAGTCAACATAAATGAATTATGCTGGTATGTGGGGGAAATAATAATCGTGTAATTAAATTGTACCATCATATTACAGTCAAATATGATTTAACAACCAACTTTATGTTTTCATCATAACTTCTCAATCCATACATACCCTAACCTCTGCGTTGTCCCTACAGTGGACCTGGATGCTACCTTCCTTATGGTAGATCCCCATTTAACCCCTCATGATCCTACCTAACAGGTGAATCAGTTTCTAGGGATGAGTCACATGGAACTACCCATAGGTAGCCCACTCCTTAACTCATGGTATGCTAAATAGTTGCATGGCACTACACGTAGGTAGCCCAATCCCTAACTCTTGATAGCCTAGACCTTGCTCTAGATTACCATTTTTAGCATTTGCAAAGCCACAGAGGAGGACCATGATCTGAGCCAGTCATGTATGCATACTTATGGTGATAGTCATAGTCACTCTATAGTTGCATGAAATAAAATACATCCAAGTAGTTATTTTCAGGAAACTAATAAAACAAATGGGAATCACCGTGAAACTAAAGTGATTATCCATAAGCGTAACCACATACCTGTCAGGATGATTTGAGACAAAATAATCCAATCAATCAAGAATTCCAAATAGGCAAGCAAGCACATTATGAGATCCTAAAATATGCATACAATTTCCTATTATTAATCATGCCATCAAGATCAATTACACCTAGCTCGTTTCCTAGGGTTTCTAGTCCACTTTTAGGGTTTCCATTGCAATTAAGGCTTCCCTTCATCTCTTACTATTTTAAACCCTAATTTTATATAATTACTCACAAACCCTAATTATCTCATCTATTCATCATGAAAGATACTAAGGTTATCTTTTAACGACATATAATCCTGATAACAGAAAAACATAATTAACCACCAATTAAGTCCATTAAGCCTCTTTTACATTAAAGCTACTATTTTTATCCTTTTAATCCATGATAAGATCATTATGCTCATTTATCATCAATTCATAGTTCATTATGGTCTAATCACATATGAACTCTATTTGTCATTAATTCTACCTTTATTCATTAGAAACCCCTAATTACTACATTAAGGGTATTTATCAACAATTAGGAACTTTTATTCTTGAAATAGCTTGGAATTATCATATCTCAACTTTATTCATGATTTAGAACAATTAAAACCATTATGAGTCACATTTACTAATATTAGGGTTTCAAGGCCCATTAAAGCATATTTATGCACATGAAACTATAAATTAACCAATTACATGCAAAGTTCATCCTTTTTGTGTTTAATGTACCTTTTTACAATTAACAGGTTAATATCAACTCTAATCATCCATTAAACCCTACTAAATACATTAATCATCTCCAAATAGGGTTTCTTAATCTTTAATTCATTAAAGTTGATAAATTACACTACTTTTCAAATTGCAAGAGTAATTAGCCTCTAAACCAATTTTTAATGAATTCCCCTCATTTTTCTGAGAAATTTTCATATTTTATGCATATCCATCCGAGCTACCGATATTTAAATATGATTTTTGCAAGATATTACTTACCAGAGCCAATCAGAGTGTGCCACATCGCCTATCCCATGCAACGTTGCTAGTTAAGGAAATATAATGAAATGGTGATGTTGTCCTTGGTTAAGTTGGCCAGCTCTTCATACTCTAGGAGGGCAAAACTGTCCAATGACCATCCTTCTTCAACCTAGCGCGCGCCCTAGCGCTGCCGCGGTTGCAGTCGAACGGGGGGGTCTTCTCCACCTCCCTACGATTGGAGCTTGCCGCCCAAACGTTTCCCTGACTCTGCAGCACCCCTGCACATGCGGGGAGACTCCAGGTCGCAACCAAGATGCCCGATCCTAGGTGAACGAAGCCCATGATTGCTGCAGGTTTGCAGGCCTTCGGTAGTTGTTGTGCGAAGATGGGAGTGTGGGAGAGATAGCCGACCCTTCCTGGGTCGTCGTGGGAGCTTCGTGCCTCCCTCGAACCCCATCATAGCTCCCTTCCCCGAGATAGCATTACCTCTCACTGTTAGGGTTTAAACGAAGAGGAAGATGGGAGAGAGAGAAGGGACTTGGGATTCTCTTAAACTTGAGTCATAGGCTCTACCCCTTATACAGGGGAGGGTATCAATGCCATACACTACTATAGAACATGTCTTTGGCATCGGTTGTTTAACCCCTTTTAGCGACGGTTCTCAAGCGACGCCTATGTGGGCGACGTTAAAGGTCAAACTCTCTGGCGTTGGTTTTATAACCGACGCCAAAAGGGTTCGCGCCACAAAAACGGCGCCATCTATGACACTTTCTGCGTCGGTTTGCAACTAAAAACCCGACGCCATGGCTGTGCTTCCCTGCACGGACGTGTTTAGTACTATAGGAATCGGTGTTGTACTAATACCCGACGCTTTTTCTACCACGGCCGTGTTTTCCTGCCCGGCCGGGTTGTTTGTCATATTAGGCGGCGATTTTATCCAATAACCGACGCTGTAAGCCTTTGATGACAATGTTCTATAAATAACCGACGCCTATGTTTTATTTTTTTTCTTATCAATTTGCAGGCCTACTGTGGCTGGTCAGCAAGATGAGAACCTGTAGTTCAATTTTCTGATTTGCAGGTTTATGACACCCATTGATATCATCCTACAAACATGCCACAAACCTACAAAATCAACAAATATACTTTTCACACAAGTAGATACATTCAGACATCAATTCAATTCTCACATTCACACATGTAGAAACATTCAAATACATGTAGAAACATTCAGACATGTATAAACATTCAAAAATATTCATTTATAAAATATCATTCAACATCGCTATCAGCATCCCAATTATATCTTACAATCGCCACTGCTTGTATGGTTGTTTCCCATTCTTCTCTTATTTCATTTAATACTTCCATCGTATATGGAGCATGTACATCTTTTAAGTGTTTACCTATAGTGTGGTCAGTTTTAAACACTTTGAAAGAGAATGATGTATATATAAGTAATAATATAAAATAAGATTGATATATTTCATACTAACTAATGAGACTATATATAATACCTCATGTATGGTATCGATGTCCAATGCGGCATATTGGATAATCATCTGCATAAATTGCATCATATAGTATGTGCATGCCCAGCCGTTATCTTGTGTAGTGCACTATAAATTGAAACATATAAAATATTAAAAAATACAACTAAGCACAGTTCACATAAATAATATATACATTGGAGTCGGGAACTTACTTTTACGTTCTCCCAAATTATTGGCTGGTTCCTTTTTCTTGGTACCGTTCCTCCAGCATTTTTTTTCCTGGGGATCGTCCTACTCTTCCTGCTCCCACAGTGCAGGTCCGCTCTCCTCCAAAGAGTCCTCATGGCCCAATGTGGCTTCCTCCTTTACCAAATCAAGGAGAAAATCCGGGCATTGTTGCCATCTTCCCTGCTTGCCTCCCTGCAAACGACTCCATTTGGCTGTGCAATCGGCCACCCTATTGCTGCTCCTTGGCCTGAATCTGAATTCGATCGTAGGGAAGGACCTTGATAGCTTCCTGATGTATCCGCACTCCTGTCTGTAATGGATTGGGGTCCGCGTGGTGTTCATAAGCATCGGAATTTCTCCTTTGCTATCTGACTCAACTAGTAAGTTGTTATGTTTTCCTTGGCACGCCTGGATGCCTATCGTGATAGCTCTCAGTTCTGCTTTTAGCATATCTATGATAGTTCCTTGATCATAACCCCCTTCCATCCAGTGTCCATCCCGATCTCGGACCACGAAGGACGTGGCCATGCTACCCCGTTTCACAGCCGCGTCTACATTAAGCTTCACCTGTCCTGCTCCCGGTGGGTGCCACCGTGGTTTCTCCTTCATCGCCTTGGGTGCAGTTGGACCTGCTGCAAAGGCTTTTCGGCATGCAAACACCTCATGGCGGATAATCTCGAATAGAGCCTCAGTTTTAATTCTTTCGCCCTGAAAAACCAGGTTGCACTGTTGGGTCCATATCTTCCATACTGAGATGGCGAACCAAACATTCCAGTCCGGTGCGGCAGGTCCCTTCCTTAGGTTCGCTGCGATCCAGCTATTGAACGTGCTTGATTGCTACAGATCCATATGAGTTGTTCTTTGTATGATCTCCCATAGCTTCCTACTTTCAGGGAACAAGGCGAGCAGGTGTAAGGTGTCCTCCAGTTCGTTCCCGCACCGTGGGCATTGGGCACCGTCCGTGAACCCTCTCCTTCGTCTCATGTCATTGGTCATAACGCCTCCGTGCAAACATAGCCAAAGGAACGTTTTAACTCTCCGTGGCAGCATCATCTTCTAGTTTGTGTTCCAGCGGCCCGGGGTTCTCATAGAATGGTCCTGCAGCAGGCGGCGATAGGCCTCTTTTACACCGACTTCCCCACTCGCACTCATAGTGAACCAGATTTCATCCGCACCTGCATCCGGGTCCGGCGGTGGCATTGACAGGATGGCAGATGCCTTATCTTCCTTAAACCATTGTCAGATAAACTGTGTGTCCCATGCACCATTTAGATCAACCATAGAACTGACTTTAAGCTCTCTTAGATCCGCAGGAATTGTCCTACCATCTTTGATCTCCGGAGCTCACCCTCCTTCGACCCATCCGTCGTCCCAAACCGAGGTGTCCTCGCCTGATAGTACGACCTTCCCTACGTCTGGTGTCAGCTCTGCTTGGATCCTTGTGATGGATCTCCACATCCTCGAAGCACAATCCAGTCCCTGATTCATTCTATGCAAGTATTTCTCCTTGGCCACTGTCTTCCATAACACCTCACGTCGTGACATGAAATCCCATGATGTTTTATATAGAAAGGCTTCGTTCTGCACTCTCGCCATCTTGATATCTAGGCCCCCATCTCCTTTATGCGTAATGACCTTCTCCCAAGCTACAAGATGCGTGCCTCCTTGTTTAGACGCCCCCTTCCACATGAACGTTCTCACCACCCGGTCTATACTATCGCATACTGTCATCAGCAAGACAGTAGATTGCATAGCTTACATAGGCAAGGTGTTGAGCACATATTTGATTAAAGTTACCCTGCCGGCAAGCGAAAGTGACTTATTCACCCATGTAGAAATCTTGGCTTCCACCTTATTTATGGTGTTCAGATACAACTCTTTGTTTTCCCTTCCATGTAATGAATGCATCTAAACCCCTACATGTTAATGTAACACAGTAAATTACATAATTAAATAGTAATGTAATAACAGATGTTAACAGATATAAAAATGAAATATTTCTCACCAAAATAATGACAATCTCATTACATGTCCAATTTTAGTATTCAATGTACTCCCTGTAGGATCTAGATAATAAACAGTGAACGTACCGGGGAGAATAACTAGTAACTCCCAATGTCTACCGCTAGAGGTAAAAAAGTTAAAAATTAATAACTCAAAATCCACAATAAAAATGTAATTTTCTTAAGTCCAAATTATAAGTAAAGTAAACTTACTTGACATTGAATGGATCTATTATTATCGTCTTCTTTTGCTGACCAAAAATTGTAAAAGCATCTATACAGTATTGTTGAACACTATTAGGGTCTTTAGCTACCATACTAATCAATGATGGAATCAAAAATCCCACATGATCAAATGCAAATTGTTTGCATTGATTTTCGACTAAGTAGCTGCAAAACATGTATTACGTATGCATTAATATATAAGAAACTAGATCACCGGATCTTATACAAGGTATATGGATGTATAAACAAGATCTCACCTTATCCATGTCTCTATCATTAATGTATTTAGCCAATCATATATAAATAGCTCAATAATATCTTGTATAAATAAAGAGCTTTCGTATGATTGACTTGCATTATTCGCTTCTAAAGAAACAATTATAGGGCAATGTATATTATGTGCCCATAGCCAACATGCCATTCCCCTACAAGCAGGACCTAACGGGTATTTTAGGTCAGTTGGAACCCAAGTTGGTAATGCAGGAAGTGGAGGTGGAGGCCTAGGTGCTCCAGGTGTCTTCTTTTTAACCTTTATATATAATTTCAGATCAATTGACCTCATATATACATATTAACAATCTAAAGTAATTTAAATTTATCTTACAATTTCAGTAGTGTAGACGACATCTGCTTTGGGCCACAATATCACCCCGCCTTCTGCCTCAGCAAGTGTATCAATATCCGGGTGGGCATATGGCAATGTAGCATCCCACCAATCGGGTAATACATATATCAGGCTCACACGAACGTAGCCCTGTGGCATTGGAGTCCTGTGAAATGTTGCCCCAGGAAGGGATGGGTAAGCCTGCGCCTCTGCAGCAACATAGTCTTGTATTCTTAAGTGGTATGGCTTCAACGCCTACAAATTTATGTAAAGAATATTATACATATATACATATCATCTTGAAAACATATAATCTTGAAAAGACTAGCTACAATGTCATAAACAATACTTACAACAGACGTGTTAGGCAGTGGGTCTATAGGATTACTCTCAGTCTGTGCATCAGGAGAAGAGTGGGTCGCCATAGGCTGATTGGAAGCCTGAGATGCCTGCCACCGCACCATTTCTTCCTTGACCTTCTCAGCAACTATATCATTGACCTTATTAGCAACTATATCCTCGACTCTCTTATTCTCCTATACATGGATAAAAGAAACATTAGCTTCTTATTATTGAATTCCCTTTTGTAGTAACATTCTAAAAAAAGAATAGGTTACCTCTTCTTGTGAAAGTCCCACTCTGGGTTTGCGCTGGGATGGCCCAAAGAATGCTTTGATGCCCACACCAATGCCTGCACCCCTAACACGTCTAGGATGCTCTGGGTTACCCAGAGCAACTGTCAATTCATCCCTTGTGCCCTGAGGGATGAACGTGCCTTGTTTCCTCTGCTCATGCAGCTCCCGCGAATCACCATCAACAGAAATTGGTAAGTTAACACCACAAATAATCAATATTCAAACGATTGCTCTAAGAGTTGTATTTTACCATTTTTGCAGCCGCCTCAGTAGTTACGGGCTTCTTTATTTCACCCTTCTTGTTTGGCCTCCCAATTATCCAGACATCAAGGCGAGGCATGGGTGTGGCACATGTAGTAGAGGACTCCTGAGTAGCAGCATACTCTGCCTGTAGTCTTTGGTGAACGCTTGCATAGCCCTTTGGACCCATAGTGTGGTCATGCACATTCAGTGCATGCCTTGCTTTTTGCGCCTCACTGAGAGCCTAGTTAGTATGCACATTAATGATTTGGTTAGTAGCACTAAATGTTAATCTTGAATAGGTGAATACAACATATATTAATTAAATTGGGAGTGACACCTAATACCTTGAATTCTTCAGATTTTATTGAAGCAACAAACGTGTCCCAATCTTCTTTGTCCAAGAAGTTCCACTGTTCAAGGGCTGACTTCTTCTTCTTATCACCATATTTTATGTATTCTCTGTTGAGATTTATCCTATAGTTCCTTAGCATCTTTCTAGCGCGTTGCATCACACTTTTACGATGCAACTTCTCATCCAATGCAAACATATTCTGTAAAATAGAATTGTTATTAACTAGTATCCAAAAATAAAATTGCAAATAATAGAATTTGTAATCTACAAAATAGAATTGCAAATAATAATAACTCACGCATAAATCCTTCCATATCAAGTCTTTCTTCACCTGAGGAACTTTATGCCAATTATCATACTTAACACAACAATGGCTTCGAGTGACAACCCCAATATAGTTTACAAAATTATTGCGGTTCACTCCAATTGCATTTCCTCCATTATAAAACTCCACAACCAATCTATATCCACTGCCACTTAGCTCTATTAACTTCTTCAACAGAGTGATGCCCCTTTTCTTATTAAGTGTTTGGTGATGCGCATAAAGTTCCTCCAGTGCTTCAGTGGGTACATGTGCATCATCAACCTAAAATTTGACAAAAATAAACACACTGAATTAGCCCAATATAGAAATATGGGATATATGACATAACTAGAAGATAATTAATTTTATAGAAATACAGGATATGTTTTTAGAACTTACATTGGTATCCTCACCATGCTCATCATGGACAACATACTCATCATGGACTTCATGCTCATCATGGACATCATGCTCATCATGGTCAGCCATCTGAAAATGTCATTAAAAAGGCAAACATTTAGCATTTTTATTAACTAGAAGATAATGAAACATCAAATTTGAAAATGATATTGATATTAAAAAAGCAAACATTTAGCTTCAATAAAAAAATATAAACATGCATGCCTCTAAAATTGTGATCTTTTATCAATTATAATAAATGTGATGTCATTTTGATATATAATAAATGTGATGTCATTCTGATATATAATAAATGTGTACCACATATCCCATCCTTGAACACCTAATCTCACTAGTAAGTGTATAATGTGTATTGGATTTTCAAGAAAATTTTGGCAGCATTTCCCCGCTGTTCTCTAAGTACATATGTACTTAGAGAACAAACGGGGAAATGCTACTGAAATTTTCTCGAAAACTAAATACACATTATACACTTACATCCTAAGTGAGATTAGGTGTTTAGGAACAGTCCCAAACCAGGGACTATCCAAGATTTACTCCTAATGAGTAAATCTTGGACGGGTTTCTAGGCCAACAAACACATTATATACAAAAGGGCATAAACAACCGACGCCAAAGACATGTTCTGTAGTAGTGAAATTTAGGGCCTAAACTCATGTGATGTCATTCTGATATATAATAAATGTGTACCACATATCCCATCCTTGAACACCTAATCTCACTAGTAAGTGTATAATGTGTATTGGGTTTTCAAGAAAATTTCGGCAGCATTTCCCCACTGTTCTCTAAGTACATATGTACTTAGAGAACAAACGGGGAAATGCTACTGAAATTTTCTCGAAAACCCAATACACATTATACACTTACATCCTAAGTGAGATTAGGTGTTCAAGAACAGTCCCAAACTGGGGACTATCCAAGATTTACTCCTAATGAGTAAATCTTGGACGGGTTTCTAGGCCAACAAACACATTATATACAAAAGGGCATAAACAACCGACGCCAAAGACATGTTCTATTAGGGTTTCATCACAAATGATGTTAGGGTTTCATCAATGTTAGGGTTTAATCAAATCAAATTAGGATGCTAGAATGGACAAGTTTAAATCTTATTTCAACATGCATCAAAATTTACTGAATTAGGTCAAACATTAGGATTAGAAACACAAATATATGCAAGCAAAAGATTTGTTTGTATCCTAGGATTTACATAAATCATTACATAAAGATTTGTTCATATCCTTACCAACAACAAGCACGGCCGTACTGGACAGCACGACTGTGGTAGGCCAACACAGCCACGGCCATGCTTACTGTTGGTAAGGAGCTATGGAGAAGGAAAGCTACGGAGAAGGAAGCAAAGAGGCTAGGGTTACCTGGAGCTAGCGTGGAGAAGAGTGGCGGCAGCAGTGGCGGCGAGTAGGCGAAGACCAAAGCGGCGAGCAGTAGTGGCACCAGGAGAAGAGCAGAGCAGACCGACGAGCAGCAGTGGCGGTAAGTGGCAGAGAAAGCAAGAGAAAGAGGATGCGGAGGTGGCGGCAGCGAGTAGAGCCGCACCAGCAGCAACGACGGTGAGCAGCAACGGGGGTCGTCGGGTGATCGTCGGGTGATTTTAGGCGAGCGGCGATCACAACAAACTATCGCGATGAAATAGGAAGGAAGGGAAAGAGTCAGGTGATACGAGTCTATTAAGTTTGTCAACAACGTCGGTTATCTGTAAAAATGACGCCTTTTACCTTTAAGCGTTGGTTGATATTAAAAAACCAACGCCCAATTAGACAATCTTTGCCCTAAATTATTTGGCGGGAACGATTATCAGCGTCGGTTCTCAAAGGATAAACAACGCCTAAATTGGAACTTTTCGCACAAATTTCCATCTTATATCAGCGTCGGTTAGTAGTTAAAAAACCGACGTTGTATGTGATACTTTGGGGCAAAAAATATTTTCGCTCGAAAATTGGATTTCGCGGGCAATTTTAGGTGTCGGTTTGTTTTACCCAGCCAACACTGACTACAAAGCGGTACCCATGTCTGGATGGTCTTCGAATATAGACGTCGGGGTTCCTAAATATATGACGTTGAATAATATAGGCGTCAGTTTTGTTAAATAACCGACACCCAGAAAAGCGACACAGAATGTTGTTTCTGTAGTAGTGATAAGATGCTTGCCTACAAAGAAACAATGCTCTTTTCTAATAGGAATGTGATTCCTTCATTAAGAAGCAAGTTTCTCTCTCTCTCTAATATCTCTTTAATATTCCTTCTTCTTTAGATATTAGGATTTAAAAAATCATCCCTCTTATTCTCTTTGTTCTTACTTTTTAATCCATTGGCGCAAAATTTCTATTTTCTTTTAATAGAAAATACTTCCTTTTTAACAATACCCCAAAAATCATTCATTATGCATCATATTATCTTCTTATTTTGCATTATTGGTATTTTCTCTTTCTTTCTTCTCCATTGGGGCTCCTTGTACCCCAAGAAACTCCAAGATTTCGAAATTCCTTTTTAAGGATACTTATTATCCTTCTAGATGCATCTATATTCATTATTTCACATTATCTTGTTTATTTCTTATTAAAATATCTCTTTTTGAGGATTTCTCTTTATCTTTCTTTTTATTTTACTCATTGGCATTCCATTTAACATTAGGAATCCTTTGGATACGAAAATTCATCAAGGATAACTCAAACATACCTTTTTCCATTTATTTTCCACATTTTATCATTGTTTTCAATTTTTTTATTAATAAAGAAATATTTAATTGCTATTTTCTTTTCTTGTTGCATTATCTTTGCAACTTTGGACTCCTTGAGACCCAAGAAACCCAAGAGGTACGAAATACAACTTTGGATTATCTTCTTTTGCCTTATAGAGGTTTCTACATCTTTCTTTTCTCCATTTCTTATTAATAATGGAATTCCTTTTGTCTTTTCCTTGTTATTGGGCCCAATAGCCAATAATGCCCACAAAACAACCAACAAGGCTATTGTAAACGAAACTCATTTATTAAAAAAATTATATCATTATTTGTTCGAATATCTTTAATATGAAAAATTACATTTCTCACCAAATGAACCCAAAAGTTGGGGTTGTAACAATTCCACTAGGGCTTCATCCCCTGTACCACTTGTTAGTACGTTCCGACCCCCATATACTGGACATTGCCAGGGTCAGGTCGTTTCATCCCTATGGTGCAGACCTCTCATGGGGAATCTACGGTGTTCAGGGCCCCTAAGTCTATTATTTTATTATTCTTGGAAAGCTCTTACTATATTGTATCTTTTCCTTACTTATACTTGACTCTGGTATCTTTATGGTACCACATCTATTTATTTGAAGTTTATAATACAAAATGTATATCATCCTTTACTTGGCAAAGTAGTATATTCAAAACACTGTAATATACTGAGAAATCAATATACTATACATGCAGGCAGACTGAAATACTTAAATAAATAGGATACATGTCCACTTGGCACTTATACACTGGAATCATACAATTGAACTTCTTAATACACAGATAAGAGTAAATACTTGGCATACGAGTAATCATCATCAGCACATGTGAACTATTTGTACTTCTTTGGAAAACATGCACCTCAACCCAAAACTTGAGTTGTGCATCACATAACATAATTAAGATTTAATTGCTTAACATGGCAAGATTTATTAATAATAACTGAGAATTTCTAATGATGTCCTTGAGAAATGTACCAATCCGTGTTAATACTAAATCACACACATTAACTATAACAGAGGGCATGCAACAAATTTATATTGAGACATTGCAAGTCATCATCTATTTCTTTAAATAGTGCAACTAGTTAATTAATAAAATCGTACAACCTGGGTTTATACCCAAACCGTACAACTAGTGTAACCCTGGGGTCATGCACAAAGTAAGTCATACCACTGTCTTCAATCTCTTAAACTGAGCAAACTAGGATCATGCAAAGCATGAAAAAGAAAAATGTGCAACAAGAAGTCGGGCGACGATAAGACTGCCTGATACTTGGGTAATCGCTGTTTCCCACAATATACACAGATTTAACCAAAATTGTCCATTTCATGGAGTTAATACTTTCTTAGTGAGTGAAATTCTACTCACAAAGGTTTGAGATGGCCAAAATCGACTGGAAACGCGTCCAAAGCCTATTTCCAGGCATCCACGGGATTGTCTTCTACCTTGGGCACCTTGGTTCAGACATACTGCTGCAAGCAACTTTCTCACACACACAGGAAGAAGGGGAAACTCAGCTAGGTCACCGTTCGTGGGCTGGGGGGCTGCGGATTCGTGCCTAGGCCTCAAGGCCGGACTCAAAGGTGGTGTTTGGTGGTGCTGGCCATGCCAAAATGGCCCTTCACCGCTGCTATGGCTGTTGTGCAGCCACTACTTGCTGGGGGAACCACCCTAGTAGGTTAGGGCACAGTTGGGCGAGGAAGAGGAGGAAGGAAGGAAGGAGAAGAAGAGAGGAGGACGACGCCAGTTGAAACGGAGCTAAGGGGCTCGAAATCACCCCTGCCCTTCTCTCCCTCTACTGCGATTGGGCTCTGCTTGGGCGCTGCTTTAGCGGTGTTCTGTTTGATTGGGTGAAAGGGGAAATAAGATAAGGGAAAAGATATTAAAGCTATTAATGGAAAAATTGCATCCAAGTCCAAAAACCTTGAAAACATCATAACTTTTGCCTCGAAGGTCCGATTCAAATGATTTCTTTTGCAAAATTTCAAGAACAAGATCCACTACAACCTCAAGGCATGAAAACATAATAATTAAACCGTTTTATCTAGGTTAATCATATTAGGTAATTAACTTAATGATTAACATTGTAGTTAACATTAATTACATTAGATGAATCAATCTCGACTAATAATTCACATATTAGCTTATCTTGATTAACCATGATGTTTAACAAGGTACTTAATGCTAATCAAGGTACTTACTAACTCACCTCAATATGGTTTGTAACATAAATTATATCAGTCAAAACTAATAGCTTAAGTGCAATTTGAAGTCCTAACTAACAAGCATAGCAAGGATGAAACAAAAAGATACAAGAACTTGGACAAGGTCATTTAGAGTGGTTCCAATCTCCAAGCTAGGAGAGAGTCAATCCACTACCTAGAGAGGTCAACATCTAGGTCTTTGCAAGTCCTTTCCTCTATATATTCACCAATAAGAGTTACAACACAAGACCCACCAATGGACTTACCTATCCAATACAAAGAGTCTTTAACCTTATCAAGGACTTACCCACTTTGCAAAGGGTCTTCAACCTTCTTCTAAGGACTTACTTACTCTTGCACAAGTCTTCAGCCTTCAAGGGATTACCCACTCTTCTTGGATCTTCAACCTTTACCTTCTCCTTCACCTGGAGAAGATCTTCACCTCTTCTTCAACCTTGAAGAAGAACGACAACAACTCCGCCTTCACTCGGAGTAGCTTGCTTCACCTTTGCTTATTTGAGGAAAGGGATAGGGAAGATGGAATGGAATGAGATCTTTACAAGAACAAGGAAGTAGCTCTCTTAAAACTGGCCTAACTCACTCATAATCACAAAATGCTATGTAAATGAGAGAGATAAGGGGGATCAAGGAGTTGGAACACACTCAACTATAGCAAGGACTTAGAATAACATGAATGGGAAAACTTGGAATGAAATCCAAGGGGTCCTATTTATATCTAGGGGTGTTCCCTTGAGTGTGGGATCACTTAAGGGTGAAATATAACCATTTTCTAAGTTGTAACATATCTATTCTCGCTCAAAACAACTCACCAATAGTTATAATCACTTTTTCTACATTTTCCATATAGTACATTTGGTCGAGTTTCAATAAAGGTAACTCGACCGATCCACTAAGATACAAAGATAATTTTCAAGCTACCAGTCGAGTTTGTTCTAAGGAACTCAACCGATGATCCAAAACCAATTTTTCTTAGTGAGTCGGTCAGTCGAGTTCTATGAGTATGCAACTCGACCAATTGGTCTCTTCAGAAAAATCCATCACTGTATCAGCCAAGTTTCCAACTCGACCGATAAATAGCCTGTGAAAAATTTTATAAATTGACATTTGAGTGATCAAATGTTGGAATTAAGTCCTTGGTTTTTTCTCGTCTTAGTTACAAGTCATATCATCAATACACATGATTACAAAAGCCATCTAAGGTCATTTAGAGTGATTTCCCCAAACGCACACTTGCATTGCTTTTGACTTGAACTTGAACAAGCTAGGTCTTGTGTAATTTGATCCTTTTCATGTACCTAAATCCTAAAATCAATCTTAAAAAACATATTAGATAGATAGGAATGGAATGGTTAAGTCATTATCAAAATATGGGCAATGTATAACTCTCAAGTCAACATTCTTCCCCTTTTTGACAATGACAAATCATTCCTCAATCATATTGAAAAGGATATTTAAAGTTATATATTTGCCTTGTGAATTGCAAGGGGGTTTAAGATTTGAACAATGTGAATTGCTCCCCCTCAATATATGCTTACTCTTACCTGCATAGTTAGTCTATCTAAACAAAGCAATATGACATATATACCATATGGTTTATTAGAAAGTCACATGATAAAGCATATAATGAACAAGAAAAGGATCACATAGGCAATAAAAGCAAAATGGTTGACCTTAAAAACATTGAACTTATCTCCTTCTTTTGACATTATCAAAAAGGTAAGGGGTTAATGAGCATAGAAATGGGTCTTCTCCAAGCACAACCAAACATACACAAACAACATGAAATCTCAGAGCATACACTAAATAGAGATGAGAGAAGCAAATAGTGTAAGTCATAATCAAAATATGGTAAACATGGCACCAACTCATGAGATATAGTAAATCAAATAGTAACTTTACTAAGGATTAAGATTATAACCCAGAAAGCATGTTCTTAGAAAATAACTACAAGACAAAATGATGAAAGCTAGATGATAAAATAGTACAACTCAAAAGATGTGCCCATATGTTTCTTAATACAAAATAGCCTAGAAAGATATATATGATTAGCATATAAATAAAAAACTAGAAAAACTAAACATCTAGGTCATCTTTGTCTACATCATCCACATCATCATCACCATCAGAGGTTCCGAGCTCATAGTCATCAACTCCGTCTGAAGGTGCATTAGCATCACCTTCATCACCAGAGTCACTAGTAAAGCCATCAGAGCCATCATCAGAAGCATCACCATCATCCTCCTCGTCAGCATAAGCCTCCTCATTAGCCTAGTCTGGCATCTCTTCATCAGTATAGGGACCGAAACCACGACCGGGCCAATGAGCATTCTGCTCAGCCCAATATATGCCAAGAGCATGGAGCTCATTGGCCTATGGGAAGGAAGGAGAAGAAGTACCAAGACTAGCAAGTAAGGTGGCCAATAGACCAATAGGTAGAGGCATCACTTCAGGGGTAGATCCACCAGCACCAGAGGGTGTAGCAGTAGAAGCAGTAGGTGGAGGGTTAGGGTAAAAGTTATCATATGCAAAGAATGCATAGTCTCCTCCTGGGTAGGGCTGGTAAGCAGGGTAAGGGTGTACACATTATAGGTTCCTGTTGGACATGATGGAACATAAGTCCTGATGTAGGTTCTCCTGAACCTAAAGGTTGTATGCATGTTGATGCATCATGTAGCCCATAAGGGTTTCATTGGATACATGGAATGATGCATGGGAATGATGGGTAGGCGGAGGTGGTGGAGGTGCTTGGGTAGAGGTAGAGGTAGAGGCACCAGGTGTGGTAGAGGATAGGGAAGGCACAAACTTCTAAAGTGTGGTCTTATTGATGCAAACTCCTTTTCGGGCAAGTTTGTAGTGTAGGTCATGGAAACGAGATTTTCCATTGGCAAGTTGGAAAAGACCACAGATCAGGGCTGGGTAGGGTGGGTGAGTGCCACGAGTGTTATTCCCTAAATAAAAGTAGGTCATATGGTGAAGAACATATCTTTCCCACTTGAATCCAATGTGCTTCAAGAGATAGTACATAATGATCGTAGTATTTTCTACAATTTAAGTTTAATTTTTCTTAGGATGAATATTGCAATTAACAACTAAGGCAAGTATGCGTCTCTTGAGGTCTAAGGAAGAGGAGGGAAGGATGCAATTCTTCCTATAAGGGGATTGAGGCTTCTTGAAGAACATATGAATATCAAGGAGAGCAAGATCATACTGCTTGTAGAAGGCCTTAGGCTTGACTAGGTCAAAATACTTGGGATAGTCCTTACGCCAGGTGTCAGTCACTTCAGTACATGAAAAGAAGATGTTTAGGGTATCCTCAGAGACTTGAAATTTTTTCCCGACGATCATATAGGTGAGGACTACTTGAGTATTGGGTGGAGGTATGAGTTTGTCATAACTCCATTGCAAGTTAGCATAGAATTCATGAACCGCTTTTATGCTAGTGATGGAATTGTTTTAGCACAAGCACTCGATACACAAGGCGGAGAGGTGGTAGTCATACAACAACTCAAATACTTGGTCAATGACCTCTTGTCTTGATGGGCATCGCTCAAACAAAACACTAAAGGGAAGTGATTCCTAAGAAGGAGATCCTTGACCTATTTAGAGCCTCATTTGAGACAAAGAAAGTGTCATCAAAGGGAATCAAGTGAGAGTTGGGTGAAGATGAAGGTGCATTAGTTGGGGCAGCCCTCTTCCTCCTATTGGATGCCATGGAGATGAAATGGAGAGGATGGAGAGAGAAAAAGCTAAAGAAATACCACCAAAACCCATCCACACACCTAGGGTTGATAGGAAATAGGTTAAGGAAGGTCTATCTAGGTTGAACTAGGGCTAGCAAGAGGAAGGTTTGGGATAGGGTTGAGAGCTTGAGGGAGCTAGATGTTGGATTGATCGATTTTTCTCTAGTTGAGAGGGAGAAAAGTCGGCCAAACCTATCTTAAGTTTGCTCCAGCCTGGCCATCGGTCAAGTTCTTTGACTCAAAAACTTGATTGATAGGCTCTTTAAAAAAGCTCTCGGCCTCCAATCGGTCAAGTTGGCGGTCAACCTGAACCAACTTTAGGAATTCTAATTTCTAGCCATTAGAATGCTAATTAAATTTATTTTTCTAGTCCATTTTGCATTTTAAACATACTTAGGCACATATCACTCATCATTGGGTACTATTTTGTGATAAAACAAGCATTTGCAAAAAATACCCAAAAATAAGAGAAAAACAAGGCAAAAAGAACATGAAAACTGACTTTTAGCAAATTAGCAAGCAATGGTGATCAAAACATAGGAAAATTATATAGGATAGATGACAACTAGCTAGAAGGCATATCAGTAGTTATGAGCAATTTAGATCTAATAAAGTTAAATTTCTCTCTATCTAGAGGTTTAGTGAAAATGTCTGCCAACTGATTTTCTGTTGATATGGATACCCTTTTTGGCAATGTGATCATGAAGAAAATGATGACGAACCTCTATATGCTTAGCTCTACTATGAAAGATAGGATTATATGACAAGTTATAGCACTAGTATTATCACAATAGATAGGAGAAGCGTCAAAATGAATGTTAAAGTCTTGGAGCATTTGCTCCATCCATAGGACCTGGGCACAACAACTCTCGGATGTAATGTATTCAGCCTCGGTGGTTGATAATGCCACTGTGCTCTATTTCTTGGAGAACCAAGACACCAAGAATGTTCCTAGGAGAAAGCAAGTGCCACTTGTGCACTTTTTATCAATTAAGCACCCTGCATAATCTGCATCACGATAAGCAGTAAGAGTAAAGTCCCTTGACTTGGGATACCATAGTCCAAAATTTTGGGTTTTGGCTATGTACCTTAAAATCCTCTTTACATCTATAAGATGTGATTTCTTAGTATTTGATTGAAAGAGAGCACACAAGACAACACTAGAGGTAGTTAAGTAAAGTAAACTTCTGATCATACCTCTATAGAGATTCTCATCTACCTTCTCACCTTCTTTATCTTTGTCAAGTTTGGCGGTATTTGACATGGGTGTGTCCATTGGCTTGGTGTTCTCCATCCCAAAGCGCTTAAGTAGTACACTTTTGTACTTGCCTTGGTTGATGAAGTTCCCATCTTTAGTTTGCTTGATTTTAAAGCTGAGGAAGAATGTGAGCTCACCCATCATACTCATTTCAAATTCACTTTGCATAAGATCATTACATTCTTTACAAAGATCAAGGTTAGTTCTGCCAAAAATGATATCTTCAACATATATTTGAATGATAAGAAAATTGTTAGAAGTGTGCTTCAGAAATAAGGTAGAATCTACTTTGCCTATGATATACCCATGATCTAACAAAAAGTTCTTTAATTTCTCATACCAAGCTCGAGGTGCTTGTTTGAGTCCATAGAGAGCTTTTTGCAACAAATAAACATGGTTAGGTAAACTATCATGTTCAAAGCCAGGGAGTTGTGCAACATACACTTCCTCCTCAGTTGTACCATTCAAAAATGCACTTTTAATATCCATTTAATAAAGAAGAAAGTTTTTATAACTAGGAAAGACAAATAACATACGAATGGACTCAACTCTAGATACATGTGCATATGTTTCATCAAAATCTATACCTTCCTACTGATTGTAGCCTTGAGCCACTAACCTTGCTTTGTTCCTTACCACTTTGCCACTTTCATCAAGATTGTTGAGGTAGACCCACTTGGTGCCAATGATATTTCTATCATTTGGTCTTGGCACTAGGGTCCATACTTTGTTCTTTTCAAATCACTCCAACTCTTCTTGCATATCTAGGATCCACTCATCACCCCCAAGAGCTTCCTTGACGTTCTTTGGCTCGAGCTGTGAGATGAAGGCGTTGTTGGATTGTTCTTTGTTGAATGCAGCCCGCATCTTCACTCTTTCAAATGGATCACCTAAAATAAGCTCTTTTGGATGATTCTTTGCAAACTGGGGAGTTAGATCCTTCTTCTCTTTGTCTTTCTCTTCTTCTTGAGTGACTACCTCTTTTCCCTTTTGGGTGATGTTGAGCTCTTTTAGAACAAGAATTACTTCACCTGCAACATCATCATTTGGAACAATATTTTTGGAAATAGAGTGGTTCGTCTCAATAAACTTAACATTTATAGATTCTTCTACTTTAGCAAGATCAACATTAACTCCATAAGCCTTATTAGTAGTGATATAGCCAAGAAAGAAAGCCTTGTAAGATTTGGATCAAACTTGTCGAGAGAATCTTTTGTATTCAGAACAAAACAAGGACATCTAGAGGACAGTGAAAAGATGGAAATACTTGATAGAAGGCTTCCTTCCATGCCATAGCTCATAGGGCATTTTGTTCAAAGAGGGATGTTTACAAACCCAGTTTTGCATAAAATAGGACGTACTGGAGGCTCCGGCCCAAAACTTCTTTAGAGTGTCATACTCTAAAAGCATGGTCCTAGCCATCTCCTATAGTGACCTATTCTTCCTCTCTACAACCCCATTTTGTTGATGTGTTTGAGGTGAAGAAAAGTTATGTGTATAACTAGATTCTTGACAGAAATGTTC
The DNA here is from genome assembly GCA_963693085.1 of Alisma plantago-aquatica. Classification (NCBI taxonomy): domain Eukaryota; kingdom Viridiplantae; phylum Streptophyta; class Magnoliopsida; order Alismatales; family Alismataceae; genus Alisma; species Alisma plantago-aquatica. The sequence continues at coordinate 333,070,934 of OY856411.1, forward strand.
AAAACAATCATTTTCAAATTCTCCCCCATGGTCACTACGGATGGAAATGATGCAGCAAGAGGCTTCATTATCAACTCATTTACAGAAGCTTGAGAAAACATCAAGTGTATCACTCTTGGAAATGAGAAAGAAGGTCCAAGTATATCTAGAGAAATAATCGAAAATAATAAGGCAATACTTGGAACCACGAAGCGATTGAGTTCTCATTGGTTCAGATAGGTCAATGTGAAGAATTTCAAGATCTCTCTTATTACTAAGTAACCCTTTGGATTTGAAGGAGGACTTAGTTTGCTTTCCTTGGTTACAAGGTTGGAATTCCTCATCCTTTTCAAAATCCAATTTGGGAAGTCCCTTGACCAAGTCCTTTTTGCTGAACTTCTTCAACTGATGCATATTTACATGACCAAGCCGATGATGCCAAAGAGAAATATTATTTGAATTGACTACTAGGAATCTATAAACAATAGGCTTAATAGAGTCAAGAACAATAATATAAAGATGACCACTTTTAGTTCCCTTATATATAACTTGATAGTGGAGGGAATCTAGAATCAAGCATTCAAAAGAAGTAAATAACACAAGGTAACCATTATCATATAATTGACTAACACTAATTAAATTGTGATGTAGGACATCCACAAAAAGAACGTTCTTGATACACAAGGCTTCACCTACATCACCCTCACCTTTGACCTTACCTTTTTTGTTGTTCCTAAATGTAACTGAACCTCCTTTCTTTTTGGTGAAGTTGTTGAAATGTTTTATATCACCTATCATATGCTTAATGAAACTACTATCAACAATCCATCTTCCTTTTTCCTACAAGAAATGAGAGTGTCGGTTCCCAACTCAAACTTTGAGATACAAAGTTAGCTTGGGGACCCATTTCATCTTTGGATTGGTCCCCTTAGGATTGTAAGGACAATAAGTAGAGTAATGATCATCACACTTGCAATAAGAACAAACCATAGGATTCTTAGTACCAGAAGACTATCCAACAAAGAGAGAGGTCTCCTTGCTCTTTTTCTTACCTTTGTATTTGTTCTTGCCTTTTGGTGTCCCCCCTACAAATCCCAAACCACCAATACCACTTTGTTTGGTAGAATGGTCAAGGATTTCATTTAGGGAGTTTTTCCCTTTGAGGAATTTCTGTAGAGAGGACCTTAATCTATGATTATCATCATTAAGAGATATGATAGTAGAAGACAAACTAGAAATATCATCTCTAGCATGAATAAGGTTGATCTCTAGATAGAGGGCTTTAGTCAAATAAGAATATTTCTCAAGTGAAATAGAAGCAATATCATTACTAGGAAAGATGGGTCTAGAAGATAAATCATTAACTTGACCAAGGAACCTAGCATTTTCATATTTTATCACTTGAATTTCCTTAAGATAAACATCTCTTTCATCCTTATGAGCATCAATTGGAAGCTTAAATTCAACATTTTCAGTTTTAAGAGTTTCAAGATCCTTTAGGCACTTTTGGTTTTCTTCCTTAAGAGTATAACGACTTAACCATTCCATTCCTATGTATCTAATATGTTTTTTCAAGATTGATTTCAGGATTTAGGTGCATAAAGAGGATCAAATTACACAAGCCCTAGCTTATTTAAGTTCAAGTAAAAAACAATGCTAGTGTGCATTTTGGGAAATCACTCCAAATGACCTTAGATGATTTTTGTAATCACTTGTGTTGATGATATGACTTGTAACTAAGATGAGGAAAAGTCAGGGACACTTAATTCCAACATTTGATCACTCAAATGTCAATTTAGAAAATTTGTCACAGGTTGTTTATCGATCGAGTTGGAAACTCGACCGATCTAGTGATGGATTTTCTGAATAGACCAATCGGTCAAGTTGCACACTCACAGAACTTGAATGACCGACTCACTGAGCAAAATTGATTTTGGCTCATCGGTCGAATTCCCCAGAACAAACTTGACCGATATCTTGAAAATTAGCTTTGTCTCTTAGTGGATCGGTCGAGTTTCCTTTATTGAAACTCGACTGAATGTACTATACGGAAAATACAGAAAAAGTTATTATAATTGTTGGTGAGTTGTTTTGAGTGAGAATAGATCCGTTGCAACATGTAAAATGGCTATATTTATGCCCTTAAGTGATCCCACACTCAAGGGAACACTTATTCCTTTAATTGACACATACTTTATTTATCCTCTTACTGGGTGATCCCAACCACCCAAGTTTAGGATCAAAGTGCACAACAGGAGCATGGTGTACCAGCCTAACACTAGGAAAAGGATTTCATCCTTCCCTCATGGACTTATTTGCTAAGTTATTTTGTTGGAGACATATTGATGTATTTTAGTTTCCCCCTACCTTAGATCCTTTATTTGTATAAAGCATGTACACCCTTATTGGGAAAATTTTGATGTACTCTTTAATAAATTGAATATAGTCAAAGTTTTAACTTCCGCTACTATTCATTGGACTTTTGCATACAATTTTTATTACTAGAGAGGTGATGGTTTCACTTCTTTACATTGTGGTTCTTTGGGGTGCCTTGGTGAACCCTTAGTTGAGTAGTATCACCCTTAGTGGTGATTAGGGTTTTTTAGGGTTTGGTGTGCCTTGACCATGTGACCCTTGTTGGTTTGTTTTGACCTAGGTAGTGACCTAGGACCTAGTTGGAGGGTGTTGCGGTCGAGACACATCCTCTAGGCATGGTTATCATGACTGATATGGTCTTGGGTGTCTTGGGTCGAGATTGGTGCTCTTGTGTAGAGTGTCTTGACCTAGGGTTTGTGGTGACCTTATGTCACGACCTAGAGGTCCTTGGTGGTGTGTAACGACCATGGGTGGTTCCCCTGGTGTGGTGCAGTCGTGACATGAGGGTTGGGTGGCCAAGGTGGTCGATATCCAATCTAGAGTGTATCATCATCTCTTGCATGTGGGCTTTATGTGGTTGCATGTTAGTTTCTTGAGTGGAAGAGTGTCCCTTTGGGGCCTTCTTTTATTGACACCTCATCCCTTTCCCTACCTCTCTCCTCCTTTTCTATATAAACCCTATTTTCTTCATGCAAGTGATCTTTTTTTGGGCATGTTCTTCCTCCCTTTCCTTGTGCTCATCCTTGGAGTTGGTGGAGCAAGAAGAAGCTGTTCTTGGTTCCTTGGAGGTGGTTCAACCCTTTGCATGTGGTGTATGTGGTGATCCTTGGTCATCTTCAACCTTGGTGAGTGTTTATCTTTCTTGTTAATGTTTTCTTTGGATCTTCTACCCCATCTTCTTCCTTTTTATCGACCCTTGACTATGTTTTGATATGGTTATCATTCTTGACAGTAAGATCCTCATCACAAGGGTAATAGGCCATGCTTTGACAAGGCGACACCCAAGTGAGAGGGAGTTTCTTCACTCTTTCCCCCCTTCCTTCTGTTGGTTTGTCCTTGAACTCCTTGCCCACTTTCTTCAGCTATCCTTTGACCTTGGTGTTTCCACTTTCTTGAGGTGATCTTGTAGCCAAAAGTGGAGCTTTTGGTGGAGCTTGATCTTCCTTGGTGATCATGTGCGTGGAGCTTGCCTTCCATGGAGTGATATTCATTAAGGAGGGTTCTATAACTCTTAAAATTCTCTATTATTGCACTTTCCATGCTTGCATGTTGCTATTTTATCTCTCTAGATGTTTCCTTAACATGCTAGTAGATGATGATAGACCTTAGAGCTTGGATGATGTTGAGATCATGCTTTGTTTGGATGCAATCCAAAACCCTAATTTCCTATGTACCCGAGTTTGGTGTTTGTGGTGTATGGTGGTTTTCCTTCCTTCTTGACATTGGTTTGAGTTGCATGCATGATGAAGTGTTTTAGAGTTCTTTGAAGCCTTGGTTTGACTTTGACTGTGATGATCTTGGTTTCTCTCCCTTGTTGAGGTTCCTTTTCATAGTGGTTTCATGAAGCTTGTTTTAGGGTTTGATGGCCATTTGGTATGAGGTTTTTCCCTCTATGATGATGATGGGTTTCCCTTATTGTGTCAACTGCTTTAGCTTTGAGTTATCTCTATCTTGCCCTGGTTTTGGTTTTGGTCGTAACACTGCATTTTCCCTAGTTTTGGTCGCAGTCGTAACACCGCATTTGCCCTAGTTTTGGTTGCGGTCGTAACATCGCATTTTCCTTGATTTTGATCGCGTCCGTAAAGTTGCATCTGCCCTAGTTTTGGTCACGGTCGTAACGCCACATTTTTGGATTTGGAGTCAAGGTGGGTCTTCTCCTTGGGTGCCACGGTCACGACACCTTGGTTGGTCATGACCCATGAGCTATTTCAGTTGGGATGCCCTAGTTGTGTGTCATTTTCTCCTACCTTGACTTGGTAGGACCTTGCTTCAATTTCAGATGAATACTTGCTCTTGTGTTGAAGATGACCCTTGTCCTTGTCGTGGTCGTGACATGCATAGGGATGATGGTCGCAACAACCCTTATTTTTGGGGTCGTGACAAGTGCTTCTTGGGGTGGTTGTGACCTGGTCGTATGAGTGGTCGTGGCATATGTATGATGGGTGGTTGAGAGGTAGGCTTGATCACATAGTTGATATACTTCCATGAGTAATGTATACGCCATGTAGAGTGTTGTTTGGATAATGTCTAATCACCCCTAAACATGTTCCTCGACCCTAAGATGCTCCACGATAGTGGGAGGTGGTGCTCCTAGGATGCTTAGTGTTTATATCTAGTTTTAAACCTAATGTTGAAGTATGTGTTTGCTTTCTATCTCATGAGATGTTCATCATGTAGAATGTTTTCTCTCTCTTGTTTATAAGCCCCTAACCTTGCAGGTTACATGTATGCCATGGCTTGTGTATTCTATGATGGTGATTATGTGAAATAGGGTGGTGCTTATAGACACTAATGAGATAATATGTGATGATGAACATGCATGGCTTAATGTGATGGTTCCTATGACCTGGTGATGGCTTTATGCCTATTGAGTGGTGATTTCCTTAAGTGATCTGATTAAGGGATTAAGATGCCATGGTGATATGTGACATTAATGATTGCCTTGTGGATGGCAAAACTTTGAGTACCATGTGATGGTTGTGTGGCAAGACCACACATTATCCATTATATGCCTTCTGAAGTTGCAACACACCCTTATTCTTGTAGAGTTCGTTAGATTTATACGTTGTAACTTGATTTATGCTAAAAGTCACCCAATTGGCTAACTAATCAAGTGAACCTAATCATGTAGTTTTCCCTGTGCCATAGATCCAATTCCATTGTCAGCTTTATTTACTGGATTGGTGAAATGAGTTTAACTTGGAGAGCATATTTTTAAATATGCGGGGTGCAAGTTGCGTATCTCCTTGCGTCCTTAATTTCAATTTGTGTGAGATGGCCATGCATGAGTCGATCTCCTTGTGATATGTATGTCCATGAGTGAGGCACTCCTTTTAAGAATGGCCATGGGTGAGCCTGTTCTTCTAGCATTGTTACCTATACCAAGGTGGGCTAGACGTTTATATATATGGACGACCATGTGTGAGCCGATCCTCATGCTAACTATATGTCACTCTTTTGTAGTTGACTAATATTTCTCTACAATGTTCTCTTGAGCTGACCAGGAGGTGTTGGACAGGTCGTGGATTCCAACTCTTCCATGGACCTTATATGGAATTGATTTTGGCTTAGTAGTGGTCAGTTGGATTTGGGTGGTATGACTCAAATCCTTAGGGCATAATAAAAGTCGTAATACAACTGTGTAGTATATATTCTTAGGATGACATGCGTCTCACATTGGTTGAGCCTTTGCTTTATCTTTTTACCAATTTCTTGAATTATAAGATGGTAAGAGAAGTCAACTATTATACATGTTCTTCATATTCCTTTTTCGAATACAACTTGATCTACTATATAGTAGTAGTTACCTAGTCTTGTTTTATCTACTTTATCTGTTAAATATATATCATTTAGTTGAATATGTTCAACTTGCTAGATATGCTAAATATATGCTTACTTTTACCTTTTTAGTTCACATGTGCTTTAATAGCATTGGTAGAGAGTTATATCTCTCGCTGGGCCATTTGGTCTCACCTTGTGGGTTTCCACATCTTTTAGGTGACCGTGTACGAAGAGGTAGAGGTCATGCAACTGAGGATGAGCAACATCAAAAGCAGTAACTGATAAGGTTGGATGTGCTGCTAGTCTTTTGGTGTTAGAATCCTTGAGTCGTCCCTGTGCACTCAGGTCCTTGGGATGTTTTTGAGATGTTTTGTGGGTATGTGACCATTGTGAGGTTTTGTCCTGTGTGCCATGGTTGTATAATTATTCCAGTTGTACTTGTGTATATATATATATATATATATATATATATATATATATATATATATATATATATATATATATATATATATATGCAAACCCAAAAAAATCTGAAAATACAAACCCAAAAGACCCAAAAATACAAACCTGTTAGACCCAAAATTGTTGCCGAATATGTTGGTTAATTATTTATTTCCAAGCAAAGACTTGTATAAACTATCATATTTTTATGTTTGTATGTGTTTAAATTTTATATGACTAATACATGGAAAATATGTATTGATATATGAAGATAGAATTTTGGGTCAATCAGGTTTCACAGGTCCATAATTGCAAACCAGGACCTGACCAGTAAATAATTCTGGGTTTTCTAGGTTTGGGTCATTTTGGGTCGGGTCGGATCAAACCTGGATTTTCTATCTCTATCCCTACTAGTTATCTAGATACACATGTGGAGTTATTTATAGTTTTGCATCGATGAATTAGGAGAAATGAGGGAAATGCGGTTGGATTTTTGTTAGAATAAAGCAATACATATGTATTAGATAGTGTGATCACAAGCTCAAAAAAGGCTAGGATCTATATAAAATATATGCCTAGAGTGTACCCTTCATGATATAACCATTAGAGTTGTATATGAACAATCCTCAGAATTTCAGAGTATTTTTGAATGATGTGATCACAATTAGGTAGTTAATACATACTTATTTCTTATTCTAACAAAATCTAGTAGTATTTCCCTACTCGTTCTCTTGATACACCTGTGGAGTTATTTATAACTTTATTAGCATATTTGGACAATTGGGGAGAAATGCTACCAACTTTTTTTACACACTCAAAAAAGGGTTAGAATCTATATGAAAATATATGCCTATAGTGTACCTGTTCATGATATAACCATTAGGGTTTTATATGAATAGTCCTTAGAATTTGGGACTATTTTTTGACGATGTGATCGCACTTAGGTAGTTATTACATACTTATACTTTTAGTTCTAACAAAAATATAGTAGTATTTCCCTACTCATTTAGATACACATGTGGAGTTATGAACTCTACATCAGTGTATTTGGAGAACTGGGGGGAATGCTACCAGATTTTTGATATAATTAAGTAATAAGTATGTATCATGTAGTGTGATTGCACGCTAAAAAATAGGTTCAGATCTATCTAAAAATATATGCCTATAGTATACCCATTCATGCTATAACCATTAGGGTTTTATTTGAGCATTCTCTAAAATTTGGGAAATTTTTTGAAGGATGTGATAACAATTATGCAGTTAATACATACTTATTTCTTAGTCCTAAAAAAATCTAGCAGTATTTCCCTACTCATTCTATGGATACACATGTGGAATTATTTATAACTCAACATCAATGAATTTGGAGAACTAGAGGAAATGATGCCATATTTTTGTTAGGATTAAGCAATAACTATGTACTATCTAGTAGAATCGCAACCTCAAAAATTGGCTTGGATCTATATAAAAATATAAGCCACAATGTATCGTTCATGATATAACCATTGGGGTTGTATATGAACAACTGCTGAAATTTGAGACTATTTTTTAATAATGTGATCACACTTAGGTAGTTAATACATATTTATTTTTTCTAACAAAAATCTAGCAGCATTTCTCTGCTTTATCTCTGGATACACATGTGGAGTTATTTATAACTCTACATTGATGTATTTGGTGAACTTGGGGGAATGATGTCGATTTTTTTCTAGAATTAACAAATAAGTATGTATTAGCTAGTGTGATCATACACTCAAAATTGGATTAACATCTATCTAAAAATATATGCCTATAGTGTACCCATTCATGATACTTATTTCTTAATTCCTTCAAAAATCTAATAGTATTTCAGTATGTGTTCTTTTGATACACATGTGGAGTTATTTGTAACCCTACATTAGTATATTTAGAGAACTGGATGAAAAATAAGTATGTATTAGCTAGTGTGATTGCACGTTGAAAAATAGGTTTGGATATATCTGTAGTTAATTGATAGTAAGATGGTGGATTATGGAAACCCACCACACTGAACAAGATTACTCAAAAGCAAAACGCAGATTATACACTAATTAATCATATTACCAAAACGTTACACAACTAAAACTGAATAAAATTTCAAAACAATATAGAGAACATTTGCACAAAGGTCCAACTCTCACATATATTCATTTCCAATAACTTTATACAAGTTTCGTGGCCTCAACCACAACCTGTATTTAGAAGATGATGTTCACATAATTACAACATTTACACAAAGTATGAACCAAGTCTTACTACTGAAAACTCAAGTCGATATACATGATGTGAAGACCCCCTACCTAGACCTAAGAGTACAAGAATGAATCTCGGTCTCTAAAAAACCCAACCCACCTTCTGACTCTATTGATATTTGAACAACTCCTCCTTGTCGCTCTCCAACAGACGATGTTGATGAACACCTAAAAAAATATGGTGAGCCATGTGGTGAGACCCATGTCCCAATAAGATATATAACTCCAAAATATCTATTTCTTACCAAGTATATGTATATTAAATAATTAAAACATCTAATATTATAGGGTTGAAAGATTGATATAGTTTACACAAAAGAACATGCAGATATATAATAATAAGTTCATCTAATTTCTCTTACCACATTATACATCATCTACAACTTAAAGGAAACAATTCAAGGAACATCATCCAATGTGAGTTGCCAAGTAACCCTAATAGGTATGCTATACGGTTGTATTACATATTTTATTAATCCCTATGTAGTTTGAGGCGTACCACTCAAACTACTAGCTGACCACTATGAGGTCACAATCATCCCCATATAAGATCTAGGATGATTGGAACCCTAAGATATCAGTACGAGTTTAACATAGTGGCATATAAGTCCAACTACAAAACAACCTAGTCTACCCTAGGTACACAGGCCGCAATACTAGAAACTAGGGTATTCAACCCCAAAGTCCAGGTTACAATCACAACCGCCCTCAAAGACATTTACATCTCAAACATGGGCTCGATCTCTCTCTAAAAATCTTGGAATCATGATGACAAGGATATACCCCCTAACACCCGCATATACTCAACACTATATGATTCCAAGTTCTTTTCAAAATACTCATTTCACTACAGCAAGTCCTGACACTGAAATAGTTGTACAGACTCAGGGCACCATATGATTAAGGTTTCACTTAATTAATTAAGCAAGTTGAGTATTTTTGGACTTCACTAACCAAGTTACATACAAGATCCTATAATATTCACACAAAATAATTTGTGAGATACAATTTCCAAAGATGTAAAATGAATGAAATATGTTCCATGTTATTTGATCATGGTATACTTGTCCATTGTCATACATAACAAGGACTAAACCTCCAACTACGGTGCAAAACAATAAAAAAAACCAATTTTGACCAAAATAGTAATAACTTCTTGTAGGGGTATCATTCACATGCAAAATTTAGCATATTTTTGACAATTCAAAAACATGATATCACCCCAAATTTCAGCATAACAATCCATAGGATGTAAGAGTTATGGAATTTTCCAAGAACTAATCATTTATGTGGACTAGAATCTAGCATGGATGAGCTACTTTCAACATTATGATATTGTCTAACTATCGTTTCAACACCAAAATAGTAATTAAAAGCATTAAAATCACCATTAGTCAACCACCATATAATAATATTTAAAGTGATGATCAGATTTCAAAGCATTGGGTACCAAAACAACACATATATGACATTTATAAGAGTCATTACACCTATATTTCAAATTTTAGACCTTGGATGTTCAAAGAAAATCTTATTTTACAATAGAAAAATGCTCATAAGGTCTGAGGAAGGTTAAGAAACCATTTTATCATCATTTTCATGTCAAACAGTACACAAAAAAGTCAAATTTTCTCATGACGAGTTCTAAAGTACGATTAAAGACATGCACTTAAAAGGTTGGCAAGAAATACATTCAAAGTTATAAAACTCACCTAGTTAGATAAGGAACTGAAAATAGGAAAGAAGAACTCCAAATCTAAGACGGAAAACTTTGAAATCAGCAACAAAACGTCAGTCTCAGTCCACCAGAGATGCAAGAACGCCTCCTACTTCCATGTACGAAGGGGAACTAGAGAAAAAGGAGAGGGAAAGAGAGTTCTCAATCCCACATACATAGGGTTCCATTAAGAATACCAGGAAACTTAACCATAGAAAGAAGTAGGGTGAATAATAGAAAGAAAATGAGTGAAAGAGTGGGGATCTTACATGAAAAAGCAAGGAAAACGATTAATGACTCTAGATTAGTCTATGGAGCCTCGATTTTCACACACGAATCTGCAAAGAAGTTTGTGATCACTGACCTCAATGGATTCTCATTGACCTCCAAATAGAATCATTGAGATCGCCAAACATGAGAAGAGAGAAAGAGAGAAATAAAGAGAGGGGTATTTATAGGTGAGTGGAAGTTTTCTACTGTCTAGAAATCCAAACAACCACCAAAAATCCAGCCGACCATCAAGAGTCCAGGTGGCCATTGGAAATCCAAGTGACCACCGAGAATCCAAACCACCATCAAGAATTCAAAAATCTAAGTGAGCAAGTTGTTCAGGAATCCAAGTGACTACTAATGGAAACACTGATCTACCACTTCAGAAAGCTCATGTAAACCCCAAGAAAGTAAGGCTTACAAGCATTCAATTGATATGTAAAATTTCAATATTATTAAGAACATTATAAATATGTTAAGAAAGTACAAAAAATAATATTTACACACCTGAAATGGGTAATTTGCACCTAAGTCCACAAAATGTATAAAATTACATAACTTGAGTATACAAAGTCAGAAGTGACCAAATTTTAGACATACCATTATTGAATGATATAAACCACAATCCAATGTTTATTTTTGAAACTAAGAATCCAACTAGTACAATGAAATTATATTTAAAGGTTAAGCAAGGTGAGGGGCCTTACATGGTTGGAGTTCAATCTGTAGCTAACATATACTCATTTTTGGTTGTATTTGCTCTTAGGTTATTTGAATATGAATAGTTAACCCACCATTGGTGATTCGAATCCTATGTTTATTCATCATGATGAAGAAGAAAGTCAAATATTGGGTGATGTTAGAGGATCCACTCATATAAAAAAATTGTAAAATCAATGTATGGGATGAATTGAAAAAGACTAAAATAGATGGAGAAACCAAGGTTGTATGCAAGCATTATGACAAACCACTTTTTGGAAGTTCCAAAAATGGCACCAGTATTTTTCTCAAACATTTCATCTATTCATGCCCTTCTAGGAAAGGTTTGACAGAATAGAGTGTGATAAGCAAGACTGACCTAGTTGGAGGAATGAATATATCGAGTGGTTCTTTTAGTCAAGAAGCTGCTAGAAAATACTCGGATCTCAAGATTGTAATGTATGAGTATCCTCTATCAATGGTGGATCATGATGGATTTAGGAAATTATTAGATACTCTTCAACCTAAATTCAAGTGTCCTATTAGAAATAGAACAAAGAGTGACATATTTTCTGCATATAAGTCTGACAAGTTGAATATGATGGGAGTGTTCTCTAATAATGGTTCTAGGGTTACAATAACTACAAACATATGTAATCTAATAATGATTATAGGGTTGCAATAACTACAAACATATGGACATCCGACCATCAAAAGAGGGGATATATGGTCATCAATGCACATTACATTAATAATGTGTGAGAATTGTGTAATTTGATCTTGAAGTTTTTTTATGTCCCATGTCCATATGCTAGAGTAGCATTAGGTTCCACTTTGTTGGAAGGTTTGATGAATTGGAATGTTGATAGAAAAATATTTACTATTATATTGGATAATTATTCCACAAAAGATGGAATGGTTAAAGAAACAAATTAATTCTTCCTCTTAATTCTTTGATGTTATATGAAGGGACATTGCATATGCAATATTGCGTGCATATTCTCAATATTATTGTAAAAGATGGGCTATTTGTAATTAAAGATGGAAGGAAAGGATCCTTGTCAGTGTAGCCTATTCGACACCTATGCCAAAGAGAACAAAACAATTCAAAGACACATCAAAATTGTTGAAAATTTCCACTATGAAAAAACTTGTTCTTCATTGACCTATGCATTATTACTCTACTATTGTTATGCTCCAAATCACATCCACTTATCAGAGTGTATTTCTTTTATTGAGCCAATGTGAGATAAATTATAAATCATTTCCCTCAGACGATGAGTGGGATATTTATTTTGAGATATGTGATAAACTTCAATTTTTTCTCAATGCCACCAAAGACTTTATTTGGAACATCATATCCAACACCAAATTTGGGATTTGGAAAAATTTGTATTATCAAATTGCATTTTAATTGATGGTCTACATATGATAGTGAAGTTATAGAAAAATTACCACTGTTGTGATGAAGAAGTTCGTAAAATATTGGGATTATATCCATGTTTGAATGGGGGGTTGCTAAAGTTTTAGGCCCTAGATTTAATATCAAGATGATCATGTTTGACTACAGGAAATTGTATGAAAAAAAACTTCAAAATTTGAGGAATACAAAGTTCGCAATACACACTCTAATTTATTCTTGGAGTACCAAGCCAAACATATGTCTGATGATGCATCTTCTAGTCGATTGGTATGCTCGCAGTCTCCTATAATGATACAAATAATAGGATCAATCAATAATTTGAAGAAATTACAAGGAAAGAAAAATGGACACAAACTGCCATCAAAATTGAGTTGGATATCTATTTAGAAGAGGACATACAATCCATAGATGAAAAATTCAATCTTTTACATTGGTGGAAAATGAATGGGGGAATTCATCCAACATTTAGAGAGATAGCTCGAGATACTTTACCAATTCCTATGTCCACAATGGCATTTGAGTAGGTATTCAACATAGGAGGTCGATTAATCAACCCTCATTACATTAGTCTTCTCCCAAAAATAGTTGAATCACTATGTGCCTCCAAAGTTGGTTCTCCATTACTTAGGGTATGGTTAATACATTTTGACTATATTTGCTTTTTCTTCATTTTCAACTGATAAATTATCATTATCAAAGTTGGTTGTCCATTACTCAGGGTCAGAAAACATCGATACCTTCCTTGGATCTCTGCATGAAGAGGCTCTAGGTACATTTAGTTGATACTTCATTTGGTGATATAATATGAGTAGAAATTTTTTAAACATATTGTTTGCTTCATTATAGAATCTGATGCTTTTTGTTGGAGTGAATTGTCATGTGGAATACTTGTAATTTTAGAAGGTAACATTATATTTTTAATGATATTTAATTTGGTGGATGAGTTAATGTTTAGTTGACAATATCATTGATGTGTGTTAATATATTCTCTTGTGCTTATTCTAGTAGATGATTTTTTCTTCTTTCGACTTCTTCTCGATGGAACTAAGCATGCCAATGATTTTTATGTTTGCCTCCTGTCAAAATTGCTTCTTCTTTTTGTAGTGTTTTTTCTATCAAGAAAGAGATCTGCTAGTGAACACAATCTGAATGTATGATTGATCCACACCCACAACTCATGGTCAATATATCATCCAGTTGGTGCGCCATGCTTGATCAATCCACACACCCAAAATCTAACAAAGTTTATAGTTAGTTCTAATATACATGTCCATAATGAGAGCATGTCGAGGCTTCAATATATGGATAGACTAGTAGGAAGTACTTGGGTAGGTATATTCATGATGGGTCTTTTTCTTCTAAGTTCGTGCATGCCATTGATTGATTAGAACTGACTATCTTGATTTATAAAAGAAACGAGATTATTGTAATATTCTCAAATTGGATGAATTTAAATTGTATAAATATAAGGCTTGAGTTAATAAGAAACCCACGTCCCAAGTGAGGCCCATGAGACTATTTGATTTGAAAATTGGTCCTTGGCACAAGTTTAAGAAATAAAAAGAATTCATTCATAACAGAAGGATAATGGTTTAATGGTTGCTAGATAATCGAAATATGAGATAATAAGAAAGTTTCTTAAAGAAAATAAGATATGTGGTATTTTAGATAATTAACGGAGTAATTAGATAACCATGAATGGCAACACAAGTTTTGAGGAACCAAATAAAAATATCTTGATCTGACTTTTGGTATATTTGAAGATGATAACAAAAAGAAGAGAATTCTAGAATTTAAGAGAAAAGGACTTTCCATTTGGAGTGGGTTAATTTAAGAATATACTCAAAGGGCAAGTTTTGTGTATGAGAGTTATCCCAATAAATCCCAAAATTTAGATATAAGTTGAGAAAGACTTAATAAGTTTCCCTTCAAGTTTCATAGCAGAAGAATGTTCCTAGAAGCCTATAGCAAATTGTGAAGGATGACGACCTACTTGTAATAATTAAATGTTGTTCCCTTGCTTGAAGAAAGAGAAAAGGGTATCTAAATGTATCCTTTTAGACACCAAACTTGGGCACAATATGGTATTGTAGGATTATAGAGAAAGTATCCAATTTTGGGACCAGTTGGAGTAAAGATGAGAGAGAGGTATGATTTACTAAAGTTTTCTATAATCAAGGTTTACATATGGGTGTTTGTGATACAAAATAAGAAAAAGGGTATTTTATGACCATGATAAATACCCAAGATAATTTCAGATGATAGATAATTCAAACTATGATTTTGGAAGAAAATCTAGAATATGTTAAGATACACTTTGATCCATTTAATTTAATTATGTAAATATCTATAAATTACTAAAGGATTAAGTTTGGAATAATTATCTAACTATTTTGGATTCAATACCAGGATAATCTTAAATGAAAGGTTTTTCTAAATGTTGGTATGAAAAGGGGTTATGGAGAGAGAGATATAATTACTTTCTAAAACTGGAGTTTTATCATAAGAAAGTTTCTTTACAAGGGAGTTTCCTTTTCCCTCCAACCAGACTCCCTCCAAGAAGCTTAACCCCCACTGACCTCTTCTCCCTCTCTTATCACTAAAATCCTATATAAGAATGAAAGCTCTTTTCTTGACAGGGAGAAAGAAACTGGACAGACCCCTATACAATCCAGAGATGTTCCATGGATGTGGATGCGTTGCTTCATCACCTTAACGATGAAGTGTGTATGAGCAAAGCCCTCAACAGACTCCAGAGCATGGGAAGGAAGCATAATGCTTGCTTTAGATCCTCCACTTTACAACCTTTATGTAGGGGGAATCAGGTAGATAAATCAACTCTCTATTTGATGTCTTCTATCCTACAACAACCTGCTGCAATGTAGAACATAGTGCCAACCATCTTTGACCACCTCCAATAATATTCGGGCCTTTCCAAGTCTAGCGGTGGTTGGGGATCCTCCTCAACATAGTGCATCAACTTGGTCACATAACTACGTAGGGCTAGAAGCGAACAACATCGTAACGTAGGGGGAGAATGATTATCAAATGACTTGTATGCTCCTCAGAGGGTGTGTAACACATGAGGGTACTGAAGTCTTTTCCCCTTATTCGTAGCCGGATGCTAGATCAAGTAATCTTGCTGACGTGACAACGGTCGATTGGTTGAATTACTCAAAACTTGAAATAAATCTTGAAAATAGTCCACATGTCAAAATATATCGATGTTATATATCGATTTGATCAAGAAAATGAGAGGAATACAAATAAAATATAATTGAGGCCTCATTCTCATTGTAGTGCAAAATATAGTAGAAACATGATTAAATAAATGGATTTTGCATAGAAACCCTAGAATTGTTAATTTAAGTGTTGAATACATTAAATGCTCTCAGTTCATGTTATAACCTGATATTGTTGAATATAATGAGGATTTAAGATGATTATGTAATTAGGGTTTCTAAAGAGAATAGTCATCAACATATGTAATTAGTGTTTTGAATCTAGAGACCATAACTTGCCTTAATATTAATGCACATAATTGAATCTAAGTGTTCATAATGCAAGTATATGATAGATATGTTAATTCGAGTTTTATCTAATGATGAATATTTGATAGAAATATAGTTTGTATCCTTATTGCTTATCCAAACCTAAGACAATCTTAAACCCTAGATTAGGACCCCAGTAGGGTTTAATCTGAATAATATAATTGGTGACACTTCAGGATATACATACATACATATTATATGTTGATTTCTTGGATCCATCTTTGCTTGCTTGAGTGGATGATTTGCTTAAAATACTTGAAGTACGATTGCATGGTATGCATGGTTCTACATGGAGGTACATGTTTATGATCATACATAATCACAATTATTGACTGTTAGTATTTTTCGAGGATTTCTTGAAGTTTGGTGAAATAAAAATTTGGATGTTTATTTACATTATGTTCAATTATAGTGCCAGTACGAGTATCATGTAAAGTAAGATACCATATTTTGAACCCTAGGATGACAATTATCAAGGGGTGATGAACATGATCCCTAGAAGGGACAATGATCACACTCAAAATAACATATCAAGTATGGGTTAGAATATGTAAAGAAAATGCCAGTTCTTATTTGTAAGTAATTGATTGATTATACATTGTTATCTTATTTGCACACTTTGTATGCAACCCACATACATAGTAAGCAATATAATAATCCATGTTTTGTTTCACAACATTTTAGGTAAATGAAATATATGACCAAATCAATACATGTTGAAGAAAATAAACTACCTAAAGACATTAAAGCTAAGTAAAGGAGGATTAGTTAGATATTTCTTCTCACGTGTATTAGTCCCATATTGGAAATTCATTTAGTTCATAGAGGTTCATCATTATAGATCTTGTAAACAATATTTGTGAATTATGATAATTATTTGCTATTATTTATCATTTGGTTAAATCTGTATCTTTGGAATTTAGGTAATGGCTCTCAACTTTAATGTCCTTTCCTAATTGGGGACTCTGAAAAGTGAAGTCATTACATTTGGTTTTAAAGCCCCATATTTTTCAAATAATATTTAATATTCGATAATTTCAAGTAATCTTTAAAAATGTAAGGAAAATGGTTAGGGCATAGCCTGAAGGTATGGTGTTTAGAAAAGATTAGGAATTTGGGTTGGCAATATTTCCCTCCACACCATTAAGTTGGTATACAAGGACTCCCTTAGCCAATGTGATACCTTCCTAGCCAGAATCTAGGGTTTGCATGAAGTAATGTTTTCTTTAAGTCTTCTCATATCTAATTTCATCCAATTCTCATCCTCTTTCTTAATAAACCCTAAAAGATACTTCCCTCCTCATCTCAAATTAGGGTTATTGAGAAGAGGTAGGATTAATGAATCCTCCACCAATTAAGATAAATATAATGTGGAAATAATGATAAAATAAATAAAAAGGTTTTATGGATTTTTCTTATAAGAGTAAACCCTCGAGGGAGCTAGGGTTGATTTAGGAGATCCCTAGTGGGTCGAGGTTATAAAAAACACAAGGTGCATCAGTAATCTTGTAAGGCCCCTGACCTAGATTAATGCTTGAGTATGCTTTCTTTGTTTAATAAGATGCCTGAAATTAATCTAATCTTTCAAGATGATTCTATAATATGTGATAATCGTATGTTTTCAATTTGGTCCTGTTTGGATGATGTTTGAGCTATGTCTCCTTGTTTTGGATCAAGTTGCAGTTTACCCTAAGTTTATGGGTTATTTTACAATTTGTCACATGTAGAGTGTGTTTCTTGTGCCTTAGCATTATGAGAGAGAAGATGATGTTGAGGGGCGCCTTGCTTGGACCTTGGTTGATTATGTGGCATCCTATGGTGATGTAGGGTTTCCAGGGTTTGCCATGTTGGGTGTGTATTGACCCTGCTAGGGTTTGAGTGAGTTGTAACTGCAACATCACTCTTGGATGAGTGTTTTGACCACAATACATGCCCTAGGTGTTGCTTGCTTCAAACATAGTTATCTTGATGTGGTTTAGTCAACATCGTTTGTACTTTAGTGATGTGTTTTGACCATGTGGTGATGTGGTGACCCAGTGTTGGGGCCACTACTTTAGCTTGGTGTACTTCGACCACAACAAGGGTGTTGGTGACCTAAGTGGTCGATACCCTACCTTGGTTGCATCA
The DNA here is from genome assembly GCA_963693085.1 of Alisma plantago-aquatica. Lineage (NCBI taxonomy): Eukaryota > Viridiplantae > Streptophyta > Magnoliopsida > Alismatales > Alismataceae > Alisma > Alisma plantago-aquatica. Next base: position 333,089,288 of record OY856411.1, read on the forward strand.
ACCTTCTTTGCATGCAAGTGTTTAGTGGTTTCATGGTTGTTTTCTTTATAGACAAGTGTCCTTTTGGTGCTCTCTTGTGTTGACACCTGCTACCCACCTAACCTCCCTCCTACCTTGAGTATATAACCTCTCTCTTCTTCATGCAAATATCCTATTCATCCCTCCTTCTTTCCTCCTCTCTTTTTCTGATCCTTAGAGCTTAGTGGATCTAGTGGGTGCTAATCTAGGTACTTTGGTGGTCGATAAACCTTGCATGTGGTGTTTTTGAGCTTGATCATCCTCCTTGTGGTGATCTTTGGTGTCTTTCTCTCTTGGTAAGTGGTTTTGAACCCTTGATCTTATTTTCTTTTGCATGCTACCTCTCTTTCTTCTCAGCCATGAGACTATGGTGTAACCATGGTGGCTTTTTTAGAGATCATCTCCTCACAAAGGTCAGAGACTATAGCTTGACCATGGTGGTACCCATGTGAGAAGAAGCTCTCTTCTTTCTTCTTCTTGTTCAACCTAGGGTTGTTACCGTCTTTTCTTAAGACATCCTTTGGCCATGGTGTTCTTATCTTTGGAGGTGATCTTGTGTCCAATGAGTTGATCTTTGTTGGAGCTTCTTTCTCTCTCTTGCAAATCGTGATCTTTGGAGCTTGATCTCTTCATAAGGTGGGTTATATAACTCTTTTCCCTCTTCTATTATTTGCACCATAATCTTGCTTACATGCTACCTTTTTCATCTCTAAACTTATTGCTAATGTGCTAGATGGTGTTATCATGATCTAAGGTTTAAGGCTTTGTAGTATTCTCACATAGATTACTCTCTTTCTTAAAGCCTAATTTCATGAGTGTTGTGGAGGTGATGTTCATGCATTCACCATGATCCTTGGTTTCATCACCATGCTATGTTTCAGTCCCTATGTTTCTCTTGAGGTTTTAAATTAGATTTCATAAGGTTGAAGCTTAGTCTTCTCTCTTCTAATATTGTTTCTGGTGTATCATGTTGGAGAACGTTTCTAGGGTTTGATGTCCATGCATTTATGAGTTTTAGACATGGTGACACTTGGTTTTTTGTTGTTCCAGACCAATTTTGGTTGAAAAAAGTTTCCCTGGATGCTTTGGTCGATAGTCATGTGTAGTTCATGTGTTTGGGTTGCCACCTATGTTTTTGTTTTGGCTTAGGTGCTATGGTGCATCTTGGTTGAAGTGACTTTGCATAGGTCGACACCTTGTTGGCTTTGTTGCAGTCGAAATGCCTTGACCCATTTAGAATGGAGTGTGCTTTGTGAAGTGTAGTGAACTCTACACATGCACTGCTTTGGTCTGGTCGCAATGCAACATTTCTTGTTTGGTCATTACAATTAAGTACCTTGTTGGTCGACACACTTGGTTTCTTTGGATGGTCTCTACACTTGAGATTTTGATCAGAATGCCTATTTTGGGTTTGGTTGGTCGCTACACTGACCTTTGATAATGGTCACTACACCTAGTGTTGTAGTCGTAACAAGGTGTTAGTCACCTATGGCCGCTGCATTGTTGGTCGCTACACTAAGGGAGGTCGCTACACTTGGTTGAGTACATGGTCACTACATACATGTATATCATATAGTAAGATTGCTATGTGTGTACAAGTATTTGGCAATTAATACATGGTGCTATTTGGTTGACTATTTGTTTAATCTTAATCATGCTTCTTGACCCTAATGAGTTCTAAATAGATGGGAGAAGGTTTATCTAGGGTTTAGTAGTTGAATGAAAATATGAAACCCACTACTATAGAAAAGGCCTTTGGCGTCAGTTATTTAGAGCCTTTAGTGTCGGTTTCCAAGCGACACCCAAGTGGGCACCGCTAAAAGTTGACACCTTCAGCGTCGGTTTCTAACTGACACCATAATCCTTCTCACCACTGAAAACGAGCCAGCAAAGGAGCTATAAGCGTCGGTTCTTAACGAAAACCGACACTATATCATGGTTAAACACGTCGGTTATTAAAAAATAACCGATGCCATATCCCTACCAGCACGGCCATGCCTGGCCACAATAGGCATTGGTTCTTACTGATAACCGATGCCAGCCATGGAACAGACGTCAATTTTTTGCTAATAACCGACGCCGTATGTCTTTGATGTCAGTTTTATACAAATAACCGACACCTATGTTCTGATTTTTTTTTCTTATCAGTTTGTAGGCCTGCTATATGGCTGGTCGCTGGATGCAGAACATGCAGTTCAGTTCTGAACTGTAGGTTTACAACATCCATTGATATCATCCAACAACAAGCCACAAACCTACAAAGTCATTCACATTCAGCCACATGTATTGATCAGATACATGTAGAAACATGCAAAGTCATTTATATTCACATTCAGTTCCATTCATTTCATCTCTTTTCACATTTAGACATTTATGTATTGATCAGAAAAAGTCATTCACATTCACACAAAAATAATTATGAGAAAAAAAGTTTAGAAATATCATTCTTTATTCATCATCGTCATCATTGTCCCAATTATATTCAAAAATTCCCATTACTTGTAGGGTTTTTGCCCATTCTTCTCTTATAACATCTAATTCCTCCCTCGTATAGGGAGTATGTACATCTAATAAATTTCCACATGTGCTGAAGTCAATTTTAAACACCTACAAAGAGAATGATGTATATATATAATTAATAATATATAGTAAGATTGATATATCTCATATTATCTAATGAGACTATATATAATACCCGATGTATAGCATCGATTTCCATTACGACATATTTGATGATTAGGTCCATAAATCACATCACATAGTAGGAACATGCTCAGCCATTGTCTTGTGTAGCACACTATAAATTGAAACATACAAAATATTCAAAAATACTAATAAGCACAGTTCACATAAATAATATATACATTGGATTCGGGAAATTACTTTTACATTCTCCCAAATTAGTGGCTGGTTCTTTTTCATGGGAACCTTTCCTCTAGCTTTTTGAACTCTTGTAAAGCCCTACATGTTAATGTAACACATTAAATTGCATAATTAAATAGTAATGTAATAACATATGTTAATGGATATAAAAATATGAAATATTTCTGACGAGAATAATGGCCTTTTCATTGTGTGTCCATATAATGTATTCAATTCATTCCCCACATGATCTAGATAATAGACAGTGAATGTCTTGGGGACAATAACTAGTAACTCCCAATGTCGACCACTACAAGTAAGAAAGTTAAAAATTAATAACTCAAAATCCACAATAAAAATGTAATTTTCTTAAGTCCAAATTATAAGCAAAGTAAACTTACTTGACATTGAATGGAGCTATTATCACCGTCTTCTTATTTTTACCAAAATATTCAAAAGCATCACAACAGTATGAAGTAACTGAAGAAGGGTCTGTATCTAAAAGACTAATCAAATATGGAACAAAAAATGCCACATGGGAAAATGCAAAATCTGTACATATCTTGTGTAAGTGGCTGCAAAACATGTATTACGTATTCATTAATATATAAGAAACCAGATCACCGTATATAAAACAAGGTATATGGATGTATAAACAAGATCTCACCATATCCACACCTCTATCATAGATGTGTTCAACCAATCATAATAAAACAACTCCAAAATATCTTGTAAAAATAGCTTGTTTTCATATGATTGACTTGCATTAATACCTATGCATTAATACATATGCAAAACTTGTATAAATAGATTGCTATCGTATGATTGACCTGCAACATACATCAGAATTGTAACATTTATAGGGCAATTCTGATCATGTTCGCCGATCCATACTACCATACCCCTACAATTAGGACCTAACGAGGCGTGTAGGTCCCTTGGAAGCCAACTTGGTAGTTGAGGAGGTGGACATGGAGGCCGAGATGTAGTGGGTGTCATCTTTTTGGCCTGTATATATAATTTCAGATCAATTGACTCATATATACACACTAGCAAATTAACGTAATGTAAATTTACCAAACAATATTAGTATAGACGACATCTGCTTTGGGCCACATTATCACTCTACCTTCTGCCTCACCAAGCATTTCAGAATCTGGGTGGGCATATGGCAGTTGAAGATCCCTCCAATCAGGGAGTATATGTATCATGCTCACACGAACTGCACCAGCTGGTACTGGAGTCCCATGAAACATCTCCCCTGGAAGGCCTGGGTAAGCTTGTGCCTCTGCAACGATATATTCTTTACTTTTTAGATGGCATGGATTCAACCCCTATAAATTTACGTAAAGAATGTTATATACATATATACACAAACATATCATCTTGAAAAGACTAGCTACTATGTCATAAAAATACTTACAGAGGATGTGCTAGGTGGTGATTCTACAGGATTACTCCCAACCTCTATAGTAGGAGTAATAGAAGCGCAACACGTCACATGTACCGTATGAGTGGCCGTCTGAGACGTCTGCTACTTCACCATTGCTTCTTGGACTTTCCTTTCAATTAATTCATCTACCTATACATGGATAAAAGAAACATAGTCGATTATTGAATTCCCTTACACAATAACATTAAAAAAAATAATAGGTTACCTCAACTTGTGAAATTCCCGCTTTTGGGACAGGTTTGCGTTGGGATGGCCCAAAGAATGCTTTGATGCCCACACCAACGCCTACACCCCTAACACATCCAGGATGCTTTGGGTTACCCAGAGCAACTGTCAATTCATCCCTTGTGCCCTCAGGGATGAACTTGCCTTCCTTCCTTTGCTCGTGCAACTCCCGCTAATCACCATCAACAGAAATTGGTAAGTAAACATAATAATAATCAATATCGATTGATTTCTCTAAGAGTTGAATTTTACCATTTTTGCAGCCACCTCAACAGTTGTAGGCTTCGTTATATCTCCCTTCTTATTTTTCCTCCCAGCTATCCATATAGCATGGCGAGTCAGAGGTGCGAGACCAATAGTAGAGGACTCCTGAGTAGCAGCAGACTGAGCAGTAGACTCAACATGTAGTCTTTGGTGAATGCCTGCATAGCCTCTTGGACCCATTGTGGTCATGCACATTTAGTGCACACCTTGCTCTTTGAGCATCGCTGATAGCCTTGTTAGTAAGCACATTGATTTGGTTAGTAACATTAAGGTTAATCTTGAATAGGTGAATACATAAGAACATATATTAATTAAATTGGGAGTGGCACTTAATACCTTGAATTCATCCATTTTTCTTTGGGTAACAAAGTCCTCCCAGTCTTTGGTGTCTAGGTAGTTCCATTGCTCAGTGGCTGTCTTTTGCCTAAATTTATTTTTTAAAGAGAATAGAAACAAAAATTATTTGTGTAGAGTTAGTCAAAAAGTGATCAATGTCTAGAATTAGAAATCAATCAAGAACCTCTTCTCAGCATCGTGTATGTAATCTCGGGTGAGATTTGTCCTATAGTTCCTTAGGACCCTCCCACAACATTGCATCATGCATTTACGATGCAACTTTTCATCCAGATCAAATATACTATGCAAAATAGATTTCTATTAACTAGTATCCTAAAAAATAGTAATCTAAAAAAATATAATTGCAAATAATAATAACTCACAAATAGTTCCTTCCATATTAAGTCTTTCTTCCCCTTAGGAACTTTATGCCATGATTCAAAAATAGGACTACAATGGTTGTGAGTAAGAACCCCAAGATATGAAATAAATGAGTTGTGGTTCACTCCAACTGGATTTCCTGCATGATCGAAATCCACAACTAGTTTGGGTCCATTGCCCCTTTGCTGTAGTAACTTGTTCATCATTGTGATGCCCCTCACTTTCTCAATTTTTTTTGCTGCTCATCAAGTGCCCCAATTTCTTCAGGGGGTACATCACCAACCTAAAATTTGACAAAAAAACACACTTACATGATATAACTATAAATGAACATATAGATAGAAACCTTAGGGATATATTTTTAAAACTTACATTGTGAGTCAGCGCATTGACGTCCTCACCCTCACAGTAATCATCAACATGGTCATCAGGAGAATGCTCAACCATCTGATAGTTCACATTTACATTGTAAAGTTCACATTGTACAATAATTCACATTGTAAAGTTCACATTCAAAAAATAAAACATATAAAAAATATAAACATGCATGCCTCTAATATTGCGATCTTTTATCAATTAACAATCCTTCATTGTGATCTACGCGCACATACAAGTCATAATTAGCTTCAATATTGGGTGGTGTTGGCAACCCAACTAAGAATGGACTGGAGTCATATTACTTATCATAGTACTCTTCTTCATCTATAGGATCTTCAATGAACTGTCTTTTACCATGAAGAACAACCGACCATTTATCATTTGCAGAATCATCGATATAAAATACTTATTTCTCCTGTGATGCCAATATGAATGGTTCACCCTTCTCACCAATCTTTTCAAAGTTCACTAATGTGAAACCCAATTCATCCACTATAACTCCTTTGGTGTTATCAACCCAATTACATTTAAAGAGTGGAATTCTGAAATCTGTGTAGTCAAACTCCCATATGTCTTCAATGACACAATAATATGACATTTTAGCTTCACGTGGACTCTTATCCTTTGCACTTGCAAAAACAATGAAGATGCTTAAAGGGTGACCCCATTGGTTTGGACGAAACTCTTATCATCTTGATGGTTTTTGTAATATGAGAATCCATTTATGTCAAACCCTTCATAAGACATAACATTCAATTTTGGTTTAAAGGCGAGGCATTTGATAGTTTGTGTAAGATTATCTGGTGTTTGAGATAGTTGATGTAAGACTTCATCTTCAAACCACATAATAAATGTCTTATTATGCTCTCTAGCAAGCCACATTGAATTGGCTCGAGTATATTGTCTCTTGATGAAATTGGTATGTTCCTCGATATAAACACTCACTTCGTTGATGTTGTGTAAAATATACAAGTGACCTTGTTCCAACTGCTCACGGTTGATTACTTTCATCTGTAATCCCAAAATTCCTTTGCCAAAATGGTCCTCAATATTCTTGTCATTAACAGGAGCATTATTAGCACTCAGAAAGTCATTACAAAAATCCATAACCTCTCTCGCCACATAACCCTCAATAATACTCCCTTCAGGCCGATAACAGTTTCAAACATCACCTTTAAAAATGCTCATGTATCATTTAAAGGGATACATCCAATGCAAGAAAACTGGTCCCAACATTTTCACTTCCCTAGTCAAGTGGACAAGATGTACCATGATATCAAAGAACAAAGGAGGAAAATACATATCAAGCTGACATAGGGTAACAACCACTTCTCTTTGTAATTTATTGAGAGTATCAGGGTTAATAACTTTGTTGCACTTACTATTGAAAAAGAAACAAAGTCTGGTGATTGCAAACCTTACATGCTTTGGCAATATAGATCGAATTGCCACGGGCAATATTTGTTGCATTAGAGTGTGACAATCATGAGATTTAAGATCTATCAACTTCAGATCTTTCATTGATACTAATGTACAGATGTTGGATGAGTAACCCTATGGCACCTTAACATTTACCAAGCATTCACAAAAAGCTTTCTTCTCCTTTCTCGACAATGTGTAATAAGCTGGAGGTAAGTATATTCTCTGATCACTACTAACTACTTCTGTTAATTCTATCCTTGTTCCCATTTCACGTAGGTCCATTCTGGATTTTATCCCATCTTTAGTCTTACTTGGTATATTCGACAGAGTACCGATGACGCTATCACATACATTTTTCTCAACGTGCATGACATCGATACAATGCCTGACTGCCAAAGAACTCCAATAAAGAAGATCCCAAAATATTGACTTCTTCTTGAATAAAGATTTGTCACTCTATGTGGCCATCGTACATTGTGATCTCTTACCAAATTCATTGGCAAAGTCTTTTACTCTTTCATAAACATCCTCCCCTGGTATAGGTTTAGGTGCACTTCGTTCCCCATTCCATCCATTGAATGCTTTGCGCAACCTACAATACAGATGGAATTTTGGAAGAAACCTTCGATGACCGATATATAGTCTTTTTTCCATGTTTTAGTCGTATTGAATTAGTGTTCTCTTCACATATAGGACACGCTTTAGATCCTTTGATACTATATCCAGACAAATTCCCATATGTTGGAAAGTCATTCACAGTGCAAAACAACATAGCGTGCAAACAAAATGTCTCTCTTCATGAAGCATCATAGGTCATCACAACTTCACCCCAGAGTTTCTTCGAGTCATCAATTAGAGGTTCAAGATAAACATCGATATCATTTCCAGGTTGTTTAGGGCCCGATATCAACAACGACAGCATAACGTAATTATTTTTCATACACAACCAGGGAGGAAGATTGTATATAACAAGCATAACTGGCCAAGTGCTATGTTGGCTGCTCAATGTCCCGTATAGATTCATCCCATCTGTACAAAGCCCAAGTCTTAGATTCCTGACTTCTTCACCAAATTCAGGGTACAATAAATCAATCTTCTTCCATTGTGGGGAATCAGACGCATGTCGTAGGATCCCATCATTATTTTTCTTAACATCTGCATGCCACCTCAAATTCTTCACATCTATCAGATTGACAAACAAGCGTTGAAACTATGGTATTATATGTAGATACCACATCACCTTGGTAGGATAACCAGTTTTGGACTCCCCCAAAGTCGTCAATTTATACCTTGACGCACCACATTTGGGAAAATCTTTCAAATCCACATAGTCCTTTTGAAATAATACACAATCATTCGAGCATGCATGTATCTTCTTGGCCTCCATTCCCATTGGGCACAACATTTTCTTTAACCGATATGTTGAGATTGGTAGCTCGTTTCCTTTAGGAAGAATTTCTTTCAACAAAGACAACAATGACGTGAAGCTTTTGTCGCTCCATCTATTGTTAGCTTTTAGCTTATACAATCTCAACACAACACTAAGCTTCGTAAACTTACAACCTGTGTATAATGGTATCTCAGCATCATACACAATGTTTCTAATCATGGGACGTGGATCGATGTGCTCTACCCCAAAATTATCCATCATTGCATCAATGATGTCTACTGGAACTGGTTCGTTCACATCTACGTCATCGGAGGTAATTTCTTCTTCCACACAAGCACTGCTATTGACATCCACTGATTTCATGTTTGAAATCTCTCCATGCCAGTGCCATTTTGTATAGCCTTGTACAATCCCGTTGCACATGACATGACTTTTGATTTCATCACCAATATTGAATTTCAAGTTGTTACTGCAATGCCTACATGGACAGTAGAACCTATCTCTAGGTTGTTTCCTATGTTCCTCGACAAATCTAATAAACTGATCAAGACCAGAAATAAACTCTGGGGTGCAGTAATTTGGAATGGACATCCATGATTTATCCATTCTATGATCAAAGAGAAAACAAGTATATATTAGAACAAGATTAGGGTCTAGGATTAAAAGATTAGGGTTTATGGTTAAAAAATTAGGGTTTAAGGTCCTATATATAATAAATGGTTAAAACATCCTAAGTGAGATTAAGTGTTCAAGAACAGTCCCAAACCGGGGACTATCCAAGATTTACTCCTAATGAGTAAATCTTGGACGGGCTTCTAGGCCAACAAATACATGTGTTGTCATTCTTATATATAATAAATGTGTACCACCTATCCCATTCTTGAACACCTAATCTCACTAGTAAGTGTATAATGTGTATTGGGTTTTCAAGAAAATTTCGGCAACATTTCCCCACTGTTCTCCAAGTACATATGTACTTAGAGAACAAACGGGGAAATGCTACCAAAATTTTCTTGAAAACCCAATACACATTATACACTTACATCCTAAGTGAGATTAAGTGTTCAAGAATAGTCCCAAATCGGGGACTATCCAAGATTTACTCCTAATGAGTAAATCTTGGATGAGGTTCTAGGACAACAAATACATGTTTTCTATCATTCTTATACATACAATCTTAGTTTCATCATTCATATCCTAAGTTTTGTGTAACATCATTTAATTATGCTTGTTAGTAAATAATAAATAGTAAATAAACCATGATTCCATATATCAAAAATTTGAATCAAAATGGAGCCTAATGAAACATTGGGAGAGTGAGAATAGTATACCTCACTTGAAGGCTAAAGAAGAAATATATGCAAATCAACAGCAAGTCAACAACACCTGCAACAACAGAAATGCACGATTCAATTCTGTTATAATGTATTAATTAGGGGTCAATCTTGAAGTTTTAACTAGATCTCCATATATCAACATACATACTAGGTCACATAATCATTTTAGAAATAGAAGACCCACTTGTGAGTTAAGTGTGAGACATCAATGTATCTTTAACACACATGTTTCAAGGGTCAAAGCACATAATCAAATAGAATTAGGATGCTAGAATGGACAAGTTTGAATCTTATTTCAACATGCATCAAAATTTACTAAATTAGGTCAAGCATGAGGATTAGAAGCACAAATATATGCAAGCACAAGATTTGTTCATATCCTATGTTGATTTACAATATCAACATCTAAATAAATAAACTCAAAGCATTAAATAAATAAATATAATCAATAGATAAACAAATACAAAGCAATAGATAAAAAAGTACAAATCAGTTGATAAACAAATATAAATCAGTAGATGATTAAATAATTTTAAAAAGTAGATGAAAAAACACAAAGCCCTAAATTTAAATAATGTGATGAATAAAAAATCATTAGATGAACGAATGAGTAGATAAGTAAATACAAATCAGTATTTAAGTAAATATAAATCAGCACATAAGTAAATACAAATCAGTAGATAAGTAAATACAAATCAGTAGATAAGTAAATACAAATCAGTAGATAAGTAAATACAAATCAGTAGATATATAAATTTAAATCAGTAGATAAGTAAATTTAAATCAGTAGATAAGTAAATACAAATCAGTAGAAGTAAATATGAATCAATAGATAAGTAAATACAAATCAGTATATAAGTATATACAAATCAGTAGATAAGTAAATACAAATCAGTAGATAAGTAAATACTAATCAGTTGATCAAAATCAGTAAAATAAAAAACATTGTTACATGTATTACTTATAGGCGCCCGCCTATACAACATAGGGAAGAAGAGTGGAGGAAGAAGAGGAGCAGGCCGGATTACACCTATAGGCAGTGACATGAGCTCCTGGCTCCTCAGTGCAACGACAGCGACAGTTGTGTGGTAGCTATGCGCATCAACGGTGGTTGTGTGGTGTCCGAAGCAGTAGCAATAGCAGTAGGAGTAGCATTAGCAGCAACGGCAGCAGCGGTTGCGCAGCTCGACGGTAGCTAGGAAGCCCAAGAGCGGTGACGGCGGTAGCAGTTGCAGCAACAATGGTGGCAGAGAGATCGGTGGTGGAGAGAAATCACCAGACCCTAAACTTTTAATTGGGAATGAAACATAGAAAGGGGAAGAGTCTGGTTCGCGCAGGTGCTATTAAGTTAACAATAGACGTCGGTTATTAAACAAAACCGACACTTAAAATAAAAGGTGTCGGTCATAAGAAAAAAACTGACACCTATGTTAAATGATAGTCATCGGTACTAACTAGAATAACCGACGTCTTTCTACATATGTCGAAAAAAATTCTAAGATTATGACCATAGTCTTCGGTTGCCTCTAGAAAATCGACGCCAAAGGGGGGTAAAATTTTTCTCAGGGACAATGCGCGAAAACACTTCGGCATCAGTTATTGCAAGAAAACTGACGACAAAAGTGGGCCCAATTTTTGTCTCCCAAAAACCTTTAGTCGTCGGTTATTTAATAAAACACCGACGTTGAATGTGAAATTTTGTAGGCAATTTTTTTGCACTGGAAAAATTGGATTTGGCGGGCAATTTTAGGCGTCGATTTCTTACTGAGAAACCAACGCTAAATAAAAAGTGATACCTATGTCTGGCCGGTCTTCACATATAGATGTTGGTATGTGTACTTAATCAACGTTGTAGGTTTTAGGCGTCGGTTTCTTGGATACAACCGATGCCTTTAAATGTGACGTTATAAGCCATTTCTGTAGTAGTGACCCTAAGAGGCCATGTGTGTGAAACCCTAACCCTAATTCTAGGGTATGTTATATAGGTTGAGATTTTAGGGATGAATAACATGTAATTATATTTTCTCTCTCCTACCTCGATAAATTCTAACCTTGCAGGTTGAATGAATGTCATAGCTTGTGTATGCTATAGTGGTAATCTTATGACACAGGGTGCTAGGTATGAGCCTTGATGAGGCATGTTGAGATCATAATGATGTGATGGGTCGCATGACCTGATAGAGGCTTAATGCCTAGTGTGAGGTGTTATACTCCAAGTGATGTGATGAGGAATTAATATCCCATAGTAGTGCAATTATGGTGATATCCTTGTATGACTGTGTGATGTGGTGATGGCTTTGATTGGTAATGGTAACTAGTGATGATGTGACAAGTCATACTTTAAATATTTTATATCATATGGAGTTGTTTTATCCCCTTAACTTTGTAGAGATTGTTTAGGGTTTATACGTTGTAACTTGATTGATGCTAAAAGATACCCAATTGGCCTAACTAATCAAGTAAAACCCTAATCATGTAGGTACCAATGCCACAGATCCATTTTCAACATCACTACTTTGCTGAATGGTGAAATGGGTATTCCCAAGGGAAATCTAGAGTGCATACTATTGAGTATACGAGATGAAAGTGACTATTTGTCCTTGATATCTCGATCTTAAGTGTTTTGAGAATGACTACGGTCAGGTCTCGGTGATGAGCATGTGATATGATGTAATAGAGGAAAATTGTGGTTATACCTCAGTGATTGGGTTATATACCCTAGTTTCTAGTGTTGTGACCTATACCAAGGTGGGCTAGATGTTTTACATGACCATATCTTTGACTATGAGTTGCTGTCTAATGGACCATAGCTTTGACTATGAGTTGCTATCTTTATAGGACTACAGTTTTGACTATAAGTTGCTATCTTTGTAGTTTTACTATTTGTCATTGCGGTGCAAACTCGAACTGACTGAGTAGTATAGGAGAAGATCATGTATTTTGGCTCTTTGATTGATCTTGTATGGCATCGATTTTGACTTCACAGTGATTGGTTGGATTTTGAGTGGTACGCCTGAAATTCTCTGGGCATAATAAAAGACATAATACAGTCGTGTCATATATTTGCTTAGGGTCAAATACATTTCACATCAGATGACCCCTTGCCTTATCTTTGTATTGATTTCTTGAATTATAAAGAGGTAAGAGAAATAAACCGTTATACATGTTCTTAATATTCCTTCTAAAAGTTTAAATTATTCTACTACTGAATGGTAATTGTCTATATTGCTTAATATGTATCATCAATTTAATACATATTGTTTAGTTATATTTGCTCAACCTGGTAATAATGTATTCTATCTTCTTTAATCTACTTATGGTTATAATGGATGTTAGAGGAGAGTTATATCTCTTGTCGGGACATTTTGTCTCACCTGGTGGGTTTCCACATCTTTTAGGTGGTCGTGCATGACAAGGTAGAGATCATGCGGTTCGCGTTGAGCAGCAAGAGGAGCAGTATCTATTGAAAGGTTGGACGTGCTACTAGTATTTTGTAGTAGAGTCCTATGTGTCGTCCCTGTAGTCCCAAGTCCTTGGGGAGGTTTTCACTATTTGTACATCGATATGAGGTTTTTGTCTATATGTCATTGTTATACAGTTATGGCATGTATATATCTAAATATGTTACCTCTAATAACAGGTTGTGGCTAGTGAGCCAGTGAACAATGATATGTAATAATCTTGTGGCATGAGATATGATACATGTGGCTTTTGTGGACTCAGATGTGATAAGTTCCAACTTTTGTGCTTATATGAAACAATTTTAATTCTTGTGTTTTCTGGTAATCTGGTTGATTATTATTTGTTCCACAATTTGTTTTGAGTAATCTCACTTTGTGGCACGTCGGGGCATCATGAATCCCTAACTTGAACCCAAAACCCTAATTCTGGGAAATGGGAGTGGTGTGTGTGAAATAGTAGCCCTACCCATATAGACATAATTAGGGTAAAAATGAATGAGAGAAATTGCAAATGATTTTAGGTGAACTAGTCTCCCATGGACATATGCACGTGGATAAATGCATTCATGATTTTTGTGAAGGGTTTCTAAGAATCATAAGCAACCAATGGTTATATAAAAATGAAAATACAAAACCCTTAATACAACTTTTAGGGTTGGCGTCCCTATCTCGGGTGGGTCAACCCTAGAATGGGAAAATGACCTATGAGGGAGGAAAAACCCTAAACCCTAGGGATCAAATTGTGGATACAGAGCCTAACCTCCTTCTATGAGTCAAGAAGGCACCCTCGGTTAGAACCTTCCGTAGAAGGGTGACTTCATAAATCACTTTAAGAATTGAGGTAACCTTGAATGCCACCTAAAATGTGAAGGATTAAGTATACAAAATATGAAAGCACATATATGGAGTATAATATGCCATCTCTGAGGGACACAATGACCAAGACAAGAGAGGAAGTTGACTAGTAGGCCAAGACGGGAAAGGAAGGCTGATATAAAAGGAAATGATTACAATTACGGGTGATCAACTATGGAAGGAAGGTTACCAATAGGTCAAGCCGAGAAAGGAAGGTCGATATAGAAGGAAGTTATTACAATGACTAGTGATCAAGATGGGAAAGGAAGGAACCAATAGGACAAGTAGGGAAAGGAAGGTTGATATATAAGGAGGTCATTGCAATGACTAGTGATCAAGATGAGAAAGGAAGGTCACTAATAGACCAAGATGGGAAAGGATGGCCGCCATGAAAGACCAATACTAGGAGGGAAGGTCACATGAGCCCAATGTAGGAATATAAAGTGAAAAATGTGTACCTCAAGAGATGGTGGAAATACAGGTTAAAAAATTCCATAAGAAAATAATGTGATCAAAAATTGTAAAAGTTGTAATATCTCAATAAACCCTAAGTAGAGTAGATCCCTAAGTCAACCCTCATGTCATTTAGGAAGGATTAGAGGTAGGTAAGACATATGAGATTAGGGTTTGATCATGCCCTAAGTGCATAATACAATAGGATCAAGAGATGTCCATCCATGTTTGCCCAAGGCCCATGGTCAGGATATTGGTGACTTTCATGAATTCATGAGGCCCAAGGGGTAAATGTGAGAGGAACTCATAAGTGCATAAGGCCATGAGGTTAATAGGGAATCACTCTAAAGGTACATGTACACCTAGAGAGCTTAAGAAAGTGACTAAGTGTAAAGAGGCGAGATCACCTCCTTACTAAAATTTAAAAGAAGTACAAAACATCCATCTTTTTAGAAAGGCAAAAGATATTGAGGGATGCGTGTATAATATTCCAAGTAAATAAGCATGCACCAGATACATTATAAAATGTCAATAGGAGCGGAAATAAAGGTACTAAGCCTATTACATGGCTTTTGTTGTTCATTAAATGGTTGTTCCCAAAAGAAAAAGATAAGAGAAAAGGATCTAGTTATAGCAACCTAGACATCCTTTCTGAATAGCTTGAGATCTACTCCTGAGATGACTTCTTTCAAACTTGTCCTTCTCTTTGCTCAACACCAGCACCTGGGTGGTTGGGAAAGCACCCAATAAAAGGGAAAAGAAACCATGGTATGTGTCAAATAATGAAAAAGAACAAAAGATCAGGAATAACATGAAAGTAAAGGTTAAGATTTCATAATAACATGAAAGTACCATACCTCAACCTATAGGTGAGGGGAGAATTAATACATTCCTAGTCACCTACACATATTTTTATGGGGGAGAATAATACATTCCCTAGGGAGAATTAATACATGCCCTATCTATGGGTGGTTGTACATAAGTACCACTACTATGGCTAAATAGTCCATAAAATCAACATGCTAGAGAATTCATGGCAAGTAAAAGCATCATATCAATTAAAACATGGAAGTGGGGTACAAGACCCAAGAAAAAGAATATCATTACTGATTTTGAGGAAATTTAACAAAAGAATCATGAATAGAGGAAATAGGGTTCATATAGTGCCTCATTAGGGAATATAGGGTTTGGTTCAGAAATATCCCAACTTAGGGTGTAAGAATGCACATACCTCTCTTATTGATATCAATTACTAACTTACACCACTTTAATTGAGTCCAAGTTCCACTTTGCCTATTTTCAATGTATTAACATGTATTAGACACATTTATGTATAGAAACCCTAATTTTAGAAATTTTTAGAAAAAATCAGATTTATATTTTTAAAATATCACCAATGAATTTATTAGGTTCTCCTGATCAAGAAAACATATTTTTATGTTAATTTTGGAGTTACGAGGATTAAGATGTACTTTTTATGGTTTTTATGCATTAAATTTATTTTACGAAAACCAACCTTCGTCAAACCATGAAATAATACCTTGAAAATATTTTTATTAGATATAGATTAATTTTCCAATTCCAAAACATATTTATTTGTCAAATTTGGATAAGTGGATTAGAAGATATGATTTTTCAATACTGACCAATAGGAAATTGCCACATCATCAAACCGATCATGATAATTGAAGAGAGTGGGAGAGGGAGAAAACACCATTTGACCCAATATCAGGTTTGAGGTTGCATAGGTAACCAAACTAGATCTTCTAGATAAGGTAAAATAGCAAGAAACCAAAACCCTAGAAGAACATGGTAAAAAGAGATGGAGATCATTGATTTTAAACATAGAAGCATGAGTTTTAAGCATGTAGTAATAAATATACGAGAAGGGGGTTAACAAAAATTTCCTCTAGGAAGGTAAGAAGGTCCCAAGAGCAAGGATCCCGATATTAGAAGGTCTGGTTTCTGCAAGACAAGCTCCTTTCTTGAGCAAATATCACCTTCTCCACTTTAGAGGTGCAAACCCTAGAAAAAGGGCATGGAGATGAGATGTTTTAGGGTTCTAGGCGGAGTTTTACCATGGAAGGTCATGGTCCCAACCTAGAAAAAAGTGGGAGGAATACTAATAGAATGAAAATAGGGAAGGAAAGGAGGATACTTACTAGTTTTGGTCAAAGTCACCAAGGAGGAGCTTAAGAAATCCTAAATAGAGAAAATTGGAACCGTAGGAGCCTTCTTCACCAAGGTAGGCACCCTCTTTTACCTTGGGACAAAAACTTCATGGAAAAACATAGAAGGAATAATTATCTAAGCTAGAGAAAAGAGAATGAGAGGATTTATTCTTGGATTGGGAGGTGGGAAGGGGCAGACATGGCTTTATAAAGAAGGGGGCAAGCATGAGGTGTCTATGGGACTTTCCATGTGTCCCTAGCCTATGGCTTCATGGCCATACAAGGGGACAACTCATAGAGACTTCTTGTATATCAAAATTCGGTCGTAAAAAGCCCATGGAGACTTTTAGGCCATCCCCACGGTCCTCCAATCAAAGAAATAACCCCATTGGTTGATAGGTTATAAAAATAAGCTCATTTATAAAGAGGGTAATCCCTAAAATGCGCTTGGAAAGTAACACCTTCAAACCAAGGTGCAACTAGGTGACCCATGGTTCAAAAACTTGAGAATGGTAAGGGAATATATAAATATTATAATGCACATGACAATTTGGAAAGAAAACCTCCCAATTGGGTAAATTGCATAACCATCCAAAATGTGCATATAATTGCATAACTTGCACAAACAACATCCAAATTGGACCAAACTTTAAACTTAATATTGTTTCATGATTTCAAAACACTTCACAAGGTTAGATTAAGGTTTAGAGTACTTAATAATGGTAGTTAATCTTGTTCAATACATTAATTAAGGTTTGGGGCCTTACACTTCTAACATGGATTTATTTACCATTGTTCTACTTAAGAGGTGATTTTACATTTTAGATCCTTAAATAAGATTTCACCGCGGCATTTGTGCATAAACCCTTATAGTGGTATAATTATGGAACAAATGTTCACCAAACCACTATAAATTCCACAATTTAAGCATCAAGGCCAAAAAAGATAGAAATGATAGGAAAATATTGGGAAAGCGCCAAAAAGTGAATATTTTGAAGTTTCAATATGTTACAACACTCCACCCCTTAAATAGGATTTCATCCTCAAAATATAAATTAAAGTGAGAAGGGTGAGTATACAATATCTCACCACTAAACTCCTAGGTTGTTTCCATAAAACTTCCACTAAAACTTTTACTAACTCAAACTCCTCATTTTTCAGCTGCTTAAGTTGGGAGTTTAGAATCTTCTCAAGCAACTCCACATAGGTTAGGTTCTCATGGATCTCCTAAAGGTTACACTTTTATGATTTCTTTTTAAAACATTTGGCTTATTAGAATTATATTCATTAGGATATCACATTATCATTATTATACTTTTAATTGTGTCATGTCATATTTACTTTGTGTCCGAAAGAGTTATATTTCATTATTATGCACAAACCCAATATATTTTTTATTTATCTCATTAGGAATTTTAGCACAACTAGAGTTATAATAAATTATCTTAATATGCATTATTATATGTGACCATTATCTTTAATAATTTGGATTTAGACTCCATTATCAATTGTATCAATTATGAAGTAGGACACTTTATCCAATTTGTTACAATTAATTCAAATAATGTCACATTAGTTACTTATATGTATATTAAACAATGTTACTTTACCATTCTTG
Source organism: Alisma plantago-aquatica (assembly GCA_963693085.1). Classification (NCBI taxonomy): domain Eukaryota; kingdom Viridiplantae; phylum Streptophyta; class Magnoliopsida; order Alismatales; family Alismataceae; genus Alisma; species Alisma plantago-aquatica. The sequence continues at coordinate 333,107,912 of OY856411.1, forward strand.
CTCACATTAATGTCATCATTAATCATTATTTCTTATTTATTCACTTCTTATTGTTAATTATGAACATTTGTGTGAATCAATTACTTCTTATCCATATTGAAATCATTATATATATTTTAATGATCAAAGTGGTACATATTACATACTAATGATTTGATTCACATACTAAGTCATTAGGTGATTAATTAGGTGTGTATTAGAGAACATGGTGATATGCATTTCATATTGATGACCTGATTAATCTATGATTTATGTGTATTAAAGTATGTTATCTGATTATGACACCTAGTGACACTAATGTATCGTGAATGTTATTAAGGATTTATAGGTTAAGGTTAGATGATTACAACTTAGGGTTTAGGTTAACATGATCATTATTCTTAAGCTATACCTTCTAAGGATGCATTAATTCCAAGGTTACATTAAAATTATCTTGACCATCATATCATTAGGGTTTATTGGTTTATGACATGGGCAACATCATGATTATCTACTATTAGTATTAAAATGTGAGTTACTCTTATTATGTGCATTAGATATTCATTAGGGTTCAAACATATGAACTATTCATTAGATGATCGTTATATGTTCTTTTGGATACCAAGAAACATGTGGTTACAACTATAAATTTTTTTGTCAAAACTAAGGATTCAAGCACACTAACTTCCTAATTAGGGAGTTAGGGTTTCTAAATTTAGAGTAGCTAGATTTCAGTATGTTACATGACTCCATCCCCTTGGAAAAGATTTCATCCTCAAAATATAACTACCCAAACATCATCAAACCGACTACTCTCCACCCTTTTAAAGGTTTGACCTAAAAAGCCAAACTAATCTATAGGTAAAAGGGTGAGTCTAACTAAACCATATACAAGATCCATAATGCTTCACTACGCACTCTGATTGCTTACTAAACACTGAACTTCAAAGTCTAGGTGTAACATCCCTGACCTGGGTTATGCCTTAAACCTAGAAGTTTTGCTTAAGTAAGTCATTTAGAAACTTGTCTTTATATTTTGAAAAGTAATTAAGACTAAATGAGAGCTTATGTTTCAATTTTGGTCCTATTTGAATAATGTTGAAACAATATTTTTACCTATTTTGGACTAAAGTGTAATATACCCAATTTAAGGGGTTACCTTGCAAATGTTACATGATAAATGTTCCTCAAGTATTATAGCATTATAAGAATGAGAATGATGTTGAGGTATGGCTTATGGAAGCCTAAGTTCCAAGAAGGAGCTTGTTTGAGTAATGCTTGTGTATTGAATGCTAGTTTTGGTGTCATTTGTAGATTACCCAAAATCTAGGGTTGAATATGTAAAATACCACTTCAAGAGTGTCCCTACTGTTTCTTGGTATCATTTAGAGAAAATAAAAAGAAAGGGGCGTCTTGTTTGAACTACTTTTGAGGAGAGATAATCTTGATAATAAAATAATCAAGATTTAAGCATAATTGAAACCCTAATTTATTTTGTAGCAAAAATAAATTTATTAATTGAAGTGCCCATCAACTAAAAATGTTATGGGAGAAATCCTATAGTGGGAGGACGTCCAAATGCCATGAGTGGCACCGAAATATCTTAAGTAGGTGAAGAAATCCACTCACATTTGTTAATTAAAAAGTAATGTCCACTAAAAATGGATAATATTATTATAATGATTAAGGTGCTTAAGTGGTTGCTTTTAATTCAAGGATAATTGAGAGGATATTGAGGGCAAGGAAGTTGGCTTTGGAAGAAAGGAAGTGGAGGGGGCATGTGGCACCTAGAATGGGAGTTGAAGATTTTTCTCATACTTTCTCTCTCTTAGAAAATCAATTATATGTACTCAATTTTATCCTTACTTGAAAGGATATTTTTGCAAACCACTTTGTTCCCTTGCTTTGGCCAATTACCAAGGAGGTTAGGAGCATGAGGAAAACGTTCCCCAAGCTGAAGGTAAGCTCCATGATCATCTTCAATGTTGGATTGATGGTTGAAATCAGATTTCAACATTCATTTTCTTCTCTCTTCCATCCAATGTTCAACCTTGGCTATCTTTTGCATTCAAAGAGTTGGAAATGAACCTTGGATAGTTGAAGGAGCTTCTTTCACCATTAGAGACTAGAATATTGAATCTTTGAAGATACTTTGAAGGCAGGTTATATAACTTGAACCCATCAATGTTATTATTGATTTCAATTTCTCATCATATGTTGATCTTTTATTTTCTTCTTGAATAATTGATGAATTCATCATATATATGACAGTAGAATTCAGAGGTCTGAAGATTGATGATGATGACATCATCTTAGAACACACTTCAAGAATATAAAAAATAAACAGTTTCAATTTTGTTGGTCAAATAGTTTCAAACCGTTAGAGACCAAACAGTTTCAAACCGTTTGGTGACCAAACGGTTTCAAAACCGTTAGAGGTCAAACAATTTCAAACTGTTAGAGGCTAAATGGTTTCAAGAATATGTAAATGTCTAATGGTTTCAACGTAATCTAGTCCACATGGTCTCAACCTTGGATGGCCAAACGATTTCAAAACATTTAGAACTCAATTGGTTTCAAAACCCTAGATCAATTGACGTCAAAACCCTAAATTAGGGTTAAACGGTTTCAAAGTTGATTTGATCAAACAGTTTCATCTCTAAATTGACCAAACGGTCTCAAATCATTTGAGGACCAAACGGTCTCAAACCATTTGAGGATCAAACGGTCTCAACCCGTTTAGGGTTAATCAATCTTCAAATCGTTTGAGGGTCTTGGGTTGAAACAGTTTCAAAACTGTTAGAGTTGAAATGGTTTTCAAACCGTTAGATATGAAACGGTTTCAAAACTGTTTGATGAGCAAAAGGTTCAAGACCGTTTAAGGATATAAAGACCCATACCATTTGAAGGTCTAAACGGTCTCAAACCGTTTGAAGGTTTAGGACCAAACTGCTTGAAGGTTTAGGACCAAACTGGTTTGAAGGTTTAGGGCCAAACCGTTTGAAGGTTCAATTGGTCCAAACTATTTGAAGGTCCAATTGATTCAAACCATGTAAGTACTAATAACCCCATAAGTGGTTGAAGAGTATCTCAAGTTTGATTTCAATGGAAGTACCTCTAAAGTACTTAGGTGATTAGTATAATTAGAGTGATTATCACTTGATGCCTATGAAAGTAATAAATTCAATACACTATGATAAGCATAGATGCATGTACTTTAGTAAGAGGTTAAGTCAACCTAATAAGGTATGATGATGATGTGTGTTCCTAAGTACATGGAACAATGATAAGTATGATTGAATACTTAAATGATGCTATGTGAAACCCCAATATAGGGTTATGGCATATGAAATTCTAATTGATTAAGATGAAGAAACCCTAACCCTAATTTCAGACAATGGGATGAGAAACCCTAATTAATATAAAATGGGAAACCCTAACCCTAATATAGGGTGATGTTATGTGAAATCCTAATATAGGGTGATGTTATGTGAAACCCTAATATAGGGTGATGTTATGTGAAACCCTAATATAGGGTGATGTTATGTGAAACTCTAATATAAGGTGATGTTATGTGAAACCCTAATTGATAAAGATGGGAAACCCTAACCCTAATGAGGAAATAGTGATGTTATCTTTGTATTGCATAATGTTGATATGTAATTGATATGGTTGTTATCGAGTATACTAACCATGCAGGTATCATGAGATGATGAGGTATGAGCTATGATGTTAATGGGCCTTGTGAGCCATTATTTTATTTGTTGCCTAGTGATAGGTGACAAGAAGTTGAATATGCCTGGTGAGCTATGTGAGATGCTTGTGTAACAAGTATCATGAATACCTTGGTCAGATGACCTAGAGGTATTAGTTACCTAATAAGTGATAACCTTGTTCAGTGATGAACTAAGGGTTTGAATACCCAAATCCAGTAAACATGATGATGATATTGATGAAGGGAGTGAATTCCTAGTGATGAGATAAGGAATTGAGATCCCAATGTTCTATAAAGTTTTGAAAAGCACTTGATATAAGTATTACATGTTTCTTTGTATCATTTGTCATAATAAATCCTATTTGAAATCTTTATTGATGCTAAAAGGATATGGTAATGTACTTAAATAATCAAGTGGAATATTATCATGTAGAGCCTTGTCCATAGATCCATCATCGTCAGTAGTTGGTGATGGTGAAACGGGTTCTCCTGCTAGTTAATCTGGAGTGTATATTGTTGAATATGTGGGGTTTCTCCTAGCCAAAAATAGGAGGATTAGAGTGCAACTTTACTTGTAGACTCAAGATATGTTTAAGAGCATGGTGAACAGGCCCATGGCTCAGTGTGATGGAGCATGAATGCGTTCATGGCTCAGGGAGCACGGTGAACTGGCCCGTGGCTCAGATTTACTAGCATCGGGACCTGTACCAAGGTGGGCTAGAGAAAGGGTAGCCTATGGGAGCTAACCCTGTGACTGAGGTCACTTAAGTAAGAGATTGCGGTCCTACTTGTGGTCTTGCACTGACCGAGACAGATGAGATCGTGGAGTCTGACTCTTCCTTTGATCTTGTATGGCACCGACTTTGGGTTTCGCAACTGAAGGTTGGATTTGAGCGATATGGCTCACTTCCTTAGGGCATAAGAATGATTATAAAATGTAATCATCCGTGTAACATATTTGCTTAAGGACGAATTATGGAAATCATTGGTTGATGTTACATTTCTTATTGTATCATAAATGGATAGATATTATACATGTTCTTCATATTCCTTATTAAAATGAATAGATGATTTACTACTTTATCATTTATAGTTGTAATGCTTTAAAAGATGATATTGCTCTATTCTGCTTAATAATGATTAGATCCTTCTTTTCAATAGAGATTCCTCTGCTCAGTTTATTACTGTTTATCTGCAATAATAATATTTATGGCGGAGAGTTATATCTATTGCTGGGACATGGGTCTCACTCCGTTGATCACCAACATTTTTAGGTGGATGTAGACGAGGAGGAAGGAATCATACACCAGGGGAAGGACAGCAGCATCAGGGACAACAATGATATCTCAGGTGGAGATACTAACTGTCGTGTCTTGTAGTTATGAGTCCTATGTGTCATCTTTGTACTCTCAGGTCCTTGGAGTCAGTAGTTAGTGCTTTTATGATCGATATGACATTTTTGCATTGAATGCCTCGAGTTTTTATGTTGCTTATGTGTAGATTTAACAGAGCAATTGTTGTATGTAATCCTTGAGAAGAGAAGGTACATGGTATGTACTTTGTGGACCAGAATGTATATATAATATTTTGGTTCTTGTTATAAGAGTTTCCTAAAAATGGATCTCTTTGCAAATGGTTTTAATTTTTAGTGATTTTTGTTAATCCACTGCTAATGTTTTCTTCCACATTAATCATAATCACACAGTGACAGCCTGATTTGCGGTCGGGTCGTCACACTAGGTCTAAGGGATAACTATCCAAACATGTGGTTCTGTGGGTCATAAGGGAACTATATTGGATATCCATCCTCAAACAAGTCATTACACCTAGAAAACTAGTTAAACATATTAGGGTCCCTGAAGATAAATCATATAGATGTATAAGGCTACTATTACCTAAAAGCATGCTATTTCAGACAATTTATATCAGCTTAGGCCAGGCCGATATCATATGGATTCAGGAGTCCTTGTAAACCAAGATAGTGGTACAGAGGAAAATCTTTCCAGACCCCGAATCATGATCCTTTCTAGACACCTTTTCTTTCAACTTCATGTCCTAGTAGCTGCCTAAAGGCCAAGCTAAACAACCTCAAATTACTATGGTTACTTATGCATCTTTTAGTTGTAAGTACTTTATAGATCTATTCATCATTATTCTAATGTGAAACTATATGATCCTAAATCAACCCTTCATCATCTATTCATCAACTCTAGGGCAAACATGTCACGTAAAGGTAAGGCAAGTATTCTAACAAGGGAGACAAAATTGAAATAGTCAGATTCCGACTACCATGGGCTCTGATACCATGCTTTAAAGAGGTGAGATCACCTCCTTACTAAAATTTAAAGGAAGTACAAAACATCTATCTTTTTAGAAATACAAAAGATATTGAGGGATGCATGTATAATATTCCAAGTAAATAAGCATGAACCAGATACATTATAAAATATCAATAGCAGCAGGAATAAAAGTACTAAGCCTATTACATGGCTTTCGTTGTTCATTACATGATTGTTTCCAAAAGAAAAAGATAAGAGAAAAGGATCTAGCTATAGCAACCTAGACATCCTTTTAGATAGCTTGAGTTCTACTCCTAGGATGACTTCCTTCAAACTTGTCCTTCTCCTTGCTCAGCACCAACACGTGGGTGGTTGGGAAAGCACCTATGAAAAGGGGAAAGAAAACAAGGTATGTGTCAAATAATGAAAAAGAACAAAAGATAAGGAATAACATGAAAGTAAAGGCTAAGATTTCATAATAAGATGAAGATTTCAAGAGTATGAGGCTATTTTTAAATAGATGCTTTCCATAAACAAAATATAATAAAAGGTTGCATGTATGATAATTATGACTACCTTAACTAAGTAGGGTTGAGGCACCCACCAGACCTCAACCTATAGGTGAGGGGAGAATTACTACATTCCCTATCACCTACACATATTTTTATGGGGGAGAATAAGGTATTCCCCAGGGTGAATTAATACATGCCCTATCTATGGGTGGCTGTACATAAGTACCACTACTATAGCTAAATAGTCCATAAAATAAACATGATAGAAAATAATTCATGGCAAGTAAAAGCATCATATCAATTAAAACATGGCAGTGGGGTACATGACCCAAGAAAAAGAATATCATTACTGATTTTGAGGCAATTTAACAAAAGAATCATGAATAGAGGAAATAGGGTTCATATAGTGCCTCATTAGGGAATATAGGGTTTGGTTTTCAAATATCCCAACTTAGGGTGTAAGAATGCACATACCTCTCTTACTAATATCAATTACTAACTTTCACCACTTTAATTGAGTCCAAGTTCCACTTTGCCTATTTTCAATGTATTAACATGTATTAGAGTACATAGTGCACATTAATGTATAGAAACCCTAATTTCAGAACTTTTTAGCAAAATTCAGATTTAGATTTTTAAATATCACTAATGAACTTATTAGGTTCTCTTGATCAAGAAAACATATTTTTATGTTAATTTTGGAGTTATGAGGATTAAGATGTACTTTTTATGGTTTTTATGCATTAAATTCATTTTACAAAAACCAACCTTCGTCAAACCATGAAATCAAACCTTGAAAATAATTTTATTAGATAGATATTAATTTTCTAATTCCAAAACATATTTATTTGTCAAATTTGGATAAGCGGATTAGAAGATATGAATTTTTCAATACTGGCCAATAGGAAATTGCCACATCATCAAACCGATCGAGATAATTGAAGAGAGAGGGAGAGGGAGAAAACACCATTGACCCAATATCAGGTTTGAGGTTTTATAGGTAACCAAACTAGAGCTTCTAGATAAGGTAAAATAGCAAGAAATGAAAATCCTAGAAGAACATTGTAAAAAGAGATGGAGATCACCGATTTTAAACATAGAAGTATGAGTTTTAAGCATGTAGTAAGCAATATATGAGAAGGGGGTTAACAAAACATGCCTCTAAGAAGGTAAGAAGGTCCAAACAAAAAGTATCCCGAGATTACAAGGTCTATTTGCTCCAAAGAAAGCTCCTTTCTTGAGCAAAAATCACCTTCTCCACTTTAGAGGCGCAAACCCTAGAAAAAGAGCATGGAGATGAGATGTTTTAGGGTTCTAGGTGGAGTTTTACCATGGAAGGTCATGGTTACAACCTAGAAAAAGGTGGGAGGAATACTAACAGTATGAAAATAGGGAAGGAAAGGAGGATACTTGCTAGTTTTGGTCAAAATCACCAAGGAGGAGCTTAAGAAATCCTAAATAGAGAATTTTGGAACCCTAGGAGCCTTTTTCACCAAGGTAGGCACCCTCTTTTACCTTGGGACATAAACTTCATAGACAAACATAGAAGTAATTATTCTCTAAGATAGAGAAAAGAGAAGGAGAGTATTGCTTCCTAGATTGGGAGGTGGGAAGGGACAGGCATGGCTTTATAAGGAAGGGGGCAAGCATGAGGTGCATATGGGACTTTCCATGTGTCCCTAGCCTAGGGCTTCATGGCCATGCAAGAGGACAGCTCATAGAGACTTCTTGTATATCAATAGTCGGTCCTAAAAGTCCATGGAGACTTCTAGGCCATCCCCACCGCCCTCCAATCAAAGAAATAACCCCATTGGTTGATAGGTTTTAAAGATAAGCTCATTTATAAAGAGGGTAATCCCTAAAATGTGCTTGGAAAGTAACACCTTCAAACCAAGGTGCAACTAGGTGACCCATGGTTAAAAAACTTGAGAATGGTAAGTGAATATCTAAATATTATAATGCATGTGACAATTTGCAAAGAAAACCTCCCAATTGGGTAAATTGCATAACAGTCCAAAATGTGCATATAATTGCATAACTTGCACAAACAACATCCAAATTGGACCAAACTTTAAACTTAATCTTGTTTCATGATTTCAAAACACCTCACAACGTTAGATTAAGGTTTAGAGTACTTAATTATGGTCATTAAGCTTGTTCAATACATTAAGTAAGGTTTGGGGCCTTACACTTCTAACATGGATTTATTTACCATTATTCCACTTAAGCGGTGATTTTACATTTTAGATCCTTAAATAAGATTTCACTGAGGTATTTGTGAATAAACCCTTCCATTGGTATAATTATGGAACAAATGTTCACCAAACCACTATAAATTCAACAATTTAAGCATCAAGGCCAAAAAGGATAGAAATGATAGGAAAATATTGGGAAAGGGCCAAAAAGAGAATATGTTGAAGTTTCGATATGTTACACTAAGGCTAATTATACATGAGTGGTAGATGTAGAGAATACAAGAGGTCATGTAATAATGTTGATACAACCTTGAAGGGAGCAGTGTATATACTTGAAGATTATGATTAAATCACTTTCCATGTGAGGGCATGAAAGTTAGGAAAATTGTGGGACTAAAATAATTAAGGTTTGGAGTAATTGTCCAAGTGATTCAACCTAAATTTTTAAATTTTATGATAATGTGTTGATACACCATCTGTGCTCTTGGAATGGGATGCAATTTGTTTTTGTGGTGTAGCCAAATTCTCATTTCATCCTATTATGAGTGAGAGAGATTGGGTAGACACATGCTATGCTTAAAATTGACATAGAAACTGAATATCCTAAGTCGATTATGAAATATTCTAGGATTTGTGGTTTTACATCGCCCTTGTGTGAAAAAAATAATAGATTGCAAACCTAGGTAAACAAGTTAGTCACCAAGTGAAATTGAAACCACAAGTGAAAATGTAATAACCAAATGATGAAATCATGTAATTATTGAGGATTTGGATATACCTTAAATTGATTTTGGGTATCAACCTTAGTGTTAATGTGAGGATTTTGCATATCAATAAAAGTTGTTAAAGATAATCCAAGAATGGTTTCTAACCCTGTGTTTTAAGCTAAGTTGGGTTATTATTCACCTCAACCTTATTATGTTTCAATTTTGGGTACAAAATTCCTTTTAAGGAAGGGTGAATGTAATATCCTCAAATTGGATGAATTTGAATTATATAAATATAAGGTTAGATTTGATAAACTAATTCCTTAACTATAATTGATAGAATAATAATACCATCCACTTTGTGGCATGGGTGCAACCCATGGCCCAAGTGAGGCCCACGACATTATTTTCATTGCAAATAGGTCATTGTGGCACACATTTAAGAAATAAAAGGAATTGGTGGATAAAGGAAGGATAATTAGATAATCAAAATATGAGATATCCCGCAAGGGTGTAGCTCATTGGTATTTAGTCTGTGAACGTAGGAAGAGGTCTCAGGTTTGAATCCTCACGGGGATGAATAAAACTGGGATTTATGTCTAACATGGTTTGTACCGGAACTTATGAGTTGCACACTTGTTTACCTTACTCCTCCTTTGTCGAGCCTCAATAGGTCAATGAGGGGTCGGGGAGAGAAAGTCTCCTTGATGACTTTTTTTTTTGAAATATGAGATAATAAGAAAGTTTATAAAAGAAATAAGATATGTTTTATTTTAGATAATTAATGGAGTAATTATCTAGCCATGAATTGAAACAAAAGTTTTATGGCGCCAAATAAAAAATATCTCGGTCTAAATTTTGGTATACTTGAAGATAATAAAAAAAAAGAATTCTATAATTTGAGAGAAAAACAACTTTTGTTTGGAGTGGGTAAACCATTTAAAAATATCAAAGGCAAGTTTTGGCTATGAGAGTTATCGCAATAAATACCAAAAGTTAGATATAAGTTGGTAAAGACTTTAATGAGTTTCCCTTCAAGTTTCATAACAAAAAGAATGTTCCTAGAAGCCTATAGAAAATCATGAAGGATGAAGGATCTATTTGTAATAATTAAATGTTGTTCCCTTATTTTAAGAAAGAGAAAGGGTATCTATATGTATCCTTTTGGATATCAAACTTGCCACAATATGGTATTGTAGGATTATAGAGAAAGTACCCAATTTTGGGACCAATTGAAGTAAAGATGAGAGAGAGGTATGATTTACTAAAGTTTCTATAATCAAGGTTTACATATCGGTATCTATGATACAATATAGGAAAAGGGGTATTTCATGCCCATGATAAATACCCAAGATAATTTTAGATGATAGATGATCCAAATATAAGATTATGGAAGAAAATCCAGAATATTCTAAGATACTCTTTGATCCATGTAATTAATTATGTGAATATCTAAAAATTACAAAAGAAGTAAGTTTGGAGTAATTATATAATTAATTTGGATCCAATACCACGTCAAAATGAGGATAAGATTAAAGTAAAGGTTTTCCTAAATTTTGGTATGAAAAGGGGTTATGGAGAGAGACATTATTGGTAAGGTATGCCCATAGAGCCAATCATATGATGATTGACATGGCATATACCATAAAGTATTTGATTAATACTTATAAAGGACATCTTACAATTCATTCTATTTCATTAAGTTATGAGATAACGAGGAAACACTATGAATGTATAGAGAATAATATTACTCAATGACATATGTCTTCAAGTATTAGCCTTTTGGAAATGAGATCATACGGATGTTAAGAGTACATATACATATTCTCATTATGTACCTAGTTAGTTGTTATGATAGAAGGTAGACAGACACCAGTAACACATAAGACTGGAGTGTGAATTGGTTGATGATTGAGTCTCACTAAGTCATGATCTAGCCAGGCACACATATACATGTTAGGGAACAATGTATCAGAAAAACCCACCTTGAGAGTAACACATGGAAACCATCATTGGTGGTCATAGTAAGCTCTGATAGTGAAGGTGGTGATTGTGATTCTTGGACCTGAAATCATTTCACTCATCACATGTTGTTGGGTATGCTTTTCCATCATCAAATGTTGTGACATCCCTAGATTTTCTAGAACTTAATCTATTTTGTGACGTCCAAATTGAAACCCTCACCTCAGTGAGAATCCCAATTTAAACACTCCACACTAGGCTAAGAAGAAGAAAATCAAGGGAGTAAGAAGGAAACACTGTAGCACATGCACATGAACAATAATAAAACCATACAATAATATGTTCACCATTCAACATATAATTACAACATGAATTGTTATAGCATTTGATATTACATATTGAATATAAAACTTATACATATACATGTACTACCACTAAACTACATGATCTTATGACAATAGGTTCACCTGTACATCAGCTCGCCACACTACTCTCAACTATCCAGGATCTTCAAGAGCATAACCACAACCTAAAAAAAAGATTACATGTGGTACACGTCAGCACAATATTCAAGAATATTGTACTGAGTACGCCTACGTGTCTTTTATATACCTCTCATCATATCTTGGCAATAAGATAAAACTATTATACTTGGCAGTAATAGAAGAAAATAAGAAAAGTGTATAGTTGCACAAAGATATTCATTAGCAAAAGAGAACACATATTTTAAGCACATTTTCTGTTATATATCCATGAATTTGCCACCTGAGGAAATAATGCATCATCTCATCTACCAAAGAGTATGAGATGTAAGGCCTTATGATCTACTACCAAAGAGTTAGATCATTGTACAATGTGATCTGCAACCAAAGAGAATGATCACTTTCCAACACTATGCTACCAAAGAGAATTAGTGCTTTCATATAATGGAACAGATATATTATGTTTGATGTGTTCATAACAATAAGTATAGAAATCTCAAGTAACATAACATACAAGAACAATCATTTCAACCAATACCATATGCCAAGTATTTACTATTACATAACACAAGCATATTGTATAATAAGCCAAGTAAGAGGTAATGGTGTACCTTCCAAAGAGACATCCTAATCACATATATCCATGTCATCTATATCCTGGTCGACCCTGATTAAGACAAGACCACATATCACCATCAGGTTCTCATCTTAACCCTAGTTACGCCCATATTAGGGTTTAGCTTAGTTCATTAGGATGTGTACATCATTACTTGCATTCTTGTCTTGGGGTTATCTTACTAATGTTATTTTCCAAATTATGGTTCATTATCTGATCATTATGTTCCATATCCTTTTTGTGCACATATTAACCCTAGGTTACATCATTAACCTAAATTAGGATTTCATAACATGTATTAAGGGTCATCTTCATATAACATGGATTTTATGCATAATCATGATCTCAAATGTAGTCCTGAAACATGGGTTGTTATAACAGTAATTATTGGGTGACTTTGACACATGGGGATAGACTGTGAGTGATATATATGAGATTTTTCCCTCTTAATAGAGTATGACATCCTAGCCACTTGATAAGCAAGATTGAGAAACGCATGCATATGCACATATGAATTAATAAATGATATTGAGGTCACAATATCTCAGACAGTTTGCTCTTGTTCAAAGAACATGAGATGAACGTTGAGAGGATGATGAGTCCATGCCTTGAGTTTACTCTGGATATCAAAGATAAAAGGAATTATACAATCACTACAACACCTTATACAGATTGTAGGTTGAAGTTGTTCTCTAACTTTCTATTCACTTGGGTAGCACTGATGCGCAACTAGGTACCACTCTTTGCTTATGACATCATAAGCTAGTTATGGAAATTTACTGCTAACATGATATGGAACCTATAGGGTCACGCACAAAGGAACTCATCTAGAAGAGGAGTTTATCTTGAATGATGATTGGATTTATTACTAAAGTGTTTAGGTATTCAATTCATGCAACAGATCAACTGATTGGCTGACGAGATTTGCCAAACGACCTTCTCACTAAGTGAGATGTGTGTTTGGGCATCCAGATAGGTGTCTCAAGTGTTGAGATAGCCGTTTGGGTTGTCAGGCTGATCAAAGTTTGAATTGGCTAAGTTTTGCCCTTGAACTAACTGGTTCAATGTATTTGAACCAACTGACTCATCTTAGAGTCTCTAGACGGCCGTCTGGGCGAGTGAGACGGGTGTCTCACATGGGTGAGATGGCTTAGTTGGGACAAATGAATATTCTGGAAGTTTCCTGAATAGTTTCAATTACACAACTTGGGGTGCAAGTAATTAATATGAGATATTAATTGGAATTGAAATTGTCAAATTTGGGTATGATTGGGAAACTGGCAAACAACTATTTGGAAGTGCGAGATGACCATCTCATGTTACTAGACGACCGTCTGGGTCACCAAACATCCATTTTGTCTGTCGCAGGTTGTGAAAATTTAAGATCTTCTAGTCTCTTCCACTCCTATACAATCCCGTATAGATTGGGAAACCTGACCCAAACCCCACCTATAAATAGAGGGATACTGAGGGATTCCCAAGAAACAACCAGAACAACAAATGAGAATAAATTGCTCTGACAATTGTTGTCCTCTCTGGTTGTGGTAACTAAGAGAACCCAGACAAGTCCTAACCGATAGGGAGGGATAGCCAACGGTAGAGAACAACTAAGAAGTTGTTGTTGTAGGAGAGTAGGTTGGTGACTAGTACACCAACGGAAGGGACAACTGCTTCTTGCATGTTCTAGTTAAACTATAAGAGTTCTAGTTGGTCTGTCTAGACTACTCTAGAGGTAGGATTTCTTTGGCTGCTGTTAGGAGGACAACTGTAGCCTACAGTTTGTGACGAGACCACATGAGCACTACAGAAGTTGTTCGTGTTCATTTTTCATGGTGAAAACAAAGAGTTGCACAACCACCGTCCAAGAGAAATTGGAAATAGTTACATTGAAGTGAGTTGTTGTCATTGGAGTTGCTCTAGGACTAGGTATAAATTTCTAAACCATCATACCTATTTCATAGTAATTGACACGATCTTGCTGTTATGGGAATATATATAGATAAACTTTCCACTGCTATACTTTGTGCCCATATTTCCCAACAAATATAATTACTTTCACAAACTAGGGTTTTATCAAAAGAAAGTTGCTATACAAGGGAGTTTCCTTTTCCCTCCAACCAGCCTCCCTCTGAGAAGTTTAACCCCCACTGACCTCTTCTCCCTCTCTTATCACCTGAATCCTATATATGAATGAAAGATCTTCATTCTAAAGGGAGAATGAAACTGGAAAAACCCCTATATGATCTAGAGACATTCCATGGACATGGGTGTGTTGCTTCATCGTCTTCACAATGAAGTGAGCATAAATAAATCTCTCAAAGGACTCCACAACACGGGAAGAAGGCAGAAGGCTTCCTGGAGATCCTCCACTTCCCAACCTTCATGTAGGGGTAGTTAGGTAGAGACTTCAACTCCCAATTCACTATCTTCTATCTTACAATGACATACAATAGTGTATAACATAATATTGACCATCTCCGACCACCTCCGACAATATCTGGGACCCCACCAAGTCTAGTGGTGACTGGGGGATCCTCTCCAACCTCCTTTGAGCCATCATAGCCTAGAAGAAAAGGGGGAGGTGCAACAACTCAATCGTGTAGCCGCATAGGGCTGGAAGTGAACAATGTCGCAAGGTAGGGGGAGAATCATTGTCAAATGACTAGTATGCCCCACATTCTATTGAGACAATGGAGTCAAGCATCATTTAAGATATTGATGTCATGACTCAAAAAGTTGCATCATGGGACCCTCGTCTCATTTTGTTTCATATTTATTCCAATAGTGAATGCATGAGTCATGAATGGTAAAATGCAAGTGGTATCTTTCAATATCAATCGACCTGTAGTAATCCCACTCAAAACATTAATAAATTGTCAAAACTTGTTACTAGTTGGTATAGCTCCAAGAATTCCCAATGACATAGCTAGCACAAGCTACATATGTAAGCCGTGAAATATACTCATTGTAGGCCTATCTGACAGTCATACTGGCCAATAATTAACATGTGTTTAACACTTGAGATGTATTTATGATTACATCACCAATCAATTGAGTTGAAGAGAATTAATGTAGTAGGCCAAGTTGTCAGCAATTTAGTATTTTGTTTTTAGCTGTATATTGCATTTTTATCATATGTCTTTCTTAAATTTACATATTAAAATTTTCATTTGCATATTTTATGAAGTACCTATCTTGGATTGGAAGAATTTGTTATGGAAGCATAAGGGGCCTAAAAATTTAGGATTCTTGTATGGAAGATTTTTTTCTAGATAATATCTCTGTGATGAATAACCTCAAAAGGGGGTATTTACTATACATCAACATGCTTGATGTGTAGGTGTTCATATGAGTCAATTGGACATCTTTTCTATAGGTTCTCATCATCTATTGATATCTGCCACAGAGCTATGGGGCTAGTTTATTGGTAGAGTTCCTACCTTCTTTGAAAGCATTCTTAGATTTGGAAGCAAGAAATATCTCACTACTATAATATGCATTCTTTATTATATTTGGTGATATAGAAATAACATCATTGTTGAGGACCACTATATGGATCTGGGTAAACTTTTGAATATAATCAATATTTTTGATATCAACTTTCTCATCCATTAGTATATGTTTTTATTTGTAAGGACCATGACCCATGTTTTGGGCTAACCCTATTCACTTTGCTTAAGTATGTTTCTTAACTCCTTGCTCTAATCACCTAAGATGTAATTAGGGCATGTTGGAGGTTTGAGTTCCTTGTTTGAGCTTGTTGCTTGATGCTAGTGTTTTGTGGAGAGGTTTGGTGCAAACTTGCAATTCACCCAGAATAGGGGTTGATGTACAAGTTTTCCACCTATGGAGTGTTTCTTCTCCCTCTTGGCATCATCTAGAGGAGAGAGGAAGTGTTGGGCACCTTATTTTGGCCTTGGTTGAGTGGTGACATCCTTGGTGATGTTTTGAGCACATGTTTGAGGTGTGCTTTGCTCATAAGAGTGTCGTTTTGGGCTTGAGAGGCTTGAGGAGACCTGGTATCGGTTTGTGGTTGCCTTGAGGAGGCTTGATATCGGTTGAGGGTATCCTGAGGGACATTCTATCGGTTTGATGGTATCTTGAGGATCACCATATTGGGTTGTGGTGACTCTAGAGATGTTCCTTATCAGTTTGTGACCTAGGGTTTCATCCCTATCGGTTTGTGAAGGATGGATGAGTGTATCGACCTTGAACTTCCTTAGTGACCAAGTGGGTGAGACATAGATCCTATCACCTTGTTGCATGGTGTTACATGTGTCCTTTCTTCTTGGACATGTGTGTTCTAGGGCTCTAAGGTGGTGATACCTTCCCCTTGCTCTATCTCTCTCTCATCAGCCATGTATATATACATATAATCTAACACATATGTAGCCCGATACACCTAGAGTTGATGAGGGAAATATCTACCTTGAGGTTCAATCGATACTACTCAAAACCATAGTGGTAGATATCCCTTGGTGATCTTTGAGGCTGATACCCTAGTTGTTGGTGTGGCCGATATCCGATGATGGTGAAGGTGATTCATATCTAAAGGGATACTTAGGTCGATACCCTATGAGATTGTATGGTCGATACACATTCTTATGTACCTCTAACCGATATCATTTTTGATAAACTGATACCAAGTGATGATAAACTGATACTCACCTTGAACTGGGTAGGTCGATTCCCTACTTAGGTTGGTTGCCCGATATCTAGGGTTAATTGATACCCTACCTTAGTATGGTGGTCGATACCCAATCTAAGTGTGGTTGCCTGATACATTTAGGGTGAACCGATACCATGGGTGTAACCCTAATCTAAGCCTTGTGATGGTGGTTCAGACATACCATGTTGATATTAGGGTCTCATAGTGATGATATGATATCCTATGGAGTAGTTGTACCTATGATGTGAGGGTTATGTTCCTATAGCACATAATAATGTTTTATAATGACATTGAGAAACATGCTTTCATGTCTCATATCACATCTCATAATTATGAGGAAAGTGATAACCTAAGGATTGTTGTTGATCCAACCTTGTAAACCCTAATCTGGAGAAGTGAAACCCTAATTTCTATGATTAAAAATTTAAGATGTAAATGTATAGCATGAGTTCTATGAGATGATGTTGCTTTGCCTTCTTGTTATCAGCTTCTAACCATGCAGGAGATACTGATTGATGTACATAGCCAGGCATGAGTTATGGAGGTTATGATGGGATGGACATTGGTCCTTGTGATGGGAATTGGTCCTTGAGATGAACATATAATGAATAATACACACAAAGTGATGATGTGATGAGATCACACTTAAATGTGATTCAATCTGCTCAGATGATGAGTTATGCCCTATTTATGTAGATCTTGTTTAGAGGTTATATATTGTAACTTGATTGATGGTTATAGATGTTTAAATTGATCTAATTAATCAAATGAAATCCAATAGTGTAGATGCCCTATGGCATAGATCCATTTTAGTGTCAACTTTAATGTTGGATGGTTAAACAAGTTTAACTCGAAGCACATATTTTTGAATATGGGGGGTACAAATTGAATAATTCCTTGTATCCTTAAATACATGATGTGTGAGATGACCATGCATGAGTCGATCTCATTGTGATATGGATGGCCATGCGTGAGCCCACTCCTTTTGTTAGATCGACTATGCATGAGCCTGTTCTTCTAGCACCGTACCTGTACCAAGGTGGGCTAGTTATGATTATATATGTGGATGGCCATGCTTGAGCCAATCCTTGATCTTAGCTATATGCCATTTTTGCAGTTGACTGATATGTCTCTGCGGTGTTTTCTCTTGTACTGACCAAGAGGTGTGGTGAGTTTGTGGATTCCGGCTCTTCCATTAGACCTTGTATGGCATCAATTTTGACTTATCAAGTGGTTGGTTGGATTTGGGTGGTACAACTCAAATCTTTAGGGAATAATGAATACATAATCAGCCATATAGTATAATTGTATAGGATCAAATACAAAAATATTGGTTGAGGCCTTGCTTGATCTTTATATAATGTTGTTGATAGAAAATATACATGTTCTTCATATTCCTTTTTAATTATTAAGATGTTTTGTTATTTAACAATAATTTCCCTTCTTGTTAATAATCTTTGCCTGTTTCATCTAATTTATAACTATACTACTGCTCAGTTTATCTTATCTGTGGTAATAATAGAGTTGGTGGACAATTATATCTCTCGCTGGGACTATGTGTCTCACCCAGTAGGTTAAATAACTTTTTAAGTGGACAATCATGAAGAGGTAGAGATCGTGCAAAGGAGGTTGAGCAGCAGCCAGAGGAGCAATAGTTGATAAGGCTGGAAGTGTTGTTGGGTGTCTTTTGTTGATAGAGTCCTAGAGTCATCCCTGTACACTCGAGTCTTTTCGAACGTTTTGTAGATGTTTTACGAACATACTACTTTATGTGCCCTTTGTAAATCAGAAAAGATGGAATCATGTATATATGTTTTGGAATAGTGTTTCCATTATAGGTTGATATCATGCCTTGTGAATGCTTTGAGGCATGAAAGGACTCATGTATAAAGGTTCTAACCTCATGGCTATTTTACGAAAAAGGTTTTAATTTTTAGTGCTTTTCCAGTAATCTGTTAGTTAATATTTCTTCCGCAGTTATATTTTGAGTAATCTCACTTTGTGTGGTGTGGGGCGTCACAGTTTAGGTTGGTATCAGAGCTTTATGTTTGTTGAGTCTACAAGGACCTAGGACTAGAGTTTGTGTCTGTTCTAGTGTCCTCCTGTTTGTCTTATAATTACTTTTACTTATATAGAAGAAGAAGTAAAGCTGAAAGATATCTGGAGAACACAAAGAACATGTTGTTAAGAGCAGTATTGCTGCACTACGTGGTGGTGCAAAGAACCAGGCATGAGAAGATTGGGTTCCTTAAGTCCCCCAGTTTGACACAACCATGATAGAAAACCCTACCTTTCAATCTCTTTTTGGGTAGTTTATGGCAACGATGACTCATACGGAGGACAGAATGCCTACACCTCAGCCTAGGGCACCTGTTCCCCATGCTAAATCTTCATGTAATGGGAAGACTTTTGAGTGGCTTTATTGTGTTGGAGCAGTTGAGTACGCTGGAACAACAGACCCGACAGATGCAGATCTGTGACTGACTGAGCTATAGAAGGCCTTCAAGATCTTGAGTATCCCTAAAGAGGATAAGGTGAAGCATGTGGTGTACCTTCTGAGAGGGAGTGTTGGACATTGGTGGTCCATAGAGAAGGAGAAAAGATCTGATGTTGTGGTTGGTTGGGAGGAGTTCCGATGAGAGTTCATAAGTCAGTAGTTTCCTCAGACATATCTTGATGAGAAGATAGTCAGTTTGAGAGGATTCGACAGGGATCCATGATGATCAATGAGTATGAGGCAAGGTTTATGGAATTGTTGAGGTTCTATTCTCACATGGCTACAACGGAAGATGAGAGGATTCATTGTTTTAAGAAAGGGTTGAACACCGAGTTGTCTACCCCAACTACTACTTTGGAGAATCAAGAGAGATTTGCTACATTTATGGAGTCTGTTCGAAGGATAGAACAATCTGTGAAGGAGAAGAGAGGGGTAAGTAGCAAGAAGTGGTCTGCATAGTTTCAAGGACATTCGTCAGGTGGTTTTAAGAAGCTGAGGTTTTCTACACTGCAAAAGTCACAGAGGTTTAGTGCTTCGACACAGTGGTCACAAAGTAAGGGCAGAGGTTGTGGTTTTCTACCCTTAGGATCCTAGAGTGGTGCATCAACATCGGTGACAAGACCACCTAAGCCTTGGTATGATAACAAAATGTGTTACGAGTGTGGACAAGTTGGCCATACCAGATAGTTATGTCTAGTTAAAGAGGATGAAGTGACTCAACAACCGAGATAGAGTCAACAAAGTTCACTAAGACAATAGAACAATGGCGCAGGAGGACAAGGACATGGCTAAGCATCCCAAGTTGGATTGTCTACATAGGGAAGTAGAGGATGGGGGTGAAAATAGGCAATAACTACATTCTATGCCATGAGTCAACCGGAGGCGGTGGCCAACCCACGAGTGGTGAAATGTCAGATGGAGTTATTTCATTCTGATTTGTCTTCTTCTTACTTTATGTCTGTTTTGGTTGACTCGGGTGCTACGTGCTCTTTTATCACACGGGAAGTGTTTAGTAGTTTTTCTTTTCCTGTTAGTCGTAAGAAGAGTAGATTGTTTCTAGAAACACCATTGGTCAGTTTTGTAGTGTTGCAGGATGTGTGTCCTTCCTGTGTTCTTTCTTTTTTAGGACACAACATTCAAGTGGATATCATACCACTTGACATGCATGGATTTGATATGATACTTGGAATGGTTACCCTGGAGAAGTATAGAGTAGTCTTGGATTGTAGTTCCAAGAAACTGACATTTGTAAACAGTGGTGAGACATGGATCTATCAAGGAGATAGGATGATTCTCTTGACATGTCTTGTATTAGCTATGGTAGCGAGGAATATTCTAAGATAAGGTTGTGACACATTTTTGGCACACGTGGGATACAGAGGTGAGGAGTCTTAGTATCTAGGAAGTGTCAGTGGTTAGAGAGTTCCAGGATGTGTTTCCTGAAGAGTTTCCAGGTGTTCCCCCATCTCGTGAGATTTATTTTGAGATCAATCTGGATCTTGGTACGCAACCCATAGCTCAGACATCGTATAGGATGGCACTGAAAAAGATGATAGAGTTGAAGAGATAGTTACAAGAATTGCTTGATAAAGGTTTCATCAGACCAAGTATGTCATAGTGGGGTGCTCTAGTGTTGTTTGTGAAGAAAAAGGATGGATCTATGAGGTTGTGCATAGATTACAGATAGTTGAACAAGGTCATGATAAAGAATAAGTATCCTTTATCGAGGATAGATAATTTGTTTGATCAGTTGTATGGCGCGATGGTGTTCTTGAAGATAGATCTGCAGTCAGGCTATCATTAGTTGAGGATAAAGGAGGATGACATACCAAAGTCAACTTTTAGGACAAGGTATGGTCACTATGAGTTCATGGTTATGTTGTTTAGGTTGACCAATGCACCAGCAGCGTTCATGGATTTGATTAATAAGGTGTTCTGATCGTTCCTTGATTAATTTGTGGTAGTCTTCATAGATAACATTTTGATATATAGTTGGGACAGTCAGCAAAATGAAAATCATCTGCGTCAGGCATTGACAGTGTTGAGACAACACCAACTCTATGCTAAGTTTAGCAAGTGTGAGTTCTGGTTGAGGGAGGTAGCTTTCTTGGGGCACATTATATCTGTAGAAGGAGTTCATGTGGACCCTAAGAAGGTAGAGTCTATGACAGAATGGGAGCAACTAAAGACACTAACATAAGTGCATAGTTTCCTTGGTTTGGCAGGCTACTACATGAGGTTCATTAAGGACTTCAACACTATCACCCTACCCCTAAAAAAGTAGACAAGGAAGGATGTGCCATTCATTTGGGATGACAGATGTCAACGAGCTTTTCAGACATTGAAGGAGAAGCTGACAAGTGTACCAGTTTTGGTTTTTCCTGAGCAAGGAAAAGGATACATCATCTTCTGTGATGCATCCGGGAATGGTTTGGGATGTGTGTTGATGCAGGACAAGCAAGTAGTTTCTTTTTCTTCTCGACAACTTAAGAAAAATGAGGAGGATTACCCAACTCATATTTTGGAGCTAGCTACTATGGTTCATGCTTTGAAGATTTAGAGGCACTATCTGTATGGGGAGAAGTGACAGATCTTCACAGATCACAAGAACCTAAAGTATATCTTTTCACAACATGAGTTGAACATGAGGCAGCGTCATTGGATGGAGTTGATCAAACATTATGATTGCGTGATTGATTATCACCCAAAAAAGGTAAATTTCATGGCAGATGCTTTGAGTAGGAAGTCTTCATCTATGGATAGGGGTCAGTTGAATTATTTAATGTGCTACAATCTAGACATGTTGGTCTTCTTGAGTCAAATGAATGTCAAGTTGGAAGTCACTTTGTTAGCCAGTTTGTTGGCACAATTATAAGTGAAGCCTACACGGAGATAAAAGATTAAAGAAGCTCAATAAATAGATATTGTGACACAACATATTAGATCAGAATGCGGCAACAAGAAGCGTGATGGTCTTCACGAGATAGAAGATGGGATAGTATGTTATCATCATAGGATAGTAGTTCCTGATGAGGATAACCTAAGGAAGATGGTGTTGGAAGAGGCTCATACATCTATGTATGCTATGCACCCAGGTAGTATTAAGATGTACCATAATCTGAAGGATATGTATTGCTATCCAGTCTTGAAGAAAGATGTAGCTAAGCTTGTTGCAAGGTGTGCAACATGTCAACAAGTCAAAGATGAGCATCATAAGCCTACATGTACGTTGGAACTGTTGCCTACACCTCAGTGGAAATGGGATCATGTGACTATGGACTTTGTGGTTGGTCTACCTAGTACAACCAAAGGTCATGATTCCATTTGGGTGATTGTTGACCGGTTGTCCAAGTCAGTGCATTTCCTCCCCGTGAAGACAATGTTCACAACAAAGAAGCTAGCTCAAGTTTATGTTGACAAGATAGTGCGGTTGCACAGTGTCCCAACTACTATCATATCTAATAGAGGTCCTTGGTTTACAAGTCACTTTTGGGAGCGACTGCATACAACTTTGGGTACGTAGTTGAAGTTAAACACTTCTTTCCACCCATAGACAGATGGTTAGTTTGAAAGGACCATCCAGACCTTGGAAGATCTGTTGAGGGCTTGTATTCTTCAGTTCTCAGGAAGTTGGGATATACACCTTAGTCTGATAGAGTTTTCCTACAATAACATCTATCAAAGAAGTATTGATACATGGCACCATATGAGGTGTTGTATGGGAGACATTGTAGGTCTCCGTTGCATTGGTATGAGATAGGAGAGTACCAACAGTTGGGTCCTAAGCTGGTGCAGTATACGATAGAGAAGATCAAAGTGATACAACAATAGTTGGGAAAGTGGGAGACAAGTATATCAAAAGATCAAAGTGATAGAACAATAGTTGGGAAAGTGGCCTACAAGTTGGAGTTGCCACCTAAGTTGCACAGGTTGCATCCCATGTCAGTATGCTAAGGAAGTTCCATATGGATATAGAGTCAGTGTTACAACCTGTGGAGGTTGATATTGATGAGGATATGACCTATGTGGAAGGTCCAGTGTTGATCCTTAATCGGAGGGTGAAGAAGTTGAAGAGGAAGGACCTTGTTCTTGTGAAGGTTCTTTAGCATCATCACGGTGTTGAGGAAGCCATGTGGGAGCCTAAAGAGGAGATGAGGAGGAAGTACCCTTCTCTTTTCTCTTAGGAATTTGGGGGTGAAATCCCTATTAGGGTTTATGGCTTGTAAGGACCCTGACCCACATTTTAGGCTAACCCTATTCTCTTTGCTTAAGTATGTTGATTAACTCCTTGCTCTAATCACATGAGATGTAATTAGAGCATGTTAGAGGTTTGAGTTCCTAATTTGAGCTTGTTTCTTGATGCTAGTATTTTGTGGAGAGGTTTGGTGCAAACTTGCAATTCACCCAGAACAGGGGTTGATGTACAAGTTTTCTACCTCTAGAGTGTTTCTTCTCCCTCTTAACATCATTTATAGGAGAGAGGAAGTCTTGGGTGCCTTGTTTTGGCCTTGGTTGAGTGGTGACATCCTTGGTGATGTTTTGAGTACATGTTTGAGGTGTGCTTTGCTCATAAGAGTGTTTTTTTGGGCTTGAGAACCTTGAGGAGACATGGTATCAGTTTGTGGTTGCCTTGAGGAGGCTTGATATCGGTTGAGGGTGTCTTGAGGGACATCCTATCAGTTTGATGGTATCTTGAGGATCACCATATCAGGTTGTGGTGACTCTAGAGATGTGCCTTATCAGTTTGTGACCTAGGGTTTCATCCCTATCGGTTTGTGAAGGATGGATGAGTGTATTGACCTTAACCTTCCTTATGACCAAGTGGGAGAGACATAGATTCTATCAACTTGTTGCATGGTGTTACATTGTCCTTTCTTCTTAGACATGTGTGTTCTAGGGTTCTAAGGTGGTGACACCTTCCCCTTGCTCTCTCTCTCTCATCGTCCATGTATATATACCCTTTACTTCCCTGAAAGAGAACCCATTTAGTGATCCTTGCTTTCCCTCCTTAGTGGACGACCTTGAGCTTGAAGAGCACTCTACCTTCGAGCTTGGTGGGTGTGCCAAAAGCTTGTAGTGCTCTCTTTCATCTTCTTCCTTGGTAAGCCATGATTTTCTAGCTTTTTTTCTCTCCTTCTTTCTTCTTCTCAGCCATGGACTTTGGTATCTTCTTTCCTCTCATTTGCTCTCTCTTAACAATGGTTCTATCTTCCTTCTTGGAGGTGTTGTGCTTGGAGGATCTTCTTCCTCTACCTTGATTTTGTGAGCTTGGAGCTTGACCTTGGAGCTTAGAGCTTGGTGGTTGTTCTTGAGGCGGGCTATATAACTCTAAACCTACTTTGTTATTATCACCTTTTTACTTGTTACCTTTCTAGTTGTCCTTAGCTCGTTATTCCTTACTTGTTAGTAGTTATTTGTTGGCAGCCTTATGTTCTATTTTTAGAATAGAACCTTGCTAAGTTGCTTCCATGAGATGCACCTTTCTTTTTCCTTGTTAGTATCGTCATCTTGAGGTAAAAGATGACTAAATCGATATGATATGCTAAACCAATATGCAATGCAATCTGACATGCTAAACCGATATGATTTCATCTAAACTGATATACCTACCATGATGGGGTTGGTTATGACCTAGTGGTGACTAGTGATGATTAGTGTTGGATCAGGAGGCTTTTAGTTGAGTGTGGAAGTCAACATGGGTAACCCTAATCTGATATACACATAATTCAACACATATGTAGCTCGATACACCTAGAGTTGATGAGGGAAATATCTCCCTTGAGGTTCAACCGATACTACTCTAAATCCTAGTGGTCGATATCCCTTGGTGATCTTTGAGGACGATACCCTAGTTGTTGGTGTGGCTGATATCCCATGATGGTGAAGGTGGTCGATATCTAAAGGGATAGTTAGGCCGATACCCTATGAAATTGTATGGTCGATACACTTTCTTATGTACCTCTAACTGATATCATTTGTGATAAATTGATACCAAGTGATGATAAATTGATACTCACCTTGAAGTGGTAGGTCAATACCCTACTTAGGTTGGTTACCCGATATCTAGGGTTAACAGATACCCTACCTTAGTATGGTGGCGAATACCCAATCTTAGTGTGGTTGCCTGATACATTTAGGGTTAATCGATACCACAGGTGTAAACCCTAATTGACACCTAGTGATGGTGGTTGGGACATACCATGTTTATGTTAGGGTCTAATAATGATGATATGATATCCTATGGAGTAGTTGTATGTATGGTGTGAGGGCTATGTTCCTATACCACATAATAATGTTTTATAATGACATTGAGAAACATTCTTTTATGTCTCATAACACATCTCATAATGATGAGGAAAGTGGCAACCTAAGGATGGTTGTTGATCCAACCTTCTAAACCCTTATCGGGAGAAGTGAAACCCTAATTTCTATGATGAAAAATGCATGATGTAAATGTATAGCATGAGTTATATGAGATAATGACGCTTTGCCTTCTTGTTATCAACTTCTAACCATGCTGGCGATACTGATTGATGTACATAGCCATGCATGAGATATGGAGGTTATAATGTGATGGACATTGGTCCTTGAGATGAACATATAATGAATAACAGGCACAAAGTGATGATGTGATGAGATCACACTTAATGTGATTCAATCTTCTCTGGTGATGAGTTATGCCCTATTTATGTAGATATTTTTTAGAGGTTATATGTTGTAACTTGATTGATGCTTAAAGATGTTTAAATTGATCTAATAATCAAGTGAAATCCAATAGTGTAGATTCCATGTGCCATAAATCCATACTAGTGTCAGCTTTATTGTTGGATGGTGAAATGAGTTTAACTCGGAGCGCATATTTTTTAATATGCAGGGTACAAATTGAGTAATTCCTTGTATCCTTAAATACATGATGTGTGAGACAACCATGCATGAGTCGATCTCATTGTGATTTGGATGGCCATGCGTGAGCCACTCCTTTTGTTAGAACGACCATGCGTGAGCCTATTCTTATAGCACCACACCTGTACCAAGGTGGGTTAGCTACTATTATATATGCGGATGGTCATGCGTGAGCTAATCCCTGATCTTGGCTATATGTCATTTTTATAGTTGAATGATATGTCTCTGTGGTGTTTTCTCTTGTGCTGACCAAGAGGTGTGGTGATGTCATGGATTCCGACTCTTCCATTAGACCTTTTATGGCTCTGATTTTGACTTAGCAAGTGGTCGGTTGGATTTTGGTGGTACGACTCAAATCCTCAGAGATAATGAATACATAATCAGCCATGTAGTATAATTGTATAGGATCAAATATGAAAATATTGGTTGAGGCATTGCTTGATCTTTATACAATGTTGTTATTCATGTTCTTCATATTCCTTTTTAATTATTAAGATGTTTCATAATTTAATAGTAATATCCCTTCATGTTAATAATCTTTGCTTGTTTCATCTTAGTTATAACTATATTATTGCTTAGTTAATTTTATCTGTGATAATAATAGAGTTGGTTGAGAGTTATATCTCTCACTGGGACTATGTGTCTCACCCCTTTGATTAAACAACTTTTTAAGTGGACGAGCATGAATTGGTAGAGATTGTGTAGAGGGGGTTGATCAGCAGCCAGAGGAGCAATAGCTGATAAGGTTGGAAGTGATGTTGGGTGTCTTTTGTTGATAGAGTCCTAGAGTCATCCCTGTACAGTAAGGTCTTTGGGGACGTTTTGTAGATGTTTTGCAAACGTACTAACTTTAAGTGCCCTTTATAAACCAGATAAGATGGAATCACATATATATGTTATGGAACAATGCTTTGGTTTTAGGTTGGCAACATGCCTTGTGAATTCTTTGAGGCATGAAAGGACTCATGTGTAAAGGTTCTTACCTCATGGCTGTTTTATGATAAAGGTTTTAATTTTTAGTATTTTTCCAGTAATCTATTTGTCAATCTTTCTTTTGTAGTTCTATTTTGAGTAATCTCACTTTGTGTGGAGCGGAGCGCCACATTATTAGTCTGGTGTAGTGGCATGATATAAGTGATATATAGATTCTTAACTAGAAGAAATCTCTTATGTTGTTGGGTGGTCTTTGTAGAGATGTCTAGGTAGCTCAATGATGGCGTCTACTTGTATAGTTTTTGTATACCCTTGGTCTTCCTCTCTATATATAGCATCTATATATTTATTCTTCCTGTTCTCTTTCTTTCTTTCTTTCTTTCTTGTATAGCCCTCTCTCCTTGATATACATGTAAATGGCCTGGACTGTGCTGAACTCTACTCTTAGATGTGGTGTTGACCCACCAAAAAACAATAAAGAGAAGGTAACATGATTGTTTGACAAAAAAGGTACAAGTGTACGAAGTGGTTCTCACTGGAGTTGTATTTGATACACTTTTTATTTGATGCTAAAGTCAAGCAGATTGAGGATGTCAATAGTTCTTCAAAATATTTGGAAAGATTGCATTAATTATATAAAAATTAAACTCTTTGCAAGTGTTTGTTGGAACTTGAGTCTACAATTAATATATTTATTTGTGAATGAACAATAAAAATTATGAATCTATAGTAAACTTGTTCACAACAAATTCTATTTTGTATTATTGGAGGATGTGTTGCTTATTGGGAGGAAAAACATATGTTTATTGCTTATATGTGTATGCATAATGCTTATTAAATTGGTTGTTGCCTTCAAATTACATTGGTTGTTGAATTTAGATATGTAAATATCTAGAAAATAAAATGATTTGCCTAGTCAATTTGCAAAAAAAATGATATTTGGATATTATGGGTCGGATCCGGTCCAAAGTTTTCAGTATGGGCAAAAAATAGTATTTAGCTATTAAGGAATCTGACTAGTTCTGGTCAGGTCTAGTGTTTCCAATATGGTATAGAGAAAAAATGATATACAAGTATTATGGGTCAGGTCAGGTCCATCCTTTTGGGATGGGCCATGCAAATTTTAGGTCTTATTTTGTAGTTTTTTCAGCCCAAGTTGAGTTTGAACCCTATGACATTCAGGTCGGGTTGGGTCTCGGAAACCAGACCCATTTCCAGGCTTGATTGGGATTGGGAAATCCAGATTTACCATAGTATGCTTTGGAACTCAATCTAGTTTAAGACTACATATCGAAAGTTGTAGACTAGAATCTAATTAACCAAGTTTATAAACATGGGATCTAATGAAAAATCTGCCCATGTCAATTTACTAGAGATATGTGCAATAACACCAATACAAGACTAGTACTAGGATCTTTTTTGGCTGCTAACTTCCATGCCCCCAAATGCAAAGACACTCTGCCTGGGGTTCCACATGTGACTAGTGTATAGAAAATGTTAAAATGGAGAGAGAGGGAATGACTAGAAAATATAAGAGAGAGAGAGAGAGTGCTTGGAAAGAAAGAAAAAAAAGAAGAGAGAGATATTCATTTTTCCAATAACTGTAAATCCATAAAAAAATTTAACAAAATAAAAATCACCATATTTCTTAAAAAACATTCTAATAAGACTAATGTAAAGATACTTTTTAAAAATAATATACAATCTAAACATACAACAAATGAGTATTGTTATTCTAAAATGAATATTATTTTTATCTTTCCTCCTCATTTAACTCATTACTTTTCTCATAAAAAAATAGTGTACCAATGATAACAACACACTAAACCAGAGATAATGAATCGAGTATAAAACAATTATAGCACCACTTCTCTCCTTTCTCATATTATCTTTCTATTATGATGAGTGAAATGAGGAGTAGAAAAAAACAAAATATAACACTAGAGAAGACAACACAAAGCCCCAGAGATAACAACACACTAGATAAGCGATAACACTACAAATTCAAAATAAAGCAAATTGACATTATTCCCTCTTCCTCTTAAATTCTCTCTATTTGTGATGAGTGAAATAAGGATGAGAGAGAAAATTAAAATGTTGGACCCATAATAACAACACACTAGAACATAGATAACAAATCAGTTACAAAAGAAACAAATGAATGTCACTACTTCCCTTCTAATTTTTTTCTCTTTGTAATGAGTCAAATGAGGAAGGGAGAGAAACATGATATTGAACCAATGATAACAACGCAATGGATCAAACATAACAACTCGATCACAAATAAGAAAATGAATTAATGCCACTTCCCACTTCCTCCTATTTTATCTCTTTCTCTTCCTACTACTTCCCTCCTCAATCTATTATCTATCACGTATTCATTCATTACTTCCCTCCACCATTTGTTCCCTGCCTTCTTTTTTGGTAAATAGAAAATAATTGTCTGGTGATGAGAGGAGTAGACAAAAAAGATATTGTACCAATGATAACAATCTACCAAACCATAGATAAAAAATTGACTAATAAAGAAAAAGTTTATGGAAATGCTTTCCTCCTGTAACGACCCCGCCTCCCGGTAACCCCCAATTAAGAGAGATCGAAAGGTCAGAGCCGTTACCAATAACCCGGATCAAAGGTTCGACAAATAATCAATAACAATTATTAAATTCTACCAACTATACTGAAAACTAGTATAAAATAAAACGTTTCTTACCTTTTAAAAACTGGGATTTCTAAACTTCTATCCATGAAGATACCAATCTAACTAATCCTCCTGTGCACGTTAATTCTCATTTAATTCCGCATATGCCACTTTACTGTTTGTTCTTTTCATTTGTACCTAAAACGTCGACACACAAAACGCCGGTCAGCAAGAAGCTGGTATGTGGGGGGAAAATAATCATGCAAATATAATAACAATGTAATCATGTAATTAATCATTTAACAACCAAGATTACATTTTAAGCCATACTACTCAATCCATACCTATCCACACCTCTGTGCTATCCCTGCAGTGGACTTATATGATACCTCAATAAAGGTAGATCTTTACCCCCATGGTCCTACCTTACAGGTAGCCAATACATAGGGTAATAGAGTCGCATGGCACTACCCAAAAGTAGCCCAATATCTAACTCAATATGACTTGATGGTCCTACTCTCTAGGTAGCCATATACTAAGTCATTTAATGACGTGATGGACCTACCCTCTAGGTAGCCATATACTAGGTCAACTATTAAGCCACAGAGGGGACCAGGATCTGAGCTAGTAGGCACATATCTTATGTGATAGTCATATCCACATTATAGTTTGCATTAATTAAAATCATCCAACAATTAATTCATGACATCGATGAAAACTTCGGTAAACCTCGAAAAACTAATTCGAGATATTCATAAGCGTAGCCACATACCTTCGATTGCAGATTTTAAGAAAGATCCAAGTATGCAGAGAAACCCAATCAAGCAAGCAATGAGGAATAGAAATCCTAAAATAAAAGTACCAATTTCCTTTTATTAATAATTATCCAATTCCATTACACTATTTAGAATTTCAATTCCAATTTTAGGGTTTCTATGGAAATTAGGGTTTTGCTCCAATCCTTAATCATCAAGGTTCCTAATTTCATCAAATTCACTTAAAACCTTTATTTTAACATTCCCAGTAGTTTTAAGATCATATCTTGGCAAATTACTCCCTTAATCCGAAATAACTTACCTTTTATCTCCTTTTCCCTAAATTAGGGTTTTTATTATAATTACCTTTCTTTTATGAATTATAACTCTAAATTAGGTATCCTTGTATTCAAAACTGATGAAATACCTCTTTTGTCATTAACAAAGTTAATCTTACCAAATTGACTCATTAATACACTTCTTATATTCAATTAGGGTTTCTCATCAATTTAAATACATTTTACTAGAAATTTAGGGTTCTTTTGCAAAACGAAGCATAACTAGGTTCCCAAATTATTTTTATCAGATTTCTGGTATTTTTCTACACAACTTTCATATAAAAAGTTTTGTCATATTAGATTCCTAATTATTTATATCATTTTTGCAAGAATAATCTTTTTTCTGATTTATTTGATTAGAGAGGGATTTACCATAAAATCCTCGGTCGCTCGATCTGTGGACCGGTGGTCCGCTTCTTGGATCCAACGATCCCGGTCGCGCACGCCTAACCAAAGTTGCTCCTACCATGGAGCGTTAGATCTTGATTGAGACCACTGTGGTCCCTGATCCAACGGCGACCTGATCGTCGTCTACCTCCAAACTGAGCAAGGTCCCGCGGTCAACTCACCAGTTGACCCTGAACTCCAGGCCACCTGCGGAACAACTGAGAAGCCACGAAGCTCCTCCGACGATGCCCGAACTTGTTGCCTCGATCAATTGCATGCTCCCGCTCGACCTTCACCACCAACGTGTTGCCGGAGTGTCGTCGACGACTTGCTGGTCATAGAGGGGGTGGGTCAGGTTAGATTATACAATTGGAAACGTCGTTCCACTCTATTTCGCACTCCGCGGTGATTGCACTAATCAAAAGGGATTCTAGTTCCCTCCATAACCCTCCCCTATATATAGGGTCTAGGTTAGGTTCTTTGGAATAGGGGATTTCCCAAAACAAAGATGAAACCTACTCAAACCAGGAATGATACTTTGCGATTTCATCTCCTGAATCCAATGGGACTAGTAGAAAACGCCCACTCTCTCTGGATCTCAAGGAAATCGGAGAGGAAGAATCCTCTATTTCCCACAGATTCCTAGTCCCAGTAGGACTAAGATTATGACTGATCATCGTTGGATTAAGATCCAACGGTCCGCATCATCCGCGTTTGAATAAAAGGAAACAATTTCCAAATAAATTCAAATTGTATTCCTATTTCAATGATAATCGTGAAAAATTCATAACTCTCAAACGGTAACTCCTTTACTACTCAAATTTTGAGGGAAACTCAATTATATTTTTTTCTTCCATCCTACAAAATTTGAAGTTATTATCTCGAATGTACGATCCCTTTTCTTGGTTTGCAAGTTATCATTCAATTACTCATATTTTCCATGTCCTTTCTATTTCTTTTATCATTATTTTCCAATTCTGAGTTCCTTGAACCCCAAGGAATCCATTAAACTCGAAATCCTATTTTTGGGAATTATCCCTTAGCCTTTTGTTCTTACTTTATTTATTTTCTTATGTACTCCTTATCCAATTGAATTTCTTTTTCATTTCTTTTTCTTTTTCCTTCAATTGGGCTCAATGGCCAATAAGGCCCATTAAGAAAACATACAAGGCTATCATACACGAAATTCATTCAAATCAACTAATAGATTTTTATTTATCTTTAAATAGAAATTTACAATCTCATTACATATTTTGGAAAAATGGGGTTATAACATCCTCCCCTCCTTATAGGAATTTTGCCCTCAAAATTCAATCAAGCAAACAAACAATTTAGGATAAGACTTTTTCATGTCCATCATTGGATCCTATGTGGCTTTACCCTACCCATGGCACTTCCCAAAGAACCTTTATCATCACATATTCTTTTCTCTGAGTTCTTTCATCCTGGCGTCTATAAACTACACAGGTGACTCAGACCATTTCAACCTCCCTTGGGGCTCACTAGGTTCATTGCTTAGCACCTGGTTGGGGTACCTCACATAGTGCACTCAATTGGACACATGGAACTCATCACACATTTATTTATCTTGAGGGGTAAGATCAAACTTAACCTTCTCCACCAAACCATGTAAAAAAAACTCATGCATCGGGGACTCAGTTCTCTTAGCTATAACTTAGAGGGGTTGGGTTTTTCATGTCGCATATTCTCCCACAGTGAACTACATGTCAGTCTACTTTGCATCTTCTCATGACTCTTGTCGTCTCTAGGCTCCTTTTAGCCATTGCACGATCAAAGCGACTTCATCTACACACACTGTGGTCCTTTTCTAACCATCACGTGGTCCTTTCACCAACATCACCTTACTGAAGTGGTGACCGACACAACCTCCCTTACAGAGCTTCTTTAAATCCCGATACTAGCTATGGTGGTCATCATCACATCTTTCCAAGGACAAGAACTATCTCTAGATATCACCCTGAACAAAGCACACATTCTCTCATCAGGCCCTCTAGTCTGGATCATACTAACCATTAGTAAGGGGTGATAAACTATACCAACATTGAGTTCTGTATGTTTCTACTTCCACCTCATGGAAGTGAACCATTAGATCATACTCAAGAACTTTTGAACTCATATCATGGTGTAGTTGAACCATCTCTCTCTCTCTTATGTAGTTCAACAGAATTTGTCTCTTGACAGAACTCCCTTCTTTCTCATGTCATCTAGGTGAGGTGATCTACCATAACCCATATTGCATCTTGACCTTCTTGGTCAAAGGGATACTTACCACAACATCCATAGTGATGAACTCCGATTCCCTCTCAGGGACTCTTTTATCCTCTATATCGATACACTGGTTACTAGTGTCCGTCCTTCACCTCCTGTCATGCATGGCAACATGCCACATGCACTTCACCTTAGACCTCCAAAATACTACTGTCACTTACTATCTTGGTAGTACCAAGGTATATCATGATCTCCTGCATTGTTATGATTCCTCAAGCTTGATACCTTGGGAACCCTAAACCATTCTAATCAGGGTTTCATCTGAGGCTCTAAACCATCCTTTCATTATGTCAAGGACTAGACTGGATAACCAAACAATCATTAACTTGTTCAAACTATCTCATTACATCTGAGTGTTAGCCAAAACACATCTTCTTTCCAAACTTAGGGTTAGCCTAACAACCTCTTCTAGCCAAACTAGGCAGCTATATCTCTACCAGAGCATCCATTACCACTTCACATCCTTTGGTATTAGGTAATGTTGAAGATATACTACCTCCATGTATTCCGCTTAAGTCTCATCTCAAACTCTAAGTTTATCTTCATCAAGAAAACTCTGAGATCATCCTCTTGGTTATCAAACTCAACCTTGTATCACATGCAGATCCCACACAGCTCATGATAAAACATTCTCACAAGGTGATCATCTTAATACTCTTATCGTTTGTACCTATCCATGTATCATTCACTCCACCAAGGTATGTTATCATCTCTATCCTCATACTTCATAGCAACGTTCCAACCCACCTCATCTTTTATCCTTGGTGTATGGCATGCGTACTGTCCCATCTCTCACTCCCATAACAAGAGGAAATAAGCATTTGGCGGCCATCCAAATACAAAGTTCTACCTGTTCCATGAGTAGAGATGGCACATCCAACATTGCCAGTACACCTTCAAATCTAAGTTGAAACACGCAACTTATGTCTCTACATCACAATCATCTCGATATCAAAGTTACCTCCATGGAAA
This sequence comes from Alisma plantago-aquatica, assembly GCA_963693085.1. Taxonomy (NCBI): domain Eukaryota; kingdom Viridiplantae; phylum Streptophyta; class Magnoliopsida; order Alismatales; family Alismataceae; genus Alisma; species Alisma plantago-aquatica. The sequence goes on from OY856411.1 coordinate 333,142,743, forward strand.
ACTAGTCTTGAACCTTCTTGGGTCCACACACATCCCTTGGTCATCTCCTCTAGGTCTATAGGGTGCCGACACTTTTAGAGTCATCTCTTTTCTCCTTACGCATCTAGAGAGTGCCCTACTCATCTGCCCTTTGGGTCCCATGAGTTCACGAAGGTGATTAATCTCCTAACCCATGGCCCTCAGACAATGATAGTTGTTACCTCCCGACCCTATGGTCATGTGCAACTAGGGGATTAGGCAACTCCTACTTCCATCGATCTTATCCCTACCTGACCCTAGGATAGACTGAGGGTTCTCTTATAGTACATGTTCAACTTAGAACCTTACCCAAGCCTTCATCATCTCTCTCTCTGCATTCATTGGCTGACTTTCATCCTTTCATAGGGGTCATGGCAACCTGCCTACCTTGGTCAGGCTCCATACCAGTTACCTCCATGGTAACACATCCATATACACATAGAGATGGTTATCTATGGGTCTACAGGTTCATTCTCATACCATGTACTTTTCACTTAGCTTCTCAAGATCCTATGAGACCTCTTTAGGTTACCTTAAACCAACAAAACTGATATACATCCTACCAAAGGGTCCCTCTCCCAGGATGGGAGGAAAACTATCTCTTGACAATAAGGTCACAAAAGCTCTTAGGTCTAGGGTTTTATCCACTTGAGCCTACTTAACCCTAGCAAACTATTAAGGCGCAAGCAGATCATCTACTGAACCATGCTAGGTCGTACTTGTCCTCTTTCCTCAATGCTGGACCAAGATCATACCTTCCTTTATCATCATCCTAGATGTGAGGGGTTCATCAAACATACCTTAAACTTAAGGGGCTTCCCTTTTCCTCTATACATGAGGAGTACCATTCTCGAAACTATAGCAACTTAATTCTCATCATGAGCATTAGGTATACCACTTCCCCTCTTAGGCCTAGGAACCCTAGGTTCACTTTTGGGTGTCCAACTTCATGCTGAATCTCTTAACCACAAATCAAGCATGTCCAAGATATGTCATGTACTTCCATGATCCTTTTATTTAAGCAACACCTCAGAGTTGTATAAGGCCTCACCTCCTGCTACTAAACCTCTCCAAGTCTAAGAAACTCTTCTCCCTATCTCAGGAGGTAAACACCTATACCATAGGCACAAAGGTACCAGCAGACTCATCCTCTCTCTAGGGTATGGTTCCTCTCATAGCATCCAAGACATCGTCAGCCTCCAAGGGTCAAGCATACGGAAACCACTATCATCCACCTAGGTCGCATCATCCTCAACTCCCACTGTTCCTCAAATTTCGGGGTTTTAGGCTTCCAACCTTCTTGCCTGGGGTCTGCTTTCTCTCTAGAGCTAATCCTACAACCAACCTCTCTATAAGAGGTCCTTTCTTCATGAAGGATCAACCCCATAAGCATGCCCCTACCTGAGTGAAGCTTATGCTTGAACTTATGTTTACTCAAGATTATCCATAACCCCTTATGCTTATCTCATAAGCCATCCATTATGATTCCTTTTCCATGATTTCATCCTACTGTTAGCACTACTGACGTACTCTGGGTGCAAGCTATACCCTACTTGCACATGCCCATAGGGTTCTATAGGTTCTTCTCTAACTTCGTCCATGAAGGAGCTATCCCTCGCTTAAACATGCACGACCCTTCCCATGGTTGGGTTTCCAAAGGTGCTAGGTCATCCACCACTCATGGATCGTATGGCAATCCAAAGGTATGCCCATCCAAACACCTGGTTTACCATGACATCTAACTCATCATGATGTCTCTATCTCTAACCTTCACTTAGGGATAGGGTTAACATCACCCTCAGAGGATGTGCCAGGTATCTACTTGTAATGGAGATTTCTATCTCTAAGACTAACTCTCCTTATTTATCCTCCTGACAAGAAGGCGTAGCCTCAGGTCTCTCCTAAGGGCATGACAACTTATGTCATACCACCTAAGCATGTATCTATCCTTTAGTTTGTGCTTAATCTATTAAGCTTATATCCATGACATCTTATTTACATGCTTTCCTTTAATTTGATGGAGGATTTCTTAGACCTTATTAACCTTACCCATACCTCAAGAGGGTGAGGAGAAGGGAGAAAACCCTAATCCTTAAGGTACTTATCAGAATTGTGATGAGAAGGGATGAATAAGATGAGAAAGTCCTAAATGTATCTTACTTCGATTCATACCCTAAGACTTTGGCCAGGTAGTCACACGGATCCGAGAGTCCTCGTATTCTGACTAGCGGTGCAGAGGAAAATATTGCCAGCCCCCGGTCATGATCCTTTTCTAGACACCTCTGTCTTTCGGATAATCCTCTAATAACTCCCTTGGGTTCTACAAAATTTGTAAAATTTAATAATTATTAATGATTAAGTGAGGAACCTACGCTCTGATACCAATTGTAACGACCCCGCCTCCCGGTAATCCCCAATTAAGAGAGACTGAAAGGTCAGAGCCGTTACCAATAACCCAGATCAAAGGTTCGACAAATAATCAATAACAATTATTAAATTCTACCAACTATACTGAAAACTGGTATAAAATAAAACTTTGCTTACCTTTTAAAAACTGGGATTTCTAAACTTCTATCCATGAAGATACCAATCTAACTAATCCTCCTGTGCACGTTAATTCTCATTTAATTCCGCATATGCCACTTTACTGTTTGTTCTTTTCATTTGTACCTAAAACGCCGACAAACAAAACGTCGGTCAGCAAGAAGCTGGTATGTGGGGGAAACAATAATCATGCAAATATAATAACAATGTAATCATGCCATTATTCATTTAACAACCAAGATTATGTTTTAAGCCATACTACTCAATCCATACCTATCCACACCTCTGTGTTGTCCCTACAGTGGACTTATATGATACCTCTATAAAGGTAGATCTTTACCCCCATGGTCCTACCTTACAGGTAGCCAATACATAGGGTAATAGAGTCGCATGGCACTACCCAAAGGTATCCCAATATCTAACTCAATATGACTTGATGGTCCTACCCTCTAGGTAGCCATATACTAAGTCATTCAATGACCTGATGGACCTACCCTCTAGGTAGTCATATACTAGGTCAACTATTAAGCCACAGAGGGGACCAGGATCTGAGCTAGTAGGCACATATCTTATGTGATAGTCATATCCACATTATAGTTTGCAAGAATTAAAATCATCCAACAATTAATTCATGACATCGATGAAAATTTCGGTAAACCTCGAAAAACTAATTCGAGATATTCATAAGCGTAACCACATACCTTCGATTGCAAATTTCAAGAAAGATCCAAGTATGCAGAGAAACCCAATCAAGTAAGCAATGAGGAATAGAAATCCTGAAATAAAAGTACCAATTTCCTTTTATTAATAATTATCCAATTCCATTACACTATTTAGAATTTCAATTCCAATTTTAGGGTTTCTATGGAAATTAGGGTTTTGCTCCAATCCTTAATCATCAAGGTTCCTAATTTCATCAAATTCACTTAAAACCTTTATTTTAACATTCCCAGTAGTTTTAAGATCATATCTTGGCAAATTACTCCCTTAATCTGAAATAACTTAGCTTTTATCTCCTTTTCCCTAAATTAGGGTTTTTATTATAATTACCTTTCTATTATGAATTATAACTCTAAATTAGGTATCCTTATATTCAAAACTGATGAAAAACCTCTTTTGTCATTAACAAAGTTAATCATACCAAATTGACTCATTAATACACTTCTTATATTCAATTAGGGTTTCTCATCAATTTAAATACATTTTACTAGAAATTTAGGGTTCTTTTGCAAAAAGAAGCATAACTAGGTTCCCAAATTATTTTTATCAGATTTCTGGTATTTTTCTACACAACTTTCATATAAAAAGTTTTGTCATACGAGATTCCTAGTTATTTCTATCATTTTTGCAAGAATAATCCTTTTTCTGATTTATTAGATTAGAGAGGGATTTACCGAAAAATCCTCAGTCGCTAGATCTGTGGACTGGTGGTGTGAGGCCCCTAAACTCATTTAATGAGTTGAATGAGCTTAATTATCATAATTGAATGTTTAAAACTCTAATCTAACCTTGATTAGTGCTAAGTATATTGTTAAACATCATGGAAAATCAAGAAAAGCTAAGATGTGAATCAATAGTTGAGATTGAATCACCTAAGGTAATTAATAATAATTGCAGTGTTAATCATTAAGTTAAATAAGTGCCCAAGAAGCGATTAGTATTTTTATTATCTGAGACAAGATAATTGGCACACTTTTATGCTTTGTGGTTGTAGAGGATCTCACACTTGAAACGTTGCAAAAAGAATCGATCGAAACGGATCACTGAGGCAAAAGTTATGATACTTTTAAAATTCTGGGTCTTGGCTGCAATTTTTCCAGTAATTGATCATTTATTTTTATTAATTCCTTTGGGGGTCAGTTACCCCTTTCCTTTATCTCCTTCTTCCCGAACGATTGAATAGAAACAACCGCAAAGCGGCACACACAGCAGCGCGACCAACCACGATTTGGGCGTGATTCCTGGAGCCCTAGCTCCGTTTCCAGCAGGCGCATCTCCATCCTCCTTCCTCCACCTTCTCCTTCCTCTACTTCACCCTAGTGGCGCTCCCCGTCACCTGCGCCTCTACCAGCACGGCCAGCAGCAACAACACAACTTCTGCAACCTACGGCTAGGAGCTCGATGGGCGAGCAGCAGCCCCAAAATGGCCACCTCGACTCCGACCAACATCTTAATGCACAAAACCACAGCTTCCAGCCGTGATTGGCACCTAGCCAAGACCCTTCTTCCACCTGAGCATGGGAAGTAGTTGCTTGCTGCAGCAAGTTCCAAGTCAGGAATAGATTGGGCACATGAAACGGCGAGCTAAGGTTAGCTCTGAGTTCGACCATGATGATGGAACAAAGTTCTGCAACCAACAGCCATGAATGAGCACTCAATCGAGCTCTTCTCCTACCTGTGCGTGAGAAAACAACAATCTATTCGTTGTATGTTTGAATTCCAAGGTAGAAGAAGATCCAGAAATCATCCGGAAACAGGTCTTGGACGCATTTCCGGACAAATCCGGACATCTTGAACCAATGTGAGTAGGCTTCCACTCACCTATCATGACTTAACTCTGGTGTTTGGAATTTTTTAGTTAATTGCGTGTTTTTAGCTGATAAAAACAGTTATCAGGCGCTAGGTAGTATTTGGCATCGCCTGACTTTTTATTTCACAAATCGCTTCTTTAGGCTTTTGTATAACCTAGTTTATCATCCGATCAGTGTGGTTTGGACCAGTGAATTTACATGGTTCATCGGAAACTAAATTGCTCTAAAGCTCTAAAACCCTACTTTTCTTGCTCCTTATGTTTAGAATTTTCTCATTTGATGAAGAAAGGTGTTAGTTGGATGAATCCATAGCTTATTCTTGGATTTCTACCCAACCTGCTCAAGATTGCTTCCGTGTGGGGTTTCATCTTCTCATTAGAGGCAAGATTTATAACTTGCTCCATGTTTATTGCTTACCATAAACTTTCTTGGTCATGTTCTTGCTTTAATATAACTAAATGATGGTAATTGGGTATGAATAGTCCTTGAATAACTAATACAACCATGGAGTACTCTATTATTGTTGAAACCCTAGTATGTTATAACCTGATGGTTACACCTTGATTTAGGTGTGGGCTCATACTTGAGAATAGTATGGAATGTAATGGTGATGTTTCACCTTATGCATCCATGATCCAATGGGGATGTCGTGATTTAGGGTTTGGGTATAAGTGATGATTAGTAACATTGATATAATTTATCATGCTGAACCTAAATCTAATGCAATCAGATAAAGATGGGCATTCATGTTTAACATTCTTATATGATGGAATGATTGTAGAATAACCTCCTTACTATGATCATAACCTTGACATGTTAATTGATGGTTATTATAACCACATGGTTGATACTTTATTATGCTAAACATGTGCATAATGAATATGATGAGAGTTAATCATATCTAGATTTCTTGCATGTTGATGTAATAAAGGAATGTTCTTAATGTTAATATAACCATGCTATGTTTGTTTATGAATATCTCCTAGTTTATTAATGCAATATTGTGTTGATCTGGTGTATTAAATGTAAGTAATGTTGTTGAGCCTTGTTATAAGGCATGAAAAGATAATGATGATCTTGTAGGGAATAGTATGATGGTCTTAATGACCCTTTGGGCATGGTTGAGCCTAAATGAGGTGTGATCCTCTTATGTTGATAAGGGTTGATACCCTGTGATATTGTGAAAAGGATTTATATCTTGTGATAATATGATGACTAGTGTAGTCCTGGGAATGGCAAGTGAATAATACCATGTGATGATGAGATGATAAATTATGTTTTATACATTTTATATATTTTCAATTTTTGATATTTATATGCTTACTAGAAATGAATTAGGGTTTGTATGTCCACTTGTTTGATGCAACCTTAATTCACCCAATTGGCATAACTAATCAAGTGCAACTCTAATCATGTAGTGCCCTGTGCCGTAGAACCATTTTCAGTGTCAGAACTTGCTGGATGGTGAAATGAGTATTCCTAAGGGAAACTCGGAGCGCATACTGATGAGTATGAGGGATGCTTTTCATCCTAAATTCAAGTGTTTAGGGAGGATGACTGCGGTCATACCTAGCCCTTAGTTTGAGAACGGATGCGGTCGTGTCTCGGTGATTATAACATGATGTGATTAGAGGACAACTGTGGGTGTACCTCAGTGTTTGGGTTTCAATACCCTGGTTTCTAGTGCCATGACCTGTACCAAGGTCGGACTAGTGGTTTTTAGCTTGACTATATGTCGCTGTGGTGGCAGCTTTGACTGATATGTCACTACCTTTTTACTCGTACTGACCAGGGGGAAGGGATCTTAGGATACTGACACTCTTAGATCTTGTACGGAACCGAATAGCCCTTCGCAGGGGTCGGTTGGACTTTTAATGGTACGATTCAAATTCCCCAGGGCGTAATAAAATATTTAATACAACCATGTAACATATTTGTTTAGGGTTATAAACGACGTTTCACATTGGATGGTAACCCTTGTTTATTCTCTTTACATAAAGATGATGCTTAGTGCAATTAAGATATAATAATTATTCTTATGTTGTGGATCATAAGATTGTAAATGTGTACATACAATAATCATGCTTATGTTGATAACTATACTGCTACGACTGATTATAATCATGATGCTAGATATCTCATGTTGTTAGTTATGTTTAGCATGCTAGCCATGCCTTTGTAACTAGAGATGCATATACTACTAATTATGCTTATCCAGGTAGTTGTGCTTATGTTGTTAGCTCTTCTTATAATGTTGATATGTTCAACCAATTAGACATGCTCATGTTGTTAGCTATGTTGTGTTACTAGACTTGCTCATGATGCTAGAACTGCATATGCTACTGAACTGCTTATATTGTCAATAAGATAAAGGATGATAGTCTGGTTAATAATGATAGTTATTATCTGCTCCTTTATGTATTTTGTTAATCATCAGTACTATTGATCTTATTTGTTATATCTGATTAAACTTCTTAACTATTTAATTACATAATAATGTTGTAATTAATAAACGTTGTTGATGGTTATATCTCTTGCTGGGACTGTGTCTCACCCTTGTGGTTCGCCACCTTTTTTTAGGTAACCGACAATGACGACAACAGAACCATGGAAGTAAAGAGTAACTACAATAATGAATCTTGGGGAAAGTTGATTAGATGTCTAGTGTATCCTAGAGTCGTCCCTGTACTCTCAGGTCCTGGCGAGATAAAGTTTGTATATAATGTTTCAAATGAATCAGACTTTTGTTAGCATATGAAAGCTTGTTTGTGTGGCATAACATGGATACAAGAAAGATGTCAAGATCCTTCAAACGTTTCTGAGCGGGTGTTGATGTTGAAATCAGTTTTAATTTACCTATATTTTTGGGCATGTGATTAATTAGCGATTGATTGTGTTTAATATTTTGTGTAATCTCGTTTCGCGTGACGGGTCGTGACAAGTTGGTATCAGAGAGCTTTAGGTTCAATGAGTCTATAGGGACACTAGGACTTAAGACTAGGATGATGTCTAAGTTAGGAATATGACATAAAAATATGGTGCATACTGTCTAATCTTAGTATTTGGGTGCCTTGGCCAGGTATTCCATTATTGAAGAAGAGGTAAGTATGGAACTCTTAGATTGTTATCTTTCTGATTACTCTGATCAAGTAGTCATTTTGAGACAATCTAAAGAGCATAATGAATAAGAAATCATGGTGCGAATATCTCAATCCTACCTTAAAGAAGATGAAAATTGCATTATTATCTATCAAAACCTGAATGTTTGGTAACGATAAGAGAAAGATACAACACCATGAAATCTAATCTGAATAAAAATTAGAAAAAGAGGAGTTCTTGAAGATGTGATTCAAGAAGATAATAAAGTAAAAGATAGATAAGTCTATGCTTATAAAGTGAATCAAGGTATGAAATCCACATAAGATAGAGAGAACTCCTACAACAAGTACAAAATGAGAAGATGAATGGAAACAATGACAAAGAAATAAGGTGGAACCTAAGTTAATTTTAGACCAACCTCTGTGTGTAAGAAAGTGTTAATGAAAAATCAGCATGGCATGTGAAAGAAATTAAGGGAAATGATCCATGTATAATGAAGAAAATGTGGAATATGATGATTTACTTGTTGATAAATGGTTGAAAAACATAATAAAATAAGACAACATACCCAAGTGTGATAAATAGTCATCAAGGAAGAAGTAAAGAGATATGTTAATCATGATGATTCCTATGCTGATGGCAAGGAACCCAAAATGAAAAGGGTAAAATGATAGATAAGAAGTTGTAACTTACATAATGAAAATATAATTGGTTACCTTTTTACTAGTGACCTTGAACAATGTTGCTATGATGTGTGAAGTGTGTTTCCCTTTGTGTCTTTTATTTACAAGGCACAACTTTCAAGTGGACCATTGGCACTTGGTATGTGTTGATTCATTCTAAACATGAGGATGGATATCTTATTATAGAATAAGGTTGTTTGGACTATGGTTCCACAATCATAAAGTTTGTGATGATTTTGCTTTTGAGCCTTCTAATAATTAGGAAGACTTCTTTTATATGTGTTGATATTTGTTATGTTGGTAAAAGTAGATGAGATAAGGATGTGATTTCCTTATAGCGCATGAGGTGGATACCAAGGTAATGAATCCTAGTATCCAAGATGTATCAATAATATGACACATATGTGAAGGTTGGAGATATTTATTAAATGAACATTCCAAGTATTCCTCTCCCTTAGAGAGAGAGAGAGTTGATGATGTCTCTCTAAGTGTTAAAAAAAAGGATTCTATAATGTTGTGTATGATTTAGTGATAGCTGGGCAAGACCACTATCAAGGATAGATGGTCTGTTGGTCAATAGATATGTGATACTTTGTTCCTTTAAGATAAACCTATGATCAAATATCAATACATAAGAGTTAGATTGGACGACATAATCCACATGACACTGATGAGTTTCGAGTTATGTCCTTTATACTAACCAATGTACCAATAAAATTTATGAATAGGAGGAAGAGAGTGTTCAAGTAATGTCTTACAAGTTGTAGCAATATTTGAATGATGACATGTCAAAGAATTTCAAATATGGTCAAAAATATGATCAATATTTATTCAAAAATATTAGGGTTGCCGAAGCAGTAACTGCTATAAGAACAAGTTGAACAAGAGTGAGATGGGGTTGATTAAATTTTCTTAATGAGATCATGATATGTCTTCTTATGTGAGCATTTTTGTGATGACCCAAGATGAGATATATATGAATGATGTGACATTAACATGATATTAAAGTAAGCATGTGAAGGTAATAGGATGAGGTGCAAAGGAAGTACCCATCTTTGTTTACCTTGGATTTCGGGGGCGAAATCCCTGATAGGGGTTTATAGTTGTGAGGCCCCTAAACTCATTTAATGAGTTGAATGATATTAATTATCATAATTTAATGTTTAAAACCCTAATATAACCTTGATTAGTGCTAAGTATCTTGTTAAACATCATGGAAAATCAAGAAAAACTAAGATGTGAATAAATAGTTGAGATTGAATCACCTGAGGTAATTAATAATAATTGCAGTGTTAATCATTAAGTTAAATAAGTGCCCAAGAAGCAATTACTATTTTTATTATCTGAGACAATATAATTGGCATTCTTTTATGCTTTGTGGTTGTAGAGGATCTCACACTCGAAAACTTGCAAAAAGAATCGATCGAAACGGATCACTGAGGCAAAAGTTATGATACTTTTAAAATTTTGGGTCTTGGTTGCAATTCTTCCAGTAATTGATATTTTATTTTTATTAATTCCTTTGGGGGTCGGTTACCCCTTTCCTTTATCTCCTTCTTCCCGAACGATTGAATAGAAACAGCCGCAAAGCGGCGCACACACAGCAGCGCGACCAACCACGATCTGGGCGTGATTCCTGGAGCCCTAGCTCCGTTTCCAGCAGGCGCATCTCCATCCTCCTTCCTCCACCTTCTCCTTCCTCTACTTCACCCTAGTGGCGCTCCCCGTCACCTGTGCCTCTAGCAGCACAACTTCTGCAACCTACGGCTAGGAGCTCGATGGGCGAGCAGCAGCCCCAAAATGGCCACCTCGACTCCGACCAACATCTTAATGCACAAAACCACAGCTTCCAGTCGTGATTGGCACCTAGCCAAGACCCTTCTTCCACCTGAGCATGGGAAGTAGTTGCTTGCTGCAGCAAGTTCTAAGTCAGGAATAGATTGGGCGCATGAAATGGCGATCTAAGGTTAGCTCTGAGTTCGACCATGATGATGGAACAAAGTTCTGCAACCAACAGCCATGAATGAGCACTCAATCGAGCTCTTCTCCTACCTGTGTGTGAGAAAACAACAATATGTTTGTTGTATGTTTGAATTCCAAGGTAGAAGAAACCCAAAAATTGTCCGGAAAAAGGCCCTGGACGCATTTCCAGACAAATCCGGACATCCTGAACCAATGTGAGTAGGATTCCACTCACCTATCATGATTTAACTCTGGTGTTTGGAAATTGTTGGTTAATTGCGTGTTTTTCGCTAATAACAACAGTTATCAGGCGCTAGGTAGTATTTGGCATCGCCCGACTTTTTATTTCACAAATCGCTTCTTTAAGCTTTTGTATAACCTAGTTTATCATCCGATCAGTGTGGTTTGGACCAGTGAATTTACATGGTTCATCGGAAACTAAATTGCTCTAAAGCTCTAAAACCCTACTTTTCTTGCTCCTTATGTTTAGGATTTGCTCATTTGATGAAGAAAGGTGTTAGTTGGACGAATCCATAGCTTATTCTTGGATTTCTACCCTACCTGATCAAGATTGCTTCTGTGTGGGGTTTCATCTTCTCATTAGAGGCAAGATTTATAACTTGCTCCACGTTTATTGCTTACCATAAACTTTCTAGGTCATGTTCTTGCTTGAAAATGATGATTCATGCACTAAAAAGCTATGCTTGACTTAGATTTTGATTTTTATAATGTTCCCTATTTTGATTTCAGTTATATATGAATCTGTGATCATGTGTGTGTTAGCACTAAGGTATAATGTGACTTGGATCAGGTTGTTTTGACAACCTATGTTCACCCCTTAGGTCAGGTTTTGGACCAATTAGAAGTTTAATGATCAACCATTAAATACCCTACTGATGTTATCAATCAATGTTGACGTTAGCTTGATATTTGATACTGATTAAGGAATATATCGTTGATCTAACAACCTATAGTGATTTAATGATCACTAATGAGGGTGGATCAGGTCTCTACAATTTATGGTGAGTTAATTATATATTTTTAGCATCAATTAATTCTTAGACCAATGGTTTCTCGGGTCTTGATGCAATGGCCGAACATATACTGTAATTGATGGTTTTAATATATGAACTTGATCCAATGGTCAAGATATAATGTTTATTCCTCCAATAAAGTGGAATTATGGATAATGTAATATGTTGGTCCTAATAATGAGATTTAGATGATTTCCTTTGTATGATCAACTTAAGGATTTTACTTGTTGGCAATGGATGGCTTGTTCGAAATGAACAATTGATTGTGGGTTTTACCCTACTTTCAATAGAACTTTTTGTGTTGTTAATCAAGGGATGTCTAGGGTTAGATGGTGACTCTTTCTAGAGCACAAATCAAGGACTTCGTAGGTGGTTTATCCAAGATGTTTACTTATGTAAACAACCAATAGTCTTGCCTTTTAATCATCCAATGGTTCTGGATGGCATTGTGGTATAGTGATATGGGTTGAATGATGATGGAACAAATGGAGGGTTACCCTTAATAAGTTAGTCTTAGCTATTCATTCATATGAATAGAAGGGTTGATAAACATATTGTGTTGATATGTAACCCTAATGAGGTATAACGTGTTATACCTAGCTTTAATATAACTAAAAGATGGTAATTGGGTATGAATAGTCCTTGAATAACTAATACAACCATGGAGTACTCTATTATTGTTGAAACCCTAGTATGTTGTAACCTGATGGTTACACCTTGATTTAGGTGTGGGCTCATACTTGAGAATAGTATGGAATGTAATGGTGATGTTTCACCTTATGCATCCATGATCCAATGGGGATGCCGTGAGTTAGGGTTTGGGTATAAGTGATGATTAGTAACATTGATATAATTTATCATGCTGAACCTAAATCTAATGCAATCAGATAAAGATGGGCATTCATGTTTAACATTCTTATATGATGGAATGATTCTAGAATAACCTCCTTACTATGATCATAACCTTGACATGTTAATTGGTGGTTATTATAACCACATGGTTGATGCTTTCTTATGCTAAACATGTGCATAATGAATATGATGAGAGTTAATCATATCTAGATTTCTTGCATGTTGATGTAATAAAGGAATGTTCTTAATGTTAATATAACCTTGCTATGATTGTTTATGAATATCTCCTAGTTTATTAATGCAATATTGTGTTGATCTGGTGTATTAAATGTAAGTAATGTTTTTGAGCCTTGTTATAAGGCATGCAAAGATAATGATGATCTTGCATGGAATGGTATGATGGTCTTAATGACCCTTTGGGCATGGTTGAGCCCTAAATGAGGTGTGATCCTCTTATGTTGATAAGGGTTGATACCCTGTGATATTGTGAAAAGGATTTATATCTTGTGATAATATGATGACTAGTGTAGTCCTGGGAATGGAAAGTGAATAATACCATGTGATGATGAGATGATAAATTATGTTTCATACATTTTATATCTTTTCAAGTTTTGATATTTATATGCTTGCTAGAAATGAATTAGGGTTTGTATGTCCACTTGTTTGATGCAGCCTTAATTCACCCAATTGGCATAACTAATCAAGTGCAACTCTAATCATGTAGTGCCCTGTGCCGTAGAACCATTTTCAGTGTCAGAACTTGTTGGATGGTGAAATGAGTATTCCTAAGGGAAACTCAGAGCGCATACTGATGAGTATGCGGGGTGCTTGTCATCCTGAATTCAAGTGTTTATGGAGGATGACTGCGGTCATACCTAGCCCTTAGTTTGAAAATGGATGTGGTCGTGTCTCGGTGATTATAACATGATGTGATTAGAGGACAACTGCGGTTGTACCTCAGTGTTTGGGTTTGAATACCCTGGTTTCTAGTTTCGTGACCTGTACCAAGGTCGAACTAGTGGTTTTCAGCTTGACTATATGTCGCTGTGGTGGCAACTTTGACTGATATGTCACTGCCTTTTTACTCGTACTGACCGGGGGGAAGAGATCTTAGGAACCGACACTCCTAGATCTTGTACGGAACTGAATAGCCCTTCAGAGGGGTCGGTTGGACTTTGAATGATACGATTCAAATTCCCTAGGGCGTAATAAAAGATTTAATACAGCCGTGTAACATATTTGTTTAGGGTTATACACGACGTTTCACATTGGATGATAACCCTTGTTTGTTCTCTTTACATAAATATGATGCTTAGTGCAATTAAGAGATAATAATTATTCTTATGTTGTGGATCATAAGATTGTAAATGTGTACATACAATAATCATACTTATGTTGATAACTATACTGCTACGACTGATTATAATCATGATGCTAGATATCTCATGTTGTTAGTTATGTTTAGCATGCTAGCCATGCCTCTGTAACTAGAGATGCATATACTACTAATTATGCTTATCCAGGTAGTTGTGCTTATGTTGTTAGCTTTTCTTATAATGTTGATATGTTCAACCAATTAGACATGCTCATGTTGTTAGCTATGATGTGTTACTAGACTTGCTCATGATGCTAGAACTGCATATGCTACTGAACTTCTTGTATTGTCAACAAGATAAAGGATGATAGTCTGGTTAATAATGATAGTTATCATCTGCTCCTTTATGTATTTTGTTAATCATCAGTACTATTGATCTTATTTGTTATATCTGATTAAACTTCTTAACTATTTAATTACATAATAATGTTGTAATTAATAAACGTTGTTGATGGTTATATCTCTTGCTGGGACTGTGTCTCACCCTCGTGGTTCGCCACATTTTTTTAGGTAACCGGCAATGACGACAACAGAACCATGGAAGTAAAGAGTAACTACAATAATGAATCTTGGGGAAAGTTGATTAGATGTCTAGTGTATCCTAGAGTCGTCCTTGTACTCTCAGGTCCTGGCGAGATAAAGTTTGTATATAATGTTTCAAATGAATCAGACTTTTGTTAGCATATTAATGCTTGTTTGTGTGGAATAACAAGGATACAAGAAAGATGTCGGGATCCTTCAAACGTTTCTGAGTGGGTGTTGATGTTGAAATCGGTTTTAATTTACCCATATTTTTGGGTATGTGATTAATTAGTGATTGATTGTGTTTTACATTTTGAGTAATCTCGTTTCGCGTGACGGGTCGTGATAGGTGGTCCGCTTCTTGGATCCAATGATCTCGGTCGCGCGCGCATAACCAAAGTTGCACCTGCCCTGGAGCGTTAGATCTTGATTGAGACCACTGTGGTCCATTATCCAACGACGACCCGATTGTCGTCTACCTCCAAACTGAGCAAGGTCCCGCGGTCAACTCACCAGTTTACCCTGAACTCTAGGCCACCTGCGGAATAACTGAGAAGGCACGAAGCTCCTCCGGTAATGCCCAATCTTGTTGCCTCGATCAATTGCATTCTCCCGCTCGACCTTCACCACCAACGTGTTGCCGAAGTGTCACCGCCGACTTGCTGGTCATAGAGGGGGTGGGTCAGGTTAGATTCTACAATTGGAAACGTCGTTCCACTCTACTTCACACTCCGCAGCGATTGCACTAATCAAAAGGGATTCTGGTTCCCTCCATAACCCTCCCCTATATATATAGTGTCTAGGTCTGGTTCGTTGGAATTGGGGATTTCCCAAAATGAAGATGAAACATACTCAAACCAGGGATGATCCTTTGCGATTTCATCTACTGAATCCAATGGGACTAGTAGAAAACGCCCACTCTCTCTGGATCTCAAGGAAATCGGAGAGGAAGAATCATCTGTTTCCCACAGATTCCTAGTCCCAGTAGGACTAAGATGATGACCGATCGTCGTTGGATTAAGATCCAACGGTCCATATTATCCGCGTTTGAATAAAAGGAAACAATTTCCAAATAAATTCAAATTATATTCCTATTTCAATGATAATCTTGATAAATTCATAACTCTCAAACGATAACTCCTTTCCTACTCAAATTTTGAGGGAAACTCAATTATATTTTTATCTTCCATCCTACAAAATTTGAAGTTATTATCTCAAATGTACGATCCCTTTTCTTGGTTTGCAAGTTATCATTCAATTACTCATATTTTCCATGTCCTTTCTATTTCTTTTATCATTATTTTCCAATTCTGAGTTCCTTGAACCCCAAGGAATCCATTAAACTCAAAATCCTATTTTTGGGAATTATCCCTTACCCTTTTGTTCTTACTTTATTTATTTTCTTATGTACTCCTTATCCAATTGAATTTCTTTTTCTTTTTCCTTCAATTGGGCTCAATGGCCAATAAGGCCCATTAAGAAAACATACAAGGCTATCATACGCGAAATTCATTCAAATCAACTCATAGATTTTTATTTATCTTTAAATAGAAATTTACAATCTCATTACATATCTTGGAAAAATGGGGTTATAACACCTCCTCTCTCTTATTTCTCTCTGATTTTGATGAGTAAAATGAGGAGTAGAAAAAGAAAAATATTATATCAATAATAACAACACAATAGACTAGAGATAACTAATTGATTACAAAAGAAAAAGTTTATAGAGATGCTTTCCTCCTCTCTCATATTTTCTCTCTCTTTATGATGAGTAAATGAGGAGTAGAAAAATGCAAAACATTGAACCAACAGTAATAAACACAACAAACCAAAGATAAAAAAAACACTAGATAAAAGATAATAAATTGATTACAAAAGAAATAGTATATGTAGTGTTGTTGGATCTAGGTCTCTAGAGGGGGGTTAATAGAGCTTTAAAAATTATCACAAGATAGATTAGACCTTTAAATTATATCAATCAAAACCAATAGCTTAAGTGCAATTTGAAGTCCTAACTAACAAGCATAGCAAGGATGAGAGAAAATGATACAAGCACTTGGATAAGGTCGTTTAGAGTGGTTCCACTCTCCAAACTAGGAGAGAGTCAATCCACTACCTAGAGAGGTCAACCTCTAGGACTTTGCAAGTGCTTTCCTCTATATATTCACCAATAAGAGTTACAACACAAGACCCACCGAAAGACTTACCTATCTAATACAAAGAGTCTACAAACTTACTAAGGACTTACCCACTTTGCAAAGAGTCTTCCGCCTTCTTCTAAGGACTTACCTACACCTGGAGAAGATCTTCTCCTTCACCTAGAGAAGATCTTCACCTATTCTTCAACCTTGAAGAAGAAGAACAACAACTCCACCTTCACTCGGAGTAGCTTGCTTCACCTTTGCTTCTTTGAGGAAAGGGGTAGGGAAGATGGAATGTAATGAGAGCTTTAAAATCATAAGGAAGTATCTCTCTTACAACTGGCCTAACTCACTCATAATCACAAAATGCTATGTAAATGAGAGAGAGAGAGAAAGGGGATCAAGGAGTTGCAACACACTCAAATAATAGCAAGGACTTAGAACAACATGAATGAGCAAACTTGGAATGAACTCCAAGGGGTCTTATTTATAGATGGGGGTGTTCCCTTGAGTGTGGGATCACTTAAGGGCAAAATATAGTCATTTTCCAAGTTGCAACGGATCTATTCTTGCTAAAAAACTCACCAACGGTTATAATCACTTTTTTGTGTTTTCTGTATATTACATTTGGTTGAGTTTCAATAAAGGTAACTCGACCGATCCACTAAGAGACAAAGCTAATTTTTCAAGATATCGGTCAAGTTTGTTCTGGGAAACTCGACCGATGAGCCAAAATCAATTTTGCTCAGTGATTCGGTCAATCGAGTTCTGTGAGTGTACAACTCGACCAATTGGTCTCTTCAGAAAGTCCATCACTAGATCGGTCGAGTTTCCAACTCGATCGATAAACAACATGTGACAAATCTTCTAAATTGACATTTGAGTGATCAAACATTGGAATTAAGTGTCCCTAATTTTTTCTCATCTTAGTTACAAGTCATATCATCAATAAAAGTGATTACAAAAATCATCTAAGGTCATTTGGAGTGATTTCCCAAAATGCACACTTGCATTTCTTTTGACTTGAATTTGAACAAGCTAGGTCTTATGTAATTTGATCCTTTTCATGTACCTACAGCCTGAAATCAATCTTGAAAAAACATATTAGATACATAGGAATGGAATGGTTAAGTCATTATCAAAATATGGGCAATGAATAACTCTCGAGTCAACAAATGTTTTCCTCATCTCTCATATTTTCTCTCTCTTAATGATGAGTAAATTGGGTAGTAGAAAAAAATCACAACATTGTACCAACAATAAAAAACAATAGACTAGAGATAACAACACACAAGATCAAATATAACAAATTGATTAAGAAAAAAAAGTTTATGTAAATGTTTTCCTCCTCTCTCTTATTCTCTCTCTTTATGATGATAAAATGAGGAGTAGAAAAAAGCAAAACAGTGTACCAAATAACAACACAACAAACCAAAGATAACGATAGATCGAATAGAGATAACAAATCGATTACAAAAGAAAACAAATTAATGGCACTACTTCCCTCCTCCCTCCTATTTTCTCTCGTTGTCATGAATGAAATGAGGAGTAGATAGAAAAACAAAATACTGAACCACAACTAACAACACATTGGCCCAGAGATAACTAATTTGTTACAAAAAACAAATTAATGTTGTTACTTCCCTCTTCCCTCATATTTTCTCTCTCTTCATGATTAGTGAAATGAGGAGAGAGAGAAAAATAAAACATGAGACTAACAATAGCAACACACCATACTAAGATAACATATTGATTAAGGAAGAAAACAAATTAATGACACTACCTCCCTCCTCCCTCCTATTTTCTTTCTCTTTATGATGAGAGAAATGAGGATGTGAGAGAAAAATAAACATTGGACTAACAATAACAACACACTATATAAGAGATAACAAATCAGTTATAAAAGAAAACAAATTAATGGCATTATTCCCTCCTCCCTCCTATTTTCTCTCCATTTGTGAGAGAAAAAGAAAAAAAAACATACCAATGATAACAACATACCGGACCACAAATAAAAAATCAATTACAAAATAAAACAAATTGATGGCAACAATTCTCTCTTGCCTCTTGTATTATCTCTCTTTGGGATGAGTGAAATGAGGATGAGAGAGAAAAATAAAACACTGACCAATGATAATAACACATTGAATCAAGATTATATATTGATTACAAAAGAAATAATTGATGTCACTACATCCCTTCTTTCTCTTATTTACTCTCTCTTCCTCTTCAAACTACTTCCCTCCTCCATTTTTATCTATTATGTATTCATTTTTTAGTTCCCTCCTCCGTCTGGGTTCATGCATGTCATAATGTGCTTCCTCTCATCCCACTACTTCCCTCATCCTTCTCCCTCCTATTTTTCTCTCTCTTCCTACAACATCCCTCCTCCCCCTACATATATTTCTAACTCATCCCACTACTTATCTTTCATACCATTACTTCCCTCCTCTTCCTTCTTTTTTCATTTCACTACTTCTCTCTCTTATCTATCACATATCGTTTCCTCTCTCATCCTACTACTTCCCACCCCCTCATCCTTTTTTCTATCTCTCTCATCCCATTACTTACCTCCAACCTCCTATTTTCTCTCACTCCATGCCCCTATCTCTCTTTCTCTCTTTTCTCTCCATTCTCTTCATTCTCTCTCATTTCTTCTAGGTGTAGTGTCCCATCAACCAGCCAATAGTCGTACCATCTGCTGCTCCAATAAGCGGGTGATGAATTAAAGGGAGGTGGCAACATGTGGGATTTAGCTACTAGATGCCAAAAAGGGTCCCCTTTCAAGTCCCATTTCTTATACATGTAACATTTCTCTTTACAAAAAGAGTGTATGTATACTTATAACAAGCATGTCCTTGACAGTTGGTTCAAAGTGAACAAATTCAATTCTTTGACTAGCCACTAGGCCTTTCTTTGGGATAGGATGGAGATTTTATAGTCAGGACTGAGTTAGTTTGTCAGATTAGTCTTATCTGGAACCAGTCTAACTAGGTTTGGGAAACCCAGTTTGGTTATGGTTTGCTTTAAGTCTGATATGTATGGATAACAAAGACCCTAATTTGTATAAGTTTGACAATATATTACAAAACCTAGTTATAATGTTTAATTGGCATTTATTGAAGTAAAAATATGCAACTATGTAAATTTGAAATATGTATAAGACTTTCTTGTAAAGCAAAAGATGACAATATGTCATGTTTGATAAGAGAAATCCCCCTCCTTTATATAGGAGAAGGGAAAAGCATATAGACTTTAGACTAAACCTTAATGGGATAAGACACACTTGGGCCCATATTTAAATAGACTCAAACAACTTAATTAACCAAATTAACCAGACTTCATAATACTCCTCAAGATGAAGCTTGAGTGAATCCCAAGTCATCTTGCAAAAAGAGAGAGAAAAAAAAAGCTAAAACAAAGATAACCAAGACCATACACGAATATTTCTCCCCCTGAAGATTACAATAAAACACTCATCACTCAAATACTCCCCCTCAAGTAGATAATCCAAAGCATGTCAAATCTGAAGTATGTTGCAGGACATGAACATGAAGCATAAGCTTCTTGATCAAAAGGATGTGGCATCTGGAATAGTAGTAAAAAATAATAATAAGGCATCAAAGTCTTCATCACAGTCACTATGTTGCAGTCTAGAAAGTCTTGGTTCGCTGAAAATACTAGAGAGTGCTGGTTCATGGTAGGAAAGTCTAGAGAGTGTTGGTTCACAGTAGAAAAGTCCATAGAATGTTGATTCATAGTAGAAAACTCAACATGAGCAAGGCACAAATAATGTCAATGTGCTATATAGAACGGACAAAAAGTAGAAAGTGGAGTCGATGTAGCTGGATAGAAGACCATCAACTTATGCAAGAAACAAACATGAAACTCCAAATAGTAAGTTCTCCAAGAACCACATAGCAATCAATATCAACAATAGAAGTCTACAAGTTCTTCAAGAAGTGCATACAGATTCACAAATATATATAGCAAAAAAATATAATCCTCCTCTCCTCCATCTCATCTCTTCTCCATATCTCCCCCTTACACCAATCACAAACCAATAATGGTTGGGGTGGACAATGATAAAGAAATGTCGCACAAAAAGATAAGTCATAGCACTGTGTAGGGGTTTGGAGGGCATCCCCCAATTAAGGGGTTTCATTGGATACTATGTTGTAAAGTATAAGATGGATCTTTGATATCTTTCATAAGACGAATCTCCCTCTATATAGGAGAAGGGGAAAACTTGCATACTTTAGACTAAACCCTAATGGTCTAAGACACACTTGGACCCATATACAAATAGACTCAAATAACTTATTTAACTAAATTAAAAAGATTCTTTAATAGACTTTTTGTCTTCATTTGTAATTTTTCAAATCATTATTCATAACGTGTTATGAGAATGAATATTGTCTTGGATGTGTCTGTTCTGATATTTGATACACATGTCTGTAATTCATCTTTTCTAATAATGTAACGACACATCAATATTATATTTTTTTCCTATAAGATCACTATTTATAGCGTTAATTTCATATAAAAACCAACTTAGTGGACTAATGCGTTGGATTTTATAGAAAAATGATGCTACAATTGATAGGGGAAAAACCAGAACACCAGTTCAACAAACATTGCCATTTATTTTATGAAGAAAACAACACTATAAAGCCCTCTAGATAAAATTTTGTGCTGAAAAATATATTTGCCATTTTATTAAAATCTTATTGAAATCTTAAGGTGGGATATGAGGTTGGTGAGAGATTATGATTTTTTTAAATTTAATAGAGAGCTATATCATTCATCCTACCTCCCAATGTAGGCCAACTCAAAAAGGGTTGTCGAGGTGATCGTATAGGATCATTCCTCACATGTAACAAAAAAGAACTATGTGGTGTCAAAATTGTCGGTCTCTATAATGTAGTATATACATGGAGACATGTATCTAAGCTCTGTATGTCTAAACTATAACTACCTCTAATAGAAGGCTACATGTCTGTGTGGGTCTTGAAAAAATATATCCCATCTAAAAACTTTTATAAGTGGCAAGTTTTGTGGAAACACAGTTTGCGCCTTGTATATACACACTTGAGACTCTGTGGAGATCCAAGATGCTCTTGATCTCTTGGATAGATGCTTTGATGTGCCAGGGGATACCAAAGACATCCTCACCAGATCAACCATAAGATTAGAGTTGAATCTATAACCATATCTATTCGTTCATAGATAGAAAATAATGTGAGAGCTTTGTGCCAGACTTCAACATGAGCAGGCTGAAAGGTGGTAGCATATAGAGGGGTGGTGAAGGAACATATGAGGGTACCAACATTGTTGCAGAGGGTCCCTCCTGGTGTGTATATGATGGGTTGTCTCGATACGGGGGTGGGGGGCTTGTGCACCGCTATGTTGATTTTCAAAGTACTTTGTGGTGGCCTTGTCTAGTGTACAATCCTAAAGAACATTTCTTTAGGCTGACAGAGTTCAATCCCTTCAATGGAGAGCTAATGGTAGACCTAGGTGTAAGAGAAGAGTGCTTGAGGGATCATGAGGTAGATATGCAGTTGATTATATTCTAGACCTTGCTCCATATGCGCTCCACCTGCATCGGTTTACCTTCGAATCTGCTAGTATATATGGTCGCCCAAATGAACCATAAAGTAATCATAGGTAGGAGGCCTCTGAGCAACCCAAGTTGTTAGTTCTCCCTGGTCTCATCCCAGTAAGCGTATAGTACTTCTTTGACCTTAGTGTTGTGTGTAGCTGGTGTCATACCAAGGACCTTTCTGAGTTTGGTCCACATGTTGGGTGATATCTACCCTTGGAGGAGACGATGAGAGTGGGTGTTATGCTGGCTGTTCTCACTTGCGCAGGAGATCAGGATGACAAATCTTTACCATGGATTGGAAAGTGGAAGTTACTAACAAGGAGGGAGTTCTGGGAAGAGCGGTGAGCCACAAAATTATATTTTGAGCATGTTGCCAACCACAATTGGAAATGCAGATTCTGATTCACAAACTGTCGATTGTAGCTTTCCGGTCGAGATCAACTTTCTGGTGGTGCTTCCAACACAACCGACGACGGTGCCAAAAGCGGAAGGCGGCATGGAAGAGCTCCAAGTTCCACATTTTAGATCATCAGAATTTCACAACCGCATGGGAGGCTCCAAAACTAGGATTGACAATGAATCAGATTATGTTGGACCCAACCTAAATAGACTGGACCTAGAAATATCTGATCCGAAGTGAACCCAAACCCAAAAAGACCCGAGTGGACCCAAACCTTTATAGACCTGATCTGAAACCAAAACAACCCCAATTGAACCCAAAAATCATAAAGAAAATCTACTGCAAATATTAATAATAAAATATTGCAAACCCCAAATCAGACGCATCCCACCCTACTCAAATTAGATTAGAGGTGGCCAGACCTGACTGTAACTAAAATGAACCCGAGCCGATCAGAAAAACTAAACAAACCCGAAAAAAATCCAATTTTTCAAGTTGGATCAAGTTGGATCAGGTACTTTTGCCATCCATGAGTCCCTAAAATAGGTCAGGGCAACGTTTGTGATGCACAACTCCAATTAGATATTGACGAGCATATCTTGTTCCGGCCGGGTGTAACCTGAAAGGATGAAATGAGGCCACACCATGCCAGGCCGGGCCATTTGGGGGCACGTCATTGTTGTGCTCGAGAGTTCATACCGCTTATATGTTGAATTACATGGTCTTTTTTCTTATAAATAATTCCATATATAGATACATAAGGAATTGAGGTTACAACCGACAAAATTGGTTGCTTATAAGGTAGATCTATATTGTGTGTTACTGGGTTACTAGAGTTTAATATAACAACACAATATGTCAAAAGAGAAGCAAAATAGATAATAGTCTAGATGAAGACAAAGGGTATACATAAAGGAAAACTAAACATAAGGAGCCCCTGAGAGGTGTGTTTCAATCTGAATCAAAGTTTTGCACCCTTAGAAATGTTATCCTTGGTTTAGTTGCCATGACCTAAATCCATATTTTTAAAACTCAGGAGTGTGGTTTTGGTTTCTCAACTCCAATCCTTAAAACGCCATATGTTGAACTCCCCTGTCTATAATGCATACTGCCATATTGTCAAAAAAAAAAAAACGTTTCTATAAAGCAATTCTCATCTATATATTGGTAGGTCGATGGTGGGCTGAGCGCATATTCAATGTTCCAGCGGAGCACCGTCAAGAATCATTTCGAGGCCCGTATGTTGAGGATAATAAAATTCAGATTTGAACTCCTCCGGATAGTGGGAATGGGAAATCCGGGTTTACCATAGTCGGTGTTTAAATTGTCAGTCTAGTCTCACGGTCTAAAAATCGTTTCAATGGAAATTTTCAGTCTAGAATCTAACTGGGCCAAGTTAAAAAGTGTCGCAGTTAAATCGGGCGCGTCATTATCGTGCTTCAGAGTTCATACGGCTTATATTGCACTACGCGGTCATTACCCATACTGAGCCATTTTTAAGTTAGAAAAAGAACTACAGAACAATTCTCATTTAGATATTGGTAGGTGGACGGTGGGCTGAGCGCATGCTCAATGTCCCACTAGATCATTTCAAGTAGACCTGTAACCGGATTGAAATATGAAACATATACTACTATAATTGATGTCTGAATCTATAAAAAAAAAATTGGTATCCCATCTGATATCCGGCTGATATCATAGGCAGATATCATATGTTAATATTTGAATCTGATCTGAATGAATATTATCTAAATTTGGATAAGCATTTGATCCGAACGAAAAATGATATATTTAATGTTAATAAATATATTATACATAGAAAATATGATATTACATAATTAAATATGATAAAATATCTATATTTTCACATTTACAATAAATAATATATAATAATATATCATATATGTATAACTTTGTTGAATTTGATTTTTTGGGGGGCGGATATAGCAATACCAATAAAAAAATTTCAGATCTGAAATGTGATCGTATTATGCGGATTTCAGATTTTTCTTTTAATTTTAGACTCGAATCTGTGATTTGGGATATATGTTTACAGATCTACTCTCAAGAACCATTTCGAGGCACGTATGTTGAGGATCATGGAATTCAGATTTGGATTAATCCAGATATTGGGAATAAAAGATCCGGATTGACCTCAATGGGTGTTCAAGATTCAGTCTAGTTTCAGGTCTAGATATCGTTTCAATGGAAAAATTATATTCTGGAATCTAATTGGCCATGTTAGAAAGTGTTGCATATAATGACAACTTTATCCTTGGCCATTTACAAACAGTGTATACACGTAACAAACATATCTATATACTAATATAAAAAGAGAGAGTTTTTCTAATTATTTATAATCCTTCCATTCCAAACTTTCCTAACCAATAAGAAGAGAGTATTTTGACTTGTTGTTCTCTCCTTTACTCAATCTCTTTTCACATTTTTTTCTCACTTTTTTTCTTCCAATTTTTATTATTTCTTATCTCCTCAACATTCATATCCATTGTAATCTCCAACCGATTCCCACGTTTCCCTCTCCCTTCACCTTGACTCTCCACGACTTCCCATAACTAATCTCCACCTTTCAAAAGCCCTCTCCGTCCATTCTCTCCTCTCTACATTTCATTAAATAGTTTCCTCGATTCCCTCTAACTTCCCTACAACAAAGAAAAAATGTTTCGAAATAATAAAAACACCGCCTCTTTTCGTCACTTCCTATTCTTCCTTGCATCCACTTCCAAAAGCTCTTGTCATTATGTTAAAAATTGCTCTTCAATTATTTCTCTCACTTTCATCAACTTCCTCTCCTGATATTTCTCTATGAAATGTGCATCCCCACTACCTCCCTTTCCGCCCACTTCCACCAATTAACTGCCATTATCTTTAATATTATTTTTCATTTTGTTTTTAATTCGCCAAGCCGTTGTCCCGTGTTGCTTTGCTCAAGGAGAAACGGATGCTCCCGTTAAACTTCTCAATCGAGTGAATATGGAGAAACGTGATCTTGCTTCTAAAGCTACCTCGTTTTATGTAGGGGAGATGTGGGGATCGTTGCATTAACTTCATTCTATATATTTTCTACCACTATTAGTATTGGGAATGTAAAAGTGATAAAATAGGAAAGACAAAAAGAAAGAACAGAAATACACATAAATATGATTCATCGGGAAAAACAAGTTAACGACCTTCAATATGAGATGGGGAATATATTTATAATGGAAATGCATCTCTCATTGAATAATAAATAACATTTGTTATGAAAAATTTGAACTGTTGTGTAAAATTGAAGTGTAAGGTAAATGTGCACTATTGTTAAGTTAATTTGCTTATTTTTATTATATTTAATCCGTTCCAATGTAGGTCATATTGATAAATTAAATCTTGGTGTTAACTATTTAAATATACATTTGAACTGTAGTGTAAAATTGAAGTGTAAGGTAAATGTGCACTGTTGTTAAGTTAATTTGCTTGTTTTTAATATATTTAATCTGTTTCAATGTAGATCATATTGATAAATTAAATCTTGTTGTTAACTATTTAAATATGCAGTGCATCATATTTACATTTCTAAAAAATTAATGTTTTAAGATAAAATAAGATTTCTTGTGGTGTAAACGTATAACTAGAATTTTGATGATGCACAAATTAATTTATTATTATTTTTAAAAAAATATTATATAATATAAATTTAACATGTATAATTTGACAGGTGTATGTGCACGTGTGTGTATACTAGAATTAATTGAAACACAAAGTTAGTTAAGTGAACTTTTTTTGTATTTTTAATTACCTTTGAACTTAATGTAACCGTCTATTTGTAACTTTTTTTATTTATATATGGACTCCATAACATTATATAAATAAATGATGCTAACGGAAGCAGTCGTTTACAAAATAATAATACCAACGTGCCTCATAATAGGATTCCGCCTCGATGCATGATGGAATATTGCACTAGACCATGATAAACATAACAATATATAACAAAACACAGTTCCTAAAACAGATCGCGGAAGTCTGTTTGAATTGCAATAATGGCCTTATGTTGTAGGTCGCCTCTTCTAATTAAGAGTCAATTTTAGTTAAACCTCACCCGCTTTCGCATTTAAGATAGGGACTTGCAATTTCATCCACACCATGTCCATCCACCCACTTCCACAATGTCTTCATACTTTTAGAATGCTTCTTTCAATTCGCCATAATGATGTTTATTTTGCTCAAGAAGTTACCATAACACCCATGGATAACAAGCAGTGGTATGTGATAACCAACCCAATCCTCGTCAAGAACGCCACGATGTAATACTGACCTTCAAATGTTTTATGGCCATTAACTTGAAAAGCACATTTGACATTTGTCCAAGTTCGCCGAGCCATCTACAAAAATAGGATGTCAGATCCATTTGTTATAATAAAACCTTGTCATTATTCAACAGAGTCGTACTTAACCACACAGAATTCAATTGGACAAATGTGTTGTAACTTACCACACGGAGATTGAATTATGTGTGTTAACAGAGGCACAAAACTAAATGGATCTGACATTTGTCCAAGTCTGCAACTAACACTCTAAGGGAATTGAGGACACGATGAGATGATTCAACATGATACTCAACAGATCTTGTCGACCATGAGAATCCTGACTAAATACATTAACAATTATCATAATACAATACAATCATTAGATGAGTTGGTCAAAATGGTCCAAAATATTCATGATTAGAAGTCATATTCACAAAAATCCAAAAAAATAAAATTCCCAAGATTGGGATGGCTGCCGACCGGAGTAGACGTTTAACTAGCGGATGATCTGCTAAAGAGTACCTCACTTGGATGTTTGACATGAGACATTTCCATTACCTGGTCACCCCAAAAAGTTTTTTTTTAATTCAAACCCATGCAATTAATATATCTCAAACATGCACTTTTGTATGACCATTGATCATATTTAGGGTCACATACCACCACAACCTGACCAAAACCCACATGGAGACTGAGATCAAGCATTATTTAGGTGTGCCCCCCATTTTGAGGGATGAACCCCACTACACGTTAGTTTGTGATCTGACAAGTTTAACCCAAATTAAGACTCAGTATACATGGTGTGCACAAGGATAACACCCCATTATTTATCACTTTGACTAGTTAATGAAATGTCAACCAAACACACATGGAAGCTTCTAGAAGACGGGGGCACACAAGGAAGATGCCCATTTTTTCCAATTTTGACTGGCCAATGAAATACTAGTTAAACATGCTTAGAAGCCTGTGGAAGGAGGGGTGCGTCCTAGGCACTCACCCCTCCTTATTTCCACTTTGATTGGTCAATGAAATGCCAATAAAAAATGTCCAAAAGCCTCTAGAATGTGAGGTGCGTCCTAGGCATACTCCCCCTTTGACTAGTCAATTTAATGCCAGACAAACATGCCCACAGGTCTCTAGACAGTAGGACATCTACTTGGAACACGCCCCTACTACCTACTGGTTTAGGTGAGGCTCCCTTTAAAAACTAACCTTAGGTAAACCCCAATACTTAATAAATGGCCTCCCAAAGTCCATCCAAAAAGTCTATTGGTGGACAAACTAGGCTATAAGGTTGGAAACCTTGTTAGAGCTATTAGAAGGGATAGCCTTCACAAAGATAGATATGGGGACCCCCAAGCTATTATTTTGAGGTATTGCACCCCATTGTGAGAGGTTAGCTTTAGGAACAAAAATAAGCATATTCATCCTAAAGTGGAAAACCATCTACCCTTCCCAAATGTATAGATCTTCCTTCTCAACCTCGACATTTAAGAAAGAAAAGAAACGAAAGATCCATTCCTACTCCTACAACTTTCTTACATAGTAGTATGGACCTAACAACCATGTAGATCTCTCTATCATCCTCATTTTCCAAATCCCCAATAGTGTGATGATAGAACATCTAGTATTGATGATCATAAATAATATATGGTTAATATAACCTCTCTATTGTAGGTTGTTTTCTTGTTATTTTGTGAAATTTCATACAAACAATCCCCACTCATAAAAAATTGAATGAACTTTATTAGGATTTGCATACCAAAAAGGGCTTCATGGGTTGCCTAACACTTTTTAGACACGTAAAGTGATACCTTACCCACTTTTTGGTTTACCACTTGCTTTTTTTCACCCACTTCCCAAAAGATATTCACGATTTTCCCAATAAACATGTTGGAGACTTTGGTTCTCTCTTTCTCAATGAGTCCATCATTGCTCTATTTTTTTCTATTACTAAAGTAGTGACATTGATACCATATCGATCACTCTGGCTGGACATTATTATCATAATCAATAGAGATCCTAGCGAGGTTTGTATTTGTTTAAATTTTTTAGATTTTTGTTTAGGACGCTCGCTATCGATGTTCCCCTGTATCTCCTACTTTTGTTTGTCATTTTCTGGTATTTGTTCTTTTATTAAAGAGAGATTTTAGACCAAAAAGATGAGGATGTATGTCTTTGACATGGACCAAAGGGTCTTTTCTTTTTTACTAGACCTTTATAAATGAGGATACTTTGAAGCATACCTCTTCTTAAATGTACGACCTTATATAATATCATGTATAGTTAGGCCCATGTTTGGAACTATTACTTGGTGATTATGTGGACTATCCCCAAAAGATCACTATTTTTTTACACACTCAAGCGGTATTTCATAGACCGACATTCTTTCCTCTTTTCATGCATGTTTTTTAGGATATTATGTGAGGGGATGACAAATCAAGATTATCAAATATCTGAGAAAAAGGGGTGCTAGTTCTATGAAAATACTTTCTTGGATGCCAAGTTATCATGCTTGGTTTCTATTCATCTTAAAGGTGACACACACACATAAATATCTCCCCTCTAATAGCATTCAAATTGCTTTTTTGCCACAATTACTGAGGTTACTTGTGTACTTTTTTTCTATTTTTTTTTCTTGTTCCTTTTGTTCTTCTTGTTTGGGACTTATTTTTGTTAACCCTTCTATAGAAAAAAAGAGTATAAAGTATAAAATAAATATAAAAGAATTAAAATGAAAATGTTAAAAGAAAAAAATCTTGATCATCCATAAAAAGTAAGCCACATTCTTGCAACCTATAAACAAATAAAAATGACTTGATTGTTGATAATGTTGCCCAAGAAAATTTATGTGTGACCTTAGTGCTTTGACATATAATTATTATTTTACAGGATGCTTGTAGAAAATTGTTAACAAAAATGCTTGTAGGAAATTACATTGATGTTTCATATTATTTGTTTTTTTTCAAAATTCCTATGATTTTGAAGGCCCTGGTGTCCCCTTATTATTTAAATAATGAATTTTGAGTTAAAAATATCATACGATACACATCACACTCTTTCCTTCCTATGATGACAAGTTCATAAGTGTAGCATGCATGCTTCCCAGCCAAAAGACACAATGACATCAATTTTGGCAGGGATCTTGTGCAAGTGAGATAATCCTTTGCCCCAAATATGTCCACTCCCTTATATCAGTCATTGATTGCAACACTTTGATTAGGAGGCATACTGGGCCAGTAACCTAGCCTGGTGATAGAGACCTACGTAGGAATAAATTGTATTGTATCTCTAGTAGAGCTAAGGACATCCCTTCATCTATTTTAGGTACATGTGCGAAGAGGTTGGTGATATATTTCTAAACTTATATGGGATAAACTAGGGGAGACACATGTTTTATAAGAGCATATAAGAGAGAATAGTAAATCCTTATTCATAACCCAAGATAGTGTTGAAGTGCTTCCAATCTTTTAAATCTTGGTCAACCTCCCTTTTATCAAAACTGCAGATAGCATCAAAATCCCACCAAATTTCTGACTCCTGGGTAAACCTCTTTTCCAAAACACATATAGAATTGAAGAGCTGATGAATTCCTAAATTTAAGGTAAAATCTTCATTTTGAAAACCCAAGATGACATTGGAATATTGCTGCAATTTTGATTATTGATAACAACCCATTATTGGTAGATGAGATACTTTTTGGGTAGTTTAGGCCTAGCATGGATACCTTCTGTGTGTTATTGAGATCAACTCAGGTTCAAGAAGTAGGTGTCCTTGTATGTATGATAAACTTAGTATATAAGATGAGAATGCATTCTTAATTCCATGTAGGACTCTATGTATAGTAATTTTAGTTTTTAAACAAAATTTTAAGTTATTATGTCATATTACTATAATGCTCAACTACTTACAACCTGCTTATTAGATGCATGGCTATGTTTGGATGCACATAGGTGGTAAAAACAAGGACTAGCTATCATGAGGTTCATATCCATATAAGTTCAAACTTGGTGGGGTGCCATCTATACAATCCAAAGAGGTTTATTTAGATTTCAATATTATGATGTAATAGGTTCTCCCTGGACCTTGATGTAATTAATTTTGTGAAAAGAATGTATGATAATAAATGTAAATCATATATTGTGTAAAGTTACTATACTACTATAATATAAGATATGATATTTATGAAAATATTTGAGTGTGATCATGAAATTTGATTCTACCATGTTATTATCTATGGATTTCACTTTGGGGATGTTGCCTTTGTGGTATCAAAGTAATGATATATATGGCCACTGGGAAAAATCTCACTTTCTTCTAATCTTCACCCTTAGGTAAATCCTAAGACTAAGAAAGTTTAGAGTGTTGATTTGAGGTAAGATTCTTTCCAAGATTGTGGAGTAACATACCTTAATTTTATCTTTGTGGAACCATTATTACTTTGAGGATATATGATATTCTTATTCATAGGCTTTTATACTAGAGGATAAAGAAACTTCTTTCAAGGATGATAATTAGAAATGGAACAAGTGGGATGAAATCTCCAATGAGTTGGAGTTGATGATTATGCACTAATAAATGAGATATCCAGGTTGTCACATGATTTTTTAGGAATGACCGCTCACCTTTTATACATGACTTACAATTGTTATGTACAAGCTTTTATTTTAGTTTTTATGAATTATGGTTTTGGATCCACATTTTCTGATGATTTTTGAATTTATGACAAATGTTTGTTTCATGATCAGATAAAGGAAGTGTTGTATTATAAGTGTTATTATAAACTTCAAGTTTTCTTGAAGTTTTGAGTCCTCAAACTCTTTGTAAAAAAGGAAATAAAGAAAATCTTTCTCAAGGTTCATATTTAAAAATTAAAGTTGTTACATATGTAGTGTAAGAGCCAAAAGAGGATAAGTAACATCTGAATTAAGTTTCTATTTGTCTTATATATTGAGTATTGACACAATAGATTATAAGATCTCCTCTTTCTTTCCTAGAAATTTTAGGTATTGGGTTCATATAAATGGGGTAATTGTAGAGGGAAGTAATGAGCCACTTGACGTTTATTATGATATTCTTCCTCCTTCAAATTTTGTGGTATGGGATACTTTTACTAGTCGAAGTTGAAGAGGAGTGTAATAAGACCTATCATCTCTGAACATATATAGTCATGAGTATATGTCATGACATGTCATATAGAGTTAACACTAGGAGCTTCTACTTGTTGCGACTTGAGCCTGATGATACCAAAACTAAGTAGAAGTCCATAAACCAGGTTTCATGTGAAAAAATTGGCACAAAGAACTATATTATGGGATTAGATGAACAATTGGCATATGAATTCACCCCCCCATTAATAAAATAATAAGACTTCTATAGGTACGTGTTGACCTAGAAATACATATTGTATACCATATAGAAGTAATTTATAGAATGTTAGGAATTAAGTAACTTAGGTTATTAGAAGTCAAAGATTCATCTTTCTTATTTAAGGAATATGTGGAATCAATTGATAAATGACTCTTCTAAGGGTTTGCTATTTCATGTAAGTAAACTTTTGATATTCATCAATGTAATAAGAACCTTTTGGATAGAATTTAAACCAAACCAAACCTAGAAAGAAAGGATATTATGTTTTCTATAGAAGGGACCTCAACAATGTTTATCCTTTCAATATTTGAATTATGTAGTGAATTATGAAGGTTTCTATGTTGGTTTCTTATCTGAGAGGATGAAGTTTTCAAGTTGGATTAGAAATATGATAAGTTGTGTCTTTGTCAAGGTCGAGAAAAAGCGTCCCGATTTGTGATATTTCATGATTTTGGTAATTTTTGTAATTTTTATCACATTAAGAATGATAAATGGTGATATAATTGGTCTATTTTAATATTTTATAGCTATGTAACTAGTTGGGTGAAATATATTTTTTCGATGCTTATTGGAGGTACATGAGGTCATTTCCTTACTGTGTATAATGTGAATTAGGGCACTCTTGATGACATCAAGAGCTTATTTCCATATATAATCCTTACAATAATTTGAAATCTTAATACCTAGTACAATGATAATATGATGTTTTGAGTAATTGAATTTTGAATCTTACAATCTAGAAATGATTGAGGACAATTTGTGTAGTTTTATATGTTAAGTTCAAGATAGTACGACAATAATTTGATGTGGTAGGAAAGGATATGTGGTAGCGTGGATGAGTGATCTATTGACGTGTTGATATGTATTTTCTACTTGATGTTGATATGAGAAAGAACCTATGAAAAAGACTTGATTACAATTTTGTTTAGTATTCCTAAAAATTAGAATGGCTTTATGGTAGGAAAATGACCTTGAGTTTGCTAGACTAGTGAAACATGATAATATAGAGAAGACTATTAAAAATGGTAGATATAACATGACAAAACAGATGAGCACATCCTTAATGATCTTAAAACCTAATAGTTCTAGATGTGTGAAAAACCCAAGCCTAGTTCCTTACAATGAGTATAAACTTGTGTTTTCACCAAGGTGTTCAAAGAGTAGACAAACTGTGAGAAGATAGTTGATAATTTTTACCACCCAAGGAGGTAATTATACAACTCATATGTTATAACCCCATAAAAGGTCACATTTTGACTAAACTCAATGTATTATGATTAAAAGAAAAGGAAGTGAGAAATGTTTATGCATAGGAAATTCTTAAATGACAATAAGGTTTTAATTACTGTAGTAAGGCAATGGTTCATTTTAGAAGGTAGTAAGAGTAATGTTTGAGAGGATAGTTTAATTCGTTATGGAAATGATTATGAGTCTAAATGATAGGTGTTGAACTTCATAGGAAACTTGACTTATGATCCTGAGAAAATAAGCATAATATGAATATATTGGACCTTTATGATGCTTAGTTGAATGTAATAATAAGATAATGATGATTGTTCTGATTAGTCTTGGGGGCATGTGATTAGTGATGATAGTTTAAATATTGGTTACTCAAAATTATAAATAATGGACCTCACAACTTTATGACCCCAATTACGCAAACAATATAATATTCATCTAAGACATACCATAGAACCTTCTAATGAGATCACAATAGAACCTAATACATTTTGAGTTCTTTATTATGCAAAAAGTGGCTAGGAATGAATTTGTCACGGAACTGTTCTTACCCCAATCCCAATCCTACTATCGAAACAGTAGAAACAAGGATTGAAGCGCCCGTCCCTGAGTGGCCCCGTAGGATCTAACACACTGGCATATACAATAAGAAATAAATAACTCAAAAACTGGATAAATAAAGAACAACTAACCCAATATGGATATTTCACCAATATATCTTTGTCATCAGAGTGTATGTAGAGTGCAGAAGTGATCTTAATCAGTGTTCCAATCATATTGCCTAAAATCAAGAAAATCGAGACACAATCATGCAATTGCACGGTACGCTATCAAAAACAAGCAAAGAGATTTATAACAAAATAGTATACTTGGCAGGACTTATATTTAAAAGAATAACAAGCAATTTGCAATCTAACATTTATTTGACAAGTTTTTCAAGCAATTCAACTTTTATTACGAGTTCCCATTATGTTGTAATTCGAGAAGCATGCTTATATAATTTGTGTGACTCTATTACCCTAACGTGATGGGGAAGGTCACTAGGCCCCTTTTCACCATAGGAACATAGGAAGCCAATGTACAAGTCCCACTTCCAAATGAGGGGGTTGTTGTACTCAATATCCACATTATCAACATTATCAATATCATCATCATTATCAATATACGGGCAGTCATAATGGGCATGCAATTTATGTTTTCATGTTTTTCAAAGTATAATATAGAAAAACAGAAGACTAATCATAGGGAACAATAGCTCATCCAAATAAATAGCCAAGCATACGGTCAAGAGATACGTATAAGTATCTTCAATACAATCAAGGAAGAGTTATATAATAGCGTACCTTTCACTGAGATTTCGAGTATAGATCACGAGTAATAGGTCGACCCTTCGAGTTATATCCTAAAACACAGTATTTGGATCAAGGGTCAAGATCAAGATATTTGGATATCATGTTGAAATATTCGAGATTAGGGTTACACTTTCTTAGGTC
Organism: Alisma plantago-aquatica; assembly: GCA_963693085.1. NCBI lineage: Eukaryota > Viridiplantae > Streptophyta > Magnoliopsida > Alismatales > Alismataceae > Alisma > Alisma plantago-aquatica. The sequence continues at coordinate 333,177,918 of OY856411.1, forward strand.
AACCTTAGGGTTAGGTCATCCACTTATGATTCATACTATATCAACATGTCTAACACTATTCAAGTATCAAGAATATTTCAAGTGTAGATGACCTACTTAAGTTTTCTAGGATCATATGTGTTAACCCTAATTTATGGTCATTATCCAAGTCATCATCATTACTTTCGATCATCATGTTGTTCTAACATCATTTGTATTCAAGAATAGATTGATGGGTCAAAACTATATCAAGGGTTTTGCAAGATTGAGATCCACATCAAGATTACTCATTATTCATAAAGATTCTAATCACGATTGAATCAAGCAATTAGATCTAGATAACAAATGATTCATTTTCCAAGAGTGGATGAGTCAAAATATATTAGATCTACCTCACAATATGATCATCAAAGTTAAGATATAGGGTTTCCAAAGTCTAATCACAACATTGAGTCATTTAGACTAATCAACTAAGCAAGAGATCTATATTTAAGTATATCAGTGAGAATTGTTTAGAATTAGGTTTCACAATCATTTTTAAATCATTCAGTGGATTTTTCTGATCAAGATGGACTACTTACTCATAATATTTGGAGCTAGGATGTATTTTCTACCATTAAAACAAGATCTTGACATTTATATGAATTCCCAAGCAGCGAGGGGATATTTACCTTATTTGCAAAAAAATACAGGGTCGTTGGATCTTGGTCATCTCTTGACCACCTTGATCGATCGGTGGCTTAGAGGGGCCCCGCTCCCAGGGCACATGCACGGGAGAAGAGGAGGGGAGAGTGGCGATCTGGGCCCTTCACTCGTGGTCCACCCTTGACCTTGCCGCATCTGACGGCCTGGGTTGAAACCCGTTCTTGTGCCTGAAGCTCGCGTGCGAGCGTTGTTTCTCTACTAAGACAGCGGGAAGGTGCTTGGAGCAAAAAGGACTCCTGAGCTATGCCCGTGGAATGAGGCCAACAAATGGCTGGGGGGCATCCCCTTGAGCTTGCGGAGGCAAAGGACGATAAATAGCAGCAAGGAGATGGCTAGGGCTCGAAGCCCATGGCGGCGGAGGCAGCGGCGCCGCAGCAGAGCAGGTGGCTGGAGAAAGGGGAAAAAAGAGAGAGGGAGCACGAGAGGGCAAGGTGAGGTGCCGGTCGAGTTCATGGGGGTAGGCCGAATCTGGTGGTGGGGTTTTTATAGCTAGATGGGGCTAGGTTTAGGGTTTTCCTAGGGCCGTTGTATCCATGGTGGCGGCCGTGAGAGAAAGCTCTCATAGTTTCTCTTGAAGCTGGTTGATTTAAGGGGAAAAAGGATGCGATTACATCCGGATTGGCGGGGAAAATCATCCTGGTTCATTCAATTTTTGAAATGGGTCAAGATAAGTGGAACCGGGGTCTCGATCCCTCCCTTGGTCTCCTCCCGTTGATTGCGGGAGGTAGGGGATGACCCTACGGCCGTATGATCAGGGACCCAATCCATGGGTGCCCGATCCAAGGGCCAGGAATCTCTCCCTCCCACCTCAGAGGATCGCAGGCCCATAAAAGGGCGAAAATAAAAGCAAAACAAGGGGAATTTCATGATTAAACTTCAGAAAATCATAGAAATTCGAAGGAGTGTCAAATTTGAGTGAAATTTGGACCATAGCTTCACAAAATATATAGAATGTATAGAAAAAGTTTGAGAACCAAAAGAAAAAGTTTAATTGACCAATTTGATTCTTTGGACAAAGTGACGAATGAATCCAATTTGAAGTGTTATAATGTGTATAAAATCCACATTGGTCACCATATCTTGGATTTGAGTCTCAATATTGATTATGAAGCCAAGAAAAATTATTTGAGACCATGAGAGAATATAATGAGGTCAAAAGAGTAATTATCTCATTATTTTTCTAAAAACCACTTTGTCACATCCTTCCCTCCTTAAAAAAGAATTTTGTCCCCAAAATTCAAAACAACCTCCAAGCTAGAATTATTCAAATTCAGATCATATCCTCAATTACTAGAACATCCTCAAATATAAAATCAAAATCATGTCCTCAAACTTCAATTAGTACAATCATCATAATTGAGATTCCATGTTCCATATCATAATCAACTTGGTACTAACATCATTTCATCATCGAGCAATTGAGTATCAAGATTAGCACATATATTGTCCAAAGTCATTATATGAGTCACAAATATGGAAAACATCATATTGATCACAAATTTGGACATATCATATTTTAGGTCAAACAAATAGAGTTCACGTGTACAAGGTGACTTTCAATCCCAATATCTCAGGGTCCTAGCTTCTCCATTGGTCTAGGTGGGTTATGCGTCCATGATTTGAGATTTCACATTTCAACATTTCAAGACAACATCATACTTTCAATATCATGATTTTCGGGCTCAAAATCACTGGGAGGTCCCACCCTAGTCCTAATGGGAGCCAAACCCCAACTCATAAATCGAGAAGTCAAAATAGTCATCATTTCGAAAATTTCAAATTTTGGGATTTTGGAGTCATTAGTCATATATCTAGGGTGATCTCAAGGTCCAAATAATGTGAACATAGGATTTGTATCATTATTGATATTAATAATCGTGAGTCACAGTATTATATATCAGTATCAAGAGTCAAGATTTTTTGGATATCAAATGTCGTAGTTGCAAAATTTTGAAGCTAGGGTTTAGATTCCTATTTAGACCTTAGGGGAGATCACTCATCTCAAATTATAGCAACAATATTCAAGCAATATTTAATCAACATGTCAAAATTTCATTATCATGGTTTCCAAGGTTGATGAATGATCTAGACTTAGGTCTATCTAGGAAGTCAACCCAAGCTATAGTTAATATTGCCATATGTCAAGGTCATTATCAGATCAATATTCAAGATCGAGTATCAACCATGGGTTTAACCTATTAGGCTTAGGTCAACCAGTACAAATAGGGTGGAAGGAAATACCTTTCCAAACTCTAAATAATCAATCATATGGAAAATTTAGAGGTGGTCGTAATAGGGATGTGACCTAGGTTAGGGGAGTCATGAGTGAACTACCACCCTAATCTGGCACATTACCAACAATAGTCATTATCAATCGAGCTTATTCCAATAGGGAGAGTACCAATGATCAAAGCATGTTTTACAAGGTCATAACATCAAAATTCAAGATAATAAGGCAATAATGTCAAGATTTTCAATTCTTTCCTTTCATGATCAAGGTAGTGATATAATTTGGAAATCAAGGATTTCAATTTGGAATTTGAGGAATTAGAGCATAATAGTGAAAAATCTAGGCATATCATTATCATATCAAAATTGAGATTGCAAAAGGCATCAATGGTTAATAGGAAAATTGCTTTTTGCATCATAGTCTTATGTCATGATTTTGTGAGTCCAAAGCTTAGTCATTTCATGGCATATCCATAATATGTATCAAATAGGGTATGAGTTTGCTTAACTATGTTTGAGGTTTAATCAACAATAGGGCAACATGGGTTTAATCAAATAGGGACCTTATCAACAATAAGGTATAAATCCTTCTTATTTCACCAAATTAAGATTTAACTCAAACATAGAAAACAAGTAGTTGGGTTTTGGTTAAATCAAGTTTTCATGAAGGGTCAAGCATGAGTATTTGATTTCAAAATTAATTGATCAAAATCGATTTTTCAATTTCAGGTCAGATCATGGTATCAACTTTCATGATTTAGCAATATTCATTTTCCCATGCATAAGCTACCCATAATCGAGACATCACGTGGTGAAAGGTCACGAGAAGGACCGCATGATGAGATGAGAACACTACCTAATCTTCATCTACATGGGTGGCTTAGGATTGTCCTTAAAGAAGAGATGAGATGCTGGAAGACTCTCTAAAGTTTCACAAGAGAACCTTTAGGTCCAGTTCTGGATCAATAGAGGCCAGGTAGAGCGGGGGATCTCAACCACCGTGAAGACGGATAGGAGAAATTATGCCAGAACCCCGAGCCTAGACACCTCAATTTTAACCATTATAGACTTTAAGGTTTCTTGGGTGTAAGAGACCTGATAAATTATTTACTTAAAGTATATGAGAGTGTGTAAGCTCTGATACCAACTGTCATGGAACTGTTCTTACCCCAATCCCAATCCTACTATCGAAATAGTAGAAAAAAGGATTGAAGCGCCCGTCCCTGAGTGGCCCCGTCGGATCTAACACACTGGCATATACAATAAGAAATAAATAACTCAAAAACTGGATAAATAAAGAACAACTAACCCAATATGGAGATTTCACCAATATATCTTTGTCATCAGAGTGTATGTAGAGTGCGGAAGCGATCTTAATCAGTGTTCCAATTATATTGCCTAAAATCAAGAAAATCGAGACACAATCATGCAATTGCACGATACACTATCAAAAACAAGCAAAGCGATTTATAACAAAATAGTATACTTGGCAGGACTTATATTTAAAAGAATAAGAAGCAATTTGCAATCTAACATTTATTTGACAAGTTTTTCAAGCAATTCAACTTTTATTACGAGTTCCCATTATGCTGTAATTCGAGAAGCATGCTTATATAATTTGTGTGACTCTATTACCCCAACGCGATGGGGAAGGTCACTAGGCCCCTTTTCACCATAGGAACATAGGAAGCCAATGTACAAGTCCCACTTCCAAATGAGGGGGTTGTTGTACTCAATATCCACATTATCAACATTATCAATATCATCATCATTATCAATATACGAGCAGTCATAATGGGCATGCAATTTATGTTTTCATGTTTTTCAAAGTATAATATAGAAAAATAGAAGACTAATCATAGGGAACAATAGCTCATCCAAATAAATAGCCAAGCATACGGTCAAGAGATACGTATAAGTATCTTCAATACAATCAAGGAAGAGTTATATAATAGCGTACCTTTCACTGAGATTTCGAGTATAGATCACGAGTAATAGGTCGACCCTTCGAGTTATATCCTAAAACACAATATTTGGATCAAGGGTCAAGATCAAGATATTTGGATATCATGTTGCAATATTCGAGATTAGGGTTACACTTTCCTAGGTCAACCTTAGGGTTAGGTCATCCATTTATGATTCATACTATATCAACATGTCTAACACTATTCAAGTATCAAAAATATTTCAAGTGTGGATGACCTACTTAGGTTTTCTAGGATCATATGTGTTAACCCTAATTTATGGTTATTATCCAAATCATCATCATTACTTTCGATCATCATGTTGTTCTAACATCATTTGTATTCAAGAATAGATTGATGGGTCAAAACTATATCAAGGGTTTTGCAAGATTGAGATCCACATCAAGATTACTCATTATTCATAAAGATTCTAATCACGATTGAATCAAGCAATTAGATATAGATAACAAATGATTCATTTTCCAAGAGTAGATGAGTCAAAATATATTATATCTAGCTCACAAGATGATCATCAAAGTTAAGATATAGGGTTTCCAAAGTCTAATCACAACATTGAGTCATTTAGACTAATCAACTAAGAAAGAGATCTATATTTAAGTATATCAGTGAGAATTGTTTAGAATCAGGTTTCACAATCATTTTTAAATCATTCAGTGGATTTTTCTGATCAAGATGGACTACTTACTCATAATATTTGGAGCTAGGATGTATTTTCTACCATTAAAACAAGATCTTGACATTTATATGAATTTCCAAGCAGCGAGGGGATATTTACCCTATTTGCAAAAAAATACAGGGCCATTGGATCTTGGTCAGCTCTTGACCACCTTGATCGATCGGTGGCTTAGAGGGGCCCCGCTCCCAGGGCACATGCACGGGAGAAGAGGAGGGGAGAGTGGCGATCTGGGCCCTTCACTCGTGGTCCACCCTTGACCTTGCCGCATCTGACGGCCTGGGTTGAAACCCGTTCTTGTGCCTGAAGCTCGCGTGCGAGCGTTGTTTCTCTACTGAGCCAGCGGGAAGGTGCTTGGAGCAAAAAGGACTCCTGAGCTATGCCCGTGGAATGAGGCCAACACATGGCTGGGGGGCATCCCCTTGAGCTTGTGGAGGCAAAGGACGATAAATAGCAGCAAGGAGATGGCTAGGGCTCGAAGCCCATGGCGGCGGAGGCAGCGGCGCCGCAGCAGAGAAGGTGGCCGGAGAAAGGGGAAAAAAGAGAGAGGGAGCACGAGAGGGCAAGGTGAGGTGCCGGTCGAGTTCATGGGGGTAGGCCGAATCTGGTGGTGGGGTTTTTATAGCTAGATGGGGCTAGGTTTAGGGTTTTCCTAGGGCCGTTGTATCCATGGTGGCGGCCGTGAGAGCAAGCTCTCATAGTTTCTCTTGAAGCTGGTTGATTTAAGGGGAAAAAGGATGCGATTGCATCCAGATTGGCGGGGAAAATCATCCTGGTTCATTCAATTTTTGAAATGGGTCAAGATAAGTGGAATCGGGGTCTCGATCCCTCCCTTGGTCTCCTCCCATTGATTGCGGGAGGTAGGGGACGACCCTACGACCGTATGATCAGGGCCCCAATCCGCGGGTGCCCGATCCAAGGGCCAAGGATCTCTCCCTCCCACCTCAGAGGATCGCAGGCCCATAATAGGGCGAAAATAAAAGCAAAACAAGGGGAATTTCATGATTAAACTTCAGAAAATCATAGAAATTCGAAGGAGTGTCCAATTTGAGTGAAATTTGGACCATAGCTTCACAAAAATCTATAGAATGTATAGAAAAAGTTTGAGAACCAAAAGAAAAAGTTTAATTGACCAATTTGATTCTTTGGACAAAGTGACAAATGAATCCAATTTGAAGTGTTATAATGTGTATAAAATCCACATTGGTCACCATATCTTGGATTTGAGTCTCAATATTGATTATGAAGCCAAGAAAAATTATTTGAGACCATGAGAGAATATAATGAGGTCAAAAGAGTAATTATCTCATTATTTTGCTAAAAACCACTTTGTCACAGAATTACTTCAGATGTATTCAAATAACAAAGTTTATTCAATCAATTTTTTATGATCAACATAGATAAACCTTTTAGTTAATTAATGTACAAATAGAAATCCTTATTTTTGTTACAATAGAAATATGAAAGTAATGTGGTAAGTGTATAATAGTGTTTATGAATTATAGATTGGCAAAACCTAAGGTGGATAGCTTTGTCATCATTTTGGATAAAACTTTAAGGAAAAAAATTCCTTAAGGTGGGCAAAATTGTAATATTATGGTGACTAGAATTTTATAAGTACTTGTTTTCAAACACATCTATAGACATCATAATGTTTTAAACTCTATATTTGGTTATGTCTAGGGTCTTTGCAAATTATAATACTATATACATGGATGAAGTGACGTTGTAACATGCCCTAAAATTGTCAATGCATGATTCCAGATCACTTTATAAGTTCCTGATTAATTTTGTGATGAACGATTAAAGAATCATAGTCCCAAGTGGCCATTTCATGGTTCCGAACGATGCTTATGTATTCTAATGTAAATAACTTTGATTAACCAATTAGGGTTACATTTACATATATGCATTAGGATCTTTTCTGAGTTGACTTAAAAAAGGTGAACTTATGAGTATTCATATACCAAAACATTTAAAAGATTTAATCAGGCATATAATGATGATTTAAAGATAGTATAAACGTTTGAGGATATTTTAGAAATACTTTGACGGTTATATTTGGCTTCACATGTGTTATAAATACCTCTTTCTATTTATTACTGTACTGGTTAAATAATCTCATTTGAATCTCCATACTGACTTAGGGTCATAAGTAATATTAATAATTCATAGTTTTCAAATTTGAGGTTAAATGTAATATCTAGTTGAGAGTAAGAGTTTTAAAAGAGAAAGAGTATATATTAAATTATCTAGAGATTTTTTGGTAGAATTATGTAGTTGCTTTATTTAGACTGAATGTTACAACCCCAATTTTGGGTTCTTTTGGTGAGAAATGTAATTTATCCTATTAAAGATATTTGAACAAATAATGATATAATTTGTTTTATATAAATGGATTTCGTTTACAATAGCCTTTTTGGTTATTTTGTGGGCTTTATTGGCTATTGGGCCCAATAATAAGGAAATTTGATTAGTAAATTAATAATTGAGAATTTGAGAAAAGAAAGATGTAGAAACCTCTAGAAGGAAAAAGAATATAATCCAAAGGTTGATTTTGTGCCTCTTGGGTTCCTTGTATTCCAAGGAGTCCAAATTTGAAAAAATAATGCAATAAGAAAAGAAAAGATCAATTCAATATTTCTTTATTAAGAAAGAAATTGGAGATAATGATAAAATGTGGAAAATAAGTGGAAAGAGGTAAGATTGAGTCATCCTTGATGGATTTTTTTATCCATATGGTTTCTAATATTAAAAGGAATTCCAATAAGGAAAATAAAGAGAGAAATAAAGAGAAATCTGCAAAAAGAGATATTTTAATAAAAAAGGATAATGAGAAATAGTGGATAAAAGATAAGTAAAAGGATAATGTATATTCCCAAGATGGGATTTCGAGCCATTAAGGTTCCTTGAGGTTCAAGGAACTCAGAATAATGATTTTATAGCAAAGGAAAGAGAAAATTGATGAGAAATATACATGATTGAGTAATAACTTGCAACTAAAGAAAGGGACTCGATATGTTTAGATAATGATCCCAAATTTGGCATGATGATAGGTTAAGTCATTAAGAACTTTCCCTCAAAATTTGGGATCAAAACGCTTAACGGATTAGGAGATATGGATTTTACAAAAATACCTAAAGTATGGAAATAATGTGGGAAAGTATCCAATATCTCAAATTTTCGATTTTTGTTTTATAACGCGTGTGTTGTGAACCGTCAGATCAGGGATCCAATAGTGACACAGTCTTGTCCTAGCTTAGAATGGCTTTGGAAACCAGATCATCTGGAGTTGTGCTCTTGGCGAGATCTCTTGCGATCTCGATCTTCTCGGACCTTGCTGGCTTTCCCATTGGCATAGGGAGAGGAATTCGAGCCAGCCTACCGCAAATTTCACCCTGATCGGTGCCTTCTAGGAAGTCCACCCAAACCACAGGCCTTTTGCCAAGGGTGGGTATAAAAATAGGTGTACAACCCCTCTGTGAAGCCACCATGCGATCCCAAAGGATCTCTGTGAGTTGTTTGTTAGGAATCTACCCTCAATTACCAGGAAACCGGAGTCTCTACCCTGGTTCTAGCTGCCGACTCATCGAAGTTTCACATTCATCGGGCCGCCATCTGAAACCACCCCCAAACAAGATGAAGGGCTCCATGATTTTGCGGTGCCCAGGCGGAGGTATGGGAGGCGTTTCTTGGAGCCAAGGAGGCGAGAAGCTTAGAGTCAACCTTGGAGTTGACTCGCCTGGACCGCGACTCCCGAGAAAGAGGACGAGAGGAGATTGAAGACAACCCACCACGAAAAGGCTATTCTTTCCTTGTCTGCTTCAATGCAAGGTAAGGACTTTTAGGTCCTTTCACCTTTTCTTTGGAAGGTGTATGCTGCACGAGCCTGTTGCCTACGTGGTGGCCCGTGATTGATCCAAAATGCTTTATTTTGCTAAAATCATAATAAATCATAGGGTTGTCTAAAAGTAGAAAGTAATATATGAATCTTGCTCAGAAAAACGTAAGGAATCCACTAAAAATGGTTTTAAAGTCTAATTCCTCTTGCAATTAGAAACGTAGTGGAAGCTATCAACTTAAATGCTTTAATGATTAAGAAACCCTAAATTGAGATGATTAATGTACTTAAGAAGGGTTTTATGGATGATTAGGGTTGATATTAACATGTTAATTGTAAAAAGTTATATTAAGAATGAAAAGGATGAACTTTGCATGTAATTGGTTTCATTTAGAAGTTCATGTGCATAAATATGCTTTAATGGGCCTTGAAACCCTAATATTAGTAAATGTGACTCTTAATGGATTTAATTATTCAATTTCATGATTAAAGTTGAGATATGATAATTCTAAGATATTTCGAGTATAAAAGTTCCTAATTGTGGATAAATACCCTTAATATAATAATTAGGGTTTTCTAATGGATAAAAGTAGAATTAATGGCAAATAGAGTTCATATGTGAATTAGACCATAATGAACTATGAATTGATGATAAATGGGCATAATGAACTTGTCATGGATTAAAAGGATAAAAATGGTAGCCTTAATGTAAAAGAGGCTTAATGGACTTATTGTGCTTTTTCTAAAATTAGGGTTATATGTTGTTAAAAGATAACCTTAATATATTTTCTGACGAATTGATGAGATAATTAGGGTTTAAAATAGTATAATGAAGTGAAACCCTAATTGCAATGGAAACCCTAAAAGTGGACTAGAAACCCTAGGAAGCGAGCTAGATTTAATAGATCTTGATGGCATGATCAATAATAGGAAATAGTATGCATATTTTAGGATCTCATTATGTGCTTGCTTGCCTATTTGGATTTCTTGATTGATTGGATTATTCTGTCTCAAATCAGCCTGATAGGTATGTGGTTAATTATGGTTAATCACATTAGTTTTCCAAAGAGTTTCCCAAATGATTCATCACTTTGAATGTAACTTAACAGTTTGGATGTTCATAATTTTAAATCATAAAGTCACTATGATTATCACAATAATAATAGAAGTGTGTATTCTCGCACCTACATGCCACCCTGATGGATGATGCAAAAGGTCAAGCCAAGGAGGGAAGACCTATGGGCACCATGAGTGGTGACCCCAGGCACTAAGCTTGGGATTTAGAAGGTGGCCTATCATATTTCATGACTAAAGGGCACCATGAAGGGTGACCCCAGGCACCAAGCTCAGGAATGAGAAGGTGGCCTTAAGTCAATGGCAAAAGAGAAACCCGAAAGGGGGTATGCCAGGGTTATGGCAAAAGCGGTGGAAATGTCACACTGAAAGCGTAAATTGCCTTGTTAATTAACTTGATTGTGATAATTAGATTGTTAGCCATATTTGTGAAATTTTGGTTGTCCCCACATACCAGCATAATTCATTTATGCTGACCGACATTTTGTTTGTCGGTGTTTTAGGTTCAAGTGAAAAGAACAAACAGTAAAGTGGCATATGTGGAATTAAATGACAATTAAAGTACAAAGGAGGATTAGTTAGAATAGACTCCAGATGTGGATAAAAGTAGATATCCAAGTTTTTGAAAAAGGTATGCAAAGTTAATTTTTTTATTACAACCTTTCAGTTTAGTTTAGTAGAATTTGATAATTATTTGTTGAACCTTTGATCTGAAAATTGGGAGAATGGCTTTGACCTCTTGGTCTTCCTTAATTGGGGGTTACTGGGAGGTGGGGTATTTACATTTGGTATCAGAGCATAGGTTCCTCATTTAATCTTTAATAATAATTAAATTTTACAAATTCTATAGAACCCAAGGGAGTTATTAGAGGATTTTCCAAAAGACAGAGGTGTCTAGAAAAGGATCACGTCTGGGGGCTGGCAAGATTTTCCTCGGCACCGCTAGTCGGAATACGAGGACTCCTAGATTAGTGTGACTTCCTGGACGATGTCTTAGGATCTGAATTGAAATAAGATACATTTAGGACTCTCTCATCTTGTTCATCCCTTCTCAACTCAAATGCTATTAAGGACCTTAAGGATTAGGGTTTTCTCTCTTTTCCTCACTCTCTTGAGGTATGGGTAAGGTTGATAAGGTTTAAAGAATCCTCCACCAAATTAATGAAAAGCATGTAAATAAGATGGCATGGACATAAGCGTAATAGTTTAATCATAAACTAAAGAATAGATACATGCTTAGGTCGTATGACATGAGATGTCATGCCCTCAGGAGAGACCTAAGGCTAGACCTCCTTGTCAGGAGGATGAGTGGAGAAAGTTAGTCATGGAGGTAGAGATCTCCATTATAAGTAGAGACCTGGCACATCCTCTGAGGATGATGATAACCCTAACCCTAAGTGGTGGTTAGAAAGAGAGATGACACAATGAGTTAGATGTCATGGTAGACCTGGTGTGGGGGGACATGCCTTTGGATGTCCATATGATCCATGAGAGGTTGGATGACCTAGTACCCTTGGCGACCCAACCCTGGAAAGGGTCGTACATGTTGGAGTGAAGGAATGCTCCTTCAATGATGAGGTTAGTGAATAATATATAGAAACCCTATGGGTTTGTGCGAGTAGGGAATAACATGCACCCATAGTACGTCAGTAGTATGGGAAGTAGGTTGAAACCCTGGACAGGAGAGCATGTTGGATAGCTTATGAGATAAGCATAAAGGGCTATGGATAATCTTGAGCGAACATGAGTTGAGCATAGGCTTCACCCATGTAGGGGTATGCTTGTGAGCTTGATCCTTCATGGATAAGGACTCAACTCTAAGGTGTTGCTCGAGTAAAAGGATAATAGAAAATGCATGTCGTACCTTATATATGCTTGGTTTGTGGTGGAAAGGCTGATCATGCAGTTGGACAGCTATGGAACCTAAGGTTCCTAGGTATTAGAAGCGAAGTGGTGTACCTGATGCTCATGATGAGATTTGAGTTTTATAGATTTGAGCATGGTACTCCTCATGTTTATAGGAAAGGGAAATCCCTTAAGTTGAAGGTATGTTTGATGAACCCCTCACAGCTAAGTTGGTGACATGGAAGGTATGTTCTTGGTCTAATGTTAAGGAATGAGAATAAGTATGACCTAGAATGGTTTAGTAGGTGATCTGCTTGTGCCTTAGTAGCATGCTAGGGTTAAGCATGCTTAGGTGGATGTAAACCCTAGACATAAGCATGTTTGTGAACTTTGTTTCTATCAAGAGATAGTTTCCTACCATCCTGGGAGAGGGACCCTTTTATAGGGTGTATACTAGTTATGTTTGTTTGAGTTAACCTAAAGAGGTCTCATAGGATCTTGGGGAGCTAAGAGAAAAGTACATAGTATGAGAATGAACCTGCAGACCCATAGATAACCATCTCTAAGTGCATGTGGATGTGTTACCATGAAGTAATCAATATGGGGCCTGACCAAGGTAGGCAGGTCGCCATGACCCCTGCGAAGGGATGAAAGACAACCCAGGAATGCAGAGAGAGATGATGGAGACTTGGGTAAGGTTCTAAGTTGGACATGTACTATAACAGAATCCTAAGTCTATCCTGGGGTCAGGTAGGGATAAGACCGATGGAAGTAGGAGTTGCCTAAATCCCTAGTTGCACATGACCATAGGGTCGGGAGGTAACATCTATCATTGTCTGAGGGTCATGGGTTAGGAGATTGATCACCTTCATGAACTCATGGGACCCAAAGGGAAGATGAGTAGGGCACTCTCTGGATGCATAAGGGAAGAGGGATGACCCCAAAGGTGGCAGCACCCTACATACCTAGAGGAGATGACCAAGGATTGTATAGTGACCCAAGTAGGTTCAAAACTAGGTTTCCATGGAAGTAACTTGGATATCGAGATGATTGCGATGTTGAGACATAAGTTGCACATTCCAACTTAGATTTGAAGGTGTATTGGCAAGATGGGATGTACCATCTCTACTCTTGGAACAGGAAGAACTTTGTATTTGGATTGTAGCCAAATGCTTATTTCCTCTTGTTATGGGGGTGAGAGATAGGACATTGTACATGCCATACACCAAGGAAAAAGAAAAGATGATGTAAGTTGGAATGTTGCTATAAGGTGTGGGGACAGAGATGATAACATACCTTGGTGGAGTGAATGATATGTGGATGGGATACAAACACTAAGAGAATAAGGTAGTCATCTTGGGAAGATGATCCATCATGAACTATGTGGAATTTACAAGTTATACAAGGTTGAGTTTGATCACCATGAGGATGAGCTCTGAGTGTTCTTGATGAAGATAGACTTAGAGTCCAATATGAGATAATAAGTGGAATACATGGAGGTGTATGTCTTCAACATTACCTAACACCTAAGGATGTGAAGTGGTAATGGATGCTTTGGATGAAGATGCAGCTGCCTAGTTTAGCTGGAGGCTAGAAAAGGTCGTTAGGTCAACCCTAAGTTTGTGAGATATGTTTGGCTAACACTAATGAAGTTTGTTGAACAAGTTAGTAGTTTTTTGGTTAGACAACCTAGGTCTTGATGCAAGGAAAGGATGATTGTAGAGCCTCAGATACACTTCACTGGAAAAGAAGGCAATGAAACCCTGATTAGAGTGGTTTAGGGTTTATGAGGAATCAATCTTGAGGAATCATGACGATACAGGAAATCATGATACACCGTACTACAAAGGTAGTAAGTGATAGTAGTACTTGAGATGCTTAAGATGAAGTTGCACATGGTGTGTTTCCATGCATGACAGGAGGTGAAGGACGAACACCAGTAACCCAGTATTTTGATATAAAGGATAAAGAGTCCCCAAGAGGGAATGAGAGTTCATCACTATGGATGTTGTGGTAAGTCTCCCCTAGACCAAGGAAGGTTAAGATCCAATATGGGTTATGGTAGCTCACCTTATCTAGATGACATGAGAAAGAAAGAGTACTGTCAAGGGACAGATCCAATTGAACTACTTGTAAGAGAGAGAGATGATTCAACTACACCATGATGTGAGTTCTTGAGTTTAATCTAAAGATTCACTTCCATGCATTGGAAGTAGATACATGAAGAACTCTATGACAGTACAATTTATCACCCCTGACTAATGGTTAGTATGATCCAAACTAGGGGGTCTGATAAGAGCATGTCTTCTTATTCAGGGTGATACATAGAGACAATTCTTGTCCTCTATAAGATGTGATGATAACCACCATAGCCAATATCGGGATGTAAAGAAGCTCCGTAAAGGAGGTGGTGTTGGTCACCACTTCATTAAGATGATGTTGGTGAAGGGGCCTCACGAAGGTCAGAAAAGAACCACAGTATGTGCAGATGAAGTCACTTTGATCGCGCAATGGCTGAGAGAGAGCCCAGGGGTGACATGAGTCATGATCTGATGCAAAGTAGATGGACATGCAGTTCAATGTGGGAGAGCATGTGATGTGAAAATTCAACCCTCTAAGCTACAGTTGAGAAAGATGAGTCCGCAATATATGGGCCCATTTGAGATGGATTGGTGGAGATGGTTGTGTTTAGCCTTATCCTTTAGGATAACATGATGTATAATATGTTCCATGAGTCTGATCTAGAGCACCATGTGAGGTACCCAAGCCATGTACTGAGCCCTGAACCTATTCAACTTTTGAGAGGTTGAAAAGTCCCAAGTCACCTCTAAGGGTACGATATACCAAGGTAAGAAAAAACTCAGATGAAAGAATATGAGATGATAAAGGTTATT
Organism: Alisma plantago-aquatica; assembly: GCA_963693085.1. Classification (NCBI taxonomy): domain Eukaryota; kingdom Viridiplantae; phylum Streptophyta; class Magnoliopsida; order Alismatales; family Alismataceae; genus Alisma; species Alisma plantago-aquatica. The sequence goes on from OY856411.1 coordinate 333,193,143, forward strand.
TGGAACCACCATGGATAGGGCAAAGCCACATAGGGGTCAATGATGAACATGGAAAAATCTTATCCTGAATTGTTTGTTTACTTTATGGAATTTTGAGGGAAAAATTCCTACAAGAGGGGAAAGATGTTACAACCCCAATTTTGTGTTCGTTTGGTGAGAAATGTAATTTCTCCTATTAAAGATATTTGAAAAAATAATGATATAATTTGTTTTGCATAAATGGATTTCATTTACAATAGCCTTGTTGGTTATTTTGTGGGCTTTATTGGCTATTGGGCCCAATAACAAGGAAATTCGATTAGTAAAAGAATAATTGAGAATTTGAGAAAAGAAAGATGTAGAAACCTCTAGAAGGCAAAAGAATATAATCCAAAGGTGGATTTCGTGCCTCTTGGGTTCCTTGGGTTCCAAGGAGTCCAAAGTTGCAAAAATAATGCAATAAGAAAAGAAAAGATCAATTAAATATTTCTTTATTAAGAAAGAAATTGGAGATAATGATAAAATGTGGAAAATAAGTGGAAAGAGGTAAGATTGTGTCATCCTTGATGAATTTTCGTATCCATAAGGTTTCTAATATTAAAAGGAATTCCAATAAGGAAAATAAAGAGAGAGATAAAGAGAAATCCGCAAAAAGAGATATTTTAATAAAAAGGATAATGAGAAATAGTGGATAAAAGATAAGTAAAAGGCTAATGTATATTCCCAAGATGGGATTTCGAGCCATTAAGGTTCCTTGAGGTTCAAGGAACTCAGAATAATAATTTTATAGCAAAGGAAAGAGAAAATCAATGAGAAATATACATGATTGAGTAAGAACTTGCAACTAAAGAAAGAGATCCGATTTCTTTAGATAATTATCCCAAATTTGGCATGATGATAGGTTAATTCATTAAGAACTTTCCCTCAAATTTTGGAATAAAAAATCTTAACGTATTAGGAGATATGGATTTTACAAAAATACCTAAAGTATGGAAATAATGTGGGAAAGTATCCAATATCTCAATTTTTTTATTTTTGTTTTATAACGTGTGTGTTGTGAACCGTCGGATCAGGGATCCAACGGTGGCACGGTCTTCTCCTAGCTTAGAATGGCTTTAGAAACTAGAACAACTGGATTTGGGATCTTGGTGGGATCTCTTGCGATCTCGATCTTCTCGAACCTTGCTGGCTTTCCCATTGGCATCGAGAGAGGAATTCGAGCCAGCCTACCCCAAATTTCACCCTGATCGGTGCCTTCTAGTAAGTTCGCCCAAACCACAGGCCTTCTGCCAAGGGTGGGTATAAAAAGAGGTGTACAACCCCTCTGTGAAGCCACCAGGCGATCCCAAAGGATCTCTGTGAGTTGCTTGTTAGGATTCTACCCTCAATTACCAGGAAACTGGAGTCTCTACCCTGGTTCTAGCTACCGACTCATCAGAGTTTCACATTCATCGGGCCGCCATATGAAACCACCCCCAAACAATATGAAGGGCTCCACAACTTTGCAGTGCCCAGGCGGAGGTATGGGAGGTGTTTCTTGGAGCCAGGGAGGCGAGAAGCTTAGAGTCAACCTTGGATTTGACTCGCCTAGACCGCAACTCAGGAGAAAGAGGACGAGAGGAGGTTGAAGACAACCCACCACGAAAAGGCTATTCTTCCCTTGTCTGCTTCAATGCAAGTTAAGGACTTTTAGGGCCTTTCGCCTTTTCTTTGGAAGGTGTATGCCGCGCGAGCCTGTTGCCTACGTGGTGGCCCGTGATTTTTCCAAAATGCTTTATTTTGCTAAAATAGTAATAAATCACAGGGTTGTCTAAAAGTAGCAAGTAATATATGAATCTTACTCAGAAAAATGCGAGAAATCCATTAAAAATGGTTTATAGTCTAATTCCTCTTGTAATTAGAAAAGTAGTGGAAGCTATCAACTTAAATGCTTTAATGATTAAGAAACCCTAAATTGAGATTATTAATGTACTTAAGAAGGGTTTTATGGATGATTAGGGTTGATATTAACATGTTAATTGTAAAAAGGTATATTAAGAATGAAAAGGATGAACTTTGCATGTAATTGGTTTAATTTAGAAGTTCATGTGTATAAATATGCTTTAATGGGCCTTGAAACCCTAATATTAGTAAATGTGACTCTTAATGGATTTAATTGTTCAATTTCATGATTAAAGTTGAGATATGATAATTCTAAGCTATTTCGAGTATAAAAGTTCCTAATTGTGGATAAATACCCTTAATGTAATAATTAGGGTTTTCTAATGGATAAAAGTAGAATTAATGGCAAATAGAGTTCATATGTGAATTAGACCATAATGAACTATGAATTGATGATAAATGGGCATAATGAACTTGTCATGGATTAAAAGGATAAAAATGGTAGCCTTAATGTAAAAGAGGCTTAATGGACTTCATTGTGCTTTTTTTGAAATTAGGGTTATATGTTGTTAAAAGATTACCTTAATATCTTTTGTGAAGAATTGATGAGATAATTAGGGTTTAAAATAGTATAATGAAGTGAAACCCTAATTGCAATGGAAACCCTAAAAGTGGACTAGAAACCCTAGGAAGCGAGCTAGATTTAATAGATCTTGATGGCATGATCAATAATAGGAAATAGTATGCATATTTCAGGATCTCATTATGTGCTTGCTTGCATATTTGGATTTCTTGATTGATTGGATTATTCTATATCAAATCAGCCTGACAGGTATGTGGTTAATTATGGTTAATCGCATTAGTTTTCCGAAGAGTTTCCCGAATGATTCATCACTTTGAATGCAACTTAACAGTTTGGATGTTCACAATTTTAAATCATAAAGTCACTATGATTATCACAATAATAATAGAAGTGTGTATTCTCGCACCTACATGCCACTCTGATGGATGATGCAAAAGGTCAAGCCCAGGAGGGAAGAACTGTGGGCGCCATGAGTGGTGACCCCAAGCACCAAGCTCGAGATTGAGAAGGTGGCCTATGATATTGCATGACTAAAGGGCACCATGTAGGGTGACCCTATCCACCAAGCTCGGGAATGAGAAGGTGGCCTTAAGTCAATGGAAAAAGAGAAACCCGAAAGGGGGTATGCCAGGGTTAGGGCAAAAGTGGTGGAGAATGTCACACTGAAAGCGTAAATTGCCTTGTTAATTAACTTGATTGTTATCTTTAGATTGTTATCCATATTTGTGAAATTTTGGTTGTCCCCACATACCAACATAATTCATTTATGCTGACCGATGTTTTGTTTGTTGACGTTTTAAGTTCAAGTGAAAAGAACAAACAGTAAAGTGGCATATGTGGAATTAAATGAGAATTAAAGTACAAAGGAGGATTAGTTAGAGTAGACTCCAGATGTGGATAAAAGTAGATATCCAAGTTTTTGAAAAAGGTATGAAAAGTGATTTTTTTTATTACAACCTTTTATTTTAGTTTAGTAGAATTTGATAATTATTATTGATTATTTGTTGAACCTTTGATCCAAAAATTGGGATAACAACTCTGATCTCTTGGTCTCCCTTAATTGGGGGTTAGTGGGAGGCGGGGTCATTACAGGTGCATCATAGCTTAGGGTTGTGGCCTTTAAATAAAAAAATTTGAAGGGGGAATCGTGACCACTCCCTAGTAGGAATACAAGTTCAGAGGGAACAAAGGTCACCATCATCAAACACCCCAAACCACATAAGGGGGGAGAGGAAATGGTAGTTCTAACGTTGTGTAGACACCTATGAAATTCCTTCAATACAAATATCTTCAACAATTAACCTACCCAACTAGGTTTTCAAGGGGTGGTGACAAGTTTTTATGGGTGAATGATAAAAACTCTCTCTCATCCCCATTTCTATAGGTACATTGATGAACACATATTCACCTTAGTTTCAGTCACATCCGTAGATCAATTTTGCATTTAAATCCCTCAATTTACCTTTAGATTTACTTCTATAAAGTTGTCCTTTATTTTATGTGAATACCTAGGGTTTTGATGAAATCCATTGGTTTCCATGCAAGGTTATGCTTCACATAACATGCACCAGCTTAGGCCATAGTGATCCCACGAATTGAGTAGAGGGCCCAAGAAAATTTTGATAATTTGTATATGATTTTTAATAATTGGTCCCTTCATCAGTCAATCTCTATTGACTATGCCACCATCGAATCAGACCTCCGACTACAAGCCTACACCCCCTAGGGATGGGTTTGTTTCTAAGAAGATGAGCCATTGACAGATGACATCATGCATTGATGGTATGTCGATTAATGGTTGAGCCCCAATACATTCCCAAATTTGTGCCCTGATTAGTTTTCCAATGGCCCTACTACTCCCGTCGACTAAAGGACGGACGAGTATGACTCCCGACCAGTAGTTTGCCTTTTCTTGGACCCCTACCTTGACAAGTGGGTGGATTCATCATCCAATGACACTCATGCAGAAACTAACCGACAGTCTCTCAATGCATGATGCTCGACGGGATCCCAGTTCCATCTCTAAATGAGATCCAAATCCCTCTCCATTCTCATTGACTGCTGAGTAGTCTCAGATAAGCCTGGTGCCCACACTTCTACAAGATTTTCCCATTGATGATTGTGCACCCGAATAGGATCATAACATCCCCCCTTGAATGAAGATCCAGCAAGTTGAGCACAATGACGCACCATGGGCCGATGAAGCTCCTTCTCATTTTTCCAATGGAGGCTTTGGACCAAGTCAATGAGTCCCTTCCTCTGTACCCAAGAGCCTATAAATAGTTGACCTCCTCTTTTTGTAAGGCCCTAACCCTGCTTAACCTATAAATGGAATTTGTTTGGCATATTGAATTAATTTGACGGTTAGTCTTGAAAGTTAACTTTGATTTGTGATGCTACATTGGATGTTGAAACTATGTTTAGAATTTGAACTAAAACAGACCTTGTTTTCTCAACATATACAAATGCATGTAATTCATGAACTTTTATTTAAATTACCCTTTTCGAGTGATACAAACGTAACTGTGACACTTGCTTGAGTTTCTTCATGATGTACATAAGAATCTTATAATCATACTTATCCTTTGGATGCTTTTGAGCTTTACTTCCATAGAGTTTATATATAGAAGCTAAGTGAGAAGATATTGCCATGTTTTTGTCGGCCGATGATTTCTTGACAATCATTTTCTTTTTGGTGACCAACAGATCCCTAGTGTCGGATGGAGTTTTTGAGCTGTCGGTCCTTTGTGTGTTGATCAACAAATTTCATCTACCAACAAGGTTGATGTGTGTATATGTGTGAGGATGATTGATAGAGTCTCATTGATCGATGAGGATCAGTGACCGATAGATACCTCATGCATTTGACTGAAAGGATTTCCATGAGTTGGCTGACGGATTTTCTGATGGACATGTTCCCAGTGTCCAAAAAACCTATTGAATGACTGGAAGATGGGTCAAAATACCATCAAGGATTCTTCCCTTTTGAGCCACCCACATATAAATACCCCTCCTCTCCTTTCATTTTGTTTTAGTGGGGCTTCAGTTGTGATTGGAGGAACCTAAAGAGATTTTTTGGAGACTAGAGGTCGATGGGATCCCATTGAGGTTGGTGATCACAAGCTTTCATGGATGCATGTGCTAGTTTGAGTTTCGCATATATGATCTGAAGGGTTCTTACCTAGATTCTTGCTTCCCACATGTAAGATTCTTGGTCTTCTACTCATTTTCTTGTTGTTCTTCACCCTCCTTCCTCCTGCTCCAAGTTTTATGGTGTTTCTTAGTGTCTTCTTGTGGGAAATCTACACATAAGGGTTGAGGACTCTCTTTCTTTCTTTTCTTGCTCTATTTTCACCATGTTTGTGGAAATAAGAGACATTCTTGGAGCTTCGGTGGACCGATATCAACACTTTGCTACTGATTTTGGAAGATTCCACCTTGGATTGGTTTTCGCTCTCTATCAGGCAAGTTATATAGCCCTAAATGAATTTATAGCCTACCTGTTTACATGAGTGTTACTAATCTTAGTTGAGAACTCTTAAAATGGTAAACAATAGCCTTTTAGTACTAATTTATCTCATAAATGATGATTATAAAAATCTTTAAGCTACTCTTAGTCTAAATGGATGTTTTCTTGTTTTATTGTAAACCTTCCTTGAGTAAGAAGGGTATGAAATCTCAACAAATAAGTTCTTGAACTCCAAAAATACCATTTATGTGATGTCTTTATACCATATAGATAAAGCAACATGTCCCTCAAGCTATGTCATACAGTTTGATGAACATTTTGTGCAATAATGGGAACTAAAATTTCTATTATGATTCTATAATAATGAATTGATGAAACCGTATTATTGAAAGCAACTACATATTTATGGGTTTGAGTGTATGGACACTTATGTCTAGAGTGACACGAAACTGTCTAATACATTTTCTATCTCTAAGGTTGTAAACCCTAATGATATTTTCAAGAACCTTTTTAGTGTTCACATGTAACTTGATTGTTGCAATCAAAATGTAATAAATTGACTTAAGTAATGAAGTGTAACCCTAATCTACTAGTTCGTTAAAACCTTAGAACTAATGTAGTGTCTCAAATTGCTGGATAATGAAATGAGTAATCTGAAGGGATCACATAGTCATATACTATTGAGTATATGCATGTGAATGGAGGGTATATCTCTATCATTTTCTATTCCAATTGTTTAGAGAGTGGTGAAGGTCGTGTCTCAGATGTGAAAGTAATTGAGAATGACTAGAGTTGTAACTTGGATTTGAGGGTCGTATACCCTGGTTTCTAGTTTTGTGACCTGTGTACCTAGGGTGGACTGGGTTGTTTTAGTAGTTGGGATGATGTGCCACTATGATTGTTACTCGTACTGGTCAAGGGGAAGAGATCTTAGGATTTTGATCATCCTAGATCTCATACAGTGTTGATTTCAACTATGCAGTGGTCAACTAGTAGTTTGAGTGGTACACCTCAAACTATCTAGGGATTAACAAAATATATAACTCAGTCGTGTAGAATAACTATTAAGGTTACTTGCCAAATCACATTGGATAATGACCCCTTCTACGTTTATTTTAATGTGTATATGGTTTATAATGTGGTTAGAGAAACTAATTATACTTATGACTAGCTATGCATGTTCTGATGTTTAATTTATATAACCTTTCAACTCCATAATTGTATCTTCTTAAAATGCTTAAAATACATAACCCTGATAAGAAAATGATGTTTTGGGAGTTATATCTCTCATTGGGACATGAGTCTCACCTCATGGGTCACCACATTTTTTTAGGTGAGCAGCAACACCGTCAGACGCAGAATAACGAAAAGGCACAGTTTGAAGATCTGTAGGGGAAGAAGGTCAGTTGCTAGTATATAGCCCTAGAGTTGTCCCTACACTTAGGCTTGGGAGGGTAATTTTGTATATCATGTATATCGACTCAATGTTAGTCATGCTACCTATGCTTGCATGTCCATTTTTTATGTTCCATGACTTGTATATAACTCTTTCAATTCAATATTAATCATTTGATCGCATGTTTTGTATCTAGATCTCCTACTTTTCATGATCTATTATAATCCTAGATTGTGAGAACTTCAATATTTAGGATTTGAATATCGATTAACTTGGTTGATGGGTATACGATAAACTTTCATAGGGATGTCTCTAGAGTTGTAGGTACATGATCCCTAAGTAGTGATACATCACACTCATGAATATATTTACACATATTCCCACACCTAATGGGCAAAAACTTGTTTTTCTCCATTTGAATGGTTTTATCTAGTTTGGATATGTTATGGATATGTTTGTGCATGTAGTGGTGTTGAAACTTGATCCCACCCAAGTGACCTCCATCATTAACCAAAACTTAGCTTTAATCCTGCACTTCTAATTTTCCTTGCATGTAGTTTAACTCAACCCAATCAACTATTGGTTTTAAGTATTAGTATTAGTTCAACTAGATACAAGCTAGAAAGGTTCTTAAAAAAGTTGACTCTTGTATACAATCCTTAACTATAATACGACAAGACTCCTCTTCTTGATGGTATTATTGCACATTATTTTGGTAAAAACTTAAGTATTTCAACCCTAGGTGAATTTCTTAGTGCAATAAAAACCACGTCAAATTTTGGTGTTGTTGCCACGGACAACAAAATCACCTAGTTATAATCCAATTCAATTAAGATTAATTTTGGATTTTACTTTTATCATTGACTCTATTACATATTCACTTGAACTTAATCTTTATACATTCATCTGAATTGTGAAAGATCTTTCCATCTTAGATACCATGAAGAAAAACATGCAATGCTCCAATAGCATTGGCCTTGCATTATGCTTTGATCTTGAGATAGATCAAACCTTTCATCCTTGATATAAAGAGAATCAAACCAAAATGATTGAAGAGGAAGTCACGCTTACGGTGAAACTCACCATTGCATCACACATAGAGAGAGGTGCATACAAGATGCCCAGACTTCCATTCGAGAGGAAATTTGTATAGCCCAAGTTGGTGCACATGAGGCCATGCAAAAAAAGAGATTTCTCAATCCCCAAGGCTACCACTATTTGTCATCTAGTACAACCACCTCCCATGATGCCCCTAACTTTAAAACTAGGACACATTGGATCCTGATGCTACAAAGCAATCCCTTTTTAGGCAAACAAGGAGAAGATTGTTAAGAGAAAATCCTAAAATTTGTCGACCTATGTGCCATGACCAAGTAAAATGGAGTGTCTAATGCTATTAAACTCTATTTTTTAAAATATTCACTTGCAGAGATAGCAAGGAGTTGGTACAATGCCTTGTTAGGTGATTCCATCACCACTTGGAAACAAATTTAGAATAAATTCCTTGAGAAATTTTATCCCCCTTCCCTCACATACATCAATAGGGGCCAGATTACATAGTTCACACAAGTCCTAGGTGAAACTCTAGTAGAAACATGTAAGAGATACACTGAGCTCGTCTACAAATGTCCACACCATGGTATATCAGAAAATCAATTCATCAAGTTTTCTATAGAGGTGTGGCTATTGATATTAAAATGTATTTGGACTCCTCATCTGGAGGAAATTTCATAAACTAAATTTATGATACTGCATGGAAGGTAGTCACCCTTGGAGATGAAAATCAAGCCAACTGAAGCAGATCTGTAGGTGAGGGAGTGTTAAAGGTAGCTATGGCCAAAAGTAGCTCTAAGTTGAAGTCCATTGTTGAATATCTAAAACTACTAGAACTCAAGCAAGATAGTCTTAAGACATCCTTCAATCCATATGAAAGAAGAAATTCACCACCATCACAAAAACAAAAGATCAAGGTAGTGACACAATGATGTGAAGCATGTAAGGGCACTGTATAGTCGACCTTAGCTTATAATATTCTTTTCAACATGATAATGAGCAATGCTACTACTCTAGGAGACTAAATTAAATGGAATATCTAAACTCCATCCAAAGTATTACGGGCCAATGGTACTATACTCACCAATCAAACAATAATCCATCTCGATTTCTAGTACAACAATCCTACATGATAAGAGAACTCACAACAACTCATAAAAAATAGAAATAAACAATGAGGTCCACCAGGCTTCTATAACAATCAATAATAAAATTTTAGAAATCAAGGAAACTTTAGAGGAAACTTCTAGAATAGGAATTACAATAAGTACCAAAATCCCAATCAAGTCCCACAACAAGAACCACAGAGACAATAGGTTAATGCTCCTTCATCCTATGGTAAACTTTTAGCCATCGATATGATCTTACAATTGTAACAAATGATGATTGCAAACCAACAAGCTCCTCAGAAGGCCATTTAGTCTTATTTGGCTCAACTCTTAGCAAACCTTCACCCCCTATTGGAGTATTTACAAGATAGATAAAAGATCCCAAGCACTAAGAACAATTGAAGGTTGTTGTAACATGATCAGAAAGAGTCTTTAGACTTGCATCTGCCAAGCCCCTGTGATTGATGTAGACAAGCACAATTTTGTAATTATATAAGACTCAGAAGCACCCAAGTCAGTATCACAAGAAGTAGTGTCGTAGAATGTATATGTCACGAAACCATTTGTTACCCAAATCCTAACTCCAAATGACTACACATTCAATGATGATAGGACCTAGATGTCCGTCCCTAGCATGATATTAAAAAAGTGTGAATGTGGAAGTGTAAATCTTACCATACATGAAAAAATAACAAGATAAAATCACCAATCATAATCTCAATATTCAACAAGTATTATTAAGCAACATTCTTTTATTACAAGATTTCAAGTACAATTTGAGAGTCAATGTTTACATGTCTTGTCATGTATACTAGGGATCTTACAACAAGTACACCTGACATAGCTCACCAATACCATCAACTTCTAGCCATCTCTGAACCTATAAAATATGTTAAACAAGGTGGGTCAAGCACACGAGGTGCTAAGTACAAGGCTAAAAGATACATATACATAAATCTTTTCATTATTTGAAAAGATTTTCATAAGTAAATGAGCAAGAATGAACAAGTTAAGTGCTTAGCAAAATGAGAGCCCATATTTTATGTCACTTTACTGCATTTATACCAACAATATCATGTATCATAAGGCCTTTGACCAACTTCTCATTGAAGGGTCTGTAAGGGTGCTTAATATTAGCTAACCCTTTTATATGTGAGGGACCTTGAGTCCATCACCAAGAGTTAACCCTATTTAAACATTGTATAATGGAGTTTCTATACATTTTTTTTGCAAGTTACAAAACAATGATACAGGACAAACATTGAGTACGTACTAGAATATTACATGCAATATGTGAGAAAATAAAGAAGCATACAAATGTATCTCATTTCAAGCAAGAAGGCCATAGTCATATAATTATTAAAGCATGTACCTAATTTTAGAGATTTCATAACCTATCCTTGACCATCTAGATTTCAAGCAACACCTAGTTAAGCACAAGATTATATATTCATTAGATTCTCACCGTTAACCCTAACTAGCTTCATTTTAGGGTTTTGGCCAAGTTAGTTTCTTAGTTTCTTATTAGTGCATTTAGTGATCTTTTATATCTTTAGAGGTCATCAAGAAGGTGTTGATCAAGTTTCATGCCATTCCAAGGTTTCATTCATTTTCTATGGCCATTTCGAGATTTTTGAGTCACCTACTTGCAGAACAAGGTCATAAAACTCATAATAGGGAAAGAAAGGCCATAGTCTATTAAGACATGATTTTCGGAAAGGCATGCATTATATCAGCACAATTAGGGCATAAGAATCACATTCAAAGTAGGGTGGCTGTCCCCTAGGGCCGAGGCATCAAACAACCAACATAAGGTACCAACATTTTATCATACGTGTACTCATCCTAATAGTTCACTTATGTAAAAAGGTCCAACATTCGGATTGAATGGAACATACATATTAAGGAGATAATAAGGGTCATTATACCTCTGATTTGAGAAGGGAGATCATGAGAATTACATTCCCATCAAGAGTGGGGAACAGGAAGACAAACAAGCATTATGTGTCACACTAGGTCATCACTAGTGGACCTAGGGTTTCAAACATTATCATAGCACAAGGAGCTTTTCATGGTCATTAAAGTCGTAAAACATCACAAGAGTACTAATGTTAGAGGTCCAATGGAGTTGGATGCATAAATTTGGTTACACTCATCTTTGTTTCAAGGGGTACCCAAGCATTCACATAAAGGGGTCATATTCAAAGTATCATAATCCTTGTTGACACACCTAGAAAGAGAGGGATTAGGGGTTGTTATTAGCTTAGAGGAGGGACTTAGATTACTGATTTCAAGGTTGATCAATCATTTTGTGTCATTAGGAAGCAAGGTTATCACTTTAGGGCAACAAGCATCATTAGTCCCAATTACCAGTCATATATGTGCATCAAGGGTCATTCATGAGCAATAGAGGTAATTAGGGCCCTCTTGCAAATAAAAAATGCACAAAGCTACTGATATTGTGATTATGAGTATGGATAAACATTAAAGGTCCAATTTTTATCAAAATATGTATTAAACGTGTTCAATATAACTAGTGTTAGCATCTTTTATGAAATTAGGGAATGAGAAGTGGAACTAGAGTCTGGGACCAAGACCAGTGTGTAGGTCTCATCGAGATGATTGATTTTTATATATAACATATTGGATTTGACTGAAAGAAGAGGAAGTTATTCATTTTAGAAGATTTCAATTAGAACTATAGAGAAAAGAATATTGGGCATTACATGCATCATTTGGTGATGATCTCCAACAATTGATCATTGTATCGGATAGACAACGTCGTGCTCTCTCCCATGTGTGGTGTAGCAGGTCCCTTTGTTGCTCAGTGGTCCACTATTGGTTCGCGTACTCCAACTTGTGGCTACCGGTCACCTACCCACCATTATCACCATAATATTGCGGTCGCTCACCACTCACCACTGTAGGATGGGAGCTTCCATTCGACCACGTCTACCTATGCGATAGGCAAAAGCCACGACGACCGCTTACCAACTCCACACCAGAGCAACGAGATGGAGGGGAAGCATGACGTGGGGGAACCAAGAAAGATGCCACCTGGTCATGCCTTTCTACTACAGACCCAGTGGCAGTCGTAGTTGGGGCTGAGGAGGCACAAAACAAGAACGCCAAACCATGGCCATTGTGCCAGCACCAAGAATGGGGGTGAAGAAGGTGGCTAGGGAGAGGGGTGAGTAGGGCATGATCTGCTTTGAGAATAGGGGGAAAAGGAAGTGTAGTGTAGGCAAACTCTTTAGTGGAACCAATTGGGCACGAGAAAGAGGGAACAATGGTGGTTGGCTGACGCAAAGTAGCTATACACTATGCTTTGCCCAATGTACGGTTAAAGGTGGGAGATGAGAATTTTGTTGTTGGATCAAGAAGGATGATCCATGGGCCAAGATCCAAGAGCCAGAGATGGTCCAAAAAGGCGCGAGAGGATTGGATGGTCAAGGGATAGTGGATTGGTGACATGGCAAGTGCCCCACCTAAGCTGGGATGCACCCCATATAGAGAAAAGGGTCCAATAAGGCTTAAAAACCAATTAAATCAGGTATAACTTGAACCAATTTAAAATGATCATAAGTTTGGCTAGGAACCTCCGATTGAGGTGATTTTTGCACCATTGAAAGGATAATTGAGTCCATACAACATGATATATATTATGAAGTCAAAATATCATTGTGTTAAGGTTCAATATTAGATGTAAGAAGGTGACATGATATAGCTCGACACTTAGTCTAATTTCTTAAATTAGAGCCACATTTCAAGAAATTAGTCATTCAAGTGATCAAATTGGAGCATCTCAACCTTTTGACTATTAAATCAATACTTAATGAGAGAGAAAGAGTATAATAAAGGAGAGAGAAAATTGAGATTGTCATAGTAGAAGTGCAAGACACTATAGGCATTGACAACATATATAAAGTTGACTCAGAAGAACCAGTCATCATAGAGAAAAGTGCATCTGAACCAGTATACCAGTCTACCTATCTTGTCCTCCATTCTAAGCCTGCTTAAGGCAAACATCGATTTGTACTCATTTTATGAAATTCAGGGAGGGAATAAAAAATCTTCATGTGGATATTCCCTTTCTATATGCCCTAGCAGAGATAAATGCATGGTCAAAGTACTTGAATATGCTCCTCACAAGGAAATACACAACTGAAGAATATGAGACAGTTAATCTTGCTAGGACAATGTTCGATAAAATCCAAAAAATCTTGTTAGATGAGTGATCTCACTGGAATGAGTCAAAAGATGGGCATGCACAAGATCTTGTGGAGGACCATAAACCATATGTTAAACACCAGCATAAGCTGAACTTGGACATGAAAGAATTGGTTTGCCTTGAAGTCATGAAGTTACTCACTTCTAGAATCATTTGCCCTATTTCTGACTCATAATGGGTGATCTCAGTACAAGTCATTTCAAAGAAAGGAGGTACCATAGTGGCATGCAACAAAAAAACTCGTCCCCACTTGCACATTCATTGGGTGGAGGATGTGCTTTGATTATAGGAAGTTAAGCAAAGTTAAATGCAAGGATCATTATCCCTTACATGTTCTTTATTGGATCTTGAAGCACCTAGCTCATCAGGGATACTTTTTTCTACCTTGATGGTTATTTTGGATTCTATCAAACCACAATCCATCAATATGACCAAGAGAAGACAACTTTAACTTGTCCTTTTGGGACCTATGCTTTCAAAATAATGCCTTTTTAGGCTTTGCAATGCCCCGACTACGTTTGAACTATTTATGGACATTTTCATGGATGATTTCTTCATCTATGGAGATTTATTTGACTCATACCAAATGCACCTATCTATAGCACTCAATCACTATGAGGAAGCACATATGGTGCTCAACTGGGAGAAATGTCATTTTATGGTGAAAGAAGGCATTGTGCTAGGTCATATAAATAGCAACCGAGGAATCAAAGTGGACAAGTAAAAAATAGAACTGATTGCTAAACTTATCCCCCTAGACACAGTAAGAGAAGTCATAGATTTCTTAGGTCATGTGGGATTCTATAGAAGATTCTTCAAGGATTTTTTTAAGATATCTAAGATAATGACAAAACTATTGCTCAAGGATGATGAATTCCACTTTGAGAAAGAATGTATGAAGTGTTTCTACAATTTGAAGCAAGCCCTTACTTCAACCCCCATTATTCGAGCTCCAGACTAGTCTCAACCCTTAGACATTATGTGTGGCACTAGTGATTATGTGGTGGGGGTCATTTTGAGACAACATATAGATAAGAGACATTGTGTCATCTATTATGCATCAAAGACTCTTGATGAATCCCATAGAAATTATGAAACAACTGAGAAGGAGTTATTAGTAGTTGGGTATACTTTTGACAAGTTTATATATTACCTAGTCAACTCAATAGTTATAGTTCATACTAATCATGTTGCAATAACAGATCTGTTAACAAAGAAGGATGTAAAACCCAGAGAAATTTGATGGATTCTTCTACTACATGAGTTTGACCTAGAGATAAGAGATAAGAAATGTATTGAGAACTTAGGTATATATCATTTGAGTTGCATTCACATTCATGACACATAGATTGTACCCATCAATGACTCTCTACCACATGATTAGCTCGTGAAAGGCTCTGACACTTTTTTGTGGTATGCATATTTTGTTAACTATCTCAGCACATGTATTATTCACCCAGAATCCATTGATGATGCAAGGAAGAATTTCATGCACACTATTACACAATATAACTGGAATGAACCATACCTCTTCAAAGTATGTGTTTATGGTCTCCATAGATGATGTATTCTAGAGGAGGAAGCTCTACTAGTTCTTAAACAATTCCACTCAGGACCTGCTAGAGGTCACATGAATAATAAGAAAACTACACTAAAGGTCCTACAATATAGATTCGTTTGGCCTATGATATCCAAAGATGCATATAATTTTGTTTTGTAAATAAATGTCAAAAGTCTGAAGATATCACCAAGAGAGATGAAATGCTCCTAAATCTCTAGCAAGAAACTGAGATCTTAATTTGACGTATGGGGTGTGGACTACATTTGTATATTCCCCTCTTCATATGGTTACTGCTAGATCTTCATAATAGGTGATCATGCCTCTAAATGGGTAGAAGAGATACTCACCATGACAAGTGATTCAAAACCTATCATCAAACTACTCAGGTACATTATCTTTCCCCATTTTAGAGTCCCATGAAGCGTCATATCTGATGGAGGTCTCACTTTTAGAACAAAGTTTTGAGAAAATTTTGAGGAAGTACAATGTCTATCATAAAGTGGTCTATCCCTATCATCCATAAATGAGAGGACAAGTTGAGGTATCTAATCGACATCTCAAGGCCATTCTAGAGAAGAGTGTAGACTGCAATATGAAGGAGTGTTTCAATAAAATCAAAGATGCTCTCTGGGCCTACATGACATCCTTCAAGACACCATTGAGTACCACACCCTCTAGGTTGATATATGGAAAGTCATGTCACCTCCCTATCTAGCTAGAACATAATGCATGGTGGAAAATTAAGCAACTAAATTTTGATTTGAAGAGAGTTGGTCAAGACATGTTAGTATAGTTGTAGGAGCTCAAAATGAGTGTGTAACCTACCAAAACCTGGGATCTTACCCTATTCCATGATTAGGAAGTTAGTAAGCTTGGTGTCTTAGATTTGACCAAACAAGGATAGTGTTATTCCTTAATGTGTATTGTTAATGCATATAATATGGTACCCATAGCATAAATAGACTTGAAAATGAATATAACATGTTAATTGGCATATTAACATCACTACTACAGAACATGTCTTTGGCATTAATTGTTTAACCCCTTTTAGCGACGGTTCTCAAGCGACGCCTATGTGGGTGCCGCTAAAGATCGAACTCTTCGGCATCGGTTTTATAACCGGCATCAAAAGGGTTCGCGCCACAAAAAGGGTGCCATCTAGGACACTTTCTGCGTCAGTTTGCAACTAAAAACCCGACGCCATATTCCTAGACGCCACGGCCGTGCTTCCCTGCACGACCATGTTTAGTACTATATGTGTCAGTTTTGTACTAATACCCGACGCTTTTTCCATCACGGCCATGCTTTCCTACATGGTCGGGTTGTTTGTCATATTAGGTGGCAGTTTTATCCAATAACTGACGTTGTAAGCCTTTGATGACGGTATTCTATAAATAACCGACACCTATGTTATATTTTATTTTTCTTATCAGTTTGCCGGCCTACTATGGCTGGTCAGCAGGATGAGAACCTACAGTTCAGTTTTCTGAACTATAGGTTTACGACATCCATTGATATCAACCTACAAACAGGCCACAAACCTACAAAATCAACAAATATACTTTTCACACAAGTAGATACATTCAGACATCAATTCAATTCTCACATTCACACATGCAGAAACATTCAAATACATGTAGAAACATTCAAACATGTATAAACATTTAGAAATATTCATTTATAAAATATCATTCAACATCGCTATCAGCATCCCAATTATATCTTACAATCGCCACTGTTTGTATGGCTCTTGCCCATTCTTCTCTTATTTCATCTAATACTTCCATCGTATATGGAGCATGTACATCTTTTAAGCATTTACCAATAGTGTGGTCAGTTTTAAACACCTGCAAAGAGAATGATGTATATATATAAGTAATAATATAAAAATAAGATTGATATATTTCATACTAACTAATGAGACTATATATAATACCTCATGTATGGTATCGATGTCCAATGCGGCATATTGGATAATAATTTGCATAAATCGCATCACATAGTATGCGCATGCCCAGCCGTTGTCTTGTGTAGCACACTATAAATTGAAACATACAAAATATTTAAAAATACAACTAAGCACAGTTCACATAAATAATATATACATTGGAGTCAGGAACTTACTTTACGTTCTCCCAAATTATTGGCTGATTCTTTTTCCTTGGGACCTTTCCTCCAGCATTTTGAATGCATCTAAACCCCTACATGTTAATGTAACATAGTAAATTGCATAATTAAATTGTAATGTAATAACAGATGTTAACGGATATAAAAATGAAATATTTCTCACCAGAATAATGGAAATCTCATTACGTGTCCAATTTTAGTATTCAATGTACTCCCCGCAGGATCTAGATAATAAATAGTGAATGTCCCAGGGAGAATAACTAGTAACTCCCAATGCCTACCGCTAGAGGTAAAAAAGTTAAAAATTAATAACTCAAAATCCACAATAAAAATGTAATTTTCTTAAGTCCAAATTATAAGTAAAGTAAACTTATTTGACATTGAATGGAGCTAATATTATCATCTTCTTTTACTGACCAAAAATTGTAAAAGCATCTATATAGTATTGTTGAACACTACTAGGGTCTTTAGCTACCATACTAATCAATGATGGAATAAAAAATCCCACATGATCAAATGCAAATTGTTTGCATTGACTTTCAACTAAGTAGCTGCAAAACATGTATTACGTATGCATTAATATATAAGAAACCAGATCACCAGATCTTACACAAGGTATATGGATGTATAAACAAGATCTCACCTTATCCATGTCTCTATCACTGATGTATTCAGCCAATCATATATAAACAACTCAATAATATCTTGTATATATAAAGAGCTTTCGTATGATTGACCTGCATAATTCGCTTCTAAAGAAATAATTATAGGGCAATGTATATTATGTGCCCGTAGCCAACATGCCATTCCCCTACAAGCAGGACCTAACAGGTATTTTAGGTCAGTTGGAACCCAAGTTGATAATGCAGGAAGTGGAGGTGGAGGCCTAGGTGCTCTGGGTGTCTTCTTTTTAACATGTATATATAATTTCAGATCAATTGACCTCATATATACACATTAACAATCTAAAGCAATGTAAATTTATCTTACAATTTCAGTAGTGTAGACGAAATCTACTTTGGGCCACAATATCACACCGCCTTCTTCCTCATCAAGTGTATCAATATCCGGGTGGACATATGGCAATGTAGAATCCCTCCAATCGGGTAATACACGTATCGGGCTCACACGAACGTATCCCTGTGGCATTGGAGTCCTGTGAAATATTTTCCCAGGAAGGGATGGGTAAGCCTGTGCCTCTGCAATAACATAGTCTTGTATTCTTAAGCGGCATGGCTTCAACGCCTACAAATTTACGTAAAGAATATTATACATATATACATATCATCTTAAAAAGACTAGCTACAATGTCATAAACAATAGTTACATCAGACGTGTTAGGCGGTGGGTCTACAGGATTACTCTCAGTCTGTGCATCAGGAGAAGAGTGGGTCGCCATAGGCTGATTGGAAGCCTGAGATGCCTGCCACCGCATCATTTCTTCCTTGACTTTCTCAGCAACTATATCATTGACCTTCTTAGCAACTATATCCTCGACTCTCTTATTCTCCTATAGATTATAAAATAAATATTAGCTTCTTATTATTGAATTCCCTTTTGCAGTAACATTATAAAAAAAAGAATAGGTTACCTCTTCTTGTGAAAGTCCCGCTCTGGGTTTGCGCTGGGATGGCCCAAAGAATGCTTTGATGCCCACACCAGCGCATGCACCCCTAATACATCCAGGATGCTCTGGGTTACCCAGAGCAACTGTCAATTCATCCCTTGTGCCCTGAGGGATGAACGTTCCTTGTTTCCTCTGCTCGTGCAGCTCCCGCTAATCACCATCAACAGAAATTGGTAAGTTAACACCACAAATAATCAATATTCAAACGATTGCTCTAAGAGTTGTATTTTACCATTTTCGCAGCCGCCTCAGCAGTTACAAGCTTCTTTATTTCACCCTTCTTGTTTTTCCTCCCAGCTATCCAGACATCATGACGAGGCATGGGTGTGGAACATGTAATAGAGGACTCCTGAGTAGTAGCAGACTCCGCCTGTAGTCTTTGGCAAATGCTTGCATAGCCCTTTGGACCCATAGTGTGGTCATGCACATTCAGTGCATGCCTTGGTTTTTGCACCTCACTAAGGGCCTAGTTAGTATGCACATTAATGATTTGGTTAGTAGCACTAAATGTTAATCTTGAATAGGTGAATACAATGTATATTAATTAAATTGGGAGTGACGCCTAATACCTTGAATTCTTTAGATTTTCTTGAAGCAACAAACGTGTCCCAATCTTCTTTGTCCAAGAAGTTCCACTGTTCAAGGGCTGACTTATTCTTCTTATCACCATTTTTTATGTATTCTCTGTTGAGATTTGTCCTATAGTTCCTTAGCATCTTTCCAGCGCATTGCATCATGCTTTTACGATGCAGCTTCTCATCCAATGCAAATAAATTCTGTAAAATAAAATTGTTATTAACTAGTATCCAAAAATAGAATTGCAAATAATAGAATTTGTAATCTACAAAATAGAATTGCAAATAATAATAACTCACACATAAATCCTTCCATATCAAGTCTTTCTTCGCTTGAGGAACTTTATGCCAATTATCATACTTAACACCATAATGGCTTCGAGTGACAACCCCAAGATAGTTTACAAAATTATTGCGGTTCACTCCAATTGCATTTCCTCCATTATCAAACTCCACAACCAATCTGGATCAACTGGCACTTAGCGCTACTAACTTATTCAACAGAGTGATGACCCTTTTCTTGTTAAGTGTTTGGTGATGCGCATCAAGTTCCTCCAGTGCTTCAGTGGGTACATGTGCATCATCAACCTAAAATTTGATAAAAATAAACACACTGAATTAGCCCAATATAGAAATATGGGATATATGACATAACTAGAAGATAATGAATTTTATAGAAATATAGGATATGTTTTTAGAACTTACATTGGTATCCTCTCCATGCTCATCATGGACTTCATGCTCATCATGGACATCATGCTCATCATGGACATCATGCTCATCATGGTCAGCCATCTGAAAATATCATTAAAAGGCAAATATTTAGCATTTTTATTAACTAGAAGATAATGAAACATAAAATCTGAAAATGATATTGATATTAAAAAAACAAACATTTAGCTTCAATAAAAAATATAAACATGCATGCCTCTAAAATTGTGATCTTTTATCAATTATAATAAATGTGATGTCATTCTGATATATAATAAATGTGATGTCATTCTGATATATAATAAATGTCATTCTGATATATAATAAATGTGTACCACCTATCCCATCCATGAAAACCTAATCTCACTAGTAAGTGTATAATGTGTATTGGGTTTTCAAGAAAATTTTGACAACATTTCCCCCTGTTCTCTAAGTACATATGTACTTAGAGAACAAACGGGGAAATGCTGCTGAAATTTTCTCAATAACCCAATACACATTATACACTTACATCCTAAGTGAGATTAGGTGTTCAAGAATAGTCCCAAACTGAGGACTATCCAAGATTTACTCCTAATGAGTAAATCTTGGATGGGTTTCTAGGCCAACAAACACATTATATACAAAAGGGCATAAACAACCGATGCCAAAGACATGTTCTGTAGTAGTGAAATTCAGGGCATAAACACATGTGATGTCATTCTGATATATAATAAATGTGTACCACCTATCCCATCCTTGAACACCTAATCTCACTAGTAAGTGTATAATGTGTATTGGGTTTTCAAGAAAATTTCGGCAGCATTTCCCCACTGTTCTCTAAGTACATATGTACTTAGAGAACAAACGGGGAAATGCTACCGAAATTTTCTCAAAAACCCAATACACATTATACACTTACATCCTAAGTGAGATTAGGTGTTCAAGAACAGTCCCAAACCAGGGACTATCCAAGATTTACTCCTAATGAGTAAATCTTGGACGGGTTTCTAGGCCAACAAACACATTATATACAAAAGGGCATAAGCAACCGACGCCAAAGTCATGTTCTGTTAGGATTTCATCACAATTGATGTTAGGGTTTCATCAATGTTAGGGTTTAATCAAATCAAATTAGGATGCTAGAATGGACACGTTTAAATCTTATTTCAACATGCATCAAAATTTACTGAATTAGGTCAAACATTAGGATTAGAAACACAAATATATGCAAGAAAAAGATTTGTTCGTATCCTAGGATTTACATAAAGCATTACATACAGATTTGTTCATATCCTTACCAACAGCAAGAACGGATGTGGCTGTGTTGGCCTACCACGGCCGTGCTGGAAAGCACGACCGTGCTAGGCCAACACAACCATGGTAGTGCTTGCTGTTGGTAAGGAGCTACGGAGAAGGAAGCAAAGAGGCTAGGGCTACCTGGAGCTAGTGTGGAGAAGAGCGGTGGCGACCGACAGCAGCAGTGGCGGCGAGCAGGTGAAGACCAGAGCGGCGAGCAGCAGTGGCACCAGGAGAAGAGCAGAGCAGACTGGCGAGCAGCAGTGGCGGAAAGCAGCGGCGGTAGCAAGAGAAAGAGGACGCGGCGGCGGCGAGCAGAGCCGCACCAGCAGCAGCGGCGACGAGCAGCAACGGGGGTCGTCGGGCGATTTTAGGCGAGCGACAATCACATCAAACTATCACGATGAAATAGGAAGGAATGGGAAGAGTTGGGTGATACAGGTCTATTAAGTTTGTCAACAACGTCGGTTATCTGTAAAAATGATGCATTTTACCTTTAAGCGTCGGTTGATATTAAAAAACTGACGTCCAATTAGACATTATTTGCCCTAAATTATTTGGCGGGAACGATTATCAGTGTCGATTCTTAAAGGATAACCGACGCCTAAACTGGAACTTTTCACGCAAATTTCCATCTTATATCGGTGTCGGTTAGTAGTTAAAAAACCGACGTATGTGATTCTTTGGGGCAAAAAAATTTTGCTCGAAAATTGGATTTCGCGGGTGATTTTAGGCCTCGGTTTGTTTTACCCAGTCAAAGCTGACTAGAAAGCAGTACCCGTGTCTGGCTGGTCTTCGAATATAGACATCGGGGTTCCTAAATATCCGACATTGAATAATATTGGCGTCGGTTTTGTTAAATAACCGACGCCCAGAAAAGCGACATTGAATGTTGTTTCTATAGTAGTGTACATAATAATATGCATGTGTATTAACTTGTGAGTAAGTTCATAAAATGCCACATATTCTCCTTTGCTAACTAATTTACACATAATGTCTAATATATGTTTAATAAGAAGAATAATATTCTTAATAGACAAATTAGAATAAAAATTGATATTTACATGTCCATAAAAATATCAATAATGTACCATTATCTAAATCAATATTAAATTTATGAACCTTAATAGATCAAACAATTTAAATATGGAAATTCATGCATAATAATATACGGAAACTCTTATGGTAACAATGTGAAGAAAATGAGACTCTAAATGATAAATAATGATGATAATGATATAATGTTATAATAACATTTTGGTGTTGAGCCCAAAACTCTAGTTGTAAAAGAAATACTAAAAGAAAATGTCAAAACCCAAATAGAATGTGAAAATCGTGTTAACTTGGGTCCTAGTTATATCGGTTGCATAATAATAACTATCCTAATTTAAATTAGAAAAAAAATATGAGATAAGGTCAAAATATTAAGTTAATTATTAAATGTCTTCAAAAGTGGAAGAAAATCCCAAATTTGAATATGCATAACAAAATGGGTCTATGTTTTAATTTTCACATTAATTGAACAATCTTATGTCTCCTAGTTTTATATAGGAGATAGAATGGAACGTAAGGTCACAAATATAAAATAAAATAATAATCCCCTTTCAAAAGTGTAAATTGATGCCAACATTGGATACTATATATCTTGATTAAAATAGATGTCAATTTTCTCTTTTATTGAGTAGTGTTTGAGACATTAGTTATTTTGGAATGAGAAAGTAGCTAATATTAACATTTCATTGCATTTAATATTTTGATTGATAAAGTTTTCTTGATTTTATATGTCATGTTGTGTGAGACACCTAACCTTGCTTAAATGATTAAACATTCTTAATTACCATAATTGAATTCTTATAACCCTAATATAACCTTGTGATATGTTTTGGTATCATGTGACAAGCTTAAGTTTCAAATTTGGTCCAATTTGTACACTATTTTGTGCAAGTTATGGACTTTTATGCAATTTACCCAATTGAGAGATTTTATTTGCAATTTTGCACTTGCATTATGGTCCTTGAATGTTCTATTATCATTATTGAGCTTTTTGATCCATAAGGTGCTCAATTGTACCTTGGTTTGGAGGTGTTTTCTTGAAGGGTATTTTAGAGTTTACCCCTTTATGGATGAGCTACCTTTAGGAGCTATCAACCAATAGTTTATTTGTTTGGCTTGGAAATTCAAAAAATGGTGCCTAATCAGGTCTCCATAAATGGTGAGGAAGTTGCTTGTGTGATTGCTTGTATATCCTTAATAGTTTAAGGCCATGGACACATGGGGAGCTACTTATACACCTCATGCTTCTTCACTACCTTATCCTCCAAGCTTTATATACCTATCCTTAATTACCCAAATGAAACTTTTTATCTCTGCCACTTCTTTCCTGCTAAGAGCATCGTCCTTCCTCTATATGGTCGTGGATCTGCAGTCCAAGGAAGAAGAAGGTGTGGATCATCTTGGAAAAGCATCTAGGGCTACAATTTGCTTCCTTTAGGGTTTCTTTTTTGGTCGGCGAAAAAATATGTTGCTATTAATAAGTCCAAAACTTTGGGTACAAGACTATGTTTCCCATAAAACCAGGATAAAATCCAGAGAGACCAAGGTCCAACACGTGGACCTCTAGACAAGAAAAGGAAGAAAACGTACATGAAAACCAAGAATCCTATACTAACCAACCTAATAACATCAGCCCTGTTAACAAGAAACCAGGGAAGCAACTATCAATAACACCACCTTCAAAATTTGAACCCTAGCCTCAGGAACCAGGCATAGGCTACTAGATTAGCTAGAAAAGCATACCCAAAACAAACATCCAGATCCTCCTTACTGATCCAGGCACTTCCAAGCTGCAAAACTCCGAACAGAAGCCATCAATGGCAACGATAATAGACCCATAATCATGGGCATGAGAACCTTTCTGTCATCCTTATGCATTATACCCAAAACCTGAAAGAAAGGATTCAAGGAAGGATTCATATCCATGCTCACGGATCAGTTCGCAGCATCTTCAGAACCTTTGAACAAGTGTAAGCCTCTGAGAAGCGAACCACAGATCCAAGGCTTACAAACCGCAAGCTCCAGATCAAGCTGAAGACGCCGGACAGGAACCTGCCTCCAACGCTGGAGCGCATGTGTCATGGAAGACGGAGTTTCTATTTACGCAACAGCCTTACATCAAAATGCCAGAGGGATACCTCCAGCTTTCTTTAGGGTTTCTAAAGCTTCTTCTTGGTGTTCTTGACCTAAAGAAGTAAGTATCCCCTTCTTTCCTCCATTTATTTCTTTGTTCTTCTTCCTCCTACCTTTCTCCAGGTTAGAACCTTGCTTTTCCATCATAGATGTTGCTCTAGAACTCAAGAACCTACCTTTCTTGCTTCTTTTTCTAGGGTTTTGCTTCTTTGTGGAGATAACTGCCTATTTGGCCGAGTTCATATCTGAAACCTAGGTTTTCTTGCCTTCTTTGCTCGAGTTTATTGCTTCTAGAAGTCTATTCTTCTCATTAGAGGTGAGTTTTATAACCATCTTTACTTATATTGTTTACTATAAGCTTGTTAGCTCATGTTCTTGGTTTAAATTGGTGATTTAAGCATTAAGAAGCTAAGCTTGTTTGGGATTTCGATTTTTATGGCATTTCCTATTTTGTTTCCAGTTGTAAATGAACCTATAATCATGTGCACATTCTTCCTAAGGAAGGAGATGATTTAGTTCAGGTTGGCGTCACCACCTATGGTGCTAAGCACCTATCAACTGATGGTCCATATTAGGGTTTCTAGGTTGTTTTCTTCTCTAAACACATGACCCGATGGTGTGGTCTTCATGAAAACCAAAGGTGATGACCAAGTGTGATGAAATATGGTGTGAAATTATAGTCACACCTTAGGTCAGTGTTAGGATCTCCTAGAATTTCAATGAGCAATGGGTTTGATTCTCTAATGATGATATCAATCAATGATGGCATTAGCTAGCTTAATTTGTGATGGTGTTAAATGAATATAGTGATAATCCTATCAACTGATGGTGACTTGAGATGTCACAACCAATGCTAGATCAGGTCACCAAAACTAATGGTGAGTCAAGGCTTCAAATGTAGCTTTAACTAAGCCATAAACTAATGGTTTCTTGGTTTAATTGATCTAATGGTTAGACATACTCCAATTGGTGGTTTTGAAATATGAACCTTATCCAATGGTTAGGATCTAACACTTCTTCATTTAATAGTTTTGAATAATGCAGTTAATACAATGGTTGATACTATATGATTCAACATCCAATGGTTTGAATTGTAACCTATAATTATTAAATGTGAGTTCTAATAATCGGAATTTGATGGTTTCCCTCATGTGATCAATTTAAGGAACTTGATTGTTGACATGATGACTTACTTAAAATATACAGCTGGTGATGGGTTTTAACCCCACAATATATGGTGCCCTTTTATGTTGTTAAATAAGGTATTTTTAGATTTTAATAGTGACTCTTACTAGGTCACAACTCAATGGCTTTACATATAGTTTGTTAAGGTGTTTACTTATGTAAATAACCAATGATTTTACCTTTTCAACATCCAATGGTTCTGGATGATGTTGTGGTATGGTGATATGGGTTGAATGATGATGGAACCCATGGAGGTATGCCTTTAATAAGTTAGTCTTCCCTCATATGCATATAATGGATAATGACCATATCATTTTGACATGTAACCCTAATGGGATATAGCTTGTTAAACTTAATCCTAATGAACTCAGATGATGATGGGTAACTATGACCAACCTTCCTTAGGGGAATAATACAATAATAGAGTCTCTCTTATTTTTTTGGAATGTTAGTATAATATAATATGATGGTAAAATCCTGATTTATGCATGGATCCATAGTTGAGAAAGGTATGGAATGTGTTGACGATGTTGTGTCCTATGTCATAAAGATTTATATAGGGATGCTATGGGTTAAGGTTTGTGAATGAATTTTGAACTATAACTTTAAGTAACCTACCTTGCTAAACCTAACCTAATTCAAGTAGAGAATGGTGGTTAATCATGTTATCCTTTTTTCAATGATTTATATAATGATGGAATATCCTTCCTAACATTTGATTGAACTCTGATGTGTTGATTAGTGATCATCATAGCTTCATGATCTAAGCTTTCTTATGCTAAACTTGTACACCATACGTGTGATGATGGACAATAATACCTATCTTCCTTGTATGTTGATATAATAAAGCAATGCTCTTAATTGTGAAGATAATCGTGCAATGTTATCCTGTGAACATCTTTTAGTTCTTTAATGTAAATTATGTTGAACCTTTTTATCACATGTGTAGTGATGTTTTTTTATCCTTGTTATAAGGCATAGAAAGATAATGATGAACTTGTAGGAAATAATATGATGGTCTTGATGACCTTAGGGCATGGTTGAGCCCTGAATGAGGTGTAATCCTCTTATACATACAAGGGTTGATACTCTAGAAAATCATGCTAAGGATTTGTATCTTGTGATAGTATGATGACAAGTGTAGTTTCATGAATGGAAAGAGAATAGTACCATGTGATGATGATGTGATGACAAGTATAGTCTCTTAATTGGTAGGTGAATACTGCCATCTGATGCTGAGATGAGAAATTATGTTTCATATGTTTTATATCTTTTGAAGTTGTTATATAGCAATGTTTGCTAGAGATGAATTAGGGTTTGTAAGTCCACTTGTTTGATGCAGCCTTAATTTATCCAACTAGCAATAACTAATCAAATGAAATTCTAACCATGTGGTGAAATGAGTATTCCTAAGGGAAACTTAGAGCGTATACTGTTGAGTATGTGGGGGTGTCAAGTTGAGGATACATCCTTATCATCTACAATTGCAGGTTATGGAGGATGACTACGGTCATGCCTCAGATATTGTGAAATGTGAAAGGCAGTTGTATAACTGTAGGTGACTCTTATAGAATGGTCATGTGTGAGCCTATTCTCTAGTTTCATGACCTATACCAAGGGAGGACTAGTTGTTAACAACTTGACTATATGTCGTGGAAGTGGTATCATTGATTGATATGTTACTACCTTTTTACTCTTACTGACCGAGGGGGTGAGATCTTAGGATACTGACACTCCTAGATCTTGTACAGAACCGAATAGCCCTTCACAAGGGTCAGTTGGACTTTGGGTGGTACAACTCAAACTCCCCAAGGTGTAATAAAGTATGTAATACAACTGTGTAGCATATCTGTTTAGGGTTTTACACAATGATTCATATTGGATGATAACCCTTGTTTGCTTTCTTTTCACAGAGATTATATATAGTACAATAAGAGATGATAGATATGCTTATGTTGTAGTTATGCTCATGTTGTAAACATGCTTATGTTGTCAGATATATTGACACTGATAGTTAAGAGGATGCTGCTAGCTATGTTTAATATTGCTAGCCATGCCTATGCAATTAGAAATGCTTAAACTGCTAATCATGCCTATGTAGTTAATTGTGCTATGATGTTAGTTCTACTTATGATATAGATTTGTTCCCTTTATTTGACATGCCAATATTGATAGCCATGTTATGTTACTAGACATATTCATGATGCCAGGGATGCTTATGCTACTAGATTGCTTGTGTTATTAACAAGGCATATGATGATAGTCATATTAATTATGATGATTGTTATTAGATGCAATTTGATGAAATCTGAGTAGATATATATCCAGAGAAATGGATTTGTCTATTACATGTATATACATTGATAATCATACTTATTTCTATGATTATTTTCTTAATCTGTTTAGCATACTTGAGTTGTTCAATCTGTTCAATTGATTATTAAATACTCTAGCTGCTTAGTTATCTATTGTTTAATCTGATGTAATCAATATCTATTGGAGAGAGTTATATCTCTCACTGGGATTGATTCTCACCTCGTGGGCCACCACATTTTTTTAGGTGATCGAAAATAATGGCAACAAAACCACGAAAACAAGGAGATACTGATGTGATGAACCCTAGAAATGATAGCTTAGTGTCTAGTGTGTTCTAGAGTCATCCTTGTACTCTCAGGTCTAGGTGAAAAGTTTGTATACAATGTTTTGATTTAATCGAGATTTTGATAGAATGTTGATGCTTGTATATGTAAAATATGTGGATATTTTTCCTTTGTAAAGTTTATTTTGTAGATGAGGCTACATGACAGTTGTAAAGGATATCGAGCATTATGTAAATGTTCCTGAGCAATTGGAAAATGTTGAAATCGGTTTTAATTTACCACGTTTTTTGGGTTTGTGTTTAATTAATGAGTAATCTTGTTTAGTGTTACAGGTTTTCACAAGTTGGTATCAGAGCTTTAGGTTCGTTGAGCCTATAGGGACACTAGGACTTAGGACTAGGATGATGTCTCAGTTAGGAATGTGACATAAAAACATGGTGCATACTGCCTAATCTCAGTACTTGTATGCCTTGGCCATGTATTCAGTTATTGAAGAAAAGGTAAGTATGGAACTCTTAGATTGTTATATTTCTGAGTTACCTTGATAAAGTGTCCATTTTGAGACAATCTAAAGAGCATAAAAAATTAGAAATCATGGTGCAAATATCTCAATTTTACCCTAAAGAAGATGAGAATTACATCATAACCTATCAAAACTTGAATATTTGGTAACTATAAGAGAAAGATACAACACCATGAAACCTAAATATGAATATAGATAAGCTAAAGAAAAGTTCTTGAAGATGTAATTAAAGAAGATAATAAAGTAAAAGATAGGTAAGTTTGTGCTAATAAAGTGATTCAAGATATGAAATTCACATCAGATGGAGATGACTCATGTGATAAGTATAATATGAGAGGATGAATGAGAACAATGTCAGATGAATAAAGTGGAACCTGAGTTAATCTCAAACCTATCTATGTGTGTAAGAAGTGCTAATGTACAATCTTCATGACATATGAAAAAAAAATTAAGGGAGATGATCCCTGTCTAATGAAGAAAATGTGGAATATTATGATCTATTCCTTGATAAGTTGTTGAGAAACATGATAACATGAAACAACATACATATGAATGATGAATTTAATGACAAAAGAGTGATGAGATGTGATAATATTAATAATTCATATGCTAATGGAAAGGAAACCAAGCTTTAAGGAGTAAAATGATACATAAAAAGTGTAACCTTCATTGGAAAAATAGAATTGATTACCCTTTTGCTAGTGACCCCTGGACAATGTTGTTGTGATGAGAGAAGTGTGTTTTCCTTTGTGTTTCTTATTTTTGAAGAGTATCCTTTAAGTGGATATTATGTCACTTGGTACACGTGGATTCACTATAATCCTGTGATGGATATCATGATATGATGTGTGATTGCCTTGGACTATAGTTCCAAAATCTTTATGTTTTGTAACGAGCATGCTTTTTGAGCCTTCCAAGAGTTGGGGGGATTCCTCCTATATATTCCTAGATGGTTATGATGTTGAGGAAGTGGATGAAACTAGGGTATGGGTTCTTTATAAAACATGTTGTGGATACCAAGGTAATGAAGCCTTGTATCCAAAGTGTACCAGTTATATATGAGTTATAGATATCTATTAGATGAGCTATTTGGTGTTCCTTTCCATTAGAGAGAGAGTTTATGTTGATCCTCCAAATGTTGTTTGGGAAAAGAAGAGTGATTCTATGATGTTGTGTATGGTCTTCTGATAGTTGGGCAAGACCACCATCAAGGGTAGATTATTGTTTGATCAACAAACATGTGTTACCATGTTCCTTTAAAATAAACCTAGGATCATAATATCAATGATAAGAGCTAGAGTGGATGACATAAGTTACATGACCATGATGAGTTTAGGGTTATGTCATTTAGAGTAACCAATGTATCAAAAACATTCAAAAATAGGAGGAACAAAGTAATCATGTTATGTATCATAAGTTGTGACAAGCTTTGAATGATGACATCTCAAAGTATTTCAGAG
Organism: Alisma plantago-aquatica; assembly: GCA_963693085.1. Lineage (NCBI taxonomy): Eukaryota > Viridiplantae > Streptophyta > Magnoliopsida > Alismatales > Alismataceae > Alisma > Alisma plantago-aquatica. The sequence goes on from OY856411.1 coordinate 333,223,677, forward strand.
ATGGTCAGTAGCATGGTTAACATCTTTGCTAAATCCTAAGAATATTGAAGCAACTATACTCATGTGTGACAAGTTCAACAAGAGTGAGTTGGGGGTTAACTAGTGTACCCTCTTGGAGTTATGGCACATCTGCTAAGTGGGTTGTGTGAATCCTGGTAAGATGAAGACAGTGTCGTTACCCTACCCCTAACAAGGTCAATTAGGAAGTTATATTTGTTAACAGTTGCATACAAGTATGTGATTCTTCTACTATACTACTGGCCATTCCATCATTAAGTTATTGAAGAATCATCTAAGAACATATGTCTTAAAATTCTTGATAATTAGGGGATACCCACCTGATTGATTGAGTTGCTAATTACAATAATAATTAAAGGAGCGTAGAGATGAAACCTTATAAAGTTACATATGATAAGAGATACATGATGTTCTATGTTTGGTAAGAGCCAGAAAGTATGGCCTCTGATGTGTGGTACAAAAAATAGTATAGTCTAGGATGACAGTTAGAGTCCCAAGTTGAAAGGTACTACAAGACATGTACAGGTGGCACAACAATTCTTATGTTGAACCAAGGTGACACATGCAAGAGTTGAGGGAGAAGAATATTTCTTCTATGAGAATGATGTGAAATCATCATGTGATGAAAGTAACCATATGTAAGATTTAGTATGATGTGCATGAGAAGTGTCCATCTACGTGTACCTTGGATTTTGGGGGTGAAATCCTTGTTACGGGTTTATGGTTGTGAGACCCCTAACCTTGATTAAATGGTTGAACATGCTTAATTACCATAATATAATTCTTATAAACCTAATATAACCTTTTTATATGTTTTGGTATCATGTGACAAGCTTAAGTTTCGAATTTGGTCCAATTTGGACACTATTTATGCAAGTTATGCAATTTTATGCACATTTTGGACTTTTATGCAATTTACTCAATTGAGAGGTTTCCTTTGCAATTTATCACTTGAATTATAGTCCTTGAATGTTCTCTTATAATTATTGAGCTTTTTTATCCATGGAGGGCTAAATTGTACCTTGGTTTGGAGATGTTTTCTTCAATGGTATTTTAGGGTTTACCCCTTAATGGATGAGCTATCTTTAGGATCTATCAACCAATGGTTTATTTGCTTGGCTTGGAAATTCAAAAAACGGTGCCTAAGAAGGCCTCCATGAATGGTGGGTCAAATTCTTGTGTGGTTTCTTGTATATCCTTAATATTTTAAGGACATGGACACATGGGGAGATACTTGTACACCTCATGCTTTTTCTCTACCTTATCCTCCAAGATTTACATACCTATCCTTAAGCACCCAAACCAAAAAAAATCTCTCTACCACTTCCCTCCTTCTAAGAGCATCATCCTTCCTCTATTTGATTGAGGAGCTTCTATCCAAGGAAGAAGGAGGTGTGGATGTTCTTGGTAGAAGCATGTAGGGTTACAATGTGCTTCCTTTAGGGTTTCTAAAGCTCCTTCTTGGTGATCTTGACCTAAAGAAGTAAGTATCCCCTACTTTTCTCCATTTCTTTCACTATTCTTATTCCTACTACCTTTCTCTAGGTTAGAACCTTGTTGTTCAATGGTAGAATTTTCTCTAGAACTCAATCTTCTTCTAGGGTTTTGCTTCTTTGTGGAGAAAACTGCGAACTTGGCCGAGTTTAGATCTGAAACCTGGGTTTTCTTTCCTTTTTTGCTCAAGTTTCTTGCTTCTAGAAGTCTGTTCTTCTCATTATAGGTGATTTTTATAACCCTCTTTACTTATATTGTTTACTATAAGCTTGTTAGATCATGTTCTTGCTTAAAATTGGTGATTTAAGCATTAAAAAGCTAAGCTTGTTTGGGATTCCGATTTTTATGGTGTTTCCTATTTTGTTTACAATTATAGATGAACCTAGAATCATGTGAACATTCTTTTAGGAAGGATATGACTTATTTCGGGTTGGTATCACTACCTATGGTGCTAAGAACCTATCAACTGATGGTCCATATTAAGGTGTCTAGGTTATTTTCTTCTCTAAACAAATGACCTAATTGTAACGACCCGACCCCTCAGTAACCCCACAATTAAGGGAGACAAAGAAGATAGATTCCATTATCCTAAAATAGGATCATATGTTTTTTTAAATTATCAAAAATAATTAATAAATTGTACTACAACTAAGCTTAAAATAGGATAAAAAATTTTCTTTTCACATACCTTGCAAAATATAGGATTTAACAAAATTTACCCCAGAGAAGGAACTATCTATCTACAATCCTCCAATTCTTTATTTAGATTTATTCATTCAATGTCACTTTAAAGGATTATCCACTTTTTGATAAACCTAAAATGCCGAAAAACAAAATGTCAGTGAGTATAATGAATTATACAGGTATGTGGGGGAACCAATAGCTTGCGTCTATTTGTAACAACAAACAACAATCAAATTATTGTTTAACAGATCAAACACATCTTTAACATAACTACTCAATCCTAATATATCCTTGCCTCTGTGTTGTCCTACCTTTCTCATATGGTAGATCCCAAGTAGCCCCTTTTTATCCTACCCTATAGGTAGACCAAGACATAGAGATGTATAGTTGTATGATCCTACCCAAAGGTAGACCAAACATCGACTCAAGATAACATGATGATCCTACCCCAAGGGTAGACTAATAACTAGGTTATCCATCTCTCACAAGTACTTAAATCTATAGAGGAGGAGTAGGATCTGAGCTAGTCATGCACATATATTTATGGTGATAGCCATAGTCACTATATAGTTGCATGAAATAAAAGTCAGCCAAGTAGTTAATTTCAAGAAATCGGTATAACTTCGGAAATCACTATGAAACTAGAGAGATTAGTCATAAGCATAACCGCATACCTGATTATGAGTCAAAAGAAGCAAGATATCCAAATCCAACTAGATGTTCAATCAAGCAAGCTAAGCAACTAAATCAAGCAACCCTTGATCCTGAAAACATGTATAACACCTAATTGTTACCATCACATCCCAAAAAACTCTTTATTGACTTGGGACACCTTTCTAAGGTTTCTAAGTCTCATTAGGAATCATTAGGGTCTCTTAGATCAATTTCTCAATCTTTATCCTTTTCAGGTGAACAAACCCTAAACATCTCTTCTACTCATAAAAACCCTAATTACTCAAATTATCCATATTAAGGGTTCTTTATTCTCAATTTGGCTTAGTATCATCATATCTCTGTCCTATACATGGATTTTCAAAATAAAAACCATTAAAACTCGTAATTATCAAAATTAGGGTCTCTAGGCCCATTAATTCACTTTAATATACATGGAACCCTAAATTAAGTAAATCATGTACAAAGATCATCTTTTGGATCTAAATCTTCCTTTTATTAACAATAGGTTAATATTTGCTCCAAATATACAAGGAACATTTACTAGATTTAATTATCATCAAAACCCATGGTTTTTCATTAATTAAACCATTAAAGATGGTACTTTATACACTTTTTGAATTGCAAGTAGAATCAAGCTTCAATTATATTTTTAATGGATTCTACATATTTTTCTAATAAAAAACCATAACATATGCCTTAATCTGATCATCCTATCATTATTTACGATTTTTACAAGAAAACTCATTTTCAACCAATCAGGAGTTACCATGTATTCATTTTTTATTTACTTAAGTCGCGCCAACGAGGCCAGGCTTGAGCCAACCGGCTCACACCACATAAGCACCTAGGCGCATGAGGCAACTTGCCCACGCAATAAAAGAAAAGATGCAAAATGACCATAGTAACCTTACCTTCTCAAAGCATGCTCGAGGGCAGGAGGGTCTTTTAACCACACGTTGTCTTCAACCTCATGTCCATCCTCTCACATTAGTTGATGGTTAACCAAGGTGTTGACTTCACGCTACGCTTCTCCTGGGTACAAGGCAAGGCTAGCTTCACCTTCGTCTTGGCCTCCCGAACTCGAAGCACCCTTCAATTGCTTCGTGGCTTAACTGGATCGTCAAGACGGAATTATTCTTCTCCAGTGAGAAGAAGCTACTGGACCAAGGTGAAGATCATGTTCTTCATATTAATTATATGCACACACGAGTTCTTTATCTCTCCCTAAACAAATCAAGATGTTTTGGGTCTTCGTAGAGGTTGTGTGGCCCTCTATTTATAGGGCAGGGTCACCAATGGTTCTCCCGATTTGGGGAAATCCTATTCACACCATGACATGTCCCACATCCTAGTATGGATGGGATCCCTAGGACCTCCCGAAGATAGAGGACTTGTTCCTATATCCCCTCATGCCTAGAGTTGGGAGGAAAGTGGAGAAGAAAAACTCCATATTTCCCAATCTGACTCGAGGTAGGTGACAACACAACCACCATTGGATCTCAGATCCAATGGCTGTCGTGCCACCCACTCAAACAAAACTAGAATTAAAGGAATAAATCACTTGGAAAATAAACTTGACATTTAAGGATATCCTTCTCACTTTAGGAAACATTCCAAAATTCATAACTCTCAAACCATGCCTCTTTTTAATATCAAAATTTGAGGAAAACTCATTAATGACTTAATATACTTGAGGGCCAAGTTTGGAGTCATAATTCAAAAGTAAAAGAGACTTTTCCTCATATGCAAGTTATTACTTAATAATGCATATTTTATTCATATTTTCTCTCTTTTACTCTCTCATTTTCCTTTATTTGGATTCTTTTTACCATTAGAAACCATGTGGATTTGAAATATCATCCATGAGGATCAATCATACTTCTTTCCACGTATTTCTTATATTTTTCATCATTATTTCAATTTCCTATCTTGTTTATGCATTATTTGATTTCCTTCAACTTTTCTTCCTCTTTTATCATACTGGACTCACTAATACATTAGGATCCATGAAATCACATGCACAACGGAAAATGTTGCAAAAGAAACCCATATATTTATCATAAGTCTTACAATATACAAACAAGTACATTTCTTTGGAAAACAACTGCATTTACAACCATACAAGAAAAATCAAGGTTGTAACATCCTCCCCTCCTTCTAGGAATTTTGCCCCCAAAATTCAACCACTATAGCAAACAAATTAGGGTAGGCCTTTTCCATGTCTGTCTTCATCTCCCATGTGGCTTCATCCTCTGTATGGTGTTCCAAAGAACCTTTACCATCTCTATCTCTTTATTCTTGAGCTCTTTCACCTTGGTATCTAGTACCCTCATAGGTGACTCAGGGTATGTCAGTCTCCCTTGGAGTTCAATTGGTTCAATGCTCAGCACATGGCTCGGGTCCTTCACATAGTGCTTCATATTAGACACATAAAAACATCATGCATCATACTCTACTGAGGAGGTAAGGCCAAATGATAAACAACTTCACTAATCCATTCTGAAATCTCAAACGAACCCACGTATCGGGGACTCAGCTTTCCTCTATCCTTAGCTATAGCTCGAAGGGGTCATATTTTCCAAAACATGTGTTTGCTCACAGTGAAATGCAAGTCAGTCTGCTTCACATCAACATATGACTTATATCGATCATGGGCCCTCTTCAGCCTTTGCTTGATCAAAGTGACTTTGTCATCATATAACTACATCTCCTCTGACCTCAACAAGGTCCTCTCACTGATATCATCCCAGTGAAGCAGTGACCGACACGACCTCTCATAGAGAGCTTCATATAGAGGCATCCTGATACTGGCTTGGTAGCTATTATTGTAAGCAAACTCGGTGAGGGGCAGGTATTGCTCCTATGATCCACCCCAATCAAGCACACATTCTCTCAACAAGTCCTCTAAAGTTTGGATTGTCCTCTCTAACTGTCCATCAGTCTAGGGTTGATAACTGTACTGAACTCCAGTCTAGTGTTGAGTTCCTCTTGCACCTTCTTCCACAACTTGGAAGTGAACTTCAGATCGCAATCAGAAATGATCGAACTCGGAACATCATGCAGTCATACAATCTCTCTGATGTAAAGTTCAGCTGAATCTGTCACTATGGCAGTGGTCTTTAAGGTAAGGAAATGTGCCAACTTGGTAAGGCGATCTACCACAACCCATATCGCGTCATGACCTCTCTTGGTCTTGGGGAGACCCACTACAAAGTCCATGGTGATCTGCTCCCATTTCCACTGAGGAATCTCAATAGACTGTACTAATCCACCGAGTTGTTGGTGTACTGCCTTCACCATCTGGCAAGTGAGACAGCTAGCCACATATGCCGCTATATCTCTTTTCATTCCAGGACATCAAAAGTACCGTTGCAAATCCTTAAACACTTTGGTAGTGTCAGGGTGTACCATGTACTTAGAACCATGAGATTCTTACAAGATACGACCCTTCAATGGTGAATCTTCAAGAACCCAAATATAACTCTTGTAACGCATTCTGCCATCCACTCTCACTGAGAAATGGGTCTGAGGTTTCTCTAACAAACCTTTCATCTTGTTAAGCTCTGGGCTAGCTAACTAGGCAACTACCAACTCGGTCAACATGTCTGGTTTAATCTGGATATTAGCCACTCAGATTCAGTCTCCTAATGGATGTGGAGTCCACCTAGCAAACTCTTCCAATATTCTCCACTAGTTAGACAAAATAGTTGCACACCTAAGCTATTTCCTACTAAGGGCATCTGCAACAATATTTGCCTTTTCGGGGTGATAGGGTATGGTGAAATCATAGTCTTTCATATATTCCATCCATCATCTCTATCTTAGATTTAGGTCCCTCTGAGTTAGGAGGTACATCAAGCTATTGTAGTCGGTGAAGATTTCAAAGGTGGATCCATATAGATAGTGTCGCCAAATCTTCAGGGCATGAATAATTGCATCCAACTCCAAATCATGTGTCAAATAGTTCACTTCATTGGGTTTGAGCTGTCTAGAGGCATAAGCAACAGTAAGCCTATTTTGCTCTAGCACACATCCAAGCCCCGTCCTCAGTGCATAGGTGAAGATCATAAAACCCTCTTCAACTCTTGGAATTGAGCTTCACATAAGTCTAACACACAAACTTCTCGTCCTTCCAGGTGATCTTGGTGAGTGGCAAGGCAGTCTTTGAGAAATCTTTTATGAAGCGTCGATAATATTTGGCCAATCCCAGAAAACTATGGATCTATGAAGGGTTCTTCGATGCAGGCCAATCTCAGATGGCTGACACTTTAGTTAGATCCATTGAGATGGTCCCTCCAGTTATGATGTGTCTAAGGAACATGATACTATCTATCCAAAACTTGCACTTCAAGATTTTTTGGTAGAACTTCTGCTTTCTCAAGATATCAAGGACTCTACCCAGGTGGTCACGGTGTTGATCTAGGTCATCAGAAAAAACCAAGATGTCATCTATGAACACTATGACAAATGAGTCAAGGAAGGGATGGAACACATTGTTCATGAGATTCATAAATACACTCGGGGCATTAGACAACCCAAAAGGCATATCCACAAACTCATCATGGCCATAATAGGTTCTAAAAGTAGTTTTGAGGATGTCCTCACTCTTGAATCACAGCTGGTGGTACCCATACCTGAGGTCAATCTTTGAAAAGATTTGAGCTGACTTCAGCTGATCAAATAGGTCATCTATATGAGGTAAAGGATATTTGTTCTTAATGGTAGCCTGGTTGATCATCTGGTAGTCTAATTCACATTCTAAGAGACCCATACTTCTTATTCACAAAGAGGACCGGTGCTCCCCAAGGTGATGTGCTATGTCAGATAAAACCTTTATCTAGCAGTTCCTGTAGTTGTTTCTTCATCTTGAGCAACTCAGCAGGGGCCATCCTGTAAGTTTCTCTCAAAATAGGGTTTGTCTCGAGAGCTAGCTCTATCAAAAAGTCTACCTTTCACTTAGGAGGAATCCCAGGCAAATCATCCAGGAACTCATCTGCATAGTCCCTGACTACCTCTATTTCCTCTAAGGGATGCACCTTAGGCTCCAACTCAGTTATGACTGCTAGGAAAGCTTAACAACCCTGGATTATCATCCGTTCTGTTGGTAGTATCCTTCCTACCTTTAATGGTGAACGGTGGGTGACCTGGTCTTTTTATGATTATTTTCTTTTCCCTACAATCAATATTTTCCTGGTAGGTATAGAACTAATCCATATCGATGATCACATCAAAGAATTTCATGTCAAGGAGGATAAAATCTTTAGGGAAATTATAATCCCAATACTTAACAGGTATCACTGGAGTTTTTAAAAGGGATGTAAAGATCTGACAACTCAGGGTAGTGACATCCAAAATATATCCTAAATCCTTGATATCCAAACAAAACATAGTTGCGAGATTTCTTGAAATGAAAGTATTAGTAGATCTGATACTCATCATTTTGCAATATCAATCACTAAGATGGTTAATCCTAGAGTTTAAACCTTTTTTTACTATCGGTTTTAAGGGTAGTATAGAAGGGTCGATCCCACAGGACAACTATTTAGAGATTGTTCTTAGAACCCAAAGATTGAAGAACTTTATTATTTGTTTTTGGTATTTTTTCTTTTTATTAAAGCAGAAAGTAAAGTCCAGTTGGGGGTTTGAGTGATTACACTAATGCAAGAAGGAAAGCACTTAACAAGAATAAACATGCACAAGGAAATAATAAAAAGATTGTTAACACAAGCAAAACTATATGAATGGAAGACTAAGAATTAAAACAAACAAAGGATGCGGTGATTAAATCAAGAGAAGGAAATCGAGGCTCGTAGGGGTTTTCACCACCTTAGCCTAGGTGATAACAACTAAATCTTAAACGACGATTCGATGAAGGTTTGTGAATTTAAAAACTCACAAGAGAGAAACTCCACATGAGCCCATTGGTCTTGGTGCTCATGCTTCCTAGTTTATCATCCTAAAAGATGAAAATCCACGGTCATATCAAAACGTCTATGTAATCGATTTTATTGTTCTAAATCCGGATTTCCATGGTCATATCCATCCGGATTAACATGCGATCCAAAGATCAATCATTCAATTAAAATCGATTACCATCTAATCATTTAAGAAGAAGTCGTTAAAACCATGGCTAAGGGGTTATTCCCCTTGCCCCGATAAAAGTCTACTCATACATGGAGAAAGGGGAGACGGAGGAAGAAAGAAATAATGCCATAGTCTAGCCCAGAAATCAGGAGATTAATCCTTATGCTAGAGACGATGAAATGGCTTAGTTCTTTGTTCCTTGCTCCAGAAATAAAGAACGGAAAGAAGGAGATTAAAACTAAGGCGGAGAGAAAAGACAAGAACAAGAATGAAAGAGCTATGCTTGAACCAAAACCTACTTTATTGCATAATATGAGAATGATTACAAGATTAATTGCTGTAGAATTCCCAAAATACAAGAAATCCAAGATGCCCCAAAGAGGAGGAAGTGCCCCTCCTTTTATAGGAGAAGGAGGGGGGGAGGAATACATTAGGTTTAGGGTTCTTTGGGGATGACGGCTGGGATTTTTTGCTGTCTGCGCGCCGCCAACCGACCGGTTCGGGAACCAACCGATCGGTTGGAAGGTTCTAGAACGTGCAGCCCATCGATCGGTTGCCAACCCTAATTAGGGTGGTGGCACAGTTGAAACCGCTCGGTGTTGCTCAACAATGGCCATCAGCTGGGCGTATGGTAGCTGGAATCATGCGATCTCTGCCGTCGTCTGATGAGATGAATGATCGACGCTTGAAGGCGAACCGAGCGTTTCAGATAGTCAGACAATCAGTTTGATGTAGTGAGACGATTGGTTGAAGATACCAGTCGATCGGCTCAAGTCCTGAAACTGCAATAAAATGCACATGATTGTCAAATTTTGTGATAGAACGAGAAAATATCAATCTGTGCAATTTTCAAGAGATGAATGGAGAATTTCTATGTGACAAGCTTAATAATTCGCATAATAAGGTGTGCTGAATAGCACACATCAAAATACCACAGACTTAAAGTTTTGCTTGTCCTCAAGCAATTGAAAAAACAAAAAGATTTAAAGAATTTTGAAATAACAAGTTCATCCTCCCTAGGTTAGCAATTTTTCTATCCTTTTCATGACCAAGCAACCCATCTCCTAGAACCACAAATTGCAAGCACTATCTTTCTCAAGAAAACATTTTTCATAACTTATTTTTTTAAACTCATACTTTGTAAAGACAATCTTGATCTACTTGTGCTTTGACACTCATCATTTTTTCATTTTTCAATTTTTTTTTCATTTGGTTTATTGTTGCACGGGAATAGAGAATTTGAGGTGTGATGGAAAAATCCCTCCTCTATTCGACTTGGGATATAATTTTTTTTTCATGGACTTGTGATTACATTGACCACAATTTTTTTGTGTGCTCTTTTTGGCATCTTTTTATGGTACGCCCCTTTGTGGGGTATGGAAGAAGGGCATGCCACCCCGGACTTAGGGTTTGGCGTGCGATTTATTTTTCTCGTGCAACAAAAAACTTTTTTTTTGAACTAGCTGTCATTGCATAAGATAGAAAGAGACATGTAGCTACATTATATGAGAGTAAAAAGAATAAGATAATCTAATGCTAAAATTAAGAAAATCTGCAATTGATTCTATTTGATACTCTAAGGCTTGCCACCATTTCCAAAAAATGCTATCATGATCATAGGGAACTTGATATTGCAAAGTTTTTTGAAATAAATTTGATAATGCAATTGATTTTGAAGATAAAGTACAACATTCGGCCGACTAGATAAAGGCCTTATGTTTGAAAGTAAACAGAGCAAACAAATAAAAATGCATAAGGAAATGTTGAAAAGCGAAGATAAAGGGTGAATCACGTACCACCCACCCCCACCCCGGACTTAAAAATGTGCTCGACCCGAGCAAACTCTAAGAGCGAGATGGAGGGAAGAGTCACTGCGGTGGAGGTTGCTGTTGGTGGGAAGAGTAATAGTTTGCCCAATAAGGAGAATCAGGGCCTGGATAACTTTGTTGTGCTCCGTACTCATCATAAGCTGGTCGACTAGGGTCATAGTGACCGCTGTCCACATGCCAAGACTCCTGCGAACGCTGCATCAGGTACATGTGATTGAGCTGGTGGCCTTGTCGCTGCTGCTCTTGCTAAATCTCATCCAGCTGAGTCTGGATCTCGTAGAAGCCGTAAGGACCGGAGTCATCATTTGGTCGCCACCTGGTGCGATGTCTGGAAGGTGGCAGTGGTGGTTCAGTTTCGTCATCGTGTGCCTCTAAAGAGAGGCTCCTCCTGTGAGGCTGTCGCTCGGGGAAGGTATCTGGATCTGGATGCTCCAGGTAGAATCTCTGGATATGGCCTAGTAAATCAGTCAACTCATAGACGTAGTTTGCTGCTGCAAACCACGAATGTAACGGGAGTTGGAGGACCACCTGAGTGTCTTTGAACAAAAGGTAATAAATGCCTTCGGTGCCCAAATGGATAAACCTACTATTCTTCAAATAGTGGGTGTTGATGAGGTGGTTTTTGATCTCAAGTAGAGGGAAGGCGATGTGGGTGTAACCCAAAAAAATGGCGAGTTGGGTAACATAATGGCCAATGCGAAAAGAAGAGGAAGTGGCTCGGCTAGATTGGGTACCAAAATGCTCAATGATAGCATTTCCCCAGTTAAAAGGTTCTTCATGTAAAAGACACCAAAGAGCATAAAGTTCTACCTGAGTAATTGCACCCTGAGTACCTTCACGACTGAAAATGGTGCAAGCCAAAATACGATGAAGGTAACGGACCACCAGGTTGTGAATGCAGGAGGCTTTGGGCCCACTAGGAAGACGGGGAAGAAGCCCGGTGATTTCTGCCCAAAACTTGTCTCTGTCGTAATGGTCTGGGTAAGAGTCATGAGACTGTGCCATACACTGGTCTAGCCAGTAGTCATCCCTGCCGTCGAGGATGAAAGAAGTGATTTTCTTGGCGGATGATTCCAGATTTTCCCCAAAAATCTGGTACTTACAACTCGAGTTACTAAAAGAATTGTGTAGCCTGCAAAAAGTGCTTAAAAACTCAAGGGTAAGATCACAGTAGACGGAGGTGACACGGTAGGGGAAGACAAGCATGTGGTTTCTGCAGAGGATATCGTCGACGGCGTCACGCAAATGAATTCCCAGATGAGAACTAGAATGACGGGGAGGATCCCTGGAAGAGGATGCAGGGGCCTTGCCCTTGCCCTTGCGGAAGTGGCTGAACATAACTGCGAGAAACCGATCGTCTGGAGAAACCAACCGGTCGTCTGGAGATTCAACCTATCGTCTAGACAGCTGAAACGGTCATTTTGGATACTCAGACAGGCGTCTGGATTAACCGACCGATTGGCTAAGACGGGGTCTGAGCACCCAGCGGATCTGGCTCTGCCGTCTGTTGAGGAGGTGGTGACGCGGACGACGTCGGTTGTTTGGAAAAACCAACCGGTCGTCTGGAGATTCAACCGAATCAGGCATTTCGGTTGTTAAGACGGACGTCTGGGATGGTGGCATCGCGGCTCCCGTCGGTCTTCTGGAGAGCTAGACGGGCGGCGGTAGAAACTAGGCGGGCGACGGTTGAACCAGGCGGGCGGCTGAGTCCCGGACGAGTGGACGGCTGGCTCAAGTGAGAGCGGGCGGCTGAGGCCAGACGGCCGGCTCAGGTGAGAACGGGTTGAGAAACTAGAATCAGAGAGGCGAAGACGATGGGGGCTCCATTGGTCGTCTGCCAATCGAGACGGGCGGGTGTCGTCATCGGGCGGGCGGCTGAGGCACTAGACGAGCGGCGGAACCAACGAGTGATCGAGTGAACAGCAAAGGGGGGGAGGCGACTAGGGTTTATGAGGAGGGGAGAAAGGCCTTGCGTCCGTAGTGTTATTTAGAACAATGGATCCACGAGCCGATCGGTTGGACAGCCAAACGATCGGTTGGTTTGCCTCAGGCGTCAACACAAAACTGAAAGGACAGAGGCCGCATTGAAGGTTTGGGGAATGGTCGGCGGACGAGTCGATCATTTGGAAAAGCGAGACGATTGGCTGGATGTGACAAACGAGCGTCTGGACGTTCGAACCGATCGGCTCGACAAAAGGAACAAGGAAAAACAGAACAGAAAAACAAAAATGAGAAAACCAACAATAAGGGAAGATAGCGTTTGGTTGCCTCCAAACTAGCGCCTTATTTTACGTCGTGGCTCGACCAAGATCAGATTAATTGGAATATGGGGGAGGTGAAGGGTCTGTGAGGTTCATATCCTGCAAGGGTGGAAATTTGGTTGAGTCTGAAGAGAAAACATCTTTAGTGGTAATATATCTTTTAAGACGGTGCCCGTTGACCTTAAATTCACCCAAAACTTTATCCCAGAGAAGAAAAGCGCCATGTGGATAAGCACACTCGACAATGTAGGGGCCATACCATCTCGATTTGAGTTTTCCAGGGAAAAGTTATAATCTTGAATTAAAAACTAAAACTTGATCCCCTTCTCTAATGTCTTTGCGCTTGATGTGACCATCATGCCACATTTTGGTTCGGTCTTTGTAGATTCTTGCGTTTTCATAGGCACTCATCCTAAGTTTGTCAAGCTCATTTATTTGGAGAAAACGTTTCTCTCCATCCATGGAAAGGTCAAAATTCAAGCTTTTGATGGCCCCGCTTGCTTTGTGCTCTAGTTCGATTGGTAAGTGACATGACTTACCGTAGATCAGTCTGAAAGGGGTGGTGCCAATGGGTGTTTTGTAGGCAATACGATATGCCCACATGGCGTCATTGATTTTTAACACCCAATCTTTCCTAGTTCGTCCAATAGTTTTTTCTAAAATGGATTTGATTTGTCTGTTGGATACTTCTACCTGCCCACTAGTCTGAGGATGGTAAGGAGTGGCAACTTTGTGATAGACCCCGTATTTTTTTAAGAGAGCCTCAAAACTTTTCTCCAAAAAATGGGATCCCCCGTCAGAAATGACGGTGCGAGGGACTCCAAATCTAGGAAAAATGACATCTTTAAAAAGTTTCTTAACGGGTTTAGAGTCACATGTTTTAGTAGGTATGGCTTCAACCCACTTTGACACGTAATCCACTGCGACTAAAATGTAAGTAAACCCATAAGAAGAAGGAAATGGGCCCATATACTCGATTCCCTAGATATCAAAAATCTCTAATTCTTTCCAAGAGGTGAGAGGCATTTGGTCACGCTTGGAAATGTTACCCATCCTTTGACATTGGTCACATGAAAGCACATAATCATACGAGTCTTTGAAGATGGTGGGCCAAAAGAATCTGCATTATAGGACTTTCCTAGCCATTTTTTGGGAACTCATGTGACCATCATAGGGGCCAGAGTGACATTGTTCCAAAATGGCAATGCTTTCTTCATGGAACACACAACGACGATATAAACCATCAGCACAAAGTCAAAACAAATAAGGTTCATCCCAATAATAATTTTTGACATCATGTAAAAATTTAGCTTTAGAATGTCCTGTATACTCGGGATGCAATACACCTGCAGCTAAATAATTCACAAAATCAGCAAACCAAGGAAATTGGGAGTCAACCTTGAGCAATTGGTCATCGGGTAAGGACTCATTTATGGGATGTTCACCAATGGGGATATAGCTAAGTCTACTGAGGTGGTCAGCTATGAAATTTTCAGAGCCCTTTTTATCTAGGATTTCTAGATCAAATTCCTGCAATAAAAAAATCCATCTTATGAGTCGAGGCTTGGCATCTTTTTTGGTCATCAGGTAGCGAATAGCTGCATGATCAGTGTAAACAACAACTTTTGAACCAACAAGATATGAGCGAAATTTATCGAATGCTTAGGCAATGGCTAGCATTTCTTTTTCGGTGACTATGTAATTTCGCTGAGCCTCATCTAAGGTCTTGGATGCATAATAAATGACATGGTGTTTTTGTCAATTCTTTGTCCTAAAATGGCACCTACAGCAAAATCACTAGCATCACACATAATTTCAAAGGGTAAGGCCCAATCGGGAGCACGAATGATAGGAGTGGTGGTGAGAGCCTTTTTCAAACATAGAAAGCTCTCCATGCATGTCGTATCGAAATGGAAAGGCACCTCCTTTTGATGAAGATTGGTGAGAGGTTTTGTGATTTTGGAAAAATCACGGATGAATCGCCGATAGAAACCGGTGTGTCCTAGGAAGGCTCGTATGTCTTTTACTGAGGTTGGGGGGGAAGCTTGGTGATGACCTCAATCTTAGCTTGGTCTACTTCAATACCCTATTTGCTCACGTTATGGCCTAGAACAATACCCTCCTTGACCATGAAGTGGCACTTCTCCCAATTAAGGACTAAGTGTGATTCAATACATCTATCAAGGACAAGGGAGGGGTTTTGAAGGCAGGAATCAAAATTGTCTCCATAGATAGAGAAATCGTCTATGAACACTTCCATGACAGTTTCAGTTAACCCTTAAAAAATGGCAGACATACATCTTTGAAAAGTGGCTGGTGCATTGCACAGGCCCAAGGGCATTCGTCTAAAAGCGTATGTACCAAAGGGGCATATCAAAGTGGTCTTCTCTTGGTCTTCAGGAGGAATGGGAATCTGATAAAAACCTGAGTAGCCATCTGAATAGAAAAAGTATTGTTGATGAGCTAAACGTTCAAGAACTTGATCGAGGAAGGGAAGAGGGAAGTGGTCTTTCCTAGTTTCTTTGTTGAGTTTCATGTAGTCAATGCACATCCTCCACCCTATGACGGTACGGGTGGGGATGAGCTCATTCTTTTCATTCTTAACGATTGTGGTCCCACCCTTCTTGGGGACGACTTGGATAGGGATGACCCAAGGAGAGTCAGAGATGGGGTAGATGATTCCTGCAGTCAAAAGTTTAATTACTTCAAGACGGACAACTTCCTTCATGTTTGGGTTGAGTTTCCTTTGTGGGTCTCGGGAAGGTTTACTATTTTCAATCATTGGGATTTTGTGGATGCAAATGGATTGACTATCCCAACCAAATCCGACATTTTGTACCCTAAGGCTGTTCTCCTTTTCCTAAGCTCTCCCATAAGCATGTTTTCCTATTCAATGGTAAGGTCAGAATTGATAATAATGGGGCATAATTGTTGTTCATCCAGAAACACATATTTCAGACCTATGGGGAGAGCCTTCATTTCCGGGGCCTTTGGGGGTTCAGGTTGTTCTTCTATGGTGGAGATCATCTTAAGGTCTTCAATCTCAACACATGTGATTTCCTCAAAGTTGTCCAAGTGAATCTTAAGTTGATTTGATGGTTCATTATCAAAATCACATTCAGCAGGGATGGTGAGAGCAGTGCATAGGGGGTCATCAACTAATTCCCATTATTGCCTTAGTTGGTTTAATTCATCAATGCAATCAAGGAGGTAGACTTCTTCCTCAATACTAGGTCCTTTCATACTTTCAAACACCCTAAACTCTAGGTTTTTCTTCCCTAGTCTTAACACAATGGTACCAGCCTCAACATCAATTAAGGCACGAGCAGTGGCTAAGAAGGGACGTCCGAAGATGAGGGGATAATGTAAATTTTCCTTGATATCCATGATCACAAAATCACAAGGGACGTAAGCATCATTTCCAACTTTAACTGGAATGTCTTCTATGATTCCCATGGGTTTAGTTGTGGATGAGTCTGCCAGTTGGATGGTCATGGCCGTGGGTAACATGTCATCGAATCCTAATCTTTTGCAAAGACTATATGGCATGATGGATATACTGGCTCCTAAATATGCTAGGCCTTTCCTACAAGCATTGTCACCTAAGTAGCATCCTATTCCAAAAGAACCTGGATCCTTCTGTTTTTTAGGCATCTTACTTAAGATAATGTCAGAGGTAGTCCTAGCAAGTTTAACAGTCTTGTATTCTTTAGTAACATACTTCCTAGTCAATAGAGATTTCATGTACTTGGACCAGGCGGGCATGTCTGCCAAAGCATCAAGGAAGGGAATGTCGACATGTATTTTTTTCATAGCATCCCTAAATTTCATGAAGCGGGCATCAAGTCTTGTTTGTTTGAGGCAGGCTTGAAAGGTAGGTCGAGGTTTGTAAACTGGTTCTTCATCGTCCACTTGAGGGGTTTCGGGGACAGATGGTTTTGGTGTGGCTTCGGGTTCGACAACTACCATGTCCTCATCCTCGAATTCTAGAGATGGGTCTGAAGAATTTCCTGGAGGGGGAGGGGCGTGCACCTTTCCCGAATGGGTAGAGACAACCTTGAGTTGTTCAGGATGTTTGGGGTTGTTTTCAGGCTGCCCTGCAAAAGTCCCCGCAGGAGGTTTTTGTTGGGAAAACAGACAGGCTAATTGTGTGTCAATTGCCTTTTGATGGGCTTGTATGGCCACGAGGGTTTGTTCTATGCTTGCCCAGTTAGGATTACTTGGGGGAGGAGGAGGGGCGTTTTGAGGTGGCTGGGGAGGTTGATGTTGGTTTAGATTTTGGGGTGGAAGGTTTAGGTTTTGGAATTGTTGGTAGTGTTGTCAATTTTGGTGATTTCCTAAATTTATTTGATTGTTGTATGGGAATCCAGGTGGTGGTATATTGTTACTTTGAGAGTAGGGAGGTCTTTGTTGAAGTTGGTTAGAGTTCTCGGCACCTAAAGGGTTCCCATACTGGAAACCATGGTGATTTCTAGGTTGATTGGGATTGTAGTTACCTTGGCCTGGTATTGTATGAATTGAGTTGAGGTCTTCTATTTGTTGTCCTACTTCAGGTTGCATGGGCGTGTTGTAGAGATATTGATAATGGAGGGTGGTATGGTTGTATCCTTGGAAAATACCACAAAGGGAATCCATGGCCTTTAGTTGATGGGGTGACTCCCTAAGGGTGACCAATGATGACTCTAACCGATCTTATTTTAAGGCAATTAATTTTAGGCTTTCTGCTATGCTTTGGATATCATTATTGACTTCTGCCTTGGATACCTTACGGATTCCTCCAATCCCTCTTCTAGCCCTTGTTTCGGAAGCCCGTTTAACTACCTCCAATGCGCTAGTTAAACTTTGATGCATGAAATTTCCTCCAGATGATGAATCGAGAAAGAATTTGGTATCATCATCAACACCACGTTAGAAAATCTCTATGAGTTGGGTTTGAGAGATATCATGGTGGGGGCACTTCCTAAGTAAGTCTTTGAATCTTTTCCAGGCTTCACCTAAAGACTCTCCTGGGGACATAGAAAAATGAATTATTTGACCCCTAAGTTCATAGGTGAGAGACGGGGGGTAAAATTTTTCAAGGAATTTGCCTTGGAGAACTTTTCAAGTTGTGACATGTTCTTCGCTCTCCATGGTGTTGTACCAGATACTTGCTTGGCCGGAGAGGGAATATTTGAACAACCTAAGGCGGATGGCATCTTCAGAGACACCTAGGAGTTTGTTTAATGAGCAAAGGTCAATGAACCTTTGAAGATGATCTTGACAACTTTCTCCATTGTTGACTGAGAAGGGGTTGGCTTGCATCATAGTGATCCATTGTGTTCGGATTTCGAATTGTGGAGCAATAATATCGGGGGTATGACTGGGTGTTGCGCATAGGCCGTTTTGGGAACAAAAAAGTCTTTTAATTGTTTTTGCCTTTCGGCTTCCCTCCTATCAGCTTCTATGGTTTCTTGTTCGGCCCTAAAGGCTGCTCGCAAAGCGACTTCTCTTTCCTCTTGTTCGGCTTGGATGAGCTCTCTTTGAGCTGCGAGAGCTTGGTCGATTCTACGGGCGACCTCGTCTTCATTCATTCTCACTAGATTTTGACGGTTTCAGTGATGAAAAGTTCTTTCTATTTCCGGATCGAAAGGTTGAAAATCGTCGTTCCGGCATCGCATGCACAAATAAAGCAGTTAATTCATGTGCAGAAAAAATGTACTGCCGGAATGGAAACTCGACAGAAAGAGGAGTACACTTCCGAAATGTTACTCGGAAGGCATGAAAAAAAGAAAAAAAGTTTTTCAAAATTGTTTTGGGGTTCGAGAAAACAATCCATTGTCCCCGGCAACGGTGCCAAATTGATACTCATCATTTTACAATATCAATCACTAAGATGGTTGATCCTAGAGTTTAAACCTTTTTTTACTTCCGGTTTTAAGGGTAGTATAGAAGGGTCGATCCCACAGGACAACTATTTAGAGATTGTTCTTAGAACCCAAAGATTGAAGAACTTTATTATTTGTTTTTGGTATTTTTTCTTTTTATTAAAGAAGAAAGTAAAGTCCAATTGGGGGTTTGAGTGATTACACTAATGCAAGAAGGAAAGCACTTAACAAGAATAAACATGCATAAGGAAATAATAAAAAGATTGTTAACACAAGCAAAACTATATGAATGGAAGACTAAGAATTAAAATAAACAAAGGATGCGGTGATTAAATCAAGAGAAGGAAATCGAGGCTCGTAGGGGTTTTCACCACCTTAGCCTAGGTGATAACAACTAAATCTTAAATGACGATTCGATGAAGGTTTGCGAATTTAAAAACTCACAAGAGAGAAACTCCACATGAGCCCATTGGTCTTGGTGCTCATGCTTCCTAGTTTATCATCCTAAAAGATGGAAATCCACGGTCATATCAAAATGTCTATGTAATTGATTTTATTGTTCTAAATCCAAATTTCCATGTTGATATCCATCCGGACTAACATGCGATCCGAAGATCAATCATTCAATTAAAATCGATTACCATCTAATCATTTAAGAAGAAGTCCTTAAAACCATGGCTAAGGGGTTATTTCCCTTGCCCCGATAAAAGTCTACTCACACATAGAGAAAGGGGAGACGGAGGAAGAAAGAAATAAAGCCATAGTCTAGCCCAGAAATCAGGAGATTAATCCTTATGCTAGAGACGATGAAATGGCTTAGTTCTTTGTTCCTTGCTCCAGAAATAAAGAACGGATAGAAGGAGATTAAAACTAAGGCGGAGAGAAAAGACAAGAGCAAGAATGAAAGAGCTATGCTTGAACCAAAACCTACTTTATTGCATAATATGAGAATGATTACAAGATTAATTGCTGCAGAATTCCCAAAATACATGAAATCCAAGATGCCCCAAAGAGGAGGAAGTGCCCCTCCTTTTATAGGAGAAGGAGGGAGGGGGGAAAGGAATACATTAGGTTTAGGGTTCTTTGGGGCTGACGGCTGGGAATTTTTGTTGTCTGTGCGCCGCCAACCGACCGGTTCGGGAACCAACCGATCAGTTGGAAGGTTCTGGAACGCGCAGCCCATCAATCGGTTGCCAACCCTAATTAGGGTGGCGACACAGTTGAAACTGCTCGGTGTTGCTCGGCAATGGCCATCAGTCGGGCGTCTGGTAGCTGGAATCGGGCGATCTCAGTCGTCGTCTGATGAGATGAATGATCGACGCTTGAAGGCGAACTGAGCGTTTCAGATAGTCAGACGATCGGTTTGATGCAGTGAGATGATCGGTTGAAGATACCAGTTGATCGGCTCAAGTCCTGAAACTGTAATAAAATGCACATGATTGTCAAATTTTGTGATAGAATGAGAAAATATCAATTTGTGCAATTTTTAAGAGATGAATGGAGAATTTCTATGTGACAAGCTTAATAATTCACAGAAAAAGGTGTGCTGAATAGCACACATCAAAATCAGAGTCAAAAAGAGCTTTTACATTGTGTCCCGTGACTTCAAGCATGCCTACATTATTTTTCACAATATATCAGACTACTACATGCTTATCTTAAAACACAAAAGAAAACTCTAAAGGTTATTACCCTATATCAATTGATTAGTATTAACTTGAGCCTCCTCATTATCAATAGCAAAAACTTGAGGTTGTCTTCACTCTCCAATAGGTGGAGTTGTGACTATAGGTAGGGAAGAGATAGGATGGGTTGCTACAAGGCATGGGTCTCTCGGGTCTGGCAAAGGGTAGTTGGCTTGGACGTGTCTCTCTTGCTGGCAATGGTAACACAACTTCTTCTTGTATCAACACTCGCATGAATGCCATTTTCCGTAGGTGCAACACCTGGGATGGTTGTTCTCATTGTAGGGTTTTCCTTTACCTCCATGCTTTCCCTTGGAATTATTGTGTCCTTGTCCTTTCTTGTAATCATTCTTCAGGTCAGAGGTACCTTTAGCGAAACCCAAGTATCCCTTGGATGGGTTCTGAGCAGGCATCACCATCTTCTCCATGTCTAGGACAATGTTGTAGGCATCAGTGAAGGTTGTTGGTTAGCTCGCCATCACATGAGGCTTGATGGTAGGGTGTAGATGCTCTACAAAATGGCCCACCCATCTTCCCTCGGTCATCATGTACCCAAATAGCTCCAGGATGTGAAACTTGCAGCCAAAGCCTGTGACAAATAAGCTACCTTAGATCAGGTTGGTGAACTCCCTTTCTTTCTCCTTCTTAGATGAGATTGGGATGAATCTCACTATGAAGATAGTCCTGAAGTCGATCCATGCCATCGGGTCCTCATTTAGATCTTGACCCATGATGTGGTTCTCCCACCAAATCTTGGTTACTCCTTCCAAGTGGTGAGCAGCAAATGGGACCTTCTTATTCGGCTACACCTCCAGCATGTAGAAACCATTGTCGACTTCTAGTAGCCATGCATCTTCTTTGTCGACCACATCAGTCTTATTCTCTCCCTATAACTTCTCAATGTTCAACTTGACGAAGTCCAAAATGGTGACTCCAAGTTGGGGACAAACAGGAAGCGGTTCATCATTTTCATCTCTTGCTATATCCCTGAGGTCCAGGGCATTAATGGCCTCGGTTAGCTTCTTCTGTTGTTCCATCCCGAGGGCATCAGGGGTGTGGACTATTACTGTAGGTCCTAGACCACCAGTTGGGTTCTCCCCAGGCTTGACTTTGTCTTTGGACATTGGTTCCTCCTCCTGATTCATCTCTGGATTGTAGAAGGGAATTGACGTAGGGTTTGAGCCTTCCCTAAGGCTTCATCGGGTCTCTTCCTCTTCCTTGAGGACTCATCACCACGGTCTCTCCTTCTCTTCTTGGAAGATCCCTTCCTCTTGTGGAGGGGCCTACCTCCAAAAGGGTTCTCATCACCGTCATAGGGAACAACTATGGTCTTGACACGGGCCATGCTGGTTCACACAAGTTAAAATCTTTTAACCACAAATTTATAACTTGGAAAGATATATAAGATTTAAACTTGCATCCGTGTCATCTTATTTACATGTATTTTATAGTTTGGTGGAGGATTCCCTAATCCTTAACACCCTAAATTCCCAAACTTAGGATGTGGTGGAGAGAGACAAAACCCTAAGCACTTAAAGTTTATCTAGAGATAAGAGGTAAAGAAGGGACGAAAATAGATGAGAGAGGTATCTTATTTTGAGTCAAATACTCAGATTTTGGCCAAGAAGTCACATGGATTCTGGGAGTCCTCATTAACTGACTAGATCATGATCCTTTTCTAGACCCCTCCATCTTTGGAAAATCTTCTATTAACTCCCTTGGTTTCTAAAGAATTTGTAAAATTTAATAATTATTAGAGATTATATGGAAAATCCTCTATTAACTCCATATTTGGAAAACATCAACTCAAGATAACATGATGATCCTTCCCTAAGGGTAGACCAATAACTAGTTTATCCATCTCTCACAAGTACTCAAAGCTACAGAGGAGAACTAGGATCTAAGCTAGTCATGCACATATATTTATGGTGATAGCCATAATCACTATATAGTTGCATGAAATAAAAGTCAACCAAGCAGTTAATTTCAAGCAATCGGTAAAACCTCATAAATTTCCATGAAACTAGAGAAATTAGTCATAAGAGTAACCACATACCTGATTATGAGTCAAAAAAGCAAGATATCCAAATCCAACCAGATGTCCAATCAAGCAAGCTAAGTAGCCAAATCAAGCAACCCTTGATCTTGAAAACATGCATAATACCTAATTGTTACCATCACATCCCAAACAACTCTTTCTTGACTTGGGACACCTTTCTAAGATTTCTAAGTCTCATTAGGATTCATTAGGGTTTCTCAGATCAATTTCTCAATCTTTATCCTTTTTAGGTCAACAAACCCTAAAATAGCTCTTCTACTCATAAAAACCCTAATTACTGAAATTATCCATATTAAGGGTTCTTTATTCTCAATTTGGCTTTGGATCATCGTATCTCTATCCTATACATGGATTTTCAAAATAAAAACCATTAAAACTCATAATTATCAAAATTAGGGTTTCTAGGCCCATTAATGCACTTTTATATACATGGAACCCTAAATTAAGTAAATCATGTACAAAGATCATCTTTTGGATCTAAATATTCTTTTTATTAATAATAGGTTAATATTTGGTCAAAATATCCAAGGAACATTACTAGATTTAATTATCATCAAAACCCATGATTTTTCATTAATTAAACCATTAAAGATGATACTTTGTACACTTTTTGAATTTCAAGTAGAATCAGGCTTCAATTATATTTTTAATGGATTCTACATATTTTTCTAATTAAAAACCATACATCATATGCCTTAATCTGATCATCTATCATTAGTTATGAGTTTTACAAGAAAAATCATTTTTTACTTTTTTTAATGCAATTGATATGTTCTTTCTATTTGGTCATTTTTAACCAATCAGGAGTTGCCACATATTCATTTTTATTTACTTAAGCCACTCCAGCAAGGCCAAGCTAGAGCCAACTGGCCCATGCCATGCAGGCACCCGAGCCCACGAGGTAACTCTCCCGCACAACAAAAGAAAAGATGTCAAATGGCCATAATACCCTTACCATCTCAATGCACACTTGAGCGCAGGAGGGTCTTTTCACCACGCGTCATATTCAACATCATGTTCCTCCTCTCACGTGAGCTGATAGTCAACCAAGGTGTTGACTTCACACTATGCCTCTCCTAGGCACAAGGCAAGGCTAGCTTCACCTTTGTCTCAGACTCCCAGACTCAAAGCATCCTTCAATTGCTTTGTGGCTCAACTGGATCGTTGGGACATAGTTGCTCTTCTTCAGTGAGAAGAAGATACTAGACCAAGGCAAAGATCATATTATTCATAGAAATTGGATGCACCCACGAGTTCTCTAGCTCTCTCTGAACAAATCGAGATGTTTTGGGTCATTGTAGAGGATGTGTGGCCCTCTATTTATAGGGCAGGGTCATTGGTGGTTCTCCCGATTCAGGGAAATCCTACTCACACCATGACAGTTCCAAATCCTAGTATGGATGGGATCCCTAGGACCTCCCGAAGAAAGATGACTTGTTCCTAGATTCCCGCATGCCTAGAGTCGCAAGGAAAGTGGAGAAGAAAATCTCCATGTTTCCCAATCCGACTCAAGGTAGTGATGACCCAGCCACTGTTGGATCTCACATCCAACGACTATTGTTCCACCCACTCAAACAAAGCTAGAATAAAAGGAATAAATCGCTTGGAAAATAAATGTGACATTTAAGGATATCCTTCTCACTTTAGGAAATCTTCCAAAATTCATAACTCTCAAACCATGCCTCCTTTTACTCTCAAAATTTTAGGGAAACTCATTAATGACATAATCTACTTGCGTACCAAGTTTGGATTCATAATTCAAAAGTAAAAGAGACTTTTCTTCATGCGTATGTTATCACTTAATAAG
This sequence comes from Alisma plantago-aquatica, assembly GCA_963693085.1. NCBI lineage: Eukaryota > Viridiplantae > Streptophyta > Magnoliopsida > Alismatales > Alismataceae > Alisma > Alisma plantago-aquatica. Next base: position 333,248,137 of record OY856411.1, read on the forward strand.
GCATATTTTAGTCATATTTTCTATCTCTTACTCTCTTATTTTCCTTTATTTGGATTCCTTTTACCATTAGAAACCATGTAGATTCAAAATATAATCCATGATGATCAATCATACATATTTCCACACATTTCTTATGTTTTCATCATTATTTCAATTTCCTTTCTTATTTATGCATTATTTGATTTCCTTCAACTTTTCTTCCTCTTTTATTATATTGGACTCACTAATAAATTAGGATCCATGAAATCATATGCATAAGGGAAAATGTTGCAAAATAAACCCATTTATTTATCATAAGTCATACAATTTACAGACAAGTACATTTCCTTGGAAAATTGCATTTACAACCATATAAGCAAAATCAAGGTTGTAACACTGATGGTGTGGTCTTCATGACAACCGAAGGTGATCACTAGTGAATTGATAGTCACACCTTAGGTCAGTGTTAGGATCTCTTGGAATCTCAATGAGAAATGGGTTTGATTCTCTAATGATGTTATCAATCAATGATGACATTAGGTTAATATCTGATGGTGTTAAATGTATATAGTGTTGATCCTATCAGTCGATGGTGAATTGAGATGTCACAACCAATGGTAGATCATGTCACCACAACTAATGGTGAGTCAATGCTTTAAATGTAGCTTCAACTAATCCATAAAACAATGGTTTCTTGGTTCAATTGATCTAATGGTTAGACTTATACTCCAATTGATGGTTTTAAAATATGAACCTTATCCAATGGTTAGGATCTAACACTTATTCAAATAATAGTTTTGAATAATGGACTTAATACAATGGTTGAGATTGGATGATTCAACATCCACTAGTTTGAATTGAAACCTATAAGTATTACATGTGAGTTCTAACAATTAGAATTCAATGGTTTCCCTCATGTGATCAGTTTAAGGAGCTTGATTGTTGACATGATGACTTGCTTAAAATAAACAACCTGATGATGGGGTTTAACCCCACAATTTATGGTGCCCATTTTATGTTATTAAATAAGGACCTAGATACATGAAAATATGCAATTAGATAATGAGGCAGCAACTTCCTTCTTTATCATAAGAAGGAATTTGCATCCTGGATACACGAGAATTTGAAATTAGATAATGAGGCAACAACTTCCTTCTGTCACTTGCTGGCACATATGGTCCTCCAGGAACAAACAAGTGTTCGAAGACAAGGAAGCTCATGCTATGCAACAAGTTAGGCTCATCAGAAATGAACTAAATTTTCTCAAAATAGCCTTCAGTCAAGGGAATCAAACTAAGAAGGAAAAGAGAACCTGCTACTGGGAAAAGCCTAGGACAGGAGTCATCAAGTTTAACATGGATGCCACAATCCAACAACATGCGGGAAGTTGTGTCGTTGTATCCAGGGATGCTAACGGTAAATGGATGGTCGGCGCATCGGAAACCCTCAAAAGTACTAACGTAGTCGAAGACAAACTCCAGGGGATTTGGTTGGTGCTAGACATCACGACAGTGAACAATCTAAGAGAGGTCATTGTGGAATCTGATTCACAAACTTCTATGAATATGATTCACCAAGATGAACGCATGAACTTGAGGTATGATAAATTGATCAGAGGTATTCTTCTGGTAGTACACTCTCGGTGGGTCATCAAGTATATTAGAACAGAGTGCAACTCAGTTGCAGACAAGTTGGTGAAATACAACAAAAAAAACTCCATGGCATATACCACATATACCCTACCACCCATTGAGGTATGGGACTTCCTAGATAAGGATATATGTAATAGTAGTAGTACTACCATGTTTACTATTTCCTGTTTGATTAGTGATTGTACTTTATCATTACAATTAGCTCTAACACGGAGGGCAGGATGAATAAGATAGCCTCCTGACTTACCTAAAAAAGAAGAAGATATGTTTATAGTTTAATAATGACTCTTTCTAGGTAACAACTCAATGGCTTTACATATGATTTGTTAAGGTGTTTACTTATGTAAATAACCAATGATCTTACCTTTTCAACATCCAATGGTTCTGGATGATGTTGTGGTATGGTGATATGGGTTGAATGATGATGGAACCCATGGAGGTTTTCCTTTAATAAGGTAGTCTTAAATTTTCCCTCATATGAATATAATGGATAATGACCATATCATGTTGACATGCAACCCTAATGGGATATAGCTTGTTAAACTTAATCCTAATGAACTCAGATGATGATGGGTAACTATGATTATCCTTCCTAATGGGGATAATACAACAATGGAGTCTCTCTTATTTTTGTGGAACGTTAGTATAATGTAATATGATGGTAACATCCTGAGTTATGCATGGATCCATACTTGAGAAATGTATGGAATGTGTTGAAGATTTTGTGTCTTATGCATCCAATATTTACATAGGGATGCTATTGTTGGTATGTATGCCCATAGAGCAAGTCATGTGACGACTGTAATGGGATACTTTGTAAATGATTTGAATAATAATAAAGGCAATTTTTGATCTATATATTTTAATTGTTTCTGAGATGATAGTGTAACATGATAGTTGTCTAAAGAATTGTTTTACTCAATGACGTATGCTTCTGGTTTGAGTACCTAAACAATGAGATCATACGGATGTTAAGAGTATACATTCTTGTTTAGTCCCTAGTCAGTTGTTATTGTGGAAATAATCATAGACATCAATAACACTAAAGACTAGATTGTATGTTGGTTAATGACAAAATCTCATTAGTCATGATATAGTGATATCAAACAAAGCACATATGTACTTATTAGAGAACAAGTGTACCAGATAGACCCACCATGAGAGTGACACATGGAACCATGATTTGGTAGTCACAGTTAACTCTCATAGTGATGGTGGTGAATGTGATTCTTCGACCTAAAATCACTATGAGTCGTTGGGTACACTTTGACATCATCAAATGTAGTCATAAAACATGGGTTGTTATAAAGGTGATGAATGGGTGACTTTGACACATGGGGCTTTTGAGGAGTGAGTGATAGATATGGGATTTATCCCTCCTAAGGGAGTTTGATGTCCATGGCCACTTGATGAATAGGATTGAGAAAGGCATGCACATGCATGTGTGAATCAATATGTGATATTGATGTCACACACATCTCACCTAGTCTGCTCTGAGATCAAGGAAATGGATGAACGTTGAAAGGATGATTGTACCATTCCTTGAATTCATTCAGGACATTAGTGACAAAGGAATTATACATTCGCTGTAACACCATTCATGGATTGTAGGATTGAAAGTTGTTCTTCAACTTTCTATTTCACTTGGGTAGCACTGATGTGCGACTAGGCACTGCTCTTTGCTTGTGAAGTCATAAGTGTTATGGACTTTCACTGCCAACGTGAAATGGACCTGCAGGGTCACACACATAGGATTTAACTTGGAAGAGGAGTTTATCCACAAATGATGTTTAGATTGATTACTAAAGGAGTTAAGTAGTTCAATTAAACACTCAATCAATTGATAGCTCAGTATCATAGTGTTCAAATTGTTGGACCGATTGATTGGAGTATTGGATTGATTAAAACTGCAATTGACTAATTTGCACAGTCTACTGCCCCAACCGATCGGCTCATGTGATGAACTGATCGGCTCAGGTTGTTGAACCGGTCAACTCAAGTTGTGAGTCGATCCGCTCATGTGTCATGAAACGATCGACTCAATTGTTGAACTGGTCGATTCATGTGACCAACCGAGATCATTTGGAAAGTCAGGAGACTATTTTGCAAATACAATTTGTTTCACTTATACAAATTCGATTTGGACAATGATTAATATTTGATTAATCAGAAACAAATATGAAAGTCAATTTGAGTTGGACCAGGAGCATGAACTGATCGACTTAAGCATGAACCGATCAGCTCATATGCCCCAAGCGACCGGTTCAGGTCTGAATCAATCGGCTGAGGTCACCAATCGACCGTTTCAGGGTTGAAACGATCGGTTCAGCTGGCGCAGTTGGTTGTTTTGTGAAAAATCTTGAACCCTTCTACTCCTACTTTAATCCTGCATTGCCCGGGGTAGAGAACCTTGTCCCATGACCCTCCTATATATAGGGGTATTGGGGGCTTCTCAAAGTACAACTCAGAACAACAATTTCTCTACAAAGTTGTCATTCCCTCTGGTTTTGGTAACCGAGAGAGCCCAAGCAAGTGCTACCCGATAAGGGAGGCACAATAAGGGAAAGACAACTACAATAAAGTGACTGGTGGAAGGAGAGTGTGTCGGTGACTAGTACACCAAAAAGAAGGTGTGACTCCTTCTGATTCCTTGTGGGACAAGGAGATCAGAGTTCCAGGCAGTCTGTGTGGACGACTGTAGAGGAGGGAGACTTCTGCCGCTCAGAGGACAGTTGTCAATCCCAACAGTCCTGCTGAGACCATGAGCTGCGCAGACACCGTCCAAGACCAGAGGTGAAGACTGCGCAAGCCACGACGTAATGTCGCCGAGCAAGCCTCAGGACAAGGTACGCCTCTACAAACCATCCTTCCTATTGTATAAATGTTGACATGATTCCTTTAATCTGGGTTTGAGAGAAGAATTTTTTTTTCCGCTGCCTTCTCTCTCTCCCCTATAACCCAACAGTGGTATTAGAGCCACGTCAACTGCTCTATACTTTAGGATTATCGATGTGATCAATTTTGGTTTGTCGCCTTTATTTATTGCATACGATGCGAATAAAATTGGCTTTATGCATGTCCAATCCTAAATCCACAAATCCCAACATACATATATGATATGTAATATATAAATGTACTCGATACGCGTCGCCCTTAAATGAGTTTTGCGGTGGCAGTATAGCATGGTTATGGCCAGTAAACCCTATCTATGTGTGCTTGGTTGAATGTGGTTGCTTGCATCTCGATCTGCGCACTGATTCCCTATCTCCTATTCCTGATGTAACTCGAGATTTCTTTCCTACCTTTGCTCCCCCCGAATGTAATTCGGGGTTTCCTTTTTCAAATGTAAAATAGGATAGAATTTTATTTCCTGTTATGTCAAAGAACGGTGGACATTTTGATGATCAGTTTGAGGAGCGAGATGAGTGGGTGGCAGCCTGAGGAGATGCACGATGACCAGTGAACCGATCGATTGGAGGCGCCAGTCGATCGGCTAGTGGCACCCAACCGACTGGCCTGATGGCAAGCAGATCAATCATGGAGATGAGTTGATCAAACCCAGAAATGCAAAGCACAAAGTTCATCTTGTATATGTTGCATGTGATGTGGACCTAGATCATCGGGATTCCTCTTGGCTCGAGGAATCATATTAGGATGGCCATAATCATTGCTTTTATCGTTTTACATGTTTTCTGTGGGATATAGCATGTATATTATACTTACTATAATGTGGTGATTGGATATGTATATGTACCTATAAAAACCAAATCCCTCATTAAATATTAAAGTTTTAGATGCCTTCCAAATGCGACACACGTGAAAAGCTTGATCGGCCAAATGTGTGCACGCCCTAGCGTGGTACACCATCTATCTCGTGGAAGCGTGAAGGATGGATATGTGGGTCCTCCCTAGCAGGGTGCACATTCATCGTGTTGGCTTTGGGTCGAACTTAACAAGGTGACCTAGATAGGATCTAGCACCTTGAGGCATGGAGGTGATCATGGCAAGGAGTTGTGCATGACATCTTTCAACAGTTTCATATGATGCAATTGGCAAGAGTTGCCTACCTAGAAGATCTAAGTTGTGGGCGACAGCCCTAGCTGGTCCATGACTCTGCCCACAACTCAGAGGATTTCAGGATCTTGACCCACTATAAGATTGTACGCTGCAATCTTCCAAATTGATAGTGAGGGTTGTCAATTTGAATCAAAATAGTGGGAGTGGTAATGAATTAAAGGCCTAATTAACTAATGTCAAATTTTATTCAAATCAAATCAAATCAAAAGGAGTTTTGACACATGTAATTTTCTCTTGTAAAATGGCAAAAGAATCATCTTTTAAAATGGGAAAATTAATTGAGAATAAATTCCATAACTGGTTGGGGATTGTGAGAAGCATTTTGTACAATCCAGAAATACCGGTAGCCTTTGAATCCACTGTATGTGCACTTAAGAAGAAGGATATTTCATTGATGGAGATCAATGGAACAAAGTCTAAGGACAAAGGTGAGGGAGAGAAGGGTTCTCTCGCCAAACCAATGTTAGAATCTTCTGCGCTCAAAACATGGAGATGATGGAAGGAACGATGGAAGAAGAAGTGAGAGATAGAGATCTCTACTTCTGGTGTATACGTGATAGAGATTAACTTTACTACTTCTTTGTCATGGGTACTTGGTACCAGATGTGGATCTCACATTTGTTCAAATGTGAAGGATCTTAAAAGAAGTAGGCCTTTGGGGAAAGGTGAGGTTGAACTACGTGTTGCCAATGGGGTAAGAGTTGTCGCCAGTGTCGTAGGAACCTATGAGTTAACTCTACCTAGTGGGCTAATAATGGAGTTGAAGAACTGCCATTATGTACCTACCATAAATAGGAATATCATTTTTGTCTCTTGTTTGGACAAGGATGGTTTTGAATTTCTTATTAAGAATGGAAAGTGTTCTATTTCAAAAGATGGGATCTTTTATGGCAGTGCCCCAATGTCTTATGGTCTATACTTGATAGATCTAGAAATAAGGGTATACAATGTAAACACCAAAAGGCAAAAACTCAATAACTCAAACAAAACATATCTTTGGCATTGTTGTCTAGGGCACATAAATGAGAAGCACATCTCTAGACTCCATAAAGATGGTTATCTAGACTCTTTTGATTATGAATCAATAGAGACATGTGAATCTTATTTGTTGGGCAAGATGACCAAGACTCCCTTTTCAAGTAAAGGTGAGAGAGCTAGTGATCTATTAGGACTAAAACATACTGATGTATGTGGGCCTTTTAGAACTAATGCCAGAGGTGGGTATCAATACTTCATTACCTTCACTGATGACTTCAGTAGGTATGGCTATGTGTACCTGATGAAACATAAGTCAGAAACCCTTGAAAGGTTCAAGGATTTCATGAATGAAGTACAGTACCAACTTGGTAAAAGTATTAAAGCACTTCAATCCGATCGAGGTGGAGAATACTTAAGCCAAGAGTTTGAGGACCTTCTGTGAGCCCATGGTATTGTATCACAATGGACTCCGCCTGGAACACCACAGCATAACGGTGTATCTGAAAGAAGGAATCATGCTTTACTGGATATGGTGTGATCAATGATGAGTTTTGCTGATCTTCCAATTTCCTTCTGGTGTTATGCTCTTGAAACCGCCATGTTTACACTTAACCGAGTACCATCTAAATCGGTTCAAAAGACACCATATGAGATATGGCATGGGAAGCGTCCCAATTTGTCTTTTATTAAGATTTGGGGTTGTGAGGCTTACGTCAGGAAAATGTTTCCTGATAAGCTTGGACCCAAGTCCGATAAATGTTATTTTTTGGATACCCCAAGGAAATGAGGGGATACTATTTATACCACCCAATTGAAAACAAAGTGTTTGTTGCTAGGACAGCTGTGTTCCTAGAAAAGGAATTTATTTCCAGAGGAAACAGTGGGAGGAAAATAGAGCTTGAAGAGGTTCAAGCCCAACAAGAAAACATTGAACCGATAGATGTACAAGAGGGACATAGAGATTCACAAGGTGTTGTGGAATATCAGTCTCCTCAAGTAACATAAGAACCCCGTAGATCTAGTAGGACACACCTTGAACCTGAGAGGTTTGGATACCTTGTGACTTAGGAAGGTGGCAAGTTGATCATAGATGATGATCCAACTACCTATCTAGAGGCTATGGAGGGACCAGATTATGAGAAATGGCTTGAGGCCATGAAATCCGAGATGGAATCCATGTACTCCAAAAAAGTATGGACTTTGGTGGAACCACCTGAAGGGGTAAAACCCATAGGATGCAAGTGGGTCTTCAAGAAGAAGACCGACATGGATGGCAATGTGCAAACTTATAAAGGTAGATTGGTTGCAAAGGGTTTCCGACAAGTTCAAGGTGTTGACTATGACGAAACTTTTTCTCCAGTTCCCATGATTAAGTCCATCAGGATTATGCTTGCTATTGCGGCTTACTATGACTATGAGATTTGGCAAATGGATGTTAAAACCGCATTCCTTAACGGGAAGATAAATGAGGATGTGTACATGACACAACCTGAAGGTTTTGTAGATCCAAAGAATGCCAATAAAGTCTGTAAGCTGTAAAGGTCAATCTATGGACTGAAGCAAGCATCTCGGAGTTGGAATCTTCGATTTGATGAGGAAGTCAAAGTATTTGGCTTTATTAAAAATGAAGATGAACCTTGTGTGTATAAGAAGGTTAGTGGGAGCATGATCACATTCCTCATATTGTATGTGGATGACATACTATTGATGGGGAATGATATCTCAACCTTAGAAAAGGTAAAGACTTGGCTTGGGAATACTTTCTCAATGATGGACTTAGGAGAAGAATCCTACATTCTAGGTATTAAGATCTATAGAGATAGATCTAAAAGGCTACTCGGACTAAGTCAAAGCACGTACATTGACAAAGTGTTAAAGCGGTTCAGCATGGAGAACTCAAACAGAGGCAACATCCCCATGTTACATGGAGTCACCATCTCTAGAGCTCAATGTCCCCAATCTTGTGAAGAGAAGGAGCGTATGAATGGAATCCCATATGCATCAGCCATCGGATCCATCATGTACACTATGTTGTGTACATGCCCAAATGTCTCGTATGCCCTTAGCATGATGAGTAGGAACCAGTCAGATCCCGGGGATGCTCACTGGACAGTCGTAAAGAACATCCTCAAGTACTTGTGAAGGACTAAGGATCAGTTCCTTGTATACGGCAGAGAGGAAGAACTGGTTGTAAAGGGTTACACTGATGTGAGCTTCCAAACAGACAAAGATGATTACAGATCACAATCAGGATTTGTGTTTTTCCCAAACAATGGAGTTGTGAGCTGGAAGAGTTCCAAGCAAGAAACAGTTGCTGATTCTACTATAGAGGCTGAGTATATTGTTGCTTCATATGCAGCAAAGGAAGCTGTGTAGATCAGGAAGTTCATCACTGAACTTGGTGTAGTTCCCAGTAGCTTTGATGCAATTGAGCTTTATTGTGACAATAATGGAGCTATTGCTCAAGCTAAGGAGCCCAGATCACATCAGCGGTCCAAGCACATACTGCGGTGTTTCCATCTCATATGAGAGATCGTACAACGAGGAGATGTGAAGATTTGCAAAGTACTAACTAAAGACAACATAGCTGATCCACTGACGAAGGCCCTTTCTCAACAGAAGCATGATGGTCATGCTAGGTCACAAGGACTGAGGTTCCTAGGTGACTGGCTCTAAGTGCAAGTGGGAGTCTGTTGGTATGATGCCCATAGAGCAAGTCATGTGATGACTGTAATGGGATACTTTGTAAATGATTTGAATAATAATAAAGGCAATTTCTGATCTATATGTTTTAACTGTTTCTGAGATGATAGTGTAACATGATAGATGTCTAAAGAATTGTATTACTCGATGACGTATGCTTTTGGGTTGAGGACCTAAACAATGAGATCATATGGATGTTAAGAGTATACATTCTTGTTTAGTCCCAAGTCGGTTGTTATTATGGAAATAATCATAGACATCAATAACACTAAAGACTAGATTGTATGTTGGTTAATGACAGAATCTCATTAGTCAAGATATAGTGATATCAAACCAAGCACATACGTACTTGTTAGAGAACAAGTGTACCGGAAATACCCACCATGAGAGTGACACATGGAACCATGATTTGGTAGTCACAGTAGGCTCTCACAATGATGGTGGTGAATGTGATTCTTCGACCTGAAATCACTACACTCAACACATGTCGTTGGGTATACTTTGACATCATCAAACGTAGTCTTGAAACATGGGTTGTTATAAAGGTGATGATTGGGTGACTTTGACACATGGGGCTCTTGAGGGGTGAGTGATAGATATGGGATTTGTCCCTCCTAAGGGAGTTTGATGTCCATGGCTACTTGATGAGTAGGATTGAGAAAGGCATGTGCATGCATGTGTGAATCAATATGTGATATTGATGTCACACACATCTCACCCAGTCTGCTCCGAGATCAAGGAAATGGATGAACATTGAAAGGATGATTGTACCATGCGTTGAGTTCATTCAGGACATTAGTGACAAAGGAATTATACATTCACTGTAACACCATTCATGGATTGTAGGATTGAAAGTTGTTCTTCAACTTTCTATTTCACTTGGGTAGCACTGATGTGTGACTAGGCATCGCTCTTTGCTTGTGAAGTCATAAGTGTTATGGACTTTCACTGCCAATGTGAAATGAACCTGTAGGGTCACACACATAGGATTTAACCTGGAAGAGGAGTTTATCCCCAAATGATGTTTAGATTGATTACTAAAGGAGTTTAGTAGTTCAATTTAACAGTCAATCAATTGATAGCTGAGTATCATAGTATCCAAAGTGTGGGACCAATTGATTGGAGTATCAGATTGATTGAAACTACAATTGACTAATTTGCACAGTCTGCTGCCCCAACCGATCGGCTCATGTGATGAACCGATCGACATAGGTTTTTGAACCTGTCGACTCAAGTTGTGAGTCGATCGGCTCATGTGTCATGAAAAGATAGGCTCAATTGTTGAACCGGTCAATTCATGTGACCAACTGAGATCGTTTGGAAAGTTAGAAGACTATTTCGTAAATACAATTTGTTTCACTTGTACAAATTTGATTTGGACAAGGATTAATATTTGATTAATTAGAAACAAATATGAAAGTCAATTCGAGTTGGAACAAGAGCATGAACTGATCGGCTCAAGCATGAACCGATCGGCTCAGATGCCCCAAACGATCGGTTCAGGTGTGAATCGATCGACTGCGGTCGCCAACCAACCGTTTTAGGGTTGAAACGATCGGTTCAGCTGGCGCAGTTGGTTGTTTTGTGGAAAATCTCAAACCTTTCTACTCCTACTTTAATCTCGCATTACCCAGGCTAGAGAACCCTGTCCCATGACCCTCATATATAGAGAGGTATTGGGGGCTTCTCAAAGTACAACTCAAAACACCAGTTGCTCTGCAAAGTTGTCATTCTCTCTAGTTTTAGCAACCAAGAGAGCCTGAGCAAGTGCTACCTGATAAGGGAGGCACAGCAAGGGAAAGACAACTGTAGTAAAGTGACAGGTGGCAGGAGAGTGTGTCGATGACTAGTATGCCGACAGGAGGGTGTGACTCCTTCCGATTCCTTATGGGACAAGGAGATCGGAGTTCCAGGCAGTCTGTGTAGAGGACTGTAGAGGTGGGAGACTTTTGTCGCTCGGAGGACAACTGTCAATCCCGACAGTCCTGGTGAGACCAGGAGCTGCATAGACACCATCCAAGACTGGAGGTGAAGACCTCACAAGTCGCGAGGTAATGTCACGGAGCAAGCCTCGGGACAAGGTACGCCTCTACAAACCATCCTTCCTATTGTATAGACGTTGACGTGATTCCTTTATTCTGGGTTTGGGAGAAGAAAATTTTTGTTTCCGCTGCCTTCTCTGTCTCCCCTGTAACCCAACAACTATGGGTTAAGGTCCATGAAAGAATGATGAACTATAAATTTAAGTAACCTACCTTGCTAAACATAACCTTAATTCAAGTAGAGAATGGTGGTTAATCATGTTATCCTTTCTTTAATGATTTATATAATGATGGAATATCCTTCCTAACGTTTAATTGAACTCTGATGTGTTGACTGGTGGTCATCATAGCATGATGATCTATGCTTTCTTATGCTAAAATTGTGCTCTATAAGTGTGATAATGGCCTATAATACATAGCTTCCTTATATGTTGATGTAATAAAGGAATGATCTTAATTTCTATGATAATCTTACAATGTTATCCTGTGAACATCTTTTAGTTCTTTAATGCAAATTATGTTGAGCTTGTTTATCACGTGTGTGGTGATGTTTGTTGAGCTTTGTTATAAGGCAGAGAAATATAATAATGAACTTGTAGGAAATGATATGATGGATTTGATGACCTTAGGGCACGGTTGACCCCTGAATGAGGTGTAACCCTCTTATATTGATAAGGGTTGATACCTTGTAATATGGTGCTAAGGATTTATATCATGTGATAGTATGATGACAAGTGTAGTTTCATGAATGGAAAGAGAATAGTACCATGTGATGATGATGTGATGACAAGTATAGTCTATTGATTGGCAGGTGAATACTGCCATCTAATGTAGAGGTGAGAAATTATGTCTCTTATGTTTTATATCTTCTAAAGTTGTTATATAGAAATGTTTGCTAGAGATGAATTAGGGTTTGTATGTCCACTTGTTTGATGCAGTCTTAATTCTCCCAACTAGCAATAACTAATCAATGAAATATTAATCATGTAGTGCCATGTGTCGTAGAACTATCTTCATTATCAAAACTTGATGGATCATAAATGAGTATTCCTAATAGAAACTCAGAGCACATACTATTGAGTATGTGGGGGCGGGAAGATGAGGATATATCCTTGTCATTGACAATTGTAGGTTATGGAGGATGACTGTGGTCATGCCTCAAATATTGTGAAATGTGAAAGGCAACAGTATAACTATAGATGCCACTTATAGAATGGCCATGCGTGAGCCCGTTATCTAGTGTCGTGACCAATACCAAGGGTGGACTAGTTGTTATAAGCTTGATTATATAGTGTGGTAGTGGTAGCATTGATTGATATGACACTACCTTTTTACTCGTACTGACTGAGGGGTTGAGATCTTAGGATATCAACACCCCTAGATCTTTTACGAAACTGAATATCCCTTCACAGCGTTCAGTTGGAATTTGTGTGGTACAACTCAAACTCCTTAGGGCATAACAAAAGATGTAATATAGTTGTGTAGCATTTTTGTTTAGGGTTATACACAATGCTTCATATTGGATGATAACCCTTGTTTTCTTTCTTTTCACTAAAATTATGTATAGTACAATAAGAGATGATAGATATGCTTATGTTGTTGTTGTTATGCTCATGTTGTAAACATGCTTATGTTGTTAGATATATTGACATTGATAGTTAATTTGATGCTGCTAGCTATGTTTAATATTACTATCCATGCCTACATAATTAGAAATGGTAAAAATGCTAATCATGCATATGTAGTTAATTGTGCTATGATGTTAGTTCTACTTATGATATAGATTTGTTCCCTTTATTTGACATGCCAATATTGATAGCCATGTTATGTTACTAGACATGTTCATGCTGTCAGGGATGCTTATGCTACTAGATTGATTATGCTATTAGAAAGACATATGATGATAATCAGATTAATTATGATGATTGTTATTAGATGCAATTTGATGAAATTTGAGTAGATATCTATCCAGAGAAATGGAGTTATCTATTACCTATATATAAATTGATAATCATACTTATTGCTAAGATTATTTGCTTAATATTTTTAGCATACTTGAATTGTTCAATTTGTTCAATTGATAATTAAATACTCCAACTTCTCAATTATCTACTATTTAATTTGATGTAATCAATATCTATTGGCGAGAGTTATATCTCTCACTGGGATTGGGTCTCGCCTCATGGATCACCACATTTTTAGGTGATCAAAAATAGCGGCAGCAAAACCATGGCAACAAGGAGATACAAAGGTGATGAACCGTAGAAATGATAGCTTAGTGTCTAGTTGTTCTAGAGTCATCCCTATACTCTCAGGTCAGGGTGCAAAGTTTGTATATGATGTTTTGATTTAATCGAGCTTTCAATAGCATGTTGATGCTTGTATATGTGAAATATGTGGATAGTGTTTCTTTGTAAAGTTATGTTGTATCTGAGGCTACATGGCAGTTGTATAGGATATTGAGCATTATGTAAATGTCCCTGAGCAATTGGGATATGTTGAAATTGGTTTTACCCTATTTTTTGGGTTTTTGTTTAATTAATGAGTAATCATGTTTTGAGTTTTGAGTAATATAATTTAGTGTAATGGGTTCTCACATTATAATTTCCTTGTATGGTTGGATTGTAGACTATTTTAGAACCATTGGTTTTAGATCACGCAACCCTAGTCTTTTCTTCCATCTCCCATCTCAACTACCCTATTCACACACAGAGACGTGATTCTTTTGCTGGCATTATATCTATCGTCTCTTGTTTTTTTATCTAGATTTTTTGCCACTATGTTCCTTGCATGTTTCCACATAAGATGACCCTTTAAACATCCCATATCTCCCTTAAATGAGAAAACATCCTATTTGCCCTCTGGTTTCTTCTCACCCTCTATTGATAGATGACCTCACCCTAACGCCTATATATCACTGTCCATTGAGAAATCTTCTCTGAGCCACAATAAGAAATTCTCCATCATCAATTAAGGATAATTCCTCCTATTCAGCTGCCAAAATGATAAGGTGCATCTTCGGTCCTTCACTCTTTTTTCATGCTTTTGCAATCACACCAAATCAATTCATACCACATGAGGAATCCTCACACTCTAATCTATATTTCCTTGAGCCCAGTTAACTCTAAATATCACCAGGTTGTCCCCCCCCTCAAACTTGTTTCACTACCTCTGCCAACCTTCATCAATGGGCTTTTCGAATTGTTCTTCGATCACAGTAAGGTCTTTGAATACTTCCATCTTGCTTCTCTAGATCTATACATGTTACTACCTTATTTATTTTTTCTATGTTGTTTTGCCTTTTAAATTTTTGTCCTATTCACTCTATTTTGCATAATAATAGAGGTTCATTTTGGTCTGTTTCTCCTTGGCTTTACTTCCTCCTTGTTTCTTTGACTTCAACATGATCTATTAGTTTCACGAAGTTGATTTTCACATGGGCTACCAAGTATTTCAACCTCAACCCTTCTGTGAATGAGACTGGAAAGACATTGTTGCTTCTTGCCTCACTTTGTGTCGTGGGATAAGGGATAAGCAAAGTTTTGGAGCTTGAAAACTGAACCACTCCTGTGTTTTCGTTTTTCTTTTATGGCAGGTATGGGTAATTTTGTCTTTTCATCATCTTTGCTTTGTTTTATCACGATGAGATGTGTAACTTGTAGGATGTAGGCCTAGACCAGTTGACTAATCATTAAAGGGCCACCTTAGCAATGCGAATCTGAGTTTCCAGGTCATTTTTCCAATGTGGATTTTTTGAGGTTCTGATTGGCTAAAGTTTGTGAAATTCAAGTAGTTAACTTATAGCCATGAAAAATAAATAAAGTATGTCTTAAATTCATAAAAGTATTCCATGTATAGTGGTATCAAGTTCATTTCCTGATTCCAACATAATAGATATGTGATTTCTTTTGATTTTTATAATTTCTTAGAACTTCCAAAGTTCATGACTAAGAATCTACAAGTAAGAAAAATAAAGTAAAATATGCTTTGAATTCATAATATTTATCTATAACATGGTTTGGTCTTGTTAACCTAGTTCATTACTTATAAAAGGTGATTTTTAGGATTTTTGTAAGTAATGTGAAGTTAACCCTAATTCGATATATGCATAATATGTGGCTTCTGACTTGGATGTGGGACTAGAACTGACCCTAGATATGTCTAGATTTATCTGAGGTAAGGTGCATTCTACTATTTATATTGAGCAATGAAGTTGTATTTCCCTCTCTCTTAATGTATGTTGCATCCCCTTGATCAAATTGATCAATTTATGTAATTTTCTATTTCTTGATTATTTGAGATATAATATACAATCTATCTTCTATCTCTTTAGATATTTTGGTTTTGTGAGAGAAGGTACATGTTTTGTTCCTCTTATCTTGTGATGAAACCCTAATTGTGGAATTGAACTGAGTGGTTCCCTATTTGTGAGCTGGAGCCCTTATTTCCCCACATTGTTGGTGGATGTTTCATATTGTCTATTTATGTGATGGCAATCTCACTAATTCTATTTATATCACTGTTTGGCTCTACATTTTCATTCTTTGTAGTTTGATATCCATAGAGTTATATAAGTACTTTAGTTTTATGGGGTTATGTGTCCTTTATGTTTTGGGATGGAAGTTATGTGACCCATACTTGGGTTTTGTGCTCACCTTATATATTGGGGAGTTTGGTTATGTGCCTTACTATATCATGTCTTAGGGTTATGTTCCCTGGCTAGCATTGTTTCCTTTTTTCACTAGTGTTATGTTTATTTCACGTGCATGCATCTTGATTATTATTGTTGATGGGTTTTTAGCACTATGTTCTTTATGTGTCCGTTTGTGGCACATCTTAATTTGTTTAATGTCAAGAGATACTTATGGTTACCATCTTATCTAAGTTCATATTCTTTTGGTATCAACTAGGATGGTACTTTTCCTCTTGGCTGGGAAGCCTTGTTATATTTTATGTATATTTTTCTAATGTATCTCAATATCTATTAGCATGCTCTGACTTTTATGCTAATAATTTTCATCTTTGTCATATCTTGTGGGGTATGGTTCCAACTCCTTAGGTACAGAGCAAGGAGGAGAGAACCAAGGTTCACCAAGACAACTCTAGGTGTAGATGATCCTTCTTGGAACATAGATTTGAGGTGGCTAGATAACCCTCTATTGGTCCTTTACTATTTAATTTAATTTTTATCTCTCTACACAATGAAGGATGATGATATAAACAAGCATTGTTATAGTTAGATCTTTTATTTTCCACTACTACAATTGGTATCTTGAATCATCTTTTGAATAACTTGAATTATCACCCCTTTGTAGAAATTTGGTAGTGTGTTTGGAATATGGGATGTTTGCTTTAATTTGATATAATAGGTGAGTGTATCATCTCTTGAGTCCCACTCGTTACGATCTTCATACGAGAATGCATGGATATACAAAGAGCAAACAAAATTGTGACATGATGGGCATCTAAAAAGGGAAGACATACAAGTTGAAGATTAGGTTCAACTTTTTAACTTACGACTGAGACTTTTTTCCATCCAAATTTCCAATCCTACGAGTCTGGGCCATACATCATAAGGAACATCTACCCACATGGTGCATTCATCTTACACAAATAAAAGTATGGCAAGTTCGTTGCAAATAGGCAATGCTTGAAGAGATATTTTACAATGGCAGAAATGAGTGTTGAACTACCTCTTAGTCTCTCCAAGCATGCACCTCCACCCAACAATTGAAATCAACAAGTCGAGCCAATGACATAAAACACATGCGCTTGTCAGGAGCCAATTTCATCTTTAATTTAGTTTTTACTCTTAAATTTAAATTAGAAAATATTGCATCCATTAGACAATGCATCTTAAGATGCAATCTTAATTTCTAATAATTTTTATTTCAATAGATTAGATGGAGGAAACGATGTTGATGTGAATGCAACCACATCCAGTGGCCCAAAAGGCATGACTTCTCCCATCCATCTTGGATTTAGTGTTTTCTCAAGAGGATAGACTTCAAAATTTGGGTGGAGGGTGGGTGGTATGTATTCTACAAACCATCCACAAATATTTTTCTAAGATTTAGAATTCCATCCTTGAAATTTTGATCAAAATTCTCAAATTTGAAACAATAATTATATATAAATTGGATGAAATTTTGATGCTTTTTGATCAAAGCCATTATCTAGTTGTCTATTTTATTTTTTGATGAAATTTTGCATCATTATATCCCCCTTATTTGAAGCAAAGCCTCAAGAGGAATAACTTTTGAAACTAACCAATAGCTAGAAATTTTGCATCATTGTATCCCCCTTAATTGAAGCAAAGCCTCAAGTGGAATAACTTTTGAAACTAACCAATGTCTAGAAATTACACTGTGAGGCTTATGAATCCCAACATCATGTTCATCAACAAAAGATGGAAAGCATATATGGAACTTAGTGGGATCAGACACATCATGATTCCCACTAGTTAGTGTAATAATTGAATGGAATCACTAGTTGATCTTCATCAAGTCATTATTTGAGTATAGTGTGACAAGTAGGAAGAACTGGTGCTCTGGATTGTAAATCAAGTTGCATTACAATTCGAACATTCTTCTGCACTTCTTCTACCATCTTCGCACCCCTCAATAAATTGAAAAGAAAACAAAAGGGCACAATAATAGTGTCACATCCTATGTTCAGGGTGATACACCCCTCTCTCTATCAACTTCTTCCATACCCCTCATTATGTAATAGGGGTGTACCGCAAAAACAAAACAAAGAACATAAGAAAAATGCAATCTTGACTCAAATACATGAGATAATCACATAAAAAATGCAATCAATGTAATTGCAGTCATAAAATAAAAATCTCAAGTCAAATAGAGGAGAGATCTACTACTCCCTTCCATACCCCCTTCATTCCCTTTTCCCACTTATTTGCACAACAAGTGCCTTAATTTTATGAGTCTCTTGAAAAACACCAATGTCAGATTGGATGCACACTTGTTGTACTATGGGTACCTCTAGATTCTCGCAAAGCTCTTATACATGCCAGATGTTGGAAATAGTGGGGAGGAAGTGTTTTTGGGAAATGAAATCAGGAATGAAGATATTGTAAGATGTGTTCAATGATCCTAGGAAGTTGAGATACTTAGCCATACTTGGAAACAAAGAAACTAACATGAAGTGAAGATGAGTCAATCACAAAGGTTGAAAGTACTTGATTGGTGATTATTTTAGATTTTATGTTACTGGAGGACGAATAATGTTTAAGTTCAGAGTATTCTGATGAATGCATGTTCATCTTAGTTTTAGTCACATCGATAGTTTAATTTTATAGTTAAATCCCTCAATTTAACTTTTATTTCCTTTTATATAGTTTCCTTAGTTTCATGTGGATACCCATGGTTTTTATCAAACCCATTGGTTTTCATGGTGGGATTAAGCTTCACATCATATGCACTAGCTTAGGCCATGGTGGTCCCACTAACTGACTAGTGGGCCCAAGAAAATTTTGATAATTTGTATTTGATTTTTGATAAGAAGTCCCTTTATTGGTCATACTCTCTACCGGCCTCGCCACCATTGGCACAGACCTACGACTACAAGCCAACACCTCCCAAGGGTGGATTTGTTCCTAAGAAGATGATTCATTGACAGATGGCATCTTACATTCATGAACCCTTGATCTATGGTCGAGCCTGACTGGATTCCTGATCTTGTTCCCTGACAAGAGTATCCTGATGGCCCTCCTACTCCTTTATACCAAAGGACACATGAGTATGAATCTTGATGAATAGTTTTCTTCTTTGTAGACCCTTACCCTAATGAGCGGGTGGATTTGTCTCCCAATGACACTCATATGGCAACCGACCCATGATCTATTTGTGCATGATGCCGAAGGGATCCTAGTCCCCATCTCTTGATGAGATCCAGACCCCTATACATTCTCATCGACCATTTAGTAGGATCATACATGCCCAGTACCCACATATCTACAAGTTGTGCCCAATGATGATCCTACACCCCAACAAGATCATAACACCCCCACCCAGACAAAGATTTAGCAAGCTAAGCCCAATGACACTCCATGAGACAATGAAGCTCCCTCTCCTTTTCCCAATGGAGTCTTTGGATAAAGTCTATGAGTCCTCTTCTCCTTACCCAAGAGCCTATAAATAGTCAACCCCCTCTTCTTGTAAGGTTGTAACCCTACTTAACCTATAAACATAATTCGTTTGGCATAATTGGATTAATTTGATGCTTAGTCTTGAAAGTTAAGTTTGATTTGTGATATTTCATTGGATTATGAAACTATGTTTATATTTTGAATAAAAAATATACCTTGTTATTCAAGATATACATATTCATGTAATTTGCAGACCTTTATGTAAATTATCCTTTTATGGTGGTGTGAACATAATTGTGACACTTTCTTGAGTTGCTTCATAATGTGCATATACATCTTATAATTCTACTTCTCCTTTAGATGCTTTTGAGCTTTACTTCCATAGGTTTTATACATATTATCTAAGTGAGATATAGTGTCGTGTTTTTGTCAACCGATGATTTATGGGAAGCAATCTTCTTTTTCGTGACCAATGTATCCCTGGTACCCAAGAAAATTTTGATAATTTGAACCATATTTTGTATAATTAGTCTCCTCACCAGTGTATCTCTTCAGCGGACTCACTACCATTGGCATAGACCTTTGACTACAAGCCAACAACCCCCCAAGGGTGGGTTTGTTTATAAGTAGTTGGGCCATCAACCAATGGCAACATGGATTAATGACCCAGTAACTGATGATTGAGGCCATCTAGATTTCTAACCTTGTGCCCTAACGAGAGTTTTCTGATGGACCTCCTACTCCTATCAACTGATGCATGCAAACCACACATTGAACACAAGTATACATATCAATGTAATATAGGCCTCAAGAGGCCCAGATGTCAAACTCAGGGAAACGTTCTCTAGAGACTACTACTAACTGTGATGTGATCAACTAAGCTGATGAAAACTTTGAGTGAAGGTTTAATTATCTAAAATGTAGAAAATAAATATAAGATTATTGGTTTTTAATCTCAAGTGGAGTGAATTCCTTAGGATTATAGTTTCAACAAGACTAACATTACAATCAACATCATATCATTAACAATTATCTATCTGAACTATGGACAAAAAGACCTATAGAAAGAATTACCCACTCTCACCATGTAGTTCACTACCTAATCTAATACCAATCCCACTCTCGTAGTAATTGTGTTATTAGTTAGGTGTTTCATCGAAACCTCTAGGTTATTCTCTTCACATTCGTAAGCCCTTTCTCAAGGCGTGATATATGTAAATCTATAAGTTTTCCAACCCTTGGTCCCTATCTTGAAGCAGTTAATGGTCTATTAAACTACCTATGGTGATCAACCATGGATAATTCATGATGCTATCATAGATTTATGCCTAGAATTTAAGAGAAAAATATATATTAATGTAAATGTCAATTACAATGCATAACCAGTCTACTTTTGGGTCCTAAAGAACAATGGGTTTAACCTCGTATGATTTCCATTATCAAATACTCAAGATAGAAGAATAAAAACATGGAGAACATTAGAGAATTAAAAGAACCCCTGAAGAAGATGATCTGGATGACTCCCTCATGTGAATGTGTAGACTCGCTAATCTTAGGCTGCAAATCCGTCCACTAGAGGTTCCTAAATCTCTCAGAATGTGGCTTTCTTCTTCTCTTTCTCCTCTCCTTGCTCCCAACTATCGTACATTGGAATAGAACGAGATACCTGGGTTTTTCTAAAATCCCTCTAAGTCATAGAAGTGACTTAAGGCTTCCTTAATTTCCAACCATTACATTAAACACAATTTTTTGATCTACCTGATCTCATTGTGTTGTTACTACCGACGCCTTCGATAGTTGTGGTCGCCTCTGTAGTTGTTAGTAATATCAAGTTGATGTTGGTAGTATCGAGATTTCTTTGATATTTTATGAATCTTTGTTGCGAGGTTGTTGGTAGTATCAACTTCTTTGGTCGGCAATATTGAGTTTTCTCAGTCTCATTGTTCCCTACTAACCAAGTGTCTGTACCATTGATAGTCAAGTCAGTAGTACCGAGCTGTCTTGTAGATTTACCTAAAATTCCAAAAAAAAAAAACATAAGTTCCCAAATAATATAGATCTAATAGGAACACTAAAAACACATTTATTTGATGCAATTAAGTGTCACAAACTAATGATAATAATAATGCACATATTAATATGAATATGAACAATAAGTGCACAAAAATCCGTAATACATAGCCTGTGAAAATGATAATTATCTGGTGCATCAAACTCCCCTAAGCTTGAATGTTGCTCATCCTCAAGCAACAAGCCCTCAGATCTATTTGAGACAAGTCAGCAAAAGGGCATAAAATATGAATTTCCTTTCTCAACTATCCCCACTTGGTGGTCCCAAACCGGCCTTAACTGACCATTGAACAATCAACTACTCTCAAGTGACCAAAAATATCCAAAAAAGATGTCCACCCTTAGATCAATGAAACACTATCAATAGAGCAATTGCTATCATAGTCAATCTGGCATTCACTTGGTGCATCATGTGATTCCATATCTATGTTGCTCTTTCCTAACTACCAACTAAATAGAAGCAGTTCTCCTTATAATAATGAATGAGGAGAATAATCATTTAAGTGGCCTACCAATATGAACAATGAATCGAATTAAATAGGTGTCTTATGAAGAATCACAAGTAGCATCCAAATTATTTATGCAAAAATAAAACATGTTGAACCTATATGGTGAAGATAATGAGAAATGCATGAATCCTAATGGCTGACATTGTGGGTGGAATGATGCATGTATTGAAAATCTCATCAAATGGATGAAAATAAAGTAAAGAGGAGAATACATCACGTGAATGTTTCCATCACTTTGTGTAGACTTTAGAGCATCCTTTCTCCTTCTTTATTCAAAAAAATTTCTCCTTTTTTCATTGGCCCACTATTTAGCATGATGGAAAGTTATGATTGGGCTTTACTAACATGTCACATTCATTTCATTTTTTTCTTGCTTTTTCTCTGAGGGTATGGATTTGTATGCCTGCACTCTATTTTTACAGGAAAACAATATAACCACATGATGTAAAAATGAATGATGAAAAATACACTCTATCTACATGTAATGTAATTGTTATGCAACTAGATGGTATGCACAAAAACTTTTTTTGCATATTTATTTATTTATTTTGTAACTAATGCAATAAAAGAGAAACTAACTATCATGTCACCTATTATGCCATGTAATGCAATCAAAAGGAAATAATTTGAATTACTCGATCATCTTAGGATGGTGGATCAAAATGAATGGAAAATGGATGGAAGCACATAATTAAGAGACAATACCTTTCATGAAATATTATATGTCCCTATCTAATGACCTGTGTACATGGTAACCTAGGATTTTTTTATTTTATTTTATTTTAAGATCACATTAATTATTTGATGAATTCAAGATCAAACTCCATCTTCATATGTATTATATGAATAATTAAGATGTCCATTCATATCAAGTGTGGAAAAGCTAACTAACCCATACACTTCCTCTAGGTGGTGTAACTCAAGAAATTTGCAACTAAGACATTATATTTTTTCATTTTAATTTCCATTACAAACAGCCAAAATCACATGACAATGACATGGATCATAAATTAAGCTCCACTATTACACCAAATAAATTATGGATCATACAACTTGGAAAAATAAAAGCTAAAAAACAAATAACAACTAAAAGAAAAATAAAAACTAAAGGATAGAGCTATTCCAAAACCACCCAAGCTTGAACATAACTATGTACGCATAGTCAAAATCCAACTTAAGAGGCGGAACAGTGGTGCCAATCAAAAGGGTGGTGGTGGCGGTTGTGGCATGGTAGGATCATGCAGATAGAAGGTGCCCTGAAGTGACGGGGGCTGTTGCAGCATCTGTGGCAGCTATGGATATCCACCAAAGTAGCACTGACTCCAGTAGTTGCCAAAGAATGGATGTTGTTAACTCTCCATCCTCTGTAGGTATGTGTGCATGTTCTCTTGGTTGGCCAATATAAGTCACTCATTTTCGAAGATCGCCTACTGGTTTTGATAAAGCTTTCCATGGACATCATGGATGCCCTCCAATGTAACAGTCTGCTGTTCTGCCCCAGTTGAATCTTCTGAAGCATGCCTTACATACTTTCCATTTAATAGAGATTGTCCTCCTAGGTAGGTGGTGGAGCATAAGAAATAGAGGCTCCATGTACTCTAGGGAGCTTGCAGGGGACCTTCCTCCTCGTGATTAGGATAGTGTCCTCTTCCTCTTCTTGTTGCTCCTATTGTTGCTCTTACTCAGCATCGTCTTCTTCTTCATCATCCTTTGAGTCGTATTCTACTGGACACCTCATGTTGTAAAGTCCTTGCAATTTGAAGACCGGATTAGGGATCTCCCTCTCCAGGTATTGGCCACGTGCATACAATGTCCCCTAATGCACGTTGGGAGGTTTTATCTCTTGAAATGTTTCAGGTCCAACTTGGGAGCAGCCTTCAGGGATTTGGAGGTGGAGAGGTCAAGGTTAAGATGCATCACTATTAGAGAATAAGTCCTCAAAATGGATGGGAGGTTTCATGTGCTACAATCTCTTCACCGACATCATATGTTGGAGGAAGAAAGAACAAAATTCCACATTCTTTCCTCCTAATTCTAGCAAGTTGTAGAGGAAGAAGAGATCCACCCGTTGAGTCTTCCCTTGCCCCTGACTTGACTTGATGAAGATAGTGTTGGTGAGGAAGCAATGCAGGATGCGAGCAAATGGGTGCTCAATGTCGGTGATGGAGTTGGTATGCCAGTTGATGTGGTATCCCTCTAAAAGTTCTCATGCACCCTTGAAGTTGAAATTATTGGGGATAAAACGTACTTCACCCAAAGACCACCCGTAGATGGCGTTGAATTACCGCATCATCAGTTGATATTCAATTTTGAAGAGGCAAAACTTGACGTGACCTTACTTCCAATGACCCCTATGCTCGGGGATGCAACATATCTCCAGTGAGGTGAAGAACTAACTGGCGAGCTCTAAGAAGGTGAGCCAATCACTGAAGAATATGTGATTTCCCACTAGCTCTTGATGCTCACAGACTCGATGGAGGTTGTTGGTGAAGCCAATGGATGTGAGGAATCTACAATCTCCATATTGTGTTGTAGTGATCTCCCTCCTCATCTGGTCTTCATATATCTTCTTAACAGTAGCATTGGGATGGGCAATGCGGGTTGGTTTGGGAATCAACTTGGTATGCCCTACTGATGAAGAGGCACCTCTCTGAGATGCCATAACATTAGTGTAAGAAGGGGATGGGTAAAAGAAGATCGGAGAAGACTATGATCACCTAGTGTTTCTTACACAATCCTTCTTGACAGAGGTGTATTCAAGGTGTGAAGAAAACAATACACAAACCCCTCCTTATATAGCCGTTGGCCAGCCTACTTCCTTTGTGTTGGTAGTATCAACTTTTCCTCCATGATTAGTGTGACTCACTATCAACCGTTGATACCGATTCTCCTTGTTCATAAATGTCAATAGATGTGTATCACCATGTGTCGGTGGTACTAACTTCAAGATATGGGTGATGGATCAATATTACCGACTGTTGGATGTAAAAAATCTCAATCGTCGATGATGCTCCCGTGGATTCTGGTCTTCAGATGTCGGTGCTACTGACTTTATGTCGATAGTATCACGTTATTCAAAATTCTTGATGTTTACAACTGTGATCTCGGTTTTTCTAACCTGGATCTTGTGTTTCCATCAGTACTACCTATGTTGTGTCAGTAGTATTGAGTCTTTATCAGTTAAATTGGTTCCCTTTCTATAAAAAGTGGATGCTACCGAGCATGTGGTTGGCAGTAATGAGCTCCTTTGAATTTTTATTTGCCCCCTGTGATGTTGTCGGTACTAATGACTTTGCAATTGGTAGTACTAAGTTTATTGAAACTTGATTCCTTTACCCTTGTTATGTCATCGATACTACCGAATCAATGGTCCATCATACCAACTAATTGTTAGCCTGTGCACCATAAAAAAATGATCAATGCACCTTTTTATATAAAAACCAATGAAATGCAACTAAATCTATGAAACTAAAAATTTGAATGTAAAGAACAACCTGATGGTTGGGGTACCTCCCAACAAGTGCCCTTTTTTACATCATAAGCTTGACGATCCTAATTAAAAGCTCAGTGAAGCTTAATGAGATTCAACTATTCTTCTTCTTGAACCACATCTCCCCAAGGTAATGCTTGAGCCACTGGACATGTAGAAGGAATGGATCAGCCCCATTACTTATCTCTACCGCTCCATGAGGTAAAGCCTGAACTACTGTAAAAGCCACTCCATCTAGACCTCAATTTATTGGGTGCAATTTCAACCTAGAATTGAGAAGAAACACCTTCTGTCCTAGAGTGAAGACTCTATGTAAGATGTGGCAATCATGGATATTTTTGGTTCTCTCTTTGTAGTATTGGAGCTTTTACGCATCAAACCTAAGCTCATATAATTCATTCAATTCCAACATCCTCTTTCTCCCTACATCATCCAAATTGTAGTTCAATTTCCTTAGGGCCCATTTAGCTTTATGTTCTAATTTTACAGATAAGTGACAAGCCCTCCCATAAACCAACCTAAACAGAGTGGTTCTTATAGGTTTCTAATAGGATGTACTTTATGTCCAAAGAGCATCATTAAGAAACATGCTCCAATTAGTCCTATTTGTTGAGACTATCTTTTCTAAGATTTTCTTGATCTCCCTATTAGACACCTCATCTTGTCCTTGGGTTTGGGGGTGATATGAAGTACCTACCCTGTATCCCACTCCATATTTTCTCAAAAGTACTCCAAAATTCCTATTGGTGAAGTGAGATCCACCATCACTGATTATCAATCTGGGCACCCCAAACCTGCAAAAGATGTGATTTTTTACAAACCTACATATGATATGGGCATCATTTGTGCGAGTTGGAATTGCTTCCACCTTGATACATAGTCAATGACAAGTAATATATATAAATTAGAATTACATGACATGAAAGGGCCCATGAAATCAATTTCCCACAGATCAAAAACCTCAATTTCTTGAAAAACATTGAAGGACACTTCATGTCTTTTTGAAATATTACCCACACATTAGCATGCATCACAATGAAGCACAAATTTACATACATCCTTGAAAAACATTAGTCAATAAAACCCACTTTCTAAGATCTTATCTATAGTCCTAGAACTAGCATGGTGACCCCCAGTAGGTAAGGAGTGACAATGTGCCAATATACTCTCAAACTCACAATTGGGCACACATTTCCTTAAAATCTCATCCCTATACTTCTTGAGCAAGATAGGATCATCCCAAATGTAAAACCTCAAAAAATGGAATAATTTCTTTTTCTCCCGATATCCCCAATCTTGTGGCATCTCACCACACGCTAAGTAGTTCACAATGTCTGCAAACCATGGACCTTTGTTTTCAATGGCAAAGAACTGCTCATTTGGAAATTTTTCCATAATAGGTATGCTTATGTCCTTTTCATCAACTCTTTAAAGCCTAGACAAATGATATTCCACTACACTTTCAGTGCCTGCTTTATCCTTGATTTCATTATCAAATTCCAACAGTAGAAAAATCCACCTAATCTACCTAGGCTTGGCATCCTTCTTCTGCATCTAATATTTGACTACCGTGTGGTCCGTCCACACAATGACCCTAGCCCCTACCAAATATTGGAAACATTTCTCAAAAGTGAAAACTACCTCAATAACTCCTATTTTGTGGTTGTGTAATTTAATTGGGCATCTTCTAGGGTCTTTGACGCATAATAAATGACAACAAGAACCTTGTCACGGTGTTGGCCTAATACAGCCCCTACCACATAATTCGATGTGTCACACATCAACTCAAAGGGTTGGCTCCAATCTGGAGCCTATACAACACTAAGTTCTCCTTCAACACCTCAAACACCTTCAAACACTTCTTATCAAAATTAAATTCAATGTCTTTTCCAACAACTCAGAGAGCGGATTGGTGATTTTTGAAAAATCTTTGATAAATTGTCAGTAAAACCTAACATGTCCTAAAAATCTCCTCACTCCCTTCACTGATGATGGTGGAGGTAGCTTGGAGATGACTTCTATTTTTACCGGATCGACCTCCATTCCCATATTAGACACCTTGTATCCAAAAAGTATCCCCTCACTCACTATCATGTGACATTTTTCCTAGTTCAAAACTAGGTAAGTGTCCTCACATCTTTAAAAACCTTATCAAGATTGTCAAGGAAATCATAAAATCATTCCCCATACACTAAAAATCATCCATGAATACCTCCAGACATCACTCCACCATATCATAAAAAATGGCGAGCACACATCTCTAAAAGGTAGTTGGTGCATTGCAAAAACCAAAAGGCATCTGATGATATGAAAAAGTGACATAAGGACGAGTGAATGTGGACTTCCCTTGGTCTTGTGGGTTGATAGAAATCTGGTTGTATCTGGAATAATCATCGAGAAAATAAAAGTGAGAGTGTACGTCGAGCCGCTCTAGAATCTGATCGATAAATGGGAGCAAAAAATGTTCTTTCAAAGTTCCAACATTCAAACATCGATAATCAATACATACTCGCCACTCAATCACCAACCTGTTAGAAATCAACTCACTAGCCAAATTAGTTGTGACTATTATCCCTCCTTTCTTGGGAACCACCTGGGTTGGACTAACCCAGTTCGAGTCAAAGATAGCATAAATTATATGAGTAGATAAATGTTTTACTACCTCTTTCTTTACTACCTCGGTCATGATAGGATTGAGTCATCACTAAGATTGCACTATGGGCTTACCCCCTTCTTCCAGGATGATCTTGTCCTAGTAGAAACTAGGGGAGATCCCCTCTATGTCTGTAGCAGACCATCCAAATGCTACCTGATGGTTTTTCAAAACCACTACTAGCTGATCCTCTTCCTGAATGCTCAATGAAGACGAGATGATGACTGAAAGTTTATCTTCTATTGCTAAGAAAATATACTTCAAGTGCGGCAGCAATGGCTTCAACTCGAAATCTGGGGGACTCTAGAGAGATGGGATTAATGGTGGAGGAGGTGATCCTAGATCCTCAAATGCCTGATGTAGAAGCATGGTAATTCCTGGAGAAATAAGATACACTCCTCCAAAGAACATTGTCGGGTATATTCATCCACCAAATTCATTTGACATGCCTCAAAAGGCAACTTTGGATATGCTTGAACAAGAGTGGAAGTATCAGTCTTGTCAATTTTTATTGGGCAATATTCTTCCTCTTCATCATCTAGATATTGAACTTCCTTGGTCAATGAAACTTCCTTTGTGTTCTCTAAGATGTCCAATACCATTGTGCCTTTATGAACCTGTGTCATCACATGATCCATGTCTAGATATGGCCTTCCTAGAAATAAACACATCTTTCCATGGACCTACTACAACATGTGACATTGTGCCTTATCCTTAGTTGTCTATTCAGACTAGGAAATTTTGATTTCAAAGCAGTATTCTTTGATCCCCAATGTTAGTCTTCCTCTTCCCATCTCAAGTATCATGTCTGTTGTGGCTTGAAATGGCCTCCCGTGTAATAATTCATTGTCATGGTCATCTTGCATCTCCATTACCACAAAATCTTCTAGAAATACAAAATTGTCCACCTTGACAAGAACAACGAATCAGATACCATATGGCCTGACCACTAAGTTGTCGGCTATCTATATGATCATATTTCTCCTTATGGATTCTTTAAGACCCAGCTTCTTGAAGGTAGTCAAGGGCATAAGATTGATACTTGCCTTTGAATCGCATAAAGCTTATCCAAATCTTGTCTTTCCAATGTAACATGATATGTTGAAGCAGCCTGAATCTTTCCTTTTTGGTGGCATAGTTCCTAGAATAAAAACACTAGCATGCTCCTTCAATACCACTGATAAATGTATATTTATCCCTTTGATTTATATTTTTTTATATTTGTTTAGGATTATTTATTTATTTGTTCTCTTAGTTTCATAATTAATTGTGTTATTTTAGATTTTTCTCTTTAATTAGAGTTTTAATTCTATTTTCGTGGGTTTTGTAGGAAAATTACACAATTTGTGGGAGTCCTGAACTTCATATATACCCTCCACAAAAAGTGACATAACTCTTGTATTCGAACTCCAAATTGAGTGTACAAGTATTCATTGCAAAGGGAATTTAATTTCCTAAAATAAAATCCTATTATTTGGATCGCTTTTGTACTTTTCACAGGAGAGAAATATGTTTGAAATAGCTTCTGTGAGAATTTGCATTAAAGGGAGTTACATGGTCAAGATAATTAAAGACAATCAACTTTCAATTTGACCAGATCTAGAAAATTCAAAAATTGGTCTCCCTCTCTTTTTTTGTCCCTCTTTTGAGGGCAGACTACCCCCTCCCCCTCCTATAAAAGGAGGGACTCTTCACTTATGAAAGTATTCCATTTCATCCAATTTTTAGTTGTAGACCACATCTTGTATAATATTGGATCTCATTTTAGTTTGCATTTCTTCTAGTCTTGTTATGTCTGAGTAAATCTCTCTGGGGCATGAGATTAGCCCATTAGCACCGTTCTATTCAATATAATTAGTTATATTCCTCCATCGAACAAATGTCTTCTCTCTGTTTATGTGTGGTTATTTGGATGATCTGATATTTTCTTATGGAGTGATATGACTGTGGATCTCTATAAGAACGAAACAATAGTCCCTTCATTGTGATTATCATCTTTTTGTCTTTTTAATCTTATTTTTGTTATAATCCTTGGTGACGCGACCACCTGAGCCTTGGGTTTGAACGTCAGTTTGAATTCACATACTTTTTGATATGACCGTAGATAATGACATGTTGGACGGTAGGGCAATGATCCGTGAACGCCGAGACCAACGGGTTCTTGAAAAGTCCGACTCTTATGATTTTGTCCATAAGGATATGTAAACAAAATGTCCTGACTTGATCCTTGGAGTTTAAAATTTGATTAGTTGAATAGGGACGTGGTTTTGGTAGTGATCTTCCAGACCCCAGATCTTTATTTCTTGATTAGTTAAACTTTATTTCAACACTTTTATTTTTATTCTTAGTATTAACAACTCTCTCAAATCGGGATTTAATTCTTGTACTTACGATCGGATTTAGATTTCAACTTTTCTTTTCCACCGTCCCTTGGATTGATACCTATCTATACTAAGTTGACTAGTTGTTCATAACAAGTTGACAACCGGGTTAGAAGGTTAAACTCTAAGACTTTTCCTAGTGATTGTTGTGTGTACAACGATGCACATCAATTTGGCATCGTTGTCAGGGATGGCACAGTTATTTTTCAGATCTGGTTGCCTGTATATCTTATATAATCCTTGTTCATATTCTCTAACTTTCATAACTTTAGTCTTTTTTATAATTTCTTTTAGATTTTTGTAATTTCTTTTTGCCTTCTGAGCACAATTCCATAAGTGTATCTCCTCTTTCTGCTGAGTTTTCACTCCTGCAGTACAGCTTTCTAGTTACTTTTTTTTTGTAATTTTAGTTATAATTTCTTAGATTAACAATTTTTAGTTCTGTTTGTAATTTTGACTAACCTTTTATCTCGCAATCTTTCTTCTCTCGTTCGTTGATTGATATATCTTTCAGGAACTTTTCTTTTCAAATGGAGTGGGCATCCCAATATCCCCCACAATGTTATTATTGTGGTTTTTACCACCATGCATCTCTTACCTGTCTGACTCTACCCCATGCTTATAATAGCACCCCTTTTAATTGCGAGCCCTTTAATCCTGGTGGGTACAATGTGAATCCACATTTTTATGAGAACCATTATGGGGAACCTTGCTATCCATATTCTAATGGGGGATATGATCAACAAAATTTTGTGGGGTGTAACCAACAAAACCTTGGGGTTTATGAGCATGTTTATGAAACCCAATGTAATCTTCAATAAGAAGATAGACTTAGGGCCCTAGAGAAGATAGCAGTAGAAGGAGAAACAAAACTAAAATCCAACCAAGCCTTCTTAACCACCCTGCTAAAAACTCAAACCCAAAATATAGATTGTTCAAATATGTTTCCTCGTGATTTGGTGACACCTTATAATATTGAATCTTCCTACCAAGATGGACACAATGGAAATTACAATCCACCATCTTCTGGAGATTATTATGAGGAGAAATGCCACCTAAAACAATATGAGGAGTACTATGGCCAAGGACACTATGGGGAGTGTGGTGAGGATGACTAAAATTTTGGGGTGTATAAATCCTATGGTGAAATGCAAATTAATCTTGAACTGGAAGAGAGACTTAAGGCCCTAGAAAAGATGGTAGCAGAAGGACAAGCAAAACTTGAATCCAGTCAAGCCATGTTAGCTTCCTTACTAGAGGATCAATCACAAACTCCCCCTATAGAGCTTGAGAAACCCAAGATGGTTCTTCCTGATGACGACAATGATGATCCTTATTTTGTGTCATATATGTCGGATCCTGAAGAAATAGAACAAACCATGGAGCCATATTTTGTGTGTGATGAGGACGTTGGTATCCCTATCTTTCCTTTAGAGACTCTATTACTTGAATATGAAATGTCAAAGTAGGAGAGTCATTCTGAAGATCCAACAACTCCTCCCATCTTCAACATAAATCAGAATGATACCATAGACCAATACCCTTCTTTTGAGTCTATTTTAGATAATGAGCATCTAATCCCCTTTATGATTCTTCCCAAGCCGTCACAGCCCATTTCCATCCCACACATGGCTGATCTAGAAGGGGAGATACCACCATTGGAAGAAGTCCACACACCCCCTTCTGTTGTTTTCAAGGAAGACATCATCATCCCTCCTAAATACTTGGGGAACCCTTGTAAATAAAGTATTAGAGACATATGTTATATCAACAATGAAACTTACCAAACCCAATGTTGATGGCATTAATTTTAAGGAGAAACAAAATACTTTTGTAAATGATTTTAATTTTTTTGTATTAGCATCAATTCTCCCATATGCAGGTCATCATGATGGTGGAAAACCTGAACCAGATCCTCCACCCGACTCCGTTCATCATGCTCTACTGGCATTACTGGTCGGGTACCCGCCAACCTCCCCAATCTACATCCATCTTCAACACTTCCCTTGCTAGTGAAGGATGATCTATGGATATTATTGGAGGGAATGGGAGGTGAAAGAAAATAGGAGCACCCCAATGAGCTTCTACAATTATCCTATCATAGGGTACATTATGAAGCTCCTCAGACAAAGGTCTCAACCCTCATACACATCCCCTTTAGTTGGACATTTTTTGAGCTACCTGGGCCTCCTGGAAATCCTCACTCTTCTCTTCCCTCCATCTCTGGTTTCGATTTTACTCGGGATGAGCAAAAATCTAAGTTCGGAGTGGAGGTGGGTGGTATGTTTCTATTCCACCCCCTTATCTTTTTTATTCTTGTATTATTTCTACCTTTTTTTGTGTGCAAATAGTTGCTTTGTTCATGGTCATTATCTAGTCAGCCATGTTTTTATTTCTTTTGTTGCAAAATGGCCTTTATCTAGTCGGTCAATATGAATAGATGTTTATCATTGTACCCCTTTGAGTTTTGTTAAATATTTTACAAAAAATTGTTACAAATTTCCATGTCTGAAACCACCATGTCACCTAGGATCCCAAAATAGCATCACTCCTTGGAAAAGTTGGCAAGCCGTATGGAATCAATCAAAACCAAACACAAATTTTCTCTATTTTTAATCATTGATCAACTTGATATATATCTTGTATAATGTGATTGACATGAATGTTCTTTCTGATGTAATGAAACTTTTAAAAAAATGTGAAGTTATAGGCCCAAGGACACCTTTTATTTCCCCCTTATTTTCTCTCTATAAAAAGAGAAGCAAAGAATCACCACCAGATAAAAATCAAGTCTGGGGTGACATGCTTCCCATAAAAAAATTATATACCCCACAAAGGGGTGTACCATCAAAAGATGCCAAAAGTGCACATAAAAAAAATTGTGACCAATGTAGCCACAACTCCACAAATCGAAATCCCAAGTCGAATAGAGGAGGGATAAAAAAAAATTCATCACTTCCTTCTTTATTTTCACACCCCCTAATTTCATCTCGTTCTTGTGCAACAACTCACAAAAAAATATATTTATAAAAATGAGAGTGTCAAAGTATAAGTATGATGAAGCATGTTTTTCTACAAAATCTTGATTTAGAACCAAGATATGATATTTGTTTTTAATAGGGAATATAGAATTTTGTGTTTTGTGGTTTTAGGAGATTGGGTTGCTTGGCTGAATTTGGAGGTAAGGAATATAAGTGATGTTATAAGGGTGATGATAGACATGTTGTTAGTATAAATTGGAATAATTTGTGAATTTATTTGTTTGAGGACAAACACAGATTCAAGTTCGGGGTATTTTGATAAATGTAAATTTATCCCTTTATATATTTTTGATATTTGTTTAGGATTATTTTGTTATTTATTCTCTTAGTTTCATAATTAATTGTGTTATTTTATATTTTTCTCTTTAATTGGAGTTTTAATTCTATTTTCTTGGGTTTTGTAGGAAAATTACACAATTTACAGCAGTCCTGAAATTCATATATACCCTCCACCAAAAGTGACATTACTCTTGTATTCGAACTCCAAATTGAGCGTACAAGTATTCATTGGAAAGAATATTTAATTTCCTAAAATAAAATACTATTATTTGGATCTCTTTTGTACTTTTCACAGGAGATAAATATGTTCGAAATTGCTGCTGTGTGAATTTGCATTAAAGGGAGTTACATGGTCAAATAATTAAAGACAACCAAGTTTCGATTTGACCATATCTAGAAAAATCAAAAATTGGTCTCCCTCTCTTTTTTTCCCCCTCTTTTGAGGGCAGCCTACCCCCTCCCCCTCCTATAAAAGGAGGGACTCTTCACTTGTAAAAGCATTCCATTCTTCATTCCATTTCATCCAATTTTTATTTGTAGAGCACATCTTGTATAATGTTGGATCTCATTTTAGTTTGTATTTCTTCTAGTCTGGTTATGTCTGAGTAAATCTCTCTGGGGCATGGGAGTATCCCCTTAACCCGGTTCTATTTAATATAATCAGTTATATTCCTCCATCGAACAAATGTCTTCTCTCTATTTATGTGTGGTTATTTGGATGATCTGATATATTCTTATGGAGTGATATGACCGTGGATCTCTGTAAGAACGAAACAATGGTCCCTTCATTGTGATTATCATCTTTTCGTCTTTTTAATATTATTCTTGTTATAATCCTTGGTGACGCGACCACCTGAGCCTTGGGTTTGAACGCCAGTTTGAATTCACATGCTTTTTGATATGACCGTAGATAATGGTATGTTGGACGGTTGGGCAATGATCCCTGAACGTCGGGACCAACGGGTTCACAAAAAGTCTGACCCTTGTAATTTTGTCCGTAAAGACATGTAAAGACAAGGTCCTGATTTGATCCTTGGAGTTTAGAATTTGATTAGTTGAATAGGAATGTGGTTTTGGTGGTGATCTTCTGTACCCTAGATCTTTATTTCTTGATTAGTTAAACTTTATTTCAGCACTTTTATTTTTGTTCTTAGTATTAACAACTCTCTCAAATTGAGATTTAATTCTTATACTTGTGATCGGATTTATATTTCGACTTTTCTTTTCCTCCGTCCCTTGGATGGATACCTATCTATACTAAGTTGATTTGTTCACAATAAGTTGACAACTGGGTTAGAGGTTAAACTCTAGGACTTTTCCTAGTGATTGTTGCGTGTACAACGACGCACATCAATTTGGTGTCATTGCTGGGGTGGCACAGTTGTTTTTCAGATCTGGTTGCCTGTATACTTGTATAATCCTTGTTCATATTCCCTAACTTTCATAACTTTAGTATTTTTTATAATTTCTTTTAGTTTTTTGTAATTCTTTTTCCTTTCGAGCACAATTCCGGAAGTGTATCTCCTCTTTCTACTTAGTTTCCATTCCAACAGTACTGCTTTCTAGTTACTTTTTTTGTAATTTTAGTTATTTCATAATTTCTTAGATTTATAATTTTTAGTTCTGTTTGTAATTTTACTAACCTTTTATCTCGCAATCTTTCTTCTCTCGTTCGTTGATTGACATATCTTTCAAGAACTTTTCTTTTCAAATGGAGTGGGCATCCCAATATCCCCCACAATGTTATTATTGTGGTTTTTATCACCATGCATCTCTTACTTGTCTAACTCTACCCAATTCTTATAATAGCACCCCTTTTAATTGCGAGCCCTTTCATCCTGGTGGGTACAATGTGAATCCACATTTTTTTGAGAACCATTATGGGGAACCTTGCTATCCATATTCTAATGGGGGATATGATCAACAAAATTTTGTGGGGTGTAACCAAAAAAACTTTGGGGTTATGAGCATGTTTATGAAACCCAATGTAATCTTCAATAATAAAAGAGACTTAGGGCCCTAGAGAAGATAGCAGTAGAAGGAGAAACAAAACTAAAAGCCAGCCAAGCCTTCTTAACCACCCTGCTAGAAGCCCAAACCCAAAATATAGATTGTTCAAATATGTTTCCTCATGATTTGGTGACACCTTATAATATTGAATCTTCCTACCAATATGGACACAATGGAAATTACAATCTACCATCTTCTGGAGATTATTATGAGGAGCAATGCCACCCAAAACAATATGTGGAGTACTATGGACAAGGACACTATGGGGAGTGTGGCGAGGATGACCAAAATTTTGGGGTGTATAAATCCTATGGTGAAATGCAAATTAATCTTGAACTGGAAGAGAGACTTAAGGCCCTAGAAAAGATGGTAGTAGAAGGATAAGCAAAACTTGTATCCAGTCAAGCCATGTTAGCTACCATACTAGAGGATCAATCACAAACTCTCCCTATAGAGCTTGAGCAACACAAGATGGTTCTTCCTGATGACGACGATGATGATCCTTATTTTGTGTCATATATGTCGGATCCTGAAGAAATAGAACAAACCATGGAGCCATATTTTGTGTGTGATGAGGACGTTGGTATCCCTATCTTTCCTTTAGAGACTCTATTACTTGAATATGAAATGTCAAAGCAGGAGAGTCATTTTGAAGATCCAACAACTCCTTCCATCCTCAAATAAATCTGAATGATATCATAGACCAATACCCTTCTTTGGAGTCTATTTTGGATAATGAGCATCTAATCCCCTTTATGATTCTTCCCAAGCCGTCACAGCCAATTTCCATCCCACACATGGCTGATCTAGAAGGGGAGATACCACCGTTGGAAGAAGCCCACACACCCCCTTCTATTGTTTGCAAGGAAGACATTATCATCCCTCCTAAATACTTGGGGAACCCTTGTACTAAAGTATTAGAGACATATGTTATATCAACAATGAAACTTACCAAACCCAATGTTGATGGCATTAATT
This sequence comes from Alisma plantago-aquatica, assembly GCA_963693085.1. NCBI lineage: Eukaryota > Viridiplantae > Streptophyta > Magnoliopsida > Alismatales > Alismataceae > Alisma > Alisma plantago-aquatica. The sequence continues at coordinate 333,285,086 of OY856411.1, forward strand.
TTAAGGAGAAACAAAATACTTTTGTAAATGATTTTAATTTTTTTGTATGAGCATCAATTCTCCCATATGCAGGTCATCTTGATGGTGGAAAACCTAAACCAGATCCGCCACCTGACTCAGTTCATCATGCTCTACTGGCATCACTGGTCGGGTACATACCCACCAACCTCCCCCAATCCACATCCATCTTCAACACTTCCCTTGCTATCAAAGGAAGATCTATGGTTATTATTGGATGGAATGCGAGGTGAAAGAAAATATGTGCACCCCACTGAGATTCTACAATTACCCTATCATAGGGTACATTATGAAGCTCCTCAGATAAAGATCCCAGCCCTCATACACATCCCCTTTAGCTGGACGTTTTTTTAGATACTTAGGCCAACTAGAAATCATCGCTCTTCTCTTCCCTCCATCTCGGGTTTAGATTTTACTCAGGACGGGAAAAATCTAAGTCTGGGGTGGAGGTGGGTGGTATGTTTCTATTCCACCCCCTTATCTTATTTATTCTAGCATTATTTCTAACTTTTTTTGTGTACATATAGTTTCTTTGTTCATGGTCATTATCTAGTCGGCTATGTTTTTATTTTTTTTGTTGTAAAATGGCCTTTATCTAGTCGGCCAATATGAATATATGTTTATCATTGTACCCCTTTGAGTTCTGTTAAATCTTTTGCAAATTTTTTTTACAAATTGCCATGTCTAAAACCACCATGTCACCTAGGATCCCAAAATAGCATCACTCTTTGGAAAAGTTGGCAAGCCGTATGGAATCAATCAAAACCAAACACAAATTTTCTCTATTTTTAAACATTGATTAACATGATATAAATCTTGTATAATGTGATTGATATGAATGTTCTTTCTGATGTAATGACACTTTCAAAAATAAAAAGAGAAAATAAATATGTGAAGTTATAGGCACAAGGACACCTTTTGTTTCCCCCTTATTTTTTCTCTAAAAAAGAGAAGCAAAGAATCACCACCAGAAAAAAAATCAAGTCCGGGGTGACATTGATGCGATGATTTTGAGTCGCATTTGTAGACCGATTTCATATGTGTTTTGTGCCTTAATTACTCATTTTCATGGATATTATTGCATAATTCACTTTATTTGGTCTCTGCCATCATTTTATATCAAATCCCCTTTATTTCATTATTTTAAGCATTATTGATCATCTTATCATAAATCGTGTGGATTTATTTGGTCTTGTTGTGCAATTTCAGGAAAAACAAGTATCTACATCCGTCGATACCATCGACGGATGTCGATACCATCGACCAAGTCACAGGTTGTCAGCCGAGAAAAGCAATATAGTGTCGATACCATCGACTCAAGTCGATGCCATCGACACAAGGAGAGCTACAGCGTCGCTAAACGACAACAACCGACGCTAAAGGAGTCGATACCATCGACACGCAAGTCGATGGTATCGAGATCACCACAGGCGCTCAGAATAAAAGAAAGGAAAGCTGCCGCTAATCCGCTGGGTCGATACCATCGACCCGCGTCGATGGTATCGACGCCGGCAGATATGCGTTGGATCTGTTTTGATATCGATCGGACGGCTGTTGTTATTTGACGACCTAATTAGGGACTTATACCTAATGACGGCCGCCCAGACGTAGAGGGGATCTCATATTTGGATTGCACGAGTGCCGAGGAGGAGAGAAAGGAGAACGGAGGCCGAGAAGCTCATACCGGGTGATTCGGACGCTGCCGAAGACAATTTCCACCACCGACAGGCGGGGGAAGCTGTGTTCTACGCCAAGGATCCACCGGTTCTTCTCCGTTCAGGGGTTTTCCCATCTATTTCACGTTTTTCTTATGAATTCCCCAATTTCTACCATGTATTTGTGTAAGATGAACATGAGAGGCTAAAACCCTTAATCTTTAGGACCGGGAGTAGCCCGGGGATACATTGTATGATGATTTTATATTGATAATTCATATTTTTCTCTCATATCCGTGGTATAAATTCGTTTTCTCTATTGCTATTGTTATGCTTGATCACCATAATAGTAAATTAATGCCCTTAATCACTTCGACAGAAGGATTAACGGTTGAAAAGAAACGAATTCTACATTAATTAATAAAACCCTTGACAAAGGAGTTGTAAAATTAATGGTGGGAACTGAGGGACCGATCCTAATGCGCTTAGTTTAGGGGAATGATTACTACGACGGTGGAATCAACCTAAACCTAAGTAGTGAATTACACCACGACAGTGGGTAATTCTCATTTCAGGCCACTACCCGGATAGAGAGAGAAGTGTGAGGAATTATATGAAATCTAATACAATGTTGACCCGCGGTGAAACCGCCATCCTAAAGATATCCTTTTAATTGATTAAATTAACCTTTAATCGATTATTTTCTTTGTTTCATTTTTATTTTCTTTTAATTTCAACAACAAATTCTACTTTGTTAATCGGTCTAGCTGATTGCGATTAGTTAGTAGAAGTCTCCAATAATTCACGTATCCCTGAGTTCGACTCGGGCCTCACAAGGCCTATATTACTCAAAGCGTATACTTGCGTTTAAGCGCGTAGTAAAATACACGTCAAGTTTTTGGCGCCGTTGCCGGGGATACGGCGAATTATTGGCACTTTGAGTGCTAAGAGCGGCCATTCTAGGCCACATTTTTTTTATTTTATTTTTCTCTCAAAAAAAAAAAAAAAAATTCCTTTATTTCTCTATAATTGTGTTGTCTCGTTCGAAGCATTGTACTGAACCCCTATTTCCATATTTCAGGTACTTTGTATGGTGCACACACGTAGTCGAGACTACGTGAATCGCACACCTGAGGTTCCATCTGCGGGACCAGAGGACGAGGACAACTACGAGGAGGAACACCACAGTGATATACATTCTGAATCTGAGCCGGAACAAGAAGAAGTAATGGCTGAAGCACAGACAATATGGGAGAAGATCAAGGCGTCTTCTTCCTCGGCATCAAAGGGGCCTATAAAGAAACAAGGGCTAAACATACCTACATACAAGATCGACCCAGCACTGATTAACTTGGTCAAATCCAATGCATTTCACGGACTGAAAAATGAAGATCCAGTGGCACACATTAGTCAGTTTGTGGAGAACTGCGATATGGTGAAGATAGATCGCTTTCCGCAAGATGTGCTTTATCTCAAGTTATTCCCCAGTTCCTTAGCGGGAGTAGCAAGAGAGTGGCTCCACAACCTCGACGACGAGTTTGTTGAGTCATGGGATCACATGGTGGAGGTTTTCTTCGAGAGGTTCTTCCCTCCTGAGAAGACCAATGATATGATCCGAAAGATCCACAATTTCACCCAACAGGCGGGTGAAACCTATTCTGAGACTTGGGAGCGATTTCAAGTCATGTTGAGGAGATGTCCACATCATGGATTGGACAAGGAAACCCAAGTGAAGATCTTCTACTTTGCTCTCTCCGAGCATGATAGAAGCAACTTGGACTCGGCCGGGTCCGGATTTTTCTTAAACAACACTGATGATAGGTGCTGGGAGATTTTAAAGAACATGTCCAGAAAACAATCATGGGGTGACCGGGATAAAGTTGAGCATGTTCGAGCGATAGGGGAATCTAAAGCAGTCAAGGAGCTGAATGATAAGTTAGATCTCCTAGCCAAGAAGTTACTGTCTAAGGAAGATGCATCTGAGGATGAGGAAGCCCAGGTTAAATTCATGCAACAACAGGGCTACAGAAACAATGACTATGCATGGAGGAGAGACAAAAAGTTTTCTTGGAAGGATCCGAATAACTTTCTACAAGATCCGGATGCAAAGCCACAACCGAAAGCCGAGGACAAGAACACTGAATTGCTAAGTCAAATGGTCCAGCAAAACCAAGAGATGATGGCCATGTTTGGAAAACAACTGCAATCTCAAGGTGATATTCTAACCAAATTTGGGCAGATGCTGCAAAGCCATGGAGCGCAAATGCGGGCATTGGAGACCACCGTGGCACAGATTTCAAGTGAGGTGGCGGCTATCAAGCACGCCAATCAACAGAAACCAGCCGAGAACGCGAATGTGGTTCAAGCGCACCATCAGGTCAAATACATTTCTGTGGTGAGTAATGAAGAAGAATCTCAGGTGCAAGAAGTTGCAGAGGAAAGGAGAATGACGTTCAATGTGAATGCAACACCGGCAATACCATTTCCACGCACGTACTATGGACTGCCGGGTGGAAATCCTTTCTTCAGAAAATCTGATAGAGTTGTGAATACTGTATCTCCACCTGGGCAAAAAGAAGAAGTGCAAGTTTGTGCACATGCGGAGACAAAGAAGGTGGAAGAGGAACCACAACAAGCTGCTACTAATGAGGATGACTTGCAAAAGCACACGCCCGAGATAGTGAGTGAAGCAAGCTTAGGGGAGGTACCCCCGAAAGACTCATATGTGCCTCCTCACAAGCGTGTCAATGCGGCAGATGTGTCAAATCGGGACAATCCAAAGCCGAAGAAGGAGCACCGACACTATAGGAAATTCTTGGAAATATTCCGCAAGCTGCATATCAACATTCCGCTGGTGGAGATGATTGAGAAAGTGCCCGCCTACGGGAGGTTCATTAAAGAGATCATCAACAAGAAGAGGCGGATAAATGATGATGAAATTTATTGGTTGAATGAGACGGTGAGCTCGATGATTCATGGGAGTTCACCAAGGAAGAGAAAGGACCCAGGAGTTTTTTACATTCCGTGTTCAATAGGTGGTCAACATGTTTCTAGAGCGCAATGTGATTCCGGTGCTAGTATCAATCTCATGCCTTTGGCTACTTTTCAGAAGCTAGGGTTAAAAGAGATCAAGAAGTTGGCTGCGACAATTGAATTGGCAGATGGGTCGACAGTGAGACCCTATGGAGTATGTGAAGATGTGCTAGTTAAGGTTGACAAATTCGTATTCCCGGTGGACTTTGTCGTCATAGACATGCCACCACTCCAAAGCTGTGAAATTCTTCTAGGAAGACCGTTTCAAGCAACGGCAGATGTCGTGACTGCCTTAGGGAGAGGTACTCTGTCTTTGGGCATTGGAGGAGATCGTGTTGAATTCAAATTACCGAATGATCCTCTAAGTGCAGTTTCCAAGGTGAAGAGATGACAATCGTCACACCGTCTAGCCTAAGACGCTAAAGAAGGGCGCTTGTTGGGAGGCAACCCAACCATTGGTACATTAGGATAGTTTAATGTTAGGTGTAGTTTGCTTGTATTTTGTTTACTTTTTAGTTTAAAAATGATACCTTGATCCGTTTGTTAAATGTGCAGGAACAGGCAGGGTCGATACCATCGACACACTGGTCGATGGTATCGACATGGGTTCAGGATTGACAGTTGCAAAATCGCACTGAGTCGATACTATCGACGGTCCCGTCGATGGTATCGACATACCTACAGGCAGGTTGCACAATAAAGGTCGATGGTATCGACATGCCAGTCGATACCATCGAGATCTCTGGAGATTTTCAGAAGAAATCGACTCAGTGAAGTCGATACCATCGACAGGTCTGTCGATGGTATCGACATTTTCAAGTGAAAAAGACGGCGGCCGGACTCGCGAGGCAGTTGCCCTAATCAGCGAGTCGATACCATCGACTTCCGTCGATGGTATCGACGGGCACACAGCAGTGTCGGTGTCAGTTATTTAAGACGGGGTTATTGGCCAAATGAAGTCACATCATCCAGAGCAAATCTAGACCCCACGACCCTGGCAGTACCCACCTCCGCCTCCACAAGAATGATCATGGTATCACTATTCCACCCTTAAGTTAGTCTTTGACTATGAGGCCATAGTCGGATTCAAGCTTAGGGGGGTGGCTGGAACAGCTCTATCTTTTATCTTTTCTTTAGTTGTTTTTAATTTCTGCTTTGTTATTTGTTTTTGCAATTTTAAGTTTTTATTTAGGATCCACATCTATCTAGTGTAATCGTGGATGTCTTAAAAATTGTCATCTTGCTGTTTTCATGGGAAATTAAGGGAATTTAAAAATTTTCTGTGTCATTTGGATAGCTTTACTTGGTTGTCCTTGGGGAACTTGTTCTATGAAAATGATTGATTATGTCAACTTTGAAGCAATATGTCATACTCACACCCCCATTGACTCATGAAAAGTGGATAGTAACGGTTGTTTGAGCCTAACCTAATCAAATGGTAATGAGGCCTTAATCAGATGTAAGAGAAAGAACCCTTTAAACTACTACACATGTCAATAAGGAGGGACACATAATTTTCTTTTAAGGTTCAGTCACTTAATCTTGTGATCATTCCACCCCATTTCCTATATTCCACCCAAGAATTGGAAGTAAAGTGCAGTTTCAATTTCTTTGGCGTGCATGGCATGTAGATAGGTTTTGCATTGTTATTTTCATGTTTTTGCATAGAATAATAAAAAATATATAGTGATACATGCACATTACCCTTAGGTGCATGTCATGTAGTTGCACTCACAATTTCATGATTTTCATGCATAAGCACACCATGTATCTCAGTTTTCCTAAATAGGTGATCTAATTTGTTCCATACCCTCGAAATAAAGCAAAGATCTCCAATTGGAAAGAAAATAGCCTTATACATGTATCTCTAAGCAATTATGGATATATAGGCAAAGAAAAAAAAACAGAAGAAAAAAATTCTGGAAAAAAAATGTTAGAAAAAGAAAGAAAAGGAATAAGAGGGAGAAAGGAATGATATCACTTGTATAATAAAGGGGAATTGAGTACATGATGTGGCTTGAGTAGGTTTCTATCTCATTGTGAGGTAGAAGGTTAGTGCATGCATCATTCCACCCACTTTTAGGCAGTAGGGCATTCTTAATATGCATTTGCACCATTTAGGGCATTTTGTTATATGCATACTGAAACTGTGTAACTCTTCTAAATTCTTCCATGAACCACCCATTCCATCCACCCGTTGCTCGGATTGGTAGTCCACCGTGATTTTCTCCTCACTCATGTGTATAAGGAGGACGGCTTCCATGTAGAAGGTAGTTAGGGCGAGCAACGTAGTGTAGGTGATCACAAGATGCACCATGGCTGAATCGGCGAACTTTATTATGATAACTGCCTTATGTGATAGTGTTCATCAGTTTGAAGGATAATCTCTTTTATTGATGGTTATTGTCGCCTGTAGGGTAATTACTGTTCTGTGATTAGGAAAGGCCGGTTTGAGAACGTTCAGTGGGAGTCATGTGGGATGTGGGGTGATGTGTTGATTGTTAGTTGACATCTGCAATTTTTTTGTATGAGCATCAATTCTCCCATATGCAGGTCATCTTGATGGTGGAAAACCTAAACCAGATCCGCCACCTGACTCAGTTCATCATGCTCTACTGGCATCACTGGTCGGGTACATACCCACCAACCTCCCCCAATCCACATCCATCTTCAACACTTCCCTTGCTATCAAAGGAAGATCTATGGTTATTATTGGATGGAATGCGAGGTGAAAGAAAATATGTGCACCCCACTGAGATTCTACAATTACCCTATCATAGGGTACATTATGAAGCTCCTCAGATAAAGATCCCAGCCCTCATACACATCCCCTTTAGCTGGACGTTTTTTTAGATACTTAGGCCAACTAGAAATCATCGCTCTTCTCTTCCCTCCATCTCGGGTTTAGATTTTACTCAGGACGGGAAAAATCTAAGTCTGGGGTGGAGGTGGGTGGTATGTTTCTATTCCACCCCCTTATCTTATTTATTCTAGCATTATTTCTAACTTTTTTTGTGTACATATAGTTTCTTTGTTCATGGTCATTATCTAGTCGGCTATGTTTTTATTTTTTTTGTTGTAAAATGGCCTTTATCTAGTCGGCCAATATGAATATATGTTTATCATTGTACCCCTTTGAGTTCTGTTAAATCTTTTGCAAATTTTTTTTACAAATTGCCATGTCTAAAACCACCATGTCACCTAGGATCCCAAAATAGCATCACTCTTTGGAAAAGTTGGCAAGCCGTATGGAATCAATCAAAACCAAACACAAATTTTCTCTATTTTTAAACATTGATTAACATGATATAAATCTTGTATAATGTGATTGATATGAATGTTCTTTCTGATGTAATGACACTTTCAAAAATAAAAAGAGAAAATAAATATGTGAAGTTATAGGCACAAGGACACCTTTTGTTTCCCCCTTATTTTTTCTCTAAAAAAGAGAAGCAAAGAATCACCACCAGAAAAAAAATCAAGTCCGGGGTGACATTGATGCGATGATTTTGAGTCGCATTTGTAGACCGATTTCATATGTGTTTTGTGCCTTAATTACTCATTTTCATGGATATTATTGCATAATTCACTTTATTTGGTCTCTGCCATCATTTTATATCAAATCCCCTTTATTTCATTATTTTAAGCATTATTGATCATCTTATCATAAATCGTGTGGATTTATTTGGTCTTGTTGTGCAATTTCAGGAAAAACAAGTATCTACATCCGTCGATACCATCGACGGATGTCGATACCATCGACCAAGTCACAGGTTGTCAGCCGAGAAAAGCAATATAGTGTCGATACCATCGACTCAAGTCGATGCCATCGACACAAGGAGAGCTACAGCGTCGCTAAACGACAACAACCGACGCTAAAGGAGTCGATACCATCGACACGCAAGTCGATGGTATCGAGATCACCACAGGCGCTCAGAATAAAAGAAAGGAAAGCTGCCGCTAATCCGCTGGGTCGATACCATCGACCCGCGTCGATGGTATCGACGCCGGCAGATATGCGTTGGATCTGTTTTGATATCGATCGGACGGCTGTTGTTATTTGACGACCTAATTAGGGACTTATACCTAATGACGGCCGCCCAGACGTAGAGGGGATCTCATATTTGGATTGCACGAGTGCCGAGGAGGAGAGAAAGGAGAACGGAGGCCGAGAAGCTCATACCGGGTGATTCGGACGCTGCCGAAGACAATTTCCACCACCGACAGGCGGGGGAAGCTGTGTTCTACGCCAAGGATCCACCGGTTCTTCTCCGTTCAGGGGTTTTCCCATCTATTTCACGTTTTTCTTATGAATTCCCCAATTTCTACCATGTATTTGTGTAAGATGAACATGAGAGGCTAAAACCCTTAATCTTTAGGACCGGGAGTAGCCCGGGGATACATTGTATGATGATTTTATATTGATAATTCATATTTTTCTCTCATATCCGTGGTATAAATTCGTTTTCTCTATTGCTATTGTTATGCTTGATCACCATAATAGTAAATTAATGCCCTTAATCACTTCGACAGAAGGATTAACGGTTGAAAAGAAACGAATTCTACATTAATTAATAAAACCCTTGACAAAGGAGTTGTAAAATTAATGGTGGGAACTGAGGGACCGATCCTAATGCGCTTAGTTTAGGGGAATGATTACTACGACGGTGGAATCAACCTAAACCTAAGTAGTGAATTACACCACGACAGTGGGTAATTCTCATTTCAGGCCACTACCCGGATAGAGAGAGAAGTGTGAGGAATTATATGAAATCTAATACAATGTTGACCCGCGGTGAAACCGCCATCCTAAAGATATCCTTTTAATTGATTAAATTAACCTTTAATCGATTATTTTCTTTGTTTCATTTTTATTTTCTTTTAATTTCAACAACAAATTCTACTTTGTTAATCGGTCTAGCTGATTGCGATTAGTTAGTAGAAGTCTCCAATAATTCACGTATCCCTGAGTTCGACTCGGGCCTCACAAGGCCTATATTACTCGACGCGTATACTTGCGTTTAAGCGCGTAGTAAAATACACGTCAGACATGCTTCCCATAAAAAAAATTCATACCCCACAAAGGGGTGTACCATCAAAAGATGCAAAAAATGTACATGAAAAAAATTGTGACCCATGTAGCCACAACTCCACAAATCTAAATCCCAAGTCGAATAGAGGAGGGATAAAAAAAATCATCACTTCCTTCTTTGTTTTCACACCCCCTAATTTCATCTCGTTCTTGGGAAACAACTCACAAAAAAAATATTTATAAAAATGAGAGTGTCAAAGTAAAAGTAAGATGAAGCATGTTTTTCTACAAAATCTTGATTTAGAACCAAGATATGATATTTGTTTTTAATAGGGAATATAGAATTTTGTGTTTTGTGGTTTTAAGAGATTGGGTTATTTGGCCAAATTTGGAGGTAAGGAATAAAGTGATGTTACAAGGGTGAGGATAGACATGTTGTTAGTATAAATTAGAATAATTTGTGATTTTATTTTTTTGAGGACAAATAAAGATTCAAGTCTGGGGTATTTTGATAAATGTATATTTATCCTTTTTATTTATATATTTTTGATATTTTTTAGGATTATTTTGTTATTTATTATCTTATTTTCATAATTAATTGTGTTATTTTAGATTTTTATCTTTAATTGGAGTTTTAATTCTATTTTCTTGGGTTTTGTAGGAAAATTACACAATTTGCAGCAGTCCTGAAATTCATATATACCCTCCACCAAAAGTGACATAACTCTTGCATTCGAACTCAAAATTGAGTGTACAAGTATTCATTCGAAAGGGAATTTAATTTCCTAAAATAAAATCATATTATTTGGACTGCCTTTATACTTTTCACAGGAGCAAAATATGTTCGAAATCACTGCTGTGAGAATTTCCATTAAAGGAAGTTACATGGTCAAGATAATTAAAGACAATCAACTTTCGATTTGACCAGATCCAGAAAATTTAAAAATTGGTATCCCTCACTTTTTCCCCCTCTTTTGAGGGTAGACTACCCCTCCCCCTCCTATAAAAGGAGGGACTCTTCACTTGTAAAAGTATTCCATTCTTCATTCCATTTCATCTAATTTGTAGTTGTAGACCACATCTTGTATATTGTTGGATCTCATTTTAGTTTGCATTTCTTCTAGTATTGTTATGACTGAGTAACTCTCCCTGGGGCATGGGAGTAGTCCCTTAGCCCGGTTCTATTCAATATAATCAGTTATATTCCTCCATTGAACAAATGTCTTCTCTCTGTTTATGTGTGGTTATTTGGATGATCTGATATATTCTAATAGAGTGATATGATCGTGGATCTTTGTAAGAATGAAACAGTAGTCCTTCATAGCAATTATCATCTTTTCATCTTTTTAATCTTATTCTTGTTATAATTCTTGGTGACGCGACCACCTGAGCCTTGGGTTTGAACGCCAGTTTGAATTCACATATTTTTTGATATGACCGTGGATAATGGCATGTTGGACGATTGGGCAATGATCCGTGAATACCGGGACCAACGGGTTCACGAGAAGTCCGACCCTTGTGATTTTTTCCATTGAGACATTTAAACACAAGGTCCTGATTTGATCCTTGGAGTTTATAATTTGATTAGTTTAATAGGAACGTGGTTTTGGTGGTGATATTCCGGACCCCAGATCTATATTTCTTGATTAGTTAAACTTTATTTCAGCACTTTTATTTTTGTTCTTAGTATTAACAACTCTCTCAAATTGGGATTAAATTTTTATACTTGCGATTAGATTTAGATTTTGACTTTTCTTTTCCGCCATCCCTTGGATCGATACCTATATATACTAAGTTGACTTGTTGTTCACAACAAGTTGACAACCGGGTTAGAAGGTTAAACTCTATGACTTTTCCTAGTGATTGTTGCGTGTACAATGACACGCATCAATTTGGTGTCATTGTCGAGGACGACACAGTTGTTTTTCAGATCTGGTTGCTTGTATATCTTGTATAATCCTTGTTCATATTCTCTAACTTTCATAACTTTAGTCTTTTTTATAATTTCTTTTAGATTTTTGTAATTTCTTTTTTCCTTTCGAGCACAATTCCGGAAGTGTATCTCCTCTTTCTGCTGAGTTTCCATTCCAGCAGTACTGTTTTCTAGTTACTTTTTTTGTAATTTTAGTTATTTCATAATTTCATAGATTTATAATTTTTAGTTCTTTTTGTAATTTTGACTAACCTTTTATCTCGCAATCTTTCTTCTCTCATTCATTGATTGACATATCTTTCAGGAACTTTTCTTTTCAAATGGAGTGGGCATCCCAATATCCCCCACAATGTTATTATTGTGATTTTTACCACCATGCATCTCTTACCTGTCCGACTCTACCCCATGCTTATAATAGCACCCCTTTTAATTGCGAGCCCTTTCATCCTCGTGGGTACAATGTGAATCCACAATTTTCTGAGAACCATTATGGGGAACCTTGCTATTCATATTCTAATGGGGGATATGATCAACAAAGTTTTGTGGGGTGTAACCAACAAAACCTTGGGGGTTATGAGCATGTTTATGAAACCCAATGTAATCTTCAACAAGAAGAGAAACTTAGAGCCCTAGAGAAGATAGAAGTAGAAGGAGAAACAAAACTAAAAGCCACCCAAGCCTTCTTAACCACCCTGCTAGAAGCCCAAACCCAAAATATAGATTGTTCAAATATGTTTCCTCATGATTTGGTGACACCATATAATATTGAATTTTCCTACCAAGATGGACGTAATGGAAATTACAATCCACCATCTTCTGGAGATTATTATGAGGAGCAATGCCACCCAAAACAATATGAGGAGTACTATGGCCAAGGACACTATGGGGAGTGTGGCGAGGATGACCAAAATTTTGGGGTGTATAAATCCTATTGTGAAATGTAAATTAATCTTGAACTGGAAGAGAGACTTAAGGCCCTAGAAAAGACGTTAGCAGAAGGATAAGCAAAACTTGAATCCAGTCAAACCATGTTAGCTACCTTATTAGAGGATCAATCACAAACTCCCCCTATAGAGCTTGAGCAAGACAAGATGGTTCTTCCTGACGACGAAGATGATGATCCTTATTTTGTGTCATATATGTCGGATCCTGAAGAAATAGAACAAACCATGGAGCCATATTTTGTATGTGATGAGGACGTTGGTATCCCTATCTTTCCTTTAGAGACTCTATTACTTGAATATGAAATGTCAAAGTAGGAGAGTCATTCTGAAGATCCAACAACTCCTCCCATCCTCAACATAAATCTGAATGATACCATAGACCAATACCCTTCTTTTGAGTTTATTTTGGATAATGAGCATCTAATCCCCTTTATGATTCTTCCCAAGCCATCACTGCCATTTTCCATCCCACACATGGCTGATCTGGAAGGGGAGATACCACCGTTGGAAGAAGTCCACACACCCCCTTCTGTTGTTTACAAGGAAGACATCATCATCCTTCCTAAATACTTGGGGAACCCTTGTACAAAAGTATTAGAGACATATGTTATATCAATAATGAAACTTACTAAACCCAATGTTGATGGCATTAATTTTAAGGAGAAACAAAATACTTTTGTAAATGATTTTAATTTTTTTGTATTAGGATCAATTCTCCCATATGCAGGTCATCATGATGGTGGAAAACCTGAACCAGATCCTACACCTGACTCAATTCGTCATGCTCTACCAGCATCACTGGTCGGGTACCCGCCAACCTCCCCCAATCCACATCCATCTTCAACATTTCCCTTACTATCAAAGGAAGATCTATGGATATTATTATAGGGAATGTGAGGTGAAAGAAAATATGAGCACCCCATTGAGCTTCCACAATTACCCTATCACAGGGTACAATATGAAGCTCCTCAGATAAAGATCCCAGCCCTCATACACATCCCCTTTAGCTGGACGTTTTTTGAGCTACCTGGGCCACCTCGAAATCCTCGCTCTTCTCTTCCCTCCATCTCGAGTTTCAATTTTACTCAAGACGAGCAAAAATCTAAGTCCGGGGTGGAGGTGGGTGGTATGTTTCTATTCCACCCCCTTATCTTTTTTATTCTTGCATTATTTCTACCTTTTTTTGTGTGCATATATAGTTGCTTTGTTCATGGCCATTATCTAGTCGGCCATGTTTTTATTTCTTTTGTTGCAAAATGGCATTTATCTAGTCGGCCAATATGAATAGATGTTTATCATTGTACCCCTTTGAGTTTTGTTAAATCTTTTGCAAAAAATTGTTACAAATTGCCATGTCTGAAACCACCATGTCACCTAGGATCCCAAAATAGCATCACTCCTTGGAAAAGTTGGCAAGCCGTATGGAATCAATCAAAACCAAACACAAATTTTTTCTATTTTTAACATTGATTAACTTGATATAAATCTTGTATAATGTGATTGACATGAATGTTCTTTCTGATGTAATGACACTTTCAAATAAAAAACGGAGAAAATAAATATGTGAAGTTATAGGCACAAGGACACCTTTTATTTCCCCCTTATGTTCTCTCTAAAAAAAGAGAAGCAAAGAATCACCACCAGACAAAAATCAAGTCTGGGGTGGCATGCTTCTCATAAAAAAATTACATACCCCACAAAGGGGTGTACCATAAAAATATGCCAAAAGTGCACATGAAAAAAATTGTGACCAATGTAGCCACAACTCCACAAATCTAAATCCCAAGTCAAATAGAGGAGGGATCAAAAAACATTCATCACTTCCTTCTTTGTTTTCACACCCCCTAATTTCATCTCGTTCTTGTGCAACAACTCATAAAAAATACATTTATAAAAATGAGACAGTCAAAGCAAAAGTAAGATGAAGCATGTTTTTCTACAAAATCTTGATTTAGAACTAAGATATGATATTTATTTTTAATAGGGAATATAGAATTTTGTGTTTTGTGGTTTTAGGAGATTGGGTTGCTTGGCCAAATTTGGAGGTAAAGAATAAAGTGATGTTACAAGGGTGAGGATAGACATGTTGTTAGTATAAATTAGAATAATTTGTGATTTTATTTGTTTGAGGACAAATAAAGATTCAAGTCTGGGGTATTTTGATAAATGTGTATTTATCCTTTTAATTTATATATTTTTTATATTTGTTTAGGATTATTTTGTTATTTATTCTCTTAGTTTCATAATTAATTGTGTTATTTTAGATTTTTTCTTTAATTGGAGTTTTAATTCTATTTCATTGGGTTTTGTAGGAAAATTACACAATTTGCAGCAGTCCTGAAATTTGTATATACCCTCCACCAAAAGTGACATAACTCTTGCATTCGAACTCCAAATTGAGTGTACAAGTATTTATTGGAAAGGGAATTTAATTTTCTAAAATAAAATCCTATTATTTGGATCTCTTTTGTACTTTTTACGGGAGAAAAATATGTTTGAAATTTCTCTTGCGAGAATTTGCATTAAAGGGAGTTACATGGTCTAGATTATAAAAGACAACCAACTTTCGATTTGACCAGATCCAAAAAATTCAAAAATTGGTCTTCCTCACTTTTTTCCCCCTCTTTTGAGGGCAGCCTACCCCTCCCCCTCCTATAAAAGGTGGGACTCTTCACTTGTAAAAGCATTCCATTCTTCATTCAATTTCATCCAATTTTTAGTTGTAGACCACATCTTGTATAATGTTGGATCTCATTTTAGTTTGCATTTCTTCTAGTCTTGTTATGTCTAAGTAAATCTCTCTGAGATATGGGAGTACCCATTAGCCCGGTTCTATTCAATATAATCAGTTATATTCCTCCATCAAATAAATGTCTTCTCTCTATTTATGTGTGGTTATTTAGATGATCTGATATATTCTTATGGAGTGATATGACCGTGGATCTCTGTAAGAACGAAATAATAGTCCCTTCATTGTGATTATCATCTTTTCGTCTTTTTAATCTTATTCTTGTTATAATTCTTGGTAACACGACCACCTGAGCCTTGGGTTTGAACGTCAGTTTGAATTCACATGTTTTTAGATATGACCGTGGATAATGGCATGTTGGATGGTTGGGCAATGATCTGTGAACGTCGGGACCAATGGGTTCACGGGAAGTCCGACCCTTGTGATTTTTTCCTTAAGAACATGTAAACATAAGGTCCTGATTTAATCCTTGGAGTTTAGAATTTGATTAGTTGAATAGGAACGTGGTTTTGGTGGTGATCTTCCGGACCACAGATCTTTATTTCTTGATTAGTTAAACTTGATTTCAACATTTTTATTTTTGTTCTTAGTATTAACAACTCTCTCAAATCGAGATTTAATTCTTGTACTTGCGATCGGATTTAGATTTCGACTTTTCTTTTCCGCCGTCCCTTGGATCGATACATATATATACTAAGTTGACTTGTTGTTCACAACAAGTTGAGAATCGGGTTAGAAGGTTAAACTCTAGGACTTTTCCTAGTGATTGTTGCATGTACAACGACGCACATCAATTTGGTGCCATTGCCGGGGACAGCACAGTTGTTTTTCAGATCTGGTTGCATGTATATCTTGTATAATCCGTGTTCATATTCTCTAACTTTCAGAATTTTAGTCTTTTTTATAATTTCTTTTAGATTTTTGTAATTTCTTTTTGCCTTTCGAACACAATTCTGGAAGTGTATCTCCTCTTTATGTTGAGTTTTCATTCCAGTAGTACTACTTTCTAGTTACTTTTTTTGTAATTTTAGTTATTTCATAATTTCTTAGATTTATAATTTTTAGTTATGTTTCTAATTTTGACTAACCTTTTATCTCGCAATCTTTCTTCTCTCATTCGTTGATTGACATATCTTTCAGGAACTTTTCTTTTCAAATGGAGTGGTTATCCCAATATCACCCACAATGTTATTGTTGTGGTTTTTACCACCATGCATCTCTTACCTGTCCGACTCTACCCCATACTTATAATAGCACCCCTTCTAATTGTGAGCCCTTTCATCCTGGTGGGTACAATGTGAATTCACATTTTTCTGAGAACCATTATGGGGAACCTTGCTATCCATATTCTAATAGGGGATATGATCAACAAAATTTTGTGGGGTGTAACCAACAAAACCTTGGGGGTTATGAGCATATTTATGAAACCCAATGTAATCTTCAACAAGAAGAGAGACTTAGGGCCCTAGAGAAGATAGCAGTAGAAAGAGTAACAAAACTAAAAGCCAGCCAAGCCTTCTTAACCACCTTGTTAGAAGCCCAAACCCAAAATATAGATTGTTCAAATATGTTTCCTCATGATTTGGTGACACCTTATAATATTGAATCTTCCTACCAAGATGGACGCAATGAAAATTACAATCTACCATCTTCTGGAGATTATTATGAAGAGCAATGCCATCCAAAACAATATGAGGAGTACTATAGCCAAGGACACTATGGGGAGTGTTGCGAGGATGACCAAAATTTTGGGGTGTATAAATCCTATGGTGAAATGCAAATTAATCTTGAACTGGAAGAGAGACTTAAGGACCTAGAAAAGATGGTAGCAGAAGGACAAGAAAAACTTGAATCCAGTGAAGCCATGTTTGCTACCTTACTAGAGGATCAATCACAAAATCCCCCTATAGAGCTTGAGCAACCCAAGATGGTTCTTCCTGATGACGATGATGATGATCCTTATTTTTTGTCATATATGTCAGATCCTGAAGAAATAGAACAAACCATGGAGCCATATTTTGTGTGTGACGAGGACGTTGGTATCCCTATCTTTCCTTTAGAGAATCTATTACTTGAATATGAAATGTCAAAGCAAGAGAGTCATTCTGAAGATCCAACAACTCCTCACATCCTCAACATAAATCTGAATGATACCATAGACCAATACCCTTCTTTTGAGTCTATTTTAGATAATGAGCATCTAATCCCTTTTATGATTCTTCCCAAGCCGTCACATCCAATTTCCATCCCACACATGGCTGATCTAGAAGAGGAGATACCACCGTTGGAAGAAGCCCACACACCCCCTTATGTTGTTTGTAAGGAAGACATCATCATCCCTCCTAAATACTTGGGGAACCCTTGTACAAAAGTATTAGAGACATATGTTATATCAACAATGAAACTTACCAAACCCAATGTTGATGGCATTAATTTTAAGGAGAAACAAAATACTTTTGTAAATGATTTTGAATTTTTTGTATTAGCATCAATTCTCCCATATGTAGGTCATCATGATGGTGGAAAACCTGAACCAGATCCTCCACTTGACTCAGTTCATCATGCTCCACAGGCATTACTGGTCGGGTACCCGCCAACCTCCCCCAATCCACATCCATCTTCAATACTTCCTTTGCTATCGAAGGAAGATCTATGGATATTATTGGAGGGAATGCAAGGTGAAAGAAAATATGAGCACCCCACTGAGCCTCTACAATTACCCTATCATAGGGTACATTATGAAGCTCCTCAGATAAAGGTTCTAGCCCTCATACACATCTCCTTTCGCTAGACATTTATTGAGCTACCTAGGCTACCTAGAAATCCTCACTCTTCTCTTCCCTCCATCTCGGGTTTCGATTTTACTCGGAATGAGCAAAAATCTAAGTCTGGGGTGGAGGTGGGTGGTATGTTTCTATTCCATCCCCTTATCTTTTTTATTCTTGCATTATTTCTACCTTTTTTTGCATGCATATAGTTTCTTTGTTCATGGCCATTATTTAGTCGGCCATGTTTTCATTTCTTTTGTTGCAAAATGTCCTTTATCTAGTTGACTAATATGAATAGATGTTTATCATTGTACCCCTTTGAGTTTTGTTAAATCTTTTGCAAAAAATTGTTACAAATTGCCATGTCTGAAACCACCATGTCCTTGGAAAAGTTGGCAAGCCGTATGGAATCAATCAAAACCAAATACAAATTTTCTCTATTTTTAAATATTGATTAACTTGATATAAATCTTGTATAATGTGATTGACATGAATGTTATTTCTGATGTAATGATACTTTCAAAAAAAAGGAGAAAATAAATATGTGAAGTTATAGGCACAAGGACACCTTTTGTTTTCCCCTTATTTTCTCTCTAAAAAAAGAGAAGCAAAGAATCACTACCAGACAAAAATCAAGTCCGGGGTGGCATGCTTCCCATAAAAAAATTCCATACCCCACAAAGGAGTGTACCATCAAAAGATGCCAAAAGTGTACATGAAAAAAATTGTGACCAATGTAGCCACAACTCCACAAATCTAAATCCCAAGTCGAATAGAGGAGGGATAAAAAAAAATTCATCACTTCCTTCTTTGTTTTCACACCCCCTAATTTCATCTCGTTATTGTGCAACAACTCACAAAAAAAATACATTTATAAAAATGAGAGTGTCAAAGCAAAAGCAAGATGAAGCATGTTTTTCTACAAAATCTTGATTTAGAACTAAGATATGATATTTGTTTTTATTAGGAAATATATAATTTTGTGTTTTGTGGTTTTAGGAGATTGGGTTGCTTGGCCAAATTTGGAGGTAAGGAATAAAGTGATGTTACAAGGGTGAGGATAGACATGTTGTTAGTATAAATTGAAAAAATTTGTGATTTTATTTGTTTGAGGACAAACAAAGATTCAAGTCCGGGGTATTTTGATAAATGTATATTTATCCCTTTTATTTATATATTTTTGATATTTGTTTAGGATTATTTTATTATTTATTATCTTAGTTTCATAATTAATTATTTTATTTTATATTTTTCTCTTTAATTAGAGTTTCAATTCTATTTTCTTGGGTTTTGTAGGAAAATTACACAATTTACAGCAATCCTGAAATTCATATATACCCTCCACCAAAAGTGACATAACTCTTGCATTCGAACTCCAAATTGAGTGTACAAGTATTCATTGGAAAGGGAATTTAATTTCCTAAAATAAAATCCTATTATGTGGACCGTTTTTGTACTTTTCATGAGAGAGAAATATGTTCGAAATAGCTGCTATGAGAATTTGTATTAAAGGGAGTTACATGGTCAAGATAATTAAAGACAACCAACTTTTGATTTGACCAGATCTAGAAATTTCAAAAATTGGTCTCCCTCTCTTTTCCTCCTCTTTTGAGGGCAGCCTACCCCCTCCCCCTCCTGTAAAAGGAGGGACTCTTCACTTGTAAAAGCATTTCATTCTCCATTCCATTTCATCCAATTTTTAGTTGTAGACCACATCTTGTATAATGGTGGATCTCATTTTAGTTTGCATTTCTTCTAGTCTTGTTATGTCTGAGTAAATCTCTCTGGGGCATGGGAGTATCCCCTTAGCCCGGTTCTATTCAATATAATCAGTTATATTCCTCCATCGAACAAATGTCTTCTCTCTATTTATGTGTGGTTATTTGGATGATCTGATATATTCTTATTGAGTGATATGACTGTGGATCTCTGTAAGAATAAAACAATAGTCCCTTCATTGTGATTATCATCTTTTCGTCTTTTTAATCTTATTCTTGTTATAATTCTTGGTAACACGACCACCTGAGCCTTGGGTTTGAATGCCAGTTTGAATTCACATGCTTTTTGATATGACCGTAGATAATGGTATGTTGGACGGTTGGGCAATGATCCGTGAACGCCAGGACCAACGGATTCACGGAAAGTCCGACCCTTGTGATTTTGTCCGCAAGGACATGTAAACACAAGGTCCTGATTTGATCTTTGGAGTTTAGAATTTTATTAGCTAAATAGGAACGTGGTTTTGGTGGTGATTTTCTGGACCCCAGATCTTTATTTCTTGATTAGTTAAATTTTATTTCAGCACTTTTATTTTTGTTCTTAGTATTAACAACTCTCTCAAATCGGGATTTAATTCTTATACTTGCGATCGGATTTAGATTTCGACTTTTCTTTTCTGTCATCCCTTAGATCGATACATATCTATACAAAGTTGACTTGTTGTTCACAACAAGTTGACAACCGGGTTAGAAGGTTAAACTCTTGGACTTTTCCTAGTCATTGTTGTGTGTACAACGACGCGCATCAACCACTACATCTGAATTAGCAATTATTCTCTTCTTATTGATTATGTTCTTTAGAAATTTACCATAGGAAGGGATTTGTTCAATTTCATCTATCAGTGGAATGTTGACATGAAGCTTTCTAAATCTATCTAGAAACTTTTGAAACTTCCGGTCAAATTTCTTTGCCTACAAGATATTCAAGAAGGGCCATGGAATCAACGAATTCCTATGGTGAGGTGGGACATATGCGTCCTTTCTTGTCTACTCGGGTACATGAGTTTCGTCATCAACTATCTTGTCCTCTACTGTAGTTTCTGGCTCAACTGTATTAGCAGTCATTGTCGTCCCTGTGTCACCCATGACATCCTTTGCTTCTGGGACAATCTATTTGTCATTAAGCACTTTCTTGCCACTGTGAAGCAACACCACCTTGACCTGTTGATTTATAGATGGTATGTCCGTATTTCCTGAGAACCCCTGCTAACCAGGTTTCTTCAAAGAAGCCACTTCTGTTGCTATTTGAGAGATCTGAGTCTCTATACTATAATTCCATGCTCCTTGATTCAGTAGTTCCCTCTGGGTTTGGCCAATGAGCTATTCATTATGGCTGACCAATTTACCTAGCATGTCCTCAATGTAGTCTATCTTTCTAGGGTCATTTTCATGTTGTTGTATATTTCCTTGATGATGTGCTTGTGATGGGTCCTACAGAATATTATTGGGGTCCTTCCAAGAAAACTTGGGATTCTTCCTCCAAGAATAATCATTGCCCCTAT
This sequence comes from Alisma plantago-aquatica, assembly GCA_963693085.1. NCBI lineage: Eukaryota > Viridiplantae > Streptophyta > Magnoliopsida > Alismatales > Alismataceae > Alisma > Alisma plantago-aquatica. The sequence continues at coordinate 333,306,498 of OY856411.1, forward strand.
AATTCTATTGCCATGCAAACATGCACCCTTCTTCCTCTCCTCCAGAAGAGCTTCCATCCTTATGACATAATTTTTTAGCAATCAAGTCCAATTTCCCATTCGATGTTGTAATCACCTTGGACTCTCCAACACTTTTAATGGTTATTAGGCATTCTCTTTCTTCTCCCATGACTAGTTTTTAGCAATATTCTTCATGATCTCATGACACCTAGATAGCTTGTTGTTGAGGAAGAAGCATGTTCCTACACTATCAAGCATGGTCCTCTCCCATGTATGCAACCCATAAAAAAAATCTTTTCCTATCTATACAAAATGATCCCGTGATGAAGGACCTTCCTCATCATGTCCTGGAACCTCTCCCATGCTTCGTAGTATGATTCTCTACTTGAAGTTATACATCTTTTTGACTAGCTCGTTTGTCTTATGAGGTGGGAATTAATGCTCAAAGAAAGAATCTACCATACCCTCCCAAGTTTCTATTGATTCAGGCAGGAGATGGTAGAACCAATACTTATCACCAATGATGACAAGAAAAGCTTTAGATAAATCACTATCACCAACACTCTATCAATTTTACCATATCACAAACTTCAACAAAATTGTTGATGTGCATCATTGGGTCCTCATTGTTGTGGCCATGGAAAGCCTATGACTTGACTAATGCCACCAACCCAGGATCTATCTTGTAGTTGGCCACATTTATAGCTTATCTTTTGATTAGCCCTAGCTAAGCTATTGAGGAAGATGCCTTGATCTTTTCCCAAATAGTTTGTTCTTCTGCCGGGTCTGTCATATGAGCCGAGTTATGGTTCCTCTGGTGGACTAATTGGTGGTGGGGTTTGAATTAGTCCTCCCACCAAGTCACCATACTCTCATGCTTTCTGTCGAAAGTATTCTACACTAAAGTTGGATCTCTCTAGAGTTGACTCTCTATAATCAGTGCTTCTCGTCTACACCATGCAGTGGTACCTCAAATTTTTGAAAACAATGTGAGAATGAATACTTATGATTGAATAAATGATATCTTATACTCATCTTAGAAAGAATAAAAAGAGAATAAAAGGTGTGACCTAGAGTGACCGATCACATCACTCACAATGTTGGAGTTTTCGTTTCCCCAACAAAGGTGCCAAAAACTTGATACACACAACCACACGTTAAACACAAGTATATGTATTAATGTAATATAGGCCTCAAGAGGCCCGTATGTTGAACTCAGGGAAACGTTCTCCAGATATTACTACTAACTATGATGCGATCAGCTAACCAGATGAAAACTTTGAGTGAAGGTTTAATTATCTAAAATGCAAAAAATAAATCTAAGATTACTAGTTTTTTATCTCAGGTGGAGTGAATTCCTTAGGATTACGGTTTCACCACGGCTAAAATTGTAATTAACATCATATCATTAACAATTATCTCTCCTAACTCTGGACAAAGAGACATGTAGCAAGAATTACTCACTCTCACAATGTAATTAACTACCTAATCTAATACCAATTCCACTCTTGTATTAATTGTGTTATTAGTTAGGTGCTTTATCGAAACCTTTGGGTTATTCTCTTCACATTTGTAAGCCCTTTCTCAAGGTGTGATATAAAATATGTAAATCTATGAGTTTTTCAACCCTTAATCCCTCTCTTGAAGCAATTAATGATCTATTAAACTACCTATAGGATCAATCATGGATAATTCATGATGTTCTCATTGATTTATGTCCAGAATTTAAGAGGAAAAGATATATTAATGCATAAAAGTCAATTACAATGCATAATCAGGCTACTTCTGGGTCCTAAGGAACAAAGAGATTAGCCCCATATGATTTCCATTGTCAAATACATAAAAGAGAAGAAGAAAAACATGGGTCATGTTAGTGAACTAAAAGAACCCCTGAAGAAGATGATCTGGATGACTCCCTCACGTAAACATGCTGATTTTCTATCCTCAGGCTACAAATCTGTCCACTAGAAGTGCCTAAATCTCCCAAAATGTGGATTTCTTCTTTGTTTTCTCCTCTCCTTGCTATTGGGTGTCATACAATGGAATAGAATGAGATACCTAAGTTTTGCCAAAATCCCCCTAAGTCATAGAAGTGACTTAGGACGTCCTTAATTGCCAACCTTTAGATTAAAATCAATTTTCAAATCTTCTTGATCACGTTGTGTCAGTACTACCGACTGGGTGTTAGTACTAGCAACGTCTTCAATAGTTGTGGTTGCCTATGTAATTGTCAATACTACCAAATTGATGTCATTAGTATCGAGATTTCTTCAAAAAAAAATTAAATCTTTGTTGCGAGGTTGTCAGCAGTATCGACTTCTTTGATGGGTAGTACCAAGTTTTTTTGATCTCATTGTTCCTTGCTGACCAAGTGTCGATACCATCGACAGTCAAGTCAGTAGTACTGAGTTGTGTAGTTTCTTGTAGATTTACCTAAAATTCCACAAAAAATGAACATAAGATCCCAAATAATATTAATCTAGCAGGAACATTAAAAATATATTTATTTGATGTAATTAAGTGTCACAGGCTAATGATAATTATAATGCACAAATTAATATGAATATAAACAATAAGTCTACTAAAATCAATAATCCATAGCCTATGAAAACAATAATTATCCATTGCATCATTGACCAACAGACACACGAGCATGACTTGGGAAGAGCAGTCTGCCTCTTCGTCAACCCCTACCCCAACGAGCGGGTGAATTTGTTTCCCAATGATACTCATGCATCAACCAACCAATGATCTCTCTACACATGATGCTTGATGGATCCCAGTCCCCATCATCTATGAGATCTAGACCCCTATGCATTCTTATCAACCACCAAGTAGGCTCAGGCAGGTCTGGTGCCCAGGGATGCGTCTACAACCCTTGCTCGGTGATGATCATGTACTCAACAGGAGCACATCGTCACTACCTAGATCACGATTCAATAGGTTGAGCCTGATGACGCCCCTTGAGCTAATAAATCCCATGCTCCTTTTCTTGACTGAACTTCTGAACCAATTCGATGAATCCCCTTTTCCATACATGAGAGCCTATAAATAGATGACCCCCTCCCCCATTGAAGGGGATCGCCTCCACTCTAAGATGCTGAAAGGCTACTGTACCATCCAGAAAAAGGGAAGAAAACTATAGATAACATCCACTAATACCTTTTTGGTGTCCATTCTCAACCTCGACTCCCCTAAGGCTCACTTCTAGCCACAAAGGTGACTAGATCCATGATGCCAATACAATCCTTCCATTGGCTTCTCCATCCCTTACAAACAGAGACCAAGGAGGGAGGATTTGAGGGAGGAATAGAGACTTCAGATCCTTCGTAGGTGTTCTCCTCCTCCTTTTCTAGACCAACCTCTTCATTGGGTAGAAGATTGTTTCTACAACAAGTTGTGATTCCTATACCCACTATGACTATGGATGATTCTTCCTTTTCTAAATTTCTTCATGAAGAGAAAGTAGTCTTCACCAGGGTGTGGGGATTAGCCCCACTACATGTACTTGCATGTCCGATTTTTGTGTTCCATGGCTTGTATATAACTCTTTCAATTCAATGTTAATGGTTTGATTGCATGTTTTGTGACTTGATCTCCTAGTTTTCATGCTCTATTACAATACTAGATTGTGAGAACCTCAAAGCTTAGGATATGAATTTTGATTAACTTACTAAATCTCAAATATGATATTCCTAAGGGATGTCTCTGGAGTTGTAGGTCCATGATCTGCGAGTAGTGAGACATCACACTCATGAGGATATGTAGGCAATCATCCCACATCTAACTGGTGGAAACATGCTTCTGCTCAACTTGAGTGGTTTTATCTAGCCTGGATATGTTATGGATGTGTTTTTGCATGTAGTGATGGTGAGCCTGACTCCACCCCGGTGACTTCCATCATTAATCTAAATCTAGTTTTAATCCTGCACATTTACTTTTCTTTGCAAATAGTTTAACTTAACCCAATCAACTCTTAGTTTTAAATATTAGTCTTAGCTCAAATGGATACAATCTAGAAAGGTTCTTAAAAATGTTGTGCCTTAGGATTTGATCCTTAACTATGCTATGATAAGACCCACACACTTGTAGGTGTATTCATTGCACATTGATTCGATAAAAACTAAGAGATTTCAACCCTAGGTGAATTTGTTAGTGAGATAAAAACTAAATTAGACATACATCAAGAACCATAGACAAAATCTGAGGCTAGAATGTTTTAGTAAGGGGTTGATATGGGGGAAATGAAATCCAAATGTTCACAAATGACAAAGGAATACTCAGAAGTTCTCTATGTTGCATTTATATAACACGAAAATCTCCATGGATCAAGGAAGAGGACATGTTACAAATCAACATCCCCACTTCTCTACTATGTTTGGGAGCCATGTACAAGATTTTAGGGCATAAGTAAATATTCAAAATCTTATTCTAAAGGAGGGTGTATATGAAATGAGAAAATCTCCTAATTACCTACACCTCCCTACCACCATTGCTAAGCTAGGAGACTAATTCAAGGACTTAAGGGCCTAACTTCCATGAAAAGCATCATCTTGGTTCCCCCTAACCTCGATTAAGGTTATTATGATGTTAATACTAGATGAGGGGCACTTGAGGTGGAATCCCTCATTCAGAAGCTTGAACATAGGGCATTAAAGGATTGGCCTAGTGTCCCTTATGTGTCCATCTGATGACCATCCTAGGAGCACTATATATATATATATATATATATATATATATATATATATATATATATATATATATATATATATATATATATATATATATATATATATATATATATGAGAGAGAGAGACAGGATAGAATACACTCGAGTGTATAGATCGCACGCTACACTCAAGTGATGTTTGCATAAAAAGATTATTTTTTGCAAAATGTAAACCATTGATCTTAATTGTCATACTATAATTAGTCTACATACAAATTTTGAGCTCATTTGGATGAGTATAAGTCACTCATCCGAGGGCAACAAAATCAACGCATGAAACTAATTTGAAATGCATAATTTTGGTGGTCTTCATAACATGACCTACGAATGTACAAATGGGCTATAATTTTATATATGAGTTATTCACATGATGTTTAAGCAGGTCAATGGATTAGATTTTAAAAATATATATTTTATCATGGAAAACTACTTGAGTGTATTCTGCTCTGGATACACTCAAGTGTCTTCTAGTCTAACTCTATATATGGATAAGAAAAGTTGTTTATGTTATTTACATAAATTCATCTAACCTTGTAAAAATCAAAGAAATTTAATAGAATGATCCAAATAATATAAAAACATATTGAAAAGATAAAAGCATGATATATAATGATATCAATTTATATCTAAGGTTTCGTGATGTAGTCAAACTTATATTTATGGAATAAGTGTTACATGTTGGTTCATGATGATTAATGAATATTATTAGTGTCTATTGGAGGTAAATCCTTCAAAACTATATTAAGACCCCTAATGATGTTTACAAAATATATGATACCCATGCTATGAGAAAAATGACCCCAAGAGAATTGAAATAGATAAAAACCTTGATGAGACATAGAAAATGTGAGGTCTTATATTTTATTCAGATTCATTAAATGTTCATGTCTTTACAAGAATTAGGTCTTTGTTTCATGGATCCAAGAATAATTTAATATTGCTTTAACACAGGTAAGTGGTCCATGTCTTAGATTCTTATGTATTGCATGGTTAGTTTCTCACATGCTTCATGACTCATAAGAATATATTGTGCATCTTATAAATGTTTCACATTATCAATATTTATGTAAGAGGTTAATTTTCTTACTGCACATCTTTCAAATATTTCATTACCATCATCAAAGACTCAATTCCAACTATGTTGGAGTTGGATACATGGAACCTTATTTTCCAATAAGCTCTATTATGGGTCATATTATGACCAAGATGTAAATATTAAAGATCTCTCTTTATAATATCTTCCCAAGTTAATTGAAGTAGACTGAATATCATTGCTTTGGATAGGTTTGCTAGTCAATGTATGTCGCACGTCCATACCATCTTGGACAACCCTCACATAAATTGATACTTACTAGGGTTTCGGATGGGAGGGTGATCCTAGGGCGATCCTAGGCGGCGGCCGCCGTCTCCCCCTTCCCTTCGGGTGGGCACCCCGCCCCCTGGAGTCCACCAGCATACCCCTTCCCGTCGTTGCCAGATCTGACCTCTCCTGGCCACAACGATGTTACCGTCCCCGTTCACACGTAGAGTGACTAGGCAGAGCGTCCAGGCTATGAACGTGCAGAGGGCGGTGAGAGACAGACGCGATGGCTTAGCTGCCCTATCCACTCCGCCGGACATGATCATCCAAGACATAAGAAACGTCCTCCGGTCGCCGTCACCAGCAAACAACCAGCAGACAACGGAGATACCAGCAGGACGCAGGGAGGAATCACGAGGCGTCATGCACGATAGGAGCATAGACGTCACGGAGACGGTCTCGGACAAACAAAATGATGAACCTGCTCCTTCCTTGAGACTGCAACAAGAGACAGCTAGGGTTACGGGAGTTAACACTGCAACCCATGGTTCAGATGGTTCTGCAGATGTTACAGCGATGATCGAGACTTCTAACCCGATGCACGATAACTCCATCCCTCTGGACAAGGCAGAAGCACCTAGACCGGATCCGTCCAACCAAGTGGCGAAGAGAACATACCTAGAAGCTGATCAGAGACGTGCCCCTCGGCAGCCGCATATGTATATGAATGGTGATAGGAGAAACATCTGTCTTGGATCTTGGATGCCAAATCTGCCAAATGACACGTGCTACCGATGCCTAGGTAGGGGACACTGGCAGTCTCAATGTCGTAGCTCGATAGTTTGCTACAAATGCCATAGATCAGGGCATGTGGCCAGAAGGTGCATGGTCACGCACGCATCTCCGCCCCCGAACATCTTCTCTAGTTCAGACTTCCCATCACTGAGTGCTGGAATTCCTACTCGAGGTGCGCCTATGCACGCACCCAAGAGAATAGCGGTCAATCTGGGACCTAATACGGAAGAAAGGAAGAACAAGGAGATTGCTCTGGAACGCACAGTGGAGATATCCTGGCCGAATCACATAGCATGGGAGGACCTTTATCAGACCCTTAATCTCAGATGGAACCATGCCACGGATATTTACCGTCACTCTAGATGTAGAGCTGTGGCTTTCTTTGTCAGCAAGGAGGAAGCAATGGAGGCCTGTAAAGATCGAGTCTTCGTCTTCAGAGGTACGAACATTACCATCAGATCCTTGGAGGATGGAGAGAGATGCTCTAGAAAAGAAGCTTTCTGGTTCTAGATAGTTAACTTACCTATTATGTGCCGAGATGATGACGCCATCGACAATATAGTTAACAGCTTTGGAAGTTTGATCCTTGTCTCAGATTGGATAAGAAACCCAGATGACATCTCTGGAATCTTAGTCCTAGTGGAAGCTTTCAAAGAGGATGTTCCCCAATATGTCGCACTGACATATGGCGACCATAGATCGGATGTCTTGCTTCAGATTGTTGCTAGAGGCAGTCTGCGATCCAGTCTCTTTTTGAGAACTGAGATAGGGGATGAACTTGACATCCCAATGGAGGCTTTCGATATTCACAGGACGACCTATTGAACGAAGATCCCACATCTCATGATCATGAGGAGGTTATTGTGGCTACGTCTACAGAGAAGGAGCAATGCACCGATGTTATTGTGGTAGAAGCAGATGAGAGGCGACAACAGCCACCGAAGGCTACCCAAAACAACAGATATGTGGTCGACGAAGATGGTATTAGAAGACCGCTAACCCAGAGAAGCCTTGAAGATTTCATACACTTTGGTGACGAAGGAGGTTTACGCCCAAGATCTAGTAGAAACAGTTTCAGATATGAACCACGCAGATCCTCTCGTAATGACTATAATTTCCTTAATGACTTCCATACTGAGGGCCATCGAAGATATGCGCACAGAAGACGACTTTCTGATGGAGAATTCCCGTTCACAGATGATGACTGGGAAGAGCGAGGAAGGGGAGATCGCAGATAAAGGGGGTCTGTGGGGTTGCAGTTTTGTTCCTAAATCATGGATTCCAAGATCCTCTACTGGAACATAAGAGGGGCGGCCAACAACAGAACCAGAAAGGTTCTGGGAAGGTTATGTAGACGACATTCTCCGAGGATTGTTTGTGTTGCTGAACCATTTCTTCATGCTGATGAAGCGGAGGAGCTGCTCGACATAGTCCGGTTGGACTGGTCGGCGAGCAATGAGGCTGATGGTGGGAAAATCTGGCTCTTTGTGGATAAGGCGATCAACCCATACATTGTCAGATTGCACGAGCAGCATCTAACTGTTAAGTTTATTGATGACAATAACAATGAGGGGTACGTTACTATGGTGTACGCGAGCTGTAGCTACACGCATAGGAGAATCTTGTGGGAAGATATCATTGACTTGTCTAACTTGATTGGTGACGCCTGCTGGATGATTATGGGTGATTTTAATATCATTCGGAATAACTCGGAGAAAAGGGGAGGTGCTGATAGACACTTTCAAGAGGTCATGGATTTTAACTCCTTCATTCACAATGTGAACATGAGAGAGGCACCCTTTGAAGGCAGAAGATATACTTGGGTGAATAAACAATATGGCACTCCCACAATCTGGGAGAGGTTGGATAGAACCCTTCTTAATGAATCTTGGGGTGTGAGATTTCCTAGATCGATTTCTACCCATCTTACTCATTATCGAGTGTCGGACCACTGCCCAGTGTTGTATCAGCCGGGTGATAAAAGAAATCTTCACAGTCCTAGACCGTTCGTGTTTATGCAGATGTGGTTACAGAACGAGGAATGCCGTGAGATCATTAACCACATCTGGGATGAGGAGTCCAATGGCCATCCGTCTAATGCCTTCTTTTCTAAGATAAAGAAAGTCAGAAATGAGCTAAAAGAGTGGAGCAAGCGAACCTACGGTAGCATTGCTCAGAAGAGGAAGGACCTGGAGGATGTGGTGCACACTACTCAAATCGCTTTTGATGAACACCCTTCTCTAATCAATGAGATGAACCTCAAGGTAGCCGAAGAGGAACTCCAAGATATTCTGGACACTGAAGACAAAATCTGGAGGGAGAAGTCAAGGATAAATTGGCTGAATGACGGCGAAAGAAATAATCATTTCTATCATGCTATAGTGAAGGCCAGGAAGAAGCACAATAGTGTTTGTTTTTTACAGTTGAGTGATGGTACAAAGGTGGAAGATCCGAAGGACATTGCCCAGATAGCTGCAGATCACTATAATCGATTCTATAGGGACAAATCACCTTATGATGATGTTACGTTGGCTGATATGTTACAATATATTCCCGAGAAGCTTTCTATTGATAACAACTGCACCTTATCTGCTGTACCGAAGGAGGAGGTTCGACATGCCCTTGATCAGATGGACAGGCATACGGTGCCGGGACCTAATGGGTTCACTGTGCCTTTCTTCAGTGAGATGTGGGACACGATTCAGAAGGATTTTATGGCGATGACAGAATCGTTCTTCAGAGGGCAGAACTGCCACCGTAGCCTTCACTGTTGTAAGATCTTGCTCATTCCAAAGGTGGACAACCCCACAACTATTGAAAAGGATTTCAGGCCAATTTCCATAGAGAATGTTGCGTTAAGGATTATGGCTAGAGTGGTTAGTAATAGGTTGTCTCCTTTCATGCCCAGGTTGATCTCAGCGGAGCAGGCCACCTTCATACAAGGAAGGGAGATCACACATCACATCCGGATGGCCAAAGAGCTTATGCATGACATACAACAAGGTGGTGAGCATCCTAACATTATGGTAAAGATTGACATGGCTAAGGCGTTTGACAGAATCGAATGGGACATTCTGAAGAAGATAATGATACGTTTTGGTTTCTCGGAGGAGTTTTGTAACCTATGTTTGAGCTTTTTCTCGAATACCTGGGCTTCTATATCGATCGAGGGTCAGGACGCTGGTTTCTTTCCCTTGCTTCGTGGTCTCAAGCAAGGAAATGCAATCTCACCCCTTCTTTTCATCATTTTTGAGGAGTTACTTTCAAGATATATGCATCATCAAGATCGCATGCATCCGTTGGATAGATTCCGGACTAGAGGTCATGGTACGGCCCCTCTTTTCCTGCTATACGCCGACGATGTGATTCTGTTCCTGAACGCGAAGCATCAAACTTTAATTCGTGTGAATCAGATCCTGAAGCTTTATGAGGCGGCCTCTGCTCAGTTGATCAACCGTAACAAGTCCATCTGTACCATTGGAAGTAAAGATGTTGAGCTGATCACGAGCATTGCAAATACTCTAGAGATCGACAACACAGTGAATTCTTTTACCTATCTAGGAGTTATGATCAAGATGGGAAGATACAGTCTTAATGACTATGAAGTTTTGTTCCAGAAGATTAAACAGCAGATCGCCTCGTGGAGATCTCGTCTCCTTTCCTTTGCAGGTCGTAAGATGCTCATAGCGCATGTGCTTTCCTCTTCTACTGTCCACACCGCGGCAGCTATAGGCATCCCTGCGGGAATCTCCGACCGCATTGATGCACTCCTTTCTAAATTCTTATGGAATGATCGTGAAAACCATCATCGCAAGGTATGGATAGATTGGAAGAAGATAGCTTTACCAATTGAAGTGGGAGGTCTGGGCATACACAACACTAGGATCATCAGTGACGCATTTGTGGCCAAAGCTAGTTGGGAAGTGATAGCCAAAGACTTTATCTGGGCCAGCTTCTGTAGAGCCAAGTACATGAATCGTGCTTACAGCAGATCAGCCAACCATCCAAGCCACTTACGATATAGTGATTCAGCCTCTACTTTCTGGAAACAGATTTGGAATATGTTCCCATTGGTTTATCCTAAATGTAGATGGATCGTGGGGAAAGGTATGATCCCCTTCTGGTATGCCTTGTGGTGTGATGCTAGATTGTTTGATCATGCCATCTACACCAGTGATAGGAACCAACCGTTTCTTGTCCGAGACTTCTGGATTTTCAATGAAGGATGGGATTGGTTATCCCTGAGACAGATCCTTGATGATGATGGTCTCCAGCTGATTAAGAAAGCAAATCAAGTGATAAACGATGATGAAGATTATATCGTTTGGTCACCGGAGATGGTAGGAAACTTCACCATCTGATCGATGAAGAAGATTTTGACCATGAACCATGATGAAGAACCTGATGTAATACGGCACATTTGGCACATCGATGTGCCCAAGGCCAGCTCCTTAGTCTGGAAATACCTTAAGGGAGTGATCCCGACAGATGAAAACATTTCTCTCTGCCATATAGCCCTTTCGTCTAGATGCGACTGTTGCGAGGAGCCCTATACCAAGGATTCTGACCATTTGATCTTCCATGGACAAGTAGCGGCTTTCTTCTAGGATAGATTTGCCCATATCACTGATAATGTCAGATCGATTAACAAACAAGATTTGCTGAGATATATCTCGCTTGGCACCTCGAAGGTCGTTATGTTATGGATCACTGCCTGTCTTGGGGTGATCATCCCTTTCTTTATCTGGCGTTGGAGATGTAGAGCTCGATATGACGGAAGGAAATCGCCATTAGAGAAGGAGATGGTTTCTATGATCGAGTTAGTTAACTCTATGATGAAGAAGAAGATCTTCCACGTCCTGGCAAATCCAGAGGAGCATCGAAGGTTGAATCTGTTCGGGATTGATGATCCGCGCTATGTGCTCAAAGAAGTGAAGCTCATGAAATGGTTGATCCATGACATCAACACGATGAAGATGAATATCTCTATTGGTAGAAGTCCCGATCATAACGATCGCAAGAGGTGGTGGATGGCGAGTGTTGTTCGAAACCATTGTGCTGCTGCTTGTCAGATCACGAGAGCGTGGCTCACGGCTGATGACCATATCACTGCCATGATCCAAGCTTGTGTGGTAGGCATACAATTTGCTGAAAATCAGTTCTTGAGAATCTCGGTGATTGAGCTTGATGACGCTCGAACCTACCATATGTTATGGGGTAATAACACCATCCCTTGGAGGTTGAACAAAACTGTAAAAGATCTTAGAAACATCCTTGAGGAGGAAGCGATTGGAGGGACTCTTGTTCATTGCTGCATTAATTCCATTCCCAAAGCGATAGGACGGTGGTTGAGCTATACGCCTGAACCCATGGTGATTTCAGATTGCAGAAGAACACCTGCAAGGATGCGCGGCATGATTGAGCTCGAGAAGAAGGGCGTTCCTTATGTGGTAACGCAGTATCCTCGCTAGCTGGCTGGTTTAGTTTCTTGAGTTTTTCCTGTGTTTGGTGTTTTTTTGTGAGGTGAGTTTACCTGCGGTAGTACGCAGGAGCTGTACTCTGATCCTTGTTTGCTCACGAGGGGAGGGTGAGATGAATAGAGAGCCTCCCGACTTAACCAAAAAAAAATTGCTCAGAATGCTCGCCACTCCTACTTTGTTCCTGATATAGTCATTTCTCAAATGATATTTCCTTTCCTTCATACACATCCATATCATCATAAGAACTTTAGCCACATTTAGTTTTTTGAGACCTTATTGCTTCATTGCCCAACATTCACTCACATATAACATGGCAGACTGTATAGCTATTCTATAACACTTACTTTTTAATTTGAGACCATCCTTCCAATCACATACTACTTTAGTTGAACTCCTCCATTTCAAGTATCCTTCTTTGTACCTATGACAAACATCATCTTGTACATTACTATCCATTTTAATAATTGGGCGCAGTTAACAAAACCTATTACATTTAGATATATCCACTTCATCCAACTTCGATTCACTATCTACAACTGTAGACTACCTAAAATTGCAATGAATATACCCACTTTTTCTTATCTTGATCCTAAATACATTTGATCCCAATGCACTTTTCTTTAAAGTTCACCTTTTACATTCAATCATTCTTTTTCCAAAAAAAATATCATCAAGAAACACCACCACCAAGGAATATCATCATGAACCTACTTTTTCAACTCATCCATTACAAAAATGAATACATATGATCTTGGTGCCCTTAATGTACCCCAAAAATGATACAAAATGTTGGTGTCTCTCCTCTAGGAGTCTTAACACTTACACTTGAGTTATAATTCATGCCATTAATTAAGTCAATGAATGGTTTGACATACCATTTTCCTTTAAAACCCTCCACAATACTGACATAGGTACTCAATCATAAGCATCTTTTCCAAATTAATAAAAACCATAAGAGTATCTCTTTTGTTTTCTCTTTACTTCTCCATAAGCCTCCTTATCACAAAAATTACATTAGTTATTGATCTCCCTGACATGAAGACAAATTGGTTGTCTAATATTTGTGTTATCAATATAAGGGTTTGTTCTCCTTCACTAAAGTTTCATAGTATGGCTCATAAACTTCATACCTCTTTGGTTTGTGCTACTATGAACATCTCCTTTGTCTCTTATAGATGAGAAATATAGTGTTGTTTCTCTACTCATCTAGAATTTGCTTGTTCTTCATATTTTATCAAGGAAATACATAAACCACACATGCTCTCATCCTCGTACATCAACAATCAAACTGTGTGATCAACATGTTTTTCTCATTTTTATATTTTTCTCAAACAATTCTTGACCTCAATAGGAAAACTTGCCCATTTATGTGATATATCTTGTATTCATATCATATGAGTCTCTAACATAATTGAAAGTATCTACATTGAAAACCAGGTGGAAAGTATTTTCACTGTTGGTTCTTGATATCAACATACTTCACAAACACCTTACCATCTTCATTCTTGATGCATATAACCTGACTCAAGCCTCTTCTTTTCCTTTCTCTTATACGAGCATTTTTAACCATATTTTTTCCCTTCTCTCATATCCAACTTCTCATACATCTCCTCAAAGTAATTGGGCATGACCTCTTGAACCATTTTCTTCACTTTTTCCTTTGATTTCTTATAACTCTGAAAAGTTGCATTATCTCCATATTTGAGCAAGCTCCTATAAATCATTCTTTTCAGTTTTATAGACTTTTGCACTTCATCATTCCACGATCAAGTCTCCTTATGTGGAGGCCAACACACATTAAAATCCCCCAAACCCTCTTTGGATTTTTTTATGTGGGTTCTCATATTATGTCACATAGTGTTAACATCACACTCTAAGTCTGAAGCTTCTTCCATGATAATTTTACCATAAAAAATTTATTTTATCTTTTAAGATTCCACCACATGATATTTCTATTTTTGATTATATTATGCTTACCTTTCAAATATTATGATTACCTTTCTAGATATCCATTTTAATATGCAAAACCACCAACCTATTTAGGGTAGTGAACTCTTCACCAAGGTTCCCTTTACAATCCTTTCATACTTTTCTATCCACTCATCTTATAAGGGAGTAATAAATTTGGCTACAATCATTCCCCACTCTAAACAATAATCATGTAAGAAGCTCTTATCTTGAACATGCACTACAACAAAAATAAATGAAAGTCAGGATCATATAGTCAGAGACCTAAGCCATGATTGTTTTGTAAATTTTCCTCAAGTCCTATCCCAAACTTTTTCCTCACCTATTCTCGACCAATGATTAAAGTGTATAACTTTTTCTATTACCCTACAAACATAAACACAACCTTGGTAACAATTATCATTTTAACTAGTAAAATACTTTTGCAGACTCTCTTATGAGAAATCCCTCCACTCAAAAAGCCTTCAACTTTTGAGCTTCCCTCTTACCATCATCTCCTTTGTTGGCCCTAAAAATCATCAAATTCCTCTCCCCTTCTGTGTCTTGCTTCTATACACCATCCAATTCCTTCTCTGCTAAAACTCTTGATGGTTCAATCTCTAGCATACCCCATATGATTTTATCCCCTTTGCCACATACTCTTGTGACATATACCCCAAGAAAATGACAATTATGGTAGTTTATGTCTCTGTAATGACTACCATGTCAATGTCACTAGTAAGAACTTCCCTAATAGTGTCACTACCAACACTCTCTGCTTCATTGAATAGCACTTCAATGAATTACTAAAGACCATATCTAAGAACAATGCATTAGGGAATGATATAAGAAAAACACATTGGGGAGCAACGAGAAGTGCCATGTCTAAGAGTTTTTAACCAAGATTGAGATATGACGCCTACTTTATTTTCATCACCCAATAAGTGGATCATTCTTACACCTATAATCTTATTTTATTTTCATTTGACTATTGTCATCTATGATGTTGTTCACCTCAAAGGAACAAAACGTGTCCAAAAAATTGATTCTTTACACGTTTAATGTTTGAGAGAAAGCTAAGCATCATACATTCTTCCTTTTATATTTTTTACTTTTTTATGTTTTGATATTTTATTATTTGAGACCAAATACTTTTTTGGGGTACAATCCAAATTTAGTCACACATTCCTTAAATGTTTAAGTAATCAGAAAAAACTTCCTAATCATTTCCTATGCAGCTCATCCACCACCCAAACAATGCAAGTTTCTCTTTCTATCTATTTACTTTTATTTTATCTATTTACTATTTTTTTGTTTGTCTACTACCAATGTCGTAGATGAGAGTCGAAAATTAGACATTTTGGTATTTATAGAAATACCAATGTGAGAGTTTATTATTCAGATGTTTCAAACATCTGTAGAAATGCCAATGTGAGAGTTTATTAGGAAGACATATCAGATGTTTTCGAGAATGTGAATGTCAACTTCTCCTTCTAACACATGAATCATTTTGGTAAGCTTCTCCATAATGCAAATAGTTCTAGTTCAATTATATCTTCTATGATGTTTTCATTTACCACCATGTGGTATATTTTGTAATATCCTTGGCACTAGGAGTTGTATGGTGACATAACTTTTTCATTGCTTGATGTGTTATTTTTTACTCTATCATTTTATTCTTTAATATACATATCATATGAAACTGTAAGTGATTTCATTGATATATAATTGAAATCTTTGATCCATTTCCTTATGATATATTGTATAATAAAAAAATGTACTATTGGTTGTATAAAGATATATATTTTCTTATTGTAGTTGTCTATAGAGTTCAAATATAGCAAGGACTTGATCCCAAAACCTTACATGTCAAGGAGCTTCTATGCCAATAACCATTTTCCTAGGTCTTTTCCACGAACATTGTGTTGTGGGGAGTGTGGGTTTCTTGTTCATGGGTTGTTGGATTCAAGAACATTTATTATATTCTACTGTTACTTTGTCAATAAGAAGGTGCCAATATTTACATTGAATCTAATCTTATCCATATTTCTGTCATGGAACCAAATTGAATATTTGGGGCAAAGGCGATATACTCCTCAATGTAATTGTTTGAATGTGAAATTTAAGTATATATTCTTGAAACGTTTTGTAATGGTATAATATATTTATAATTCTATGAGAGAATCACATGCCTACATATAGGCATGTACCATGGATTATCCATTAAAAGGCCCCAAGACTCAACATTTGATGGTTGTAAGGCCATGACATTGTCCATCATCTAGGATTTAGGGCTTAGGGATTGTTATCTCTTTGGTCAGGGAGTGGCACTGACAACATTTTTACTCACTAAGATTTTTTCCAAGGTATAATGGTTAGGTTGAGTCCTAACAAACCAGTGCTCCTTAAGGTTTGATAGGTACTAGTCAGGGATTCATCCCGATCCATAGGCTATTTTCTGTAGTGAGGGTGTTTTTAAAAATCATGTCATAAAAGACTATAAAATTTAGTATCCTCTCTTTCAACATTCTTTCTGCCATATCCAAAACCACCACAAACTCACTTATATCCAACACTGCAAATCCCCACATTGATATTTCAATCACTTCCAACAATGATCTTATCCTATATAGGTATTCCTTGTATCATCTCATCAATCATATCTCAAAAAGAGGAAGAAGACCTTGAAGGATCATGGTAGCGCCTCCCGTTAGCGACGATGGCCGGCGACGCGATTCTGGATCTGGTGAGACGGGAGCTGATGCTTCCTCTTCGGGTCTACTTTTCACTGCTGAGTCTGCATATAGTTCCGGCAATGTTAAAGCTCAAATACCTAATGGCGGGAAATCTTGGGCGGACTTGATTAAACCAATAGTTTACGACACTTCTCTGGAGAAGATGGACATTGTGGTTCGTGGTCAGAAGCTCATCTACCCGGGAGAGGAGGCGGATAGGAATGCTACCATATTGAAAAATTGTCTCGCTGGATACATTGTTGGATTTAAACCGCAGCTGGCGATTTCGGAGAGGTATCTTTCGCAGATCTGGATCTTGAAGGGGAAGATAGAAGTTATGAATCATGGCCAGGGTTTCTTTTTAATTAAGTTCACTGATGAAAACGATCTTGAGAATGTGCTTGATGGAGATCTTTACTTCGTGAGGGGTAAGCCTCTGGTTCTATTGAAGTGGAAGCCTGGAGCGACGCTGAAGGGGTTCTGTATGTCGGACATGCCAGTTTGGGTTCGGATTCATGATCTTCCGCTTGAGTTGTGGGATATGAAAATGTTTTCTCGAATTGGTTCCTACCTCGGTACCCCCCTGGGAGTGGACAAAGCTACTTTCGAGCTAAGAAACCCAGAGTTTGCGAGATTGCAAGTTTTAATTCTGGCTAACTCTGTCTTTCCATCGGAGCTTGAAGTGGAAAGTGATAAGGGTATCGCCCACACCATCTCCTTTGAGTATGAATGGAAACCTAGAGTTTGTCAAGTGTGTAAGCTCTATGGTCACAGTGATTGTGAAGTGAGGCCCCCTGTTCCGAAGAAAATCTGGGTACAGAAAGCAACTACGAGCAACGTCGTCGAGGTGAATGCTGGAAAGTTTATTAAGGATAGTGCTCCTCCTTCTTCGCAGACCAACAGTGAGAGTTCTATGCCAGTCAATAATCCAAAACTTGGTCGAGTTGATAGCAGTAACTTGACTGCCGTCAGTGAAACATCGGATAAGCCACCTGTGAAAGAATCTGTTGAGGAAGAAGGACAATCCAGGCCGCCTGAGTCATCAAGACCGGATTCAGTTGAAGGTGAAGATGAATTTCATGTGTCGGCTGACTCTTTTGAAGAAATTGTGGCTTCCAATTCTGATACTTCTGAGGCGGATGGACTTGGTCATGAAGGTGTTGTCGACTTATTGACTCCTCCACTTCTAGAAGGGATTTCTATTGAAGATGATGGTTTTGAGCCTCAAAAGGGAAACAAGAAAAGGAAAGGTAAAGTGAAAGGAAGGAAAGGCCCGACTAGCACAAAAGATTCCAGACAGGTTGCTCAAACTTTGTTGTCGAATAAGTTTGATAATCTGGCCAGTAGTGGGGAAGAGAGGGCTTTGTCTCACACCAGTGAAGTACTGGTTTCAAGCAGTTATCATGGATAGCTCCTTCAGTCTTCTTTCGTGGAATGTCAGAGGACTCAATCTCAAGGCCTCTGCAGTCCACAATAAAATAAGGGATTTTAAACCTCAGTTAATTCTGTTGAATGAGACGAAGTTTAGAAGTAGAAAGGTTGATAAACTCATTAAAAAGTTCTTTCCTGGCTATAGTTGGTGTTCTAACCACGACTCGCATGTTCTAGGCAGAGTTGTGGTTCTTTGGAGGGATTATGTTTGTCTTGTTAGGAAGATTAGGGAGACTGATCAATCTGTGCACTTGGAGGTCTTGTTTGATAATAGAAGTCTCTTTGTTACTACAGTTTATGGGCACAACCCTGATATTGATAGGGTTCGTCTATGGGAGGAGATTGTTGACATCAATTCTTCCTTGGTTGCTCCTTGGGTGATTCTTGGCGATTTCAATTCTGTTAGGAAGACTGATGAAAAGATTGGTAAGGATCCGCCGACTAGTAAATCTATGGAGGATTTCAATAATTGTATGTTATCCACTGGTCTTTTTGAGCTTCGCCTTAATGGACCTTTGTTTTCTTGGGACAACCACCAAAGTGGAGATGGTTTTGTCACTTCTTATATTGACAGAATTCTCTATAATGCTTCAATGAGTTTAAAGGTATTCTCCATTCGAATGTGATTAGTGATCATAAAATTCTCATGCTGGATATTGGTGAAAGAGTCAAGGTGGTCACCCCTTTTAGATTTATTAATGCATGGGTTGATAGGTATGACTTTCTTGAAGTTGTAAGGAGAAGTTGGGGCAATGAAACGACAGGGTTTCCTACTTATAGACTGTATTCGAAGTTCAAAAATCTTTGTCATTCCCTTTCTATAAGGAATAGAGATTTGGTTGGCAATTTCTCTAAAAAGGCAAAAAGATTGGAGGTTTTGGCAGTTGAAGCTCAAGTTAGACTTGATGATGATCCCACTAATATTGTGTATCAATTTGAAGCTATTGAGAGAAGGAAAGAAGCGGCTGTTGCTAGGATGCATGAGGAATCTCTTTTCAGACAAAAATAAAGAATTACTTGGCTTAAAGAAGGTGATACTAACTCCAAGTTTTTCTATTCCACAGTCAAAGTCAGAAGGAACTTCAATCATATTAAAGCTTTATCTATTGATGGTGTTTTATCTATTGATGCAAATAGTATTAAAAACCATATTCTAAAGTATTATCATGATCTTTTTAACAGTGGTTTCACTGCTGATGTGAGTATTTTGCATAATTACTCTTTTCCCAAGCTCACAGATGTTGACAGGATGAGTTTAGATAGATTCTTTTCTCCTAAAGAGGTCATTGATGTTGTTTCTAACTTGAACTCAGACAAGTGCCCAGGGCCTGATGGGCTGAATGGCAAGTTTTTCAAATTCTCTTGGAGTATTATTTGCAAGGATGTGATGGAAGATGTGTTCAATTTTTTCAGTTCTAGTCATCTTCTCATAGAGGCAAATAGAACCTTTATTACCCTCATTCCTAAGGTTAAAGATTCATATGACCTCAAGAATCTAAGGCCTATTGCTCTCTGTAATGTTTTTGTCAAGATTATCTCCAAGCTTCTTGTCAACAGACTTTGTCTTGTTCTTCCTTCGATCATCAGCAAGAATCAATGTGCCTTCATTCCCGACAGAAGCATTAGAGATGTTGTTCTTCTTTCTAACGAGTTAATCCATGATTTTAATAGGAAAGGAGGAGCTCCGAAGATGTGTTTGAAGTTTGATATTTCTAAAGCCTGTGATTCGGTTGCATGGGAGTCCATTTTTCATATTCTGAAGGTTATGCAATTTCCACATTGTTGGATAATTTGGATAAAAGAGATTTTTGATATGATTTCCTATGAAATCTTGATCAATGGTGAGGCCAGTGAATCCTTTAAGCCTAGCAATGGCGTTTGGCAGGGCGATCCCCTGGCTCCCTATATTTTCGTACTTGTTATGCAGGTGGTTTCTGTTCTTCTTGAGAAGGAAGTGGCTGAAGGTAATCTTAAACCTCTTAAAGCTTCTGCTTGCTGTTTCGTGTCCCATATTATTTTTGCGGATGATCTGCTTGTCTTCTCTGAAGCCAATGAACAAAGTGATCGAGCTATCAAGAGGGTTATGGAGTTGCTTTACTCCTCCACTGGGTTGAAGATTAATGTTGAGAAAAGTGCTGTCATTTTCAGTGTTGGTGCTGACAAAGAGCTGATCAGTAATATTCTTGGCATTCCTGGAAGTAGTTTACCGATGAGATACCTTGGGCTTCCTCTTTTTATTGGTAAGCTTTCTAAAGCTCATTGTTATCCTCTTTTAGATAAGATCAAAAGAAGACTGGAGGGATGGAAAGCGAGCCAGTTGTCTATGGCGGGCATAGTAGAGCTTGTCCAATCTACTCTCTCTTCTATCTATCTTTTCTGGATGTCCACTCTTCCCCTTCCTACTGCTGTGTGTGAGGAGATTGAGAAACTTTGTAGAGATTTCATCTGGGGCAGTTCTGAAACTAAAAGGTATGTTCACTTGATCAAATGGAGTAATATTATAAAACAAAAAAAGAAGGAGGTCTGGGTCTTAACAAAATTAGGGACACTATTAAGGCTTCGGTGATGCTCAACAGCTGGAATCTGGCTCTTAAGAAAGATAGTATTTGGATCAAATGGATCCATGAAAAATATTTAACGAAGAACTCCTTTTGGTCTGTCCATATTAGTGAATCTTTCTCTTGGCTTCTTAAAAAGTTTTTGCTTTCAAGAGACGATTTGAAAGATCATTTAAGGATTGTAATTGGTGATGGTTCGTCTATTTCCGTTTGGAATGATCCTTTGCTCCCTGGGTCTAAGTTCCTTGTTGATATTCTTGGACCCCAAGGTTTTATTCATCTTGGTATTGGCTTTGATGCTAAGTTCAGTATGTTCATAAAGGATCGAGATTGGGTCTTCGAAAAGTCGAGACTGCATTCTAATATGAACGTGATTCTGGAGAATCTTCCTGCTCCTTCTGGAGGTGCGGATGAATTTTTGCTGGGCAGTTTTCGTGATGTTCATTTCAGAGATTTTCTTGAAATCGTTAGAGTAAAATCCGAGATCAAGCCTTTCTTTCAATGGCTTTGGAATTCTAAGGGGGCAAGGAGTTTTCTTCTTAATGCCTGGAAAATTGGGCATGGCAAACTGCTGACTTCCTGCTATATCAAGCGTCTAGGCATCAGCCTTGCCTCAAGATGTCCTCTGTGCAGATGCGATGAAGAAGAGGTGGCGCATGTTATGTTCAGTTGTTCTTTTTCTAGTTTGGTTTGGAGGTGCTTTAGTTCTTATTACAGGAGTCTGATTCCTTCATCTACTGGAGATTTTTGTGCCATAAATGATATGGAATGCAGATTGGCTAGTATTGCTGTCTTATATTGGTTATGGAGGGAAAGAAATGATAGAGTGCATAGAAATTTTGAAAGAGACGAGAATAAGCTTTGGCATTGTATTCTTAGTGATGTCAAAGCTTTTCTCTCTTTATAGTTTCTTTCTTTGATAGTGAGGCATGTAAATGCTTGTACAGTCTTTTTCTTTTTTGGCAACACTCTGTTGGAGGATGTTCCTATGAGTGTTTTTACTCCCTGTAACTATCAAAATACCAAAAATAGTAATACGATGAGCTAGGTTCACCCAAAAAATCATATCTCAAAAATCCTTCTTAGCCTCCTCACTAAGGCCAAACTGGGGGGTAAGAACACTAATAATACTAAAAATCTTCACCCAGGAGCAACCTTGATAGCTTAAATTTTATAACCCATCCTTGTAATCTATAAAACTTCATCCTTCAATATCTTATTGACAATAATTCCAATACCATTTCTACACTTGTCAACTCATGTATACCAGATTTTATACCATGTATCTTCTTCAACCTCTGTGCATCTTTCTCAAGTCCATTTGATTTCCTATATGAATTATTCTTGTAATCATGGTTTCTACTATCTCTAAAGAGTTTCTTGTCAAAGCGCCAATATTTTAAGATCTCACTCTAATCATTTTTTGTGGTCTTACTTCCTTATTTTCCTCTATCCAAAATGTTACTCTTGTAAAATTTATATGACATCGGGACAATGATTGGTTATATGTACTTGGATGGATTGGATCGCATTCGGTGATCCAACAAAAGGAACTTTATGTTGATTCCTCACTGTATTGGATAAATGGACATACTCCTGCATTTTCGGACATTACACATGCTGGATGACGAAATCCAGTCCTTATTTTTGCGCTGCAGTACATAAAAGTCAGCTGTAGCCCGCCTCGTCAAAGCCGTACAGCTCGACCAAACATAGCATTCAAATCTGCAGATTTTTTACAAACCCAGAAATTTGTTTCACCGCGACTATAGGAATACTGTATTCATTCAAATCCACTTACATCCTACAAACCAAACGTTCCCTTGTTACATTCTACCAAACATCGTGTCTAATTTATGGTCACAAACGGGCCGGGAATAGACGCTGTGTGCTCACAAGACCTGAGACATGAAGAACCGGCCCAGCTAGCTTGTTGAAACAGCCCACCAAGACATTATTGACGTGAGCTCAATGCAGCAACATGTGCAGTTAATGTCGAACGACTCTTGAGAAACAACAGAATCATCATAAGCTAAAGCTACAGATACTAAAAAGCAGCATAACACCCCCACGAAACTAGGAACCGACGGACAGAATTTGTCTTCGCGTTCGTCCGGTGCCCTATTTCACACCGGAATGAATGGACGAATATTGAAACGCTAAAAAGATGTCTGTGCTTTGCTGGAAGGACCTTGATAGGTCTATTCTTAAATAAAACAAACGTCATTAATCATAGCCTAAGATTCTAAACATGTCACAACAATTACTAGAAGTAATGAGCTACAGAGACATGGTCCACATGGAACGGCACTCACTCAATTCAAGCTAGTTCAAGTTGTCCCAGTAGCTCTCTTTTCTTTACACATCAATTCCTTCGTGAAAAACGTTATTGACAACGTCAGAAAAAGGCGCTGTTTGTTTTGGTCCAACTGTGTCTGGACCAATTAAGCGCATTGTTTTTATCCTAAGCCTTGGAGACAATGAAGGAAAACTTCTGAACTTCGTATATTTCCCAATGGAATATTTCCTCATGGCTCCGATCCTAAAGATAACTAATTTCCCACCTAAATAGTAAAACAGGGAAATTACAGAATAAAACTACGCCCCGGTTAAGTAATAATATTCAAATTAGCAGCCTGCTTTTCAAAAGGGAAATTAGCAATCAATACCACTTTCCTTTCTCAAGAGTGGTTCTAATCAGTGATCTTAAAAGGGAAGCGAACTTTTAACGCACTCCGTAAAGAAAATACTTCATATGCACTGTATTCCAAATGCTCTGTACTTGATTTGTTGGTTTGATTGATGGTCATCCTTATGTGTTCTCCACTGCAATGGAAATGAGTTTCAGTATCGGAAGCACTATATGTCTATATAGTGTTTCATTTTTAAAGCTAGCAGTATCACAATGGGAAAAAGCATGAGCCGCTATGGCCAGAAATACTTGATGCTCGAAGATAATTGTCTTTTCCCACTCACGGTTCATGCTCGAGAAATAGTTGAAAAAGGTTACAAGATATCACAAATTCAAATTTCTTCAAGTTTTGGAAGTTCTTGTTGGAACTTGTGGATGTGGTTCAATTTGGAGGGAGAAGGCAAAGTTCCAAGATAACAATCTGGCTGTAAACGTTGATTGGAAGTCCATTTTATTGTATATTGCTGAGTAGGGAAGCTTGTAGAAAAGGTGGATTGATTAGAGGACGAGCCTATTTCTCCATCTCGTTTAAGTTACAGTTGTTCTACACATACCCAAATTATGTGGAGCATCTATGAACAAAAATATTTATGCTTGTATAAACATCAAGAAAGATGGCAAGATGGCAACACTGGTGGTGGCGACCGTTAGCACGACAACGCGTCGGGTCGGCTTCACTGGACAAGAAATAAAGCCCGGAGTTGCACCGCCAAGGAAGAAAATGCTCGGAGGAGGAAGAACTTCATGTATCCTTACAGGAGACAAATTTCTTTCTCCTTCTGAGTTCTCTGGAAGATAGATTTTATTTAGGTAGACTGGCATGGAGGGAGGTCAATACCGATCCCTTGTGTAATATATTTAGTGCCTCTATATTAATCGACAAGAGGCATTTCAGTTATGAGAATCTACCATAATTCTCAATAGATACATCCCTACAAGAATAATATGACTAATATGTTGTATTTTGTTTAGCACAGGAAAAGAGAATTTAACATGTTTTTACTTAGTCTAAAATGTCATGACAATAAAAATCAACAATTTCATATTGATGCTAAATATAAAAATTTCTATATATGAGAATAACTTATGAGTCACAATGATTGATACCCAATGAATGAATATTCTCTTCTATACACCACAATATCTAAACGACTTATTGTACTGGTAACCTTATGAATGCGTTGACCTCAAACTTATTGTCTTGTCCAATTTTATGTTAGAAAGGACATTTTTTATAACTAGTATTAAAATAAAATAGTAAATTAAACAAGTGATCACATTATACAAATTACCTTGTCAAATTGCATTAATCTTTACATATGAAATAATTTTTTCAAGAATCATATTTTTTACATGAGATGTATACAATTATAGAACTAGCCTTTTCGTCAGAAGGTCAAAATGTTGTAATGTATGCCAATGTGATCAACCATTATCATTTTATTGTCAACTCACCATTAACAACCTATATATTTATGTCTAGGTGTTTGCATGTAGTGGTGATTTTATCATTATTTAAAATATACAATTTCACTATTATAGTATATCTATATTGGCTCATGAGTTGAATCAATTACTTTAAGACTATGTATCATATTATTAAGCCATATCGTTTGCGATGATGTTAAATGGCACACTATAAGATCAATCATCTTGGTAGATGATGTCATAGTATTTTATTTGACTATCTATCATGACTCTACACCATTATTTAGTAGGAAGATATAACATGTCATCGACTTCTTACTGTCTGTTAACCCAACAAATTTTGCACCTAGATATCACATAACCTCAAGGTGGGTTTTCCTTTAATATTTAAGCATGTAACCATTTATTCCTTGATGTAGTGCATCACCTTATTCACATCCTTCCAATGGTCAATTTTTTAGTTACTTTGGTAACAACCAAGCCTTTTAGTAGAGAAAGTAATATCCGATCACATGCAAATCTGGTGACATTGTAGGCCCCCTACTGTGGATGCATATGCTTCCTCATTTCATTCCTTTCAATGTCATTATTGGGACAATCATTGGATAAATTTATTTACTTTAACTATAGATGCATGCATGGGTGGAAAATTTCATTCCATACTCCTCTAAAAGACTTAATATAGATAGGCTTTTTGGGATATCCTAAGTATTTCCTTAACTTGTTCTCATGAATATCCATATTGAATACCTACATAGTTTCATCCATATAATTCATTTCAAAGTTAGAAGAAATAAACTCTTTGATTTCATGAAGTATGCTTAAGTTATAACTTGCAAGTAAAATTCATCTACATAAAGAATCAATATTATGAATTTATTCACACTACATTTAGATATGAACATTAATAAAAAATGTTTGGCTTAAATATAAAGGATGAGATAATGGTGTTAATTTTATATACCATTTCCAAGATTCTTGTTTGAGACCATAAGTATATTTCTTTAATTTGCAAACCATATGACTTTTACTTTCATCAATGAAACTTTCTAGTTCTTCTGCTTAAACTTCTTCAGATAGATCTTCCTTTAAAATATAGTTTTCACATATATTTGGTGTAGTAGAAGATTAAATGATCAAATAAGGCCATGATTACTCTAAAGGACTTCTTTGATGAGACTAGAGAAAATTTCATTTGTATCCAATGCCTTTCTTTTGTGTAGAACTCTTTGGAACTACTCTATTCCATACCAATTGACTTCGTTGTGGAAATTCTTTTAGTCTTAATGACCCATTTGCAACCAATAGGATTAATACTCTTTGGAAAAGGTACGAGGTCTCAAGTTCAATTTTTATCCATGGAAACTAATTCCTTTTTCATAGCATCAAATTGTTTAGAAGCATGTTCACATTCCACTGCATGCAAACAAGCTAAGGGATTAATATGTTTGAAGTCTATATTTGATTCTTGAAGGTGTACAAAATAGGATGATGGGATGGTTGGTCTCCTTGGTCTTGTTGGGTTCTCATTTTATGCAGGCTCCTAAGGTTGTTCTTCATTATGATCATGTTCAACTTTTTCAACTTCAACATGACTAGGAGAATGATCTACTTCTAGTTGCTCATCAACATGACAATAGTTTAAGGGAACAATTACTAGATAACTTATGTGACTTTGATTAGTTGTAGGCCTTGGAAAGTACCATGCATTTCATTGAAGAAAGCATTTAAAAAAATCATTCGCACTAATTTGATGCTACATGAATGATCTAGAATTACCTATAGCACCTATCTTTTATGGGTGAGATTGACACTTAAATACCCATCCATTTGACCTTTCTGGATTACCAATGAAGAAACTACTAGTTTTTCTTGGGTCACCTACCTTCTCATTGTTGACTTGAGAGTTATACATTTCCCATATTTTGATAATAACTTAACCATTCCATTCCTATGTATCTAATATGTTTGTTTAAGATTGATTTCAGGCTTTATGTACATGAAAAGGATCAAATTACACAAGTCCTAGCTTGTCCAAGTACAAGTCAAAAGCAATGCAAGTGTGTATTTTAGGAAATCACTCCAAATGACCTTAGATGATTTTTATAATCACTTGTATTGATGATATGACTTGTAACTAAGATGAGAAAAAATCAGGGACACTTAATTCCAACATTTGATCACTCAAGAAAATTTGTCACAGGTTGTTTATCAGTCGAGTTGAAAACTTGACCGATCCAGTGATGGATTTTCTGGAGAGACCAATCGGTCGAGTTGCACACTCACAGAACTCGACCAATCGATCAACTAAGTAAAACTAATTTTGACTCATCGGTCAAGTTTTCCAGAACAAACTTGACTGATAGTTTGAAAATTTTCTTTATCACGTAGTGGATTGGTAGAGTTATCTTTATTGAAACTCGACCGAATATACTGTATGGAAAATGCAAAAAAAGTGATTATAGCTATTGGTGAGTTGTTTTGAGAAAGAATAGATCTATTGTAACTTGTAAAATGGTTGTATTTCACCCTTAAGTGATCCCACATTCAAGGGAACACCCCCAACTATAAATAGGACCCCTCGGAGTTCATTCTAAGTTTGCTCATTCATGCTATTCTAATTCCTTGCTATAGTTGAGTGTGTTGCAACTCCTTGAGCCCCTTTCTCTCTCTAATTTACATAGCATTTTGTTATTATGAGTGAGTTAGGCCAGTTGTAAGAGAGATACCTTCATGTTCTTGTAAAGTACTCATTTCATTCCATCTTCCCTGCCCTCTTTCTTAAAGAAGAAAAGGTTGAAGAAAGCCACTCCAAGTGAAGGTGAAGCTATTGTTGTTCTTATTCAAGGTTGAAGAAGAGGTGAAGATCTTATCCAGGTGAAGGAGAAGGGCAAGGCAAATATTCAAGAAGAGTGGCAAAATTCCTTCAAGGACAAAGACTTGATGCAAGTGTGGGTAAGTCCTTGCTGAAGACTGAAGACATCTTGATCAAGTGGGTAAGTCCTTGTGTAGGTGGAAGACTCTTGTCTTTAATGGGTAAGTCCTTGGATGTATGGTGGTCTCCTTGTATCTCTTATGAATGAATATAAGTATACAAGGATTGCAAAGTCCTAGATGTTGACCTCTCTAGGTAGTGTACTGACTCTCTCCTAGTTTGGAGAGTGGAACCACTCTAAACCACCTTATCCAAGTGCATGTTTCAATTTTTCTCATCCTTGCTATGCTTGCTTAGTTAAGACTTCAAATTGCTCTTAAGCTATTGGTTTTGATTGATATAATTTGAAGGTCTAACTTATCTTGTGAGAATTTTGAAGCTCTATTCACCCCCCTCTCTAGAGCCCTAGATCCAACAAGTGGTATCATAGTGAATGATCTTCTCTAACAATCTCCCACGAGACGAGAAGATGGGCGACAACTTACTTGATTCAATCAACCTAGAGGGAGGATTCTCCAAGCATCCTCTGGTATTTTACGACACCAACTTCCTCTATTGGAAGAGGTGTATCCAGTTCTACATTCAAGGGATGAACTTTGATATGTGGAAGGTGATGGTCACACCATACAAGGAGTCAACCAGAGCTATTTTAACATGGAATGAGGTTGCACTAAAAGAATCCCAGCTCAATGCCAAAGCCATATGCATCCTCTATGCAAGCCTTACTCCAACAGAGTTCAACCACGTCTCATCTTGGGACATCAACTATGAGATTTGGGATAAGTTGTGCATCACCTATGAGGGCACAAAGCAAGTCAAGGAGGCTAATATATACATGTTAAACAGTCTTCTAGAGAACTTCAAGATGGGCAAGAAAGAAGGGATTATGGAGATGTACTCTAGGCTCAATGTGATCATCAATGGCCTAGCTGCTTTGGGTAACACTTTGGATAGAGGTGCAATCAACTCTAAGATCTTGAGGACTCTACCAAAGAGATGGGAGTCAAAGGTGACCTCCATTGAAGAAGTGAGGAACCTTAGTGACATCCCAACCAAAGAGCTCATTGGCAACCTCCAAGCTCATGAGCTAAGGCTCGACAAGCAAGAAAAAGAAGCCAAGAAGATCAAAGATAGTGCTTCCAAAGCACAAGTGGAGGCGGTCATCCTTCAACAACAACTTGCTTTCTGAACATCTCCCTCCTCCTATAGTGAAGATAATGGCCCTAGTGAGCATGAAGCCAACTACACTAAGGGAAAGAACTTCAAGAGAAAGCAATCCTCCTCCTCTATTCCTAGATGCTACAAGTGTGGACAAAAGGGACACTATAAGAGAGAATGTCCCAAATCAAGAATGTCACACTACAAGGTAAGCTCCAAGAAGGAGGAAGAGTACAAGAAGGAGAGAAAGTATAAGAGGAAGGAAAAGAAGGTGAAAAGACACAAGAATGTAGCTCATGCAACTTGGGAGGAATCATCCTCAAGTGGCTGTAGCTCTGAAAAGATGGAGAGTGCCACCTTGCACTCATGGACTCTACTAGTGAAGAAATTGGTGAGGTAAGTGAGGTAAGCTTGCATGAGTTATCTAAGGAAACTCCTATTGATATGCTTGTTTCTAACCGTTCTTCTTTTTCTAAATGTAAATCTAAAAGAAAAAGTTTAGGAAAAATTATTGATGATTTGTATGCTAAACTTGAAATTCTTGAGCTAAATGAGAAAACTCATCTTGAGAGCATTGATAACTTGCAAGGGTAATATCTTGATCTTTAGCTCCAATATAATGGAGTTGAAGTAGAGAATGGTGTTTACTAAAATAACATTTAAACACTTAAGGAAGATAACCAGAAGTGCATGAATGAGCTTAAAACTCTTAAAAATGAAAATGCTTAATTTAAGCTCATTGTTGATGCTCGTAGGGATGAAAGGGTGTTTATCTTAAGAAAATTCAAGTGCTTAGATCTAAAAATGCTAGGGTTCTTGGTCAAGTTAATGATTTATCTTTTAGACCTATCTTGCCTAGTAAGGATATTGCTTCTATTTCTCTTAAGAAAGATTCTTATTTGACTAGAGCCCTCTATTTAGAGGTTGAACTTATTCATGATAGAGATGATATTTCTAGTTAGTCTTATACTATCTTATCTTTTAATGATGAAAATCATAGACTTAGAGCCTCTGTATAGAAATTCCTCAAATGGAAAAACCCCCTTAATGAAATCCTTGATCACTCTACTAAACAAAGTGGTACTAGTTGTTTGGGATTTGTAGGGAGAGCACCTAAGGGAAAGAACAAAGCCAAAGGTAAGAAAAAGAGTAAGGAAACCTCCTTTTTCATAGGGGGGCACCTAAGGGAAATAACAAAGCCAAAGGTAAGAAAAAGAGTAAGGAAACCTCCTTTTTCATTGGAGAATCTTCTGGCACTAAGAACTCTATGATTTCTTCTTATTGCAAGTGTGATGATCATTAGTCTACTTATTGTCCTTACAAGCCTAAGGGGACCAACCCAAAGACGAAATGGGTCCCCAAGCTAACTCTGGATCCCAAAGTTTGAGTTGGGAACTGACACTCTCCTTTCTTGGGGGAAAAAGATAGATGGATTGTTGATAGTGGTTGTACTAAGTATATGACATGTGATATAAGCCATTTAACAACTACACTAAAAAGAAAGGAGGTACGGTTACCTTTGGGGACAACAAGAAAGGTAAGGTTAAAGGTGAGGGTGATGTAGGTGAATCCTTGTGTATCAGGAATGTTCTTTTTGTGGGTAGCCTACATCACAATTTAATAAGTGTAAGTCAATGATGTGATAATGGTTACCTTGTGTTATTTACTTATTTTGAATGTTTGATTCTAGATTCCCTCACCTATCAAGTCATATATAAGGGAACTAGAAGTGGCAATATTTATGTAATTATGTTTGAATCTATTAAGCCTATTGTTGGTAGATGCCTAGTAGTCAATTCGAATGATATTTCTCTATGGCATCTTCGACTTGGTCATGTAAATGTACATAAGAAGTAGAGCAAATAGGGACTTATCCCAAATTGGATTTTGAAAAGGATGAGGAATGCCAACCTTGTACCCAAGGAAAGCAAACCAAGTCCTCCTTCAAATCCAAATGAGTCCTTAATACCAAGAGACCTCTTGAACTTCTTCACATTAATCTGTTTGGACCAACAAAGACTCAATCGCTTCGTGGTTCCCAGTATTGCCTTGGTATTGTCAATGATTTCTCTAGATATACTTGGACCTTCTTTCTCATTTCAAAGAGTGATATGCTTGATGTTTTCTTGAGTTTTTGTAAATAATTTGATAATGAAGCTTCTTTCCAGATCATTTCCATCTGTAGTGATCATAAGGGAGAATTTGAAAATGACCTTTTTGAATGTTTTTGTGAAGAATCTAGATATGTGCATAACTTCTCTTCACCTCGAACACCTCAAAAAATTGGGGTCATAGAGAGGAAGAATATGTCACTACAAGATATGGCTAGGACCATACTTTAAAGTATGACACTGCAAAGAATTTTTGGGCTGAAGTTGTTAGTGCCTCATGTTTTGTGCAAAACTGGGTTTTTACACATCCTTCTTTAAAGAAAACCCCCTATGAACTATGGGGTGGTAGAAAGCCTTCTATTGAGTATTTCCATGTTTTTGTAGTCCTTGTTTGTTTTGAATACGAAAGATTCTTTCAACAAGTTTGATCCAAAATCTTACAAGGTTTTGTTTCTGATGCACTGTATATTTGTCATTTTTCACAAGCTATTTTATATTGCTTTTTGTACACTTACTATTCATTTTCATATTGATTTGTGCATGATTTCTTAATATTATCTAGTGTTGTTCGAATTGCATCAAATGATTATAATTTTAATGTTTTTGAATGATTTATTATAATTCTAGTACTTTCGTACATTTTTGTGCCTTTCACGTACCACAAAAGTCTCACAATCTCGGTACTACCGACTCCAAAAGTCGGTACCACCGAATTCACATCAGTAAAAGACGCAGAATTCAAACAGACTCGGTACTACATAGTCCAAAAGTTGGTACCACTGACTTTGCATCAGAGACGGGGCAGATTCGACTCCCAGACTTGGTACTACCGACTTCAAAAGTCGGTACCACCAAATCTGCCTGATCAGGCAGTCTAAAAATTAAGTTTTAATCCGACGGTTGAGGATTTACTTCGCCCTAAGTTACTTCTATGACTTAAGGGGAGTTCATCCAGACCTAATATATCACGTTATATTCCATTACACAATGGCTACGACATGGGAGAGGAGAACGAGAAGGAGAACCGCACGATTTGAGAGGTTATGGGCACGTTCAGCGGATCAAAATTGTGGATTGCGGATCCGTTCGTCGACGTGGAGTGTCCAAACCACGTTTCTCCAGGGGGTTCATCAGTTTTTTGTATTCCCCATATTTTTCCTTTTTCCTAGCATGTTTTTATCTATAGAAATCATGAGGGGCTAATCCATGTATTCTTTAGGACCCGGGAGTAGCCCGGTTGTACACTGTATATGGATTTTTTGCATTAGTATATTATTTTGTCCTTATTTTTGGGCATGTTGCTATAAAATCATATTGAATTATCTATGTTGTGCACTATAGGTGATTAATTAGATCCTTGACAACTTCGGGAGGAGGATTAAGGGTTGGAAATACATAGTAACACACATTTTATATCGCCCTTTGGGAAAGGGGCTTAAGAATGTGAAGAGATTACCCAGAGGATTCATTAAAGCACCTAACTTATTAACCAATTACTATGGGAGTGAGATTGGCATTAGTTTAGGTAGAGGATTACACTACGGGAGTGGGTAATCCTCACTATAGGATCTTTATCTAGGAATGAGAGAAATATATATATTAATCTTAGGTAAAACTACAGTGTCAATTGTGGTGAAACTTTAGTCCTAAAGAATTTCTTTTCATAATGATTACAACCCATTAAATTAGTTTTCTTTCTTACAATTAGTTTAATAGCTCTCAAATCAAAGTATTCTTTGGCTTAGCTTATCGAAAGAAGTTTGTAGTAGTTTCTTGAGTAACATTTCCTCGTGTTCGATATGTGGGCCTCTTTGGCCTATATTACTTCGATGCGTACACTTGTATTTTACATGTACAATTTATTTGTGTCAAGTTTTTTGTGCCGTTGCTAGGGAAATGACAAATTCAAGCACTAGGAGTGCTTTGATCGACCACTCTAGGCCACCCTCTTTATTTTTCTTGTCATTCTTTAAAAAGCTAAATTGTAAATATTTTCTTAATTCAATCACTAGTATCTCATTCTCACAATAAATTTATAAATTTTAGGCACTACTACGAGGTTCAGACACAAACCACTGATTACACTCCCATAACAAATCCACAACCGAAAGGTATGGGTGACGCAAAAGAAGAACTGGCCATCAAAAAAATGATTAAGGTGTCATCTACAACAGCCCAGCTTGGGCTAATCAAGCAACAAGTGATAGATGTGGGAAGCTACAAGATTGATCCTGGGGTGGTGGCGTTGGTCAAGAAACAGGCTTTCCATGGCCACACTACTGAAGACCCAATGACTCACATTAGCAATTTCATCAAAATATGTGACATGGTGAAGATAGATAAGGTTCCTTCCACCATGATATACATGAAGTTGTTTCCATCATCTTTGGAAGACAGTGCTCAGTCTTAGTTCTATAACCTCAAGCCAGAACCCATAGAGACATGGGACCAGATGATAGACGCTTTCTTTGAGTGTTATTTCCCTCTATAGAAGACAAATGAATTGACATGGAAGATTTACAATTTCAAGCAACAGGCTGAAGAGTCATACTCAGAGGCTTGGGAGCACTTTTAGATCATGCTGCGGAAGGTGCCTCACCATAGTATAGATTTATATGGCCCAGAAAAGACCTTCTATTATGGCCTAATTTAGGGTGAGAGGACCACATTGGACAGTGCAGGAGCTAGAGTTTTTTTGAACAACAAGCCTTCTAGATGCCATGAGATCCTGAAGAACATGGCTAAGAATCAGTCATAGGGTGAAGAAAGAGAACGTCCAACAACCATTAAAAGTGTTGAAGAATCAAAAGTCATCTTGACATTGAATGAGAAGCTTGATCTCCTTGCTACAAAATTATGCCATAAGGATGTAAAATCTATAGGTAAAGAAAAGGATTGCATGTACATGCACCAACAGTACTAGTAGGACAGGGGACCTAGCAAGATTGACAAAATTGAGACTTAGTTAGGAAAGCTTGTGAGCCAAAATGAAGCACTAATGGGTCAGACATAGAGGGAGCTGCAATACCAAGGTGCCCAAATCTGTAACATTGAATATCAATTTTCTCAGTTCACAATAGAAGTAGTTCCTTGGAGATATCCATTCAGCAAGGAAATGCAGCTGTATCCCATCAACATCACCAAGCAAAATTCATATCTGTTGTTGAAGAGTGAGAACATCATACTGAGGAGGTACCCAAGAAACACACTCAGGAGTCTGATTGGGAGTATGTTCCTAAAGTCCCATTTCCTCATAGTCTATTGGGATTACCAAGACGATGCAGAACACCAAAGGATAGTGAACTTCAAGGTTCCATGCTTGTTAAATCACCAACTACAATTCCAGAGAGGGTACCTATTTAACAAGAGCAGGTGAAGGTTTTACTAAGTAGTGGAACAGTCACAGTCAATAAAGGGGCACCCACAACTCATAAGGAGCAACCACCAATAACACCACCCACAGAGGATGTGCCTATTTCTCTCCAGGCAGTGGTGCTAAAGCAATCTTAAGGGAGAAAGTTCATAAAGGGTCATATATTCCCCGACAGAAGTGAGCAGAGAAGTCAGATGTGCCATACCCGGATAGTCTAAAGTCGAGGAAAAAGGAAGAACAGTTCAAAAAGTCCCTAGACATCTTCCAAAAGCTCCACATCAATTTGTCATTGGTGGAAGCGATAGAGCAAATTCCTGCTTATGGGAAAATTTTGAAAGACATCATCAACAAAAAGCGGTGAATTAAAGACACAGATATTGTACAAGTTGATGAGGTGATGAGTGCACTGATCAAGGGGAAGCTTCTAAGGAAAAGGAAGGATCTAGGATGTTTCTAAATCCCATGTTCTATAGGTGGAACACATTTTAAGAAGGTTCTATGTGATTTGGCAGGGAGCATTAATCAAATGCCTCTTACCGCCTTCACTAGTACATAACTGGCCTTTAGTGTCGGTTATTTAAGGCCTATAATGTCAGGTTTTAAGCGACACCTATGTGAGCACCGCTAAAAGGCCAACTGTTACGCATCGGTTCTCAAACCGACGCCACAACCCTTCGTGTTCCACCAAAAATGCGCCAGCAGGGGGGTATAGGCGTCGGTTATTAGCTTTGAAACCGAAGCCATATACCTTCGCGTCACAGAAAGGGCGCCATCTGGGGTACTATCGGCATCACTTTCTTAGTGATAACTGATGCCATCTCACCCACTGCCACGGCCATGCTGGCCAGCACGGCTGTGGTGTCTGGTCCGCTGCCACGGTCGTGCTGGCCAGCACGGCCATGGTGTCTGGCCCGCTGCCACGACTGTGCTGGCTAGTACGGTCGTGGTGTCTAGACTCATTAGGGAAATTGACGTTGGTTACTAGTAGGGCAACTGACACTATAACCATATGTCGTCAGTTTTATACCAATAACGGACGCCTATTTTATGTTTTTTTTTCTGTCAGTCAGCAGACCTGCTGTGGCTAGTCGCAGGATGAGAAACCTGCAATTCAGTTATGAACTGCAGGTTTTACTACATCCATTGATATCAGCCAACAATAGGCCACAAACCTGCAAAATTAACAACATAAATATTCACACATTTAGCAACCTGCAGTTCCATTCGATTTTCACACATGTAGAAACATTCATGTAGCAATATGTAGTTCCATTCATTTTCACATTCACACATGTAGAAACATTCATATAGCAACCAACAGTTTCATTCATTTTCACTCAGACACATGTAGAAACATTCAGACATGTAGAAACATTCACACATATTATAATTCAGAAATTCATTTACAAAATATCATTCTTTAGTCATTATTCTCTATCAACATCCTAATTATATGTTAAAACCCCCACTACTTGTATGGTTGTTCCCCATTCTTCTCTTACATCATTTAATTCTTCCGTCGTATAGGGAGCATGTACATTTGGTAAGGCCTTTCCTATATTGTGGTCAGTTTTAAACACCTGTAAAGAGAATGATGTATATATATAATTAATAATATATAAATAAGAGTGATATATTTCATATTATCTAATGAGACTATATATAATACCTCAGGAATGGTATCGATGTCCACTGCGGCATATTTGATAATCATGTGCATAAATCGCATCACATAGTATGCACATGCCCATCCATTGTCTTGTGTATCACACTATAAATTGAAACATACAAAATATTAAAAAATACAACTAATTAAGCATTGTTCACATAAATAATATATACATTGCAGTCGGGAACTTACTTTCACGTTTGTCCAAATTATTTGCTGGTTCTTTTTCCTGGGGACCTTTCCTCCAGCCTTTTTGAACTCATCTAAACCCCTACATGTTAATGTAACATAGTACATTGCATAATTAAATAGTAATGTAATAACATATGTTAACAGATATAAAAATGAAATATTTCTCACCGGAATAATGCCATTTTCATTTTGTGTCCATATTTTGAATTCAATTTAGTCCCCTTAGGATCTAGATAATAGACAGTGAATGTCTCGGGGACAATAACTAGTAACTCCTAATGCATACCACTAGAGGTAAAAAAGTTAAAAATTAATAACTCAAAATCCACAATAAAAATGTAATTTTCTTAAGTCCAAAGCAAAGTAAACTTACTCCACATTGAATGGAGCTATTATCAACGTCTTCTTATTTTGAGAAAAACTTATAAAAGTATCACAACAGTATTGTTGAACTGGCAGAGGGTCTTTAGCTACCAGATTAATCAAAGATGGAATCAAAAATCCTACATGTTCGAATGAAAAATCTGCACATATCTTGTCTAAGTAGCTGCAAAACATATATTACGTATGCATTAATAAATAAGAAACTAGATCACCAGATCCTACACAAGGTATATGGATGTATAAAGAAGATCTCACCTTATCCATAGCTCTATCACAGATGTATTCAGCCAATCATATCGAAACAACTCCAAAATGTCTTGTATAAATAGGTTGCTTTCGTATAATTGACCAGCAGCATCCGCATCTATAGAAATAGTTATAGGGCAATTTATATCATGTTCATCTAACCATATTTCCATACCCCTACAATCAGGACCTAACGGGATAGGTAGGTCCTATGGAACCCAACTTGGTAATGTAGTAGGTGGAGATGGAGACCTAGATGTTGTGGGTGTCTTCTTTTTAACCTGTATATATATAATTTCAGATCAACTGACATCATATACACACACTAATAATTTAATGTAATGTAAATTTACCATATAGTTTCAGTATAGAGGACAGCCGCTTTTAGCCACAATATCACTCTGCCTTCTGCCTCACCAAGCGTTACACAATCTGGGTGGGTATATGGCAATGGAAGATCCATCCAGTTGGGGAATATACGTAGCGGGCTCACACGAACCCAACCATCTGGTAATGGAGACCCATGAAATATTTCCCCTAGTAGGGATGGGTAAGCTGACGCCTCTGCAATGACAAATTCTTTACTTTTTAGACGACATGGCTTCAACCCCTACAAATTTTTGTGTAAAGAATGTTATATACATATATACATATCATCTTGAAAAGACTAGTTATTATGTCATAAAAATACTTACATTGGATGTGATAGGTGGTGGGTCTACAAGATTACTCCCAACCTCTGTAGTAGGAGTAGAGCGGGACGCCATAGGTATTGTCTGCTGAGTGGCAGTCTAAGATGCATGCCACTTGCTCAGTACTTCTTCGAGTTTCCTATCAACTAGCTTATCTACCTATACATGGATAAAAGAAACATTAGCTTTTGATTATTAAATTCTCTTTTACAGTAACATTATAAAGAAAGAATAGGTTACCTCTTCTTGTGAAAGTCCTACTTTTGGGACATGTTTGCATTGGGATGGCCCAAAGAACGCTTTGATGTCCATACTAGCGCCTGCAGCCCTAACACGTCCAGGATGCTCTGGGTTACCCAGAGCAACTGTCAATTCATCCCTTGTGCCCTCAGGGATAAACTTTCCTTATTTCCTCAGCTCGTGCAGCTCCCGCTAATCGCCAAAACAAAAAAATTTAATTAAGTAAACACTACAAATAATCAATATTCGAACGATTGTTGTAAGAGTTGTATTTTACCATTTTTGTAGCCGCCTCAGCAATTGTGGGCGTCCTTATTTCTCCCAGCTATCCAGACATCATGGCGAGGCAGAGATGTGCTACCTATAGTAGAGGACTCCTGAGTAGTAGTAGACTAAGAGTAGCCTCAGATATAAACACTCACTTTGTCCATGTTGTGTAAAATATACAAGTGACCTTGTTCCAACTGCTCATGGTTGATTATTTTCACCCGTGATCCTAAAATTCCTTCACCAAATTGCTCCTCAATATTCTTGTCATTACCAGGAATGTCATTACCACTGAGAAAGTCATTACAAAAATCCATAACCTCTCTCGCCACATAACCCTCAATAATACTCCCTTCAAACTGATAACGGTTTCAAACATCACTTTTAAAAATGCTCATGTATCGTTCAAAGGGTTACATCCAATGCAAGAAAACTAGTCCCAACATTTTCACTTCCCTAGTCAAGTAGACAACAAGATGTACTATGATATCAAAGAACGACGGAGGAAAATACATCTCAAGCTGACATAGGGTAACAACCACTTCTCTTTGCAAATTATCGAGAGTATCAGGGTCAATAACTTTGTTGCACATATTGTTGAAAAATAAATAAAGTCTGGTGATTGCAAACCTTACATGCTTCGGAAATATAGATCGAATTTCCACAGGAAATATTTATTGCATTAGAGTGTGACAATCATGAGATTTAAGACCTATCAACTTCAGATCTTTCATTGATACCAATCTACGGATGTTGGATGAGTAACCCTGTGGCACCTTAACATTTACCAAACATTCACAAAAAGCTTTCTTCTCCTTTCTAGATAATGTGTAACAAGTGGGAGGTAAGTATGTTCTTCGATTTCCCATTTCACGTAATTCTGTTAATTTTGACCTTATTCCCATTTCACATAGGTCCAGTCTGGATTTTAGCTGATCTTTAGTCTTACCTGGTATATTCAACAAAGTACCAATGACACTATCACATACATTTTTCTCAACATGCATGACATCGATACAATGCCTGACTGTCAAAGAACTCCAATAAGGAAGATCCCAAAATATTGACTTCTTCTTGAATAAAGATTTTCCACTCTGTGTGGCCATAGTACATTGTGATCTCTTACCAAATTCATTGACAAAGTCTTTTACTCTTTCATAAACAACATCCCCTGGTATAGGTTTAGGTGCACTCTATTCCTCATTCAATACATTGAATGCTTTGCGCTTCCTATGATACGGATGGAATTTTGTAAGAAACCTTCGATGATCGAGATATACAGTCTTACCGCCATGTTTTAGTCTTGTTGAATTAGTGTTCTCTTCACATATAGGACACACTTTAGCTCCTTTGACACTATATCCAGACAAATTCCCATATGCTGGAAAGTCATTAATAGTGCAAAACAGCATAGCATGCAAACAATATGTCTCTCTTCGTGAAGCATCATAGGTCACCCCAGAGTTTCTTTAAGTCATCAATCAGAGGTTCAAGATAAACATTGATATCATTTCCAGGTTGTTTAGGGCCTGATATCAACAACGAAAGCATTACGTACTTATTTTTCATACACAGCCAGGGAGGAAGATTGTATATAACAAGCATGATTGGACAAGTGCTATGTTGGTTGCTCAATGTCCCGTATGGATTCATCTCATCTGTACAAAGCCCAAGTCTTAGATTCCTGACTTCTTCACCAAATTCAGAGTATAATAGATCAATCTTCTTCCACTGTGGGGAATCAGACGCATGTCGTAGGATTCCATCATTATTTTTCTTAACATCTGCATGTCACCTCAAATTCTTCACATCTATCGGATTGGAAAACAAGCGTTGAAACCGTGATATTATAGGTAGATACCACATCACATTGGCAGGAGAACCAGTTTTGGACTCCCCAAAAGTCGTCAATTTATACCGTGACGCACCACATTTTAGACAGTCTTTCAAATCCACATAGTCCTTTTGAAATAATATACAATCATTCGGGCATGTGTGTATCTTCTTGGCATCCATTCCCATTGGGCACAACAATTTCTTTACCTGGTATGTTGAGATTGGCAGCTCATTTCCTTCAGGAAGCATTTCTTTCAACAAAGACAACAATGACGTGAAGCTTTTGTCACTCCATCTATTGTTAGCTTTTAGCTTATACAATCTCAACACAGCGCTAAGCTTCGTAAACTTAGTACAATCTGTATATAACGATATCTTAGCATCATGCACAATGTTTCTAAAAATGGGAGGTGGATCGGTGTGCTCTACCCCACAACTATCCAGCATTGCATCAACAATGTCTACTGGAACCGGTTCATTCACATCTACATCATCGGAGGCAATTTCTTCTTCCACACAAGCACTGCTATCGACATCCACTAGTTTCGAGTTTGAAATCACTCCATGCCAGTGCCATTCTGTATAGCCTTGTATAATCCCGTTGTATATGACATGACTTTTGATTTCGTCACCAGTGCTGACTTTCAAGTTGTTACT
Source organism: Alisma plantago-aquatica (assembly GCA_963693085.1). Lineage (NCBI taxonomy): Eukaryota > Viridiplantae > Streptophyta > Magnoliopsida > Alismatales > Alismataceae > Alisma > Alisma plantago-aquatica. The sequence goes on from OY856411.1 coordinate 333,347,353, forward strand.
GCAATGCCTACATGGACAGTAGAACCTATCTCCAGGTTGTTTCCTATGTTCCTCGGCAAATCTAATAAATTGGTCAAGACCAGATATAAACTCTAGGGTACAGTGATTGCGAATGGACATCCATGATCTATCCATTCTATGATCAAAGAGAAAACAAGTATATATTACAACAAGATTAGGGTCTAGGGTTAACAAATTAGAGTTTTTTGCATGGTTAAAACTTTAGGCCAACAAATACATGTGTTGTCATTCTTATATATAATAAATGTATACCACCTATCCCATTCTTGAACACCTAATCTCACTAGTAAGTGTATAATCTGTATTGGGTTTTCAAGAAAATTTTGGCAGCATTTCCCTGCTGTTCTCCAAGTACAGATGTACTTAGAGAACAAATAGGGAAATGCTACCAGAATTCTCTTGAAAACCAAATACACATTATACACTTACATCCTAAGTGATATTAGGTGTTCAAGAACAATCCCAAACCGGGGTATATCCAAGATTTACTCCTAATGAGTAAATCTTGGACGGGTTTCTAGGCCAACAAATACATGTGTTGTCATTCTATAACATTGATTTCAACATTTCGAGTGTCCATTCATGTTCATCATCAAGGTAAAGATTACACATAAATTAGTATGACCTAGGGATGGAGAGATTCATAATTGATTTCAAAATTTTAAACTAGCTCATGCATTATCGTCAATCTACATCATACAATAGGGATTCATGTAGATGTTAGGGTGACACATCACTACAAAATCAGAGATTTAACATTAGGTTTTTAATATCTTACATAGATTGATCACAAGATTTCAGCAATATAGTTAATTCAAGATTATGGTGAAATGTGTATTAGGGTTTTAAAATCTTAATTCGACATGCATCAAAATTTATAGAATTAGGTCAAGCATTAGTATTCAATTGTAAATGTATCTTCTTCTTCCTCCTGCTCCCTCCTTACCAAATGGATAAAAGCAAGGCCATGACCGTGTTGGCTGGCTATGGTCGTGGTTGTATTGGCCTACCACGGTCGTGCTGGCCAGAACAGCTGTGGTCGGCCAACACAGCCACGACAGTGGCCATCCCACACGGCCATGGCCTTGCTTTAATCCATTTGGTAAGGAGAGGGAGCAGGAGGAAGAAGAAGAGGGGCCTGAAGGGAGAAGGAAGAAAAGAGGGGGGAGAAGAAGAGGGCTACCTAGCAGTGTGGAGAAGAGCGGCGGCGGTGGCGGTGTGAGAGCAACAGCAGCAAGAGAAGGAGGCGGCGAGCAGAGATGCAGGCGGCGGCGGTGGAGGTCGGTGAGAAGAGCTACATGTGGCGGTGGTGGAGGTCGGCGAGCAGAGTAGCAGCAGCAACAGGAGAAGGAGGACGCAGCGGCGGTGAGCAGAATCGCACCAGCAGCGGTGGCGGCGAGCAACAGGTTGGGCGATTTTAGGTGAGCAAGCGAAAAGCAGGAGAGGATTCGATGAAACAGAAAAAAGGGGAAGACTTGGGTGATCGTGGGTCTATTATGTTTGTAAACGGTGTCGGTTATCTACAAAACCGACACCTAAAATCTTAAGTGTCGGTTGATAGTAACAAACCGACGTCCAATTGGACATTCCTTTACCCTAATTTTTTTGGCGGGGACGGCGCACGCACCCTTATAATGTCAATTATGCTAAGACAACCGACGTCCATATTGGAACTTTTGGCACAAATTTTATCTTCATTCAACGTCAGTTATTAGGTAAAACACTGACATTGTATTTGATACTTTGGCGCAATTTTTTTTTGCTCAAAAAAATTGGTTTTCGTGGGCTACTTTAGGCATCGGTTTCTTTTCTTCAACCGACACTGAATGAAAAGTGATACCCGTGTCTAGCTGGTCTTCAAATATAGACATCATATGTCCTTATTAACCGACGTTTAATGTTAACATCGTCGGTTTTACTAAAAAACGGAGGCCTCTAAAAGCGACATTGAACGTTGTTTCTGTAGTAATGCTTTTAAAAGTTAGGATTGAAGGAACTGACAAGGACATATATGACAATCGAGTTGGCAGATGGATCTATTGTGAGGCCAATCGGGATATGCGAGGACATGTTGGTTAAAGTCGACAAGTTCATCTATCCGGTTAACTTTGTGGTGATGGATATGAAGGAAGTGAAAGGGTCTGAGTTGTTTTTGGGAAGGTTGTTCTAAGCTACGGCCGATGTGATCACTGCCATTGAGAGAGGCTATTTGACACTCAGGGTAGGTGATGATAGAGTGAAGTTCATATTGCCAGTTGAATCTTCACCACCATCTTATTACAACACGGGTTGAGGAGGACCATTCATGTCGAGCGTAGGACATTAAACAAGGATGCTTCTTGGGAAGCAACCCAATTTCACTTTTGTCATTTATATTTTGTTAGGACTTTTTGTTGTGTAATTTTTGCACTTATTTTGTTAGATTTTGATTTGATGTAAAGAAGGTACCTTGATGCCTTTGTTTGGTGTGCAGGCTGCGCCAAAGTTGGTACTACTGAGTCCAAACTCGATACCACCGACTCCTAGCTTATCAGTTAAAATTCTACAAATTCTGCAAAAAGTCAGTCTACCGACTTTCAAAGTCGGTACTACTGAGATTTTGCCCAGAAAATCACCTGGAACCTAACCTAAAGTCGGTACTACCGAGTCCAAACTCAGTTTCACGAAATTATGCAGCAAAAAGGTGACAAAAAGCTACACAAAGAAGTTATTGGCATCATTGATACACATGCCAATGGGCACCAATTTTCAAAGCTCAAAGAAGGAGAGAGAATGTCATATCTTTATGCCAAAAAGACACAAATTAGGGGCACCAACAAGAGGTATATATTCTTGCACAACTTAATACAAATAGCCATCAATCATCCACCTCCACCACCCTAAATAGCATCTGGTATACCCATTCCACCTCTAGGTTTGGATTTTTTACTATGAGGACATGGTCATATTCAAGCTTAGGGGAGGCAAGTGATGGAATGGCTTTATATTCCTTTTTTACTTGCTTTTAGATTTTATTTTTGTAATTTGTAGGATCCACTGTCTATCTAGTGTAAAGTGGAGCTTAAATTTGGTTGGTTCCTGGCAATAATCATGTGTGCTTTAAAGTTTGCAATGGATATTGAGAATATTTTTGTGGGCTTAGTTGTGAGTACTTGAGTAATCTTACTTAAAGGAAGTGTATGGGTTAGTCATCTTAAGAACATTTGATATGAATGGACATCTTAATTATTCATGAAATGTGGATGAAGATGGGGTTTGATCCTAAATTGGTCAAACAGTTATGGGACCTTAAATTGAAGTTTAAGAAAGAAATCCAAAGGTTACCTTGTTCACAGGTCATTATAGAGGGACATATCATAATTTCATGAAAGGTGTTGTCTTTTAGTTATGTGATTCCACCCATCCTCCCCTCATTATTGACTCACCACCTTAAGATGAACAAGTACTCCAATTTATTTTCTCTTGTTTGCATTCCATAGCATAATAGGTGGCATGCTAAGTTAGTTTGCTTTTATTGCATTCATTACAAAAATGAAAAAAGAAACAAGTTGTGTACTTCAACAATTTATATTGACCCTAGTGACAAGACCAAGTGATATAAGATCATTAGCACCAAGTGGGTCTATCACAATAAGCTAGATGAAAGTGACAAAGTGGTAAGGAACAAAGTAAGGTTAGTGGCTCAAGGCTACAATTAATAGGAAGGTATAGATTTTGATGAAACATATGCACCTGTAGCTTGACTTGAGTCCATTCGTATGTTGCTTGCTTTTTCCGGTTATAAAAACTTTCTTCTTTATCTAATGGATGTTAAAAGTTCATTCTTTAATGGTACAATTGAGGAGGAAGTGTATGTTGCACAACTCTCGGGCTTTAAACATGATAGTTTACCTAACCATGTTTTTTTGGTTGTAAAAAGCTCTCTATGGATTCAAACAAGCACCTCAAGCTTGGTATGAGAAATTAAAGAACTTTTTGTTAGATCATGGATATATCATGGGCAAAGTAGGTTCTACCTTGTTTCTGAAGTACAATTCTAGCAATTTTCTTATCATTCAAATATATGTTGATGATATCATTTTTGGAAAAACTAACCTTAATCTTTGCAAAGAATTTAGCGATCTTATGCAGAGTGAATTTGAGATGAGTATAATGGTTGAGCTCACATTATTCCTTGAATTTCAAATCAAGAAAACTAAAGATGGTAACTTCATCAACCTAGTCAAGTACACAAGTGAGCTACTTAAGTGATTTGGGATGGATACACCCATGTCAAACACCGCCAAACTTGACAAAGATGAAGAAGGTGAGAAGGTAGATGAGAACCTCTATAGAGGTATGATTGGAAGTTTACTTTACTTAACTGCCTCTAGACCTAATATAGAGGTATTTGACTTTCATTAGTTAATAATATATTTCTTTCAATTATGGATGTAAATATATGATTGCTTGAAGAAATGTTTGTGTTTGATCACCACAATCAATGTATTAGATGTTGGTATGAATGCCCAGAGAGACAATCATGTAATGATTGTAATGGGACATTAGATACCCAATTTGAAAATGATAAAAGGTAATTCAATATATTATGTTTGTCTCAATCAAGAGATGGATTGACATAGATATAGTAGATTTCTAAAGAATTATGTTACTCGATGACATATATCTTCAAGTTGAGGACATGAACAATGAGATTATATGTATGATAAGAGTGCATACATTCTTGTTATGTCCCTAGTCAGATAGTAATATGGAAGAAAAATAGACAATAGTAACACATAAGACTAGAGTGTGTGTTGGTTGATGACAAAATCTCATCAGTCATGATATATGATATCAAATCAAACACATAGGTACTTGCTAGAGAACAATGTATCAAATAGACCCACCTTTAGAGTGATACATGTAGACCATGGAATGGTAGTCCGAATTATCTCCCATAGTGATAGTGGTGATTGTGGTTCTTAGACTTGAAGTCACTACACTCGTCACATATTGTTCAGTGTACTTTGACACCATCCAATGTGACCTTGAATAAGGGTTGCCATTAAGGTGGTACTCGGGTACATTGTGACACATGGAGATCAAGTGTGAGTGATTTAGATGGGATTTTCCCCTCCTACAAGATATTGATATCCATGCCACTTGATAAGAGAGACTGAGAAACATATGAACATACTCGTGTGACTCAATATGTGATATATGAGCTCACATGCATCTCATGCATTCTGCCCTAGTTTAAGGAACATGGATTGAACTTTGAAGAGGATGATGATTCCATGCCTTGATTTCCAATCTGGATATGACAAACAAACTATATGATCACATTAGCACTAATCATTGTAGGTTGAAGTTGTTCTCCAACTTTCCAATTACTTGGGTAGCAATGATGTGTTGCTAGATATCGCTCATTGCTTTTGATGTCATAAGTTGGTTATGGACATTAACTGTCAATATAACTTGGGACCTATAGGGTCACACACATAGGATGCACTTGGAATAGGAGTTTATTCATGAATGATATTTAACTTGACTACTAAAGTGCTTAGGTTTTCAATTTAAATAACAATGGTTGAAAATTGGCTGACTGGACTATGAACTGACTGGTTCAAGTGTTGAACCAACTGACTCAAGTGTCAAGTCAATTCTAACCGCATTGTCTGAATGTTTCCTAAGTCGGGACATGAACCGATCGGTTCACTTAGTGAAATGACCGATTAGGGTCTAAAATGATTGGTTCACGTTTTGAACCACCTCGTTAAATGATCAATACAATTGGATTAAGGATTGATTCTTACATCACGGTGTGTGTCATGACCTCCTTTCTAATACTAACACAACCTTAGAGGAAGCATTTTCATTGATTAGAGATCATGGGAAAATGTGAAATAATATCATTTACTAAGAAAAATCCACATCACATAAGCCACATGGTACTTTATTACATGCCATAAAAAGAGACTCTAAGTCAAACATAAAAGAGTTCAACAAATGAAAGTCCAACATAATATAACTAAAAGAAAAAGGTGACTATCTAGAATGGCACCCCACCAAGTAGGATCTGATAACAATCCTTGAGCTGACATTTTTGGCTCTACTCCTTCTCTTTCTCCTTATCCGTGGACATCTCATCCCCAGCCATGCATTAGAAAAATGTTAATCGGTAAGTGGCATAAGTATTCTAACACACATGAAATAATTGGAATGAGAAAATACTATGTATTACTCTTACACATTATGCATGAAGATTAACATTTAAAATCTAAAGAAAACTTGCACCTTAACATAACATCTTTCTTTAGCATAATTATTATCTTTTTATGTAACTTATGTTAGAGACATATACTCTGGTACCTAGGTCTCATGACATGCACTCTGGTGCCTGGGTTATCTTATCTGAGTCGGTCTGCACTAATGGTTTGGGCCTAGTGACCTACATTAAGGGTCTGGTTCGCGTCTCTTGAGTTGACTGCACTAAGGCCTGGGTCTAACTCCATAATTTTATGTCATCTTAAATCTTAACTAGATTCTTAATGCATGAATCTTATTGGACTCTTATTTTAAAATCTTAGCTAGATTCTTAATAAAGTGCATATCATAGATCTTAGCATGAACTCATAAAATTCACCGAGAAACATATAAAATATTTCTTAAACTTGAAATCTTGAAGAATAAGATAATATAACTCATGTATATCGTACTTTGATAATAATGAACATTTAAATGCTAGGAGAATAAATACTAAATACTCATGGGCATTGACCACTTACCTAGACCATTAGAAACAAAGCTCCTAATATCTTCCTGATCTTATCCTTTTATTCACCTAGAATACAAATTCATAATCCTAGATTAGCATTTTAAATCCTAATTACCATAGATCTATATCTTCATGAAAACCAAGTCTTGTAGGGGTCTGTAACCTAATCCAATATATAGATCTTGAAAACTCAATAAACTTTCATATGAGGGTCGTCATCATCTGAACTATGTAGAAAATCTTATGGATTTATAAAGTTTGAACACCGATCCACCAATCACAAATGAGATAAATCCATTAAACCATACATTAAAAATCTTGCTGAAACACAAACTTGGCTTGTTTGATGACTAGTTTGCCCTATCACATCATGCACAACTTTATGTGTGTGAAAGGGTACTACGGTCCAAGACACATGTATTAGTCTCGCGTATCAGATACAAGGCTAAATATGAAATCACTCATTTCCCCTTAGAGAAGTGTGACTGAAGAATTGGGACATTGGGCAACATCATAAGAGAATCACGTTGATTATATCTTCCTCACACAACCTACTCATAGCAGTGCCATGGCTACTACCTCCCCTTGGCTTGAATTGAGGGATTAACAAGCTTTTGTATGCTCGAACTCTCAAAGCTCCTTCCAGTTATTTGAAGAGGCATGGACTTCACCAAAAACAAATCTCCCTGAGCTTTGGCACGAATGCTTGAGGATGGTGAGATCCACTAGATCACATGGCTAGGTGGTAGGTGCTATAAACCCTCTATGCTACCGAGAATGTGATAGACCAAGGAATTATCTTTGCTAGCCTCTGAACCTTGCACAACTTCAATGAGCCCAAGCTAGAAGAAGACTTGGCTCTAGTGCTTAAGGGTCTCTTAGTGAACTCAGGGTGGATGGGTGAGTCTAGGGACCCTTGTGAAGAGAGGGCATGACTTGGTTTCTCATGAGAGGGTGTTGAAGGTCTTGTTTAGTGGCATCATGGAAACATGAGAATGGCAGAAATTGTGTTTTTCCCTATATATGACTATGTAGGTCGAATTAGGGCATCAATGACTTGTAAAGGCTTCATGAATCTATTTTTGGTGAGAAACTAGGAAATCGTAGAGTGTAGAGATAGATAGGTGAGGGGTCTAGGTTGTGCAGTTGCCTCCTCTCCAAGCAAAAATAGTAGGAGGTAGGAGATGAGGTTTCCACCTCCAGGTCAAGATCTGATGGTCATGGTGAAGCCCAGACAAACCAACCTAGCACATGACAGGTGCCACGTGAATCATTATGGAACTTAGGTAAAATGATATAAATCAATTGCGACCAAGTTAACTATGTAAAATATGCATGTAATGATGCACCTATTCTTCCTCACATAAGTTGACATATATATGATTATTCATTTCTAATGAAATTTTGCACATATGCTAAACCATGCCCAAGGATTCCAAATATCAATTAAAAAAATCCAATACAATCTAAGGAATTTCATTCTTTCCATGATTTGGCATTTAGGATAACTTATGTTTACTAATAAATGTAAAGGGATTAAATTGAAGCTAAATATTATTGATAATGTTTATTCTAAAATAAAATTAGGAGTTTTCATTGATTAAATTCCAATACAATTGTGAATAGGAAACATAGTGAAACAATTGGTTCAAGTGTTGAACTGATGGTCCCATGTGTGAATCGAATGGTTCACTAGTGAACCGACCGGTTTGTGGCTTATAGGTTCTAGAAAATTCCTTAGAATCCATCTCTTTAACTCCCAATTGATCTGAAAACCCTGACCCTGGCCCTCCTATAAATAGAGAGGTAGTCAAGGCTTTCAAAGATCATCCTTAAGTGTTTTCCTCTCTAGTTATGGAAACTAGAGAGCTCGAGCAAGTCCTACCCATTAAAGGGAGGGACATCAAGGGAGAGACAACATGGGAGAGCGAATTAAGCCTATCAAGTTGATGTTTAAAGGAACAACTTCATCCCATTGACTCTGGTAGCACAGCATGGAGTTCCCAGTGGTCTGCATAGACTACCACATAGGCGAGGAGGCCAATGACATATGCTAGGAGGACCCCATCAACCGCCGTCCATGGCGTTGTACCAGGAGGTTGTTGTTGATGACTGCTTGAGTGTATCCTAAAGAAGAAATATGTTGTTACAAGAATAAATCATTGGACTTGTTCCAATACCATGTAGAAACCTAGAAACCCTCTTTCCCATTTATATAGTTGTTGATGTGATTAACTGTCTAGGGGTAATATGGAAGTTAAATTTATGTTTCCTTTGTCATATCTAATGTCATATTTTCCTATAGTGGTATTACATCCAAATCAATTTACTATGTTTTGGTATTTAATCAATATGATCAGATTTTTCTTTTATCATTTATTTATTACATGTGATGTGAATATTTAAATTATTAATGTGCATATCTGATTAAATGCCACAAATTATTCCTATATATATATATATATATATATGCAATTTACATGTGTCACCCTAAAAGTTTGTTTTTATGGTGGATGTTAGCATGGTTATGCCCAATAACCCTAAAAATTTGTGTTCTCGATTAGATGATTGTTATTCCTATTTATATCTTAGTTTGCATACCGAGCCTCTCTCATTTTTCATATATATAAGTATTATTTCTTTCCTTCATATTCTTCCCTTGAATGTAACTCGAGGTTTCCCTATTACAATGTAATATGATAAATAGGATTAGGATAGTTATCTTTTCTATTATGGAAAATAAGATATTCTGTTCTAGTCCAACTGACCATTTCAGAAGACGAACCCATCAACTAGAGGACTGAGAAGACAAGACAATAGGAGGATCTAATTGATCGCCTAGTGGTCCAAGCAATCAACTGGAGGCGTCCAAACATTGCTTGCATCGGAGACCAGATGACCATTCCTAGAGACAAACTAACCGACCAAAAGACAAACTGATCGGTTTAAGAGTTGAATCAATCAGCCAAGACTAGTGCCAATACAGTCTTGTTATGGTCAATATCCCTTCTTTTTCTTGAATTATTTTCTTACATTAAGAAATGGCTATATAATGGATTCTTGGGTACACATCACCCTAACTAAAGAAATTTTAATCATGGCTATTAATCTCCACATTTAGGATTTTAACTAAACATGGACTGAAATTCTTTCAATTGTGTCCTTAAATAATGTAAAAATTCAAATGCCTTGAATCTCTCAAATTTATAGCTTTGAGTAGCAGTATGATGACGCTGCCAATTGTATAATGCATTTTTCACCATTCTAATTGAGATTTTTTTGCAGAACTGAATGATGTTCCACCTTTTACATTATCCATATGTATGAAATTTTTGAATAATCTAGGGAAAGTGACTTAGCACAGGACCGTACGGTTCCAAAGCGGAACCCAAATCACGTTAAAAAGGAAATTTTGGATCTTGTTTTGATTTTTTCAAACTGCATAAAAGATGGTTAAGTTGACCACATTTTCCACCAACTCCATGAAGGTTGGGGATTACATATGAAAGAGGTAAATGAATGAACAAACAATATTCCACATGTACATAAGCTTAAATTAGCAGTCGAGTATTGTGTAAAATAAGCAAAGATTTTGTTTGAACAATAATGCCATTGCAGATGGATATATATTTAAAGGGGTTTTCATTTCATTTCATTTGAACTATCAATAATATTTTGTATTAAATCATTATATCTTTGGCTCTTTCATCTTATTTCTACTATTGCTATCTAGTTGATTGATCCAAGTCAATTTGAATATCCATTTGAACTTAGTTTCTTATCTTGTTAGATAGAATTGATTTCATGATTAGTCACATAAATAAATTATGAAATAGCCATCCCCTAATCTAGCAATTTTTATTCATGATGATCTGATGTTGTGCCCATCTTTTTGTCACTTGCCATATATCTATTTCTTTTTGCTTGAGGACATGAAATGGTTTGAGGTTAGGGGTATTTGATGCGCACAAGTCATATCACTTTTTGAACTATTTTTGGATGCAATTTTCACTCATTTTAACCACAATTCCAAGTTCAATCATGCTAGATTCATCATTTTTTAGTTCTTTTACTCATTTCATATTTGCAACCATAGGTACATAATTACAATGAGGAAATTAGATAATCCAATCAAGATTCAACCTTAGTTGGATCCCCCAAGAGATCACACATGTCACAAAGGATTTCTTGAACTTTCTACAAGGAATACAATGTGTGAGTTTATAGAGCAATTTCATTTCTTAGAAAAAACATTGTGTATCTCTCAGACTATACATTGTGTCCACTCAGTCAGAAGATGTCCCCAAAAGTTCTGTCAAAATACACTGTGTGTGTTTAATAGTACACACTATGTATGACCCAATCATATCTGACCTAAGACTTCACCAACTCCCATCTACATGGTGTGTCCTTCATGTACATGGTATGTACACTCCAAACAATGTGGTTTCAATTTCAGTTATATATGGCAACATGGCGTGTCTTTTCTCAGACACAGTGTGTTGCTGTTTATTTCTACATATTTTGAAAATAACTATCCCTCAATTTAAATATGAAAACACAGTTATGGGGCAGTTATATCTCGTCATTTTGAAGCAAGTTTTGACCAGAGAATGTAGTAGAGAAGTAGAGAGGTGATTTTAGAGAGGAAGAATCAATTACTCAGGAGAGAACCTCTATTCCACTCCATTCTTTTTCAAGGATTGCACGTCAGAAAGGCCCAAAACAAATTTATGATTTGTTACATTTAATCTTAAAATTAAATGACATTTATGGCAGTAGTAAAAAAGATGACTAGTAGATGCTTTGAAACAAGGGATGAATATTCGTATGATAATCATCTGGCGTGTTAAAGTCTTGAATGCAGTTGTATGCTACTAAAACAATTCGTATTGAAATACTATTAATCTATTATCTTGATATGTTTTGTGTATGATGATTTAGAAGTAAACTTTGGTCTCTGATGAAGATGGAGGAAATGTGTTTAATGAAGGAATAAAGTAATTGTTTGTTCTTGGGGGAGGATCCTGGACTTGTGTTTATTTATCTAGTGAGAAAAGAGTATTTGGACTTGTGTTTATATGTTCAGAGGGGGGGATGATCCTGGTGTAACTCTTGGGCCCACTACCCAAGGATCTAGTAGAGTTTTATGAATTATTATTAGCCACACAAACCACCACTAGACTTAACTACATGCTTTTTCCTCACTCAAGTACAAGTCTGGATCAACTTCCTGATTGGTCACTCATTTTAGTACTACTCTGGGTTGAGCACGCTTAATCACAAATTTCTCTAGTGATGGGCTCCCTGAAAAGGAGATGCACCTTGGTGATATGGGTAGTCTGACCATTCCTTTTAAAATTGTTTCATCTGAGGCCTCAATTCCTAAGACGTTGTTATATCCCTCACTTAGACTATTGACGTGCACATCAAGGATCAACTATAAGGCCTCATAATCATCCTCCATTTCAGTATAGACCTACAATGACCCATGTCTACCAGCAAAAGTGTGGCTACATCACCATGAATATCCTTTTCTAACATGTCTAGACCACAAGGCTCAAGACTGACATGCCACATGCCCATGTGGTTCCCACCTACTAGAGGGGGTATGGCTCTTATACTATTTTGTAACACCCGGGTGATGTGCACAAATCATATCACCTTTTGAACTATTTTTGGATGCACTTTTCACTCATTTTAACCGCAACTCCATGCTCAATCATGTTAGATTCTTCACTTTTTAGTTGTTTTACTCATTTCGTGTTTGTGACCATAGGTACATAACTATGATGAGGAAATGTTGGTCAATCCAACTAAAATCTAACCTTAATTGGATCCCCTAAGAGATCACATATATCATAAAGAATTTCTTGAAGTTTCTACAAGGAAAACAGCGTGTGTGTTTTAGCACATGCCATATAAGTTTACAGATGAATTTCATTACCCTTGAAGAGTAGAAACACAATATGTCTCTCAGACTACATGTTATGTCCACTCGGTTAGATGATCACCCTAGAAGTAGTATCAAAATACATGACATGTGTATACTAGTACATGTTGTGTACGATCCCATCATATCTGCCCTATGACTTCACAAACTCCTACATACATGACGTATCCTTCAAGTACACGACATGTACTCTCTGAGCAAACAGGTTTCAGTGTCAGCTACACATGGCAACACGGTGTGTCACTTCTCAGACACAGTGTGTCGTTGTCAATTTCTACAGACTTTCAAAAGATTGTCCCTCATTTTAAATATGAAAACACACTTATGAGATGGTTATCTCTCATCATTTTGAAACAACTTTCAACCATAGAACGTGGCAGAGCATAGGAGAGGTGATTTTGAGAGGAAGAAGCGGTTACTTGGGAGAGGACCTCTATTCCAGTCCATTCTTCTTCAAGGATTTCTACATAACCTTCTCTACCCTATTCAGACCTCTTAGGAGAGAATGTTGTTGGAGTAGAGCATCAACAAGGGTGGAATCTCATCTCCAAGCTAAAGTTCTACCTTGTTCTTCTTTGTTCCTTGAGTTTCCCTTGCTCTTTTCTTCTATAGATATGTTTAATTTCAAAATTTGTACCATGCACTTGTGTTTCACCATCATGACTGAGTAGATTTCCTTTTCTTTGACATGGGAGAATAGTCCATGTCATTACTCATGTGAACTCAGATTTATTAATTAATATGAGTTAATTTGATGTTCGAAGATATGTTATGGTGTTTAATTACTTGACTTCTTTTCTTTCTCTTTCTCGAGGGGATGAGGGCTTGGAACTGGTAAGGGGATTCGGGCGCATTTCTCAAACCACTACATCTAGGATCACAAGTTTCACAACTGGCCATCTTGCTTGCAAGTTTTATGCTTCTTTCTATGATCTGGGATGACATGTTGAGAAGTAAGGAGTATCATTCTTGGCAACATATCCTTGACCAGGGGAGTTTCTAGGATTATTTTGAGGATACAAGGTTTGTTGGTCGAGTCTAAACATAAGTATGGGAGTGCTATGTGGAGATTAGGTCTGTCTCGTATCATGGGGAGGTTTATGACGACATCAAACCTCCTTTGCATGTTGATTAGTATTTTATTTTTATGGTTGTACATCAGTAATGATATGGAAGTGAAATCCCATACCCAAGTTTTTTTAAATATGAAATCTCTCTCTAAGCAAATAGTGTTTAATGCTTTCTTTAATTTACAAAGTAGATCAACCTTAAACTTAACCAACCATAGTAAATCGATTTAGATTCTTGAAGATTGACACACTTGTGCCTAACTCTACCTTGCTCCTTGGATGATCTAGAATATACTACATGGATTGTATACTTGTCGGGTAGTGCTTTACTTGTCGGGCAGTGCTTGAGTTATACATTTTAAGACTTATGCAGACTATTAACTCTTGGCCCACTGCCCAAGGCTATAATAGATTTTTAGAATTGGTGACTAGCCCCACAGATCATAACTAGCCTTAACTGCACACTTTTTCCTCACTTACGCACAAGTCACAATCAACTTCCTGACTTATCACCCATACTACTACTATTGTGGTTGAGCACACTTAACCACATATTTCTTTAATGATGAGAATCATGAAAAGCAGATGCACCTTGGTGATATGGGTAGTCCAATCATTCCTTTTAAGATCATTATATTTGAGGTTTCAAATCCTAAGACGTTACACCCAGACTTGTTTCTATCTGTCTAGAGGGTTGAGGATCTTGGACTTGTATTTATTTGTCCATATTGGGGGAGGATCTTGAACCTATTTTTATTTGTATAAGGGAGGATGTCAGACTTATTTTTGTTTGTCCATAGGGGGAGATCCTAGATTTGAGATCATTTATCCAAAGGAGAGAGGATCCTTGTAAGGCCCCTAACCAAGTTTAATGGTTAAATATACTTGTTTGAATTAATTGGTTGCTTAGTTTGCTAATAAAAATCATATATTATGTTTTGTTACTAGTTGATAAAGCTATGTTTAAAATTTGGTCAAAATTGGACTTCATTTTCTTAAGATTTGCAAATTTATGTACTTGTGTGGACCTTTATGCTATTTTCCCTTTTCTAGGGATCCAAATGCAATTTTAACACGTGTATAGTTTTCTTTGTGGTATTATTTATAATATGGAAAAGTTTCATTTGATTAGAATGCTTTGAAACCATGTTGTATAAAGTTGTCAACCCTTGATGTTTGTTTTCTGTGGAGGTGAAGGAATTTGCACCTCCAGATGTTGTTTGGGTTCATCATCTGATGAATTTCCTTAGCGGATGCAACACTTGATGGTTATTCTGCACTCAACACTTGATGGTTGTTCTGTACTATCAACATTTAATGGTTTTCCTTGGGGGATGCGACACTCAAGGTTTGTTCTGCACTCAACACTCGATGGTTGTTCTACACTTTCAACATTAGATGGTTTTCCTTGAGGGATGCAACACTCGATGGTTGTTCTGCACACAACAGTAGATGTTTGTTTTACACTCTCAATACTAGATGGTTTTCTTTAGGGGATACAAACCAATGGTTGTTGTGTTTGTACAAGTAGATGGAGAACTCGACCTTTGACCGATGGTAAAGAAGTGTTTGACCTTTGACCTCCTTTCTCTCTCCTCATAGCTATAAATACCCCTCCCCTCTTCGCTCAAACGAATCTTTCCACTCCAAGCACATTCTTACTTCTAGAGATCATCCAAAACCATCGGTTAAGAAAAGAAGGAGCTTCTCCAGGTCAAAGCATTGCTAGATCGTGGATGCATGTTGTTGTAGGAGTTGGATCTAGCTCTTCATGGATGATCAAAGCCTTCTTGCCTAGTTTCTTGCTCCGTGCATGTAGGATCTTCCCTCTTAACCTTGTTTCTTGTTGTTCTACTTCTTCTTCCCTTCACCATGGTTGAGATCTATGGTGCTCTTAGTAGGAAACTCATACACATGGATGAAGGACTTTCTTTCTTCTTACTTGTGCTCTAGATTTACTTCATTCTTAAAGATAGGAGCTACCTTGGAGTCTTTGGAGTGGAAAGATCAGGTTTTATGTTCTTTTCTTCATGATACATTTTTGTTTGGATGTTCTTCTTCACCTTGAGTCGAGTAATATAGCCTCTAACATGTTTCTTGCCTACTTGTAACCTATTTTATGTAAATTTTATTCTAGAAAACTCATAATATGAGGAAAGATGGTCTTTTTGTGCACAGTTTGATATAAGAATGATGATAATAAAAGTAATTAAGCTTTCCTTAGTCCCTATGAACATTACTTCTTCTGTAAATGAGCTATTCTTGAACATGCAAGGTCTGGAATCCAAAAATATTGGTGTTATGGCTTCTAAAAATATCACATAAGTGTTATTTTGGTACCCAATGTACATAAGTCCAACCCAAACTATAAACCTTACTATAAAGTGGTTAACTGAGGTGGTTTTAATTATTTTATTTACTATTTTGATGCTTAAATGATAGTTGGGAGAAATCATAATGCTGAAAGTAGCTCACTCAGGCTAGGTTTTGGCCACATAAATGCCCAGTTCTTGGAAATTCTATAACTCTTACGTAGAATGACTTTTATGCTGCAATTTGAGGTGATATCTTATTTTTGACTTGTCAAACTCTCTGCAAAATTTCGGATTATAATAATGTTCCTACAAGAAGTTATTATTGTTTTTCCTAAATGACATGTTGGGTTGTTATGTGCCCTAGTTTGATGCTTAGTCCTCTACAGATCCAAGAACGATGGAATATACCATGATGGAATGACGTGGGACATGTTGCATATGCCTTATACCTACTGAAGTTGTATTCTAAAATTTATTTTTGTAAGCAAATTGTAGAATCATGTATGTAACTTGAGTAATGCAGTCAAAATACTTAAACAGCGTAATTAATCAAGTATAATCTAATCATATAGCACCATGAGACCGTAGAGCTATCTCTGTGTCACAACTTACTAGATCGTGATATGAGTAATCTCAAGAGGAGATTGGAGTCATATACCGTTGATTATATGCGGGTGTAGGGAGGGTATATCTCTGCTACCCAGATCTAAAAGTTTTAGAGAGTGGTCAAGGCCGTGTCTCGAAGTTGATATGTGTCGAGAGCGATTGCATTTATAACTCGGGTTTGGAGAATGTATACCCTAGTTTCTAGTATCGTGGATTGTGTACCCAAGATGGACTAGGTTATTTTAGCAGCAAAGAGTAGGGGACAAAGTGGACCCTTAGGGAATCAAAGTTCCTTTATGCCAATAGGATCAAAGTTGATTTTCTTTTAGGGATATAGATCAGAAAGCAAATGTGGCTGAAACTAGTGCTCCTCCGGTGATGGATCCTTCTGTAGGTAATGAGTTGACTCTATATGTTGAAGAAACTAATTATGTAAGTGTGATGGTTCCCATTCAGATCAATTAGACTACATTCATGAATGAAGTGGTGATAATATGTATCCCTTCTCCATTGGAAACAAATGTCAATAGTCTAAACCTAGACTAGGAAGTGGAGATGTAGTTGGCCACTCCATTAGCAAAGGATCTTGATGGAGTTATATTGGCTACAAATAAAGTACAACAAAGTGGTGGGTGAAATCGTGCTACCTATTCGGAGTTTTGTATGTGATAACTAATTATATTTGATGGTTAAAACCATTAATGGTAACAAAATAGTCAAAACTTTTATATATTTCTTTTGGATTGACAAAATTTGTAATTTTGGGATATAAGATTTTCTTATTGCAAGAAGGAAATAAGATGTTAATCATATAAGTAAGATAACATCGGCTTTATCATTATATGATTTCAATGATATTTCAAAATATTTACCTAATTGCACTGGTTTGATGTTTAGGAATTATATAAGATGCATTTTATATGAATAGACAACAAAATTTCTTCATTATGTTGAAATTATAATGGTTTTACATTATTACAACATTCTCAGTTTGGAATTATATTAGTTTATGTATTTAAGTAATCTTATCCTCTTTGGACGTTCTTCGTTTGATGAAATTCCTAGAGATGAAATTTTGTACTACGTAATTTGTGTACTAACACATATTTCTAATTTTGCTAGTCATGTTAAAAGTTTTAGTGTTTCTAAAGATCAATTGCATTATGTGATGTATGTATTTGTGTTTCAATTGGATTCAAATACATGTTCTTTCCAATCGAATAACTATTTTTGGTTCCAAGAAATTTTTCTAGAGCTAAAATAGTTCCAGATCAAATCTCAAGTTATAAGGTAAGCTTTGATCAAAGGATTCCCATTTAAGTATCGGCCCTTGAATTTTGGTGGACGTATATATTACTTTCCTGAATCTTACCCCAACTTGGTGATTAGTGGATGCTCTCAACGATCAAGAAAATATCCCACATCATGTAGGATTGTCAATGGTCATCTTGAGCCAAACCAAGCCCTCACTCAACTTGAATTCTCAATCTGAATAAATAATTGATCTCAATATGTTCTAATTGAAAATTTGTTTATGCTCGATCATCACTCTTTTTAACATTTTCAACCTCAATCTGTACCAAGTCTTTACCCAGTTCACTAAAAAAAATCAGTTGACCTGATTATGACTTAGGTGACATGAATTGGTGATGCCTAATATGCAAATAAGGTATATATACTAGCTTCAAATTTTAGCTAGTAAACTAGTTATTTAAAATTTTTCTCTATCTGTATAGTATATACACTGAAAAATAAGTCACACGTTTGGAGTAAGAAAATTTATATTGACTCGAACTGTAATCTAAATTTTAACCCAAAATGAAGCGGTTCCAAAATCTTGACTGCCCGTCACAACAAGAATGCCCAAAGGGCCGTAAACTACTTTACTCCAAAAATCATCAAGATTTGGAATAAGAACTTAACCCGGGAGTTAGTGATTGATTCGCTCAACGCGTTCATCGGAATATAGCTGGTGATAAGATCAAGGTGATCAGCAGTACTACCTTTCGCATGATGTCAGGTCGAAAAACCTGCGTTCTCGAAGTGGAGGTGTCGGCCTGTCGGGTGTATGACGCGGGCGGGGCACGGGCTTGCCCCTCGCTTTTGTTGACGAAAGATAGTTGGACGGCCAACTACCCTTTTTTTTACTCATTGACGACCCATCAACTTAGGCAATGCGAAGACATAATTCTTTATTTATTTGTTCTTTGAAGCAGGGACTTGCAACTGGGAACCGACCTTATTTGAAAGTCAAATGCAGTGGGTCAGAGAAGACTAGGGACTCAGGGAGGCAGAGTAAACAAACCATATTTTCAAATTTTCCTGATGACAGCAGTTGATTATTAGAATAAGCACTCCTCAATCGAAACGGCAAAAATCCACCGAGCGAAGGTGTAGACGTTATTCCTGGTTCTGGTTCTCGAGCAAGTAAGAAATTAGGCGCACTGTTTTAAGCCTAAAGCATCTCCTTCGTTGGTTGTAATAACTATGGAGTTTGACCAGTAAAAGCATTCGCTCACTCATGGGGAAGTAGGGCTGTCAATGGGGAGGGTATGGGGAGGGTAAGGTATTATCCTAATCCTTACCTTCTTTGGGTAGCGGGTAAGGGTAAGGGTAATTATCTTTCTCAGCAATCCCCTTATCCTCCCCTTACCCTTACCCTCTTCTCCACAGGGTAAACGGGAAGGATAAAGGGTAAGCGGGTAGTTTTGACAAAAAGGAATTTTATACACATTGTGTGTTGATTTTTAATAATTTTATAACTAATGTATTGATAACAACATATAAAACATTATATCCAATTCAAAATCATATATGTTTCTCTGTGTAAAGTTAAGTCAATTCACACAATAACATTTTTTTATACATAAATTATTATTTTTTCCTTTGCATAAGTATGCATAACAAATAAGTGTTTCACCAACACCTCATTTTCCACAAGATATATATATTTTTCTCTCAATAAGAAAGTATTACAAGCACAACACCAAGTCATTTTCCAATGATAGAATAAAGTATTAGGGTTAAACATTTACATACAAATCCCTTTAGAATATTTATATTTGTGTAACCTTTATATCATGTGCGGGTAAAAGGGTAAAAGGGTATGGATAATGTCTATACCTTACCCTCCCCTTATAGTATAGCGGGGAAACGGAAAATGGGTAAACGGATAAAGGGTAATAAAAATCTTTACCCTTACCCTCCAGGGTATGGGTAGGGGTAAACAGATAATACCCTCCCCATTGATAGCCCTATGGGGAAGAGACAATGGAATCAAGGGAACGTTTATCCATCAGCCAAATTATTCAAGATTTTCAAAACGCCTATTGTATCATTTTTCCCATTTTATCCATATCATAGTTAAACTCCACAGGTTTACAAATGAAAAATTAATCATTATATTCACTTGAGGTGAAAATAATTACCAAACAGAAAATGTCATTGGAAAATGTTCCCTTCTTATAGGTGTCTTGAATTCGAGAAGGTCTGTGCACCTAAAAAAGGCATATTGCCCCTTGGAACGGGCTAGGCACCCCAAATGACTTATTGACATAAAAATAAAAATAATCTAGATTTTTCAGAAATTATTCAACAATAAAAAATATTTCTCAATATTGACAATACTTTTCTCAATAATATCAATGATCTCTTAGTAGATCCCTTGAAACAATACTTGCACCCCTCCACTAAACTCGAAGGCTTTATATTTAAGTTAATCAAAATGGAGTGTCATTTACATGTCTCTTATGTTTCGAATGAATCAGAATGTGATATGCTTATCTTTGGCTAAATGTTCATCAACTATAAATCGTTAAATTCCTAAAATATTTTTGAAGGACTCCATATGTAAGAAAATCATATTGTCAATTTCTGGGATTATGGTTTATTTTCTTGAATGTTACTATTTTTATTCTATACTGACCAATCATAGGTCGCCAAGTCACCTAGATAATTACTTATTTGAGTGTCACATGGTAGGATTTAAATCAAGAGAAGACGACCGCCATGCCCATATATTGTGACATTATTGTCATGTGATTTTTAGGCAAAAGGGTAATTCCCCAAGGCAGATTCTTCCTCCTCCCGCCAGACTACGGCGCATGCAGCCACAGAGTCAATCATGGGTTGACTTTCTAACTGGAGACTACGACAACCTCAACTAAGGCTTCCATTTCCTTCTTTGGATTCCACTAGTCTCAACACATGGTTTCACAACGACGTGGGTGCATGGAGTCATGCTATAGGTGCTTAGATAATAGAATAAATAACAACAAGAGTTGAGAGGTATTTACCATAATTTGTGGGAATCGATGATTGGGGAAGATCACCAGGGTTAGGAAAAGATGTTCCACCACTCACGAGGTGTCACAATGGCCAGAGGTGATGTCCTAGTGAAGATATTGAGCTTTACATTCTGAGCGTTGGGGAACTAGGCTCAGGCTTCCTATGAGGCTTCTTAACTATCTGATTGTCTTTGGGGGCTCCTCAAGATGCACAACCTGTTGGTTACCCTCAACTTGGTGGGATTTGAGGGCTTAGATAATTTATCTTCCTTTGACCATTATCCCATGTGGGACCAAAGGTGGGGTCCAACTAACCATGTTGGTTACCCTCAATTTGGTGTCCAAGTAAATTAGGGATAATTCATGTATTAATTATGCAATTAATTAGCTAAGTTGGAAACTATTAGAAATTTAGTTTTCCTTGTAATATTAATGTAACAAAACTCTCAAGAACTATAGATATTAAGTAATAGCATGAAATTTTATTGGAATTGAAAAATGTGCATTCATGGACTAAATTGCAAAAAAAAAAACACAACATTCATGGATTTCAAAGACATCTTATTATATGATCAAATTACATTATAGTAAATCAATTGCTAAAAAAATGAAGTTATTACATAGATGATGGCAAGAACCTCCTTTTCAAACATGGCATAGTTCCATTGATCTTCATCAAGAGTCTTGGAAGCAAAATAAAATCATGTAATGTTTGTTGTTGAGGTGTTGGCCTAACACAACCCCCACCGCATAAATACTAGCATCACACATGATCTCAAAAGGTTGAGACCAATCCCATGCTCGAATGACATCAATGGAGATAAGGGAAGTTTTTAGATTTTTGAATCTCTTCATACATTGAATCAAAATGACAATTTGAATCTTTAAGAAAGATATTAATGAGGGGCTTGGCAATATTTGAGAAATATTTGATTAAGCGACGATATAATCATGCATAACCTATGAAATCATGAAGTTCTTTCACTACGGGTGGTGGATCAGATCTAGTTTAGCAATGACTTCAATCTTTACCTCGAATGATCCAATACCCCTAATACTTGTTTTGTTTCCAATTATTATGCTTTCTCTCACCATGACATGACACTTTTCTCAATTGAGGACTAAGTGAGTTTCTTTGCATCGGGATAGCTCAAGAGAAAGACAGTGAAGGCATGAATCAAAGAAATCTTCATACACAAAGAAGTCATCCATAAGGACTTCCATGGTAATCTTTGTCAATCCTAAAAAGATGTCTTCCATACACACTTCTCAAAAGTGCAAAATGGCATCCTCTTAAATGTGAAAGTTCCCAAGGGAAAATGAACATAATCTTCTCTTATTTGTCTGGACGAATGGGAATCTAATATAAACATGAGTAACTATCAAGGAAGAAGAATAATTCATGGTGATCCAAATACTCCAAAACATGATCTAGGAAGAGGAGGGGAAATATTCCTTGTGTGTTTCTTTAATCAGCTTTCTACTATCAATGAACATTCTTCATCTGGTCACTTTATGAGTAGAGATTAGCTCATTCTTGTCATTCAGCACCACAGTGGTGCCTCCCTTCTTTGGGACCACTTATACAGGACTCACCATGGAGAGTCAGAAATGGAGTAGATGATTCCAGCACAAATTATATTTATTACTTCTAAGTGAAATATTTCCTTCATGTTGGGATTCAATTTTCTCTGTGGTTCTCTGAAAGGCTTGTAGTCACCATAATAATCTTGTGCATACATATAGCATAACGACCCTGCCTCCCGGTAACCTCCAGTTAAGGGAGACCAAGAGGTCAGAGACGTTATCCCAAAATAGGATGAGTGGTTTTACAAATAATCAACAATAATTAATAAATTCTACTACAACTAAACTTTTAATGGAATAAAATTTTTCTTTTCATACCTTGCAAAATATAGGAAGTGGAATTCTTTACCCAAGAAAGAACTTATCTAACTACAATCCCCCAATTCTTTATTAAGCTTTATTCCATCAATGTCACTTTAAAGGAATATCCATTTCTTGATAACCTAAATCGTCGACAAACAAAATGGCAGTCAGTATAATGAATTATACTGGTATGTGGGGGAAACAATAATCTTGCATTTAATTGTAGCAACATATTGCAAAAAATTATGGTTTAACAAGAAAACTTTACATTTTAAACATGACTAATCAATCCTTGCATACCCTAGCCTCTATGTTGTCCCTACAGTGGACATGGATACTACCTCTCATATGGTAGATCTCAACTAACCCCCATGATCCTACCTTACAGGTAGATCAATACATAAGGTTGTAGAGTCGTATGATCCTACCCATGGGTATACCAACACATCGACTCATGATAACCTGATGATCCTACCTCACAGGTAGACCATGTACTAGGTCATCTTTCTCATCAACATCAGAGTTATAGAGGAGGACCAGGATCTGAGCTAGTTATGCACATATAATTATGGTGATAGTCATAGTCACTTTATAATTGTATGAAAAAAAACAAAGCAATTATTCCAAGCAATTGGTAAAACTTCGGAAATTGTCGGGAAACTAAAGTGATTTAACCATAAGTGTAACCACATACCTATTCTTGAGCAACAAAATCCAAATTCAACAAAATATCCAAGCAAGCACCTTAATGCACACAACCCTTAATTCCTGAAACATATAGATTACCTAATGTAAAAACAACTTCCTAATGACATGAGGATACTTTCTAAGGCTTTTACGCCCTTAGGGTTTCTTTATCCCACTTTATTGCCTTTTTAGACAAGCAACCCTAAAATAGATTTCTTATTTTTCAAAAACCCTAATTAATCCAATTATCCTCATTAAAGGTTCTTTAATCTTAAAACAAGTTTGAGATCACCAAATCTTTGTTATATACTTACCTTTTCTAATTTAAACCATTAAAACCCATATTTTCCAAATTAGGGTTTCTAAACATAATCATGTCCATAAAACCCTAAAACAAGCATAAAATTACTTTTTTCAAAATTAACTTTCCCTTTGATTCTCAATAGTTTAATATTACTCAGAATAACCCAAAAGAGCCATTAAATATGAGTTCCATATCAAATTAGGGTTTTACCATAATTTAATACATTAAAAGTGATAAATGTATTAACAAGATCCAATCGCGTAAGAAAAAGGGGTGGCAACTTTGTTATTCTAGTAGGGTTACTAATGAAGTGGCGGACAGCCTTGCCAAACACCACCTTAAGAACACTGGTAGATTCCAAAATTACCCCTTACCTCCAATGGAGGTTAGTACCTTAGTAGCTAAAGAATTTTGTAATGGTAGTAGTACTACCATGTTTCCTATTCACAGTTTAATTAGTGGATGTAAGTTAAACTTTGATTTAGCTCGCACGAGGAGGGCGGGATGAATAAGATTGCCTCCTGATTTCTCCAAACAAAAAGTGATAGATGTGTGTACTTTTTAAATTGTAAGCAATATCAGGCTTAAACTATATTTGTATTGGATTCTTCATGTTTTTCTAATCAACTTTAATATATAGATCATTTTCATCCAATATTTCCACAATTAAATATGTATTTTACAAGATAATCCTTTTTCTACCAATCAAGAACAGCCACGTGGATTTATCGAATTAAAAAACACGCTGGCGGGGCAACGCGCTCACTAATAGAGAGGGGATGTGAAATTACTGAAAAGGGATAATTCTTTCAATAGATGCGTGAGGGTAGGGAAGTAATTTCCTCCCCTTGGTCGTCGTCAACCTCTGATCCGCTCTCCCACGAGCAGCCGATCAACATGATTGTTGACTTGGCGTGTTGCTGCTTCTCCATGCGATCCAAGGCCACCTAGAGCTCTTTCAAGTCCTCCCAAACTCAAATAACCTGCTAATTGATCCACCCTCTTCCTCCAGGCACTAAGACGATGTCGTTCTTCTCTGACAGAACTAGCTCCTCGTCAGGGGTGTAGGGTAGGCCAATTCTTCTAATTAAGGATGCCAAAGTACTCGCCTAATAGTCCTGATCCCTCGAGCAGCAATTTTGTGATTGCTGGCATTACACAACACCCCCTATATTGGGTCGGATCATAGGTTCCCTGATATCAGGGAAACTCTATTCCCATCACAACAGGTACTCAATCCCGGTATGGATTGAGTCCTCGTGGCCTCCTGAAGACAGAGGGCCCACTTCCAGATCCAATGATATGCTGGATCGTGAGGAAAGTGGAGAGGAAATCTCTCCCAGGTTCACAGATTTCCTAGTCAGACTGAAGGTAGGGGACGACACCTCTACCATTGGATCTCAGATCCACGGTTTTCATGCTACCCGCATAAACAGAAAATAGGGAAAATAGGATAATTCCCTTAGAAATAAAGGATATCCCCTTCACTTTGGAAAAATCATAATTCTCAAACCATGGGTCTGTTTAATCCCAAATTTTGAGGGAAACTTAATAATGACTTAATCTATTGGCTAGCCAAATTTGGAGTCATTATTCAAAATAAAACGAACCTTTTATTTATGTGCAAATTATTGCTTAAATATATATATATATTTCCTTTATATTTCCTCTCTCTCACTTTATTATTTTCCTTTATTTCAATTACTTGTAACTCAAGGATCCGTGTGGGGTTCAAAACACCATCCATTATGATCAAACCCACACTTATCTATTTATTTCTTATATTTTCACCTTTATCCCAATTTTCATTATTATTTATGAAATTCTTATTCCCTATTAACTTTCCTTCCTCTTTTATTATCTTGGACCCATTATTACCAAAAGGTCCACGAAAAACCATGCACAAGGAAGAGTTGTAAAATAAATCCATATATTTATCATAAATCGTGCAATTTACAACCAAGTACATTTCTATTGAAACCATTGCAATTACTGTCATATAAGAAAAAATCGAGGTTGTAACATATAGCTTGACTAACCCGAGTGAGGCCAGTCATCTTGCGTCATGAGGCCTTCTTCCTTTTTGTCCATTCAATCAAAATCTTGTCTTCTTGTTCCTTAGCGAGATCAGCATTAATTATCACTGGAAAAACTTCCAAGTAATCAAGAAATACATATTTTGGCCCTTCGGCCAAGGTTTTCATCTCAAGAGTTTTAGGGGTTGTTTTTTGTTCTTCAGCAATAGATATAGCTTTAAATTCTTCAAATTCAGCTAAATGGGTCCTCCTTAAAAGTGTTGAGGTGTAGGAGGCATTGCTCAACCTATGTATTGGCTAACTTGATTGCTCAGGATGGATAAGAGCTATTTCAATAGGATCATCAAAGTTGGGGTTGGTCTACTTGAGTTGAGACATATTCTTCATGCAATCTAGCAGGAAAACATCTTCATGAATGTTGAGTCCCTTCAACTATCAAATATTATGAACTATGATGTCTTCTTGCCTAACTTTAGAAGCAAGGTCATGATCTCAACACCAATCAAGGCATATGCAGTATCAAGGAAGGGCTAGACAAATATGAGAGGGTATTGGAGATTTTCTTTGATGTTCATGACAACAAAATCACACAACACATAATCTTTTCCAATTGTAATTAGGTTGTCTTCAATAATCCCCATAGCTTTTGTCATAGGTAAATATGTAAGTTGAATTTTCATGGTGGTTGGAAACAAATTTCTAAATGCTAACCTCTAACACAAATAAAAAGGCATAATGGAAATGATAGCCCCAATATTGTATAATAAATTCTTGCAAGAATCATATTCAGTATAGAAAATAATGACAATGTAACCTAGATCTTTTTACTTTTTGGGAATTTTATTCAAGACAATGTCTAATTCAGTTTGGGTCGGCTTCATTGTCTTAGACTCCTTTTTAGTGTATTTCCTTGTGAGAAGCATCCTCTGATATTTGAGCCACATGGGTATCTCAGCTAAATCATCCAAAAATGGGATGTTAACATGAAGCTTCTTCATAGTTTCTTTAAACTTCATGAACTAAGCATATAACTTTGTCTACTTTAGGTGATTTTGATAAGGATGCTAAGGTATATACATAGGAATGTGTGGATCAAAAACAACTTGTGGTGGAGTGACTAAATTTTCTTTCTTGTCCTTCCCCATGTGTATAAATTCAGTTTCACCTTGGTCTCCTACATCTGGTATCCTTGTATCAAGACAAACACATAATCATCATTGTCTTCGATATTTTTTGTAGGGGTTGTAGGTGTTGGTGGAGGGTTTGAGAAAACCATCCCCGAATGTGTGGAAACATGCTTCAACTGCTCTAGGTTCTTGGGATTTTTCTCAGGCTATCCTTCAAAGAAACCCATAGGATGGCATAGGTTGGAAGTAAGTTAAGCCATTACAGAGTTCGTTGACTTTTTCTAAACTTGTTGATTGTTCCACATCTTTTATTGAAACTATAGGATCCTTTCAATTGCTAAAATATATCTTTATCATGAGGAGGAGGGTTTCCATGTTGTTCTCCATGTCATTCATGTGGCCATTTTTTGGGAGTTTGAAATTTGTATGCTTGGTTGTAACCCCTATTGTTTTTGTTGTTCTTGTAGTTGTCTTGGATGTAGTTTCCCTAGTTCTTGAAATTCTACTGTTGTTTATTTTGGAAACCTAGAGGATACAAACTTGATTATTCACATGTTCTAGCCTCAACATAGAAGTATTTTCTATGCCTAATAGATTTCCATTCTAAAATCCTAGATAATTTCTACTTTGGTCAGGACTGTAGTAGCCATGTCTCTGAATGCTATGAATGGAGTTCAAGCCCTCATTTTTATTGTCATCACCTTGGGAATGTGAGTTGTTCATGATGATGTCATAAAATAATTGACCCCCAAGATTCGAGTGGTCATTTTTCTTGCATTCTTCATGAGTAGAGATTTGCATCATTTACTTATTTTTGATGTGTTTGTGGATGTCTTGTCCTCTCATGGGCATTGAAATGGGTCTCTAGACTATCTTGCTTCAAGGTTGGTTTCTTTAGAGACTCAGCAATGGACTTGAGTTCAGAGATGTCTTATTCCATGGCAACCTTATGAACACCATTGTCTCCTCTTCTAAGATGATATTGGTTTAGAACCTCATCTCATAAATTCCCAAGTGTTGTCGTAGTTTTGGCACATGAAGTGTCCTCCATATGAGGAATATGAAAGATTTTTTGTTTCTTTATCAACACCTCATTAGAGTGTCTCTTAAACAAGTCTTTCTCTTTTGGCAGCAAGATCCCAATTCACGTGGTGGGTCACTTCTTTTTCATCCATTATACCTTTGTTCTACATGTTCAATCTATGAAAGGTTTAGTCAATATCAGGATCAAAACCTGACAATGCAAAATCAACATTAGTTGAGCATCTCACACACAAGATATGGTACCTGAAATATAGAGGTAGAGAAAGGATCAAGAAACCACAAACAAGAATCTTTTATATTTGGAAACATGTCAAAATTTTATGAAAATTATTTTAGTGCGCATAAAATTCACCTAGCAATTAATCCCTAAGCTTTGTTTATTCTATGTGCATTTTCACCACTCACAAGAGGACAATTTTTATTGCATTATAGCTTGGGATCAAACCCTAGAGATAACATTATTAAGAATCTTAATAGTCCAATCCATGTTAGCTAAATGTTTAAAGCAAGAGTTGATCGATTGTTTAAATTAAGTTTCATAGGAAATTCAAAGGAAAGAAAATTAATTGATCCAGATAATGAAAAAAATACTAGGATGGATTTGGTTTAACCATCGCCACCTATGTAATCCTTACCTTACATTACACCACTCATACTCACATCTATCTAGATTCAGGCCAAGGAAATCTACATCATTTTGGAGAATGAATTTTGTAGGGATAGAATCCCATGTGAGACTGAGATCTCATTACTCATCGATCCTTATTTTGTTTCCCTTTTGAACTCGCTTATGTGGTCTCATCTTGGGCTCAACAATGCCAACTGGGGTTCTAACCTTATATTACAATATCTCTAGGTCTAAGATTATAACAAACATGCAAGCTAGGTGATCAATCCATCAAGAATGTGACAAACAATCAACAATTAATATGTATATTGAAGAAAATGGCAATTTATAATGTAAGGTACAAGATACATGTAGTGGGCTACTCCTTTCACCCTAGTGAGAGGGTCTTCTTGCTCATCGTAGAGAAATAAACACATGAGTATAAAGAGATAAGAAGAATCCATATCACTAGAGTAGAAGGATCAAAGATGTGGCCTCTAACAAATGAGCCTCACTCCGGCAAGAATGGCAGTCCAATGAAGTCTACAAAAGGGCAATATCATTTCTTATTCTCTTCCATGGTCTCTTTCATCCAAGAGTCATGATATGTCAATGGGGGTTGACCCCTACTGATTAGGTTCGGAATTTCTTTTTTGGTGTGATGCATGTGATTCTTTACCATAACTGAGGCTAATTTAGGCATGTTTTGAGGAGGAATTCTCTTGTATTCATGTGTTTTACAATTTTTTTAAATTGACGCTTGTGCATCAATTTTTTTTTCATGTGTTTGGATCAAAATATTGTATTGTTACTCTTGACTTATTCCCTATGTGCTCTATTGCAGATAATAATAAGTACAAATTGCAAGAAGTCAGTACCACTGATTCAACTCGGTGGCACCAACACAAGAAGAAAAGGAAGGGACAAGAGAAGAAGAGTTGACGACACAAGAAGAATAACTGACAAAGAAATCTTAGTACCACTGACCCATCTTTGTGGCACCAAGATCACAAGACCTGAATGGTATCAAATTTACAATTCAATACACTAAATACCAAGTCAGTGGCACTAACATTTACCTAATAGTTGGGATTTAACAAAGCACATCTAGTGGTTTGTTGGATGATTTGTGCCTTACCTCTTCCTTTATAAACCCAAAGGGGGAGCCAAAAGGGGTCATCATAGTATCCCAAAGATCCTATATTTCCCATGGCATCCCATCCTGGACTTCTTGGAGGAATTAGAGTCCAAGGAGAATGAGAAGAAAAGATTAGGAGCAATCTCATCCCGAGAAGTAGTTTGATGACACAATACTGTTAGGATACTGTAACATCCCTGACCTGGGTTATGCCTTAATCCTAGATGTTTTGTTAATAAAGTTAAATTATATGCTTGCTCTTATCTCTTGAAAAGTAATTAAGGCTCAAGAGGAAGTTATGTTTCCATTTTAGTCCTTTTTTAATAATGTTGAAATACTGTTTTGCTTGTTTTGGACTAAAGTGCAAATTACCTAAGTTGAGGGGTTAACTTGCAAATTGTACTTGATAAAATGTTCCTAAAGTGTTGAAGCATCATAAGAATGAGAATGATGCAGAGGTATGGCTTGTGGTAGCCTGAGCACCAAGAAAGAGCTTATTGAGCAATATTTGTGCATTAAAACCTAGTTTTGGTGTAATGTGCAATTTACCCAAAACCTAAGGTTCAATATGCAAAATGTCACTTCTAGAGAGTCCCTCATATTTCTTGTCATCATTTAGAGAAAATAAAATGAGAGGTGCATCTCATTTGAATCACTTTGGAGGAGAGAGAATCTTGATATTAAAATAATCAAGATTTAAGCATAATTGGAAACATAATTCAATTTAATGCAAAAATAAATATATTAATGGGAGTGCCCTTCAACCAAATATGTGAAGGTTGAATTTGGATAAGAGTGGACGTCCTTGTGCCTTGCAAAGGCAACGAAATATCCTAAGTGAGTGGAGAGCCCACTCACATTAGTTAACTAAAAAGTAATATCCACTAAAAATGGGATATTAGTATTATATGAATTAAGGTGTTCAATTGCTTTTCTTTTAATTCATGGATAATGAAGAGGAATTAGAAGGTGGGGAAGATGTATTTGCATGCAAGGATTTTAGTGGGAGATGTGGCACCAATTTTGGGAGTTAAAGGATTTTTATATCACTTTCTCTCTCGTTGAAATTCCCTTATAAACACTTCATTTTCCACCCACTTGAAGACTCTTTTTCGGATTTTCTTTCTCTCCTTGCTTTTGTTGAACACAAGGGATCTTAGGAGCAATATGAGGACGTGCCCCAACCTGTAGGTAAGCTCCATAGTCATCTTCAACCTTGATTTCATGGTGGAAATTGATTTTCAATGCTTATTTTCTTGTTTTCTTCATTCAATCTTCAACCCTATCCATTCATTTCACTCAAATACTTGAGGACGAGCCTTCTTGAAGTTGAGGAAGCTTCATTCACCATTGAAGACGTGAAGGTTGAATCTTGTATTTGTTGGTATGTATGCCCTGAGAGCCAATCATGGGATGATTGGTGGGATACATTAAGATTGATTTGATAAACATCAAAGGCAAGCTTCCAATTCTTTCTAGTTCAGTCATATGAGATAGTGATAGAACAGATTGAATGTCTAGAGAATGACAATACTCAATGACGTATGCCTTCAGGTTCAGGACCTGAACGATGAGATCATACAGATGCTAAGAGTTTGTACATTCTTGTTATGTCCCTAGTCGGATGTCATTGTGGAAGGTAGATAGACAGCAATGACACACAAGACTAGAATGTGGTGTTGGTTGATGACAGAATCTCATTAGTCATTATATAGAGATATCAAACCAAATACATAGGTACTTGTTAGAGAACAAGTGTACCGGACAGACCCACCGTGAGTTTGACACATGGAACCATGGCATGGTAGTCACAGTCAGTACTCACAATGATGGTGGTGAGTGTGATTCTTTGACCTGAAATCATTACACTCAACACATGTCGTTGGGCACACTTTGACATCATCAAACACAGTCCTGAAACATGGGTTGTTATAAAGGTGATGATTGGGTGGCTTTGACACATGGGGCTTTTGAGGGGTGAGTGATAGATATGGGATTTGTCCCTCCTCAGGGAGTTTGATATCCATGGCCACTTGATGAGTAGGATTGAGAAAGGCGTGCACGCATGTGTGAATCAGTATGTGATACTTATGTCATAACATATCTCTTCCAATCTACTCTGAGATCAAGAAAGTGAATGAACATTGACAAGATGACTGTTCCATGCCTCGAGTTCATTCGGGATATCAGTGACAAAGGAATTCTACATTCACTGTAACACCATTCATAGATTGTAGGATTGAAAGTTGTTCTCCAACTTTCTATTTCACTTGGGTAGCACTGATGTGTGACTAGGCACTGCTCTTTGCTTGTGAAGTCATAAGTGTTATGGACTTTCACTGCCAATGTGAAATGGACCTGCAGGGTCACACACATAGGATTTAACCTAGAAGAGGAGTTGTATCCACAAACAATGTTTAGATTGATTACTAAAGGAGTTTAGTAGTTCAATTAAACACTTAATTAATTGATATCTCAATGTCATAATGTTCAAGGTGTTGGACATATTGATTGGAGTATCAGATTGATTGAAACTGCAATTGACTGATTTTGCACAATCTGCATTCCCAACCGATCGGCTCATGTGATGAACCGATCGGTTGAGCTTGGTGAACCGATCGGCTCAGGTGGTAAGTCGATCGACTCATGGACAGGGTGAAACGATTACTTCAAGTGTTGAAATGATCGGTTCAACTGGTGCAACCGAGCAAGTTGGGAAAGTCAGGTTGGTGAGAAATTTCTTTTCGTTTCACTTGCCCAATTTGATTGGAACAAGGATTGGTATTTGATACCAATTAGAAACAAAAGAAGGAAAGTCAATCGGGAACTGATCAGGACCACGAATTGACCGTTTCATGGGTCCCAACCGATCGGTTGAGGTGTCAACCGACCGACTCAGGTCCCCAACCGACCGTTTCAGAAATGAAACGATCGATTCAGGTTGCGAGTTGGTTGTTTTTGTGGAAAATCTCGAACCCTTCTACTCCTGCTTTAGTCCCACATTGCCTGGGATAGAGAACCCTGTCCCATGACCCTCCTATATATATAGGGGTATTGGGGGCTTCTCAAAGAACAACACAGTGCAACTAGTTGCTCTGTAAAGTTGTCATTCTCTCTGGTTTTGGTAACCGAGAGAGCACGAGCAAGTGCTACCCGGTAAGGGGGGCACAGCAAGGGAAAGACAACTGCAGAAAGCGACTGGTGGCAGGAGAGTGTGTTAGTGACTAGTACGCTGATAGGAGGGTGCGACTCCTTCCAATTCCTTATGGGACAAGGAGATTGGAGTTCCAGGTGGTCTGTGTGGACTACTTTAGAGGCGGGAGATTTCTGCCACTCGGAGGACAATTGTCAATCTCGACAGTCCCAGTGAGACCAGGAGTCGTCAGTCCCGGTGCGACCAGGAGCTGCACAGACACTGTCCAAGACCGGAGGTGAAGACCGTGCAATCCGTGAGGTATTTTCATCGATCAAGCCTCGGGACAAGGTATGATTCCACAAACCATCCCTTCCTATTGTATAGAGGTTGACGTGTTTCCTTGTTCTGGGTTTGGGGAGGAAAATTTTTGTTTCTGCTGCCTTCTCTGCCTCCTCTAAAACCCAACAGTGGTATCAGAGCCACGTCAACTGCTCTATACTTTAGGATTATTGATATGATCGATTTTGGTTTGTCGCCTTTATTTATTGCATACGATGTGAATAAAATTGGCTTTATGCATGTCCAATCCTAAATCCACAAATCCCAATTTATATATATGATATGTATTATTAATGCACTCGATATGTGTCGCCCTTAAACGAGTTTTGTGGTGGATGTATAGCGTGGTTATGGCCAATAAACCATATATGTGTATGGTTGTATGTGGTTGCTTGCATCTCGGTCTGCGCACCAATCTTCTTTCTCTTATTCCCTATGTAACTTGAAATAATTTGAGATTTCTTTCCTACCTTTGCTCCCCTCGAATGTAACTTGAGGTTTCTCTTTTTACAATGTAAAATAGGATAGAATTTTATTTCATGTTATGTCAAAGAACGACAGACATCCTAACGACAGCTGAGACGATCGGTTCAAGGCGTGAACTGATCATTTGATGTTCGAGACGATTGATTCAAGGAGTGAGCCGATCGGTTGATGACTGGTTTGAGGAGCGAGACGAGCGAGTGGCGGCCATGATGAGATGCACGATGACCAGGTGAACCGATCGGTTGGAGGAGCCAACCGATCGGCTAGTGGCACCCATCCGACCGGCCTGATGGCGAACCGATCAGTCATGTGATGAGTTGATCAAACCCAGAAAGGCAAGGGACAGAATTCATCTTGTACAGGTTGCATGTGATGTAGACCTAGATGACCGTGATTCCTCTTGGCTTGAGGAATCACATTAGAATGGCCATAATCATCGCTTTTATTGTTTCACATGTTTTTTGTGGGATATAGCATGTATATGATACGTACTATGTATTGTGGTGATTGGATATGTATACGTATATAAAAACCAAATCCCTCATTAAATATTAAGTTTTATATGCCTTCCAAATGCGAAACACGTGAAAAGCTTGATCGACCAAGTGTGGGCACGCCCAAGCGTGGTGCACCGTCTATCTCATGGAAGCGTGAAGGATGGATATGTGGGTCTGCCCAAGCAGGGTGCATATTCATCGTGTTTGCTTTGGGTCAGACTTAACAAGGTGATCTAGATAGGATCTAGCACCTTGAGGCATGGAGATTATCATGGCAAGGAGTTGCATATGACATCTTATCAAGAGTTACATATGATGTAATTGGCAAGAGTTGCCTACGTGAGAGATCTAAGTTGTGGGTGACAGCCCTAGCTGGTCCATTATTTAGAAGATTTCAGGATCTTGCCTACTAGAAGGTTGTACGCTGCAATCTTACGAATTGATGGTGAGGTCTATCAATTTGAACTAAAATAGTGGGAGCAATAATTAATTAAAGGCCTAATTATATCGTCAACTTTTCAAATCAATCAAATAAGTCAAAAATGAGTTTTTTGACTAAAATTGCATATTTCCTTTTATAGTACAAATGACAACAAACAACAATCACTTTTCTTTGCGATCGGTCCTTGAAAAGGACAGGCTAAATGGGACAAACTTCCACGACTGGTATAGGACATTGAGAATTATTCTCACTCAAGAGCGAAAGCTCTATGTCCTGGATACTCCAATTCCAGAGGAACCTGCTCCTAATGCACCAAAGGCAGAAAGGGATGCTTACAAGAAGCATTCTGATGATGCCATTGATGCAAAGTGCTTGATGTTGTGCTCTATGAACCACGAGTTCCAGAGACAACATGAGAACATGGGTGTCATTGAGATGATTCAGCATCTCAGGAACATGTATGAAGATCAAGCACGACAAGAGAGATATGATGTCTCAAGGGCACTATTCAAGTGCGTCATGACAGAAGGAGATCCAGTTGGTCCTCACACACTCAAGATGATTGGGTATGTGGAGAACCTGACAAGATTGGGATTTCCACTGAGCCAAGAGTTGGCTACTGACGTGATATTGCAATCGTTGCCAGAATCCTACAGTCAGTTTGTGATGAACTACAACATGAACAACTTTGATAGGCCACTGTCAGAGTTGTTGGACATGTTGAGGACAACTGAGACACAGATGAAGAAGGACAAGCCTAAGTCTATGATGCTGATCACGAGCAAGAAAGGCAAGTCCAAGCACAAGGGCAAGGGAAAAGCTAAGAAAGGTTCTGAAGCTAGCCAGGAGCCCAAGTCGTCTTCAGCTCTCAAGGCCAAGGGAGGCGTGACCAAGAAAGGCAATTGCCACCATTGTCAAAAGCCAGGACATTGGAAAAAGAATTGTCCTCTCTATCTGGAAGAACAAAAGAAGGAGGCGACAGCCGTCTCTACTTAAAGGTGTCATGAAAGTAAACTTGTAACACTTTTGAGGTATATGATACCAAGATGTAAAGTGTAAAGCACTCAATAAATGGGACAAGTGTTGCCGCCATAGATAGGAGTACTTTAGTTTATTTTCAGCCTAAAGGCATGTAATACTATTATGAACTGCTATTTCATATTTGCCAATAGATAGAAACACTTTATTTTTGCATATTATATGACAATGATGGCAATTAATAAAGAGATGTTTCAATTTCTAAAGATATGATCTTTGTGGCAATGCCTTGTTTATCTTGTGGTATTTGATATGCATAAGATAAAATGATACCTAAAAGTTATAGATAACTCAAACAATCAAAGTAGCATCAATCATGAGAAATTCATTTCTAGTTTCCATGTGATGGATAAATCTAGACTCTTTTGGTTAGAGAACCAGTAAGAGACATGAATATCTTGGACATGATTAATCAATCTTCACTAATGGTAGTGAGAGAATGATTATCCTATTAGGTATGATACATGTGATGTATTTACATACCTATTGGAACAAATGCTAATACTTCAAATGGTGTTTAGAGAAATACTAATATGAATATCTTGAAGTGTTCAAGATTATCATAGATGAAGTACAAATTTGGTAAAGTGTTAATTCTTGATGAGATCAATGAATGAAATACTTGGACCAAATGTTTGAGATCCTTATGAGTAATTATGATAGTGTATCATAGTGAACTCATGATTAAGGCAAGGTGATGTCTAAATCAAGAAGGAATCATACTCTAAGGAGTTAGAGAATGATTATCAAATAACTGAATTCTTCTTAATAAAAGAATACCCCTCACTAATAAAAAAAATTAAGAATCACAAGGGTTGTGAATTCTTATATCCTTAACAGATACACCTCAATTATCTATGTGATGAGTTGTTCATGTGATGAGTCAACTATCCAGATGAATATGAGGAATCGAATTTTGAGTTATGTTATATGACCATTACATCCTAAATGACATCCATGTGAACCATAAGGTATGACCTTGATGGTAGCACCCATTGGATGAAATCTATAAGTGAAAATGAATCTTAAGTGTTAAGACACATGGATAACATTTTGAGAAGGATGATGCTTGTTGATTGCAACTTAATGACTAAGACATTTGGCATATGGATACTAAAACTACATTCCTATGAGGAATAAAATAAGGATGTGTACGTGACACAACCTATAAGGTTTATGAATCCACCAATGAAAATGAAGTCTATAAGTTACAATGGACTAATCAATGTGATTGATTGAGTACAAGCAACTCAGAATTGATCTTTACTTTGATGATATAGTCAAAGGGTTTGATTGATATGTCAAAGATAAAGAAGGGATCTGTGATTTAGTGGGAGCGTATTCACATTCCACATGTTGATGTGAAATGGAAATGTTCTAGAATGGAAATCCAAAAGTAGAAATTATCTTTAAGGAAGATAGAGATGTTTCCTATGTGATAGGAATAGAGATCTATAGAGATAGTTCTCGAAAATCTCTTGACCTAAAAAGAGAAGGCATACATTGGCAATCTATATTTAAGGGTTCAGTATGCACATATTCAGTACGAGAAAACTTGTCCATGTTACATGGAGTTAGTATCCTAAGGCCAAGTGTCCAATTCTTATGAAGAATGGGAACACTAAGAATAGATATGGATCTATCATGTATGTAATCATCCCATTATCTTGCATGTATCGACATGGCAAGAACAAAATGCATTCATCATCTTGTATGTAGGATATGGCAATATGATGTGCTCATCTAGATAACTCGTACAAATTTGTTTCTGGGCAACTTACGTGGCCTATTAAAACGGCATGTAATTATCCTACCCATTTACAACTCTAATTTTATTGGACACATACATGTGTATGTGTGTGTTTACTAGTATATATATATATATATATATATATATATATATATATATATATATATATATATATATATATATATATATATATATATATATATATATATATATATAGAGAGAGAGAGAGAGAGAGAGAGAGAGAGAGTCAGGCTAGTGTACACTCTAGTGTACCGGAGACACCGTACACCTCAGTCATTTTTGAAGATGCAGTAAATTTTTAAAAAATCTAAACCGTTGATCTTCTTAATTAACATAAGAACATACTATATAATAAATTTTAGCTCATTTGGACACTTATAGGTCGTGCATCTAAAGGAGGCAAAAATTATGTATTTCAAATTAGTTTTGTACGTCGATTTTGTTGTCCTTGGATGAGTGACTTACACTCATCCAAATGAGTTCAAATTTTGTATGTGACCTATTATTATTGTAACCATGAAGATCAATGGATTAGATATATATATATATATATATATATATATATATATATATATATATATATATATATATATATATATATATATATATATATGGATTGTTTTAGTTTCCCGCGCGGGTATGTATGCTTTGCTACCCGTGGAACAAAAAAACGGTGGTATAACTTGTAAATATATATGCAAAAGCTATGGACCGAAACCCAGTCCACCCTCGTGGCTTCGGCTCCTCCGCCCCCAACACCGAAGCAGAATCCCTCTTTGGATAACTCTCCTAATCTTTGTCTACCATGCCGCCAAAGGCCGCCTCGCATGAGACCTTCCTATGGCAACTACTGGTTCCTCTGCTACAACGATGTCAGAGTCTATAATGTTTGCGTTCATCACACAAGACCCCGTCGAACGAGAACCAGACGGCAGAAGGGGCAAATCGTCAGTCTTCGGCGATTCTGAAGCCTACGGAAGTAAGATCATGGTCGGCGGGCACGGCGGCGTAGATTTCAAGGGCGTGACGTTTCACCAACCAAAGCGCTGGCACACCCTCACCGGCAGGGGACTTTTCGTAGTCATGTGGTTTTGGGTTTTTTACAGGGCCAAGCAAGATGGTCCAGTAGTTCTGGGTTGGCGCCATCCATGGGAGGGGCATGAAGATCACTCACATGAACATGAAGGTTCACACTGAACGAGCTGATGCGACATCGTGGAGGAAATCACACCAGCTGGATAAGGACATGCTTCTTTTGAATAATCTTTCTTTCAACTTGGCAAAGGTGTTCTACTGACTTTTTATGAGATCTCTTTCCGGAGATGTTCATAATGTTTTTTCTGCTTACAGTCAACATGTTTGCTGATTTAAAAAAAAAAGACCCGGTCGCACCAGGTTGTCCTGGGCGTCGTTGATGCCCTTAATCCCTCCTCTGGCGGCAGATGACGCTAGGTCGGGCCCCTCCCAAAGCTCTCCATAGATTTCTACAAGAAGCTCGCCATCAATTTTTTCTGGGGTGGCAAATCACAGATTTCCACCGTAGGTGCGGTTACTGCATACGTCATCTGGGGCTGGTCAGATACGCTTTGAATATCACATTCTCATTGGCATTGAAACTATGTGTGGATGTCATCCTTCGGCGCTCGTTAGTATTGCAGCCACTGGTTGTGGTTGTGGTTTATTCATATATATTTTGATGCTACCTTGGTGTAGCTGTAACTATTACTACCTGCTACAGAACATCAGAATATTGCCAGCCACGGAATTCTTTTTTTTATAACTCTGATGAGTAATTCTGCTACTGTCACATTCTTGTTCATTCCATTACTTTGTTAATAAAGCTTGGAAGTTGGAACACAACATTTGTGTCCTACAGATTTCATAGATCATGGAGTACTTTGAACAGATGATCTTAGCTCACCAAATATTTTTCTCGGCATCCTTGTTTTCCAACATTCTTTTTATTGGTGTGGATTGGTTTTCTAGGTTCATAGGAATGCAGGAATGGACATTTAAAGTTACGGCAAGGTGTTCCATAGAAGTACACATTACGTGCTTGACAAAATGACCGTATGTACTGTATATATCTGCTATTAATTTCTGTAAATTGGTACTAAGATTTAAATTTACGGAAACGAAGATGGTACTCATACACAGACATTTCTATGTTCATAGGAATGCAGGAATGGACATTGGTAACTTAGTTATGTTGCCTGTTCCTTGAGACCGTATGTACTAAGGGCCAATAGGAGGCAGAGTGCAAAGACCGCCTCCGTGTTGGGGTCGTCCTCGGTTTTGAAGAAGATCAAGTCCCGAGCGGATGCCTTGGCAGTCGGGGCGGAGTAGCTTGTCGTCCGAGGCCCGCAACTGATAGATGTATTGTTTGTATTCAAACAGTTCTACTGTTAAGTCGGATACACGCTCTGGGAGGTGCAGGTAGTTGTCGGGATGGAATCAAAAACCTTCCTACGCTCCCTGCACGGCTTCAACCTTACCAATGCGGTGGCAGAAGAAGTCGTCGTGTTTTTGTTTGCCTCGCCTCTTCTGGCGACTGAAACCCCCAATTTCGTAATGCGACCCCAGACGGGGCTGCTGTAGAGTTTTACTTATTGAAGAGATTTGCCAATTATAAATAGAGTGGGCTAAACAGATTTTGTGTCCTCTGTACATAATTTATCCAGTACCGCCATATGCATTATATTTTCCGACTGGTTGTTCTGAAAATTCCATTTCTGCAATACAGATACTGCATTACCAAGCATGTGCTCAGGTGATTGAGGCATCTGGAATGAGCAACGATGGTGGAATCTGAAGGAAAAGGAATCAGATAATTATAGGCATTAATCATGAAGGACTAGATTGGTTGTTGGGCAGCGACTCCACTTTTGCCAGGAAAACATGAGAGAATAGGAAAATAGATTACGGCTTTTGGGCTCTGGTCTTTTACCCACCATACAACGGGTAGCACAACTACGGGCAAGCATCTGTGCCAACTCTTTACAGTAGAAGATAAAATTTCACCTTCTAGTGGCTATCGGGGAAAGAAATGAAAGTCTGGAAATTGGGAAGGCCATTTGTAAGGTTTTGGGTGGATATTTGTTACATATTGATTTTGCCCTTATATTTTGGCTGAATGTACAGCTGATTAAAATGGATTATTTATTAGTGTGTTGCAAAAAGACTGAATGTACAGCGAATACATTTATGATTTGAATGCTTATGTTCTTGAATGCTTTAAATACCTTTATGCTTTGAATGCTGTAAGAGTAACTCTGAAACCACTACGGGTAACTGATACAACCATGCGAGTAACTGAACTGAAAGTAACAGAATGTTTGAGTAACTGAAAAGTAATGTTTGAGTAACTGAAATTAATTCTTGAGTAACTGAGAGTAATGCTTGAGTAACTGAGAGTAATACTTGAGTAACTAAAAAAATCTTGCGAGTAACTGTCACAACCCTGGAGTAACTGAAAAAACACTGCGAGTAACTAAAAAAGGACTACGAGTAACTGAAAAAACACTACGAGTAACTGTGACAATACTGTGAGTAACTGTGACAATAATGCGAGTAACTGAAAAAACCCAGCGAGTAACTGTAATAGCAATTAGAGTAACTGTGAAAACACTGTGAGTAACTGTCACAACCATGTGAGTAACTGAACAAACAATGCGAGTAACTGAAAAAAGCCTGCGAGTAACTGAAATAAGCCTGTGAGTAACTGAACACTGCAAGTAATGGTTGAGTAAATGAACAAACACTACGAGTAACTGTCACAAACCTGTGAGTAACTGAACAAACACTGTGATTAACTGTCACAACCCTGTGAGTAACTGAAAAACCATGCGAGTAACTGAAAAAACCATTCGAGTAACTGAAAAAAACCTACGAGTAACTGAAAAACCCGTGCGAGTAACTGAAAACCCCCTACAAGTAACTGAAAAAACCTGCGAGTAACTGTGAAACACTACGAGTAACTATGACAACAATGCGAGTAACTGAACGAGCACTACGGGTAACTCAAATAGCAGTTAGAGTAACTGTGAAAACAATACGAGTAACTGAAAAAGCACTACGAGTAACTGTGACAACCCTGTGAGTAACTGAACGAGCACTACGAGTAACTCTTACAGCAATAAGAGTAACTGTGATAGCCTAGAAAAGAAACACTATGATTCAAACTTAGTTACTCTTATACTTTGTAAGAGTAAATGTGACAACACTAAGAGTATCCATTGCACACAAAGACAAATACATATTCTTCAAAAAGAATAACAACTGATCAGAACATATTCTTTGTAACATATTCAAAGTATACATTCAGCTGTTGGAGCATAAGGTAACACAAAAATAGATTACAAACACAAGTGAAGTACATAAAGGTTACAAAATCACTTTCACAAAACTAGACAAAAAGTAACTATTTGACACATAAAGTAATACTAGGACACAAAACATGCAATACCATAGGAAGAGAAACGAGAGAGGCCTCTTCGAAATGGTTTGGAACAAATTATACATCTAACCGATTTATTCACCAGAGAACACTCACAAAATCTGTCAGTATCTAATTTATGGATGGTCTATCTTCATTCTGTTATTTTTGTCCCTGTTGACTACGGTGAAGGGACTGGGCACCGAGAAGAAACTGGACCTAGCATTTGGGAGTGCTCTACAATCCAATTACTCAATTTGCAGCTGCTAATGCAACAAAATTTTGCCTTTGTCTTCAATACATGATCCTTCTTTTATACAATATGTGCGTCTCTATCCACATTCCACTTCCTAAATTTGCAAGCTATAGTGACCTTCCAAATCATGTCCTAGCTCGTGTACGATGTAGATAGTTGCGACTATTGGTGAGTATATCAATAAAGAATCCTACTTAACTCATTGGTCATAAACACACACGACAAGTCTATATAATGTCCCTCTAACACCTCCTCCTCACCTCCAAACCGAACCATAGATGATGTCACCGCAGCCCCAAACAAGATGGCATATGCCCGTCTTAAGCTTTCACGATCTGCCGCAATGTTGACGGCTGCACCGTCGGTAGTTTTGTGGTCCATCTGATGGATCCTCTATGAATTCCTTCCATGGCAGGCTTGACACAGGGACGATAACGGGTGCTGGATAAGGCGTCGTAGATGAGGCTCTCTCATCCATCATCGACCGACACCTGGAGGAAGGGAACCTTTTGATGTGCACTCTAGAGGCGTGCCTGGCTGCAAATGATGAGGACGATTCGTCTGAAACCACCATCACCGTTGTGACCGTCAATAATTTAAATTTCAGGTAGATGCAACAGAGGCTTACTGGGTTCTGACACCCCGATCAAGGTTGAGTAGAGAGACAGTCTGACGAATCACAAAAAGAGTACCAGGTATGTATTTCAAATAGTATTTCCATGGTGAGGTTATCGGGTAATTCATCGGTCGAGTAGGTCGACGACAAAGAGGCACGATGCGATGGAATGACGGTGGCACTTGAGGAAGAGGACGCGGTAGACTAGAAAATAGAAAATGCGTGAAAATACATCCAGACATCAAACATGAAGTAGCTACGGTATCTACAAAGCATGCCACCATGTTTTCAGAACACGGGTAGCAATCCTATCTTACTATTAGCCTACTACAAAATGAGACTGAGAGCAAAACATTTAGGTAATATATTGTTTACTATACAAATAATAATGTAGATTGGATTACACATTGGCGACGTCAGGCAAC
The DNA here is from genome assembly GCA_963693085.1 of Alisma plantago-aquatica. Taxonomy (NCBI): domain Eukaryota; kingdom Viridiplantae; phylum Streptophyta; class Magnoliopsida; order Alismatales; family Alismataceae; genus Alisma; species Alisma plantago-aquatica. The sequence continues at coordinate 333,390,638 of OY856411.1, forward strand.
CAATTAGTCATGAAAGTCAAGATGGACAACCAAACCGTAATGGCTACAAAGGTCATGACAGAAAATAACTATGTGATACTGAAAGTAAAGTAACACTATGATACAAAAAGTAACTATATGACATGAAAAATAAATATATGATAGAAAAAGTAACTACCTGACATTGAAAGTAACATCAGGATACAAAAAGTAACTTTACTGTAAAAAAGTAACTATTTGACACTAAAAGTAACACCGAAATACAAAAAGTAACTATCTGACACTGAAAGTAACACCATGACATAAAAAGTAAGTATATGTGGTATGAAAAGTAACTATCCAACACCTAAAATAACACCAACACACCTAAAGTAACACCAAGACTCATCATCTAAAAAGGTTTCCCATGCCATGATGACGCCCAAGTAACGCTCAATGTGCCGGTTTGTCAACCCAAGATCTTATAGTTGTTTATTTTAATCATCCAACAGTTGAGGACCAATTATACCCATATGTCTTCAGACTATGGAGGAATTCACATAAAAGAGCAACACGAACGCAAAATATTGAATACATATATTTGTTAGCCGTGACTCATATATACACTAGTCATTTTGTAATCGACGGAAAAAATAACAAGTACGTAGCTTTGCATTAGTAACATAAAAAGCGTAATGAATGTTGAAGTGTTGTTGTATTCTCGTAAGTCATGTTTCAGCTATTATGTCAAACATATCATGTGCATGATTTAGAATCACGTTACAGGAGCATGTTCAAAACGGATCACTCTTAAAAATCAAGGATCCAACTCATGGAGATTCATCCTCGGCGGGCGGAGGTTGTTGTCGCTACATTCTCGGTGATTAGTCGTTGGGCTGGTTCAGAACCAACATAACTTAGATCAAACTCACAATATCTACAAGAAAACAACTTTCAGTTGAACTTCAAATAAAATATAATACTTAATAGAGGCCAAGACAGTAAGTTGGGAGCCAAACTTTACATCGTTAGCCTTCTTTGTTTTAACATGAAGCTTCAACATCAGTGGACCTCGGTGACGTGCCATTCGCGGTGATCGACTTTATGAAACTCGCTTCCGTGCAAGTCGACGCGGCGGCCGGCTTTGCCTGGGTTGAGGCCGACGTGACCCTTGGAGAGGTCTACCACGCCATAGCAGAATCCAGTTGTGGGAAGCTTGTGCTGTCTGCAGGGTCATGCCCGACCGTCGATGTCGGCGGCCACATTGTCAGGGGCGGGTTCGGGCTCCTGTCGTGGAAGCACGGCCTGGCAGCCGACAACGTCCTTGACGCGGTGCTCGTCAGTCCTGAAGGCCGAATCCAGGATATGGAAGCGATGGGCGAGGACGTATTCGTCAGATCGGTACTCACCATCAAGCTCAACCCCAACTCCATCACCGTGATGTTAGCCGAACTCTGAGAAGTGTCCTCATGTCGGTGGCGTCCGCGACGGCGATGCCGATGTCATTGGCTCTGAGCGCAAGAGAAAGACGGTGGCATAAAATGTAATTACGTAATATGACTCAAATCTCATGGGTAGTGAACGCTGAATACCCGCGCGGGCATTGAATTATCAGCAATATATATATATATATATATATGTGTGTGTGTGTGTGTGTGTGTGTGTGTGTGTGTGTGTGTATATATCTATGTGTGTGTATATATATATATATATATATATATATATATATATATATATATATGTCTGTGTGTGTGAATATATGTATGTATATATATATATGTCTTTGTGTGTGTATATATGTATATATATATATATATAAGTTGTTCATAAAGCCTATTCTTCTAGTCCTACCTCTTTGAGGCTTGTTTCTAACCTTGGGCAATAATGACTTTTCAATTCTCTCCTCATTTCCTTTATCATATTTAGAAAATTAAAACTTAACGTTAAGCAGAGGATCAAACCATAATCTCCATGAGATATAATTTCTTACATTTCTCTCTCTTCCTCCTTCTTTACTATATTTCTTGAATTAAAAATCCATATTACATGGTTGACACACCAAAAGCCATTAAGGAAAGCAGATACTTTTACAGTGTATTTTTGGATGATGAATTCTAGATTATTTATTTATTTCTCTCTTTGGTATATCCTTTATACCAATTATCCTTATCTCAAGGAAACTCAATGATGTCTTTTCCAAATTATATTTAATAATTGGAATATACAAGACTTCCTCTTTTAGCAGTTTCTTAAAAAAAATTATTATCTCATGGGATATCCCTTTTCTCACAAAAATTATAATTCTCTTTCCTTCCTTACTATTTTCAAGTATACCAAAACATAGATCAAAACAATACTAATGTTGCATTAAACATTATGCTTTCAATAATGAGTAGATAATTACTCTTTTAATTATCTAAAATAGCATGTATTTTCTTTTCTTTTGGAAACTTGTCCAATATTCCATAATTCCATTATTCAATAATTCATAAAGAAATCATCCTTCATTTATTCATGAAAATTCACTTTTCTAGAGTATTCCACATAATTTCATATTTAAAACATCCATTGTGAATTATCTTTAGTAATTTCTTTATTATTGAATTTTCCATTCTTTCTTTATCCAAAATCTAATAATGGTTTATTACAAATAGTGAACTACACAAAATCCATCCCACATGGAGTCTTTGCACTTTCAAACCACAATTCTCAAACAAGACACATAGAGAACCATCTTTCTAATGTGTCCTTCATATTACATTATTTGTAATCAAATATATTAAAACATGGGAAAAACCAGCTTATAAGATCCTTTCCCTCTTATATGAATTTTGTCCTCAAAATTTGACTAATCATCCAAAATGCCATTAAATTTTATTTATTTGCTAATTTCTTCTTTTTGTTTAATTTGTGCCACAAGGATCTATTTGTAAAGCAAACAGTCTCATGCGCTTTACTAGGGCCATTGGTCAAACCCATATTATTCTATCTAAATACAATTAAGGAATTACTTATCAATTCATGTCTTATATTTGTATAATTTAGTTTTACAAAATTGATTATATTACATTTACCCCTCCTTAAAAGGAATTTTGCCCTCAAAATTCAAATCTAGTAAGCTTAAGGTGAATGATAACTCATCTTTATTTCAAACTTTAGGGTTAGCAAACCTACTTAGATATCCTTAATATCTTTTATTGATAAACACATTCCACACAATATCACTAAGATTGGTACCTGAATTCAATTTGAAGGTATACCCACATCCTTGGTATTTACATGACATCATTTCTTGATGATTTTATTTTCATTCATGATTTCAAATTCACTTGGTGATTACCCTTTTCACCTAGGTTTCTAACCTATTGTTCATTTATTTCCACATAAGAGTGAGGTAGCACCTCCAACCCAAGATCATGTCATTAAGTTTAACCTATGGTATTCATTCATATGTCAATTTTAAGCACAACATGTGTCTACCCAATCTCTCTCCCTCATAATTAGATGAAAAAAAGATTTTTTTGCAGACCAAAAACAAAGTTCATCTCATTCAAGGAGAAGACATGGTGTATACACACATTATCCTAAAATTTCACATTTTAGTTTGAATCAATCTCAACATGACTCTAAACCATACACACTTTTAATTCCCAATATTCTAATATTTCATGAAGTTGAATGCCTTCTTCACTCTTGAGTTTGTACATGACTCCTTTCATTATTACATGACTTCTTGTATCTTTTATGTTTACATGTCATGTATTATGAGCCTTAGACACTTCCTTAAGGTAAGGAGTGATCTCATCCTTATGCATCTAGGGAATGCCTCTCACATTCACCCATTAGCCTTATGAACTCATGAAGGCAGCCAATCTCCTTAGACATCAGCCTCAGGAAAACATAGTTGTTACCTCCCGACCAGATGGTCTTGTGCATTCATGGAGCAATCAAATCCTAATTCCATCGGCCCCATGTACCTTTAATACTCCCTACTTGACGTTAGGATTGATTTATGGCTCTATCCTTCCCAAGGGTTTCTTTGAGATATTACAACTTTAACCATTTTCAAGCACATTGTTTTCATATGTAATTATTTAAACCGGATTTTCTCCATATCTTATGATGTTCATTATTCATTTTATGTCCCCTCATTGTACTCATGACAACTTTCTCTTATGGACTTGGTCTCATACTATCAACCACTTCCATAGGGACTTCTCCTCACATCCCTTAGAGATGGCATACTTGGTTTCAAAGAATCATACTTGATATATGTGCTTTCCTATATTGTATACTTACTTCTTTACACTTTAGGTGACATTTAAGGTTACCTCAATATATGAATTGATTTATCATCTCACCTTCTAGGGAAGGTCCTAACCTAAGGTGCCTTCTTGGCTCATAGGAGTAAGTTAGGCTCTCTAGCCACAACTTGGCCCCATGGGGTAAGGTTTTTCCCCCATAGGTCCTTTTCCCCTCTCTTGGGTGACCCACCCCAAGTCCGAAAACCAAACCTAAAAGTTGAACTTATTTTTTTATAGCCATGATATGTTGAACATACATTTTATGTTATAACTTATCAACTCGTACTTGCTCAATCTCTGGGGTACCCTCTCACAAGGAGGTATTCATATTCACTTATTGGGAATATTTCAATGCCATACCCACTCACTCGGTGTATCATACCCACTCACTGGGGGTATTCTTTATTCATCCTTTCCTCTAGAGATTGAATTAGGGTGATGAGAAAGTTATATTCATATTTTCATCTTTTTGTGCAACCTAAATAAGCATTTCTTGCTTTAACCTCGCCAATGTTATCTTCTTTTCTCAATGGTGTACCCTCTCTTTAGGAGAGCCTATTTATGGGGAACCCTTTCTAAGGGTTTTAGTCCCATTGGACTTTCATAGAATGCCATCCAGGATTGGTATTTCTTTGGTCTTCCCATTAGGGCTAGACACCTCATATGACCATCCCATATGGGCTTGGTATTCCATTGGCCATCCCATCCAGGCTTGACATCTCATACGACCATCCCATCCAGACTTGGTATTCCATTGGCCATCCCATCCAATCTTCACCCTTTTGCAACCTTCCCATCTGGGTTAGGTTCACAATCATTTATAGAATGACTTTATTTCATCCCAATCTCTTTAATTCACTAGAGATCGATATAGGATTTGAGTAGATTATATCCATAAATACAATATTCATAGGTTGCTTATGTTTCTTAAAACTTTTCTCATTAATACCTTGTTCCACATACACACATGCATGGGAGACTTGGTCACCTAGCCCATTTATACTTACATTTTCCTTATCCCTCTTACTCTAATTAGGGATCATATAGGTAGGGTTATTATATCACCACACTTCACCCATTTCCCGGGATTAGGGTTTAATATGCGAGTTTGGGTTTACACCCTTCCCCTTAGGGTTTCTATGTCCCTTGACCCACTAGGGTTTTCCTAAACCAACCATAGTTTCCTCTAGGGTTACCCTCATAAGGAAAACCCAGAAAACATTTTTATTTTTACTTTATCATTATTTCCACATTACATGCACATTATTATTTCCATATTACATGTACATTAATTAGCGGAGGATGCCTTAATCCTACTTCTTCTCAAATAACTTTAGATGAAGAGGGAAGTTCCTTTTAGGGTTTAGTAAGCAGAGAGGATGAGAAGTAGATGAATTGAGATGAGAAGAAAACCTAAAGGTATTTTAGTTCGGACAAAATCATCCAACTTTGGCCATGCATGATGCACAGGCCCAAGAGTCCTTGTAAGCTGACTAGTGGTGCAAATGAAACTTTTGCCAACACATAGTTCGTGGTCCCTTACATACACCATTGTCTTTAGAAAATGCCCTAATAATTCCCTTATATTTCTATAGATTATTTGAAATTATAAACCATTAAAAAATATTTGAAAATATGGTATTCTAATACCAAATGTAATGACCTCACTTTTTAGCAACCCTCAATAATAAGGACAAAAAGATGAGAGCCATTATCTAAAAGTTTCCCAAGGATTCAGATTTTAATCAAACAATGAATAATAACAAATAATTTAATTAACTCAAATATACACAAGATGTTCCTCTAGAACACACATAGCTTTCCATTATAAAAATTGTACATATGAAGACTATGTGAGAAGAAGTATCTATCTAATCCTCCTTACGAGTTAACATTAACGTCTTGAAGTAAATTGATATGTACATCATATATTGATATCACCTTATCTAGAATGTACCCAACACGTCGTGAAACAAAAGCACGGATCAGTATAACAAGTCATATTTTGTACATGGGGTGCATGCAAAAGAGTGAAAGTAAACTAACAATATATATTCTATCAAATACTTGCAAATAAGAACTGGCATTTTCTTCACATAGGCTTTATTTCTGTGATACTCATAATGGTATTATAATTGAACATAATGTAAATAAACATCCAACATTTAAGTTGTTCAATCTTTGAGAAACACCCGGAAACCACCGACAAAATAACATGGTTAATCATACACATAACCACGTACCTTTTGTAGAACCATGTAGATTATAAAATCATACTTTAAGCATATTCAACCAATCTAATCAATAAAGAAGTTGAATCCAAACAATCACATTATGTCTACATGTATGTAAATCATAATGTGTCACTATCACATTAAACACATTAAACCATGTTCGATCCTAATCATGGGTTTTAGGGTTCATTCTTATTGAGTTATCATTCGAGTTATCCTTCAATATGCTAATTCACATATTTAGTGTTCTAATGACTCAAGAATCATTAGCTCATATTAGGTGTAGTTATACTTATCAAATCTACCCTATAATAACATCATGAACACTTTAAAGATTATGTGCATTAACAACATAGTAAACCATGATCTTTAATCCATGATTCTTTAGATGCATAAATATTCACATTAGAAACCCTTTGTACTCATCGTTATTATCAGGATCATCTTGATTTCTCATCTTGTACAACAATATCAATTATTATGACAAAGAAATCATTTTTAGAATAATCAACATCTTAAGGTACAAATATAAGGTTTATATGTATTGATTACTTACTAAACATGTATCCAATCACTTTGGGAATTAGAAGAATAATTATACTCTTAAACTATTTTATTTTAAATCCTCTTAATTTTCCGATCTAAATGATATAGAGGTTCACTATTTTTAGGCACTCCCAGAATTTTCTACAAATTAAACAAAGTAATAGATTATACCTTAACATACAGCCATGTGGCACCTCCTCATTGTCTTCCCACTCCCTCTAATTTCCATGGTGGCTAAGTGGCTAATGGGATGCACATGGGTTCAGGATCGGTCAGTACAGGTCCATCTAAAAGTCTTTTAGTCAGCCTAAACTGGACTAGTGCTCTACTCTTCTCCCTCCATTCCCGCACGAGGTACGCCCTCCATCCGTAGACTCGGACTCGCACTGCGACTTGCGCTCCTTAACCTGCGATCAACAGTAGAACAACCAGTCACATTGACCCTTCCCCCCATTCCCTTCATCATGAAGACACGACTGCTCTCAAGCTCCTATCCTTCTTCCTCCTCACAATTTCTCGTTGCTGCCACTAGGGAGGAGTCAACGATTATGTTGTCTCTCCTCTCCAGAGCGTGTGTAGTCAACACGAGGGTACCCTAACCTTTGCCACCCGCCTACCAAGCCTGACGGGGTTGTATGCCAGTATTGAGGTAGCTGAACGGGGGAGCCCTAGCGAAGGTTGGCACCACTCATAGCAGGTTCTAACGTTAGTCTACAGGGAGGTAGTCCTCACCTATGTGTGTATGGCGCCATTTTTGTAGAAGAACTCTAGAAAAACATCATTTCTGCATCTAAGAACCCAATTGGTAGGTTTCCATGAGAATCTCTTGCCATGAATCTGGTTGAAGAAGAACATAGGGGTGTTGGGTTTTGACAGTAGAGTGCCTAGTCCTTCCGTGAAGTCTAGAGAGTTTGAGGAGAACCCTAGGCTTAGTAGGAGGTTGACGATGAAGGAGAGGAGGCACCCATATATATATATATATTGATAAATGTATATTAATCTTTTTTTATTTAATCTTTTAGATATTTTTTAGGATTTTTTTGTTATTTATTTTCTTAGTTTTGTAATTAATTGTATTAGTTTAGATTTTCTCCCTTTATTTGGAGTTTTAATTGTGTTTGGCTGTTTTTTGTAGGAAAATGATCTAATCACTTTAATGATCAAATTTTCCTTGAGAAAATATTTTGCACAAATTTCCACGGTGTCTGACTTCAGTATATACCTTTCACCAAAATTGGTATAACTCCCACATTCTAAGGCGGAGTATGCGTTGGAAATAGAATTCAATTATCTACAGGAAAACATATTTTTGGACTACTCCTGAATTTAAGGTTGGCCCAAAAATACGCTCGAAATTGCTATTGCAGAAAATTACTGCAAAAAGAATGCAAAGCAATCAACCATTTCTTTTCTTCTATTGACCAGATCCAGAAAAGTTTTCAGCCGCCGGATAAGAGTCTTCTATAAATTCTTGTATGTAGGGTTTCTACCCCTCCTTCTCCTATAAAAGGAGGGGGACTCCACTAAGAAAGGAATATCATATTTTGTAGTCATTCCTTGTAGTTAAACTTTGTCGTTTCTACTCATTAATGTAATCTTTAATTTCTGTAATAAAGTTTATTCTTTTCTCTCTAGTTTATAGATCTCGTTTCTTCTTCTTATTGTTTTCTTTGGAGCGGGGAACTAAGAGAGCAAGCTATTTCATTGTCACCAACTAAGATCTCCTAGGAGATTCTGTCACTTATGGTCTATGGCTTTCTACCTTCCTTCCTTGTTTTCTCCATCCCTTAGTATGATTAGTGAGTAGTTTTCTTACCGAGACGAGGGGAGCAATCCTTTAGCCATGTAATGACTAGATTGAATATTTATACAATTTTTTTAGATAAATGGATTTTGATTTGGATCTCGACGATTTTAACAAAGTGATCTTTCATTTTCATCACTTGTTAATCTTGGCAGATGCGACCGTAGAACCCAAGATTTAGAACAACCAAATTGATTTCATGGGAATTTGGATGAGACCTCATAAAAGTCCCCATTAGGATGATTGAACTAGGATCCATGAATGCCAGGACCAATGGATTCACGGGGAGTTCATCTTTTGTGAATCATTTATAAATGTTTCACATACCTTCTTTTATCTTTCTTATCATTTCTTTGATCTTGTTTTGCATCGACTAGGGTGGTAAAATCCCTTAGCTTCGGTATTTCCTTCTTTGATTGTTAATCTTTGATTTAGTAACTTTATCTTTTTGTTTTAGTTTTAACAAACTCTTGAAACGGATTTTACATTCTCATTCTCGTAATCAGATTTGAAACTCAACCATCTTTATCGTCGTCTCTGTGGATCAACCCTTCTATACTAGCCTTTATCAGAAAGTAGAAAAAGATAAACTCTAGGATAATTTTCCTAGTGATTGGTGTGCTAAATGGCGTGCATCAATTTGGTGTCGTTTCCGGGGAAGGCATGGTTGTTTTTCAGATCTGGTTGCCTGTATATCTTGTATAATCCATGTTCATATACTCAAACTTTCATAAGTTTAGTCATTTTTATAATTTCTTTTAGATTTTTGTAATTTCTTTTTTCCTTCCGAGCACAATTCCAGAAGTGTATCTCCTCTTTCTGCTGAGTTTCCATTCCAGTAGTACTGCTTTCTAGTTACTTTTTTTAGTAATTTTAGTTTATTTCATAATTTCTTACATTTATAATTTTTAGTTCTCTTTGTAATTTTTGACTAACCTCTTATCTTGTAATCTTTCTTCTCTCGTTCGTTGATTGACATATCTTTCAGGAACCTTTCTTTTAAAATAGAGTGGGCATCCCAATATCCCCCATAATGTTATTATTGTGGTTTTTACCACCATGCATCTCTTGCCTGTCCGACTCTACCCCATGCTTATAATAGCATCCCTTTTAATTGCGAGCCCTTTCATCCTGGTGGGTACAATGTGAATCCACATTTTTCTGAGAACCATTATGGGGAACCTTGCTATCCATATTCTAATGGGGGATATGATCAACAAAATTGTGTGGGGTGTAACCAACAAAACCTTGGGGGTTATGAGCATGTTAATGAAACCCAATGTAATCTTCAACAAGAAGAGAGACTTAGGGCCCTAGAGAAGATAGCAGTAGAAGGAGAAACAAAACTAAAAGCCAGTCAAGCCTTTTTAACTGCCCTGTTAGAAGCCCAAACCCAAAATATAGATTGTTCAAATATGTTTCCTCATGATTTGGTGACACCTTATAATATTGAATCTTCATACCAAGATGGACGCAATGGAAATTACAATCCACCATCTTCTGGAGATTATTATGAGGAGAAATGCCACCCAAAACAATATGAGGAGTACTATGGCCAAGGACACTATGGGGAGTGTGGTGAGGATGACCAAAATTTTGGGGTGTATAAATCCTATGGTGAAATGAAAATTAATCATGAACTGGAAGAGAGACTTAAGGCCCTAGAAAAGATGGCAGTAGAGGGACAAGCAAAACTTGAATCCAATCCAGCCATGTTAACCACCTTACTAGAGGATCAATCACAAACTCCCCCTATAGAGATTTAGCAATGCAAGATGGTTCTTCCTGATGACAACAATGATGATGATCCTTATTTTGTGTCATATATGTCGGATTCTGAAGAAATAACACAAACCATGGAGCCATATTTTGTGTGTGATGAGGACGTTGGTATCCCTATCTTTCCCTTAGAGACTCTTTTACTTGAATACGAAATGTCAAAGAAGGAGAGTCATTATGAAGATCTAACAACTTCTCCCATCCACAACAAAAAGCTGAATGATACCATAGACCAATGCCCTTCTTTTGAGTCTATTTTGGATAATGAGCATCTAACCCCCTTTATGATTCTTCCCAAGCCGTCACAGCCAATTTCCATCCCACACATGACTGCTCTAGAAGGGGAGATACCACCATTGGAAGAAGCCCACACACCCCCTTATGTTGTTTGCAAGGAAGACATCATCATCCCTCCTAAATACTTGGGAAACCCATGTACAAAAGCATTAGAGACATATGTTATATCAACAATGAAACTTACCAAACCTAATGTTGATGGCATTAATTTTAAGGAGAAACAAAATACTTTTGTAAATGATTTTAAATTGTTTGTATTAGCATCAATTCTCTCATATGCAGGTCATCATGATGGTGGAAAACCTAAACCAGATCGTCCACCCGACTCAGTTCATCATGCTCTACTGGCATTACTGGTCGGGTACCTGCCAACCTCCCCCAATCCACATCTGTCTTCAACACTTCCCTTGCTATCGAAGGAAGATTTATGGATATTATTGGAGGGAATGCGAGGTGAAAGAAAATATGAACACCCCACTGATCTTTCATGACCGAACTATCATCAGGTACACTATGAAGCTCTATAGATAAAGGTCCCAACCCTCATACACATCCCCTTCAGCTGGATGTTTTTTGAGCTACCTGGGGCACCTGGAAATCCTCGCTCTTCTCTTCCCTCCATCTCGAGTTTTGATTTTGCTCGGGACGAGCAAAAATCTAAGTCCGGGCTGGAGGTGAGTGGTATGTTTCTATTCCACCCCTTATCTTTTTTATTCTTGCATTATTTCTTCTTTTTTTTGTTTTGCATATAATTGCTTTGTTCATGGCCATTATCCAGTCGGCCATGTTTTTATTTCTTTTGTTGCAAAATGGCCTTTATCTAGTTGGCCAATATGAATAGATGTGTATCATTGTACCCCTTTGAATTTAGTAAATCTTTTGCAAAAATTATTACAAATTTCCATGTCTGAAACTACCATGTCACCTAGGATCCCAAAATAGCATCACTCCTTGGAAAAGTTGGCAAGCCGTATGGAATCAATCAAAACCAAACACAAATTTTCTCTATTTTTAAACTGTTGATTAACTTGATATAAATCTTATATAATGTGATTGACATGAATGTTCTTTCTGATGTAAGACACTTTCCAAAAAAAGGAGAAAATAAATGTCTGAAGTTATAAGCACAAGGACACCTTTTGTTTTCCCCTTATTTTCTTTCTAAAAAAAGAAGCAAAGAATCACCACCATACAAAAATCAAGTCCGGGGTGGCATGCTTCCCATAAAAAAACCCATACCCCACAAAGGGGCGTACCATCAATAGATGTCAAAAGTGCGCATGAAAAAGTTTTGTGACCAATGTAGCCACTACTCTACAAATCTAAATTCCAAGTCGAATAGAGGAGGGATAAAAAAAATAATCACTTCTTTGTTTTCACACCCCCTAATTTCATCTTGTTCTTGTGCAACAACTCACATAAAAAATATATTAATAAAAATGAGAGTGTCAAAGTAAAAGAAAGACGAAGCATGTTTTTCTACAAAATCTTGATTTAGAACCAAGATATGATATTTGTTTTTAATAGGAAATATAGAATTTTGTGTTTTGTGGTTTTAGGAGATTGGGTTGCTTGGCCAAATTTGTAGGTAAGGAATAAAGTGATGTTACAAGGGTGAGGATAGACATGTTGTTAGTATAAATTAGAATAATTTGTTATTTTATTTGTTTGAGGACAAATAAAGATTCAAGTCCGGGGTATTTTGATAAATGTATATTTATCTTTTTTTATTTAATCTTTTAGATATTTTTTAGGATTGTTTTGTTATTTATTTTCTTAGTTTTGTAATTAATTGCATTAGTTTAGATTTTCTCCCTTTATTTGGAGTTTTAATTGTGTTTGGTTGTTTTTTGTAGGAAAATGGTCTAATCACTTTAATGATCAAATTTTCCATGAGAAGATATTTTGCACAAATTCTCGCAGTGTCTGACTTCAGTATATACCTTTTACCAAAATTGGTTTAACTCCCACATTCCAAGGAAGAATTTAATGTGCAAGTATGCGTTGGAAAGAGAATTCAATTACCTACAGGAAAAGTATATTTTTGGACTGCTCCCGAATTTATGACTGGCCCAAAAATACGCTCGAAATTACTGTTACAGAAAATTACTGCAAAAAGAATGCAAAGCAATCAACCGTTTCTTTTCTTCTATTGACCAGATCCAGAAAAGTTTTCAGTCGCCGGCCAAGAGTCTTCTAGAAATTCTTGTATGTAGAGTTTCTACCCCTCCTTCCCCTATAAAAGGAGGGGGATGCCACTAAGAAAGGCATCTCAGATTTTGTAGTCGTTCCTTGTAGTTGAACTTTGTCGTTTCCATTCATTAGTGTAATCTTTCATTTCTGTAATAAAGTTTATTCTTTTCTCTCTAGTTTATAGATCTCATTTCTTCTTCTTATTATTTTCTTTGGAGTGGGGAACTAAGAGAGCAAGCTATTGTTGTTATGTATGCCCATAGAGCAAGTCATATGATGATTGTAATGGGATACTTTGTAAATGATTTGAATAATAATAAAGGCAATTTCCGATCTATATGTTTAAACTATTTCTGAGATGATGGTGTAACACGATAGATGTCTAAAGAATGGTTTTACTCAATGACGTATGCTTTTAGGTTCATGACCTAAACGATGAGATCATACGGATGTTAAGAGTATACATTCTTGTTTGGTCCCTAGTCGGTTGTTATTGTGGAAATAACCATAGACATCAATAACACTGAAGACTAGATTGTGTGTTGGTTGATGACAGAATCTCATTAGTCATGATATAGTGATATCAAACTAAGCACATAGGTACTTGTTAGAGAACAAGGTACCGAACAGACCCACCGTGAGAGTGACACATGGAACCATGACTTGGTAGTCATAGTCAGCTCTCATAGTGATGGTGGTGAGTGTGATTCTTAGACCTAAAATCACTACACTCAACACATGTCGTTGGGCACACTTTGACATCATCAAACGCAGTCCTGAAACATGGGTTGTTATAATGGTGATGATTGGGTGGCTTTGACACATGGGGCTTTTGAGGGGTGAGTGATAGATATGGGATTTTTCCCTCCTGAGAGAGTTTGATATCCTTGGCCACTTGATGAGTAGGATTGAGAAAGGCATGCACATGTGAATCAATATGTGATATTAATGTCACACACATCTCACCCAGTCTGCTCTAAGATCAAGGAAATGAATGAATGTTGACAGGATGACTGTTCCATGCCTCGAGTTCATTCAGGATATCAGTGACAAAAGAATTATACATTCACTGTAACACCATTCACAGATTGTAGGATTGAAAGTTGTTCTCCAACTTTCTATTTCACTTGGGTAACACTGATGTGTGACTAGGCACCACTCTTTGCTTGTGAAGTCATAAATGTTATGGACTTTCACTGCCGACGTGAAGTGGACCTGTAGGGTCACACACATAGGATTTATCATGGAAGAGGAGTTTTGTCCACAAGCAATGTTTAGATTGATTACTAAAGGAGTTTAGTAGTTCAATTAAACACTCAATCAATTGATAGCTCAATATCATATTGTTCAAGGTGTTGGACACATTGATTGGAGTATCAGATTGATTGAAATTACAATTGACTGATTCTACAAAATATGCACTCCCAATCGATCGGTTCATGTGATGAATCGGTCAGCTGAGCTTGCTAAACCGGTCGGCTCAAGTGTTGAGCCGATCGGCTCAAGGTCAGGGTGAACCGATTGCTTCAAGTGTTGAAACGATCGATTCAACTGGTGCAACCGAGCAAGTTGGGAAAGTAAGATTGGTGAGAATTTTCCTTTCGTTTCAATTGCCCAATTTGATTGGGAAATAGGATTGGTATTCGATACCAATTAGAAACAAAAGAAGGAAAGTCAATTCGGAACCGACCAGGACCACCAACCGACTGGTTCACTTGTGAACCGACCGGTTGAGCTGTCCCAACAGATCGTTTGAGGTGTCAACCGACCGGTTCAGGTCCCCAACCGACCATTTCAATTGTGAAATGATTGGTTCAGGTTGCGATTGGGTTGCTTTTGTGAAAAATCTCGAACACTTCTACTCCTGCTTTTAGTCCCATATTGTCGGGGACATAGAACCCTGTCCCATGACCCGCCTATATATATAGGGGTATTGGGGGCTTCTCAGAGTACAACTCAGTGCAAGTCAGTTGCTCTGCAAAGTTTTCGTTCTCTCTAGTTTTGGTAATCGAGAGAGCCTGAGCAAGTGCTACCCGAAAAGGGAGGCACAGCAAGGGAAAGACAACTGCAGTTGCAACTGGTAGCAGGAGAGTGTGTCGGCGACTAGTACACCAACAGGAGGGTGCGACTCCTTCCAGTTCCCTGTGCGAGAAGGAGATCGGAGTTCTACGCGGTCCGTGTGGACGACTGTAGAGGCGGGAGACCTCTGTCGCTCGGAGGACAATTGTCAATCCCGACAGTCCCAATGAGAGGAGGAGTTTTCAGTCCCAGTGCAACCAGGAGTTGCACAGACACCGTCTAAGACCAGAGGTGAAGACCGCGCAAGGCGTGAGGTACTGTCGCCGAGCAAGCCTCGGGACAAGGTATGAATTCACAAACCATCTTTCCTATTGTATAGATGTTGACGCGATTCCTTTTGTTCTGGGTTTTGGGGAGAAAAATTTTGTTTCCGCTGCTTCTCTGCTTCCTCTAAAACCCAACAGTGGTATCAGAGCCATGTCAACTATTCTATATTTTAGGATTATCGATATGATCGATTTTGGTTTGTCGCCTTTTTTATTGCATACGATGCGAATAAAATTGGCTTTATGCATGTCCAATCCACAAATCCCAAATATACACATATGATATGTAATATTAATGCATTCGATATGCGTCGCCCTTAAATGAGTTTTGTGGTGGATGTGTAGCATGATTATGGCCTATAAACCCCTATATCTGTGTGTGGTTGTATGTGGTTGCTTGCATCTCGGTCTGCACACCGATTCCCCTTCTCCTATTCCTGATGTAACTCAAAATAATTCGAGAATTCTTTTCCTACCTTTTCTCCCCCCGAATTTAACTCGGGGTTTCACAATTAAATTGTAAATAGGATAGATTTTATTTCCTGTTATGTCAAAGAACGGAGGACAACCTGAGACGATCAGTTCAAGGCGTGAACCAATCGGTGGGTGATCCAGACGACCGGTTCGAGGAGCGAGACGAGCGGGTGGCGACCTGATGAGATGCACAACGACCGATGAACCGATCGGCTGGAGGCGCCAGTCGATCGGCTGGTGGCACCCGAACAACCAACCTGATGGCGAGCCGATCGGTCATGGAGATGAGCTGATCAAACCCAGAAAGGCAGACACATATTTCATCTTGTATTGGTTGCATGTGATGTAGACCTAGATGACTGTGATTCCTCTTGGCTCGAGGAATCACAATAGGATGGCCATAATCATTACTTTTATCGTTTCACATGTTTTCTGTGGGATATAGCATGTATATGATACATACTATATATTGTGGTGATTGGATATGTATATGTATATAAAAACCAAATCCCTCATTAAATATTAAGTTTTAGATGCCTTCCAAATGTGACACATGTGAAAATCTTGATCGACCAAGTGTGAGCACTCCCTAGCGGGGTGCACCGTCTATCTCGTGGAAGCGTGAAGGATGAATGTGTGGGTCTACCCTAGCAGGGTGCATATTCATCGTGTTGGCTTTGGGTCAGACTTAACAAGGTGACCTAGATAGGATCTAGCACCTTGAGGTATGGAGATGATCATGGCAAGGAGTTGCATATGACATCTTTCAAGAGTTGCATATGATGCAATTGGCAAGAGTTGCCTACCTAAGAGATCTGAGTTGTGGGTGACAGCCCTAGCTGGTCCATGGCTCAGAGGATTTCAGGATCTTGACCCACTAGAAGATTGTACGCTGCAATCTTCCAAATTGATAGTGAGGGCTATCAATTTGAGTCAAAATAGTGGGAGAGATAATTAATTAAAGGCCTAATTAACTATTGACAAAATTTATTCAAATCAAATCAAAAGGAGTTTTGAAAAATGCAAAATTTCTCTTATAGAATGGCAAAAGAATCATCTTTTAAAATGGGAAAATTAATTGAGAATAAATTCCATAACTGGTTGAGGACTGTGAGAAGTGTTCTGCACAATCCAGATATACCAGGAGCCTTTGAATCCACTCTATGTACGCTTAAAGCGTTGGTGAAGAAGAAAGAAAGTTCATTGATAGAGATCAATGGAACGATAGGTAAGGGAGAGAAGGGTTCTCTCGCCAAACCAATTTCTTCTACATGGAGAGGATGGAAGGAACGATGGAAGAAGAAGTCAGAGATAGATATCTCTACTTCTGGTGTATACGTGATAGAGATTAACTTTACTACTTCTTCGTCATGAGTACTTGATATCGGATGCGGATCTCACATTTGTTCAAATGTGAAGGATCTTAAGAGAAGTAGGTAGTTGGGAAAGGTGAGGTTGAACTACGTGTTGCCAATGGGGCAAGAGTTGCCGCTAGTGCCATAGGAACCTATGAGTTAACTCTACCAAGTGGGCTAATAATAGAGTTGAAGAATTGCTATTATGTACCTGCCATAAATAGGAATATCATTTCCGTCTCTTATTTGGACAAAGATGGATTTGAATTTCTTATTAAGAATGGAAAATGTTCCATTTCTAAAGATGGGATCTTTAATGGCAGTGCCCCTATGTCTTATGGTCTATACTTGATAGACTTGGAGACAAGTGTATACAACATAAACACCAAAAGGCAAAAACTCAACGACTCAAACAAAGCATATCTCTGGCATTGTCGTCTAGGGCACATAAATGAGAAGCGCATTTCTAGACTCCATAAAGATGGTTATCTAGATTCTTTTGATTATGAATCAATAGAGAAATGTGAATCTTGTTTATTGGGCAAGATGACCAAGACTCCCTTTTCAGGTAAAGGTAAGAGAGCTAGTGATCTATTAGGACTCATACATACTGATGTATGTGGGCCTTTTAGATCTAATGCAAGAAATTGGTGTCAGTACTTCATTACTTCACTGATGATTTCAGTAGGTATGGCTATGTGTACATGATGAAGCATAAGTCAGAAGTCCTTGAAAAGTTCAAGGATTTCATGAATGAAGTACAGAACCAACTTGGTAAAAGTATTAAGGCACTTCGATCCGATCGAGGTGGAGAATACTTAAGCCAGGAGTTTGAGGACCTTCTGCGAGCCCGTGGTATTGTATCACAGTGGAGTCTGCCAGGAACACCACAACATAATGGTGAGTCTGAAAGAAGGAATCACACATTGTTGGATATGGTGTGATCAATGATGAGTTTTGCTGATCTTCTGATTTCCTTCCGGGGTCATGCTCTTGAAACCACTGTGTTTACACTTAACTGTGTACCATCTAAATCAGTTCAAAAGACACCATATGAGATATGGTACGGGAAGCGTCCCGATTTGTCTTTTCTGAAGATTTGGGGTTGTGAGGCTTACGTTAGGAAAATGTTTCCTGGTAAACTTGGACCCAAATCTGATAAATGTTATTTTGTTGGATATCCCAAGGAAATGAGGGGATATTATTTATACCACCCTACTGACAACAAAGTGTTTGTTGCCAGGACAGCTGTGTTCCTAGAAAAGGAATTTATTTCCAAAGGAAGCAGTGGGAGGAATATAGAGCTTGAAGAGGTTCAAGCCCAACAAAAAAACATAGAATCGGTAGATGTACAAGAGGAAAATGAAGATTCACAAGGTGTTGTGGAATCTCATTCTCCTCAGGTAACACAAGGACCTCGTAGATCTAGTAGCACCCGCCTTGAACCTGAGAGGTTTGGATACCTTGTAACTCAGGAAGGTGGTGAGTTGATCATATATAATGATCCAACTACCTACGTAGAGGTTGTGGAGGGACCAGATTCTGAGAAATGGTTTGAAGCCATGAGATCCGAGATGGAATCCATGTACTCCAACTAAGTATGGACTTTGGTGGAACCACCCAAGGGGGTAAAACCCATAGGGTGCAAGTGGGTCTTCAAGAAGAAGACCGACATGGATGGCAATGTGCAAACTTATAAAGGCAAATTGGTTGCGAAGGGATTTCGACAAGTTCAAGGTGTTGACTATGACGAAACCTTTTCTCCAGTTGCCATGATTAAGTCCATCAGGATCATGCTTGCTATTGCAGCTTATTATGACTATGAGATTTGGCAGATGGATGTTAAAACCGCATTCCTTAACGGGAATATAAATGACGATGTGTACATGACACAGCCTGAAGGTTTTGTAGATCCAAATAATGCCAATAAAGTCTGTAAGTTGTAAAGGTCAATCTATGGATTGAAGCAAGCATCTCGGAGTTGGAATCTTCGATTTGATGAGGAAGTCAAAGTGTTTGTCTTTATTCAAAATGAAGATGAACCTTGTGTGTACAAGAAGGTTAGTGGGAGCTCGACCACATTCCTCATATTGTATGTGGATGACATACTTTTGATGGGGAATGATGTCTTAGCCTTAGAGAAGGTAAAGACTTGGCTTGGGAATACTTTCTCAATGAAGGATTTGGGAGAAGCATCCTACATTCTAGGAATTAAGATCTATAGAGATAGAACTAGAAGGCTTCTCGGACTAAGTCAGAGCACGTATATTGACAAAGTGCTGAAGCGGTTCAGCATGGAAAACTCAAAGAGAGGCAACATCCCCATGCTACATGGAGTCACCGTCTCTAGAGCTCAATGTCCCCAATCTTGTGAAGAGAGGGAGCGTATGAATGAGATCCCATATGCATCAGCCATCGGATCCATCATGTTCGCTATGTTGTGCACACACCCAGATGTCTCGTATGCTCTTAGCATGATGAGCAGGTACCAGTCAGATCTCGGGGATGCTCACTGGATAGCTGTGAAGAACATCCTCAAGTACTTGCGAAGGACTAAGGATCCGTTTCTTGTTTACGGCGGCGAGGAAGAGCTGGTTGTAAAGGGTTACACCGATGCAAGCTTCCAAACCGATAAAGATGATTATAGATCACAATTAGGATTTGTGTTTTGCCTTAATAATGGAGTTGTGAGCTGGAAGAGTTCCAAGAAAGAAACAGTTTCTGATTCTACTACAGAGGCCGAGTATATTGCTGCTTCACATGCATCAAAGGAGGCTGTGTGGATCAGGAAGTTCATCTCTGAACTTGGTATAGTTCCTAGTAGTTGTGATGCAATCGAGCTTTATTGTGACAATAATGGAGCTATTGCACAAGCTAAGGAACCCAGATCACATCAGCGGTCCAAGCACATACTGTGGCGCTTCCATCTCATATGATAGATCGTACAGCGAGGAGATGTGAAAATTTGCAAATTACCAACGAAGACAACACAGCTGATCCACTGACTAAGGCCCTTTCTCAGCAGAAGCATTATGGTCATGCTAGGTCACAAGGATTGAGGTTCCTTGGTGACTGGCTCTAAGTGCAAGTGGGAGTCTGTTGGTATGTATTCCCATAGAGTAAGTCATATGATGATTGTAATGGGATACTTTTTAAATGATTTGAATAATAATAAAGGCAATTTCCGATCTATATGTTTAAACTGTTTTTGAGATGATGGTGTAACATGATAGATGTCTAAAGAATGGTTTTACTCAATGACATATGCTTTTAGGTTCATGACCTAAATGATGAGATCATACGGATGTTAAGAGTATATATTCTTGTTTGGTCCCTAGTCGGTTATTATTGTGGAAATAACCATAGACATCAATAACACTGAAGACTAGATTGTGTGTTGGTTGATGACCGAATCTCATTAGTCATGATATAGTGATATCAAACCAAGCACATAAGTACTTGATAGAGAACAAGGTACCAGACAGACCCACCGTGAGAGTGACACATGGAACCATGACTTGGTAGTCACAGTCAGCTCTCACAGTGATGGTGGTGAGTGTGATTCTTAGACCTGAAATCACTACACTCAACACATGTCGTTGGGCACTCTTTGACATCATCAAACACAGTCCTGAAACATGGGTTGTTATAAAGGTGATGATTGGGTGGCTTTGACACATGGGGATTTTGAGGGGTGAGTGATAGATATGGGATTTGTCCCTCCTGAGGGAGTTTGATATCCTTGGCCACTTGATGAGTAGGATTGAGAAAGGCATGCACATGCACGTGTGAATCAATATGTGATATTAATGTCACACACATCTCACCTAGTCTGCTCTGAGGTCAAGGAAATGAATGAATGTTGACAGGATGATTATTCCATGCCACAAGTTCATTCAGGATATCAGTGATAAAGGAATTATACATTCACTGTAACACCATTCACAGATTGTAGGATTGAAAGTTGTTCTCCAACTTTCTATTTCACTTGGGTAACACTGATGTGTGACTAGGCACCACTCTTTGCTTGTGAAGTCATAAATGTTATGGACTTTCACTGCCAATGTGAAGTGGACCTGCAGGGTCACACACATAGGATTTAACCTGGAAGAGGAGTTTTGTCCACAAGCAATGTTTAGATTGATTACTAAAGGAGTTTAGTAGTTCAATTAAACACTCAATCAATTGATAGCTCACTATCATATTGTTCAAGGTGTTGGACACATTGATTCGAGTATTGGATTGATTGAAATTGGAATTGACTGATTCTGCACAATCTGCTCTCCCAACCGATCAGTTCATGTGATGAACCGGTCAGCTGAGCTTGCTGAACCGGTCGGCTCAAGTGTTGAGCCAATCGGCTCAAGTGTTGAGCCGATCGGCTCAAGGTCAGGGTGAACCGATTGCTTCAAGTGTTGAAACGATCGATTCAACTGGTGCAACCGAGCAAGTTGGGAAAGTAAGATTGGTGAGAATTTTCCTTTCGTTTCAATTCTTGCCCAATTTGATTGGGAAATAGGATTGGTATTCGATACCAATTAGAAAAAAAGGAAGGAAAGTCAATCTGAAACCAACCAGGACCACTAACCGACCGGTTCACTTGTGAACCGACCGGTTGAGGTGTCCCAACCGATCAGTTGAGGTGTCAATCGACTGGTTCAGGTCCCCAACCGACTGTTTCAGTTGTGAAATGATCGGTTCAGGTTGCGAGTTGGTTGCTTTTGTGGAAAATCTCGAACCCTTCTACTCCTACTTTTAGTCCCATATTGCCGGGGACAGAGAACCCTGTCCCATGACCCGCCTATATATAGGGGTATTGGGGGCTTCTCAGAGTACAACTCAGTGCAAGTCGGTTGCTCTGCAAAGTTGTCATTCTCTCTGGTTTTGGTAACCGAGAGAGCCCAAGCAAGTGCTACCCGAAAAGGGAGGCACAGCAAGGGAAAGACAACTACAGTTGCAACTGGTAGCAGGAGAGTGTGTTGGCGACTAGTACGCCAACAAGAGGGTGCGACTCCTTCTGGTTCCTTGTGAGACAAGGAGATCAGAGTTCCAGGCGGTCTGTGTGGATGACTACAGAGGTGGGAGACCTCTGTCGCTCGTAGGACAACTGTCAATCCCGACAGTCCCGGTGAGAGGAGTCTTTAGTCCCGGTGCGACTAGGAGCTGCACAGACACCGTCCAAGACCGGAGGAGAAGACCGTGCAAGGCGTGAGGTACTGTCACCGAGCAAGCCTTGGGAAAAGGTATGAATTCACAAACCATCTTTCCTATTGTATAGACATTGACGCAATTCCTTTTGTTCTGCGTTTTGGGGAGAAAATTTTTGTTTCCGCTGCTTCTCTGCTTCCTCTAAAACCCAACAGCTATTTCATTATCACCAGCTAAGATCTCCGAGGAGATTTTGTCACTTCTGGTCTATGGCTTTGTACCTTCCTTCCTTGTTTTCTCCATCCCTTAGTATGACTAGTGAGTAGTTTTCTTACTGAGGTGAGGGGAGAAATCCTTTAGCCATGTAATGACTAGATTGAAGATTTATACGATTTTTTTAGATAAATGGATTTTGATTTGGATCTCGACGATTTTAACGAAGTGATCTCTCATTTTCATCGCTTGTTAATCTTGGCGGATGCGACCGTGGAACCCAAGATTTAGAACAACCAAATTGATTTCATGGGAATTTGGATGAGACCTCAGAAAAGTCCCCATTAGGATGATTGAACTAGGATCCCTGAATGCCATGACCAATGGATTCATGGGGAGTTCATCTTTTGTGAATCATTTATAAATGTTCCACATACCTTCTTTTATCTTTCTTATCATTTCTTTGATCTTGTTTTGCATCAACTAGGGTGGTAAAATCCCTTAGCTTCAGTATTTCCTTCTTTGATTGTTAATCTTTGATTCAGTAACTTTATATTTTTGTTTTAGTTTTATCAAACTCTTGAAACAGATTTTACATTCTCATTCTTGTAATCAGATTTCAAACTCAACTGTCTTCATCGCCGTCTCTGTGGATCGACCCTTCTATACTAGCCTTTATCGGAAAGTAGAAAAGGATAAACTCTAGGATAATTTTCCTAGTGATTGGTGTGCTAAACGATGTGCATCATATATATATATATATATATATATATATATATATATATATATATATCGCTACCCGTGCATAAGTTTTGTAGTGGGAAGGTATGCATTTGTAATGAGACAATTCAAATTTGTAATGAGATGATCGAAATTGTAATACAAAGACTCGTTTTGTATTACAACGTTGTTACAGTAATAAATATATATTTATTACTGTAACAGCGTTGTGATACAAAATGAGTTTTTGTATTACAATTTCGGTTGTCTCATTACAAATTTGGTTGTCTCATTATATATATGTGTCATCCCATTACAAAATTGATGCACGGGTAGCGAATCTTAGTTACCCGTACGGGTAGCGAAGATATACCCATATATATATATATATATATATATATATATATATATATATATAGTTTTTAATGGAGCCTTTTCTTCTCGTCTTGCCTCTTTGAGGCTTGTTTGTAATCCTGGGCAATAATGACATGTTGATTTTCTCCTCATTTCCTTTATCATCTTTAGAAAACTAAAAATTAACTTTAAGGAGAGGATCAAACCATAATGTCCATGATCCTTACCTTTCTCTCTCTTCCTTCTTCTTTAGTATATTTCTTGAATAAAAAAATCCATATTACTTGGTCGACACACCAAAAGCCATAAAGGAAAGAATATACTTTTATGATGCACTTTTGCATGTTGAATTCTAGATTATTCATCTATATCTCTCTTTGGTATATCCTTTACACAAATTATCTTAATTTCAAGAAAACTCACTAATGTCTTTTCCAAATTATATTGAACCATTAGAATATACAAGACTTGCTCTTTTAGAAATTTCTTAAACAATTTTATTATCTCATAGCATAACCATTTTCTCCCAGAAATTAGAATTATCTTTCCTTCCTTACTATTTTCAAGTATACCAAAGGTTAAATCCAAATAAAACTTTTGTTGCTTCAAACAATGTCTTGCCAATAATGACCAGATAATTACTCTTTTAATTATCATAAATACAATGTATCTTCTTTTCTTTTGGAAACGTGTACAATATTCCATATTTCTATTATTCAATAATTCAAACAGAAAACATCCTTCATTTATGCACAAAAACTCTCTTTTCTAGAGTATTCCACATTATTTCATATTTAAAACACCCATTGAGAATTATCTTTAGTAATTTATTTGTTATTGAATTTTCCATTCTTTCTATTAATGGTTTATTGCAAACATTGAAATACACAAAATCCATCCCATATGGAGTCTTTGCACTTTCAAACCACAATTCCCAAACAAGACACATAGAGAACCATATTTCTATTGTGTCCTTCATATTACATTATTTGTAATCAAATATATTAAAACATGGGAAAAACCAGGTCATAATATCCTTTCCTTCTTATATGAATTTTGTCCTCAAAATTCGACTAGTCATCCAAAATGTCATTAAATACTATTTATGTGCTAATTTCTTCTTTTTCTTTAATTTGTGCCACAAGAACCTATTTGCAAAACAAATAGTCTCATGCGCATTATTAGGGCCACGGGTCAAACCCATGCTATTCTATCAAAATAAAATTAAGGAATTACTTATCAGTTCATGCTTTATATTTGTATAATTCAGTTTTAAAAAATTGAAGATATTACATTCACCCTTAAAAGGATTTTTTCCCTCATAATTCAAATCTAGTAAGCTTATGGTGAATGATAACTCATATTTGTTTCAAACCTTAGGGTTAGCAACCCTAATTGGATATCCTTAATATCTTTTATTGATATACAAATTCCACAAAATATTACTAAGATTGGTACCTGAATTCTATTTCAAGGTATACCCACATCCTTGGTATTTAGATGACATAATTTCTTGATGATTTTATTTTCATTCATGATTGCAATTTCACTTGGTGATTACCTTTTTACCCAGGTTTCCAACCTATTGTTCACTTATTTCCACATAAGGGTGAGGTAACACCTCCAACCCTAGATCATGTCATTAAGTTCAAACTATGGTATTCATTCATATGTCAATTTTAAGCACAACATGTGTCTAACCAATCTCTCTCCCCCATAATGGGATGAGATAAGCATTTGACTGCAACCCAAAAACAAAGTTCATCTCATTCAAGGAGAAGACATGGTGTATACACACATTATACTAAAATTTCACATTTTAGTTTGAATCATTCTCAACATGACTCTAAACCATACACACTTTCATTTCCCAATATTCTTATATTTCATGAAGTCAAATGACTTTTTCACTCTTGAGTGTGTACATGACTCCTTTCACTATAACATGACTTCTTATAATTTTTATATTTACAGGTCATGTATTGTGAGCCTTAGACACTTCCGTGTGGTAAGGAGTGATCTCATCCTTATGCATCTAGGGTGTGCCTCTCACATTCACCCCTTGGCCCTATGAACTATTGAAAGTGTCCAATCTCTTGAGACATGGGCCTCGGGAAAACATAGTTGTTACCTCATGATTAGATGGTCTTGTGCATTCAGGGAGCAATCAAATCCTAATCTGATTGGTCCCATGTACCTTTAATAGTCCCTACTTGACTTTAGGATTGAGTTATGGCTCTACCCTTCCCAGGGTTTCTTTGAGATATTATAAATTTAACCATTTTCAAGCACATTCTTTTCATGTGTAATTCTTTCAACCAGATTTCCTCCATCGCTTATGATGCTCATTATTCATTTATGTTCCCTCGTTGAACTCATGACAACATTCTCTTGTGGACTTGGTCTCATACTGTCAACTACTTCCATAGTGACTTTTCCTCATGTCCCTCAGAGATGGCATACTTGGGTTCAAAGAATCATACTCGATATATGTGCTTTCCTATATTGTATACTTCTTTACATTTAGGTGACATTTAAGGTTACCTCAATCTATAAATTGATTTATCATCTCACCTTCTAGGGAAAATCCTAACATAAGGTACCTTCTTGGCTCATAGGAGTAAGTTAGGCTCTCTTGCCACAACCTGATCCCAAGGTCTAAGGTTTTACCTCCCCCATAGGTCCTTTTTTCCAACTTGGGTTACCCACCCCAGGTCAGGACAATAACCCTAAAAATCAAATTTACTTTTGTAACCATGATATATTGAGCATAAATTTTATGTTATAACTTCTCAACTCATACTTGCTCAATCTCTGGGGTACACTGTCACTGGGAGGTATTTATAATCACTTATTGGGAATATTTCAATGGCATACCCACTCACTGGGGGTAGCATACCCACTTACTGTGGGTATTCTTTATTCATCCTTTCCTCCATAGATAGCATTAGGGCTATGAGCAATTTATATTCATATGTTCATCTTTTTATGCAACCTAATTAACCATTTCTTCTTTTAACCTTGCCACTGTTATCCTTTTTTGTCAATGGTGTGCCCTCTCTTTAGGGGAGCCTCTTTGTGGGGAACCCTCTCTAAGGGTTTTTAGTCCAATTGGACTTTCATACTATCCCATCCAGGCTTGGTATTTCTCTAGTCTTCCCATTCAGGCTATACACCTCATATGACCATCCCATCCGGGCTTAGTATTCTATTGGCCATCCCATCAAGGCTTGAGCCCTCATATTACCATCCCATATGGACTTGGTATTCCATTGGCCATCCCATCCGGGCTTGAATCTTTTGCAACCTTCCCATTCGGGCTAGGTTCAAAGTCATTTACAAAATGACTTTATTTCACCCCAAGCTCCTTAACTCACCAGAGATCAATATAGCATTTGAGCACGTTATATCCACAAATACATTATTCATAGGTAGCTTATGTTTCTTAAAACTTTTCTCATTAATGCCTTGTTCCACATGAACACATGCATGGAAAACTCAGTCACCTAACCATTTATACTTATGTTTTCCTTATCCCTCTTACCCTAATTAGGGCTCATATGGATAGGGTTATTATATCACCACACTTCTCCCATTTTCGAGTATTAGTGTTTAATATGTGGGTTAGGGATTACACCCTTCCCCTTATGATTTCTATGTCCCTCAACTCACTAGGGTTTTTGTAAACAAATCATGGTTCCCTCCAGGGTTACCCTCATAAGGAAAACCCATAAAACAATTTCCTTTTTACTTCATCGTTATTTCCACTATATATGTACATTATTATTTCCATATTACATATACATTAATTAGCTGAGGATACCTTAATCCTACTTCATCTCAAACCCTAACTTCAGATGAGGAGGGAAGTTCCTTTTAGGGTTTATTAAGCAGCGCGGATGAGAAGTGGATGAATCAAGATGAGAAGAAAACCTAAAGGTATTTTAGTTTCGGCAAAATCATCCAACTTGGGCCATGCAGGATGTATGGGCCTGGGAGTCCTCGTAAGCCAACTAGTAGTGTGGAGGGGAAACATTTGGCACCTGGGTCATGATCCCTTACAGACACCATTGTCTTTAGAAAATGCCCCAATCATTCCCTCATATTTCTACATATCATTTGAAATTATAAACCATTAAATATTATTTGAAAAATTGAGTGTTCTTATACCAAATGTAATGACCTCACTTTTCAAAAAACCCCAATTAAGGCAGGCCAAAAAGATGAGATCCATTAGCTAAATGTTTTCCCAAGGATTCAGATTTTATTAAAAATAAATAATAGCAATTTTTTTCATTAACTCAAATATATTGTTTACAAGATGTTCCTCTAGAACTTACACAACTTTCCATTATAAAAATTGTACATATGAGAACTATATCAGAAGAAGTATCTATCTAATCCTCCTTATGAGTTAATTTTAATATCTTGAAGTAAATTCATATGTCCATCATATATTGATATCACCTTATCTAGCATTTACCTAAAACATTGAGAAATAGAAGCATGGATGAGCAAAACAAGTTATATTGTGTATGTGGGGGCATGCAAAGGAGTGCAAGTAAATTAACAACATATATTCCATCAAATACTTGCAAATAAGAACTGGCATTTTCTTAACATAATCTTTAGTTATGTGATACTCATAGTGTCATTATAATTGAACATAATGTAAATAAACATCCAACAATTTAGTTGTTCAATCTTCAAGAAACACTCAGAAAACACCGGAAAACTAATGCGGGTAGTCATACGCGTAACCACATACCTTTTGTAGAACCATGTAGATTATCAAATCATACTTTAAGCATATTCAATCGATCCAATCAACAGAGAAGATGAATCCAAGAAGTCACATCATATCTCCATGTATATAAATCCTAATGTGTGATTCTCACATTAAACGCATTAAACCTTACTTGATCCTAATCTAGAGTTTTAGGGTTCTTTTTATTGAGTTATCATTCGAGTTATGCTTCAATACTCGAATTCCCATGTTTAGTGATATAATGACTCAAGAACCCTTAGTTCATATTAGGTGTAGTCATGATTATAAATCTACCCTATTATAACATCATAAATACTTTTATTGATTATGTGCATTAACAACATAGTAAATCATGATCTTCAATCCCTGATTCTTTAGATGCATAAATATCCACATTAGAACCCCTCATAACTCATTGTTATTATCATGGTCATCTTAATTTCTCATATTGTTCAACAATATCAGTTATTATGATACAAAAATCATTTTTAGCTAGGGTTTTTATGTATTTATTACTTACAAAACATGCATCAAGTCACTTTTGGAATTAGAAGCATAATTAGACTCTGATATTATTCTATTTGGATTACTCTTATTTTTTCAACCAAAATGATGTACATGTTCCCTATTTTCTGGCACTCTTAGCATTTTCTACAAATTAAACAAGGTAATAGAGTATACCTTAACATATAGCCATGTGGAACCTCCTCAATGGCTGCTTGATCCCTATAATCACCACGATGGCCAAGTGGCCAGTAGGCCGTGCTTGGGTTTAGGATCGGTCACTCTAGGTCTGACACAAAGTTTTTTCTTCCGTCAAAACTGATCTAGGGCTCTACTCTTCACCTTCCATTCCCGCACAAGGTGTTGCTCTCCATCTGCAGATGTGGACTCACTCCATGACTAGCACTATTTACCCTACAATCAACACCATAACCAACCAGTCACTTTGACCCCTCCCTCCATTGTCATCATCATCAAGACACAACTTCTCTTAAGATCCTAGCCTTCTTCCTCCTCATGAGGTATCCTTGTTGTCGCCAGGGAGGAGTCAACAATTTCGTTTGCTCTCTATTCCAAAGTGTGTATGGTCCACACAAAGGTGTTGTAACCTCTGCCAACCCCCCATCGATCATGATAGGGTTGTAGGCCAACACTAAGGTAGTTGAATGGCAGAACCCTGGTGAAGGTTGACGCCCCTCGTAGCATGTTCTAACGTTAGTCTGTAGGGAGGCAGTCCTCACCTATGCATGTATGGTGTCGGTCATGCAGAAGCACTCTGCTCTAACAGTGTTCCTGCATCTAAGAGCCCAGAAGGTAGGTTTCCATGAGTGTCTATTGCTATGCATCTGGTTGAAGAAGAACATAGGGGTCTTAGGGTTTGATGGTAGAGTGCCTAGTCCTATCATGAAGTCTAGAGAGTTTGGGCAGAACCCTTGGGTTAGGAGGAGGATGATGATGAAGGAGAGGAGGGACCCATATATATATATATATATATATATATATACATATATATATATATAAGTTCTTCATGGAGCCTTTTCTTTTGGTCCTGCCTCTTCGAGGCTTGTCTCTAATCTTGGGAAATAATGAATTTCTAATTCTCTCCTCCTTATTTTATCATATTTAGCAAACTAGAAGTTGACGTTAAGGAGATGTTCAAAGCATAATGTCAAGATATAATCCCTTACCTTTCTCCTCTCTTCCTCTATCTTTAGTATATTTCCTAAATCAAAATACATATTACTTGGTCGACACACCAAAAGCCATAAAGGAAAGCATATACTTTATGGTGTATTTTTGGATGATGAATCCTAGATTATTCATCATTTTTCTATTTGGTATATCCTTTAAACCAATTATCCTTATTTCAAGGAAGCTCACTAATGCCTTTTCCAAATTATATTTATCCATTGGAATATACAAGACTTGCTCTTTTAGAAATTTATTAAAACAATTTTATTATCTCATGGGATATCCATTTTCTCCCAAAAACTAGAATTATCTTTCCTTCATCACTACTTTCAAGTATACCAAAGGTTTGATCAAAACAATACTAATTGTTTCCTCAAACATTGTGTTGTAAATAATGACAAGATAATTACTCTTTTAATTATCTAAAACACCATGTATTTTCTTTTCTTTTGGAAACTTGTCCAATATTCCATAACTCTAGTATTCAATAATTCATAAAGAAATCACCCTTCATTTATGCACAAAAACTCTTTTTTCTAGAGTATTCCACATAATTTCATATTTAAAACATCCATTGTGAATCATCTTTAGTAATTTATCTATGATTGAATTTTCCTCTCTTTTTTTGTCCAAAATCTATTAATGGTTTATTACAAATAGTGAACTACACAAAATCTATCCCATATGGAGTATTTGCACTTTCAAACCAAAACTCCCTAACAAGACACATAAAGAACCATCTTTCTAATGCGCCCCTCATATTACATTATTTGTAAACAAATACAATAAAACATGGGAAAAACTAGGTTATAACACATCCCAAGAAGCTTTAGGAAAAAATTCATACAAGCCATGGGCTTGGATTCCAAAGTGCTCTCGTTGGCAGCTTGTTAAAAACTAATTTTAGCTTAAGGAGATATTATCAGTTAAGGTTTTGTAATTGGTATGCTTAACTTTTTTTAAGTGGTAAAGCTTGTCCTAGATGGCTATCATTGTGATGATTTATATTTTCCCTCTTCATATAATGATGTCACACAATACTTTTACTAGTGTATAAATTATACTCTAACTATTTTATGACACTCGTCAATGATTGACCTTTCCCAATACCTAACTCAAAGCTAAGGATCCATATTGTCAAGCATGGCTTGTAAATTAATATCATATATAAATTAGCATTTAAACCATATGAAATTAATATTATTTATGTTTTTATGGTTCTGACTAGAAGTCAAATGTAATTTGTCATCTACATTAGTTCATTTTTTACTTCTACAATGATCTTTAATGGAACGGTGGATTGGTGACCACTGCTTTTCTAAGTCTACTAATAGTTAGAGATCTTAAAAATTAGGAGGAATTCCTATACAAAGGATAAATTTACCACTTTCATATAGTTTCTTTAGTATCAAAATTCAACACTATATCTCAGTAAAGATCAAATTACATCAATCTAGTTAAGGGTAGCCATGTACCTAGAAATTGCAAATTCCTAGTAGGCATATTGTTAACTGGGTTGTACTTTAATCATAGAACATGACTAGTGATTGCTTATATGATATTTGTGCATGAGGCTGGTATAGGACAATATGCCAAATGCTTCTATAAGATGGAGATGGGACAACTGCTGTCACAAGTAGAGATTTATATCCATAACTATAAGAAACTATACCAGAAATAAGTAGATGTTTTATTCATGAATGATAACTACTCTTGTTTACAAATGTATCCAAATGTATATATTTTATATAATATTCATATGAATTTCTCAAAATCTTCAAACCATAATATATATAAGTGTGCTATAAATTGGTAAAATCTATTCCTTTTATAGGGCCTAGACGTTAAGGGTGGCAACATGTACTCTTCCCCTCCTATTTCATTCTCCCATGACCCATATATGTTGAGGGGGAAACTAGAAAGGTGAGGAGATCTTGCATATGATATTGTCCCATAGGTATGTATGTTCTATCTTATTTGGCTAAAGTTTAGTTATCTTATTGATCTTCCATTTTCAGTTTCATCCTTGTGATCCATTCAATGATAATAATGAGTATTACAAATGACTTGGTTGTCCTAGGAGTGATGCGAAATCATTTATAAAAGTACATATCCAATATATCTAAGATCATCATGCCCATTGTATTCCATTTAATATTTCTTTATTTAATCTACCTCCTTATATGTCTATTATTTGAAGGAGTAATACATATACTTGGTCAGTCTATGTTTGTATGTGTATCTCTTTATATATGTAGTTTTACCATCATTATAGAGCATCCAATGATCCCATTTTTATTACCTACTTTTTCCAATGATTCACATGCTTTTTATTGAATTTTCTAATGGTTACTTGTTGTTCAGTAGACATTTATCTTGCACCCATGTAGCATTCACCAAATTATGTCAGGCATTAAAATAGTACGTGTACTTATTTACCTTTGCATTAGCACATGGGATTTACTAAGGATGTTGCCTAGGAACAAATATAAACCTTTTTATTACAATTTCCTACTCATTTTTCCTATTAATTATGAGTATTCTCTATTGGGGTCACTACTTCTAATTGCAACTAGACATCTTAAGATCTGTTTTTTTTTCATATTATTGATATTCATATTTCTCTTCTCTTGTGTATAAACTATTTTGTTTAATGCTTTATGATTTGTAGGTTATTTTCCATTAGGTGTAGGGACTAGAGAAATTATAAATCAACTACCAATGACATGCATAATCTACCTTACTAAATGGACATCCTTGTTTTAGCTTACCACTTTGGATGCATTCAGTATATTAAACCATGTGGGTCAGCCTATATTTC
This sequence comes from Alisma plantago-aquatica, assembly GCA_963693085.1. Lineage (NCBI taxonomy): Eukaryota > Viridiplantae > Streptophyta > Magnoliopsida > Alismatales > Alismataceae > Alisma > Alisma plantago-aquatica. The sequence goes on from OY856411.1 coordinate 333,423,646, forward strand.
AAATGAAAGAACTTGTATACAATCATGAGTTACTAGGTTCTTTGTCATATTAAAATCCATAAAGAGAACAATTTTCACATATATTAACAATAATGATTTGCATTACCCAATAGTGTCATTTTCTGACAGAAAAGAATAGGTTGTCTTATTGAGTATGGTCTTATTGTGGAACCAACATTCTTCAGCTAGTTCAGAAATTTACTTACATACCTTTGTTGTGAAAGATATTATTTCGTAACATCACAAGAATTGGACTCTTTCCTCAGAAGGAAGGATCGTTGATTAGGTATATGGTTTTGGAACATGGAAAATAACAACACACTTAATTGTGTGAGACAGGAGTTTAGGTTTGGCATATTTGTCATGTGGTTCGTTCTTTGTATATATATGTAAGGTCTTAGATTCCTAATTTTGATCAAAATTTTGTAAGAATTTTTAATCTCGGGTTTGCAGCTTTCTTTGGTGTAATAATGTGAATTAACTAGTCAACACTCATGGATTTTCCCATAACCAAATAATTATATGGAAGTATCCCTCCATGGAAAAGGTTACAATTATAATTATAGATATGTTTTTTATATTGCAAACTTCAAATATAGTTCGAATCATATTTTTTCTTAAGTCTTTGGTAAATTAACCATAGCATCTCAAAGAGACAATCCAATATCATTATAATTTTCTCACTTGAATTTTGACTAAAATTATGTGGTGCAATAAATGCAATAGTTTGTTCTCAAAATATTCTACTACATTAGAATACTCTTCATATTCTTGGTATCTTAAATCATTACTTCTTGGTAAGTCTGCATCCTTTGACTTCAATAGTATACAGTCACACATACTATGTTTTTTAGAATTTATTCAAAAATAAAGTTTGCATAGGTTTCATTACTTGTATACCCATACAGAATCATATTCCCTCAATGAAATAATAGATGTGGGTCCTCTCTAAATAAACTTGAAACACCCTTTTCAAATGCCTAAATTTTTGCATATATTGTGGATGTGATATCTCCTTGTAGGAGGTTGTATGCCTTTTTTACGAAAGAGCTTTTGGTCCTTTTTCAACCTAATGATTATAGTCACCTATACAAAAATTAGTTTGAATGAGTAATGATGCCTCTTGTTGTATCTTCAACTTGATTAGAAAGAGATTCATCTAATTTATTTACCTTCCTTGTATGCAACTTCACATTAAATGGATCTATCCAAATTTTTGAACCAATTACATGACTTACAACACTGAAAGATTGAAATAATTATCATTTTCATTTTTGCACTAAGTAGTCTTGCTAATGGGAGAATTTAATATTTTCTTTTACAAGGTTGGTAGAATGTATCTAAAAATCATATTATGATATTAATGCTTTGATCCATTAAGCCATATGAGAACCTTTTTCTCATATAATTCCTACCTGAAAGGCAAAAGTGGTGTGAATTTAACATGGACCTAGAAATCATGTAGATGTGTATATATATGACATAGCTTTCTAATATTACTTTACATAGTTTTCGTTAAACTTTAAAAGGACCAATGAATTGCATATAACATGTTTAATACATTTCTTCATGAAAAAGTAAAGAATATAAAAGAACCAATTAGTGATGTGATATCTAGAGCAGCCATTTTATTCTACTAGATCCAGATTGCTGCGCCATTGAATAACACTAGATACTTCCCATGGGATGTCATACTCAAAACTAAATTACATACCTACCAGTATAGAGTTGTTAGAAATTGAAGTGTATCATTTTTATTAGCTGAACTGACAACAAAAGGGATATGACAATATCCTCCGCTAATATTCTTTTAGATCATGGTAGGGAGTAGGTGGTTGTGAGAGATCCTATGTTCTCTGTGATTGGTTGGTTTCTATTGTGATCTTTTCCTACACTTCCTTGAGAGCGAGCAAGTGTTGTGGCCCTTGTTAGTAGTCCTTTTTGGGGTCTGAGATTGTACAACTTGATAGTTAGATGGTCTTATTATCCTTTTTGGTTGTTGGGGGTATATGACTTCTCTTTTCCTTGGTATAGATCCTTTGTTTTTGTTATCTTATTTGTCTTCCTAATTGAACCTTCAGTTTATAAGACATTCTCCTTCCTAGATAACCAAAAGTATGCAATCTACAGTTCAATTGATGTTGCTTTGGATTACTACATCTCATATATCCTATTCATCATTCAATGCAGACCAATATAGAATCTTACTAATTATATCTATCCAACATATTTAGTTCATCATTCATTAATTTTTAGCTAGATGATGTTCTTAGGCATAATGTTGTAGGTTCTAGATTTTGATTTCAACTTTCACATAATAGATCATATAATATATGTGTGATACTGGCTTTCTTGCTACCAATTCATGTAATGTATACCATTCTCTTGAAAAATATGAAAAGGAAATGGAAACGGTATGATGCATGTTCTTTCACTGATGAAGCATGTTCAATACCATTTCTAGACAACCATAGAAAATAATTGTGTAGTCTTCTATGATATAGCATTCACATATATTTTAAGTTTATAGACAATTTAAGCTATGGGTACCTCATTAAGACTAAAAGATACAACAATAATAGAAAAATAGAGATAATCTCTATATTTAGTAGAGACTTGGTGGAGAATGGATATCATATCATGTAGATCAATTTTGTTTCTTGTTCTAGTGATTACCCAATATACACTCTTATTGCTCGGTGCTTAATGAAAAATCTATTTGTTCAACCTTAGATATTATCAATACATGATTTATACTCTACACTGTCTATTATCCAATCACTCATATATAGAAGCAAAGGATTGATTTGTGTAGATGCTAGAGTACAAACAATAAAATCCATGTTGAATATGTAGTTTGCAACTCTTAGCATGAAATTATTAACATCCCAGTGTGGTAACTCATATGTGTTGCACCATTTTTCAAATTCAGTGTGAAGCTACTATTTATATTTGTGAATATGCATCCTTTTTCAATTTCATGGTTAGCATGCAATACAGTCATTTTTACAATCGAGCTAATGTCACAATCTATCATGTAATTGAGATGATATTTGTCTCTCTTTACCCTTTGCTTAAAGCACTTAGGGGTTCACCTTCACACATGGACCATTTCTAACACTGCCTTATTTATACTTTCATTTTGGCTACACTTTGATAGTGCCAAAAGTGAATAGATATTACACATGTATAATTCCATAGGAAAATATATGAAAGGATGAGCTTGATTTATGAAAAATGAATCATACATTCTAGAGCTTAGCTTTGCATTGAGTGTGATGGTGGTCCTCGATGTACTAAGGCATAGATCTAAGAAAGTGAAACAATCAATTATTAGGCATGGATTCTAGGAAATATGGAGCATTTGGAAGAAGTTGCCAGCTAACAGTTCTGTAGATACTAACATTGTATACAATTTTTTTCTTATAAAAATTAGAAAAGTTTGAATTCTTAATTTTATGTATATTTCTTTCTCCATATACATTGTGTGTACATTGGGGCAAGGTATATGTCCCCCCATGTAATTTTTTTTTAAAAGGAAGTATGACTGATGACATTATGAGTTCAACTTGATCTAAGTTACTACCAATATCTACTAAGAAAATTTGTGTATTGATGAACTACTCACTAGATGCATAATTGTATTTGTAGTAAATTCCACTTCCCCTATACGATTATTAAACACAAAATGGTTCATATCTCTTTTTTTTTGTTGAAGTCAGGAGGCTATCTTATTCACCATGTCCTCCTCATGCGAGCTAACTCAAAATTTAAATTACATTCACTAATTAAACTCTGAATAGGAAATATGGTAGTACTACTACCATTACAAAGATCAAAAGAGACACTCTCAATGGTCTTCGGTGGCGGAAGAACGTAAGTAGTGAATGTTCCAGAGTTTTTGATGTGTAGCTTGGCAACTTTATCGGCCACAAAATTTGTTTCCCTACTGGAGTACGCCACTTTCCATGTGGGCTTCTTGAGTTGTTGGATTCTTGTAGTGATCTTCTCATAGAGCGGGTTTCCAGCTGGATCTTTGTGCACCATATTAATTGCACATAGGGAGTCTGATTCAATATACACCATCGTCAGATCGTTGTGCTCTGCGATTTCAATAGCAAGCAGGATACCAGATAGCTCGGCTTCTATGACATCCATCGTCTGTATCTTTTCTGCTGCTCCTCTCATCCATCGGCCCTGATAGTCCCGTGCTATAATGGTATAGCTAGCATTGGAATGTTTGATCGCGCTGCATCCGTGTTGAATTTGATTTCCCCTTGAGTCAGATGGTACCAGAACTTCTTGCTAGTAGCAATTTTATCCTGCCCACTCTTGCAGTAGCTTTCTCGCTGTAAGTTGACCTCTCTTCTGATGGCAGCGATATGCTGGGTCGGGTGGATAAATTTACCTTCGAAGATAGCTGTATTTATGCTCGCCCAAATGCTCCTGAACGTTACGAGGAAGGTGGTTCTGAAGTTATTCTCTTGTTCCAGGTATCCGTAACACCATTCGTTAACATCCATGTTGTTATAGAACTCTTGTGGCATATTGTCGTCTAGTAGCTCGTCCTAAATTGCCTTGGCATAACTACAGTCTCTAATGATGTTTAAAGTCGACTCGACTTCCTGGTTGCACCTTGGGCAGACGTTGTCAGTGCCCATATTGTGTTGCACCCTTCATCTATTCGTGAGAAGTGCCCTGTGTAGCATCTACCACAGGAAAACTTTGGAACGGACTGGGGTGTTCACCTTCCAGATTACATCCCATTTTCCTTCAACTCGCGCTCCCTTACCTTCTCTCAGTTTTTTATAGGTTGTGTTTGTAGAGTAGAGGCCATTGCTGGTCAGAGACCAGACTCGAACATCTTCACCATCTGTGTCTGAGGGTGTTTTGAGGGCTATGATCTGTTGCACGATATGTTGTGGGAGCCAATCTTCCAGGAACTGTAAGTCCCAATCTCCATCGAGGTTTACCAAGGAACTTACCTTCAGATCTAAGAGATCTTCGGAGATGGGTTTAAGAGTGTGATGCTTCAGCTTAAGCCCGTTGCTCCACCAGATATCCTCCCACATGTTAATGTTATGGCCATTCATAGGTATCCAGTATGAGTTCTCCTCTATAAATTGTTTCCCTGTAATGATTGTTGTCCCCAGCCTGGATAGATGTCCGCCTTTGCCAGGCGTGCCTTTTGTGTACTTGTTCCTCATCCCTTGGCACCACAGGCTGTTCCTGTTGCTGCTAAGGTCCCAAGCATGTTTATAAAGAAGGGCTTGGTTCTATTCATGCATGGATTTAAGTCCCAGACCCCCGTCTCCTTTCTTACAAGTGACTTTATCTCACACTACCAGAGCTAAAGGGTGGGTCTTGTAAGTGCCGCCCCAGATGAATTGTCTGATGAGGCCGTCTAGTTTGTCACAGATTTGGAGTGGTAGCACTACAGATTGCATAACATAGGTGGGTAAAGCAGAGAGGGGAGCTTTGGCGAGGCAGATGCGGCCTGCCAAGGATAGGCTCTTCGCGGCCCAGGCGTTCACTTTGGCATTCACCTTGTCAATCACGCTGCCATAGGTAGTTTTGCTAGCTCGTTTGTGGATAATTGGTACTCCAAGATAGTTTCCTAAGTCATTTGTCATTAGGAGGCCACCACTGATTCTGTAGATATGATCTTTCTATTGCCTTCCTACACTCTTAGGGAAGAAGACTCTTGATTTATGAATAGACACCGTTTGCCCAGAAACTTCTTCGAACTCCTTGAGGCAGTTCTTTATTGTGTTCATCTGTTTCACGCTGGCTTGTCCAAATAAGATGATGTCGTCAGCAAAACATACGTATGATATCTTTGGACCTTGGTTTCTGATTTTTATAGGTTTCCAGTCGCCTTATCTACTTTTTGTTGGATGATTTGGCTCAATCATTTGAGGCATAGAACGAATAGGTAAGGTGAAAAGGGACAGCCCTAACGGAGTCCCCTACTGGCTATGAATGACTTGGTGAGAGTACCATTCCAAGAGATAGTGTTTTCCCCACTCGTAATCGAAGACATGATGAAGCTAATGATGTTTTATGGGATACCTATCTTCTCAAGCGTATCTTTGACGAAGGTCCACTCCATTTGGTCATAGGCTTTATTTAAGTCGATCTGGATAGCCATGGTTTTGGCTCCCTTCTTCCTCTTCATGGTGTGGATGAGTTCCTGGACAAGAGCTACGTCCGGGAATAAGTTGCTCTGTGCCTGGGTAATCCAATTAGGCATGAAAGGTTTCAGTCTATTCGCTACAAGCTTGGAGATGACCTTCAGAACAAGGTTGTTAAGGGAAATAGGGCGTAGGTTAGCACATCGTTCCGGTACCGCTATCTTAGGGATGAGGACTAAGGTGGAGTTGTAGAGAGCGTGAAATAGATGAGCATGAAACAGATGGTTTCGATCTCTGTCAGATTAGAAATAGATTCACAACATTTGTGAAGAGTATGAAACTCAAACGATGGAGGTGGAGGAAGATAGTGTCAAGGAGGAAGATAGTGTAATACCTTTGAATAATACATTATTACATGTATCAAGAGTTGCATCTAAAATTTGGACAAGAAAGAGGAAGCAATGTTCAATGGAAATTATAGAAATTAGTGCACATGTACAAGAACGAGAACTTTTTTCTCTGGCGTCTATGGAACCCTACATGTCTAATGTCATAAGTGCCTCTATGCCTAATCACATTGTGGTTTATCCTAAGGGAGACAAGGTAATTTTCCATACTAGTGATGTTGAAGAACATACCAACACTACATGAAAATGGAGTGACCAAATGCATACACATATAGTTTCTATACTGATCCAGAACTCTGTTGATAGCCAACAATCATCTTCAACAACAAGAAAGAAGGGTCTTGAAGTGAGATCCGCCATTTGTAAAATAAAGTTGTCTCCTTACTATACCCGGAGTCAATCAAGGAAGCTTGCAGAAGAACAACTTGATCATGAGCCTTTGGCTTATTTTGCTGCAAATGTATGAAGAACACAGAAGTAGTCTACATGTGCATTCCACTCATTTCCTTATCAAGAGTTTTGACTGTCAATGATGGAATATATATGCTCTTTACTTTAAAGTTTAGATAGATTCTTATTAGCACCTTAAGCAATGTATTGATGTTGAAGGTATCTATTTACTCTTAATGTAATATTTTGTTAATGATGTTTATGTAAAACTATTGATTTGTACTCAAATTGAGTAGTTTGATATAAGGTTACTCCTTTTCAAAAAACAATATGTTTCATATTATTGTAAATTCTATTTTCTCAACAACAAACTACATATGCAATTGTAGTAATACATTTAGCTACATTTACAGCTACATTCATATATTTAAAGGCTTTTAGCTACATTCATGGTTACATTTGTAATTGTAAAAAATTCATTATTTAAATGCACATACAAAAAATGTAGCAAAATGAATTAGCGACATGATCATATTCTACAATTTTTGTATGTAAAGATAAATGTGCTAAATCGTTTAGATAAAAAAATATGTGTGTTTCATTGAACCTTTCTTTGTAGTTAAAGATCATGGCTTTTGTAGTGTCGATACAATTTTTATATGCACTTTTAGAAAAGGAGCAGGTCACCCCAATAGTAGTTTTTCAAATTTACAAAGTTTCTCTTCTTTTGATTGTATGTAATATTTAGAGGAATTTGTTGACATGCTAGGTATGTATAAAAATTGGTAAATCAAGGTATAACTTGGTCGATAGTGGATAATAACAATTAGGGATTCATCTACGTAGAAGTCATTGATGGGCATGGAGATACCATTTTCAAGATGAATTTTAGACAAGTGATTGGCCTCAATATTTTTGTGCCTTTATATTCTATGATTTCAAGATGAAACTATTAAATCAAGAGTGTCCATTTTAACATATGCATCTTCATATCTTTCTTGTTCATGAGATATTTGATTATGACATGATTTTTTTAAAATGTCACCTATGTACCTAGAAGATATAAATAAAATTTGTAAAAAGTATAATTAACTACAAGCATCTCCTTCCCAGTAGTGGTATAGTTTATTTGGGCCTCATCTAAGGTCTTGCTTGTGTAATAAATTGTGTGGTTTTTTTATTCCTTCTTTTCTCCTAGCACCGCCCCAAGTACAAAATTAGTGGAATCATACATGATCTCAAAAGGAAGCTCCCAAGCAGAGGCTTGAATGATAGATGTTGATGTTAAAGAATTCTTTAGAGTATGAAAAGCTTTAAGGCAATCGTCATTTAACACAAAATGTGTGTCCATGATCAGTAATTATAATTCCAGCACTAAAATCTTAGAGAACTCTTTAATAAATCTATGGTAGTAACTGGCATGGCTGAGGAAACTTCATACTTATGTCACTAAGCATGGTGGTGGTAATTTAGAGATACTCTCAATATACTGTTATTGACTTTGATACTACTTCAAAAATTTAGTGTCCCAACCCGATCTCTTCTTGGACCATGAAGTGGCACTTCTCCTAGTTCAAGACTAGTTTTTTCTCATTATATCTTTCTAAAACCAATGATAAGTTCTTCAAATGATTATTCTAAGAAGATCCCTTTTGGAAAAGTCATCTATGAATACTTCCACAGTTACTTTGACAAAGTTGGTGAGAATGGATGGCATGCACTGTTGGAACATTGTTGGGACGTCGCGTAGCCAAAAGGGCATTCTCTTAAAGGTGTAGGTTCCACATATGCATGTGAACATAATCTTTTCCTAGTCGTTGAGGTGTATAGGGACTTGATAGAATCTAGAATATTCATCCAAATAATATAAATAAGAATAGTGTACCAGACATTCAAAAACTTGGTCAATGAATAAAAGAGGGAAGTGATCTTTATTTGTTGAAGAATTCAGTTTGTGGTAGTCAATGCACATGTGTCACCCAGTTAGCATTTTGATGGCAAGGTCTTGATCATTGCTTCCTTTCATGACAACCATCCATCCTTTCTTCAATAAGATGTGAACTAGACTGACCCATTTTCTATAGATGATCCTAATGTCATAAAGCTTATTGACTTCTTTACATACTACTTCACGCATCTTGTCATTTAGCTTTATTTTCCCTTATACCCTTAGTTTAGTATTTTCATTAAAGTTGATATGATGCATGCAGATAGTTGGGCTAAGCACATTTATTTTCCAATGCAATACTGTAGAGCCTTTCTTATAAAATGGAGATCACTGAGCAATTGGTCATGCTGATCATATTTAATCTCAAAATTTATGTTAACCAGATTCCTTCCTTCTTTTCCCGAGAATTCATACTTGATTCAATTCAGGAAGAGGCTTGGGTACATATTTGCCTATAGGCATCCTTTGCAAGGAGATGTAATTTACAGTTTTAATGTTTTCTTCTTCGTTACTTTCCTCTTTCTCTATTACATCTAGGCAGATAATGATTTCATAAACTTCTAAATCTATAATATGTGAAGATGTTTTTGTGAGCACTCTCGTGAGAGGATCAACCACTGCATCTTGCTGTTGAATTTCTACACATATTTGGTTACAACAATATGCAAAGTAGTTGGATTCTTCCTACGACAGACCTTTTATGTGGCCCATAACTTCGAAATAAATATGTTCACTTCCTGCGTGAATGGTTATGACTTCTCCTGTGATGTTGATTTGAGCTTATCTTGTTGAAAGGAAGTTCCATTTAAAGATTTTCGACCAGAGAAAGTCTTTCACAGTGTTGATAATGATGATGTTTTAGGGAGTTAATAATTTCCAATTTTGATGGAGACATATTCAATGACCCCAATTGGTTTTGTGAAGGAATCCAACTAGATCTGTGTAGCATCCTCAAAATTTGTGAATTCGATATACAATTCTAGGATATGATGTGATAATAAAAGTAAAATAATAAAGGGATATGATTACATTGCTTGATGAATGTTCTAGACCTAGTTTAGATATTCAGTTTGATTAAACAAAGTGATGTTAAGAAAATATATTAGCATGTGCTTCAACTATGATACAATGATGTATCAAGTCCGAGATTTATATTTAGAGAGATAATTATTCTTGTGCACCCTATGAGAGGATAAGGTATGAACCTTGGTTCTTAGGATCCAATTTAAGCCCATTTAAATTATTTGAGTAACAAATAGGCCCATTGGGATATAGGCAAAAGAGTTTGAAATTTTGTCTATAAAAATGATGCATATAATCTTTTGTGTTGATCTGATAGATTATAAGGTAATTAATGACCTAGATAAATAAGGACTATTATCTAGTTTGTTCTTGGTTTCCAAATATTCAAGTATCAAAGTAACCCTAACTCAACATAATACTTGGTCCCATGCAAGATAATAACTAAATAAGGACAAATCCAGTTTTTATATTATTACTTGATTATCTTTGACCTAGGTGATTGACTTAAGAAAACACCCAAAGATAAAGGAAAGGCTAATTATTATTTTCCTCATGATCAAAACCTTTCCCAATCTGTGATGAGGATAATAGGAAGCGACTCTCAAAATTTCAGTCAAATGGACCTTCATATCGATCTATAGAATATTTCAAAGATAATCCTAAATTAATTAATTACCTAAGGATAAATTAGGTTTTAAATTTTTATAACAAACCTAGGTTGAGAATCTCATGAACCTTGGGTTATGACTGTATAATGCAGCCACCACCCACGATCGTTGGATAAAGATCCAACACGAGTCAGTCTTTCTTCAACCTCCTAAGGTTAAACAAGGATGGAATCATCTTCGGTCCCACTCTCTATATCCAAGCCTTGATTCATCATCATAAACATCCCCATGACTCCGTGAGCTCCATCCAAATCTAATAAACCTTGGATTTTCCAGTATCTCCTCCCATGTAGATAGTGCCCAATTTGCATGTGGGCTAGTTCTTGAGGATATTGACTCATGTTGGTTTCCCAACCACCATTAAAACAATATGGTCGTATACCAGTAGACAAATAAATACGTGTATAGGCCTAAAATTCTGGTATAGACTTTACCAACAACAAATAAATGATGTCTATACAGATGACGATATAGACCTATACCAGCATTTTTATAGATAATACCAATATTTGTAGTTGTCGGTATAAGTGTGTCAGGTTAGCTCTGGTCATTCATTACCTTGTCTAACCTATCACTTGTGAGGTATAGGCACAAATTATAAGACCACTGTTATAGAAATTGTTGGTGCCAAAAATAAACAAGTTGCAACTTATACACTGACATTGAAATGATGTCGGTATAGATACAATAACCACCGGCATATGGTTATGTGGTATCATGGAGGGAATTATATACCATCAACTTAAGGCTATGTATATAGACTTGATTGGTGTAAAAGATGGGAAATATATCATGGAATTTGGTGTTCTTCTAGTATAACTATGGCATACAACCATTCACATCAATATTTTGATTGGTAGCAAAAAGAAAACATCACTTCACATATGTTAAGCATGTTAAATTTACTTATTAAAATTAATATCATTGGATATGATAAATAAATTGTTGGACTGGATGAAAATTTTATTTAACATTAAACATAAATTACATACAGAGGACATGGACCTTACCCCTCATAGAGTTATAATAATTCTAGAGCACTCAAACAATGATGGGAACATACAGAAACATTTCATTGAATTATATGTATACATGAAATGTCATCCTATTAGATAAATACATCACTTCATGCCCCTTGCACCATACATGTAGTCCTTGTTGCACCATGGGTGTCCTCTAGTTGTCTATATCAAAATTGGAAAAGAATATCTAGAATATATTAAGTATAAGCATGAAACAATTTATTACTAAAAGGACAATTTACAAGACACAAAATATAAATTGAAATTGTATAAATTTGAAGCTAACCAAATTTCTCCACTACCTCAATTTAATAAATAATTTCTTGTAGATGAAATCACATGTAACCTACTAGCTTTGAGTTGCTTCTATGATAGCATGACAAACATGGTGGTATCCACCTTGACTACATATGCATCCATGGGACAAGAAATAAGTTAAGCAACATGAAATTCTAATTAGACATTTTCCATTTAATAAGATATGAGAAAGATGATATCCAAACTTTATTTGAAATTCAATATCATTTATTTCTAGATGATAAAAAATATTTTCCTTCTTTTTATTATGTATCGGGGACTAGTCTTGAGTATGAACCCATTCAATCTCATTTTACACATTGTGGATACAAAGATTTTGTGCACCCATTAGAATGCATCCTCTATGAAATACACAATGCATATGAAGATTTTTGTGTCTACCTAAATCGGCTAATATTGCATTACTAGTTCCTGCAAATTTTAAAAAAAAACATAAAATTAGAAGTGAGTATGAAGCACTCTTGTCTAAATAGTTGAAAAATAGAAATCAATTAAAAATGGGAAATGAAAAAATAGTACCAGACTGTTGTATGGACTACACCTACTAAGGCAAGAAGAACATTAAGTGTAAGCAGTAAAAGGATCACTGGGTGGGGAAAACTAAGCTTTCCAAATTAGCTGTGCTTCTTCCCTTACTTCTAATCAATGTGCCCCCCTTGAGGTTGTATTCCTTCAACTTAAACAAATAAAACAAAGCAGAAGAACCATATCAAAGGTATGAGAATGAAATCACAACAACCATACAGTACTCCAATTGATAATGGAAATAACAACAATCATATCAAGGGTATGAAAATCATTGAATCACAACAAATGATCTTGCATATACCATAATTGTATTATCTTTTTTAGGTCCTAGTATGTACATAAAAAGTTGTAACACTAGTGAGAAATAAAAAACACAAGGAGAGTCAAATACTTTGTGGAACAATTGCAAAGAATACCAAATATTATAACAATAAAAATAATACCTTGCAATTGATTTGGGTTCTATTCTAGAAAGAAATAAATGACAAGGATCTAGTATCCCATCAAATAATGAAAAATATACATATATTGTGCATGATTAAAAGTAATGTGATAAAATAGGGTCAAAAGAGGCATTTTTCTAACAAGATGTCTAAATAAAAGTTCCAACCCTTTAAATTTCTAGCTAAGTATATAATTGTAGACCTCCCTTCACTCTATTTTACAAGAGATATAAAACAACAACCCTTTAACAGAAAAGTTGATACACAAGTAAAAATATAGAGCAACTGAGAAGCACAAGTACATTTATCATTGGTTGTTTAGGAACAAACAAGGATTCTTAGAAGGAAGGAGAGCTTGTAGCAAGGTTGTTACAACCCCAAATTTTGGGTTCCTTTAGCGAGAAATGTAATTTCTCATTTTAAAGATATTGGGACAAACGATGATATATTTTGTGTTGAATAAATGAGTTATGTTGAAAATAGCCTTGTTGTTTGATTTTTGGGCTTTATTGGCTATTGGGCCCAATAACAAGGAAATTCAATTAATTAATGAATAATTGAGTTGTGGAGAAAAGAGAGAAAAAGGTAGAAACCTCTAGAAGGCAAATCCAAGGAGGGATTTCGTGCCTCTTGGGTTCCTTGGGTACCAAGGAGTCCAAAGTTGCTTAAATAGAGCAATAAGAAAAGAAGAGATCTATTAAGTATTTCTTTATTAAGAAAGAAATTAGAAATAATTATAAAATGGGAAAATAAATGAAAAGAGGTATACTTTTGAGTTATCCTTAGTGGATTTTCGTATCCCAAGGATTCCTAATACTAAAAGGACTTCCAATGGGAATATAGAGGAGAGATAAAGAGAAATCCTTAAAAAGGAAATTAAAAAGGAAAAGAAATTGATTAATAAAAGGGAAATATGAGAATTGACTATTAAAAGAAGATAATGCTAAACTAATATTCTCCAATATGGGAATTCGTGCCTTTGGGTTTCCTTGAGGTCCAAGGGACCCAAATTATTGAGATAAAGGCAAAAGAAATAAGGATATGAATTAATTGGGAATATTTAATAAGAAAACTTGGGAGAGAAGAAATCATGTTCATACATTGCTTTTGCTTCCCAAATTTCATAAAAAGATAGAGAATATTAAAAGGAACTTTTCTTTAAAATTTGAGACCAATCAGAGTTATGGATTGATAGATATTAATTTTGCAAGATATAGTCAATTTGGGAATTTCCCTAAATTAAATAAAAAAAAGGATTTTGATTTCCTTAGAACGCGAGCAATCCAGCCCGTTGGATCTTGATCCAACGGCGATCGCTCATTGTCTAAGTCCCGCTGGGACTAGGACTCTGGCTTTTACAGGTTGATTTTGCAACCCTTTATTCTCGTGATTCATTGATCATGCCAGCTAGATTTCGGTTCCATTGAACTCAGGAGATGGAATCGCGAAGATTCCACCCTGGTTTCTCTGAGTTTCATCGCCAAACAAAGAAACGCCCAACTGGGCAGGTCTATGCCTCGACCCTATAAATAGGGGAGGGCAATGGGGGGAATCGGCATCCCAAAACGCTAGTCCACACCCTGCGACGGAGTATCAGGAACCTGCTCGTGGTTTCAATTGCGCCAAAGAACCTGATCTCGACCCTCATCGGCATCACAAGCCCTGCCGGAATCTGGCGAGCAGGGATCGACCTTGGCAGGGTTCGGACGGCCAATCAATGGTACCTTCAGCTTCGGAGAGGGGAGACGAAGCTCCCTGTGCAATTGGATCGCTTGCAGGAGGACTAGGGCTCGAAGTCAACCCTCGAGTTGACTGCTTGGATCCGCTGTTCGCGCGAGGTCGAGGAAGAAGACGGAGGGGTAAATTACCAATCTGCCCTCCGCGTCCCTTTAAGCAGGTAAGGACATTCATGTCCTTTACATCGTTTGGTCGCGTTTTAAAGAGCGCGCGATCATGGCCGCTGGATCCTAGGTGGACCACCGGACCATTGATCGTGTGATCCACGTTTTTCCTAATTAGTTTATAATTTGATAAAAACAATTTATCTTAGAAAAATTATATCTGGAGCTAGGAAGCTCGGATGGAAAAACTTAATACATGAAAAATGACCAGAAAAATATGAGGGATTTAATAAAAATAGTTTGAGACCCTGAATCTGACTCGTTTTTTAAAAGTATATTTCTAGAATAAGAAAAAGAGTTAATTTGTGGATAAAAACCCTAATTGTTGATAAAAAGGGTAATTAGTCTTAGAATTAAGATAATTCGAAGATGGTTAACTTATTTTCTGTTTTAGATAATTATTAACCTATTTTGATGATAGAATTACAAGTTTAGGGTTTTGTGACTCCATATGTGGATTAAAGGTTGGAAACCCTAATTTAGAAAAAGAAATGATAAAGTAATTTGAAATTAGGGTTTAATGGACTAAGTCTGATCTTAGGAATCTTAATGGATGATTCAACAAGAAAATTAGGGTTTGATGTATAATTTGATAAAAGTAAGGTAAAGGCAATAAAAAGGAATAAAACCCTAATTATGGTCAAAACCCTAAAAAGGGCAAATAACCTAGGAAACCCTTAGAATTATTGAATCATAATGACATGATTAATAATAGAGGAATTAAATGCCTTTTTCAGGAAATTGTGTGTGTGCTTGCTTGATTTCCTGGTTGATTAAGTTAATTCTGCATTCAAGTCTTCATTAATAGGTATGTGGTTACGCTTATGACTACCCGAATTAGTTTTCCGGGATTTTATCGATGTTTCCATCGTGGCTTGAATTAAACTGTTGGATGCATTTAATTCTTGCGAATTATAATGTGAATATGACTATCATATAAGAAATATTCCTACTAGCTCAGATCCTAGTCCCCTCTGTAGCTTTATAGATTGACCTAGTAAATGACTACCAATGAGGGTAGGTCCATCAGGTCATTAAATGACTTAGTAAATGGCTACCAATAGGGTAGGTCCATCAAGTTATCATGAGTTAGGGATTGGTCTACCTTTGGGTAGGACCATGTGACTCCAAAACCCTAGGTATTGGCTACCTGTGTGGTAGGGCCATGGGGGTAAGGATCTACCATATGAGAGAGGTGGTATCCATGTCCACTGTAGGGACCTTACAGAGAAAGGGGATAGGCAAGGATTGAGTAGTATTGCTTAAAAAGTAATCTTGGATGTTAAATGATATTTGGTTGATTACATTGTTAACATAGTTGCACAATTATTGTTTCCCCCACATACCAGCTTCTTGCTGACCGGCATTTTGTTTGTCGGCATTTTAGGTACAATGAAAAGAACAAACAGTAAAGTGACATACGTGGAATTAAATGAGAAGTAACGTGAACGGGAGGATTAGTTAGATTAGTATCTTCATGGATAGAAGTTTAGAAATCCCAGATTTTAAAAGGTAAACAAAGTTTTATTTTATACCAATTTTCAGTTTCGTTGGTAAAGTTTATTAATTGTTATTGATTATTTGTCGAACCTTTGATCCTGTTAATTGAATAACGGCTCTGACCTTTGGGTATCCCTTAATTGGGGGTTACCGGGAGGTGGGGTCGTTACAATTGGTATCAGAGCGTAGGTTCACCATCTAATCATTAATAATTATTAAATTTTACAAATTCTGTAGAACCGAGGGAGTTATTAGAGGAATTTCCGAAAGACTGAGGTGACTAGAAAAGGATCACATCTGGGGGCTGACAAAATTTTCCTCTGCACCGCTAGTCGGAATACGAGGACTCCCGGATCGTGTGACTGCATGGACGACATCTTAGGATAAGACTCGAAATAAGATACCTTTAGGACTCTCTCATCTTGTTCAACCCTTCTCAACTCAAATTCTTTTAAGGATTAGGGTTTTCTCTCTCTTCCTCACCCTCTTGAGGTATGGCCAAGGTTGATAAGGATTAAGGAATCCTCCACCAAATTAATAAAAAGCATGTAAATAAGATGTCATGGACATAAGCTTAATAGAGTAAGCGTAAAGGAATAGATACATGCTTAGGCCGTATGACACGAGTTGTCATTGCCCTCAGGAGAGACTGGAGGATAGACCTCCTTGGCGGGAGGATGAGTAGAGAAAGTTAGTCTTAGAGGTAGAGACCTCCATTAAAAGAAACCTAGCACATCATTTGAGGATGATGTTAACCCTAACCCTAAGTGAAGGTTAGAGAGGAAAGTGACATGATGAGTTAGATGTCATGGTTGATCGAGTGTTTGGTTGGACATGCCTTTGGGATGCCATAAGAGGTTAAATGATCAAGCACCATGGCAACCCAACCCTGGAAAGGGTCATGCATGTTAGAGTGAAGGATAGCTCCTTCATCGATAAGGTTAGAGAAGAACCTATAGTTACCCTATGGGCTGTTGCAAGTAGGATATAGGTCGCACCCCGAGTACGCCAGTAGTGCTGACAGTAGGATGAAACCCTGGCCAGAAGGGCACAACGGATGGCTTATGAGATAAACATAAAGAGCTAACGATGATCTTGAGCCAAACAAGATTTGAGCAAAGGCTTCACCCAGGTAGGGATATGCTCGTGAGCTTGATCCAATTTCATGGAGATATGACAACTAATTGTAGGACCGGAGGTGGAGTTGGCTCTGGAGAGAGAGAGCAGGAGTCGAGCAAAAGAATCTTAAGACATGAGGAACAGTGGGCAGTTGAGGATGATGCGACCTAGGTGAATGATAGTGGTTGCCTTATGCTTGACCCCTGAAGGTTGATGATGTCTTGGTTAGCTTGAGGGTAACCAAACCCTGGAGAGAGGGTGATGCTTCTATACCTATGGTATAAGCGATTACCTACTGGGTGAGATAAAGAGTGCTTTAGACCCTGAGGAGGTTAAGTCACCAGTTGGGAGGCTTTATACCTAGTTAGTTGTCCTGGAAGAGGTATCAACTCCAAAGTGTTAATCGAGTAGAAAGATCATGGGAGTACATGACATACCTTGGACATGCTTGATTCGTGGCTAAGAGATTGAGCATGCAGTTGGATACCCAAAGGAGAACCTAGGGTTCCTAGGCATAAGAGGGGAAGCTGTATATCCGATGCTCATAATGAGTTTTGAGTCTCTATAGTTTCGAGCATGGCACTCTTAATGTGTAGAGGTAAAGGAAACCCCTCGAGGTAAGGGTATGTTTGATGAACCCCTCACCACTAAGTTGGTCTAATGCTGAGAAAAAGAACAAATATGACCTAGCATGGTTTAATAGGTGGTCTGCTTGTACCTTAGTAGTTGCTGGGTTAGGTATGCTCATGAGAAGGTAAACCCTATGGACGATTGTGACCTTATTGTCAAGAGTTGTAGTTTCCTCCAATCCTGGGAGAGGGATCCTTTGGTAGGGTGTATACCAGTTTTGTTGGTTCTAAGGTAACTTAAAGAGGTTTCAGAGGAACTTGTGAAGCTAAGTGAAAAGTACATGGCGTGAGGACGAACCTGTAGAGCCATAGATAACCATCTCTAAGTGCATGTGGATGCGTTACCATGGAGGTAACCGGTATGGGGCCTGACCAAGGTAGGCAGGATGCCATGACCCCTATAAAGGGATGAAAGTCAGTCATGAATGCAATGAGAGATGAGGAAGGATTGGGTGAGGTTCTAAGATGAACATGTACTACAAAGGAATCCTAAGTCTATCCTAGGGTCAGGTAGGGATAAGACCGATGGAAGAAGGAGTTGCCTAATTCCCTAGTTGCATATGACCATTGGGTCGGGAGGTAACAACTATCATTGTCTGAGGGCCATGGGTTAGGAGATTGATCACCTTCGTGAACTCAGGAGGCCTAAAGGGCAGATGAGTAGGGCACTCTCTGGATGCATAAGGGAAGAGGGATGACCCCAAAAGTGCCGGCACCCTATAGACCTAGAGGAGATGACAAAGGATTATGTAGTAACCCAAGTAGGTTCGAGACCAGTTTTCCATGGAAGTTATTAACTTTAATATAATGATGATTGTGAGGTAGAGACATGAGTTGCACGTTCCAATTTAGATTTAAAGGTGTACTGGAAAGGTGGGTTGTACCATCTCTACTCTTGGAACAGGAAGAACTCTGTATTTGGACTGCAGCCAAATGCTTATTTCTTCTTGTTATGGGAGTGAGAGATAGGACAGTACGCATGCCTTACACCAAGGATAAAGATGATGTAAGTTGGAACGTAGCTACAAGGTATGATGATAGAGATGATAACATACCCTGGTAAAGTGAATGATACACAGATGGTTCACAAACGCTAAGAGAGGTAGTTTAGTCAGCTTATAAGGATGTTTTATCAGGAACTATGTGGAATTTGCAAGTTAACCAGAGTCGAGTTCGATCACAGTGAGGATGAACTCAGAGCTTCTTGATAGACTTAGAGTTTGAGATGAGATGATAAGTATAATACATGGAGGTGTATGTTACCTAACGCCTAAGAAGTGGTAATGAATGCTCTGGTTGAGATATAGTGCCTAGCTTAGCTGGAAGCTAGAAGAAGTTGAGGTTGTTCGACTAACCCTATGTTTGAAAAGAGGATGTGTTTTAACACATAGAGGTAACAAGATATGTTGAACAAGTTAATGTTTGTTTGGTTAGCCAGTTTAGTCCTTGATGTAGTAGAAGGATGGTGATAGAACCTCAGATACACTTCTTTGGATAGGAAGGTAATAAAACCCTTTTGAGAGTGGTTTAGGGTTTCCGAGGTATCAAGCTTGAGGAATCATAACAATACAGGAGGTCATGTTATACCTTGGTACTACAAAGATAGTAAGTGATGGTAGCAATATGGATGCTTAAAACAAAGTTGCATGTAGCATGTGGCCATGCAAGCCAGGAGGTGAAGGACAAACACCATTAACCCAGTGCATGGATATAAAGTATAAAGAGTTCCCGAGAGGGAATGGGAGTTCATCACTATGGATGTTGTGAGTCTCTCCTAGACCTAGAAGGTCAAGATACAATATGGGTTATGGTAGATCGCCTTACCTAGATGACATGAGAAAGGAAGAGTTCTGTCAAGGGACAGATTTGGTTGAACTACATATGAAAAGAGATGGTTCAACTACACCATGATGCGAATTCAAAAGTTCTTGATGTGACCTAAAGGTTCACTTCCATGAGGTGGAAGTAGATACATGAAGAGCTCAGTGTTTGTACAGTTTATCACCCCATACTAATGGACAGTATGATCCGGACTAGAGGGTCTGATGAGAGCATGTGTGCTCATTTAGGGTGATACATAGGGACAGTTCTTAAGATGTGATGTTACCCACCATAGCCTTTATCGGGATGCAAGAAGTTATATAGGGAGGTTGTGTCGGTCACCACTTCATTACGATGAAGTTGGTAAAGGAGGACTCATGAAGGTCAGAAAAGAACCACAAGTGTGTGAAGATGAAGTCGCTTTGATCATGCAATGGCTGAGAGAGAGCCCAGTGGTGACATGAGTCACGAGCTGATGCAAAGCAGACTGACATGCAGTTCACTGTGGGAGAATATGTGATGTGAAAATCTGACCCCTCTAAGCTACAGCTGAGAAAGTTGAGTCCCTGATATATGGGTCCATTTGAGATGGATTGGTGGAGATGGTTGTGTTTAGCCTTGCCCCTCAGGATAACATGATGTGTATGTATTCCATGAGTCCGATCTAGAGCACTATGTGAGGTACCCAAGCCATGTGTTAAGCCCTGAACTTATTCAGCTTTTGAGAGGCTGAAATGTCCTGAGTCACCTATGAGGGTACGATATACCAAGGTAAGAAAGAACTCAGATGCAAGAAAATGAGATAATGAAGGTTCTTGGGAAACACCATGGAAAGGGTGAAGCCACATGGGAGCCCTGATGGACATAAGAAGACTTATCATGTATGTTCGCTTGTTTGATGGAATTTTGAGGGCAAATTTCTCATAAGAGGGGAAGGATGTTACAACCCCAAATTTTGGGTTCCTTTGGCGAGAAATGTAATTTCTCATTTTAAAGATATTGGGACAAACGATGATATATTTTGTGTTGAATAAATGAGTTATGTTGAAAATAGCCTTGTTGTTTGATTTGTGGGCTTTATTGGCTATTGGGCCTAATAACAAGGAAATTCAATTAATTAATGAATAATTGAGTTGTGGAGAAAAGAGAGAAAAAGGTAGAAACCTCTAGAAGGCAAATCCAAGGAGGGATTTCGTGCCTCTTGGGTTCCTTGGGTACCAAGGAGTCCAAAGTTGCTTAAATAGAGAAATAAGAAAAGAAGAGATCTATTAAGTATTTCTTTATTAAGAAAGAAATTAGAAATAATGATAAAATGGGAAAATAAATGAAAAGAGGTATACTTTTGAGTTATCCTTAGTGGATTTTCGTATCCCAAGGATTCCTAATACTAAAAGGACTTCCAATGGGAATATAGAGGAGAGATAAAGAGAAATCCTTAAAAAGGAAATTAAAAAGGAAAAGAAATTGATTAATAAAAGGGAAATATGGGAATTGACTATTAAAAGAATATAATGCTAAACTAATATTCCCCAATATGGGAATTTGTGCCTTTGGGTTTCCTTGAGGTCCAAGGGACCCAAATTATTGAGATAAAGGCAAAAGAAATAAGGATATGAATTAATTGGGAATATTTAATAAGAAAACTTGGGAGAGAAGAAATCATATTCATACATTGCTTTTTCTTCCCAAATTTCGTAAAAAGATAGAGAATATTAAAAGGAACTTTCCTTTAAAATTTGAGACCAATCAGAGTTATGGATTGAGAGAAATTAATTTTGCAAGATATAGTCAATTTGGGAATTTCCCTGAATTAAATAAAAAAAAGGATTTTGCTTTCCTTAGAACGCGAGCAATCCAGCCCGTTGGATCTTGATCCAACGGCGATCGCTCATCGTCTAAGTCCCGCTGGGACTAGGACTTTGGCTTTTATAGGTTGATTTTGCAACCCTTTATTCTCGCGATTCATTGATCATGCCAGCTGGATTTTGGTTCCATTGAACTCAGGACATGGAATCGCGAAGATTCCACCCTGGTTTCTCTGAGTTTCATCGCCAAACAAAGAAACGCCCAACTGGGCAGGTCTATGCCTCGACCCTATAAATAGGGGAGGGCAATGGGGGGGATCAGCATCCCAAAATGCTAGTCCACACCCTGCGGCGGAGTATCAGGAACCTGCTCGTGGTTTCAATTGCGCCAAAGAACCTGATCTCGACCCTCATCGGCATCACAAGCCCTGCCGGAATCCGGCGAGCAGGGATCGACCTTGGCAGGGTTCGGACGGCCAATCAATGGTACCTTCAGCTTCGGAGAGGGGAGACGAAGCTCCCTGTGCAATTGGATCGCTTGCAGGAGGACTAGGGCTCGAAGTCAACCCTCGAGTTGACTGCTTGGATCTGCCCTCCGCGTCCCTTTAAGCAGGTAAGGACATTCCTGTCCTTTACATCATTTGGCCGCGTTTTAAAGAGCGTACGATCATGGCCGCTGGATCCTAAGTGGACCACCGGACCATTGATCGTGTGATCCACGTTTTTCCTAATTAATTAATAATTTGATAAAAACAATTTATCTTAGAAAAATTATATTTGGAGCTAGGAAGCTCGGATGGAAAAACTTAATACATGAAAAATGACCAGAAAAATATGAGGGATTTAATAAAAATAGATTGAGACCCTGAATCTGACTCGTTTTGTAAAAGTATATTTCTAGAATAAGAAAAAGAGTTAATTTGTGGATAAAAACCCTAATTGTTGATAAAAAAGGGTAATTAGTATTACAATTAAGATAATTCAAGGATGGTTAACTTATTTTCTGTTTTAGATAATTATTAACCTGTTTTGATGATAGAATTACAAATTTAGGGTTTTGTGACTCCATATGTGGATTAAAGGTTGGAAACCCTAATTTAGAAAAAGAAATGATAAAGTAATTTGAAATTAGGGTTTAATGGACTAAGTCTGGTCTTAGGAATCTTAATGGATGATTCAACAAGAAAATTAGGGTTTGATGTATAATTTGATAAAAGTAAGGTAAAGGCAATAAAAAGGAATAAAACCCTAATTATGGTCAAAACCCTAAAAAGGGCAAATAACCTAGGAAACCCTTAGAATTATTGAATCATAATGACATGATTACTAATAGAGGAATTAAATGCCTTTTTCAGGAGATTGTGTGTGTGTGCTTGCTTGATTTCCTGGTTGATTAAGTTAATTCTGCATTCAAGTCTTCATTAACAGATATGTGGTTACGCTTATGACTACCCAAATTAGTTTTCCGGGATTTTATCGATGTTTCCATCGTGGCTTGAATTAAACTGTTGGATGCATTTAATTCTTACAAATTATAATGTGAATATGACTATCATCTAATAAATATGCCTACTAGCTCAGATCCTAGTCCCCTCTGTAGCTTTATAGATTGACCTAGTAAATGGCTACCAATGAGGGTAGGTCCATCAGGTCATTAAATGACTTAGTAAATGGCTACCAATGGGGTAGGTCCATCAAGTCATCATGAGTTAGGGATTGGTCTACCTTTGGGTAGGACCATGCGACTCCAGGACCCTAGGTATTGGCTACCTGTGTGGTAGGGCCATGGGGGTAAGGATCTACCATATGAGAGAGGTGGTATCCATGTCCACTGCAGGGACCTTACAGAGAAAGGGGATAGGCAAGGATTGAGTAGTATTGCTTAAAAAGTAATCTTGGATGTTAAATGATATTTGGTTGATTACATTGTTAACATAGTTGCACAATTATTGTTTCCCCCACATACCAGCTTCTTGCTGACCAGCATTTTGTTTGTCGGCGTTTTAGGTACAATGAAAAGAACAAACAGTAAAGTGACATATGTGGAATTAAATGAGAAGTAATGTGCATGGTAGGATTAGTTAGATTAGTATCTTCATGGATAGAAGTTTAGAAATCCCATATTTTAAAAGGTAAACAAAGTTTTATTTTATACCAATTTTTAGTTTCGTTGGTAAAGTTTATTAATTGTTATTGATTATTTGTCGAACTTTTGATCCTGTTAATTGAATAACGGCTCTGACCTTCGGGTCTCCCTTAATTGGGGGTTACCGGGAGGCGAGGTCATTACAAAGGTATTGGTTATCAAAGGAAAAACTAGATATGGTGACAAAGAACATACAAGAGACATGTAAAAGGAATTGATGTAGGTGAGTTTTGTTGTAGGTTGCACAAACTTGTTGTACGCCAATAAAGATATGATTTTGTGAAATATCAAAACTTATAACATGTATTTTAAATAATAATCAAACTTGTGGCCATACAAACAAACCTACTCCATGTTACTTCAGTAGCTTTACTTATGCTATTTCTATCTTAGGGCTTTCTCTAGTATTATCATTAGTCCTACCACTTCATTCATTGGCCCAAGTTGAAGAATGGATGAGTATGTTGAACATCTTTATGAGCTGTCTAATTTGAGGTTGTCGGACTAAACATCAGGTACACTTCTTCAGTTTCTAATATAAACTATTTTAATAAAACATACGCTCGATGGTTGTTATGTTTTAACTAGGACCTTCATAATTACTATGTAGAAATAGACAAATCTTTAAACTTATTTACATTATCTTCTAGAATATACTTCATGATCTCAATTGCATGAATCAGATAGTACATTTAAAATAGAAGACAAGTAGATTATCGCTAAGAGTTGAAGTTCCCAAACTCGGAACCATGTTTTCTGGTAGACATTTACCACATGAGAGATTGACAATAGACTGTTCTTATTTTTCATGATTGTACAAACAACTACCATATCCGATAAGCCTTCTCCAGAGTAGATGGTCAATATTGAAAAACAAAATTGATCGAGAAAAATTTAGTTCCTCTACAAAAAGGACATAGGTCATCTGATGGTGTTAGAATAGTCGCATGCCTCTGAATTCTGGATAAAATCTTGAACTCATAAGGTGTGTGGTCCCTTCTCCTATTGTCAATTGGTTTTTTGTTGAATATCAAACATTCTAATATAGCATCAGAGTATATTCCAGGAGACAAGTGTGAGAAACATATCTTACCTAAAATGACAAGTGCAAATACATAAAAGTGGTTGCACTTGAGAGGGAATGTTAGAATAATTTCATACCTCTGAGTTCTGGGTAAGTTTCTGGACTTATAAAGTATGTGGTCTTTTTACCATTGTCAAAATCTATTTTTAGTTGAATATCACACATTCTAATAAATGGTTCATTCAGAAACAGATTCGTCGGGAGGAAATTTCGAGGAGGTTGTAATGCATCCAGACGTCAGTTCATCTTAGGTAGAGCTGCCCGTCATCATGTGTCCGTGAAGATCTCGTTGAGTCCATCTGTGAATTACTCACAAGAGGGCAATGCACCCAGAAATTTGATAGGTGGAAGAAATTTTGAAGGAGAACGTCAGCGTGAGGAGTATGAGAAGGGGATGACTGACTAAGAGCATTCTTTAGGGCCGGTGCGAAGGAAGTTTCATGGAAGTCATAAGGAAAGAAAGTTACTACGGTAGCCGCAGAAGGAGAACACCAGAAAGTGATGTCGATGTGTGGTGCGCGCAGAAGGGAGTGGAGGAGGTAGTCCGTCAGCATGGTCGTTGTGCTGAGCTCAGATGAGGAGGGAAGAATTGGATCTGGCTTCCAAATTCCAGCGGTCCCGGATGCTAACCGAACTGGAAGTCCACCGCAACCAAAACATCAAAGAGTTTACCCTTTTGCTGAACTACGCGGATGCCAGTTATGTGTTTGGAAATTATGGCTTATGTGTTTGCGTAAAGCTCCCGACTGCTCTAAGGGCTAATTTGGTTGGGTGTAAAATCAACCCATACCTTGACTTGGAAAACAGGAAAATGAAAATGATGACTTAAACCCAACTATTTCTGTTTGTTTCTACGTGGATTCAACACATCAATTTGATTTGTATATATTTGATTCTATGCTGTTTATAATCTTTGCTTCGCATCCATTTTGACAAAGAATACGTCTATATATATGCCATGCAACTGCATTCATGTCAACAAGCAACCATTCACATCGACCTGCAGAAAAAATGCAGATGGTAAACTGTATGTCCGCATATATAGGAAGACAAAGGATAGAACCAGCTGTGTTGCGACAGAGAAATGAGAACCGGAACTGCACCCAAAAAGGGCGTAGTCAGTTTTCCTTATTTTCTGTAGTGCAAACATTCACCGTGCAGTTCGTTCCCACAGCATAAGTCGGAACCACATCTAACTAAACTCGTGATATTCAAATTTTTATGTACTTGCTTCTGCGTGGGTTGGTTTGCAGTCCAACCAAATTGGCCCTAAGAAAACCTCTCTCTTGAACCTTTTTCAAAATGAGTGTACTAATAAATATGAGACTATATTTTCTAAGTTGACTAAAGTCAAGTTTAAGCAAAATATAAAAAATATAGGAAAAAATGACGACAGAGATGGCAGCAGAAATAATTTTTTTTTTATATTTTCCATGACAAGTGAGTCGTGTCAATAACTATGAACAGGAAGAAAGATTTACAAAGTATATACATGGTCCTAGAGCTAAGTCCAGCGGCAATCCTCACAATGACGTGCTTATTTCACAAGCAACACCAGAACTGTTATCAGTGATGGCCTCCTGGTGTAGCACCACGGATGGTGATTGACGACGTCATCTTAGTGTGGTGGCAACAACCTCCACACCTCTATGAATTATATGCGAGCCATCGGGAACTCTTGTCATTCTTTAGAACTGATAAGAAGAGTGTCCCTCCGATGTCAACGTGCTAGCGTTGACTTGTTCTCCCTAGCCGTCTCTTTCTTTTACATGTAAGACTTGCTTTGGGCTCTCACGCAACCACAACTATGAGAAGACAACATTTTTCGGTGTTAATTGTGTCTTCGGAATGCCTTGACTACCATCTTTATTTATAGGAGGGCCGGGTCAGAATTTGTATATCAAATGGGTGTCGAAGAGATGGATTTTTACAAATTTCTAGTTGTTGCAGGTAACGAGTCGGTTGAATCAACATTTGAGTCCGACAACTCATACCCTAGTCGATGAAATTGAATATTTTCCTATTCGTAAACATATTGACTGTCAATGTGACAACTAAAATATAACATGGTGTCGGCCCTTGATTCAGTCTTATTGATCGTTCAACCGTTCAATTTACATCCTGAACTAGTAGGTTCACGTTATGAACTAGTCAATTCACATCTAATATTCAGTTAATATAGTTTAAATTGACTCTACACTTGAGTGGGTTCACTCAACACTTGAGTCGGTTGACTCACATTTGCAATCAACCAATTTTTAGCCAATGTTCTTTAAATTGAATACACAAATACTTTACTAATCAAGTTAAATCTTATTCATGAGTAAACTCCTATTCCAGGTGTATTCTTGTGTGTAACCCTATAGGTCTCAAGTTATGTTGGCAGTGAATGTCCATAACTAATTTATGACATCACAAGCAATGAGTGGTATCTAGAAACATATCATTGCTACCCAAATAATTGAAAAGTTGGAGAACAACTTCGACTTACAATATGTGATCAGTGTTAAAGTGATTGTATAGTTCCTTCGTTGTTGATATTGAGATTGAACTCAGTCATGGAAACATCATGTTGGTGTGTATGTCCAGATAGCCAATCATAAGATGATTGTAATGTGGAACTAGATACTTGATTTCATAATGATAAAGGTAATTTTGTCTATTATGTTTGTCTTAATCATGAGATGATGACACAAACATAGTAGATTTCTAAAGAGTGATGTTACTTGATGACATATGTCTTCATATTTAGGACCTGGAGATTATATATATGATAAGAGTACATACATTCTTATTTTGTACCTAGTCAAATATTATTGTGGAAGAAAAATAGACAATCGTAATACATAAAACTAGAGTGTGTGTTGAATGATGACAGAATCTCATTAGTCATGATATGTGATATCAAACCAAACACATAACCACATGATAGAGAACAGTGTATTAGACAGACCCACGTTGAGATTGATACATGGAGACCATGGAATGGTAGTCTGGATCTTCGCTTATAGTGATAGTAGTGATTGTGGTTCTTAGACCTGAAATCACTATAATCATCACACGTCGTTCGATTTATTTTGACATCATCCAACGTGACCTTGAATAAGGGTTGTCATAAAGGTGATGCTCAAGTGCATTGTGACATGTGGGGATTGAGTGTGAGTGATGTAGATGGTATTTGTCCCTCCTATAGGATATTGATATCAAGGCCACTTGATAAGCAAGACAGAGAAACGTATGGCCATATTCGCGTGACTCAATATGTGATATGTGAGCTCACATGCATCTCTATTATATGCTCTAGTTGAAGGAACATGGATTGAACGTTGAAGAGGATGATAATTCCATACCCTGAGTCTAATCTAGATATTAGAGATAAAGAAACTATATGATCATGGTAACATTGATCATGGCTTGTAAGATGAAGTTGTTTTCCAACTTTCCTATTACTTGGGTAGGATGTGTTGCTAGATATCGCTCATTGTTTGTGATGTCATAAGTTGATTTTGTACATTCACTGCTAACATAATTTGGGACCTGTAGGGTCACACACATAAAATGCACTTGGAATAGGAGTTTATTCATGAATTATATTTAACTTTACTACTAAAGTGTTTAGGTATTCAATTTAAACAAAAAATGGTTGAGAATTGACTAACTGGACTACGAACCGACCGGTTCAAGTGTAAGGTCAATTTAAACAACATTGGTTGAACATTGGCTGAGTTGGGACATGAACTGCTTCATTTAGTGGACCAACCAGTTCAAGGTCTAAAATAATCGGTTCAACATGTGAATCGCCCGGTTCAATAATCAATTTGATTAGATCAAGGATTGACGATGACATCATGTTGTGATTAATCAAATATTAAATTCTAATACAATTGTGAATAGGAAACATAATGAAATGGTCAGTTCAAGAGGTGAATTGATCGTCTCATGTGTGGACCGTCTGGTTCACTAATGAAACAATCGGTTCATGGTTTGCAGCTTCCAGAAAATTCATAAAATTTTTGTCTCTTCGACTTCCGCTCAGACTAGAACTCCTGACCCTGACCCTCCTATAAATAGAGGGGTAGTCGAGGCTTTATAAAGACACAACAATACTCTTTGACTAGTTGTTGTCCTCTCTAGTTGTGGTAACTAGAAAGCCCAAGTAAGTTCTACTCATAAAAGGAAGGGACAACAAGGGAGAGACAACATGGGCGAGTGATTCATCCCTATCAGGCTGACATTATAAGGGACAACTCCTTCACGTTGGTTTTGGTAGTGCAACATGGAGTTTTTGGTGGTTTGTGTAGACTACACAGAGGTGAGGAGGCCATTTCCATCCTCTAGGAGGACGCCTCTAACTGTTTCTCATGGTGTTGCACCAGGAGGTTGTTGCTGACAACTGCTCGAGTGTTGCTTGAAGAAGAAGCACGCTGCTCCAAGGATAAGTTGGTGGACTTACTCTAAGACCAGGTATATTCCTTACACCTTCCTTCCTACATACATCATTGTTGACATAATCTTGCTGGTTAGGAAACTGGGCATAAATTTTTTTTTTCGCTACCTTATCTGTCGCCCAAATTTCCCAATAGTGGTATCAAAGCTACGTCAATTTATGGTGTATCTGGATTTAAATCGATATGATCGGAATTAATTTTATTGCATAAGATGTGAATATTAAAAGGATTAATGTGCATATTTAATTAAATACCACATGTGATCCCTATATATACATGATATATATATAGTCAGGCTAGAATACACTCGAGTATATTCGGAGCGGAATACACTCAAGTAGTTTTTTATGATGCAATATTTTTTTTGAAAATCTAATCCATTGATCATCTTAAACATCTTGTGAACAACTCATACGCAAAATTTGAGCACATTTGGATATGTATAGCTCATGTTATGAAGACCGCAAAAATTATACATTTCAAATTAGTTTCACGCGTTGATTTTGTTGCCCTTGGATGAGTGACTTAAACTCATCTAAATGGGCTCAAAATTTGTATGTAGCCTAGTTATAGTATGACAGTGAAGATCAACAGTTTTCATTTTAGAAAAAATAGTCTTGATATGCAAACACACTTGAGTGTATTCGTGCGATCCGTACACTCGAGTGTATTCTAGCCTGACTATATATATATATATATATATATATATATATATATATATATATATATATATATATATATATATATATATATCTGTGTGTGTGTTTGTGTGCAATTTACACACGTCATCTTAAAATTTGTTTTAATAGTGGATGGTAGCATGGTTGTGGCCAATAACTCCTAGATCTTTGTTCTTGTTTGGATAGTTGTTATTCCTATTTTATCTCGAATGTATACCGAGCCTCTCTCTCCTTTTTCATATGTAAAAGTATTAATTAATTTCTTTCTTTTTGGATCCTAGATGGGTGATTAGATTCTCTAGAGGGGGGGTGAATAGAGCTAAAAGCACTTAAACAAAATTCATTAAACCTTCAAGATATATCACAAGATAAGGTTGCTAAATAGGTAATTTGAGTACAACTGAAACATACATAGAAAAGGAGAGAGGAATTGAGAATGCACCAATTAGACAAGCTATTTAGAGTGGTTCCACACTTCAAACTAGAAGTGTGTCAGTCCACTTGCCTAGAGCGGTCAAACTCTAGGACTTCCAAACTATTGCATTCTTATATTCATTCATAAGACTTACAATACATGACCAAACAAAGGACTTACCTATCCAATACAAAGAGTCTTCAACCTTACCAAGGACTTACCCACTTTGCAAGAGTCTTCGACCTTCTCCAAGGACTTACCCACTCTTGCATAAGTCTTCAGCCTTGCAGGAATTACCCACTCTTCTTGTATCTTCCGCCTTTGACTTCACCTTCACTCGGAGAAGCTTCCACCAAGGTCTTACCCACTTGAGCTTGAGTCTTCTGCCTTCTCCAAGGCCTTACCCACTCTAGCTCCAAGTCTTCAGCCTTGATCTTCACCAAGGGACGCCTTCCACAAGATGGAGCCTTTGTGATCCCTTTTTCTCTCTTGTTTCCTTCTATTACTCTCTTTGAAGGTTACCCATCTTCATAATCACCCATATTCTCCTACTTGTGGAAGTATGCTTGGATAAGACCCGCTCTTATACTAATTGTTGGATCCTAGATGGGTGATTAGATGCTCTAGAGGGGGGTTGAATAGAGATGAAAGAACTTAAACAAAATTCATTAAACCTTCAAGATATATCACAAGATAAGGTTGCTAAATAGGTAATTTGAGTGCAACTGAAACATACATAGCAAAGGAGAGAGGAATTGAACATGCACCAATTAGACAAGCTATTTAGAGTGGTTCCACACTTCAAACTAGAAGTGTGTCAGTCCACTTGCCTAGAGAGGTCAAACTCTAGGACTTCCAAACTATTGCATTCTTATATTCATTCATAAGACTTACAATACATGACCAAACAAAGGACTTACCTATCCAATACAAAGAGTCTTCAACCTTACCAAGGACTTACCAACTTTGCAAGAGTCTTCGGCCTTCTCCAAGGACTTACCCATTCTTGCACAAGTCTTCAGCCTTGCAGGAATTACCCACTCTTCTTGGATCTTCCGCCTTTGACTTCACCTTCACTCGGAGAAGCTTCCACCAAGGTCTTACCCACTTGAGCTTGAGTCTTCTGCCTTCTCCAAGGGCTTACCCACTCTAGCTCCAAGTCTTCAGCCTTGATCTTCACCAAGGGACGTCTTCCCTTGTTCTTCTTCACCTCTCTTGGGCAAGAGAGAGAACCTTCATCTTCAGGATTGCAAATGAGAGATGGAGAGGTTGTGGAAGTGAGTGCCTCACAAGATATACATATAAGACTAGCTCTCTTACAGATTTCCTACTCACTCTAATGGATGTAGCAAGTGATTAAGCTTAGAGAGAGAGAGGAGGCTGTAGAAAGCACTCAACTATAGAATAGGAACCTTCATAGTGAATGCTCAACCTTGGAATGAAGCCCAAGGGGTCCTATTTATAGCTGGGGATGCCTCTTAGCCTTTGGGAACACTTGTGAACGAAAACTAGCTGTTTTGTGGCTTGTAACGGATCTATTTTCACTTGTTGCAACTCCACAACGGCTAGAAACACTTTTCTACACTTTTCCGTACAGTGCAATCGGTCGAGTTTCTATAAGTGTAACTCGACCGATAGAGTAAAAGACATACCCGATATTCATACCATCGGTCGAGTTTGTCCTGAGGAAACTCGACTGACCAATGAAAATCAATTTGGTGATTTACTCCATCGGTCGAGTTCTGTGGAACCACAACTCGACCGATGCAATCTCCAGAAAATTGATCAAGGATGATCGGTCGAGTTTTCAGGCTGGGAAACTCGACCGACAAAGTGCCTGTAATCAATTTTCAAAGATGCATCTAAAGTGCTCTAATATTCGATCTAAGTGCTCCTGATATTTTTCTAAGCTTAATTACAAGTCATACAATCATTACAAGTGATTTACAACATGATTCTAATGGATATACATCATATTACAAAAATGTGCACTTGTATGACTTTGACTTGTCTTTTCTCCAATTTGAGATGCGCAAGTTAGGCCATTTGGAGTGTGTATATACCTAATCTGAAATCACTCAAGTAGAGACATTAGACACCAATATGTGGAATGGTTAGTCATCATCAAAACACGGGTTTAGTCAATTTAGACGTGAGTCAACATTGACCTAATTGACCTTGAGTCAACAATCTCCCCCTTTTTGAAGATGACAAACCATTCCATAAATGTATTGAAAGCTTTTAAGTAAAATGATACCTTTGGAGAAACCTAGGGGTTTCAATAGAATGGAGTTCATATACTCCCCCTCAATTGATGCGCATGGAGTTTTCATACTCCCCCTCAATTGATGTTATTTCTCCTGCATGGTTAGCTTTCATAACATTTATAGAATAGTATGTCTTCTACTCATATATGTTCTACACATATATGTCTTCTCCCCTTTACCTTCTCCCCCTTACATGAACATGCTTCTCCTCTTCAATTAAGACATGCCTTCTTCCTACTTTAAAAGAAGACATATCTTTCTCCCCCTTTGTCATTTCAAAAAGTGGGGTTATGAAGAAATAAGAAACATCACTTGTTAAAGAGAAAGGAGATAACACAAATATATATAAGGAGAGTAGAAGAGCACAGATAGGGGCTTGTCCAAGCATAGAAAGAAAAGCAAGTTAAAGCATATACTTGAACAACCCAAAAAGCAAGATGAAGTGCTGCAGAAAAACAATAAAGCACAACTTTGACCCTTAAGATGACGGAATTCGACCAAAAACCATCAGAGCTCATTACAAAGTAATGAGTCTTGCTTAGAAGGTTGTTTCTGCATAAAAAACACTATACTTGCAGCAAAAATTGAAACTGGAGCAAATCTGCATAAGATCCAAACATACTCCAATTTCTACATATAATGTAGATCTATGTACCCTGCATCACAATGTTATGCAAGCAACTCAAGATAGTAGATATGCAAATCAAGGAACAAGCTTGAGAATGTATAAGCATAGCATATAGATGAGCAAAGATACCAATTATAAACAGGGTTAGAACTACATGTATATGAACTACTAGTAGATGATATCACAAGTTAGGACTACTAGTAGGATCTAGATCATAGCAAGAGATACCAAAAGGTACACAAGATAAAGAAACCTATGATTAGATGAAGAGATATATCCAAACAAAGAGATATGCAATTTTAGAAGCGTGAAAGGATATAACTCACAAGATATGCATCCTTACCAAAAGATGATTACCCCTAAGAATCTCAAGATTGTATCAACACAAGATATACACCTAGATAGATGTAGCAAGTTAGAGCACAAAGGAAGCAATTTAAGACACAACCAAGAGATCCAAAGAGATCATCATCAAAACCTAAAAAACAACTCAAAGCAAGTAATTGCAACATATAGATATACCAATTTAGAGCAATTAGAGAGATAGAGTTGTAAGCAAGATAGGCAATTTAGAACATGGCAATATGCATATATAAAGGTACCAAAATTAATGAGAGTGCCAAAGAATAAGGCTATTGGTTGAGAAAATCTAGTTGAGAGGGAAATTCTCACTCAATAAGACAAATTTATATTTTGTGCACAGTGTTATCAGTCGAGTTATGTGCATTGTCAACTCGACCGATGACAGTTGTTGGCAACACCCATTGGTGCCTATCGGTCGAGTTTCAAGCAGGGCAAACTCGACCGATAGAGCAGCTGTCAAAAGTCATATATATATCACAAAAACACATTTAAAGGCATGCTAAAGATACAAACCATATCCAAACATGTCTAAGCAAGTTAGTAATGCACTATAGAAGCATTAGAAACTGTTTTTGAGCAAGAGTGTGAAGAGAAACACAAAATACCACTTTTTACTCAAAAACCATATGTATAGTGCGTACCATCATGACAAAACAAGTTAGGATTGGTTATAAGCAATAAAACATTTACCTTTGTTCTTACCATTCCTTTTCCACTTATTGTCACCCTCTACACATCTCACCTTTCTTCTTTCATGTGGATTGAGAAGTCAATTTGCAATTCAAAGCTCAAGTCAATCCATTTGCATGTACCTACAAGAAGAAAGATGAAATGGTCCCCAATCATGTTTTTGGGTCCGGAGGGGTTAGTTTAGCAACCCAAGTCCTATTGCTCTTGGGTGCTTTCCTAAAAGGACAACAAGTAGAATAATGACCAATTTCATTGCAATAATTACATGTGCCCATAGTGTTGGAACTAGAGGATTCTCAATGGAATAATGGAGGTCCTTTATCTTTGTTGTTCCCTTGACTACAGTCAAGTCCAATGCCATCTCTACCCATTTGTTTGGTAGTATGGTCTAGGATTTGATTAATATTCTTTTTATCACCTAAGAATCTTTGCAAAGAAGATCTCAAACTATGATTGTCATGCATAAGAGAAGTAAAGGTAAAACACAATAGATTCATATCATCTCTAGCATTCACAATATATATTTCTAAGCAAACATCTTTGGTCATATAAGAATCTTTATCACAAGATAGAGCATCAAAAACTTTCTCTCTATAAGAAAAGATAGTATGAGGGTCAAGAGCAATTACACTACTATCCAAGGAAGTAAGTTCATATGCAAGACACGTAATATTTGAAGGATAAACTTTATCTACACATTTTATTCCTTGCAAAGTAAGCTCTTGACTATCATAAACACATTTAAGAGCATGAGAAACAATAGAGAGATAAACAATAGTAGTAGCAAGCTATATATATGAAATAGTCATAGAAGGTTGAGATTCTAAAAACTTAATCTTATCAAGCAAGCTAGAATTCACAAATTTAAGAGCATTTAGTTCACTAAGATAAGCATTTGTATGAATCTCAACACTTGAATTTACCTCATTTAAATCTTCAATTGAGCTTGTCATGAGGGCGCAATGGCATCTTCCATCTTCACATTCACTAGATCTTCCACTAGTGCTTTCATTTGTTGATGGAGCCTTTGTGATCCCTTTTTCTCTCTTGTTTCCTTCTATTACTCTCTTTGAAGGTTTCCCATCTTCATAATCACCCATATTCTCCTACTTGTGGAAGTATGCTTGGAGAAGACCCGCTCTGATACCAATTGTTGGATCCTAGATGGGTGATTAGATGCTCTAGAGGGGGGTGAATAGAGCTGAAAGCACTTAAACAAAATTCATTAAACCTTCAAGATATATCACAAGATAAGGTTGCTAAATAGGTAATTTTAGTGCAACTGAAACATACATAGCAAAGGAGAGAGGAATTGAACATTCACTAATTAGACAAGCTATTTAGAGTGGTTCCACACTTCAAACTAGAAGTGTGTCAGTCCACTTGCCTAGAGAGGTCAAACTCTAGGACTTCCAAACTATTGCATTCTTATATTCATTCATAAGACTTACAATACATGACCAAACAAAGGACTTACCTATCCAATACAAAGAGTCTTCAACCTTACCAAGGACTTACCCACTTTGCAAGAGTCTTCGGCCTTCTCCAAGGACTTACCCACTCTTGCATAAGTCTTCAGCCTTGCAAGAATTACCCACTCTTCTTGGATCTTCCGCCTTTGACTTCACCTTCACTCGAAGAAGCTTCCACCAAGGTCTTACCCACTAGAGCTTGAGTCTTTTTCCTTCTCCAAGGGCTTACCCACTCTAGCTCCAAGTCTATAGCCTTGATCTTCACCAAGGGACGCCTTCCCTTGTTCTTCTTCACCTCTCTTGGGCAAGAGAGAGAACCTTCATCTTCATGATTGCAAATGAGAGATGGGGAGGTTGTGGAAGTGAGAGCATCACAAGATATACATATAAGACTATCTCTCTTACAGATTTCCTGCTCACTCTAATGGATGTAGTAAGTGATTAAGCTTAGAGAGAGATAGGAGGTTGTAGGAAGCATTCAACTATAGAATAGGAACATTCATAGTGAATTCTCAACCTTGGAATGAAGCCCAAGGGGTCCTATTTATAGCTGGGGATGCCTCTTAGCCTTTGGGAACACTTGTGAATGAAAACTAGCCATTTTGTGGCTTGCAACGGATCTATTTTCACTTGTTGCAACTCCACAACGGCTAGAAACACTTTTCTACACTTTTCCGTACAGTGCAATTGGTCGAGTTTCTATATGTGTAACTCGACCGATAGAGTAAAAGACAAAGTCGATATTCATACCATCGGTCGGGTCTGTCCTGAGGAAACTCAACCGACCAATGAAAATCGATTTGGTCATTCACTCCATCGGTCGAGTTCTATGGAAACACAACTCGACCGATGTAATCTCCAGAAAATTGATCAAGGATGATCGGTCGAGTTTTCAGGCTGGGAAACGCGACCGACAAAGTGTCTGTAATCAATTTTCAAATATGCATCTAAAGTGCTCTAATATTCGATCTAAGTGCTCCTGATATTTTTCCAAGCTTAATTACAAGTCATACAATCATTACAATTGATTTACAACATGATTCTAATGGATATACATCATATTACAAAAATGTGCACTTGTATGACTTTGACTTGTCTTTTCTCCAATTTGAGATGCGCAAGTTAGGGCATTTGGAGTGTGTCTATACCTAATCTGAAATCACTCAAGTAGAGACATTAGACACCAATATGTGGAATGGTTAGTCATCATCAAAACATGGGTTTAGTCCATTTAGACGTGAGTCAACATTGACCTAATTGACCATGAGTCAACAATCTCCCCCTTTTTGAAGATGACAAACCATTCCATAAATGTATTGAAAGCTTTTAAGTAAAATCATACCTTTGGAGAAACCTAGGGGTTTCAATAGAATGGAGTTCATATGCTCCCCCTTAATTGATGCGCATGGAGTTTTCATACTCCCCCTCAATTGATGTTATTTCTCCTGCATGGTTAGCTTTCATAACATTTATAGAATACTATGTCTTCTACTCATATATGTTCTACACATATATGTCTTCTCCCCTTTACCTTCTCCCCCTTACATGGACATGCTTCTCCTCTTCATGTAAGACATGCCTTCTTCCTATTTTAAACGAAGACATACCTTTCTCCCCCTTTGTCATTTCAAAAAGTGGGGTTATGAAGAAATAACAAACATCACTTGTTAAAGAGAAAGGAGATAACACAAATATATATAAGGAGAGTAGAAGAGCACAGATAAGGGCTTGTCCAAGCATAGAAAGAAAATCAAGTTAAAGCATATACTTGAACAACCCAAAAAGCAAGATGAAGTGCTGCAGAAAAACAATAAAGCATAATTTTGACCCTCAAGATGACAGAATTTGACCAAAAACCATCAGAGCTCATTGCAAAGCAATGTGTCTTTATTAGAAGGTTGTTTCTACATAAAAACACTATACTTGAAACAAAACCTAAAACTGGAGCAAATCTGCATAAGATCCAAACATACTCCAATTTCTACATATAATGTAGATCTATGTACCCTGCATCACAATGTTATGCAAGCAACTCAAGATAGTAGATATGCAAATCAAGGAACAAGCTTGATCAAGTATAAGCATAGCATATAGATGAGCAAAGATGCCAATTATAAACAGGGTTAGAACTACATGTATATGAACTACTAGTAGATGATATCACAAGTTATGACTACTAGTAGGATCTAGATCATAGCAAGAGATACCAAAAGATACACAAGATAAAGCAAGCTATGATAAGATGAAGAGATATATCCAAACAAAGAGATATGCAATTTTATAAGAATGAAAGGATATAACTCACAAGATATGCATCCTTACCAAAAGATGATTACCCCTAAGAATCTCAAGGTTGTATCAACACAAGATATACACCTAGATAGATGTAGCAAGTTAGAGCAAAACGGAAGCAATTTAAGACACAACCAAGATATCCAAAGAGATCATCATCAAAACCTAAAAAACAACTCAAAGCAAGTAATTGCAAAATATAGATATACCAATTTAGAGCAATTAGAGAGATAGAGTTGTAAGCAAGATAGGCAATTTAGAACATGGCAATATGCATATATAAAGGTACCAAAATTAATGAGAGTTCCAAGGAATAAGGCTATTGGTTGAGAAAATCTAGTTGAGAGGGAAATTCTCACTCAATAAGCCAAATTTATATTCTGTGCACACTGTTATCGGTCGAGTTCTGTGCCTTGTCAACTCGACCGATGACAGCTGTTGGCAACACCCATTGGTGCCTATCGGTCGAGTTTCCAGTAGGGAAAACTCGACCGATAGAGCAGCTGTCAAAAGGCATATATATATCATAAAAACACATTTAAATGCATACTAAAGATACAAACCATATACAAACATGTCTAAGCAAGTTAGTAATGCACTATAGAAGCATTAGAAACTGTTTTTGAGCAAGAGTGTGAAGAGAAACACAAAATACCACTTTTGACTCAAAAACCATATGTATAGTGCGTACCATCATGACAAAACAAGTTAGGATTGGTTATAAGCAATAAAACCTTTACCTTTGTTCTTACCATTCCTTTTCCACTTATTGTCACCCTCTACACATCTCACCTTTCTTCTTTCATTTGGATTGAGAAGTCAATTTGCAATTCAAAGCTCAAGTCAATCCATTTGCATGTACCTACAAAAAGAAAGATGAAATGGTCCCCAATCATGTTTTTGGGTCCGGAGGGGTTAGTTTAGCAACCCAAGTCCTATTGCTCTTGGGTGCTTTCCTAAAAGGACAACAAGTAGAATAATGACCAATTTCATTGCAATAATTACATGTGCCCATAGTCTTGGAACTAGAGGATTCTCCATGGAATAATGGAGGTCCTTTATCTTTGTTGTTCCTTTGACTACAGTCAAGTCCAATGCCATCTCTACCCATTTGTTTGGTAGTATGGTCTAGGATTTGATTAAGATTCTTTTTATCACCTAAGAATCTTTGCAAAGAAGATCTCAAACTATGATTGTCATGCATAAGAGAAGTAAAGGTAAACACAATAGATTCATAAAATCTCTAGCATTCACAAGATAGATTTCTAAGAAAACATCTTTGGTCATATAAGAATCTTTATCACAAGATAGAGCATCAAAAACTTTCTCTCTATAAGAAAAGATAGTATGAGGGTCAAGAGCAATTACACTACTATGCAAGGAAGCAAGTTCATATGCAAGACAAGTAATCTTTGAAGGATAAACTTTATCTACACATTTTATTCCTTACAAAGTAAGCTCTTGACTCTCATGAACACATTTAAGAGCATAAGAAACAATAGAGAGAGAAACAATATTAGTAGCAAGCTCTATATATGAAATAGTCATAGAAGGTTGAGATTCTAAAAACTTAATCTTATCAAGCAAGCTAGAATTCACAAATTTAAGAGCATTTAGTTGATAAGCATTTGTTTGAATCTCAACACTTGAATTTACCTCATTTAAATCTTTAATTTATCTTGTCATGAGGGCGCAATGGCATCTTCCATCTTCACATTCACTAGATCTTCCACTAGTGCTTTCATTTGTTGATGGAGCCTTTGTGATCCCTTTGTCTCTCTTGTTTCCTTCTATTGCTCTCTTTGAAGGTTTCCCATCTTCATAATCACCCATATTCTCCTACTTGTGGAAGTATGCTTGGAGAAGACCCACTCTGATACCAATTGTTGGATCCTAGATGGGTGATTAGATGCTCTAGAGGGGGGTGAATAGAGCTGAAAGCACTTAAACAAAATTCATTAAACCTTCAAGATATATCACAAGATAAGGTTGCTAAATAGGTAATTTGAGTGCAACTAAAACATACATAGAAAGGGAGAGAGGAATGTAACATGCACCAATTAGACAAGCTATTTAGAGTGGTTCTACACTTCAAACTAGAAGTGTGTCAGTCCACTTGTCTAGAGATGTCAAACTCTAGGACTTTCAAACTATTGCATTCTTATATTCATTCATAAGACTTACAATACATGACCAAACAAAGGACTTACCTATCCAATACAAAGAGTCTTCAACCTTACCAAGGACTTACCCACTTTACAAGAGTCTTCGGCCTTCTCCAAAGACTTACCCACTCTTGCACAAGTCTTCAGCCTTGCAGGAATTACCCACTCTTCTTGGATCTTCCGCCTTTGACTTCACCTTCACTCGGAGAAGCTTCCACCAAGGTCTTACCCACTTGAGCTTGAGTCTTCTACCTTCTCCAAGGGCTTACCCACTCTAGCTCCAAGTCTTCAGCCTTGATCTTCACCAAGTGACGCCTTCCCTTGTTCTTCTTCACCTCTCTTGGGCAAGAGAGAGAACTTTCATCTTCATGATTGCAAATGAGAGATGGGAAGGTTGTGGAAGTGAGAGCCTCACAAGATATACATATAGGACTAGCTATCTTATATATTTCCTACTCACTCTAATGGATGTAGCAAGTGATTAAGCTTAGAGAGAGAGAGGAGGCTGTGGGAAGCACTCAACTATAGAATAGGAACCTTCATAGTGAATGCTCAACCTTGGAATGAAGCCCAAGGGGTCCTATTTATAGCTGGGGATGCCTCTTAGCCTTTGGGAACACTTGTGAATGAAAACTAGCCGTTTTGTGGTTTGTAACGGATCTATTTTCACTTGTTGCAACTCCACAACGGCTAGAAACACTTTTCTGCATTTTTCCGTACAGTGCAATCGGTCGAGTTTCTATAAGTGTAACTCGACCGATAGAGTAAAAGATAAAGCTGATATTCATACCATCGGTCGAGTTTGTCCTGAGGAAACTCGACCGACCAATGAAAATCAATTTGGTCATTTAATCCATCGGTCGAGTTCTGTTGAAACACAACTCGACCGATGCAATCTCCAGAAAATTGATCAAGGATGATCGGTCGAGTTTTCAGGCTGGGAAACTCGACCGACAAAGTGCCTGTAATCAATTTTCAAAGATGCATCTAAAGTGATCTAATATTCGATCTAAGTGCTCCTGATATTTTTCTAAGCTTAATTACAAGTCATACAATCATTACAAGTGATTTACAACATGATTCTAATGGATATACATCATATTACAAAAACATGCACTTGTGTGACTTTGACTTGTCTTTTCTCCAATTTGAGATGCGCAAGTTAGGGCATTTGGAGTGTGTCTATACCTAATATGAAATTACTCAAGTAGAGACATTAGACACCAATAT
The DNA here is from genome assembly GCA_963693085.1 of Alisma plantago-aquatica. Lineage (NCBI taxonomy): Eukaryota > Viridiplantae > Streptophyta > Magnoliopsida > Alismatales > Alismataceae > Alisma > Alisma plantago-aquatica. Next base: position 333,465,182 of record OY856411.1, read on the forward strand.
GTGGAATGGTTAGTCATCATCAAAACACGGGTTTATTCAATTTAGACGTGAGTCAACATTGACCTAATTGACCTTGAGTCAACAATCTCCCCCTTTTTGAAGATGACAAACCATTCCATAAATGTATTGAAAGCTTTTAAGTAAAATCATACCTTTGGAGAAACCTAGGGTTTCAATATAATGGAGTTCATATGCTCCCCCTCAATTGATGCGCATGGAGTTTTCATACTCCCCCTCAATTGATGTTATTTCTCCTGCATGGTTAGCTTTCATAACATTCATAGAATACTGTGTCTTCTACTCATATATTTTCTACACATATATGTCTTCTCCCCTTTACCTTCTCCCCCTTACATGGACATGCTTCTCCTCTTCATGTAAGACATGCCTTCTTCTTATTTTAAAATAAGACATACCTTTCTCCCCCTTTGTCATTTCAAAATGTGGGGTTATGAAGAAATAAGAAACATCACTTGTTAAAGAGAAAGGAGATAACACAAATATATATAAGGAGAGTAGAAGAGAACAGATAGGGGCTTGTCCATGCATAGAAAGAAAAGCAAGTTAAAGCATATACTTGAACAACCCAAAAAGCAAGATGAAATGCTGCAGAAAAACAATAAAGCATCATTATGAACCTCAAGATGACGGAATTTGACCAAAAACCATCTGAGCTCATAGCATAGAAATGAGTCTTGCTTAGAAGGCTGTTTCTGCATAAAAAACACTATACTTGCAGCAAAAACTGAAACTGGAGCAAATCTGCATAAGATCCAAACATACTCCAATTTCTACATATAATTAAGATCTATGTACCCTGCATCACAATGTTATTCAAGCAACTCAAGATAGTAGATATGCAAATCAAGGAACAAGCTTGAGCATGTATAAGCATAGCATATAGATGAGCAAAGATGCTAATTATAAACAGGGTTAGATCTACATGTATATGAACTACTAGTAGATGATATCACAAGTTAGGACTACTAGTAGGATCTAGATCATAGAAAGAGATACCAAACGATACACAAGATATAGCAAGCATTGATTAGATGAAGAGATATATCCAAACAAAGAGATATGCAATTTTAGAAGCATGAAAGGATATAACTCACAAGATATGCATCCTTACCAAAAGATGATTACCCCTAAGAATCTCAAGGTTGTATCAACACAAGATATACACCTAGATAGATGTAGCAAGTTAGAGCACAACGGAAGTAATTTAAGACACAACCAAGAGATCCAAAGAGATCATCATCAAAACCTACAAAACAACTCAAAGCAAGTAATTGCAAAATATAGATATACCAATTTAGAGGAATTAGAGAGATAGAGTTGTAAGCAAGATAGGCAATTTAGAACATGGCAATATGCATGTATAAAGGTACCAAAATTAATGAGATATCCAAAGAATAAGGCTATTGGTTGAGAAAATCTAGTTGAGAGGGAAATTCTCACTCAATAAGCCAAATTTATATTCTGTGCACAGTGTTATCGGTCGAGTTCTGTGCATTGTCAACTCGACCGATGACAGCTGTTGGCAACACCCATTGGTGCCTATCGGTCAAGTTTCAAGTAGGGAAAACTCGACCGACAGAGCAGCTGTCAAAAGGCATATATATATCATAAAAACACATTTAAAGACATGCTAAAGATACAAACCATATCCAAACATGTCTAAATAAGTTAGTAATGCACTATAGAAGCATTAGAAACTGTTTTTGAGCAAGAGTGTGAAGAGAAACACAAAATACCACTTTTGACTCAAAAACCATATGTATAGTGCGTACCATCATGACAAAACAAGTTAGGATTGGTTATAAGCAATAAAACATTTACCTTTGTTCTTACCATTCCTTTTCCACTTATTGTCACCCTCTACACATCTCACCTTTCTTATTTCATGTCGATTGAGAAGTCAATTTGCAATTCAAAGCTCAAGTCAATCCATTTGCATGCACCTACAAGAAGAAAGATGAAATGGTCCCCAATCATGTTTTGGGTCCGGAGGGGTTAGTTTAGCAACCCAAGTCCTATTGCTCTTGGGTGCTTTCCTAAAAGGATAACAAGTAGAATAATGACCAATTTCATTGCAATAATTACATGTGCCCATAGTCTTGGAACTAGAGGATTCTCCATGGAATAATGGAGGTCCTTTATCTTTGTTGTTCCCTTAACTACAGTCAAGTCCAATGCCATCTCTACCCATTTGTTTGGTAGTATGGTCTAGGATTTGATTAAGATTCTTTTTATCACCTAAGAATCTTTGCAAAGAAGATCTCAAACTATGATTGTCATGCATAAGAGAATTAAAGGTAAAACACAATAGATTCATATCATCTCTAGCATTCACAAGATAGATTTCTAAACAAACATCTTTGGTCATTAAGAATATTTATCACAAGATAGAGCATCAAAAACTTTCTCTCTATAAGAAAAGATAGTATGAGGGTCAAGAGCAATTACACTACTATGCAAGGAAGCAAGTTCATATGCAAGACAAGTAATCTTTGAAGGATAAACTTTATCTACACATTTTATTCCTTGCAAAGTAAGCTATTGACTCTCATGAACACATTTAAGAGCATAAGAAACAATAGAGAGAGAAACAATAGTAGTAGCAAGCTCTATATATGAAATAGTCATAGAAGGTTGAGATTCTAAAAACTTAATCTTATCAAGCAAGCTAGAATTCACAAATTTAAGAGCTTTTAGTTGACTAAGATAATCATTTGTTTGAATCTCAACACTTGAATTTACCTCATTTAAATCTTCAATTGAGCTTGTCATGAGGGCGCAATGGCATCTTCCATCTTCACATTCACTAGATCTTCCCTAGTGCTTTCATTTGTTGATGGAGCCTTTGTGATCCCTTTTTCTCTCTTGTTTCCTTCTATTGCTCTCTTTGAAGGTTGCCCATCTTCATAATCACCCATATTCTCCTACTTGTGGAAGTATGCTTGGAGAAGACCCACTCTGATACCAATTGTTGGATCCTAGATGGGTGATTAGATGCTCTAAAAGGGGGTGAATAGAGTTTAAAGCACTTAAACAAAATTCATTAAACCTTCAAGATATATCACCAGATAAGGTTGTTAAATAGGTAATTTGAGTGCAACTGAAACATACATAGCAAGGGAGAGAGGAATTGAACATGCACCAATTAGACAAGCTATTTAGAGTGGTTCCACACTTCAAACTAGAAGTGTGTCAGTCCACTTGCCTAGAGAGGTCAAACTCTAGGACTTCCAAACTATTGCATTCTTATATTCATTCATAAGACTTACAATACATGACCAAACAAAGGACTTACCTATCCAATACAAAGAGTCTTCAACCTTACCAAGGAGTTACCCACTTTGCAAGGGTCTTCGTCCTTCTCCAAAGACTTACCCACTCTTGCACAAGTCTTCAGCCTTTGCAGGAATTACCCACTCTTCTTGGATCTTCCGCCTTTGACTTCACCTTCACTCAGAGAAGCTTCCACCAAGGTCTTACCCACTTGAGCTTGAGTCTTCTTCCTTCTCCAAGGGCTTACCCACTCTAGCTCCAAGTCTTCATCCTTGATCTTCACCAAGGGATGCCTTCCCTTGTTCTTCTTCACCTCTCTTCGGCAAGAGAGAGAACCTTCATCTTCATGATTGCAAATGAGAGATGGGGAGGTTGTGGAAGTGAGAGCCTCACAAGATATACATATAGGACTAGCTCTCTTATAGATTTCCTACTCACTCTAATGGATGTAGCAAGTGATTAAGCTTAGAGAGAGAGAGGAGGCTGTAGGAAGCACTCAACTATAGAATAGGAACCTTCATAGTGAATGCTCAACCTTGGAATGAAGCCCAAGGGGTCCTATTTATAGCTGGGGATGCCTCTTAGCCTTTGCGAACACTTGTGAACAAAAACTAGCCGTTTTGTGGCTTGCAACGGATCTATTTTCACTTGTTGCTACTCCACAATGGCTAGAAACACTTTTCTGTACTTTTTCGTACAATGCAATCAGTCGAGTTTCTATAAGTGTAACTGGACCGATATTGTAAAAGACAAAGCCGATATTCATACCATCGGTCGAGTTTGTCCTGAGGAAACTCGACCGACCAATGAAAATCGATTTGGTCATTTACTCCATTGGTCGAGTTCTGTGGAAACACAAATCGACCGATGCAATCTCCAGAAAATTGATCAAGGATGATCGGTCGAGTTTTCAGGCTGGGAAACTCGACCGACAAAGTGCCTGTAATAAATTTTCAAAGATACATCGAAAGTGCTCTAATATTTGATCTAAGTGCTCCTGATATTTTTCTAAGCTTAATTACAAGTCATACAATCATTACAAGTGATTTACAACATGATTCTAATGGATATACAACATATTACAAAAACGTGCACTTGTATGACTTTGACTTGTCTTTTCTCCAATTTGAGATGTGCAAATTAGGGCATTTGGAGTGTGTCTATACCTAATCTGAAATCACTCAAGTAGAGACATTAGACACCAATATGTGGAATGGTTAGTCATCATCAAAACACGGGTTTAGTCAATTTAGACGTGAGTCAACAATCTCCCCCTTTTTGAAGATGACAAACCATTCCATAAATGTATTGAAAGCTTTTAAGTAAAATCATACCTTTGGAGAAACCTAGGGGTTTCAATAGAATGGAGTTCATATGCTCCCCCTCAATTGATGTGCATGGAGTTTTCATACTCCCCCTCAATTGATGTTATTTCTCCTGCATGGTTAGCTTTCATAACATTTATAGAATACTATGTCTTCTACTCATATATGTTCTATACATATATGTATTCTCCCCTTTACCTTCTCCCCCTTACATGGACATGCTTCTCCTCTTCATGTAAGACATGCTTTCTTCCTATTTTAATAGAAGACATACATTTCTCCCCCTTTGTCATTTCAAAAAGTGGGGTTATGAAGAAATAAGAAACATCACTTGTTAAAGAGAAAGGAGATAAAACAAATATATATAAGGAGAGTACAAGAGCACAGATAGGGGCTTGTCCAAGCATAGAAAGAAAAGCAAGTTAAAGCATATACTTGAACAACCCAAAAAGCAAGATGAAGTGCTACAGAAAAATAATAAAGCATAATTTTGACCCTCAAGATGACAGAATTTGACCAAAAACAATCAGAGCTCGTTGTATAGTAATGAGTCTTGCTTAGAAGGTTGTTTCTGCATAAAATACACTATACTTGCAGCAAAAACTGAAACTGGAGCAAATCTTCATAAGATCCAAACATACTCCAATTTCTACATATAATGTAGATCTATGTACCCTACATCACAATGTTATGCAAACAACTCAAGATAGTAGATATGCAAATCAAGGAACAAGTTTGAGCATGTATAAGCATAGAATATAGATGAGCAAAGATGCCAATTATAAACAGGGTTAGAACTACATGTATATGAACTACTAGTAGATGATATCACAAGTTAGGACTACTAGTAGGATCTAGATCATAGCAAGAGATACCAAAAGATACCCAAGATAAAGCAAGCTATGATTATATGAAGAGATATATCCAAACAAAGAGATATGCAATTTTCGAAGCATGAAAGGATATAACTCACAAGATATGCATCCTTACCAAAAGATGATTACCCCTAAGAATCTCAAGGTTGTATCAACACAAGATATACACCTAGATAGATGTAGCAAGTTAGAGTACAACGGAAGCAATTTAAGACACAACCAAGAGATCCAAAGAGATCATCATCAAAACCTACAAAACATCTCAAAGCAAGTAATTGCAACATATAGATATACCAATTTAGAGCAATTAGAGAGATAGAGTTGTAAGCAAGATAGGCAATTTAGAACATGGCAATACGCATATATAAAGGTACCAAAATTAGTGAGAGTTCCAAAGAATAAGGCTATTGGTTGAGAAAATCTAGTTGAGAGGAAAATTCTCACTCAATAAGCCAAATTTATATTCTGTGCACAGAGTTATCGGTCGAGTTCTGTGCATTATCAACTCGACCGATGACAGCTGTTGGCAACACCCATTGGTGCCTATCGGTCGAGTTTCAAGCTGGGCAAACTCGACCAACAGAGCAGTTGTCAAAAGGCATATATATATATATATATATATATATATATATATATATATATATATCATAAAAACACATTTAAAGGCATGCTAAAGATACAAACCATATCCAAACATTTCTAAGCAAGTTAGTAATGCACTATAGAAGCATTAGAAACTGTTTTTGAGAAAGAGTGTGAAAAGAAACACAAAATACCACTTTTGACTCAAAAACCATATGTATAGTGTGTACCATCATGACAAAACAAGTTAGGATTGGTTATAAGCAATAAAACCTTTACCTTTGTTCTTACCATTCCTTTTCCACATATTGTCACCCTCTACACATCTCACCTTTCTTCTTTCATGTGGATTGAGAAGTCAATTTGCAATTCAAAGCTCAAGTCAATCCATTTGCATGTACCTACAAGAAGAAAGATGAAATGGTCCCCAATCATGTTTTTGGGTCCGGAGGGGTTAGTTTAGCAACCCAAGTCCTATTGCTCTTGGGTGCTTTCCTAAAAGGACAACAAGTAGAATAATGACCAATTTCATTAAAATAATTACATGTGCCCATAGTCTTCGAACTAGAGGATTCTCCATGGAATAATGGAGGTCCTTTATCTTTGTTGTTCCCTTGACTACAGTCAAGTCCAATGCCATCTCTACCCATTTATTCGGTAGTATGGTCTAGGATTTGATTAAGATTCTTTTTATCACCTAAGAATCTTTGCAAAGAAGATCTCAAACTATGATTGTCAGGCATAAGAGAAGTAAAGGTAAAACACAATAGATTCATATCATCTCTAGCACGCACAAGATAGATTTCTAAGCAAACATCTTTGGTCATATAAGAATCTTTATCACAAGATAGAGCATCAAAAACTTTCTCTCTATAAGAAAAGATAGTATGAGGGTCAAGAGCAATTACACTACTATGCAAGGAAGCAAGTTCATATGCAAGACAAGTAATCTTTGAAAGATAAACTTTATCTACACATTTTATTCCGTACAAAGTAATCTCTTGACTCTCATAAGCACATTTAAGAGCATAAGAAACAATAGAGAGAGAAACAATAGTAGTAGCAAGCTCTATATATGAAATAGTCATAGAAGGTTGAGATTCTAAAAACTTAATCTTATCAAGCAAGCTAGAATTCACAAATTTAAGAGCATTTAGTTGACTAAGATAAGCATTTGTATGAATCTCAACACTTGAATTTACCTCATTTAAATCTTCAATTGAGCTTGTCATGAGGGCGCAATGGCATCTTCCATCTTCACATTCACTAGATCTTCCACTAGTGCTTTCATTTGTTGATGGAGCCTTTGTGATCCCTTTTTCTCTCTTGTTTCCTTCTATTGCTCTCTTTGAAGGTTTCCCATCTTCATAATCACCCATATTCTCCTACTTGTGGAAGTATGCTTGGAGAAGACCCGTTCTGATACCAATTGTTGGATCCTAGATGGGTGATTACATGCTCTAGAGAGGGGGTGAATAGAGCTGAAAGCACTTAAACAAAATTCATTAAACCTTCAAGATATATCACAAGATAAGGTTGCTAAATAGGTAATTTGAGTGCAACTGAAACATATATAGCAAGGGAGAGAGGAATTGAACATGCACCAATTATACAAGCTATTTAGAGTGGTTCCACACTTCAAACTAGAAATGTGTCAGTTCACTTGTCTAGAGAGGTCAAACTCTAGGACTTCCAAACTATTGCATTCTTATATTCATTCATAAGACTTACAATACATGACCAAACAAAGGACTTACCTATCCAATACAAAGAGTCTTCAACCTTACCAAGGACTTACCCACTTTGCAAGAGTCTTCGGCCTTCTCCAAGGACTTACCCACTCTTGCACAAGTCTTCAGCCTTGCAGGAATTACCCACTCTTCTTGGATCTTCCGCCTTTGACTTCACCTTCACTCAGACCTTCACTCAGAAAAGCTTCCACCAAGGTCTTACCCACTTGAGATTGAGTCTTCTGCCTTCTCCAAGGGCTTACCCACTCTAGCTCCAAGTCTTCATCCTTGATCTTCACCAAGGGACGCCTTCCCTTGTTCTTCTTCACCTCTCTTGGGCAAGACAGAGAACCTTCATCTTCATGATTGCAAATGAGAGATGAGGAGGTTGCGGAAGTGAGAGCCTCACAAGATATACATATAGGACTAGCTCTCTTACATATTTCCTACTCACTCTAATGGATGTAGCAAGTGATTAAGCTTAGAGAGAGAGAGGAGGCTGGAGGAAAAACTCAACTATAGAATAGGAATCTTCATAGTGAATACTCAACCTTGGAATTAAGCCCAAGGGGTCCTATTTATAGCTGGGGATGCCTCTTAACCTTTGGGAACACTTGTGAACAAAAACTAGTCATTTTGTGGCTTGCAATGGATCTATTTTCACTTGTTGCAACTCCACAACGGCTAGAAACACTTTTCTGCACTTTTCCGTACAGTGCAATCAGTCGAGTTTCTATAAGTGTAACTCGACCGATAGAGTAAAAGACAAAGCCGATATTCATACCATCAGTCGAGTTTGTCCTGAGGAAACTCGACCGACCAATGAAAATCGATTTGGTAATTTACTCCATCGGTCGAGTTCTGTGGAAACACAACTCGAACGATGCAATCTCCAGAAAATTGATCAAGGATGATCGGTCGAGTTTTCAGGCTGGGAAACTCGACTGACAAAGTGCCTGTAATCAATTTTCAAAGATGCATCTAAAGTGCTCTAATATTCGATCTAAGTGCTCCTGATATTTTTCTAAGCTTAATTACAAGTCATACAATCATTACCAATGATTTACAACATGATTCTAATGGATATACATCATATTACAAAAATGTGCACTTGTATGACTTTGACTTGTCTTTTCTCCAATTAGAGATGCGCAAGTTAGGGCATTTGGAGTGTGTCTATACCTAATCTGAAATCACTCAAGTAGAGACATTAGATACCAATATGTGGAATGGTTAGTCATCATAAAAACACGGGTTTAGTCAATTTAGACGTGAGTCAACATTGACCTAATTGACCTTGAGTCAACAATCTCCCCCTTTTTGAAGATGACAAACCATTCCATAAATGTATTGAAAGCTTTTAAGTAAAATCATACCTTTGGAGAAACCTAGGGGTTTCAATAGAATGGAGTTCATATGCTCCCCCTCAATTGATGCACATGGAGTTTTCATACTCCCCCTCAATTGATGCTATTTCTCCTGCATGGTTAGATTTCATAACAATTATAGAATACTATGTCTTCTACTCATATATGTTCTACACATATATGTCTTCTCCCCTTTACCTTCTCCCCCTTACATGGACATGCTTCTCCTCTTCATGTAAGACATGCCTTCTTCCTATTTTAAAAGAAGATATACCTTTCTCCCCCTTTGTCATTTCAAAAAGTGGGGTTATGAAGAAACAAGAAACTTGTTAAAGAGAAAGGAGATAACACAAATATATATAAGGAGAGTAGAAGAGCACAGACAGGGGCTTGTCCAAGTATAGAAATAAAAGCAAGTTAAAGCATATACTTGAACAACCCAAAAAGCAAGATGAAGTGTTGTAGAAAAACAATAAAGCATAATTTTGACCTTCAAGATGACGGAATTTGACCAAAAACCATCAGAGCTCATTGCAAAGCAATGAGTCTTGCTTAGAAGGTTGTTTCTGCATAAAACACACTATAACTGCAGCAAAAACTGAAACTGGAGCAAATCTGCATAAGATCCAAACATACTCCAATTTTACATATAATGTAGATCTATGTACCCTGCATCACAATATTATGCAAGCAACTCAAGATAGTAGATATGCAAATCAAGGAACAAGCTTGAGCATGTATAAGCATTGCATATAGATGAGCAAAGCTGCTAATTATAAACAGGGTTAGAACTACATGTATATAAACTACTAGTAGATGATATCACAAGTTAGGACTACTAGTAGGATCTAGATCATAGAAAGAGATACCAAAAGATACACAAGATAAAGCAAGCTATGATTAGATGAAGAGATATATCCAAACAAAGAGATATGCAATTTTAGAAGCATAAAAGGATATAACTCACAAGATATGCATCCTTACCAAAAGATGATTACCCCTAAGAATCTCAAGGTTGTATCAACACAAGATATACACCTAGATAGATGTAGCAAGTTAGAGCACAACGGAAGCAATTCAAGACACAACCAAGAGATCTAAAGAGATCATCGTCAAAACCTGCAAAACAACTCAAATCAAGTAATTGCAACATATAGATATACCAATTTAGAGCAATTAGAGAGATAGAGTTGTAAGCAAGATAGGAAATTTAGAACATTGCAATATGCATATATAAAGGTACCAAAATTAATGAGAGTGCCAAAGAATAATACTATTGGTTGAGAAAATCTAGTTGAGAGGGAAATTCTCACTCAATAAGCCAAATTTATTATCTGTGCCCAGTGTTATCGGTCGAGTTCTGTGCATTTTCAACTCAACCGATGATAGCTGTTGGCAACACCCTTTGGTGCCTATCGGTCGAGTTTCAAGCAGGGCAAACTCGACCGACAGAGCAGCTATCAAAAGGCATATATATATATCATAAAAACACATTTAAAGGCATGCTAAAGATACAAACCATATCCAAACATATCTAAGCAAGTTAGTAATGCACTATAGAAGCATTAGAAACAGTTTTTGAGCAAGAGTGTGAAGAGAAACACAAAATACCACTTTTGACTCAAAAACCATATGTATAGTGTGTACCATCATGACAAAACAAGTTAGGATTGGTTATAAGCAATAAAAACTTTACCTTTGTTCTTACCATTCCTTTTCCACTTATTGTCACCCTCTACACATCTCACCTTTCTTCTTTCATGTGGATTGAGAAGTCAATTTGCAATTCAAAGCTCAAGTCAATCCATTTGCATGTACCTACAAGAAGAAAGATGAAATTGTCCCCAATCATGTTTTTGGGTCCGGAGGGGTTAGTTTAGCAACCCAAGTCCTATTGCTCTTGGGTGCTTTCCTAAAAGGACAACAAGTAGAATAATGACCAATTTAATTTCAATAATTACATGTGCCCATAGTCTTAGAACTAGAGGATTCTCCATGGAATAATGGAGGTCCTTTATCTTTGTTGTTCCCTTGACTACAGTCAAGTCCAATGCCATCTCTACCCATTTGTTTGGTAGTATGGTCTAGGATTTGATTAAGATTCTTTTTATCACCTAAGAATCTTTGCAAAGAAGATCTCAAACTATGATTGTCATGCATAAGAGAAGTAAAGGTAAAACACAAAAGATTCATATCATCTCTAGCATGCACAAGATAGATTTCTAAGCAAACATCTTTGGTCATATAAGAATATTTATCACAAGATAGAGCATCAAAAACTTCCTCTCTATAAGAAAAGATAGTATGAGGGTCAAGAGAAATTACACTACTATGCAAGGAAGCAAGTTCATATGCAAGACAAGTAATCTTTGAAGGATAAACTTTATCTACACATTTTATTCCTTGCAAAGTAAGCTCTTGACTCTCATAAGCACATTTAAGAGCATAAGAAACAATAGAGAGAGAAACAATAGTAGTAGCAAGCTCTATATATGAAATAGTCATAGAAGGTTGAGATTCTAAAAACTTAATCTTATCAAGCAAGCTAGAATTCACAAATTTAAGAGCATTTAGTTGACTAAGATAAGCATTTGTTTGAATATCAACACTTGAATTTACCTCATTTAAATCTTCAATTGAGCTTGTCATGAGGGCGCAATGGCATCTTCCATCTTCACATTCACTAGATCTTCCACTGGTGCTTTCATTTGTTGATGGAGCCTTTGTGATCCCTTTTTCTCTCTTGTTTCCTTCTAATGCTCTCTTTGAAGGCTGCCCATCTTCATAATCACCCATATTCTTCTACTTGTGGAAGTATGCTTGGAGAAGACCCGCTCTGATACCAATTGTTGGATCCTAGATGGGTGATTAGATGCTCTAGAGGGGGGGTGAATAGAGATAAAAGTACTTAAATAAAATTCATTAAACCTTCAAGATATATCACAAGATAAGGTTGCTAAATAGGTAATTTGAGTGCAACTGAAACATACATAGAAAGGGAGAGAGGAATTGAACATGCACCAATTAGACAAGCTATTTAGACTGGTTCCACACTTCAAACTAGAAGTGTGTCAGTCCACTTTCCTAGAGAGGTCAACCTCTAGGACTTCCAAACTATTACATTCTTATATTCATTCATAAGACTTACAATACATGACCAAACAAAGGACTTACCTATCCAATACAAAGAGTCTTCAACCTTACCAAGGACTTACCCACTTTGCAAGAGTCTTCGGCCTTCTCCAACGACTTACCCACTCTTGCACAAGTCTTCAGCCTTGCAGGAATTGCCCACTCTTCTTGGATCTTCCGCCTTTGACTTCACCTTCACTCGGAGAAGCTTCCACCGAGGTCTTACCCACTTGAGCTTCAGTCTTCTGCCTTCTCCAAGGGCTTACCCACTCTAGCTGCAAGTCTTCAGCCTTGATTTTCACCAAGGGACGCCTTCCCTTGTTCTTCTGCACCTCTCTTGGGCAAGAGAGAGAACCTTCATCTTCATGATTACAAATGGGAGATGGGGAGGTTGTGGAAGTGAGAGCCTCACAAGATATACATATAGGACTAGCTCTCTTATAGATTTTCTACTCAATCTAATGAATGTAGTAAGTGATTAAGCTTAGAGAGAGAGAGGAGGATGTAGGAAGCACTCAACTATAAAATAGGAACCTTCATAGTGAATGCTCAACCTTGGAATGAAGCCCAAGGGGTCCTATTTATAGCTAGGGATTCCTCTTAGCCTTTAGGAACACTTGTGAACGAAAACTAGCCATTTTGTGGTTTGCAACAGATCTATTTTCACTTGTTGCAACTCCACAACGGCTAGAAACACTTTTCTGCACTTTTTCGTACAGTGCAATCGGTCGAGTTTCTATAAGTGTAACTTGACCGATAGAGTAAAAGACAAAGCCGATATTCATACCATCGGTCGAGTTTGTCCTGAGGAAACTCGACCGACCAATGAAAATCGATTTGGTCATTTACTCCATCGGTCGAGTTCTGTGGAAACACAACTCGACCGATGCAATCTCTAGAAAATTGATCAAGGATGATCGGTCGAGTTTTCAGGCTGGGAAACTCGACCGACAAAGTGCCTGTAATAAATTTTCAAAGATGCATCTAAAGTGCTCTAATATTCGATCTAAGTGCTCCTGATATTTTTCTAAGCTTAATTACAAGTCATACAATCATTACAAGTGATTTACAACATGATTCTAATGGATATACATCATATTACAAAAATGTGCACTTGTATGACTTTGACTTGTCTTTTCTCCAATTTGAGATGTGCAAGTTAGGGCATTTGGAGTGTGTCTATACCTAATCTGAAATCACTCAAGTAGAGACATTAGACACCAATATGTGGAATGGTTAGTCATCATCAAAACACGGGTTTAGTCAATTTAGACGTGAGTCAACATTGACCTAATTGACCTTGAGTCAACAATCTCCCCCTTTTTGAAGATGACAAACCATTCCATAAATGTATTGAAAGCTTTTAAGTAAAATCATACCTTTGGAGAAACCTAGGGGTTTCAATAAAATGGAGTTCATATGCCCCCCTCAATTGATGCGCATTGAGTTTTCATACTCCCCCTCAATTGATGCTATTTCTCCTGCATGGTTAGCTTTCATAACATTTATAGAATACTATGTCTTATACTCATATATGTTCTACACATATATGTCTTCTCCCCTTTACCTTCTCCCCCTTACATGGACATGCTTATCCTCTTCATGTAAGACATGCCTTCTTCCTATTTTAAAAGAAGACATGCCTTTCTCCCCCTTTGTCATTTCAAAAAGTGGGGTTATGAATCAATAAGAAACATCACTTGTTAAAGAGAAAGGAGATAACACAAATATATATAAGGAGAGTAGAAGAGCATAGATTGGGGCTTGTCTAAGCATAGAAAGAAAAGCAAGTTAAAGCATATACTTGAACAACCCAAAAAGCAAGATGAAGTGCTGCAGAAAAACAATATAGCATAATTTTGACCCTCAAGATGACGGAATTTGACCAATCCCATCAGAGCTCATTGCATAGCAATGAGTCTTGCTTAAAAGGTTGTTTCTGCATAAAAAACACTATATTGGCAGCAAAAACTGAAACTGGAGAAAATCTGCATAAGATCCAAACATACTCCAATTTCTACATATAATGTAGATCTATGTACCCTGCATCACAATGTTATGCAAACAACTCAAGATAGTAGATATGCAAATCATGGAACAAGCTTGAGCATGTATAAGCATAGCATATAGATGAGCAAAGATGCCAATTATAAACAGGGTTAGAACTACATGTATATGAACTACTAGTAGATGATATCACAAGTTAGGACTACTAGTAGGATCTAGATCATAGCAAGAGATACCAAAAGATACACAAGATAAAGCAAGCTATGATTAGATGAAGAGATATATCCAAACAAAGAGATATGCAATTTTAGAAGCATGAAAGGATATAACTCACAAGATATGCATCCTTACCAAAAGATGATTACCCCTAAGAATCTCAAGGTTGTATCAACACAAGATATACACCTAGATAGATGTAGCAAGTTAGATTACAACAGAAGCAATTTAAGACACAACCAAGAGATCCAAAGAGATCATCATCAAAACCTACAAAACAACTCAAAGCAAGTAATTGCAACATATAGATATACCAATTTAGAGCAATTAGAGAGATAGATTTGTAAGCAAGATAGGCAATTTAGAAAATGGCAATATGAATATATAAAGGTACCAAAATTAATGAGAGTGCCAAAGAATAAGGCTATTGGTTGAGAAAATCTAGTTGCGAGGGAAATTCTCACTCAATAAGCCAAATTTATATTTTGTGCACAGTGTTATCGGTCGAGTTCTGTGCATTGTCAACTCGACCGATGACAGTTGTTGGCAACACCCATTGGTGCATATCGGTCGAGTTTCAAGCAGGGAAAACTCGACCGACAGAGCAGCTGTCGAAAGGCATATATATATCATAAAAACACATTTAAAGGCATGCTAAAGATACAAACCATATTCAAACATGTCTAAGCAAGTTAGTAATGCACTATAGAAGCATTACAAACTGTTTTTGAGCAAGAGTGTGAAGAGAAACACAAAATACCACTTTTGACTCAAAAACCATATGTATAGTGTGTACCATAATGACAAAACAAGTTAGGATTGGTTATAAGCAATAAAACCTTTACCTTTATTCTTACCATTCCTTTTCCACTTATTGTCACCCTCTACACATCTCACCTTTCTTCTTTCATGTGGATTGAGAAGTCAATTTGCAATTCAAAGCTCAAGTCAATCTATTTGCATGTACCTACAAGAAGAAAGATGAAATGGTCCCCAATCATGTTTTTGGGTCCGGAGGGGTTAGTTTAGCAACCCAAGTCCTATTGCTCTTGGGTGCTTTCCTAAAAGGACAACATGTAGAATAATGACCAATTTCATTGCAATAATTACACGTTCCCATAGTCTTGGAACTAGAGGATTCTCCATGGAATAATGGTGGTCCTTTATCTTTGTTGTTCCCTTGACTACAGTCAAGTCCAATGCCATCTCTACCCATTTGTTTGGTAGTATGGTCTAGGATTTGATTAAGATTCTTTTTATCACCTAAGAATCTTTGCAAAGAAGATCTCAAACTATGATTGTCATGTATAAGATAAGTAAAGGTAAAACACAATAGATTCACATCATCTCTAGCATGCAAAAGATAGATTTCTAAGCAAACATCTTTGGTCATATAAGAATCTTTATCACAAGATAGAGCATCAAAAACTTTCTCTCTATAAGAAAAGATAGTATGATGGTCAAGAGCAATTACACTACTATGCAAGGAAGCAAGTTCATATGCAAGACAAGTAATCTTTGAAGGATAAACTTTATCTACACATTTTATTCCTTGCAAAGTTAGCTCTTGACTCTCATAAGCACATTTAAGAGCATAAGAAACAATAGAGAGAGAGAAACAATAGTAGTAGCAAGCTCTATATATCAAATAGTCATAGAAGGTTGAGATTCTAAAAACTTAATCTTATCAAGCAAGCTAGAATTCACAAATTTAAGAGCATTTAGTTGACTAAGATAAGCATTTGTTTGAATCTCAACACTTGAATTTACCTCATTTAAATCTTCAATTGAGCTTGTCATGAGGGCGCAATGGCATCTTCCATCTTCACATTCACCAGATCTTCCACTAGTGCTTTCATTTGTTGATGGAGCCTTTGTGATCCCTTTTTCTCTCTTGTTTCCTTCTATTGCTCTGTTTGAAGGTTGCCCATATTTATAATCACCCATATTCTCCTACTTGTGGAAGTATGCTTGGAGAAGACCCGCTCTGATACCAATTGTTGGATCCTAGATGGGTGATAAGATGCTCTAGAGGGGGGTGAATAGAGCTGAAAGCACTTAAACAAAATTCATTAAACCTTCAAGATATATCACAAGATAAGGTTGCTAAATAGGTAATTTGAGTGCAACTGAAACATACATAGCAAGGGAGAGAGGAATTGAACATGCATCAATTAGACAAGCTATTTAGAGTGGTTCCACACTTCAAACTAGAAGTGTGTCAGTCCACTTTCCTAGAGAGGTCAACCTCTAGAACTTCCAAACTATTGCAATCTTATATTCATTCATAAGACTTACAATACATGACCAAACAAAGGACTTACCTATCCAATACAAAGAGTCTTCAACCTTACCAAGGACTTACCCACTTTGCAAGAGTCTTCGGCCTTCTCTAAGGACTTACCTACTCTTGCATAAGTCTTCAGCCTTACAGGAATTACCCACTCTTCTTGGATATTCCGCCTTTGACTTCACCTTCACTCTGAGAAGCTTCCACCAAGGTCTTACCCATTTGAGCTTGAGTCTTCTGCCTTCTCCAAGGGCTTACCCACTCTAGCTCCAAGTCTTTAGCCTTGATCTTCACCAAAAGACGCCTTCCCTTATTCTTCTTCACCTCTCTTGGGCAAGAGAGAGAACTTTCATCTTCATAATTGCAAATGAGAGATGGGGAGGTTGTGGAAGTGAGAGCCTCACAAGATATACATATAGGACTAGCTCTCTTACAGATTTCCTACTCACTCTAATGGATGTAGCAAGTGATTAAGCTTAGAGAGAGAGAGAGGTTGTAGGAAGCACTCAACTATAGAATAGGAACCTTCATAGTGAATGCTCAACCTTGGAATGAAGCCCAAGGGGTCCTATTTATAGCTGGGGATGCCTCTTAGCCTTTGGGAACACTTGTGAACGAAAACTAGCCGTTTTTTGGCTTGCAACGGATCTATTTTCACATGTTGCAGCTCCACAACGGCTAGAAACACTTTTCTGCACTTTTCCGTACAGTGTAATCGGTCGAGTTTCTATAAGTGTAACTCGATCGATAGAGTAAAAGACAAAGCCGATATTCATACCATCGGTCGAGTTTGTCCTGAGGAAACTCGACCGAACAATGAAAATCGATTTGGTCATTTAATCCATCGGTCGAGTTCTGTGGAAACACAACTCGACCGATGCAATCTCTAGAAAATTGATCAAGGATGATCGGTCGAGTTTTCAGGCTGGGAAACTCGACCGACAAAGTGCCTGTAATAAATTTTCAAAGATGCATCTAAAGTGCTCTAATATTCGATCTAAGTGCCCCTGATATTTTTCTAAGCTTAATTACAAGTCATACAATCATTACAAGTGATTTACAACATGATTCTAATGGATATACATCATATTACAAAAACGTGCACTTGTATGACTTTGACTTGTCTTTTCTCCAATTTGAGATGCGCAAGTTAGGGCATTTGGAGTGTGTCTATACCTAATCTGAAATCACTCAAGTAGAGACATTTGACACCAATATGTGGAATGGTTAGTCATCATCAAAACACGGGTTTTGTCAATTTATACATGAGTCAACATTGACCTAATTGACCTTGAGTCAACAATCTCCCCCTTTTTGAAGATGACAAACCATTCCATAAATGTATTGAAAACTTTTAAGTAAAATCATAGCTTTGGAGAAACCTAGGGGTTTCAATAGAATGGAGTTCATATGCTCCCCCTCAATTGATGTGCATGGAGTTTTCATACTCCCCCTCAATTGATGATATTTCTCCTGCATGGTTAGCTTTCATAACATTTATAGAATACTATGTCTTCTACTCATATATGTTCTACACATATATGTCTTCTCCCCTTTACCTTCTCCCCCTTACATGGACATACTTCTCCTCTTCATGTAAGACATGCCTTCTTCCTATTTTAAAAGAACACATACCTCTCTCCCCCTTTGTCATTTCAAAAAGTGGGGTTATGAACAAATAAGAAACATCACTTGTTAAAGAGAAAGGAGATAACACAAATATATATAAGGAGAGTAGAAGAGCACATATAGGGGCTTGTCCAATCATAGAAAGAAAAGCAAGTTAAAGCATATATTTTAACAACCCAAAAAGCAAGATGAAGTACTGTAGAAAAACAATAAAGCATAATTTTGACCCTAAAGATGACGGAATTTGACCAAAACCCATCCGAGTTCATTGCATAGCAATGAGTCTTGCTTAGAAGGTTGTTTCTGCATAAAAAACACTATACTTGCAGCAAAAACTGAAACTGGAGAAAATCTGCATAAGATCCAAACATACTCTAATTTCTGCATATAATGTAGATCTATGTACCCTGCATCATAATGTTATGCAAGTAACTCAAGATAGTAGATATGCAAACCGAGGAACAAGGTTGAGCATGTATAAGCATAGCATATAGATGAGCAAAGATGCCAATTATAAACAGGGTTAGAACTACATGTATATGAACTACTAGTAGATGATATCACAAGTTAGGACTACTAGTAGGATCTAGATCATAGCAAGAGATACCAAAAGATACACAAGATAAAGCAAGCTATGATTAGATGAAGAGATATATCCAAACAAAGAGATATGCAATTTTAGAAGCATGAAAGGATATAACTCACAAGATATGCATCCTTACCAAAAGATGATTACCCCTAAGAATCTCAAGGTTGTATCAACACAAGATATACACCTAGATAGATGTAGCAAGTTATAGCACAACGGAAGCAATTTAAGACATAACCAAGAGATACAAAGAGATCATCATCAAAACCTACAAAACAACTCAAAGCAAGTAATTGCAACATATAGATATACCAATTTAGAGCAATTAGAGAGATAGAGTTGTAAGCAAGATAGGCAATTTAGAACATGGCAATATGCATATATAAAGGTACCAAAATTAATGAGAGTGCCAAAGAATAAGGCTATTGATTGAGAAAATCTAGTTGAGAGGGAAATTCTCACTCAATAAGCCAAATTTATATTCTGTGCACAGTGTTATCGGTCGAGTTCTGTGCATTGTCAACTCGACTGATGACAGTTGTTGGCAACACCCATTGGTGCCTATCGGTCGAGTTTCAAGAAGGGCAAACTCGACCGACAAAGCAGTTGTTAAAAGGCATATATATATCATAAAAACACATTTAAAGGCATGCTAAAGATACAAACCACATCCAAACATGTCTAACCAAGTTAGTAATGCACTATAGAAGCATTAGAAATAGTTTTTGAGCAAGAGTCTGAAGAGAAACACAAAATACCACTTTTGATTCAAAAACCATATGTATAGTGCGTACCATCATGAAAAAACAAGTTAGGATTGGTTATAAGCAATAAAACCTTTACCTTTGTTCTTACCATTCTTTTTCCACTTATTGTCACCCTCTACACATCTCACCTTTCTTCTTTCATGTGGATTGAGAAGTCAATTTGCAATTCAAAGCTCAAGTCAATCCATTTGCATGTACCTATAAGAAGAAAGATGAAATGGTCCCCAATCATGTTTTTGGGTCTGGAGGGGTTAGTTTAGCAACCCAAGTCTTATTGCTCTTGGGTGCTTTCCTAAAAGGACAACAAGTACAATAATGACCAATTTCATTGCAATAATTACATGTGCCCATAGTCTTGGAACTAGAGGAGAATCCATGGAATAATGGAGGTCCTTTATCTTTGTTGTTCCCTTGACTACAGTCAAGTCCAATGCCATCTCTACCCATTTGTTTGGTAGTATGGACTAGGATTTTATTAAGATTATTTTTATCACCTAAGAATCTTTGCAAAGAAGATCTCAAACTATGATTGTCATGCATAAGAGAAGTAAAGGTAAAACACAATAGATTCATATAATCTCTAGCATGCACAAGATAGATTTCTAAGCAAACATCTTTGGTCATATAAGAATCTTTATCACAAGATAGAGCATCAAAAACTTTCTCTCTATGAGAAAAGATAGTATGAGGGTCAAGAGCAATTACACCACTATGAAAGGAAGCAAGTTCATATGAAAGACAAGGAATCTTTGAAGGATAAACTTTATCTACACATTTTATTCCTTGCAAAGTAAGCTCTTGACTCTCATAAGCACATTTACGAGCATAAGAAACAATAGAGAGAGAAACAATAGTAGTAGCAAGCTCTATATATGAAATAGTCATAGAAGGTTGAGATTCTAAAAACTTAATCTTATCAAGAAAGCTAGAATTCACAAATTTAAGAGCATTTAGTTGACTAAGATAAGCCTTTGTTTGAATCTCAACACTTGAATTTACCTCATTTAAATCTTCAATTGAGCTTGTCATGAGGGCGCAATGGCATCTATCATCTTCACATTCACTAGATCTTCCACTAGTGCTTTCATTTGTTGATGGAGCCTTTGTGATCCCTTTTTCTCTCTTGTTTCCTTCTATTGCTCTCTTTGAAGGTTGCCCATCTTCATAATCACTCATATTCTCCTACTTGTGGAAGTATGCTTGGAGAAGACCCACTCTCATACCAATTGTTGGATCCTAGATGGGTGATTAGATACTCTAGAGGGGGGGTGAATAGAGCTGAAAGCACTTAAACAAAATTCATTAAACCTTCTAGATATATCACAAGATAAGGTTGCTAAATAGGTAATTTGAGTGCAACTTAAACATACATAGCAAGGGAGATAGGAATTGAACATGCACCAATTAGACAAGCTATTTAGAGTGGTTCCACACTTCAAACTAGAAGTGTGTCAGTCCACTTTCCTAGAGAGGTCCACCTCTAGGACTTCCAAACTATTGCATTCTTATATTCATTCATAAGACTTACAGTACATGACCAAACAAAGGACTTACCTATCCAATACAAAGAGTGTTCAACCTTACCAAGGACTTACCCACTTTGCAAGAGTCTTCGGCCTTCTCCAAGGACTTACCCACTCTTACACAAGTCTTCAGCCTTGCAGGAATTACCCACTCTTCTTGGATCTTCCGCCTTTGACTTCACCTTCACTCGGAGAAGCTTCCACCAAGGTCTTACCCACTTGAGCTTGAGTCTTCTACCTTGTCCAAGGTATTCCCCACTCTAGCTCCAAGTCTTCAGCCTTGATCTTCACCAAGGGATGCCTTCCCTTGTTCTTCTTCACCTCACTTGGGCAAGAGAGAGAACCTTCATCTTCATAATTGCAAATGAGAGATGGGGAGGTTGTGGAAGTGAGAGCCTCACAAGATATACATATAGGACTAGCTCTCTTACAGATTTCCTACTCACTCTAATGGATGTAGCAAGTGATTAAGCTTAGAGAGAGAGAGGTTGTAGGAAGCACTCAACTATATAATAGGAACCTTCATAGTGAATGCTCAACCTTGGAATGAAGCCCAAGGGGTCCTATTTATAGATGGGGATGCCTCTTAGCCTTTGGGAACACTTGTGAATGAAAACTAGCCATTTTTTGGCTTGTAACGGATCTATTTTCACATGTTGCAGCTCCACAACGGCTAGAAACACTTTTCTGCACTTTTCCGTACAATGCAATCGGTCGAGTTTCTATAAGTGTAACTCGATCGATAGAGTAAAAGACAAAGCCGATATTCATACCATCGGTCGAGTTTGTCCTAAGGAAACTCGACCAACCAATGAAAATCGATTTGGTCATTTACTCCATCGGTCGAGTTCTGTGGAAACACAACTCGACCGATGCAATCTCTAGAAAATTGATCAAGGATGATCGGTCGAGTTTTCAGGCTGGGAAACTCGACCGACAAAGTGCCTGTAATAAATTTTCAAAGATGCATCTAAAGTGCTCTAATATTCGATCTAAGTGCCCCTGATATTTTTCTAAGCTTAATTACAAGTCATACAATCATTACAAGTGATTTACAACATGATTCTAATGGATATACATCATATTACAAAAACGTGCACTTGTATGACTTTGACTTGTCTTTTCTCCAATTTGAGATGCGCAAGTTAGGGCATTTGGAGTGTGTCTATACCTAATCTTAAATCACTCAAGTAGAGACATTTGACACCAATATGTGGAATGGTTAGTCATCGTCAAAACACGGGTTTTTTCAATTTATACATGAGTCAACATTGACCTAATTGACCTTGAGTCAACAATCTCCCCCTTTTTGAAGATGACAAACCATTCCATAAATGTATTGAAAGCTTTTAAATAAAATCATAGCTTTGGAGAAACCTAGGGGTTTCAATAGAATGGAGTTCATATGCTCCCCCTCAATTGATGTGCATGGAGTTTGCATACTCCCCCTCAATTGATGATATTTCTCCTGCATGGTTAGCTTTCATAACATTTATAGAATACTATGTCTTCTACTCATATATGTTCTACACATATATGTCTTCTCCCCTTTACCTTCTCCCCCTTACATGGACATGCTTCTCCTCTTCATGTAAGACATGCCTTCTTCCTATTTTAAAAGAACACATACCTCTCTCCCCCTTTGTCATTTCAAAAAGTGGGGTTATGAACAAATAAGAAACATCACTTGTAAAAGAGAAAGGAGATAACACAAATATATATAAGGAGAGTAGAAGAGCACATATAGGGGCTTGTCCAATCATAGAAAGAAAAGCAAGTTAAAGCATATATTTTAACAACCCAAAAAGCAAGATGAAGTACTGCAGAAAAACAATAAAGCATAATTTTGACCCTAAAGATGACGGAATTTGACCAAAACCCATCCGAGTTCATTGCTTAGCAATGAGTCTTGCTTAGAAGGTTGTTTCTGCATAAAAAACACTATACTTATAGCAAAAACTGAAACTGGAGAAAATCTGCATAAGATCCAAACATACTCTAATTTCTGCATATAATGTAGATCTATGTACCCTGCATCATAATGTTATGCAAGTAACTCAAGATAGTAGATATGCAAATCGAGGAACAAGGTTGAGCATGTATAAGCATATCATATAGATGAGCAAAGATGCCAATTATAAACAGGGTTAGAACTACATGTATATGAACTACTAGTAGATGATATCACAAGTTAGGACTACTAGTAGGATCTAGATCATAGCAAGAGATACCAAAAGATACACAAGATAAAGCAAGCTATGATTAGATGAAGAGATATATCCAAACAAAGAGATATGCAATTTTAGAAGCATGAAAGGATATAACTCACAAGATATGCATCCTTACCAAAAGATGATTACCCCTAAGAATCTCAAGGTTGTATCAACACAAGATATACACCTAGATAGATGTAGCAAGTTATAGCACAACGGAAGCAATTTAAGACATAACCAAGAGATACAAAGAGATCATCATCAAAACCTACAAAACAACTCAAAGCAAGTAATTGCAACATATAGATATACCAATTTAGAGCAATTAGAGAGATAGAGTTGTAAGCAAGATAGGCAATTTAGAACATGGCAATATGCATATATAAAGGTACCAAAATTAATGAGAGTGCCAAAGAATAAGGCTATTGGTTGAGAAAATCTAGTTGAGAGGGAAATTCTCACTCAATAAGCCAAATTTATATTCTGTGCACAGTGTTATCGGTCGAGTTCTGTGCATTGTCAACTCGACTGATGACAGTTGTTGGCAACACCCATTGGTGCCTATCGGTCGAGTTTCAAGCAGGGCAAACTCGACCGACAAAGCAGCTGTTAAAAGGCATATATATATCATAAAAACACATTTAAAGGCATGCTAAAGATACAAACCACATCCAAACATGTCTAACCAAGTTAGTAATGCACTATAGAAGCATTAGAAATAGTTTTTGAGCAAGAGTCTGAAGAGAAACACAAAATACCACTTTTGACTCAAAAACCATATGTATAGTGCGTACCATCATGAAAAAACAAGTTAGGATTGGTTATAAGCAATAAAACCTTTACCTTTGTTCTTACCATTCTTTTTCCACTTATTGTCACCCTCTACACATCTCACCTTTCTTCTTTCATGTCGATTGAGAAGTCAATTTGCAATTCAAAGCTCAAGTCAATCCATTTGCATGTACCTATAAGAAGAAAGATGAAATGGTCCCCAATCATGTTTTTGGGTCTGGAGGGGTTAGTTTAGCAACCCAAGTCTTATTTCTCTTGGGTGCTTTCCTAAAAGGACAACAAGTACAATAATGACCAATTTCATTGCAATAATTACATGTGCCCATAGTCTTGGAACTAGAGGATTCTCCATGGAATAATGGAGGTCCTTTATCTTTGTTGTTCCCTTGACTACAGTCAAGTCCAATGCCATCTCTACCCATTTGTTTGGTAGTATGGACTAGGATTTTATTAAGATTATTTTTATCACCTAAGAATCTTTGCAAAGAAGATCTCAAACTATGATTGTCATGCATAAGAGAAGTAAAGGTAAAACACAATAGATTCATATAATCTCTAGCATGCACAAGATAGATTTCTAAACAAACATCTTTGGTCATATAAGAATCTTTATCACAAGATAGAGCATCAAAAACTTTCTCTCTATAAGAAAAGATAGTATGAGGGTCAAGAGCAATTACACTACTATGCAAGGAAGCAAGTTCATATGAAAGACAAGTAATCTTTGAAGGATAAACTTTATCTACACATTTTATTCCTTGCAAAGTAAGCTCTTGACTCTCATAAGCACATTTAAGAGCATAAGAAACAATAGAGAGAGAAACAATAGTAGTAGCAAGCTCTATATATGAAATAGTCATAGAAGGTTGAGATTCTAAAAACTTAATCTTATCAAGAAAGCTAGAATTCACAAATTTAAGAGCATTTAGTTGACTAAGATAAGCCTTTGTTTGAATCTCAACACTTGAATTTACCTCATTTAAATCTTCAATTGAGCTTGTCATGAGGGCGCAATGGCATCTATCATCTTCACATTCACTAGATCTTCCACTAGTGCTTTCATTTGTTGATGGAGCCTTTGTGATCCCTTTTTCTCTCTTGTTTCCTTCTATTGCTCTCTTTGAAGGTTGCCCATCTTCATAATCACTCATATTCTCCTACTTGTGGAAGTATGCTTGGAGAAGACCCACTCTCATACCAATTGTTGGATCCTAGATGGGTGATTAGATACTCTAGAGGGGGTGTGAATAGAGCTGAAAGCACTTAAACAAAATTCATTAAACCTTCAAGATATATCACAAGATAAGGTTGCTAAATAGGTAATTTGAGTGCAACTTAAACATACATAGCAAGGGAGATAGGAATTGAACATGCACCAATTAGACAAGCTATTTAGAGTGGTTCCACACTTCAAACTAGAAGTGTGTCAGTCCACTTTCCTAGAGAGGTCCACCTCTAGGACTTCCAAACTATTGCATTCTTATATTCATTCATAAGACTTACAGTACATGACCAAACAAAGGACTTACCTATCCAATACAAAGAGTCTTCATCCTTACCAAGGACTTACCCACTTTGCAAGAGTCTTCGGCCTTCTCCAAGGACTTACCCACTCTTACACAAGTCTTCAGCCTTGCAGGAATTACCCACTCTTCTTGGATCTTCCGCCTTTGACTTCACCTTCACTCGGAGAAGCTTCCACCAAGGTCTTACCCACTTGAGCTTGAGTCTTCTACCTTGTCCAAGGTCTTCCCCACTCTAGCTCCAAGTCTTCAGCCTTGATCTTCACCAAGGGATGCCTTCCCTTGTTCTTCTTCACCTCACTTGGGAAAGAGAGAGAACCTTCATCTTCATAATTGCAAATGAGAGATGGGGAGGTTGTGGAAGTGAGAGCCTCACAAGATATACATATAGGACTAGCTCTCTTACAGATTTCCTACTCACTCTAATGGATGTAGCAAGTGATTAAGCTTAGAGAGAGAGAGAGGTTGTAGGAAGCACTCAACTATAGAATAGGAACCTTCATAGTGAATGCTCAACCTTGGAATGAAGCCCAAGGGGTCCTATTTATAGCTGGGGATGCCTCTTAGCCTTTGGGAACACTTGTGAACGAAAACTAGCCGTTTTTTGGCTTGCAACGGATCTATTTTCACATGTTGCAGCTCCACAACGGCTAGAAACACTTTTCTGCACTTTTCCGTACAGTGCAATCGGTCGAGTTTCTATAAGTGTAACTCGATCGATAGAGTAAAAGACAAAGCCGATATTCATACCATCGGTCGAGTTTGTCCTGAGGAAACTCGACCGACCAATGAAAATCGATTTGGTCATTTACTCCATCGGTCGAGTTCTGTGGAAACACAACTCGACCGATGCAATCTCTAGAAAATTGATCAAGGATGATCGGTCGAGTTTTCAGGCTGGGAAACTCGACCGACAAAGTGCCTGTAATAAATTTTCAAAGATGCATCTAAAGTGCTCTAATATTCGATCTAAGTGCCCCTGATATTTTTCTAAGCTTAATTACAAGTCATACAATCATTACAAGTGATTTACAACATGATTCTAATGGATATACATCATATTACAAAAACGTGCACTTGTATGACTTTGACTTGTCTTTTCTCCAATTTGAGATGCGCAAGTTAGGGCATTTGGAGTGTGTCTATACCTAATCTGAAATCACTCAAGTAGAGACATTTGACACCAATATGTGGAATGGTTAGTCATCTTCAAAACACGGGTTTTGTCAATTTATACATGAGTCAACATTGACCTAATTGACCTTGAGTCAACAATCTCCCCCTTTTTGAAGATGACAAACCATTCCATAAATGTATTGAAAGCTTTTAAGTAAAATCATAGCTTTGGAGAAACCTAGGGGTTTCAATAGAATGGAGTTCATATGCTCCCCCTCAATTGATGTGCATGGAGTTTTCATACTCCCCCTCAATTGATGATATTTCTCCTGCATGGTTAGCTTTCATAACATTTATAGAATACTATGTCTTCTACTCATATATGTTCTACACATATATGTCTTCTCCCCTTTACCTTCTCCCCCTTACATGGACATACTTCTCCTCTTCATGTAAGACATGCCTTCTTCCTATTTTAAAAGAACACATACCTCTCTCCCCCTTTGTCATTTCAAAAAGTGGGGTTATGAACAAATAAGAAACATCACTTGTTAAAGAGAAAGGAGATAACACAAATATATATAAGGAGAGTAGAAGAGCACATATAGGGGCTTGTCCAATCATAGAAAGAAAAGCAAGTTAAAGCATATATTTTAACAACCCAAAAAGCAAGATGAAGTACTGTAGAAAAACAATAAAGCATAATTTTGACCCTAAAGATGACGGAATTTGACCAAAACCCATCCGAGTTCATTGCATAGCAATGAGTCTTGCTTAGAAGGTTGTTTCTGCATAAAAAACACTATACTTGCAGCAAAAACTGAAACTGGAGAAAATCTGCATAAGATCCAAACATACTCTAATTTCTGCATATAATGTAGATCTATGTACCCTGCATCATAATGTTATGCAAGTAACTCAAGATAGTAGATATGCAAATCGAGGAACAAGGTTGAGCATGTATAAGCATAGCATATAGATGAGCAAAGATGCCAATTATAAACAGGGTTAGAACTACATGTATATGAACTACTAGTAGATGATATCACAAGTTAGGACTACTAGTAAGATCTAGATCATAGCAAGAGATACCAAAAGATACACAAGATAAAGCAAGCTATGATTAGATGAAGAGATATATCCAAATAAAGAGATATGCAATTTTAGAAGCATGAAAGGATATAACTCACAAGATATGCATCCTTACCAAAAGATGATTACCCCTAAGAATCTCAAGGTTGTATCAACACAAGATATACACCTAGATAGATGTAGCAAGTTATAGCACAACGGAAGCAATTTAAGACATAACCAAGAGATACAAAGAGATCATCATCAAAACCTACAAAACAACTCAAAGCAAGTAATTGCAACATATAGATATACCAATTTAGAGCAATTAGAGAGATAGAGTTGTAAGCAAGATAGGCAATTTAGAACATGGCAATATGCATATATAAAGGTACCAAAATTAATGAGAGTGCCAAAGAATAAGGCTATTGGTTGAGAAAATCTAGTTGAGAGGGAAATTCTCACTCAATAAGCCAAATTTATATTCTGTGCACAGTGTTATCGGTCGAGTTCTGTGCATTGTCAACTCGACTGATGACAGTTGTTGGCAACACCCATTGGTGCCTATCGGTCGAGTTTCAAGCAGGGCAAACTCGACCGACAAAGCAGCTGTTAAAAGGCATATATATATCATAAAAACACATTTAAAGGCATGCTAAAGATACAAACCACATCCAAACATGTCTAACCAAGTTAGTAATGCACTATAGAAGCATTAGAAATAGTTTTTGAGCAAGAGTCTGAAGAGAAACACAAAATACCACTTTTGACTCAAAAACCATATGTATAGTGCGTACCATCATGAAAAAACAAGTTAGGATTGGTTATAAGCAATAAAACCTTTACCTTTGTTCTTACCATTCTTTTTCCACTTATTGTCACCCTCTACACATCTCACCTTTCTTCTTTCATGTGGATTGAGAAGTCAATTTGCAATTCAAAGCTCAAGTCAATCCATTTGCATGTACCTATAAGAAGAAAGATGAAATGGTCCCCAATCATGTTTTTGGGTCTGGAGGGGTTAGTTTAGCAACCCAAGTCTTATTGCTCTTGGGTGCTTTCCTAAAAGGACAACAAGTACAATAATGACCAATTTCATTGCAATAATTACATGTGCCCATAGTCTTGGAACTAGAGGATTCTCCATGGAATAATGGAGGTCCTTTATCTTTGTTGTTCCCTTGACTACAGTCAAGTCCAATGCCATCTCTACCCATTTGTTTGGTAGTATGGACTAGGATTTTATTAAGATTATTTTTATCACCTAAGAATCTTTGCAAAGAAGATCTCAAACTATGATTGTCATGCATAAGAGAAGTAAAGGTAAAACACAATAGATTCATATAATCTCTAGCATGCACAAGATAGATTTCTAAGCAAACATCTTTGGTCATATAAGAATCTTTATCACAAGATAGAGCATCAAAAACTTTCTCTCTATAAGAAAAGATAGTATGAGGGTCAAGAGCAATTACACTACTATGCAAGGAAGCAAGTTCATATGAAAGACAAGTAATATTTGAAGGATAAACTTTATCTACACATTTTATTCCTTGCAAAGTAAGCTCTTGACTCTCATAAGCACATTTAAGAGCATAAGAAACAATAGAGAGAGAAACAATAGTAGTAGCAAGCTCTATATATGAAATAGTCATAGAAGGTTGAGATTCTAAAAACTTAATCTTATCAAGAAAGCTAGAATTCACAAATTTAAGAGCATTTAGTTGACTAAGATAAGCCTTTGTTTGAATCTCAACACTTGAATTTACCTCATTTAAATCTTCAATTGAGCTTGTCATGAGGGCGCAATGGCATCTATCATCTTCACATTCACTAGATCTTCCACTAGTGCTTTCATTTGTTGATGGAGCCTTTGTGATCCCTTTTTCTCTCTTGTTTCCTTCTATTGCTCTCTTTGAAGGTTGCCCATCTTCATAATCACTCATATTCTCCTACTTGTGGAAGTATGCTTGGAGAAGACCCACTCTCATACCAATTGTTGGATCCTAGATGGGTGATTAGATACTCTAGAGGGGGGGTGAATAGAGCTGAAAGCACTTAAACAAAATTCATTAAACCTTCAAGATATATCACAAGATAAGGTTGCTAAATAGGTAATTTGAGTGCAACTTAAACATACATAGCAAGGGAGATAGGAATTGAACATGCACCAATTAGACAAGCTATTTAGAGTGGTTCCACACTTCAAACTAGAAGTGTGTCAGTCCACTTTCCTAGAGAGGTCCACCTCTAGGACTTCCAAACTATTGCATTCTTATATTCATTCATAAGACTTACAGTACATGACCAAACAAAGGACTTACCTATCCAATACAAAGAGTCTTCAACCTTACCAAGGACTTACCCACTTTGCAAGAGTCTTCGGCCTTCTCCAAGGACTTACCCACTCTTACACAAGTCTTCAGCCTTGCAGGAATTACCCACTCTTCTTGGATCTTCCGCCTTTGATTTCACTTTCACTCGGAGAAGCTTCCACCAAGGTCTTACCCACTTGAGCTTGAGTCTTCTACCTTGTCCAAGGTCTTCCCCACTCTAGCTCCAAGTCTTCAGCCTTGATCTTCACCAAGGGATGCCTTCCCTTGTTCTTCTTCACCTCACTTGGGCAAGAGAGAGAACATTCATCTTCATAATTACAAATGAGAGATGGGGAGGTTGTGGAAGTGAGAGCCTCACAAGATATACATATAGGACTAGCTCTCTTACAGATTTCCTACTCACTCTAATGGATGTAGCAAGTGATTAAGCTTAGAGAGAGAGAGAGAGGTTGTAGGAAGCACTCAACTATAGAATAGGAACCTTCATAGTGAATGCTCAACCTTGGAATGAAGCCCAAGGGGTCCTATTTATAGCTGGGGATGCCTCTTAGCCTTTGGGAACACTTGTGAACGAAAACTAGCCATTTTTTGGCTTGCAACAGATCTATTTTCACATGTTGCAGCTCCACAACGGCTAGAAACACTTTTCTGCACTTTTCCGTACAGTGCAATCGGTCGAGTTTCTATAAGTGTAACTAGATCGATAGAGTAAAAGACAAAGCCGATATTCATACCATCGGTCAAGTTTGTCCTGAGGAAACTCGACCGACCAATGAAAATCGATTTGTTCATTTACTCCATCGGTCGAGTTCTGTGGAAACACAACTCAACCGATGCAATCTCCAGAAAATTGATCAAGAATGATCGGTCGAGTTTTCAGGCTGGGCAACTCGACCGACAAAGTGCATGTAATCAATTTTCAAAGATGCATGTAACGTTCTCTAATATTCGATCTAAGTGCTCCTGATATTTTTCTAAGCTTAATTACAAGCCATGCAATCATTACAAGTGATTTACAACATAATTCTAATGGATATACATCATATTACAAAAACGTGCACTTGTATGACTTTGACTTGTCTTTTCTCCAATTTGAGATGCGCTAGTTAGGGCATTTGGAGTGTGTCTATACCTAATCTGAAATCACTCAAGTAGAGACATTAGACACCAATATGTGGAATGGTTAGTCATCATCAAACACGGGTTTAGTCAATTTAGACGTGAGTCAACATTGACCTAATTGACCTTGAGTCAACATTTCTATGTTCCCCTCAAATGCAACTCAATATTTTCCTATTACAATGTAATATGTTAAATAAGATTATGATAGTTTTAATTATGGTTATGGCAAAGAATACGTTCAGCACCAAACTAATCAAGTAGTTGGAGGACCGAGGAGGACAAATGATAGGAAGAGCCGAATTGATCGGTTGGTGGCCAAACCGATTGACTAGAGTTTCCACACATCGTTTGGATTGGAGACCAGACGATCGATCCGTCAGACTAACTGACCAACCAGGAGGGAAACCAATCGGTTCAGGTGTTGAATCGATCAACTTGAACTAATAATAGAATAGATCTTCATCAACAACAAGTTTCTACATATGATGTGGACTTTAGGTGGTAGCAATTCCTTGTAGCTCCAAGAAACTATAATAGTATGGCCATAGCCATTGCTTGTATTTTATAATTGCATTTTCATTTGTAGATATAGTATGTATATGATGCATATTAGTAAGTGGATTAGATATGTATATGTATTTATATAAATACCTTAATATATATTAAGTATAAGATTCTTTCCATAAGATAAATACACAAAAAACTTGATCAACCAAGTATAAGTTATGCCAAAGCGTCATGTGCCATCTATCTTGTGGAAGTGTTATTGTAGGTATGTAGATCTGCCAAAGCAGTGTACATACTCTATCATGTTGGCTTTTAGCTTAAGCTTAAATAGGTGATCTTAATAAGATTAAGTACCTAGAAGAATGGAGATAGATTGTGACAAAGAGTTTTGCATGTCATCTATCCAAGAGTTGGATGAGATGCAATTGACAAATGTTGTCTACCTAAATAGTCAGAGTAGTGGGCGATCAGCTAAAGCTGATGCATGATTTGATGAAATTTAAATCTTGGCTCACTAAAAGGTTGTGTGTTGCAATCTTCTAAATTTGTAGTGAGAGATACCAACTTTAATAAAATAATGGGAGAGAAAATTAATTAAAGACCTAATTAATATTGTCAATATTATCAAATCAAATCAAAAATGTTTGATAAAATTATGGTATTTCTTTTTTATAATATAATGGGAAACACAAACATGTTTTCTTTGTGATCGGTCCTTGAGAAGGACAAGCTGAATGGGAAAAACTTCCATGACTAGTTCCGGACATTGAGAATTGTTTTCACTCAAGAGCGCAAGATCTATATCCTGGAGACACCAGAGCCAGATGAACCCGCTCCCATCATCTCCAAAGCTGACAGGGACTCTTACAAGAAACACTTTGAAGATGTCGTGGATGTCAAGTATTTGATGATATGCTCAATGAATTATAAGTTTTAGAGACAGAATGAGAACTTGGATGTTATTGAGATGGTAACACGTCTTAAGAACATATACTAAGATCAGGCAAAACTAGAGAGATATGATGTCTCAAAGGCATTGCTCAAGTGCAATACAACTGAAGGAGATCCAGTAGATCCCCACACACTCAAGTTGATTGGGTATGTGGAGAACCTTGAAAGACTATGATTTATCTTGGGTCAAGAGTTGGCCACAAATGTAATTATGTAGTCGTTGCTGGAATCATACAGCTAGTTTGTCATGAACTACAGCATGAATGATTTTGCTAAGTCATTGTTGTAGTTACTTGGCATGTTGAGGATAGCTAAAGTGTCGATGAAGAAGGAGAAACCCAAATATATGGTGATGATCAGAAGAGGGAATTCCAAGGACAAAGGTAAAGCTAAGAAGAGTTCTAAAGCTAGCTAGAAACTAAAGTTTTTTGCGTTGAAAGCTAAGGGAAGACTGAATAAGGAATGGAAGTTCCACCATTTTCACCAGCTTGTATACTGGAAAAGGAATTGTCCTCTTCATATAGATGAACTCAGGAAGACGTAGGAGATAGAGATATTCACTTCAAGACCTGAGAAGAAGTAAGTTAGAACTGTACAGAATGAGGGTTTTGATAACATCTTATTTTGTGAACTTTTCACATATGTTTTATTCCTATTCTAGCATAACTTTATGGATTTTTCTATTCATTTGAGTATCTTAGGGAAAACATTTGGATTTCATACCTTTCCTGCTCAATGCAGGTTGCTATCATGTCACAACCACAATTACACAGCTTGTGGACGTCACGACCGCGACCGAGCCAGTGACTAACAGATTCATACCTCGACTAAGACAACAATCACGAGCATGAAAAGCTCATATCATGTCATGACCACAGTACAAATGTTCAGAAAGTGAGTGTGTCACGACCGGAACATTTTTTGCAACCAAAAAGAAGAAACAAATCGTGACCGCGGACACGTGACAACCTCCCAAGAAGATGTGGTTGTAATGACGCCCTACTACTATGACCGCAAAAATGGTCACGACCAGCTGATGCGTCATGACCGCAACAAGAAGCTAATTTGGTGGGAAGTGCCTATAAATAGGCCCCCGACTCTACACACTAGGGCATCAGATCATTAAGGGCAACGAAGTGGTGCTAAGCTCCAGAGCCATTCCCGTTCAACTCCATCAGTCCTTCGAGAGAAGGATCTTCCATCATCTACATCCACCCTAGATCTAGATCTGAAGAAGTATAGTTGGTATATCTCCTTCTTCCTTCTCTATATCGATCATCTTCCTCACGTTGAACTCCCCCTATCTCTTTGTTATTCTTGATGTATTTACACTCTTATAATGCCATTATGTTGCTCGTTAACATGTGTGACTAAACACCTAACTTGGGTTGGGAGTAGCCACTAAGGATCTCCCAACATGTATATACTTGCATCCCTTTGAATATATATATATATATATATGTGTGTGTGTGTGTGTGTGGGTGTGTGTGTGTGTATGTATATATATATTCTCTTATCAAAATTATCTATACTCTTGTTCTTAATGCTTCACTTGTATGTGTAGCTACCGTCTTGTGAGGTATGATTGTTGGTGCCTCGAAAGAGTAGTACCAACCTTATATAAGTGTTATGGAGTAGTATGAATGCATGAAAGTGTTGGAATACTAAATCTAATGGTCATATGGTTTTCTTTGTGATTGTTTGTTTTCCATCGAGAGAGAGAGAGAGAGAACCTTATAATCTATATCTATCCTTAGCTCGAGAGAGGAGGGAATAGATATATATGATGATTTCTTGTAATCTTGCTAAGGGTATACAAAGGGGTGTGAGTATTGCATGTTGGTGAGAGATCTTACTAGGTGAACCCCAACCCAAGTTCCTTTCCATACTTTTGTTACATCTTCCTTGTTTGACTTTATTCTCTTATTTTATTTTCTCACTTTTGCTTTTTATTGCTTTGTTTGGAGCAACATCATTCCTTAGGGAACACCAGCTTGATCTACCTTTTTGTATGGTGTATTTGAGTCTAGGCTCCACATTTCTAGCACATACCAACTTTGTCCCTATAGTTTGACCTCGATTTACTACATCAGACCATGTATAATAGTTGCAGGGGCCTGAGTATCAGGTCATAAATCTAAGAGTTTGACTACTCTAGATCCGCTCCATTTTGGACGTGCGATTTAGGTCGGTCAACTTTTTGGCGTCATTTCCAGGGATGAGGCAAAAATGGTACTGTTAAGAACATGAGTCTACTCATTATACACCCATGCCTCAAGCTTAGCCATAAGCTTGAGTGCACAAAAACACTAAATCTTCTACCTTATGAATAAGCAGAATAATTTATTTTACATGTCTAGTTTTAACTTGGTTGTGCGGTCAATTCAGGGAGCTTGAAGGGAATTAGATTTAACCAACACTTCGCCCTCTCTCCAAGAAGCCATGATGCCTCGTGTGGACAAAAATCTTATTGGGGAAGACTGAAATGCAAGGATTCAATACAATCGGCCACTACATGAGACAGAAGAAGAAAGGGAAGACTGTCACTCAGATGGTCATCACCATGAGGAAGAGTGACATAAGGAAGATCACCATCACCACCACCACCATAGAAGGCATCGAAGGAATCACCATGAATGTGAATGCGATCATGAGCGAGAACGCAATGACCAAAATAGTGAGGGTGAAGATGATGAGGAAGAGAAAACTCTTAGAGAGCTAGTCGTGACTAGGGCCAACGAGTCAAGATGTCCAATCGTTATCCCGCACTTCAATGCGGCCAATTTTGAGTTAAACCCCATTGTAATCTCTATGATCCAAAACAAGACTTTTAGGGGGAATTTGAAGAACGAGAATCCTTACCATCATCTTGACGCCTTCAAAAATATCTACGACACCATCAAGATGAGGGGAGTGCCTCAAGAAGTTATATAAGTAAGGGGTTCATCTTCTCTCTTGAAGATAAAGCTCTATCCTGGTATCTTAATCTACCCCACCAGTCAGTAGATGGATGGAGACCTCTTTTTGATGCCTTCATTACTAAATTCTGCCCCACCGAGAAAATCATTTGGAATAGGCAAAAGATCACCTCCTTCATGCAAAAAAACCTGGAGAAAACTTTCATGACGGTTGGGAACGGTACTAAGAATATCAAAGGGATTGTCCACACCATAACTATCGTAAGGGATTCTTGGTGACAACTTTTACAATAGGCTAAACCCCAAGAAGCGGACTTCGTTGAATGCAGCCATCGGGACCGATTTCCCTGAAAGAAACTGAGTAGAACCATGAAAATCATCGATAATATGGTTGCATTACAAGCAGACATGGACTATGAATGAAGTGATAGAGGTTCAGACAAGAAAGCTGGTACCAAAGGACTGTCAATTGAATCTAAGGCTTTAGAAATCATTACCACTCAAATTCAGAAGATTGCCACAAATGTCAAATAACTAAAAGACACTATTCCTCCTATTATCACATTGTTATTAACAACTCAATCCTAATCCCCATGTGAACCCTAGCCACTGCGGTGACTAGAGCGATGACGGTGGAAGTTTTGGCTTTTATCCCAAGTGGTTGCCATATTCTTCTGGGTGGTTTTCACTCTCTTGTAGGGTTCAATGATAGGTTTTGTTCTCGTGGTCACAGTCTCTAGAAGATTCAGAAGATCTTGTCACACAGTGTGCACGACTCAGGATATAGGATGACGAAGAGGATGATGTTGTAGACCTTGCATTTGAAGACACAAAGGAACAGGAGGAACATATTGGTTTGGCCTTGGCAGTGAAACTTGTTATGGACCATTCATACAACTTCTAGGCTCTCAAAAGGACACTAACGCAAGCATGGGGTTTGTCCCATAAATTTCTATTCAAACAGTTGGACACTTCAATCTTTGTGATATAG
Source organism: Alisma plantago-aquatica (assembly GCA_963693085.1). Classification (NCBI taxonomy): domain Eukaryota; kingdom Viridiplantae; phylum Streptophyta; class Magnoliopsida; order Alismatales; family Alismataceae; genus Alisma; species Alisma plantago-aquatica. The sequence continues at coordinate 333,502,048 of OY856411.1, forward strand.
TTCTTTCATTGGAAAGACAAGAGAAAGGTTGTGGAGGGAGGTCCCTAGAACTTTGAGAACCGATTACTGCTGAAGAAGTAGATCTAAGATTCTAATTTACTATAATCTATGACTTTCATAGAATCCATGTTCTGGATACGTATATACGACCTTCCTTTAGGCCACCATTCAGAGTCAACTATACATCAATTGCGAGTAGGATTGGTAGAGTCTTGGAAGTAGACAGAGATTAATTAGGTTGGGTTGTTGCACCCGGATAAGAGTGGGTATTGATTTTTCTAAACCTCTGAAGAGATCGCAAAAAATTATAGATATAACTGGACATGTTGTGGTGTTCAAACTTAAGTATGAATGCTTGCCTAACTTCTGCTATCTCTACGGTCTGCTAGGTCATGTTGATAGGGATTGCAATGGGGAGGAGGAAGCTGAGGGACAACAACAGGGTTGGGGTGCCTGGATGAAGGCGTCTCCACGAAAGCCACATATCTCAACTTTGGAGGAATTGTATGGAGAGAGTACAATTAAAAGAAAACTAGAGTTCTATAAAAGACCAGGGAAAGATTCAGATAGTTTTCCATGGAGCAAGGAGGACACGGGAAATACATGTGATGTGATGACAATAAAGTTTGGGAATCCCTCATCGTAGTTCTTAGGAAGTGCTTCAGAGAAGAAGGGGAAAGAAAATAGGATGTTGGGGGAAGATGGGTATCCAAGGGACATAAATAGGATCAAGTAGAGGGAGGCACCAGTTATACAGTAGGTGATATCTAAAGAAAGGCCGCAAGAGGCAGTGAGAGATATTGAGCTATCTGACAATGTTGTTACAATAGAATAACTAGAAAGTATCGTTGTTTTGCAGTAGCAACAGAGGAAGGGTGTGGTGGAGAATGAGTTGGATCTGGTTCCGAGTCATAATGACAACCGCAAAGCTCATGTATCTGAGTAGGCTACTGATTTAGCAAACAAGGAACATATTATAAAGGAGATCCCAATTGGAAAAACGTTTGAGGTACTAGGGGTGGATCTCAATAGCACGGACAAAGTGAAGCCAAACATACGTTGAAGAAAGGGGTCCCTTGATGATAAAGCCTTCCTTTGAAGGAGGATGGGGGTCGCTAAAAATATGAATGTGAGGATAAAAGAGACGAGATTCGAAGAGGAAATAGGTTTCGGTAGCCGACAAGGAAAAAGCATCAGTGCAAAAACTTGGCAAACCAAAAATGTTGAGGAGGGACAACCTGATTAGCGAGGAAGCTTTGGTAGTTTTCAAAAAAGGAACTTTGTCCATGGTAGGCAAATGCTCAAGACAAAGTGTGGAGATGGAGATAGACTCAGTGGAGATTGGGGCAGTAATCGACAGGAAAAAAAGACAGTTTACAGAAAACAGTCACATGGGTGACCTCTCTGGGCATGAGGGACTAAAAGTAGCGGGGCTTGGCGGAGACCAGCCTCGTGAACAACAATGAAAATCCTAAGTTGGAACTGACAGAGAATGGGCAAACCCGATAGTGTATCGGCTCTCCGTAGTTGGTGCTGGAGAGAACGCCCTTGTTTGGTTTTTTCTCTCGGAAACCAAAATCACAGACAAACAATTGGAAGCTGCTAAATGGGATTTTGGTTTTGTAGATGGACTATATGTTTCTAGCATAGGTAGGTCGGGAGGAGTAGGTTTATGGTGGAAGAACGTTGGTATTGAAATTGTTAGCTTCTCACAACATCATGTTGAATGTGTCGTGACAGAAGAGGGGTTAACACAAAAGTGGAGAGCAATAGGCAGCTATGGTTGGTTTGACCAATAGAATAACTATTAAACATGGGATTTAATGAGGAGCTTGAAGATGTAGTTTGACCTTCCAATTATCTTTTTTGGCGATTTCAATGAAATTATGTCTAATGAGAAAAGATGGGTGGACCATCGAAGGCTAAAAGATGGCTACAAGATTTTAGGGATGTTATAGATGATTGTTCTTTACTCAATCTGGCATACACAAGAAGTCCATTCACGTGAAAATGAGGACTCACTTTGGAGACTCTAGTTAGAGAAAGATTGGACAGAATTCTGGCAACTTTTCAATGGAGACAGCTCTTCACTTATTGTAAAAAAATTCATCTGCCCAGATACAAGTCAGACCATAATCCCATCATCATATTTGTCGACATAAGAGAAATGAGACGACAAAAAAGTGAGAGTTTCTTCCAGTTTGAGCCTATGTGGTTGATGGAAGATGCTTGAAGGGATACCATTTCTAGTTATTGGCATGAGTTGGTTAGTGGTTCATTGATGGAAAAGTTAGAAGGATGTGGAGAGAAATTAAACAATTGGGTGTCCAAAAAGTTTGGTAGTCTGAAGAAAAAAAATAAATGAACTGAAGATCTTCTATGGGAGGAGAAGAAGAAAAGGCCAGATTACATAGTTTTGCAAAAGTGTATAGAACTTTCAAACCAACTAGAGTATTGGTGCAGACAGGAAGACACCTATTGGTATGCAAGGGAAAGAGTCAATGAGATTAAGATGGGGGACAAAAATACTATTTATTTTCACCATAAGGCGTCACAGAGAAGGAACATGAATCATATTCTAGGTCTAAAGGACAAATAGGGGGGTGTGGAAGAATGAAGACAAAGACATTGGAAACATCATTTTAGACTATTTCCAACAATTCTTCCAATCCTCAGAGCTGATAGGTTTTGCGGAAGCTATAAAAGGCATCAACATCCAGGTAGATGCAGCCATGAATTCTAGATTGGAAAGTGACATCACAGATGAGGAAATCAATATTGCACTCAAACAGATGCACCCAAACAAAGCGCCTAGGCCGGATGGCATGAAACCAATATTTTCCCAAAAATTCGGGCATGTGGTTAGGTGAGGATGTTAGAAACTATATCAAGAGCTGGTGGAAAGGGAGGAGCAGCATAGAAGATATGAATTCCACTCATGTGGTTTTAATTCCCAAAGTTTTAAAACCCAAGGAACTGACTGAATATAGACTAATAATCTTATGTAATGTGGTCTATAAAATTGCAGCAAAATTCCTGGCAAACCGACTCAAACCTCTGATGAATGGTATTGTATCAGTGAACCAGAGTGCTTTTATTCCAGGAAGGATGATTACTGATAATGTCCTAGGTGCATATGAGCTTTTTCATAATATGAAATGTGAAGGAAAAAACAAAAAGGGGATGATGGCTATAAAGATGGATATGTCTAAAGCCTATAAAAGGCTTGAGTGGATGTTTCTAGACTATGTTCAAGAAAAATTGGGATTTGGTGATTTTTGGAGGATGAATATTTTGGAGTGTGTGGCGACTGTGAATCATTCTTTCATCATTAATGGAGACCGAACAATGAGAATAAAATTTTCCCATGGCCTACATCAGAGTGACCCCCTCTCTCCTTATCTCTTTATTGTATGTGCTGAAGTTTTCTCTTCTTCCATTTCATATGCAACTTCTCGGGCTTCTGTCCATGGCATCAAGGCCAATAGAAGAGCCCCACCCATATCTCACCTTTTTTTCACATATGATAGCATTCTTTTTGTTAGAGCCAACTGTCAAGAGTGCCTGATCTTAGCTAATATTATTAGCTAGTATGAACATGCTTCGGGGCAGAGGATTAACTATGAAAAGACAGAGATTGCCTTTAGTAAAGGAGTATGCACTAGCACCATACAGTATTTTAAATCACTCCTTGGAGTCCGAGAAGTCGATAGACACAGAATATACTTGGGCCTACCTACTGCTATAGGTAGATCCAAATGACAAGTGTTTGACTTTGTGAAATAAAGGGTCTAGAAAAAATACAAGGATGGAAGGAAAAGTTCCTATCTAAACCCGGGAAAGAGGTCCTCATCAAAGAAATTTCTCAAGCCATTCCCTCATATGTTATGAGTATTTTTTAGATCCCCACAGCCATAGTACAAGAAATTCAATCTTGCATTGCACAGTTTTGGTGGGGCGCATCAGGCTCAGAAAAAAAAATATCGTGATTATGTTGGGCCAATCTATGTAAGCCAAAAAAAATAATGGAATGGGATTTAGAGATCTGTAGTCTTTTAACCAAGCACTACTTGCAAAACAATTTTGGAGGCTATTTATCAAGACGTATTACCTAGCACACAAAGTGTTAAAGGAAAAATATTTTCCAAATTCATCCATACTTGATGGAAACAGAGGCTACAATCCTAATTATACATGGCACAGTCTTTGGGGCCAAAAGCGGTGGTCATGGAAGGATTACAGTGGAGAGTTGGTGATGGAGTGAATATCAACATATGGAAAGATAATTGGGTGTACGAGAGAGAAATGAATGTACTGGAGTACATGCGGCCGAGACCTGATTGTCCTTCTATAGTCAAAGATCTCATTGACGTAAATTCAGGGAGATGGGATGAGAACATTATGCATCATTTTTTTTCCAAGAGAAATATCTACATCCATCGTGAACACACCTCTAAGAAATAGACGCCCAAGAGACTCGTTCTTCTGGCATCCAGATGGGAAAGGCCAGTTTACTAAAAAGTCAGCGTACTGGCTGGGGCTGCTGGGTAAAGCTAACTATATTAGCAGCAGGAATCAGATGAATGACAAAGCATGGATGGTGATTTGAAAGTCGGGACTGCCACCAAAGTTGTTGCATTTATTATGGCGGGTCTGTACTGGTTGTGTGGCCACTATGGGAAGATTAATTGATCTTCACTGTAATCTAAGGTATGCCCACTCTGCAAAATTAAAAAAAGGAGATGGTATACCATATGCTATTCATCTATCAGGAGTTAAAGGTAGCATGGTCCCAGGAAACTACCCAACAAATCATTAACAAGAATAGAGAGAAATCACTCAGCAAGATCATCGTCAGGGTAGCAGTTAGACTGAACAGGGAGGACTTACTTCACTGCTTTGCAAGTATGTGGGGCATGTGGAGTAGAAGGAACATCCAGATCTTTGAGGGGATAGCACAGGACCTATAAATACTCATCATGTGATATGAAAGCTACTTGTTTGATTACAGTCAAGTAAATGCACAGCAAACCAATGACCATGTGGACAGTACGGAATCTACGGGTACTATTGGAGAGTACCAGATGAGGGAATGCAGAAATTAAATTGTGATGTTGCTATTGACAAAGAGGGTTGGATTGGCATTAGAGGTGTCCTATGAGGATCAGAGGGGGAGGTGTGACTATTATTAGCAACAAAGAGAAGGAACTCCACCTCAATCGAGATTGTAGAGGCTATAGCCATGTAGACCTACTTAGAGGAAGACCAGAATAGAGGTGTCCAAGTTATTCATGTGGAATTAGATTCCAAGATTCTAATTACGACTCCACAGAATCCAAATGGCCGCCATGACCATTTGGGTCTTCTGGTTGAGGACATTTTGTAGCTAGCTCAGTCATTTAGGATTTTTTTCATTTTCTTTTTCTTGTAGGTTTTCTAACAGAGTTGCTCGCACCTTAGTAAAACTTGCTTTTGAGGGCAACTCATATATTTCTGTTAATGGTGAATTGGTACCTCAACCGATTAAAAACCTTGTTTTGTTTGAAGTTCCTAGTTAAATTAAATAGAGTAGCACCCTTCAAAAAAAACTAAAAGACACTAGAGGAAAAAGCAAGAAACACATTGAGTAAGTCATGAAGTGTGTTACTTGTAGCAAAGTAGGACACGGAGTTGACAATTGTATCTATGCATGGCCAGAAGAGAGTGAAGAAAGTGAAAGTAACGAAGAGATAGAAAATGTCTCTTATGCCAATTTTAAACGACCAGACCATCTAAGATTCAATTATGGGAACAAAGAAGTTGTTGCAAACTCTCATCAACTTAGTGGTTCATCTAAACTGCCTCTAGGATTCAAGAATAAAGGAGGACCAACTCAATATACTAGAACTACTAGTTATCAGATGAACAATAATAGCTACTAGAGTCAAAATCAAAATACAAGCCGACAAGGTCAGGGACAAAATCAAAGTTAGAGTCAGACCAAGGATAGGAGTCAATTGGACATGATCACTCAGTTGTTCAATTTTGCAAAGAGGCAAGCTTTGGTAAACGACCAGCTCACCCAAAGCATCATCACCAATTCAGGAGTGTTAACCACAATGCTAACTCAAATGGTAGATATGCAAACCCATCAAAGGCAAATTGATCAACAACTTGCCCAATTGGTGGAGCTTGTGAAGAACCCTTCGGGGAAGATTCTATCAAATATGGAGACAACAAAGATGGCCACACTCTGATCAGGAAGGATTTTGGAAGATCTTGGTACTAACAGAACCACAGAGGAAAGAGGTCGTAATGAGCCACAATTTGAGAAAGTAATTATGCAAGAATAATCTGGAAGAAAAGAATCAGGTGAGAAGGACAAAGGAGAAGATAATCACAGAAACAAGAAGGATGAAAGGTCAAGAACCCAGATCCTGCGAGAGAAGCTTTTATGTACAGAAATCCCTATGCTCTGAGAGCCCCATTTCCCTACAAACTAATCAAGGCACATCTAAAGAAGAGATACGAGAAGTTTATGGAAGTAGTGAAGAAATTACACCTAGATATCATGTTCCTGGATGCAATTGAAGAGATGCCAACATATGCAAAGTTCTTTAAGGACTTTATCACAAAGAGAAGGAGAGGAGACCATGTCAAGACTCTTCAGTTGGCCAAAATGTTGAGTGATTTTGTTCAAGCTGAGCTACCTACCAAAAAGAAAGATCTAGGGGCGTTCAATATCCCCTTCTGTGTTGGAGACAATGTGGAAAGGAAGGGGTTAGTCGACTTAGGAGCAAGCATTAGCCTCATTCCACTAACCCTAGCTCAAAGGATTAGATTAACAGATATGGTAAAAACTGGAATGAGAATCGAGTTAGCTAATGACACCTTTATGAGACCGGTGGGAATAGTGGAAGATGTCCCAATTTGAGTTGGACAATTTTTTATACAATGTGATATATTATGATCGACCCTATTGAGGACCCAAAATTCTCAATGATATTCTGAAGATCTTTCCTTGCTACTAGAAGATCTCTAATAGACGTTGCAAAAGGAATTATTACTTTATGTGTTAGTAATGACCACATCGACTTCCGAGTACAAGACGCTATTAGGGGACCATCTCTCTTTGAGTCAGCTACAATCAGTATTGTGAAGAAGTACAAGAGAATAAGGTGATTTTTGATTCACTTATGCGAGTCTTGAATAACCCTAACCCTAGTGTGGAAGACCCAAAAGTGGTTTAAATTTTGGACTACCTGAATCAGCCCGAGAAAGAGTTCAGTGATGATGAAGAAGTAACCTTAGAAACAACAAAGTACGCATCCCTCAAGCAAACTCCTGAAGAAGACGGAGCCCCAAAACCAAAGTCAGAATTAAAACCACTTCCTGAAGGATTGAAATATGAATTTCTCTATGATGAGGGGAGGAATCTTGTGATCGTTAATGTAAATTTGATAGATGAACAGGTAGAAAGATTGCTAAAGGAACTCAGATTGTATAGAAAATATATAGGGTATTCCGTTGATGACATCAGAGGCCTTAATCCTGCCTTATGTATGCACAGAATCAATCTTGAGGAAACATCTAAACCTCTATCCCAACTGAAAAGGAAGTTGAATCAAATACAAAAGGAAGTTCTGAAGAAAGAAGTGATTAAGCTGCGAGATGTCAGAATCATATACCCTATAAGTGATAGTAATTGAGTAAGCCCTATTCATGTAGTGCCCAAGAAAGGTGGAATGATCATTTTAAGAGGTGAGGGTGGAGACGAGGTAGCAACACGAACCATAACAGGTTGGCGTATGTGCATCGACTATCGGAAATTGAATGTTGCCATAAGAAAAGATCATTTTCCTCTGTTGTTTATTGATCAAGTCCTAGAAAGATTAGCATATCATGATTACTTCTATTTTTGGATGGGTATTCAAGATTCTATCAAGTATTGCTTCATCCCGATAATCAAGAAAAGACAACCTTTACATGTATCTATGGCATGTACTTTTAGAAGAATGCCATTTGGGCTATATAATGCGCATGTAACCTTCCAACGTTGCATGATCTCTATGTTTTTTTATTTTCTAGAAGATATAGTGAAAGTTTTCATGGACGACTTCTTTGTATATGGGATAGATTTTGATGGGTGACTAAAAAAACTATCTCTAGTCTTACAACACTGTGAAAAAAAACACATGGTTCTTAATTGGGAGAAATTTCATTTTATGGTCCAAGACGGCAATATCTTAGGACATAAGATTTTAAAGAAAGGAATAGAGGTTAAACTAAGTAAGATTGAGGCTATATCCAAGCTTCCACCACCAAAGTTTGTCACGGTAGTAAGGAGTTTCTTAGGACATGCAAGATACTATAGGTAATTCTTATAAAGAGTTTTTGAAGATCGCTAAGCCCCTATCAAACCTCCTAATTAAGGATGTTGAATTCAAATTCACTAGTGAATGTTTAGATGCCTTCAATACCCTCAAAGAGGCCTTGACAACAGCCCTGATTATTCAAGTTCCATATTGTGGTTACCCTTTGAAATTATGTGTGACACAAGTGATTTTGCTATCAGAGTTGTTCTTAGACAAAGGAATGAAAAAAAATACCACGTGATTTGCTACGCAAGTCAGACATTAGATGAAGCACAAGTGAATTATACCACCATGGAAAAGGAAATGATGGCCATTGTATTTGCCTTCGATAAGTTCATATCATACTTGGTAGGATCGAAAGTAAAAGTATACATTGGTCATGGGGTTATAAAATACCTTATGCAGAAAGGGTGTGAAGCCGAGGTTGCTATGATGGGCCTTACTACTACAAGAATTCAACCATGGCATTATTGATAAGAAAGGAAAAGAGAATGTGGTTGCGGACCACCTATCAAGGATAGTCTTTAATGAAGAAAATCAATTGCATGTAAATGACAACTACGTCAATGAAGCTCTATTGATGGCTCAGTCAATTGAACCAACCCTACCTTGGTTTGCTGACATTTATAACTATCTAGCATGTGGGAAGCTACCACCCGAAATCACTTATAATCAGAAGAAGAATTTGTTCTCCGATCTGAAAAATTACTATGGGGCAATCCTCTTTTATTTAAAAGATGCTCTAAAAATTTATATCATTGTTGTATACCAAAAGAATAAGTATCTCAAATCCTCAAGGAATGTCATTCCTAGCCTTATGGTGGTCACCGTGGAGGAGAAAGGATTGTTGTTAAGGTTCTACAGCCAGGATTTTATTGGTTGACATTCTACAAAGACGTTATGTCATTTTTAAAGACTTGTAAAGAATGCCAACTCGTAGGAAACATCAGTGGAAGGAATGAGATGCCCATGGCAGATTGGGTAGGAGTATAAATTTTCGACATTTGGGGGATCGACTATATAGGACCATTCCCATTGTCAAGAGAAAACCAATATATTGTTGTCGTTGTAGACTATGTCTCAAAGTGGGTAGAGGTCATTGCTACCCAAACCCGTGACTCAAAGGTTGTGATCAAGTTGTTCAATAAAATTATCTTTCCATGATTTGGGATCACACGCACCGTCATAAGTGACGGGGGACCCCACTTCAGGGAAATACAGTTCTAATCTCTATAGAAAAAGTATGGAGTCAAGCACAAAGTGGCAACACCCTACCATCCACAAACATCAAGACAAGTGGAAGTATCTAATAGGAAAATCAAGTAGATTTTGGAGAAGACAGTAAGTCGTACGAGGAAGGATTGGTATATGAAACTCGACGATGCATTATGGGCCTACCACATGGCATACAAAACACCAATAGCTACAATACCCTTCAGGCTGGTTTATGGGAAGTCATGTCATCTCCTTGTCGAATTAGAGCACAAAGCCCTTTGGGTTATCAAATTTCTAAATATGGGAACTCCGCCTATGTTTTCATATTTTGCCTTTTCTTCCCATTTATTTTGCCTTAGCCATGCTGTCATAGGCAGACAAGATGGTGTGACCCCAATTTCTCAGGCACAGCCACACGGATGATATAGATAAGGATATGTTTTCCTACATTGCAATCACTAATTGATCCAACTATGGTTAATCAGTAATCATTATAACAATGATTGGTAGGAAAAAAATATATTGATATTATATATCAAGTCTATAAGAAAAATGTGTAGAATCCAAATAAAATATAATCTAAGCCTAATTATGATTCAAGTTCAAAAATTATATATTATAGCATGTTTTATAATAATGATTATATGAAAACCCTATATTTCATCAAATATTATTGATATCTTATTCAATTGACGAACAACAATGTAATCTAACGATGAAAACATGTTATAATGAATATGTTTTAGGGTTAAACCCAATTCATAGTTAGGGCTTATGACCCTTAAAATTCATAATATGATAGAATTGTGGTTTTTTGGCCCAAAACCCTAGATTTTATTAATAACATGTTGAATCCATCAAATCCATGTACTTTTTCATAAAAACTATATTGATGAATAATAATAAGTTCTTGTGATAATGATGATGATGTATATTGAGGTTTCTAGGTCATTAGATCACTACACATGTAGATTAGGGTTTCCTGGCCTAACCCTAATATCAAACCTAGACCTAAGACCTAGAATCAACCTGAATTAGATATCATATTGATACATGGTGACACTTAAGGGTTGTATTATATTCCATATCATGTTGATTGCTTGGATCTATTTTGTGATTGTTTGGAACGCATACATGCTTAAAGTACATGGATGAAGCTGCATGATTCTTCAATCAAGGTACATAGTTATTTTTTGAATTCTCGACATGTCATTGTCAATGGATTTCCAGATGACCAAAGTATTGATTTGATAAATAAACTACTTGGATATTTATTTAATTCTAGAGCATCATAATGCCAATATGTGAATCATATAAAGAAAACTAAGATACTCTAAACCCAATGTTAGACCTACTAGGTGGTAACTCTCCTAAGTACAATGACATATGGAGAAAGGTGATGGCACCCATGGTAGCATGACCAACATGGGTTATATTTCCTAAATGAGAATACATGTTCATATGTGCAATTAATTGATTGTTGATTATATATGAACATGCATACTTTTTATGCACCCACATACACAGTGTACCAATATACTTATATGCATATTCGTTTGTCAAAGTTTTAGGTATCAAGTTACATGGAGATTTGATGACTTTAAGATTCAAATGAATATATTGAAGATACTAAATTTGATGTCACAAGGAGTATTAGTTAGATAAATAGTGATCTCTTTCCATGTAAAAAATCCTTATTATATAATCTCCTTTATTTGAAACTTTATGCACACTCATTTTTGGAGAAATATGAATCCTTTTGTATCATTCTAAGTTAATAAATGTAAATATTTGTTACTATTTTTTATTTTATAAACCTGGAAAATAGAGATTACGATCTTTGTCCCTGTGATCTGCCTTCAATGGTGGGTATCTAGGGAGGGGGTCATAACAAATGGTATTAGAGCCTAGACTTATCAAACAATTTATAATAATTAACATATTCATATGATCCTTAGAGTCATAAGTGAATTATTAGAGATTTTCCAAAGACAATGGTGTCTATAAAGGATCAAAATCTAGGGGATGGAAAAAAATTCCTACACACAACTAGTTGGCAAATGAGGACTTGCAGCCCATGTTAGTCCCACTTGGACAAGGTTTGAGGTTTTTTGCCATAGTAAAATACATGTAGGTCTTCTCATCTTAAAATTCGTCCCCTCCTCATCTATTTGCTATCTTTAACTCTAAAATTAACTTCTCTTCTCATCTTAACTTATGGTTTTAGGTAGAAGTTGGATTATGGCATTCTCCACCAACAAAAATATATGAGGATAATTATAGAAAAAGATAAGGAGATGTGACATATAATTTAGGTCCTTTTGTTGAGCGTAAACCCTAGAAATAACTAGATATTAAATGGGATACCATGTGTCCATGAATGAATTTAGTACAGATATCCTAGACCTTAGTGGGTTAAGAAAAAAAATAGATGTTACCCTTAACCCTAATACAAACCCTAATGTTGGGTATGTACATAAAGAAAGTGAAGGAAAAAAATAACACTACCCAAACAAACCCTAAGTAAGGATAAAGGAAAGAGGAAATGAAATAGAGTTTGGGTACCACAAATTAGGTGTCATGCTTTCATGTGCATTCAAGTAATTTTGGTACAAGTGACCATGCATGCATGTTACACATAAAGGGTTTCATATATAAATATATGAAAGTACACAATCATCAGTTAATACTGAAAAATATAAGACTCTCAACTCACTTTTAGGAATGGTGTTATGAATTGGAGTGGGTCAACCCAAGAATGGAAAAAGACTTATGGGGGAGGCATAACCCTAAACCCGTGGATTTATACTTGTGGATAGAATGCTAAACCTCCTCTTGACAACCAAGAAGGAACCCTAAGTTATGACCTCAGCTAGAAGTATGAGTTGAAAAAATCCATGTGTTAGGTTTTAAAACATTAGGTAACCTTGGACGTCCTAAAAGTGCCAAAACTTAGAGAAATGGTACATGATGGGATGGGATGGGATGGGATGGGATGGAATGGGATGGGATGGGATGGGTATAAGGAAGAAAGCACTTAACCCTACCTAATCATAATAAGTTGTCATTTATAACTGAAAAATAGTCACCACCTATTGAAATATGAAAACCTTGGTTAGAGAGATCCCAGAGAAAATATGTAATAGTGGTGCACCTAAGTTATATAATAATGGTGAATATAAGTTATATAATACATTTAAGAAATTGCATTTAGTAAATGCAATAATAGTTCACCTAAGTTATATAATACATATTGCCCCCAAGTCCAAATAAGAAAGGTGTGTGTTGGCTTAGTACCTACGATGTGTGTGTGTGTATAGAGAGAGAGAGAGAGAGTCAAGCTAGTGTACACTCGAGTGTACCGAAGGCACCGTACACCTCTGCCATTTTTAAAGATAATATAACTTTTTGAAAAATATAAACCATTGATCTTTTTAAATATCTTAAGAACATATTATAATATAAATTTCAGCTCATTTGGACACTTATAGGTCGTGCATCTAAAGGAGGCAAAAATCATGCATTTCAAATTAGTTTTGTGCGTCAATTTTGTTGTCCTTAGATGAGTGACTTACACTCATCCAAATGAGCTCAAATTTTGCATGTGGGCTATTATTATTGTAACCATGAAGATCAATGGATTATATTTTGGAAAAACATGGTCTAGATAGGAAAACATCATTGGGGTGTATAGTGTGATCTGTACACTCAAGTGTATTCTAGCCTGACTCTATATATATACATACATATATATACATACATACATACATATATATATACATACATACATATATATACATATATATATATATATGAAAACTTTAGTTAAATAAATATCAAGTAAAATGTGTAAAGAAAGTTAAAACATTGAAAAAAATTTATGAAAGCCCATTATAGACTCTACTTGGGCAGGATGAATCATGGGATATAGAAACATAATTCTAGTAGAGACCCTTTTCCTAGAACATAGTTTGATTAATAAAAGAAATAAAAAAAAGTCATGACATCTCAATAAACCTTGGTTTTGGTAGAACACTAAGTCAACCCTAGGTTCAAGAAGGGATAATTAAAGGTACCCAATATCCAAGTGTCTAGGAGGTGATCATGCCCTAAGTACACAAGTTACATGGGATCAGGAGAAAGCCATCCACGAGTACATAAGGCCCACGAAGTCAGGATAATATCCACCTCCATAAGTGCTGGAGGCTTGAGGGGTCAATGGGAAAGGCACTCCATAAGTACATAAGTCCCTTGGGGTGAAGAGGAGATCACAACAAAGGTACCTATAGCCTAGATACCTTAAGGGGATGGACAAGGCTAATGATACATGAGATGGAGATATAAAGAATACCAAAACTTATGAAATAATATATGAAATGATATCTAAAAAGGAGTTGTACATAAACTCAAGGATTGTCGTAAAAGCACTTTTTCTTGAGTTCAAGAAATTGTAGGGATTTCGTGGAACTAAAATGTATTCATAGTGTGGAGTCACTTTGAAGGGTGACTCAAACTAAAAGTTTGAATTATGTGATAATGTGTGGATACACCATCTTGGCACATTGAACCTGATGAAATTTGTATTTTGGATTCCAGCCAAATGTTTATTTCATGTTATTATCAGTGTGAAATATGGATAGCCACAAGTCATACATATAATTGACATAAAGATAAATACCTTAAGTTAAATTTTATTACCTAATCTAGGTCATAGAGGTGTTATCTCACCCTTGTATAAACATATTTGAATGGTTATTAGTAGGTTTGAAACATAGGTGAAAATGCAATCGCAAAGAGAAAAATGTAATCACCCAGTGGTAATATCATACAATGAATGAGGATGTCAGAATGCCCTTTGAATAAATTCAGGTTGCAACCTCTAATGTGAGGTATTTTCATATCTATGAAAGTTGTTAATGATAACCTAGCTAAAAACTATCAAAGAAAGGTTTATGTCCCTAATGCATGAGGTTAATCAAGTTGTCATTCATATAACTTGATTGGATTCAAATTAAGGTGGGGTGTATGCAACATCCTCAAAATTTGGGAATTTTCTATTCATAAAGGTTATGATGTGATAGTCAAAGTAGAATCATAAATAGAATATGATGACCTTGGTTGATGAATGTAAGTTCTAGACGTAGTTTAGGTCTTCAACTTCAACAAATACAACAGTGTTGAGAAAATATATTAGCATGAGGCTTCAATTGAGATATCATGATATATGAATCCTTAATGTCACAATTAGAAAGATAATTAAGCTTGTGGACCCTCTGAGAGGCCACGGAATGAACCTTGGTCCTTAACATTCAATTCAAACCTTATTGGACTATTTGAGTGGCAAATAGGTCCATTGGGATATATACTAAAGAAGCAAGAAATTAGTGTATAAATATGATGCCAGTGATCTTGTGGGTTGATTGGTAAACCACAACATGAGACAATTAGATAGATTCTAGAATATTCTAAAGTAATTAATGGCATAGATAATTTAAGAGTAATTATCTAGTCTTTTCTTGAAAACCAAGTATAAGGGTATCAAATAGAACTAACTCAACCTAATACTTGGTCCCACACATAATAATAATTAAATAAACATAAATCCAAGTTTTGGATAATTACATGATTATATATGACATAGGTAATTAAATTAATAAAATATGTAAAGAGAAAGGAAAGGATAAGTATCATGTTCCTTTTCTCCCAATCATTTCCCAATCAGTGATAATATTAACAGGAATTTTGGGGATAAATGGACCTTTCGAGCAACCTATAGAATATTTTGAAGATAATGTTGAGTTAAGGAATTATCTAAGGATAAATTGGATTTAAATAGTTGTACTAGACTTATTTTAAGAATATCATGGACCTCGGGTTGACCGCATAATGCAGCCACTACCCACAGTCATTGGATAAAGATCCAACATGGGCCGATTATTTTCAACCTCCTGATGTGGTTGATAGATATGGAACTCGTATCTAGACCCTCTAACTCTATCAAAACAAATGATTCATCGTAATTAACATCTTGACAATTATGGGAGATACAGCCAAATATAACCAACCTTGGATTGTCCATTATCCCTCACATGGAGATAAAGCCCAAATCATAGGCAAGTTGGTTCTTAAGGATCCTGACTGGTAGTGGTTTCCCAACCAGTACCCTTGCCTGTATAAGAAAATTAGTGGCACCCATAAGGATAGGTTAGCCATATCGTGCCTCCAACTACATCAAGATCACCCTACTTTTACCTCTCCCATCCTAGACCTCCTTCTCTTCCATTCAACCTCCGGTCCACACCACTCGGGTCACCCCACACCATTAGAAATGGTCCAACTGATTTCAGGAAACCATGAAGAAAATCACTGTCTCCTTAGTTTTTCCATCACAACCTAGGAAGACAAAGTAAACCACTAGGTTGACTACATCCGTGGTGCAACATTAGCAGATCCATGAGAGAGGAGGAACAAGATGAGGATGAAGGATACTACTCGCATACATCAGGTTGAATGTTTTGAGGTAAAGGGAATTATGTCTTTTCTTCCCTTTTTTCACCTTTGACACAATGAAGAATGGTGCCAAAATGGTGTCAATCCATTGTAGGCATGTCCCATGGCTGATATGGATAAGGATATAATTTCTTACATGGAAGTCAATATTTCATCCAAGTATGATCAATTTGTAATAAACACTGAAAATGATTGGTAGGTCGAAATATATTGAAATTGTATATCAAATATATTATAAAAATGTGTAGAATACAAATAAGATACAATATACACCTAATTGATCCTAGTTCAAAATGTATATGTTAGAGAATTCTTTGATAATAATGATTAATGTAAACCCTATATTTCATGAAATAATGTTGATATCTTATTCAATTGGTGAAAAATAATCCAATTTAATAATGAGGACATGTTCTAATTAATATATGAGTTAGGGTTACGCCTAATGCCTAGTTAGTGTTTATCACCCTTAAACTCATAATATATTAGAACTAGGGTTTGTTTTCCATAAACCCTAGATTTGATTAATAACATGTCAAATCCATTGAATACGTACACTTTGTCATATAAACGGATATTGATGAATATTAATGAGATCATGTGATATGATGATGATGATGATGTATATTAGGGTTTTTAAGTCATCATAACCCTACACATGTAGATTAGGGTTTTGATACCTATACTTCATGTCAACCCTAGACCTAACACCTATAATCGTCCTCAATTAGTTTCATATGGATACATGGTGAAACTTTAGGGTTGTATGATATTTCAGATCATGTTGATTTCATGGATCTACTCTATGATTTTTTGGATTACATACATTCTTAAATTATATGGATAAGATTGCATGACTCTTTAATGAAGGTACATGGTTATTTTATGAAGCTCAGCATATCAACTTTTTATGTATTTTTGTATAATTGATGAAGTATTGATTTGATAAATAAACTTCTTAGAAATTTACTTACTTCCAACTCATTATAATTCCAATATGTGTGTCATATAAAGAAATCTATGATACTCTGAATCCAAGTTTAGGCCTACTAGGGGGTAGTTCATCTAAGTCCAACGATGGGTACAGAAAGGTGATTGCACCTAAGGTGGCATGACCAACATGGGTTAGATCATCTAAATGGAAATACAAGGTCATATGTGCAATTAATTGATTTTTGATTATATATGTGCATGCACAGTTTTGCATGCACCCACATACACATTGTATCAATATACCGATTAGCGTATTTGTTTGTCAGCATTTTAGGTAGTTGGCTTACTTGGAGATATGATGATGTGAAGATTCAGATGACTACATTAGAGATATTAAAGTTGATGCCACAAGGAGGATTAGTTAGGTAAAAAGTGGTCTCTTTATATATAGCATATTCTTTCCATAGTCTCCTTTATTTGGAAAATCATGCACACTACATTTTGGAGATATTAGCATCCTCGTGTACCATTCAAGTTAATACATGAAATTATTTGTTATTATTTGTTATTTCTTAAGTTTGTATCTTGGAAAAATGAGATCTTCATCTATGTTCCTACAATCTTCCTTCAATGATGGGTATCTCCGGGGGGTGTAACAATTGGTATTAAAGACCATACTTATCGAATAACTTATAGTAATTAATATTTGTATATGTTCCTTAGAGCCATAAGGGAATTATTTGGGTGTTTTCCAAAGACAATGGTTTCTAGAAAGGATCACAACCTGGGGGTTGGCAAAACATTCTCCCGCGCTACTCGTGCCAAACGAGAACTCTAGGGACCTGTGAATCTCACATGGACAAAGTCTAAGATTTTTTGCCTAAAGTAATATACATTTATGTCTTCTCACCTTAAAATTCATCCCCACATAATTTTTTTCTCTTAACTCTAAAATTTACTTCTCTCCTCATTTTTGTTTGGGCTTTAAGAATAAGTAGCATTAAAGCATCCTCACCCAACTAAAATACATATAAAGTCTATTACATAAAACTATTAGGAACATGTGACATATAATTTAGGCCCCTTTGTTGAGGGTAAACCCTAGAAAGGCCTAGGGATAGGTTGACATACCCGAGTCGTCCATGAAGGGCTTGAGTTGGGATATTTTTTTCAATTATGTAAACCTAAGTAGGTTAAAGGAAAGATAAAACCAATATATGTAGAGGTTAGACCTTAACCCTAATCAAAACCCTAATGATGTGTGTACATAGAAAGAGTGAAGGAAAATAATAAATCTACTAAAACAAACCCTAAGTCAGGATAAAGGAAAGAAGAAATCAAAATGAGTTTGGATACCAAAAATTAGGTACCATAGTTTCATGTGCATGCAGACATGTAGGGTACATGTGACCACGCAAGGTTTTGTATATAAATATATAAATTGTAGGAAATCATCAGTAACATAATGAAAAATATAAGACCCTCAACTCACTTTTAGGGATGATTTAGACTTGGGGTGGGTCAACCCAATAATGGAAAAAGACCTATGGGTTGGGCATAATCCTAAATGTGTGGGTTTCAAGTTGTATCTAGAATGCCCAACCTCTTTTTGAAACCTAATAAAGCACCCTAGGTTAGGACCTCCCCTAGATAGATGAGTTGAATAGCCTTGTGTTAGGTTTTGTAACCTTAGGTAATCTTGGACGTCCTAAAAGGACATAAACTTAGAGAAATGGGACATGATGGGATGGTATGGTTATACGATAGAAAGCACTTACCCATCTAGATAGAATAAGTTTTCCTTAATAATTAAAAAAAATTCATCACCTATTTAAATATGAAAACCTTGGTTAGAGAGATACTAGGGAAAATATGTAATGGCAAGAAATTACATTGAAGAAATGTAATAATGGTGCACCCAAGGTATATAAGCCCTACTGCTACCAAGTCTTAATTAAAAGGGTGTGTTTTTCTTAGTACCCTGGATGTGTAGAGATATGTAGGAATTAAAAGTTTGCTTATAAAAATTGAAAGTAAAATGTGTCATGGAAGTTAACACATTGAAAGAAATTGTATGAAAGGCATATAATTTATAGAATCTCCTTGGGCAGGATGAGTCATGGGATATAGAAACATAATGATATTAGAGACCCTTGTCCTAGAACAAGGCGTGTTTAATATGAAGAATGAAATAAAACTATGACATATTAATAAACCCTAGGAATCAGTAGAGCCCTAAGTCAACCCCGGGGTCAAGAAGGGATACTTAAAGGTATGTAAGATCCAAGGGGTCAGGAGGTGATCATGTGCTAAGTGCACAAGGCATGTGGGGTCAGGAGAAAGCCATCCATGAGTACCTAAGGCCCATATGGTTAGGGGAATGGCCACTTTATAATTACATGAGGCTCAAGGGGTCAATGGGAAGGCACTCCATAAGTAAATAAGGTCCTTGGGGTCCAATGGTACATATACCCTAGAGACCTAAAGAAGGGATTTTTGCATAAACTCAAGAATTCTAAAAAAAAAGCACTTTCCCTTGGGTTGATGAAATTTAAGGGAATTCGTGGAATTATATTGTATTAATAATTGAGGTCACTTTGTAGGGTGACTCAACTTAAAATATTAAATTATAAGATAATGTGTGGATACACCAAGTTTGTACATAAAATAGGATGAACTTAGTATTTGGAATGTAGCCAAATGTTTATTTCATCTTATTATGAGTGTGAGAGATTGGTAGCCACATGTGATGCATATAATTGATGTGAATATGAATGCCCTAAGTTAAATTTTATGATCTAGTCTATGGCATAGAAGTATTACCTTACCCTTGCAAGAACATATTTGAAGGATGGTTAATATGTCTAAAACCTAGCTGAAAATACCATCACAAAGTTTTTCAAAAAATGTAATCATTCAGTAATGATATCATGCAATGAATGAGGAAGGGGTAATACTTTTTGAATAAATTTGGGTTCCAACCTCTAATTTGAGGAATTTCCATCTCAATGAAAGTTATGAATGATAACCTAGCTTAAACCTATACAAGGAAGGTTTCAAGACCTAATGCATGAGGATAATTGAGTTTTTAATCACCTTAACTTGATTGGATTGGATTTTTGGGACCAAAATCCTTTTTAAGGTGGGGTGAATGTAACATCCTTGAAATTTTGTAATCTTATGTTTAATTCAAGGATATTAATAAAAGCATAGTAATAAAGGGAGTATGATAAACTTGGTTGATGAATGTAAGTCCTAGACCTAGTTTACTTTGCAAATTAAGTAAATAAAGTGATGTTGAGTAAATAAATTAGCATGAGGCTTCAATTGAAATACCATGATATATCAAGCCTTAATTTCGAAATTAGAAAGATAATTAAGATTGTAGACCCTCTAAGAGGTCAAGGTATGAACCTTGGGCCTTAACATTCAATTCAAGCCTGATTGGACTATTTGAGTTGCAAATAGGTTTGTCGGGATATATACTAAAGAAATAAGAAATTCATGTATACATATGATGCAATCATCTTGTGGGTTGATTGGTAAACCATGCATGAGAAAATAGCAAGATTCCAAAATCTTATAAAGTAATTAAGAACTAAAAAGTTAACGAGTAATGATCTAGTCTTTTCTTGAATTCCAAATATTTGGGTATCACATAAATCTAACTCAACCTAATACTCGGTCTGATGCAAGATAACAAATTAATAAGGATAAATTCAAGTTTTGGGATAATTACATGATATACACTGATGATAGGTAATTAAACTAGGTAAATACTTCAAGATCAAGGTAAGTCTAATTATCATTTTCGTTTTCATCCCAAACTTTTCCCAGTCCATGGTGAGGGTAATAGGAAGCTACTCCCAAAATTTGGGGTTAAACGGACCATCTAGCGACCTATAGTATATTTTGAAGATAATGCTAAGGTGAGGAATTATCTTAAAATAATTGGTTTTAAATGGTTGTAGAAGACACAAGTTGAGAATATCCCAGACCTTGAGGTTCCCTCATAGTTCTACCACTACCCCTGGCTATTGGATAAAGGTCCAATGTGGGATGGTTTATCTTTAACCTCCTAAGAGGAGGTTAACAAAGACTAGACTCCTCTCTTATATCCCTCTCTATCTGTCCAAGCCTTGAATCACCCTGATAAATATCCTAATGATTATGGGAGCTCCATCCGAATATAACCAAGCTTCGATTACCAATTATCATCCCCCATAGAGATAATGCCCAAACTGTAGGTGGGTTGGTTATCGGGGATCATGATTTGTGATGGTTCCCCAGCACCCATGCCTATATAAATAAACTAGTGGCACTCACAAGGTTAGGTGAGACATACCCTATCTCCAATTACATCCCTTTCACCGTACTTTTAGCTCTCCCATCTTGAACATCCTTCCCTTCCAACTGACCTCTGACCGGCACCATTTTGGCCACCCCACACCATCAGGAATGGTATATTTGAGTTCGGTAGGCCATGAAGAAGATTAATTCCTCCTCAATTTTGTTGCTAGGGCCTGGGAAGAGGAAGTCATCCACTACATACATGGTGCAACAGGATTAGATCCATGATAGAGGAGGAAGAAGATGAGGACTAGGTAAATTACTCCCCTATCTGGGGTCAAATGTATTGACGTAAAGAAGATTTATGCATTTTCTTCCCTTTTGTTTCACCTTAGCCACATGGGACTAGGGTGCCAACATGGAGTGATCCCATTGTCTAAGGATCGGCCCCATGATAGATATAGATAAGGATATATTTTCCTATGTGGTAATCAGTAATTGATCCAAATATGATCAATTTGTAATAATTATAGAAAGTGGTTGGTAGGTCAAAATATATTGAAATTATATGTTACATTTATATGAAAATGTGTACAGTCCAAATAAAATAAAATCTACTTCTAATTATGATCCTAGTTCAAAAAGTATATGATAGGTCATGTTTTGATAATCATGATTATATGCAACCCTAGATTTCTATAAATAATGTCGATATCTTATTCGATGATGAAAAATGATAACATCTAATGAAGAAACCATGAGCTTACTATATGACTTAGGGTTGAACAAAATGCCTAGTTAGGGTTTCTAATGCTTAAAACTCATAATATCATAGAATTAAGGTTTGTTGGCCCTAAACCCTAGATTCAAAATATAACATGTTGAATCCATTGAATACATGTACTTTGTCAAATAAAGTAACATTGACAATGAGATCTAAGATGATAATGATGATGATGGTGGTGGTGGTGGTGGTGGTGGTGGTGGTGGTGGTCATGATGTTGTTGTATATTAGGGTTTCTAAGTCATTAGATTGCTACACATGTATAGTAGTGTTTTGAGACCTAGCCCTAGTATGAAACCTAGACCTAATACCTAGAGTCAACCTTGATTGGTATTATATGGATGCATTGTAACACATTAGGGTTGTATGATATTTCAAATTTTGTTGATTTCTTGGATCTACTCTATGATTGATTGGACTGCATACATGCTAGAAGCGTGTGGATAAGATGCCATGATTCTTTAATGAAGGTATGTGGCTATTTTATGAAAACTCGACATTTTGAGTGTGGATGGATTTTTGGATGATTTTAAGTATTGATTTGATGAATAAAATGCTTGGATGTTTACTGCATTCCAAAATGCCAATATGTGTATCACATAAAGGAATTCATGCCCAAGGTTAGACCTATTAGGGGTAGTTCACCTAGTTTCAATGATTGATAGAAATAGGTGATTGAACCCAAGGTGGAATGACCAAAATGGGTTAGATAATCTAAATGAACAATCAATTGATTGTTGAGTATATATGTATTGTATGCACCCACGTACATTGTATATCAATATACTACTCCACATATTTTTTTGTTGGCATTTTAGGTAGCTGGCTTATGTTGAGGTATGATGACTTGAAGTTCTAGATGAATACATTGAAGATATTTAATTTGATATCAAAATGAGATTAGTTAAATAAATAGTGATCTCTTTCCATATAGTATCCTTTATTTGGAAAATCATAACGATCCAATCTTGAGAAATTAGAATAATTTTGTACCATTCAAGTTAATAAATGAATTTATTTGTTATTTCTTAAATCTAGATCCCAAAAATGAGATTATGATCTATGTCCCTACAATATGCCTTTTGTAACTTGGTCTTTACGATCAATTTTTTACAAAATTATATTAGAATATATAAGCAAATCTTTCTACAATTCATTATTACATCAGACTCACAAAAGCTTACACATTAGGTCTACAAAATTAAAAATAGACATGAGGCCTATCTACTTTCGACAGAGGGAATATCTTGCACGTCTCTTCTAAGTTTTCTTTGTATCACTTGTCCATGAATGCCTGATTTTCATATCTCCTAAGGTTTAACTCTCACTTTTATGGATCTTTTAGCATACTTTGATTTTCTGTTATGACAATTTGTGAGATTTCTAGTTGTCCACTTCATGTCTTTAATCTATTAAATATTTATTGAATAAAAAAGATTTCAAAATACATTTTTGACCAATATTTTAAATGGTTCCAAGCCAATAGTTAACAATTGAGTATATTCACTAGTACATAACCGGCCTTTAGTGTCAGTTATTTAAGGCCTTTAGTGTCAGTTTTAATGTGACACCTATGTGGGTGCCGCTAAAAGACTAATTGTTAGGCCTCGGTTCTCAAACCGATGCCACAACCCTTCGCGTGCCATCGAAAATGCACCAGCAGGGGGTATAGGCGTCAGTTATTAGCTTTGAAACCGACGCCATGTCACCCGCTGCCACGGTCGTGCTGGCCAGCACGGCCGTGTTGTTTGGCCAGCTGCCACGGCTGTGCTGGCCAGCACAGACGTGGTGTCTGGCCCGCTGCCACGACCGTGCTGGCCAGCACGACCGTGGTGTCTGGCCTCATTAGGGAAATCAACGTCGGTTACTAGTAGGGCAACCGACGCTAGAACCTTCAGTGTCAATTTATTATTGATAACCGACGCCACATCACATGCATTAGGTGTCGGTATAATTATTTATCTGATGTTGTAATCATTTGTCGTCAGTTTTAAACAAATAACCGATGCCTATTTTATGTTTTTTTTCTTTTCAGTCTGCAGGCCTGATGTGACTGGTAACAGGATGAGAAACCTACAGTTCAGTTATGAACTGTAGGTTTTATGACATCCATTTATATCAGCCAACAACAGGCCACAAACTTGCAAAATTAATAACATTAATTTTTACACATTTAGCAACCTGCAGTTCCATTCAATTTTCATACATGTAAAAACATTCATGTAGCAATTTGTAGTTCCATTCATTTTCACATTCACACATGTAGAAACATTCATATAGCAGCTAGCAGTTTCATTCACACATGTATAAACATTCAGACACATGTAGAAACATTCACACATATTATAATTCAGAAATTCATTTACAAAATATCATTCTTTAGTCATTATTTGCTATTAACATCCCAATTATATGTTAAAACCCCCACTACTTGTATGGTTGTTTCCCATTCTTCTCTTACATCATTTAATTCTTCTGTCGTATAGGGAGCATGTACATCTGGTAAGGCCTTTCATGTAGTGTGGTCAGTTTTAAACACCTGCAAAGAGAATGATGTATATATATAATTAATAATATATAAATAAGATTGATATATTTCATATTATCTAATGAGACTATATATAATACCTCAGGAATGGTATCGATGTCCACTACGGCATATTTGATCATCAACATGCATGACATCGATACAATGCCTGACTGTCAAATAACTCCAATAAGGAAGATCCCAAAATATTGACTTCTTCTTGAATAAATATTTGTCACTCCGTGTGGACATAGTACATTGTGATCTCTTACTAAATTCATTGACGAAGTCTTTTACTCTTTCATAAACAACCTCCCCTGGTATAGGTTTACGTGCACTCCGTTCCTCATTCAATCCATTGAATGCTTTGCACTTCCTACGATACGGATGGAATTTTGTAAGAAACCTTCGATGACCGAGATATACAGTCTTACCGCCATGTTTTAGTCTTGTTGAATCAGTATTCTCTTCACATATAAGACACGCTTTAGCTCCTTTGACACTATATCCAGACAAATTCCCATATGCTGGAAAGTCATTAATAGTGCAAAATAGCATAGCATACAAACAAAATGTCTCTCTTCATAAAACATCATAGGTCATCACACCTTCACCCCAGAGTTTCTTTAAGTCATCAATCAGAGGTTCAAGATAAACATCGATATTATTCCAGGTTGTTTAGGGCCTGATATCAACAACGACGGCATTACGTACTTATTTTTCATACACAGCCAGGGAGGAAGATTGTATATAACAATCATGACTGGTTAAGTGCTATGTTGGCTGCTCAATGTCTCGTACAGATTCATCCCATCTGTACAAAGCCCAAGTCTTAGATTCCTGACTTCTTCACCAAATTCAGGGTATAATAGATCAATCTTCTTCCACTGTGGGGAATCAGACGCATGTCGTAGAATCCCATCATTATTTTTCTTAACATCTGCATGCCACCTCAAATTCTTCGCATCTATCGGATTGGCAAACAAGCATTGAAACCGTGATATTATAGGTAGATACCACATCACCTTGGCAGGAGAACCAGTTTTGGACTCCCCCGAAGTCGTCAATTTATACCGTGACGCACCACATTTTAGACAATCTTTCAAATCCACATAGTCCTTTTGAAATAATACACAATCATTCAGGCATGCGTGTATCTTCTTGGCATCCATTCCCATTGGGCACAACAATTTCTTTACCTGGTATGTTGAGATTGGCAGCTCGTTTCCTTCAGGAAGTATTTCTTTCAACAAAGACAACAATGACGTGAAGCTTTTGTCGCTCCATCTATTGTTATCTTTCAGCTTATACAATCTCAACACAGCGCTAAGCTTCGTAAACTTAGTACAACATGTGTATAACGATATATCATCATCATGCACAATGTTTCTAAAAATGGGAGGTGGATCGGTGTGCTCTACCCCACAACTATCCAGCATCGCATCAACGATGTCTACTGGAACTGGTTCATTCACATCTATGTCATCGGAGGTAATTTCTTCTTCCACACAAGAACTTCTATCGACATCCACTGGTTTTGGGTTTGAAATCTCTCCATGCCAGTACCATTTTGTATAGCCTTGTATAATCCCATTGCACATGACATGACTTTTGATTTCGTCACCAGTGTTGACTTTCAAGTTGTTACCGCAATGCCTACATGGATAGTAGAACCTATCTCTAGGTTGTTTCCTATGTTCCTCGGCAAATCTAATAAACTGGTCAAGACCAGATATAAACTCTGGGGTGAAGTGATTGTGAATGGACATCCATGATCTATCCATTCTATTATCAAAGAGAAAACAAGTATATATTACAACAAGATTAGTGTGTAGGATTAGAGTTTTTGCATGGTTAAAACTTTAGGCCAACAAATACATGTATTTTCATTCTTATATATAATAAATGTGTACCACCGATCCCATTCTTGAACACCTAATCTCACTAGTAAGTGTATAATGTGTATTGGGTTTTCAAGAAAATTTCGGCATTATTTCCCCGTTGAAATTTTCTTGAAAACCAAATACACATTATACACTTACATCCTAAGTGAGATTAGGTATTCAAGAACAGTCCCAAACCGGGGACTATCCAAGATTTACTCCTAATGAGTAATCTTGGATGGGTTTCTAGGCCAACAAATACATGTGTTGTCATTCTTATATATAATAAATGTGTACCACCTATCCCATTCTTGAACACCTAATCTCACTAGTAAGTGTATAATGTGTATTGGGTTTTCAAGAAAATTTCAGAAGCATTTCCTCGTTGTTCTCCAACTACAGATGTACTTAGAGAACAAATGGGGAAATGCTACTGGAATTTTCTTGAAAACCAAATACACATTATACACTTACATCCTAAGTGAGATTAGGTGTTCAAGAACAGTCCCAAATCGGGGACTATCCAAGATTTACTCCTAATGAGTAAATCTTGGATGGGTTTCTAGGCCAACAAATACATGTGTTGTCATTCTATAACAATGATTTCAACATTTCGAGTATCCATGCATGTTCATCATCAAGATAAAGATTACACATAAATTAGTATGACCTAGGGATGGAGAGATTCATAATTGATTTCAAAATTTCAAACTAGCTCATGCATTATCATCAATCTACATCATACAATAGGGATTCATGTAGATGTTAGGGTGACACATCACTAAAAAATCAGAGATTTAACATTAGGGTTTTAATATCTTACATAGATTGATCACAAGATTTCAGCAATATAGTTAATTCAAGATTATGGTGAAATGTGTATTAGGGTTTTAATATCTTAATTCAACATGCATCAAAATTTACATAATTAGGTCAAGCATTAGTATTCAATTGCAAATGTATCTTCTTCTTCCTACTCCCTCCTTACCAAATGGATAAAAGAAAGGACACGACCGTGTGGGTTGGCCGCGGCTGTGGCTGTGTTGGGCCACCACAGTCGTGCTGGCCAGCACAGCTGTGGTCGGCCAACACAACCACATCTGTGGCCATCCCACACGGTTGTGGCCTTGCTTTAATCCATTTGGTAAGGAGAGGGAGCAGGAGGAAGAAGAAGAGGGGCATGAAGGAAGAAGAAGAGGGCTACCTAGCAGCGTGGAGAAGAGTGGCGGTGGCGGTGTGAGAGCAATAATGGTGAGCAAAGAAGGAGGCAGTGAGCAGAGCTGCAGGCGGAGGCAGTGGAGGTCGGCGAGCATAGCAGCACCAGTAGTAGAAGAAGGAGGATGTGGCGGTGGTGAGAAGAGACACACCAGCAGCAGCGGAGGCGAGCAGTAGGTTGAATGCAGTTTGGTAGGGGCATCGTCGGGCGATTTTAGGCGAGCAGTAGGAATTCTCACGATGAAACATAAGAAAGGGGAAGACTCGGGTGATCGCAGGTCTATTAAGTTTGTAAAAGGTGTCGGTTCTCTACAAAACCGACACCTAAAATTTTAAGTGTCAGTTGATAGTAACAAACTGACGTCCACTTGGACATTTCTTTACCCTAATTTTTTTGGAGGGACGGCGCGTGCACCCTTATAACGTCGGTTATGCTAAGACAACTGACGCCCATATTAGAACTTTTGGCGCAAATTTTATCTTCATTTACTATCGGTTATTAGGTAAAACACCAACGTTGTATCTGATACTTTGGCGCAATTTTTTTTGCTCGAAAAAATTGGATTTCACGGGCTACTATAGGCGTCGGTTGCTTTTATTCAACTAACACTGAATGAAAAGTGATACCCGTGTCTGGCTAGTCTTCAAATATAGACGTCGGATGTCCTTATTAACCGACGTTTAATGTTAACAGTGTCGGTTTTACTAAAAAAAACTGAGGCCTCTAAAAGCGACGTTGAACGCTGTTTCTGTAGTAGTGATTGTTGGGTTACAAGGATTTTATCTAAGTACTAGAGAACCACAATTTCAAATTGCATCAAATGTCATGTAAGTGATTCATAAATATGGATTAAGGTATTAATTTTTAAATACTACTCAAATAAGAATAAATGAACCCATTGGGACATAATAAATTTAATTAGTGAGAAATGTGTATCAAAGAATGTGATAGTTGATCAAGATAACTGATTAAGAGTTAGGATAAAGCATCACTTTGTGATTGAACTTAAGTTTAGGGAAAATTATGAATATATCTCAAAGTAGATTTAGTACCTAAAAATAGGTAAGTTACAACTCTTCACCCCTAAAGTGGATTTCATACTCAAAGTCAGCACATTATTGGTCTAGATAGGTACTATTCTCCACCACTTAAAGGGATTCAACTATAATCTAAAATATCATACCCTTCACTTTTTTGAACCATTACCCTACACCAATTTCTAGACTATAAGAGTTCATGTGGTTCTCCTATAGGGTATTTCTATTACCTCCTTATTTTCATATAGCTTTAGAAATCATCAATAAGTATCACAAAAGTCAATTTTTATGGTATATATAGTATTATAAAGAAAATAATTTCTCCATGGGAAAAGTTTTTGATGCAAAACTAAAAAATGGCCAAAATGAATGCCAGAATTAAGTTACAATCACCTCTTACAAACACTGACCATACTAACTACTTGACTCCATTCCAAATATAAGATTCCTATGGAACCTAAAGGGTCATTAGAGTACCTCCACTTATGGTATAAGGATGAAGGATATTGTTATCTACCAAAGGAGAATTCACATTCAAACTTGGGGATTCTAGTCTCATTGTTCACCTTTTTAATATTAGTTTATTCACATTTTGTGAAACCTCATATCATATCTATTATCATGGTGATGGTTCATTTTAAATAAATGGTGCATTAGACATGTTTGAGTGAA
This sequence comes from Alisma plantago-aquatica, assembly GCA_963693085.1. Lineage (NCBI taxonomy): Eukaryota > Viridiplantae > Streptophyta > Magnoliopsida > Alismatales > Alismataceae > Alisma > Alisma plantago-aquatica. The sequence goes on from OY856411.1 coordinate 333,531,469, forward strand.
ATTAGTTCTGCTAAGTTTCTACTTCTACCTCAGGTAGATAGGGTTAGTAAAATTAGGGTTGGTTGTAAACTAATTGCATGTGTACTATTATTTAACCCTAACTTCCATTAGACATGCATGAGTGTCAAATATTTATAGCTCTGATACCATGTTGTAAAGACTCGGTCTTTACGATCAAATTTATACAAAATTATATCAAAAAAATATGAAATTTTTTTTTACAATTCATGCTTTACATTAGAGTCACAGAAGTGTAGACATCAGGTATAAAAAGTGTAAAAAGGAATGAGTCCTGTCTATTCTTTAGTAGAGGATAGATCTTGCACGTCTTTTCTAGGTCTTTATTGTATCATGTGTCCATGAATTCCCTATATTCATATCTCCCAAAGTTTAACTCTCGCTTTTATGAAACTTTTAGCATACTTGAATTTAATAATGCCAATTTATGAAATTGCTAGTTCTCCACTTTTTGGCTCTAAAATACTTAAATTTCTATTAATAATCACTAAGATTTCAATATATGTTAGCTTAACCAATATTTTTAAATGATTCCAAGACATTAGTTAACAATTGAGAATATTTTTGGATTACAAGGATTTTTTTCCAAGTACTAGAGTGCTACTATTTCAAATTACATCAAATGTGGTGAAGGTGATTCATAAAGATGGAGTAAGGGATGAATTTATAAATATTACTCAGGTAAGAAGAAATGAACCCATTGTGACATAATAAATTTAATTGGTGAAAATGTGTATTAAAGAACATGATAGTTGATCAAGATAAATTATCTAGAGTTGGAATAAAGGATCATTTCTAAATGAACTAAAGTTTAGGGATAATAATGAATTATATCTCAAAGAATATTTAGTACCTAAAATTTTGTATGTTACACCTTTAATGGTGAGTATCTAGGGGAGGGGGTCGTAGCAATCCACATATTATATTATGCCATATTAATCAAACCTAGCATGTTTTTCCAATGAAAATAGTATGAGGATGGTGCTAGAACCTAGATCAACTAGGCCATGTCGTTCTGTGGAATCCAATGTGGTATGAAACTGTGAAAGCTCCAGGGTCTTTAGGATGGTTGTCATAGTGGCTTGAATGAAACATGTGGTCATATTTTCTAACCGAACTATATTGATTTCTCCACAGATGTATTTCTTTGTAATGAGATACTAAAGAAAATTTGATTATGCTAGCATATCATATATGTCATTGATAATGGGAACATACAGATGTATTTTCCTTATTTTATCTAGAAACTTGTTGTACCTCTTTTCAAGATGAGCTTCACTAGTCCATGAGGGAATGGTGCTTATGGTGCATAAGAATTAGTTGATATTCTTCTTGGGACATTGGTCACTTTTTTTCCCTATGAAATCTTCCTTGATTTAGGGTTCTCTTATGGAGTGTTCTCAGGTTTGTACTTTATCAATGATTACTCATTCTGATATGAAGGAGTGTCCAAGACGATGCCAGATCATAAGGTGTCCATCTTCACATATTCATGATTTCTAGGATTCTACTCGATGCTAGAAAGGAATTACCTATTGGATTCCTAATACATGTGACTATTGAAGCTAATTGTTGGTCAATCACACTACTGTTAATTGTAATTCACTAGTCAATGTATTCATTGTCCCCATCAAGGTTTGTATCAGGTACATCATGTTGTTATTGTTTATTATGGCTTTCCCTAGTTGTTCTATCAAGTAATTCAATAGGTTGATGGAGTTTTCTTGTTGACGGAGGAAACTGCCTCACTGTATCGCATTGAACTTCTTTGATGATTTTGTTCTCTATTTTGTTGTAAATATTGAATTGTTGGAAAACCCACTGGAGTTTGCCTCTCCCTATGATTGAATTTGTATGATCTCTCCAAAAGCTATTTTGTTTTTTATTCAAGAGAAGGTAACTTTTGACTACGGTTGTGTTTCCATACAAGAAACCTAAATGAGGGGGCCTCTTGTAATTGATATATGAAACATTTTCATTAACTTAAGGCCTCCTTTCCTAGTTTAGCATAGACATAGTGTTGAGCCAAATTCCCCTGATGGCCACAAGCATTACATTGTGTTACCATCTCTGATGCATGGTTCATATTTTGGAATTAGTGCTTGAACATTTGTGGCAATTTTGTCTAGGATTTGCCATAAGTATGTCAATAGCCCTTGCCTATTGTACTGAACTACCGATGATAAGGAACCACCACTAATAGTGGTTCCATGTTTGACGTCCCGTGTTGATTGTTGATGTACCATATTATTTGTGATTTTGTGTGCATTCTATCAAATCATTTTTAGAAAATCACTCCTACAATGGCATTAATGGATTTCTTCTCTATCTGAGTTAGCTCATTGAAAAAGGTCATAATTAGAAATGTTTTACCCAATCCATATGTGGGCACTCTCTTAGGAAGCCTTGATGTATTTTCAATTCTTCATAAAGGTTTTTATCTAGTTTTTTATCAAAATTGGTGATCCTATTGTGGCAATGGATGGTTCTTTGTGCAAGAAAAAAAACAATTGATGAAAGCTTCAGCAATTCATTTCATGTTTGGATGCTCAAAGGCCTCAAGTTAAGGTATCATCCCAATGCTTAATCCCTCAGATATAAAGAGAAACTTTAACATAGATAGACTTTTTTGGAAGTTTCTAGATCTTCTTAGTATCCCATACTGCCTTGGCATCAATATGGTGGTAAGAATTTTCATCAGGCAAATTTCCCACAAATGTTATTTTTTAATAAATGTGATTATGCTTCCCTTGATGTCAAAAGAAGACACATTTGGAATAGGATTCAACATAGGATGTCATTGTCATTTGCCTTAGATTTATTGTATAAACAAAGAGAAGGTCATGATATCATCAACCCTTTCTAATAATTACCAGAAAATAAGATTAGTTAGTGCAAGCATCCTTATGTGTATTAAATTTTCAAATAGATGTGCTAGAATGAAAAAAATATGAAGTTGATTTTGAAAGGAAAAAATTATGTCACAAACAGTAAGTAGACCTTAGGTTCTTAGATGATTGTTATTTATTTTAATCCCTCGCAATTGTGGCTAAAGTTTATCTACTCAAAACATGGGCCAAAATAGTAAGCATAATTACTAATTTAGTTGGATCAAACTTTAAATTTGTACCTGACTCCAAGAGATAAATGCAGAAAAATACAAAGTCTATTGTGGTAAACATGGCCAAACATAGGGATAAGGGTGAAAATAAGTAAGAAACTAATGGTCTTAACTTAGCTAAATTGAAACAAAAGTTTTATTTGAATATTTTGATAAAGAATAAGTAAAGAAATACAATGGAAATCTAAGTTATGAAGTTGTAAAATAGATAATTAAGATTATGATGAATAAAAACTTGGAATGAAGTTCACCAATCAAGCTTAATCCCCAACTATTCAAGAGACCCTTCTATTTTATGCTCTAGAACAGTATTCTATAAGAAGTTATTAATAGTCTCTAGCACATTTCCCTCTCTTAAGATTATGGTAGATTTATGTCAAGGGATTCATCTCTCTCGAGATGGAAAACAAGTGGCTAATGAACGTAGGTATATGACTATTTCTCTAGTGATCCCTCACTCTTGTGACTTCTCATTATTATGAACTCTAGATCACCACAATTTCCTTCCTTTGAAGTTGTTTGGATCAAACATCACAAGAAGGAAGCTAGCTAATCATAAGTGATGTATTCAAATAGGAATCGGGAAAAAAACCTAATAAGAATGTATATTAATAAAAGAAGATAATTTTACATGCTTGGGAGGTCCCATCAGCTACCCCCAATACAGTTTATGAGGTTTAGCCGCTCATGATCGGTATGCACAAAATAAAAATACATATTGACATGGCCATTGCCTTCAAAGATAAACAAATAAATAACAAGATGGAGAAATTAGATTGATTAAAAGGGTAAATCCTCTTATATGTATACCCACCTTCTGGCTCATAATCTTCTCTTCTTCTATGAGTGATTGAGATCCAAGGTTGATTAGGTTGGTCAATTAAAGTGGTAGGCCAATCATTGTCACTCTGGTTGAAGGCTAATTCTTCATAAAAGCTCCTCTCTTGAGGTAGCAACAGATCGAGACATTGACGAGAGGTTGACAGGCTAAGTGAAGTGGTGGATCAGTTTATAGATGGATTAGTGTCGATCTAGTCTATGACTTAGAAAAGCAACATCTCTACTTTCCAATCAAAGTCAAGATGTCTCAAAAGTGAAGATAAGAGGTTTAATTTATAGGTACGAATCACATTTTTATTGACTGTTGATTGGTCCATGTGAAGGTCGAGAAATCCATGTTGACTATTGATCATCGTGCTCAATTTCTTTAGGTTGATGCCTTTAGGGGTCAATTGATTCATTAAGCACTTGTGAAATTTTTTCTTCAACTGACATCTGGTTGTTGGGTGATTTCTGAATCTATCAACCTCGATGATTAATAATGACCATCGACTAGGGGTTAAATTGGTAAAATTGATCGTTGATACTGATTGATGGCTTTCTCGATCAATAATGTTCGATTGATGTTGACTGAGGTATGTTGTTTGACATGGATCGAGTGTAGACCTCAATTGTTATTCTTCATTTTTTTTGGTCAAACTATGAATATTGATCACCATGGTGGTTGATTGATTTAGCTACATAAAGTGACCTATCAATTAATGAATGTCGATGGAAGTTGATAGACCATGAGGTCAACAATATCTAGTTGATCAAACTCAAATATAGAAAAGTTCTTGCAATTTCCAAGATCACTCGATGAGAAGAGTGCCTAACAAACTTTGTTCCAAATGAGTGAGTATACAAGTTTTTTTTATAACTTAGGTTAATTCTAAGGACATAATACATGCAACATTCACAAAATTGGATGTTATCATATACATCCACATGGTGGTCTAGGAAATAATAGTATACCTTTCACCATAATTTTATAATCATTAGCATGAGTCATCATTTAACATTATAAGAAGCATCATAAAATAAAAAAAATTGACAGTTTCTCAAGGCAAGCATCTCATTTACCAATTTGAGAGAGGATTTTATATTTGTTGTAAAAAATATGTAAGAAACATATAGATGAGGGCAATAAACTTAGGCTATTTTCATTAACTAATTCAAAAATAGAAGAGTAAGTAACTTTATCAAGTGATATTAGAGTAAGTAACTCTATTTAGTGATATTACAACAAATCTCTACAAACCTCAAGTGTGAGACCTTGGTCTTGTTTTAGCCCTAATCTACATATTATTACATAAGTATGAGATAATCTTTAAACTTTATTATACATGTTTGATATATTATATGTCTAAGCAACTACGTTTCGGTAAAGTGGAATTTTGGTTTCTGTAAAATTAGTGCATCATGGAAACTTTGGTTTTTTTCACAAAAATAGGGAAGATATAACATAAGTAAGCTTTCCTAAGTTCCCTTGATTTATGGATTTTTTTTACGGCATGGACCTGATATAGGATTAGAAAACCATTGAGGTTCATAGTGGATCCCATTGTAGTCGTTACTAGGTAAATTCTTGAATTTGTACAACCCTTATCTGAAAATTTTACCTTTATTTAGTTAACAAAGAGTCTATTGATTGCTAGTGGTTAAGACCACTAGCTTTATGTCATTTCCAATCTATCATCATTCAAGCCAAATATGTTTCTAGTCAGACTAACCAGTATGCTTCTAGTAGCAATCGACCCTGATTGGTAGTCAGATGTACAGAATCTTGCTAGTTGGTTGTTTTTGCAAACATACACTTCATTCTAACTTATTATATGATAATTGACTGAATAAATACTTTGAAAATGTAACGTATATAAAATATTTTAATTTGAATCTTTCAAGCACCCAACCCCTATATAGATCTTAATCCTATACTTCTCATAAGTGTGCGTAATAGATTTAGATGAATACTCTTAAGAAGAAGGATTTTGAAGGTGATTTTAGATAACCTTTCAAGACTCAATTTTTTAATCCAAATTGCAACTAAATTAGGTATCTATCATGGGTATGTTATTGATTTATCATCTTCTTTTTATTCTTTTCTCTACATATACTCTTCTAGATAAAATTCTCTAGATTTTCTTAGGTAAACCCCAATTATTGCATTTAATTCTCCTTTATTCATCCTTTAAACTAGTTTGAGATTCTTGTTTGTGAATTTTGTGGGACAAAATCATCTCAAAAAAGATTTGGAAGGTCAAGTATTTCTTCATGCTCTTGAATTGAAGAACATCTTCTTGGATATATGAGTCATTGAATGGATATGTACAAATTCTTACACTAACTCTACCAAACTTAATTAAATTATCAAAATAAATGCTAATTTGATCTAGAGATGGGAAATTACATGGAGTTGATATGGTAGAAGATGATATTTGAAATTTAGGCTTCTCATAAATTTGCTTACTACAGTGTTAACAAAAATATGATAAATTTCTTGTTCTCATTCTAAATTTCATTATTATCATTGAATTTGTCCCTTATTTTAAATTTAGGGTTTATTTTCATAATTCAAAATTTTAGTTTTGCATCCCATCATCTCAAAACCTTCTCATTTCACTAATTTCTATTATCGTATATAATATACACTATAAGTCCCAAGTATATCCTTAACTACTCAAGTAATTTGACTTCTCATAGTCAACATCATGGTTGGTAGGACCTATTGATAGTCATTTGAATATTTGTGTCTATTCCTTAAAATATCAGGCAACCTCTATACATCATATCTAACTCTCACAGCTTCACAAGTTGATTTGACTATGTATTTAGTTGACTTCTCTGTGAATCCTAAATCAGCATACACAAAATGCTTCTAGCTTCATTTATATATGCCTGAATCAAACAAGCATACTCAAACATGTTCATATGTGTTCTAAGGCATCTCTTACTCATGGAGTAATCCATCAAATGTGGTTATTACTTATTTATTACATTCATCAACTCAAATCATAGTTGTATCATTGTGTATTATCTTAATTTTATATTTCTTGTTTGCTTCTCAAAATATATTGTATTATGAACTCAATTCTTCTTAATTTAGGATTATTGTTTCTTAAGTAGCTGAGGTTAGGGCTTTCTCACAAACCTTAGCTATTACTTGAATAATCAAGTATACATGTATCTATGAATAAGTAAACACTAGAAACATGAATGAATTCATTAATATGTTCTTGGGGCTTGACAAACTTTAGATTACTTGTTATGTTGAGTCAAAATCATAATATGATTGCTCACTCACATTGCTTCAGCTTCCCATCATCTTCATGCACTACATCAGTCCATCATTATATAGTAACACCTTGCAACACTAGCCATCCCCGTTGGTATCAATGTTTTAGTTGCACCTCACTTTCACACACATTTGTGATGTAGTACTTCCATTATAGCATTAATAATAGACATAGAGAAGAGGGAACATGAAAGATGTAGCCATAGAATAAAAACCAACACAAAAGGATGAGAATGTGCGTTGAAATAGGATATTTTGCTCCCTAAACTTCTATTTCATGTATATGGATGGAGGCACCTCTTTGAAACATCACAACAATAGAAATAAGCTGCCTCAACATTACACATCCACAGTGCTCCATGCAAAGGAACAATGAGGGAATGAGAGGAGGAATGATACGGGTGAGGAGTGTTATACTAAGAAGGTAAACTCATGAGATGTAGAGGGGAAAACATGGTTAAGAATGAATGGGAGGGATTATATACATTACGAGGTAATTAGGAAGGATTCTAGGGTTCATATAGGGGAACCAAGGTGGATAAGGAGAGATTGGTTACTCTTGACAAGACAATAGTAGTAGTTCCTAGTCAGTGGTTACATAAAAGAGTAGGGGCCAATAGGATAGGACAAGGGTACATAGATGGAAAAAGGGAGGGGTAAACAATTGAGTTAGTCGTGTGAAGAAAACAAGGGATCCAGTAGGCTGTTAGAAACATAAGATAAGATGAGTCCATATGGTCATCAACTGATGGGAGGATGTAACTACCCAATTTGGTTGATATGGCGATCTTTTTGTTAGGCTTGTGTGAAACCTGGCCCATCCTAGACAAAAAGAGGGCCATCCAATATTGGTAGGATATTTTGACATTGAGAAGACTACGAATACACTTTAGTTAATCCAACAGGTTGCCATATTTGGTTGTAGGAGCTTATTGGACTTGCTGCATAGCCTCCATGTTCTAAATACTTGGGAGGGGTGCCCTAGATCCTATGTCAAAAAGAATGGATTATTGGTAGGATTTTACTTTAGGGAACGTCCTCCTTCAATCCATGTCAGAACAATGATAATAAGTACAACAGAACAAAAGGACTCCATGTAGTCAATGCTTCACCATTTATCTACCTGTCATTTTATACACACTACGTCCAAAATCCTTCTCACAACCTGCTCTTAAGTCAACTGCATAGTCTACTCCCTTTCTCAACATGTACATAGGAGGGTTTTTGGTATTCATGCTTACTAACTACAATTAGGGTTAACTACACTATGCACTTTATATGTATTACTTACTTTTTGAGATATGAAATTATTATTACCAATTTACTCTTATGTGATATTTTCTCCTTCAAAAGAATCAAACATTAGGATCTCACCAAATTTAAAGATGCAGTGAATTCAATTACTTCGCCACATCACCATTCAAGTATCTAGAATTTGTGCTAGTGTTTTTACAATAGAAAAAACTTAAATTAAAACTGGATTCATGAAAAGTAGTCCATGAGATAATTAGAACATGACATGGTCAACACCCATAACTTAGGAACATTCTAGATTTCAACTTATTTAAAATAATGTGACGGATGGCACTACACAATAGTTACACATCGCCGATACATGTTAGGTTCAAATAAACATCCAATAATTCATGTAATGGTTCTAAATTATTTTACCTTGCTACTTAAATCATGCAACTCTATAGACACTAGCAGCACACCGGATATACATAACTATCAAATGCATCCGTGTTAGTTGTATATGTGCTTCGCCTGCATGCTATAGGTGATGTTTGGTTCGGGACCTGATCCCGATGAGGCGATGTCTTTTTGTGCCATGTAGGCGCTAATCCCGACTACCCAATCCAGTTATAATCTTATTTTGTTTGGCAGAAGTTGGACTAACAGGATCCGTTTCGGATTTCATAATCTTCTAATCCAGACCAAGTCAGTCATACTCTTAGCATGATTTTAAAACTCAGTTTGGATTTTATTCTTGTCTTTTGTGCTATTTTGTTTTATATGTCAGATTAAAAAAAATACAAATTATGAGGTCAATCAATGAGTGTTTGTAATGGAATAAGCCACCAAACACAAACAGATTGAATCTAGATAAAGTAATCTATATCTATCTACTAACACAATCAGGATTACATAATCTCGATCTTGAACCAAACATGTTAATAAGGTGTCAATGTATATCATCTCTCTTTCCTTGCTCTTGGTGAATCATGGGTTTCTGTCCCCATCACGTTGTAGCTACTATTGTTTTAGTGCATTACAACTGATCGTTGTAGGGCCCTTATTCTGTGAGTTGCACTCTGACTGCCTCCCGTGTATATATGTTTGTCTAGTTGATTGTCTCCTTCCTTTCTTTTCTAATCCCGCGTGCGTTGTTTTGGATTGCTTCAGCCACGAGTGTGGATTCTCAATTTATGTTTAACAACAGGTAACAACAGCCATTCTCTGTGCTACTACGATCCTTTCTTCGTGGTGATCTTCGACTATTACTGCAGTTATAAAGAAACAGTTTCGTATAAAAGAGTTGTTGTTGAAACGAACGGCATTTCGGATATTCAACAATAGCTGCCTACGAAGAAACTGATTACCTCTGACAATCTATATATGTTATGTTGACTTTGCTATCCTATATAAATAAATTTTTTGTTTTCTCATTTCCCAGTGTGAAGTTGACGTAGGAGCTATCTTCAACTTTAATTTTAAAATGTATATGGGTTGACAATTGCATGGTCAATGGTCAGCCCAAGTGGTAGGGGACTGTAAATAAATCCCTTCGACCTGTAAAACAGCTTTGACAACTGCCATGTTCAATAATCAGCCCAAGTGGCAAGTACAAATGTATATAGAAGAATATATTATGCGAGCTTCAATATACAATGTCTTAGAGCTGGACTCGCGAATCTATCTCTTGAATCGTGCTTGAATTGTGGAAGTAAGGTGTAAACTAGTTCTGGTTGCTAGTTTAACAAATTGTATGGGTGAAGCTCAAAGGAGCAGCTACTGAATGTGGGTAGGACAGAACTTGTTCTTGTCTTTTGTGTGTAAAGAGTAGGCTTTGTCCAACATTGTTCACCACTAAACTTTTGTACGTCCTTACAAAGGTAGGTGCATGTGAAACTTTGCTCAAAATATGGAAACCACTAGGTTTGAGATTCGTGGGAACTTCTTTTGTTTCTTGTTGAAGAAAAGAAAATCAATTACAATTATATTATGATTGTTGAAAATATCCTAGTTGATTTCATTATCAAGAGTGATGGTGTGATCATGGTCGCCTAAGTAGCGTTTACATGAAATGGGAACTTAGTTGGTGTGTTATAACTATGTACTCTTACGTCAATAGTGCTTGCACTCATCACTAGCCCTAAGCTATCGCCACGGTTACAGTGGCGTAGCCACGTTCAGGCCTGGGTAGGCAAGTGCCCGACCCAGTTCCTGCATTTGTATGCGATTTGATACAGATTTGAACCAGATTTTTTGAGAAACTATTAGTTGTGCCCTATCTCAGATGACCGCCAACACATTTACATTGATGGTGCCCCCCTTATGCAGATTTTCTGGCTTCGCCACTGCACGGTTACACTCACATTCCTAGTACTCCCTTCCATCGGTATTTGTCCTTTGCACCTCCTTGTACTCACTATTTACAATCTATCGAGTGGAGGTAGTTACTAAGCTTTGGTATTGTTGTTCACATTTGCCTCAACGGGAAGACGACGACATGGTGCATGTATGTACAATGTCCGATGGATTATGATCTTTTGGGAGAACAACATGGTCAATGCTCGATAAAAGTCAAACGAGGCGATTTAGATAGATTACTTAATTTATCATTATTCATTTTTGTTCTCTTAGAATGTTTGATTTATTATTTTTCATAGATACTTTAATATATATTTTTGGTGAATCAAGGCATGTATTGCTTTTTTTTGTAAATTTTAGACAAGAGCGGGAAAGGAAATACTTGTGAGAATAAAACAATCTCACCAAGTTACCTATACATTGCCATCAAACGGCAATATAGGAGAAGAAGAGGAAAAGACAAAACTGTGTAAGAAAGTGATAAGAACCTAAAAGATTCAAGATCACCAAGACAAAAAAGGAAGAGCCACCGGTTGGTTAAATTGGACATTATTATAATCTCTTTGTTTTGATGATGACAAACATTTCTTTCTTATGGTTTTAACTTGCTAATTGAGTGTTTCAGGGACTAGCATATAAGGTGGTGGATAGCGAAGACTTGGAAGATCAATTTGCTAAAATTGCTTTATTTTCATGATTTTAATCAATGTAAAAACTTGTACAAGTTTGTAATATACAAGTACTTAGATATCATGTAAATCAAGCGTTTAGATCTTCCCTAGCCATTCACAACACTTAGATAGGTCATCCCCTACAATAGTGTCACAACTGCACACTGATACACACACTTAGTACATAGTTCAAAACATTGAAACAAATTCATTCTCGGTCGACAAACTTCTCGACCGAGGCACTCTCGGTCGACAAACTCCTCGGCCGAGAATTGACCCAAATAGTCGTTAGACACAGCAGACAAGGTAGTTGGGAGTTGGAATCGAACGTTATATATACTTTCTCCATACTGTCCCTTGGTCGACAAAAACTTCGACCGACGGACTCTCGGTCGACAAACTTCTCGACCGAGAAGAACTCTATCTGCACTTTTCAGAATTAATAAACTAGTCATTGCTAAAGCAATTAGTGGATACCTAACGGCTAGTTGAGTACTTAAAACCCCCTAGAAAGTGTCTAGAACATCCTCAAGCATTCATAGGCCATTCCTATAAATAGGACATGCCTTAGGACACCCAAAACACACTTGTGAAATACTTGAGCATGCATACTTGTAATTGACAATCCTTTCTTGTGAGCAATTGAGCAACTTCTACACTTGCTAATCTTTCCCATTGTTACAAGCTCGTATCCTATAGGATAGAATCTCCTTTCCACCATACTTATACTTTCACACACATTGGTTAGGAGATCAAAACACTTGATATAGGAAATCAAGCCTTGTGCTACAACGGTAATTGTAATTTCCATTTTCCCTTCTTGTTCCTTTTTAGTACTTGTACTCTCCTTGCTACTCCTAGGGTTGGAGGCTGTGGATTGGAGAGGGTGCTATCTTCTCATGTGGAGAAGGATCTTCTCGATGGAGAAGGAGGACTTTGGACTACTTCAAGAAGGTTGTCTCAACGGGAAGCTACTTCAAAAGGAAGGCTACTTCAAGGGGGAGCTTGAAGTTACTTCGAGGAAGGCTGCTTCGAGGTTGGTGGGACTACTTCTAGGTGAAGGTTGTCCAAAGGGTGGTGAAAGTATTTGTAATTTTATGTAACATCCTTGTGAGGTAATAAAATTTAAATACTTTCAAATCCCAATTGGAAACAATTGGGTAGTGGACTGACTCCCTTAGTTTTTGCTAAGGGTGGAACCACTCTAAACACCTTGCCTCTTTCTTTTTATCTCAATTTTGGTTGCTTGAGTTGAATTATTGTTAAAATATTTATAAAACCCTATTCACCCCCCTCTAGTGGTTTTTCACCACCATCCACAAGACTAACTAAGAAGTTGCTTGATAGTAGACTTCACTAAAAGCTAGAGTAGAGAGACCTCTATGAATTTGTTTTCATACACTCTGATATTTCCCTCCATCCAAACAAGGTGCATAATAGTGACACCCACAAGATGACCAAATTTACACGTTAAATCAGAAAGATCCTTCTTTTTTGGATTGAAGTGAATAAGCTTATCTTCAAAAGCAAATCTCCATAAATAAAGTGTATAATTGCAATAAAAAATTATCTGTTGGAATTTTTCACTGTCGCATTGTACACAGAAAGCATTAGGAAGGATTAGAGATTCCCCTTCTTCTCACATACTCAGTAGTAGAGAGTCTTCAATGAACAACTTTCCAAGTAGAGATGAGAAATCTTTTAGGACAATTAAATTTCCAAATCCACGAGAACATAGGATCAACCATTCCACCCTCCCTGATAAGGCTTCAAATCAGCTTCATATTCACCTTGATTTCATTACAGATCAGAATATCATCCATCCCCCAATAGGATCTGGAATGCTAGCAAGAAAGTTAATCAAAACATTATGCAATCTAGATGAGGAGACATTCCACTAAGTACTAGAAATAATAGAACTGACTTTACTCGATAAAGGTAGCCCATATCTTATGATCACTTTGCAACCAATCCAGTCCCTAAGAAAAAAAATTGAGGAGTCCACGGATCATGCCATATCAGGTATTTTCTCCATTACCAATTTTGTAACTGATAAGTCTTTTAAAATCATCGAGATTCCTAATCATCTGAATAAAGTATCGGGAAAGCTGACCAGAGATCTCAATATTCCAACTTGAGTCCTTAGAAAGATATATCACATGGATCCATTTGATCCAAAGACTGTCTTTCTTTGTAGAAACTCTCTATATATTGAAAATCATAGCATCCTTACATACATCTCTTACTATCTTGATTGCCAGACCACCTTCAGATTTAGTTTTAGTAACATCTGACCACTTAACAAGATGAAGATTATTCTTGCCCTCAGATTGACCCCAAAGAAAGTTCCTAATAGTCCTTTAAATCTCCTCATAGATTGAACTACGTAAAGGAAAAGAAGATGACTATTTGTGATGAATAGTTGCTAGTGTAGAATTACAAAGCTCCAATATCCCTGAAAAAGAAAGTTGCTTAGATTTCTAACCATCCAGCCTTTTCTTAAGTCTGTCAATCAGAGGACAACAAAACTTTTTTGACAATTTACTAGTAAAGAGTGGGATCCCAAGTTATCTCTGAGGCAAAGAGCTAGTTTGAATACCCAAAATATCAGAAATCAACTTACTATCAGCATTAACACTAAAAAAATTGAGCTTTTCTCATGACTTATATTAAGACCAGTGATACTAGAAAGATTGTCAAAAACTCTTTTAAGAGAAACAGCTCCATCAACATCAGCTTCCATGAAGACCATGAGGTCATTAGCAAAAGCAAGATAAAAGATGCTCTTGTCTTTCGCAGCACTTAAAGGCTTAATGCAACCCATATTAACCTCCTTATTGACAAGTTGGGTGAAGGTTTGTACGACAATGGTAAATAAGTAGGGAGCTAGAGGGTCTCCCTACCTAATCCCATTAGTTGATTTGAAGGGGGCAATAGGTTCACCATTGAAGAGAATCTCATAAGATATGGTATTAAAGATTTCTGTGAGCTAAACAATCCATTTTTTTTTGGAAAATTCATAAGGTCCAAAATCTTAAAAAGAACCTCCCACGAAACAGCTTCATAATCTTTAGTGAGGTCCACCTTAACACACATTTCCCCTTTCCTTTTCTCTTATTAAAATCATGAATCAATTCATTAGAGAGAAGAATCGCATCTTTTATACTTCTACCTCTCACAAATGCATATTGATTGTTGTTGATAACAGAAGGTAAAACATCTTGAAGCCTATTGGTTAAATTCTTAGAAATCACTTTGTATATCACATTGCAAAGGGTAATGGGCCTCCAGTTCCTTATCAGAAGATAGTCATCATCCTTAGGGATAAGAGTGATGAAAATACGATTTGCCTCCTTTAAGAGCCTTCCAAAAATAAAGAAATCCAAGACATAGCTATAATATAATTATTAATAATAGACCAACTAATTTTGATAATTTGTCATTGAATCCATCAGGTCCAGGACACTTATCAATATTGAGATCTTCTATAATAGTATCAACCTCTTCTCTACTAACATATCTATCTATGCATGCTTTCTGAATAGAAGAAATAGAGGGAAATGAAAGATCTACAATGGCTTCAACACAAATAGTAAAATTGCTATTAAGTAGAGCACTATAGAAATCATTAACATGACTTCTTATGTCAATGAGATTATTATTCAAAACTCCATCAATATCCATGACCTTGATGTGGTCTTTATGGCTTCGAGTTTTAATATAGGAATAGAAAATTTTAGTATTTGAATCACCCTCATGGGCCATTGAATACGTGATTTTTTCCTAAATAAGGACTCCTCCATAACACAAGCTTAAATAGCAAGCTTCCTGCTATGATGAACACAATTTTTCAAATCCACATTAGTGGTGTCTTTATCGAGAAGAACCTAAAAGTCAATAGTCTTTTTCTCAAGAAGAACAGCTTTCTCAAACAAGTTTTGAACAATATTCCTCTTCCATTCATATAAAGATTTTCTCATAATTCTAAATTTCGAATAAAGAATATACATAGGATAACAGGAGATATTAGTATTCCAAGAAGAAGAAACAATAGTAAGGAATTCTTTCCTCTCAGTCCACGCATTGATGAATCTAAAAAGAGACAAAATTTTCCTTTTGTTACTAATCATAAGAGACATGATCATGTGATCACCCATCATATTAGGAATAAGAACTCCATGAAATTCAGGAAACAAATCCATAAAATTGTTATTAGAAAGAATCTTATCAATCTTTGAAGTAGCAATGTCAGAACCACCCTGGTGGTTGTCCCAGGAGATAAAAGGACCACTCATTGAGAATTCAAAAAGACCACAATCAGTCATACAATCATTAAAATCACTCATAGATTTTTTGTAGGTGACTCCTTCCCGATCTTCTCATTATAATTCCTTACAGCATTAAAATCTCCCAAAATAGTCCATGGTTCAAGACTGATACTGTGAATATTCTCAATATCATTCCACAAAGCAACTCTATCATGATTAGGGTTAAGCCCATAAATAGTGGTAAGAAGGAAGCTCTTATCTCCAATAGTAACTTTGGTGTGAATAAACTGATCTGATTCCAATAGTTTAATAATAGAACAATACATATCATCCCACAGAACAACAACTCTCCCAAGCACATGACTATTTTGATTTGAGATCCACTTATATATAGCAAAGAACTTAAACAACAACTTATGAATCTTCCCAACCCGAACTTTGGTCTCATTCAAAACAATAATATCAGGTCTTAACCTTAAAACCTCCTCTTGGACTTTTTGATCTTTAATGTTAAGGTCCCTCACAATCTAGGAGATGATGGCAATGCTTTGTTCAATCATTGGAACCAAATGAGACCATTACTTTACTGGTTTGAGACACATCATCAGTAGCAGCTAATTTATCAAAATTTTTGGAAAGAGTAGTATTACTTTCTTTAGGTACTCCTTTCTTTCCTTTACCTCTTGCCTTCCTCTTCTTGTTACCTTTAGGAAGTCCAAATAAAGGTTCAGAGGCTTTGTGCTCAACAGAATTTGGAGGGGTATCAAGATGTATCACTTCCCCTTCACCATTCAAAGAGGAATCAGCTATAATCAAAAAAGTGTCTTTAAAATAGTCTTGGAATTCCTCATCCTCCGTCTCAGTTCTCACAATCATTTCCTCAATAATTTTTAGGGTACTATCCATCTCAAAATCCAATGAAATAGTGACTTCTTCAATATTGTTCACAGTAGCTGAGACCACGGGTGATTCGGCTGTAGACATAGGAATCAGAGAAATAGAACCGTTCACCAAATCAACCTGCATTTTCTCCACAAGAATAGAAATAGGTTGCTTCTGAACTCACACCATTTTCTCCTTTGACTTACTCGCACAATTGTTATGACCGAATAGTTGCAGACTGGACACCTACTCGGAGTCCATTCATACTAAAGATGAATTTTATGTTGAACCATTACTACTCATAACTTCCATAGATTCAGGAAAGGTAGTGGAAGTTGGAAGCAACGCTTGAAGATAATCATACTCCAATCTTCAAAAGTCATGGGTAAATCTATTCGTCCTCAACGGAATGCCCAGAAAGGAGCCAATCCTAGAAAACATTTTAGTATCCCATACCTACAAAGGGAGATCATGAACTTTAATCCACACTGGAATGTCTTCCAATCTGAATCTCAACAATGTAGCCCCAGGTTTCCATTTCAGTAGAACTAGTGGCTTGCCTCTCACAAACCACTGACCTCCTTCATCTATAGTCTCAAGATCTTCACGATTCGAGAAGCGGGTTAGGAAAAAACCCTTCTCATGACTTAAAATCACTATAGAGCCTCTTAGCTTCCAAATATGAGAAAGATGATGTTTGAGCGTGGACAGATGAACCTTCAATCCAATAACATACCCGAGAAGGCAATTACTCCAACTAGTTGCGTTCAGATCTGCTTCCTCCTACGGATACACTAGAGCATCTTCCCTCACCTTAATTTCCATTTTCTCCAGAGAAGTAACATCATTTTCAGGCTTCTTAATGAGTTTACTCCAAAAACTTGAGGTTGTCGAGTGGAAGATGACTCTAAAGAATTAACAGCTGAAGAAGATGGACCCGAGGATGTCTCCAGTGAGCCATTCTAGCCACAACCTCTAACGATGCTAGGGTCGCTAGTGTGTACGTCGTGTTATCACCAGAGACACCTTCAGTCGACATTTCACTTTTGATATAACCCATCTAAGAATGTTAATGTTACTATAACTTGTTGCTACTTAGGATTCTATTAATCAATTTTAGTTTTCTTAATTATAGATCTAAAATTCTCATTGATCTTCCTAAAAAAGTATAAAATGTCTCTCATACTATAGTATTTTTTATCTGTGCAGCTTTTGTAAGTACCTGGGCAACCACTCGGTGTCATTAATTTAATTTCAGAGAAAATCCAATAACATCTTACATGGGATGGTCTAGAACATAAGAAAAAACAAGATCAAAATACCTAAATAACATATTTTGCTATTTTAAATACCAAAATAGTGTGTTTTAGATTTTAATTCCCAATATAGCATGTTTGGAGGCTGAAACGTCAGTAGACGTGACGTATTGTCCCCTAATACTTTTGCACGAGTGATGCATTATTCTATTTGGGAGAAATATGTCTCCAATCGGGATGTATTTCCCCGATGTGGGGTCAATATGTTCGACTGTCAGACATATTGCCTCCAAAGATAGCAAATCCACAATTGGGACACATTGAACCCACCATGGAGCGATATGTCCCAGCCAATGATGTATTGCCCTTGTTTGGTGCAATGCATCACATGTCGAGACGTATTGCCTTGCGGTGGGATCAATTCGCCCCGGGTGAGGATGTGTTGCCTCATCAATGTGTCCACATGCAGGATGTATTGCCTCCACGTCGTGCCCGACCGTTGACCCCAATGACTACAATTTCCTCATCAATGCATCCACATGCATGATGTATTTGCTCCACACCACACTCGACCATTGTCCTCAATGACTATGTAGTCGTTGGGGTGAACGGTCGGGCACCACGTGGGGGCAATGTGTCACCAATGGGGACATATTTCTCCCCTATATATAGTAGTTGAAATCATCCCCTCAAAGCCACATGACCCATTCACTCATCTTCTTCACATCCAAGCATATTCAACTGCTCTAGAATGCTTTAGAGTTGGAGCTACTACGGACGGGATTTCTAGCTGATTCTGGGACAGATTTTCTTCTATTCTTGGGTCAAGGTTTTTATTTTCTGATCGGCGAGCGTATTGTCTTCTTTATCTGGATTTCTAATCAAAAAGAGAGATTTATCCACTTTAAGTATTTTCTCTACTAAATATCTCCTTAATTATTAGTATAAGGTATATAAAATTGCATTGTACTATTACTTATGCTTAGTGATTTGGACTTAAATTTACCATTCGATGTTAAAAAATGAAATACTTTTATTCTTAGAATGGTGATTTTCAAATTACAAAAAAATGGTACTACTTCTCTGGAATTTTAATTGTAGGAAATTAAGAAAATACTATGAATATAAAATAAAATTGTATAAATAATTTGACTTGAAACAAGATTGATTCTTTTTACAATGATAGGAACATGGCATCTAGTTCACTTTCGCAAATTGTCAGGTTTTGATACGATGGTCAATTTCTCTATAATGGGTGTTATTCTAGTCAATCTGTTACACCCATAAATATTACACTTATGAATACTCTGATTGAATTCAAGTCATGTATCCATATAACACTTGACATCAACCTCAATCACTTCTCTATAAATTATCATATCTTTTCCCTAGAGAACATCATATGCTCATAGAAGTTGACAATGATTATGCATGTAGAACTTTGTTCTCAATTTCATTAGATGCCTATATTGATGTCTTTCTTAAAAAATAACTATCCAAAAACTAGTTACATGAGTATGTTGAATCAATTTCAAACGATCAACAATAATGTAACTTCCACATCAAATCAACCGTCTCAATTTTCTCAAAACCCTAGTATTGAGAATGAAACAGTGGTCGTGAGGTTGAGGAGGAAGAAAATAGTAAATAGGAAGGTGACTCAACAACTAAAAATGATGATGATCATAACAGAAGTGATCCTAATTTAGATGGATATCAGCATCCAATCCCTAACACTATAGCAACTCTCGCATACTTGTATAGTGAGTTGTACAAGACTACTACTTGTTCCAAGAAAAGTACCCACTTGTTCCAAGAAAAGTATCCACTTGTCTAGGTGTGTGTGTCTATTACATATGTGGTGTTTGGAAAGGTTAGGAATTGGACACCTAGGGTCACTGGTTATGAACTGGGGGAGTAGCCAAAAGATGTTCCATTGGGTTTCAGGTAAAGATCTATGTAATTTTTTTAAAATTGTATACAATGTAGCACAATTTTAAATAACATAATTGTTTGAAATTAATATGTGACCTAACTTTGTTCAAAAAACTAGACTATGAGAGGACATGTATAGTTTTATAATTTGGCCTTTGACCAATTTTGTCCTCTCATGTGACATCTAAATTTGATGTTTTACTTTGTGCTAATTTTGATTAAAAAATTAGCCTTTTTAGTAATGATATATGTTATTATTTTATTTATATGATTAACAGACACAGTTAACTCCTTACATTGAGTACATTCTATAGAGGCTTCCACTGTGTCGACATGGTCATGATATTTGATTGCTCAAGTGCCTCTAGTCTGCTGCATGGTAGTAGAGTGGCATCTCCCCAATAGAGTGCTTGGACAATTCAGATTTGTTCAAGTATGGCCTACTATTGCCTTGCCACATCTTAGTAGGATAGATTGGAGTGGTCATTTATTGAGGATTGGTTGCATCATTGTAGGACAGATGTGCAACTATGGAATAGTAGACATGAGAATCTAGTTGTCCCTCCACCATCAGGGACAGTCCTAGTCCAAAGGTGCACTAGACATGGTATCATCCACATTATATTGTGGGTCCTCTAGCTCATCCGTTGACCACATACTACCCAAGAAGTTACCGATGGCAACAATTTGTGAGTATAATTACTATCTTCTTATATTTGTTATTATTTATACTATATATAATTGGTCTTTATTATTTAGGCATGCTTTGTCTAAACAGGTTGAATCACATGTGTGGATCCGAGCAATTTTACAACATGCCCCTACACACATCAGAGTTGATATCTACAGCATCTAGGGAAACTACTTTGAGAGTCTTCCTGACTATGCTTGTCCATATGATCCCATTCTCACTCCTACTCATACCTCTACCACTACTCATGATACCATTCTCACTTCTACTCGTACCTCTACCACTTCTCATGATACTATTCCCACTCCTACTCATACCTCTATCACTCATCTTAATACCATTCCCACTCCTCAGTTCATGAGATGGGGACAGACAGGACAGTACTTTGCAAGAGTTGGTACATATATTTCATGCACCACCCTACCGCCTCCACCGACAATCTACTAAGGAGTAGGGTCTTCTTCTATTCCATACACTCCAGTCCCTCTATCAGTTATTCATGAGAGTCGACCGTCACCTTATGTTGCATACTCATCGACTCAATTTAATTACCAGTTGTACACCCCACCTGAGGCCCCACGTCCTACTTTTCACAGACCCCTCACCCCACCTCCAGCCTTTTTCTAGCATGGACCTCGTCAACCTTTTGCTACACATTGACACCCATTGAGGCATCTCCATATGACATGCCTAGTCAGGAGTAAGAGGTACAAGGATGTGGGTAAGGACGACATGAACGTGGAGGACGTGCTTAGTTTATTTGTCTACATGTTGTATAGTTTTGTAATTGTATGCCTTTGTGAAGGCAATTATCTATTTTATATTTAGATCTATCCTATATGTACAACACTTATGGTTTATATATGTGGATCTTGATTGATGAGTATATCCTTTTATGATATAATTTGGATCTAGATATTATATACTA
This sequence comes from Alisma plantago-aquatica, assembly GCA_963693085.1. NCBI lineage: Eukaryota > Viridiplantae > Streptophyta > Magnoliopsida > Alismatales > Alismataceae > Alisma > Alisma plantago-aquatica. Next base: position 333,552,947 of record OY856411.1, read on the forward strand.
GCCCATGTCTACATACACCAAACTGGGTCTCTTGTTGAATAAAAAATGGATATAAATGACTATATTCGTAACTATAACCATTTTTAATGGCTATAATCTTGTAACAGCTATAATCTTTTAACAGTTATAATCTTCTAATGGATTTTCTTTTACCTCTCCCCTTCTGTAGATTTTTTTATAAGAACCCATTTCCTCTTCTATGTTTTCACACATACATATTTCTCTTGTTGCTTTCTCCTATTCTATATCACCAAAGTTCTACAATTCTATTGCATTCAATTATTAGGTATCATTCCTAACATGTAACTTCATATCTATTTACATGTTTTAGTATGTTAACACTTTTGCTCGACTTCTAAATATGTTGTATATTCATTCTGTTTTATTATTCTTTGATCTCTTCATAGATAGCTCACCAAAGAACATAGAAATTTCACATGTCAGTAGAGTTGTTCTAAATAATGATTGTAAAGAGTCAAGAGGAGAAAATGACTCATCAAACTCTTTTGGAAGATGAATGGAGTGATGTACCAAACTTGTTGTGTAACAAGTTAGGATTCACGGTGATGAAAGAACAAACAAAGTTTCATTGGTTGTTGTTGAAAAACATGTTCCACGTGTATGAGGAACTTCTTGAGCTACTAGGTTGGCATTGGGATCATACTCAACACAAAACAATGTCGGTTAATTCAGAAGTTAAAATGCAGTTAGCTATATCACATTTACGGCATGTTTGGTTCACAGGATAGTATTGATGTGGCATGAAGAGAAGGATTGCATGGGCTAGTACACAAAAAGGATGGAATGTTAAATATCGATCCTATGTTTGGATGCATTAGTGGATAGGATAGGTCGATTTAGGATCATAATGGAGAACCACCTCCAGATTGCTGCTAAAAGTAACAGATGGTGCCTTGACCAGGATAGCAGTCCTAAGAGAGGCAAAGGTGGAGGTTGAAATATCTGTGTACACAACAGGAGGCGCAGTGCTAATGGAGCTTGCCGGAAGATGCATGCTTGCGTGAAGGTTGATGCGGTGTAAGCTGCTGCTCTGAATAAGGAAGGCGGAGGCTTCACATGATGTAAATATGTCACAACAGTGTGTGAAGCGGTGAAGCACAAAACAGTTGCAGGGGGAGATGCACTCATATAAAGCGGCGTCGAAGGGAACTCAGTGCGGTTAGAGAGCAACGCCTGCGCCTCCAAAAGGGTAGATGGTAGCATACAGAGCCATGAGGAGGTAGCAAGTTGTTGATCGAGATAGATGCCAAGGCTTGAAGATGACGTTGGAAGCGTTTGGTAGGCTTCCGAAGAGGCTGCTCCACGCAAGGATACGCAAATTTCGATCGGCGTTTGAAAAGCGCGAGTAGGGTCAATCCTGAAGGAGTACTTGGGGGGAGTGCGGAACTGAGGAGTCTCGGCCATGTAGGACTCCAGTGCCGTCAGTAGCTGATCCCATGTTGAACATTTGACAACCAAATGTAGGACTGCAGTTCTAGTGGGATATAGAGTCCAATCTGTCTGCGTATCCGGTAAAACAAACACGCCCTTAGAGATTCATAAATGTGTACATCAAAGATAGCCATCTAATAAATCACTGGATCAGATTTTGAATCAAATACAGTAATACATTATATTATTTTCTCTTCATGTGGTTCATTTTGTAACTTTAATATTAATTAATATCTAGTATTTTTGTATTATTTTATTATTATCTAATACGACCAGCAATCACAAATTATGTGTTGCAATAACACTTTTCTGATCCTTATATGTGTTTGGAGCTATTCAAATTTATAAATTTATAATAATTGAATATAGTGTATTATGAAAATATAACTCAACTAGTGTTCATGTATAAATATAATATATGTTATTACACACAAATAATGATCATCAATATAAAAAATATTAAAAAGAAAAGAAAGCAAGGCATTTTGCATGGGGACGTATTGTCCTGTGGAAAGCAAGGTGTCTTGCATCCAGACCTATTGCTCTAATGTGGAGGCAATACTTCTCGGGGCGGGATGTATTGGCCCAACGTGGGACAACACGTCCAGCGCGGAGATGTACTCCTCTCTCATGGAGGCAATGCATCCACTGAGGGGACGTGGACGTATTGTCCCCACGAATAGGCAATTTCATCCCAAATATACATGTATTGACCCTATCGACAGACAATACATCTCAGCGGTGGACGTATTGTCCCACAACATGGTGATACGTCTTGATTGGAGACATACTGCTTTGCTCCTTTGGAGTTGCGTCACCCGCGCGGACACATTGTCCTCATAATATGTCACAACTAGCTAGAGACATATTGACGTGCAAACATACCATATTGGGAATTAAAATGTGAACTCTCCCATTCTAGTAAAATAGAAAAATATGTGCTATATATATTTTTTTGGTCAAGAAGCTTATGCTTGTAAATATAAACTCTCTTATAAGTAACCCGGTAAATATAGCGCAAGTGGTTGAATGCGGCCTGTCCTTCCACGAGGACTCATACTTTCGAATCACCTATTGTACACTTTAATTACCCGTACATCATCCGAGTTTCGGCACATTGTTTGAGAGAAGAGGAGATTAATGTCTATTCTAATTCAAGAAAAAGTTTCTTATATAGTAAGCTATAATCGTCTCACCTGACATTATTCTTTAAAGATAACAAGACGAAAACGAAATTGCAGTTTTGACTAATTTAGCGTAAACAATGTTGTCTTTAGGTCTTTGATGCTGATAAAGCAACAAACAATTTACATCAGCCAACGATTAAACAAATATCGAGGAATGATCGGATCCCATTCAAATTCCAACTAAGTTCCTGGAGGTGGTGACCCCGCCGTCAACAACGAGGTTGTGGCCGCTGATGTACCTGGAATCGTCGCTGACAAGGTAGAGTGCAGCATCTGCGATGTCCCTAGCTCGTAGTGTAGCTCCTTTAAGGTTAGCCATCCCCCTGATCATCTCCTCCGTCTTCTCTACTTCCCGCTCCGTCGGCTCCCTGTAGGATCTCCATCCCATATCACTCCCATCCTCAGCCATGTCATCCTCATCACCGTCCCTCCACGCGTTAACCAGCATCCCCGTGGCCACGCCGAACGGAGATATACAGTTGACCCTAATCCCGTACCTCCCGAGCTCACACGCGGCACTTTTAGTCAACCCCACGACGGCGTGCTTGGACGCGGTGTACGCGTGCGGCCCCAATCCACCAAGAACACCGGCCACACTCGCCATCGAGACGATACACCCCGTCCTCCTTGGCACCATAGCCCTCGCCGCATGCTTTATCCCCAAAGCCGGACCCATGACGTTGACACGCATCACCCTCTCGAACTCCTCCGGGTCAATCTCCGCCACGCTCCGCCGCCCGTGCGCCTGAGTGCCCAGGACACCGGCATTGCTGACGTAGATGTCGACCCGGCCATGCTGCGCGAGGGTGAATCCTAGTAGACGCTCGACGTCGGGCTCGCGCGACACGTCGCAGTGCACGAACACGGCCGAGGCCGGTAGTGATGCCGCGACGAGCTCGCCGGCGACTTCGTCGATGTCGGCCACGACCACCTTGGCACCGTGCCGTGCGAAGAGGTGCGCCGTCGCCTCGCCTATGCCGTGCGCCGCGCCGGTTATGATGGCAACCTTGCCTTCCAGCCTCTTGAAGAAGGGCGCCGTGGGTGGGCACGCGGGTGCTGCCGCTTGCGGGGCCGTTTCCCAGCCGAGATGTGGACGCGGTTGATCCTGGACGACGACCTCAACAGTACTCATCGTTTTAGTCGGAGCCGGACACGGGGGCGAGGGGAAGATTCGAAAGGCGAATGGGGATTCTCGTACTAGCTAGATCTCTTAGCTAGCTTTGCGCGGGACTTGTTGATTCTGCGTAGTCGCTTCGGCTTGTAACTGGTGTCCGGAGAACCGCGGTCTAGCACTCTATATATATATACCAATTCGGCGAACGGACCAAGCTCGAAAGCTCTTTTTTTCCTGAAAGGTACAGGCTAGAAAGCTAAGTGTACGCGGATCCCCCATCTGGATCTGAGGAGGTTATAGTTGTACATTTGGACGTATTCTACTGTTCTATCTGTACTTTGTTGCGTCGCACCTGCAAGTTGACGCTCACTCCACAATACCCGGAAGAGGAATATACTCATCTCGCATGTTACGAGTTGTCATTATTAAATATTAGGATAAATATTTATGAATTATGATGATCTTCAATTGGTTTACGTAAAATTGCATCTTAAGCTTAACAGTCCCAAAACTATTTTTAGTGCTGAATTATTATGCTTCGTATCAACACAGATCGTGATCTTTCGTTTTTTTTTTGTGACGGGGGAACCAATCTCGTACGAGCGCCATTTTATAACACATTCGTATCAACACAGATCGTGATCTTTAGTTATTAACACAATACCAATCCAACTTTGTAACACATAAGTAAAAGCACACTAGATTTCCTATAATTTCAAGACAAATATAGAATTTATGTTGAACAATTGTATTTTTTTTCTACTAGGTAATGTATCTACGATGCTAGCAAAGCATCCAACTAATTTTATAGCAATGCAAATATTAGAAGCTCGATTATATATTGACTCGAATAAGCATTTGAATGAATGAAGTTTTTGAGCAGGCCATTGAATTTTCATAGTCAGGGTCTATCTAAACCGGACAAAATGTAAGCTCGCCACAACTTTTTAGATATCAGACTAGGTCAACTTCTTTGTTTATACATCACCTTCAAAAATCTAGTTACGGTGTCTCCCCCTCACTATTGGCACCTCTTCTCCCTCATCCATTTTTACCCAGACTCCATTGCACCCGTATACACCCTAGTTGCAACGAATTGCCACCACCACTTAAGATGTCAATGTCTCAATCACCTGGTTTATCGCCCTAGTTGCATTATGTGTGTGTGGCTCCTCTCTCTAGGAAGCTCTCATACATTCGCATGCCTTTACTAGCTTCGCTCCATCGCCGTGCGAAGTCACATATCTGATGTCTCGTGCTCATATTCCTGCGATATCCCCCATTGTATGTGTTATTGCTTAAAGTCTCAAGCCACTCCAATTATTATTGCACCCCTTCCATGTATGATGTTGCACCAACCCACCATCCTCATCCTCTCTAATGTCATTGATGAGATCCGTGTACACATACCCTCGTCTCATGTGCATGATCATGTACATAATGGATGTGTGTATAGATGGAATTGTGATAAACATAAAGTGCACAAAGAACACACATACAAACAAAAAAAATATGGAGTAATTTTGCTTAGAAGTGACAATCACGTGCCAATGGCGGTCAAATAGCATAGGTAGTTGGTTATGTTACCATATCAAATTGTTATCATTGTAAACATATGTAGTGTCTTACCAAAGCCACTATCTACCTAAGAAAAACAAAGAGAAAAGTTGTTATAACCCCAATTTTCCAAAATATGTAATGAGATTGTGAATCTCCTTTTTAAAGAGAAACGAAATCCATGGTTGATTTGATAAGTTGATTTGAATGAATTTTGTGTATGATAGCTTTGTGTATTTTCTTAATGGGCCTTATTGGTCATTGAACCCAATTGAAGGAATAAAAGAATACATAAAGAAATAAATAAAATAAGGAAAAGGATAAGGAATAATTCCCAAAAATAGGATTTCGAGTTTAATAGATTCCTTGGGGTTCAAGGAACTCAGAATCATGAATTAATGATAAAAGAAATAGAAAGGACATGGAAAATATGATTAATTAGATGATAACTTGAAATCAAAGAAAAGGAATCGTACACTTGAGATAATAACCTCAAATTTGGTAGGATGGAAGATAAAACTATAATTGAGCTTCCCTCAAAATTTGAGTGGGAAAAGAGTTACCATTTGGGAGTTATTAATTTTCCAAGTTTCCCTCAAATATGTTTAATTGGGAATTTAGGAAATTGTTTCCTATTTTGGTTGAACGCGAGGATGGTGGACCGTTGGATCTTGATCCAACAGGCGCCACTCATCGTCCTATTCCCAGGCGGACTGGGACTCTGTCGCTGACAGAGGGATTTTTTCACTCTTGATTTCCTCACGATCCAATGAGTGGGAAGGGTTTCTGAGTGGTTCTTTGAACTCAGGAGATGAAGGCGAAGGGGACCATCCCTGGTTCTAATAGGATTCGAGGAAGTTTTGGGAAACGCCCAACCTCCGCAAACTGACCTCGACCCTATATATAGGGGAGGTTGAAGGAGGCAACCAGCATCTTTGCTCGTTAGTTCAACCTCTGCGGAAGGAGGCAAGGAGCTTTTTAGCACGTTCAATTGAGCGGTTAGTCCTGACCCGCACCCCCAGCGCCTCGGAGAACCTCGCTGGAGTCCGGCGGATCAGAGGTGATCATGGCAGAGTTTTGCGAGGAATTGATGTTGGGGTTGAGTTCGGATGAGGGAGGCGGAGCTCCATAAGTGATTAGCACACTCGCAGGTGGCCGGAACTTCAGAGTCAACTATCGGGTTTGACTGCAGGCTTGCTGCTCGCATTCAGTGCGAGGAAGAAGACGACATGTTGTCGTCCGATCGGAGACCACGGTGGTCTCAGTTGGATCTGACGCTTCAGAGAAGGTGCGGCCTTTGTTAGAGCGCGCGCGTCTGGGATCGTCAGATCCAAGAAGGGGATCACCGGACTACTGATCGAGCAGTCCACGAATTTTGGCAATTTTATCTCTCTACTAAGAAAAAGGATTATTCTTGCAAAAATGATAGAAATAACTAGGAATCTCATATGACAAAACTTTATATATGAAAGTGGTGTAGAAAAATGCAAGGAATATGAAAAAAATGCTTTGGGAACCTGGTTCTGCTCCGTTTTACAAAAGTACTTTAATTTGCTAGTAAAATGTATTAAAGGTTGATGAGAAACCCTAATTAAAGATGAAGGGTGTATTTTGGTGAGTTAACGGGTCGAATTGATAAAATTAACCATGTTAATGATAAAGGTGGATTGTTCATCTGTTTTGAATGCAAGATTTCCTAATTTAGAGTTGAATCCATAAATAAAGGATAATATATGTATAAACCCTAATTTGGGGATAAAGGAAGAGAAAAACCTTGAAATTTCGGATTAAGAAAGTAAATTGCCAAATAATGATCCTAATACTGTTGAGAATATTAAAATGAAAGGAATTGAGGGTTGTGATAAATTAGAGATCATAATATTAATAATGGAGGCAAAAACCCTAATTCCTAAAGAAACCCTAAAATTGGAATTGAAATCCTAAGTAATGTGATGAAATTGGATAAATATTAATAAAAGGAAATTGGTACTTTTATTTCAGGATTTCTCTTCCTCATTGCTTGCTTGATTGGGTTTCTCTGCATATTTGATTCTGTCTTGAAATCTGCAACCAAAGGTACGTGGTTACGCTTATGAATAACCGTTATAGTTTCACGACGATTTCCGAATGTTTTACTGGTTGCTTTAAATAAACTGTTGGATGAATTTAGTTTATGCAAACTATAATGTGGCTATGACTATCACAAAGGATATATGCCTACAAGCTCAGATCTTGGTTCTCTCTGTGGCATTATAGTTGACCTAGTACATGGCTACCTATTGGGTAGGTCCATCAGGTCAGAGGAAGACCTAGTACATGGTTACCTATTGGGTAGGTCCATCAGGTCAGAGGAAGACCTAGTACATTGCTACCTATTGGGTAGGTCCATCAGGTCAATGGATGACTTAGTACATGGCTACCATTGAGGTAGGACCATCAAGTCACATTGAGTTAGATATTGGGCTATCTTCGGGTAGTACAATGCGACTCTATTACCTAAAAGAGAGGTGGTATCCATGTCCAATGCAGGGACAGCCCAGAGTTCGAGAATATGTATGGATTGAGTTGTATGGCTTAAAATGTAATCTTGATTGTTGCATGATTAATTGCATGATTACATTGTTATTATAGTTGCATGATTATTGTTTCCCCCACATACCAGCTTCTTGCTGACCGACGTTTTGTTTGTCGGCGTTTTAGGTACAAATGAAAAGAACAAACAGTAAAATGGCATATGTAGAATTAAATGAGAATTAACGTGCACAGGAGGATTAGTTAGATTGGTATCTTCATGGATAGAAGTCTAAACATCCCAATTTTTAAAAGGTAAGGAAAGTTTTATTTTATACCAATTTTCAGTCTAGTTGGTAAAGTTTATTAGTTGTTATTGATTATTTGTCGAACCTTTGATCCGGGTTATTGATTAACGACTCTGACCTTTCGATCTCCTTTAATTTGGGGGTTACCGGGAGACGGGGTCGTAACAAGAGCACACTATTGCAAACACGTAAAAGAAACTTGAGGCCGTCACACGGATTTAGTGGTCAAAGCCACTTAAGACATGGGTATGTGTACAGAGTGTGTGAACTCGAGCCCTTGAAGCTGAACAAAGTTATCTGGTTTAGACATCACTTTCACAAACCTTGTTGTGATGTCTCCCCCTCTCTATTGTAACATCCTCTCCCTCCTCCACATCTACCAAGACCCGGTTGGGCCCTACCTGCAATGAATTTCTACCATCTCACATGTCAATATCTCATATTACCCTAGTTGCGTTGTGAACTATTTGCCGATGCCATTACTCGTTTCATGTCATCACTGTGCAAAGTCACACATCTGATGCCTCATACTTGTATCCCTACAACATATCAATGAGTGTATGTTTTCGTTCAAAGTCTCTAGCAGCTCCACCCATTGTTGCACCCCAACCATGTATGATGTTGCAACAACCCACCACCATCATCCGCTCCACAATTTTTTGATGGAACCCATACATACATTCCATTTCTCATGTACACGATCAGGTACATGACAGAGGCATGTGTAAGTGCATTTGATAAAAACATACGAGGACAGTAAACTTACAGAGAAAGAAACAAAAAAAAAATGTAGTACATTTGTTTAGGACCGATGCCCACAGGCCACGGCCGTCAAATAGCATGGGTACTACCATTACCACGTCGGTTATCAAATCTTTATTGTTGTCGACAGATCACAATATCATACCAGAGCCACTATCTACCTAAGCTAAACAATGAGAAGAGTACATTTCGTACGAAGACGTAGGAAGAACTTGAAGCCGTCACGAAATTTAGTGGTCAAAGCCGCTTGAGACATCGGAATCTGTACGCCTTGTGAACTCAGGCCCCTGGACTTGGACAGAGTTATCTGGTTTGTAATTTAAAAATGAATACATCCTTGACCCACTAACCATCACACACGGTCATAAGCGCTGATTTTCTGTCACTTGGTTGCCTCTTGCACAACTTGCGACCGACATTGCCGTAGTAGTCAAATGCTGGCGCTAGCAGCGACTCCACACGTACACGACCAGAATTTAATCGATGTTGCAAGAGGAGACAGGGATGCTAGCACACTTACCCTGCCGCCCGCGGTTCGTTTCGTCATGCTGTAGGGAGAGAAGTAGAGAGCAAAGACCAGAAGCAAGAGCCGGGACAAAACTAGTGGTAGAGAATAAGTAGATATGTGAAATTTTAGGGTCACAAGGCACTGAGAAAATCATCTTTCCATACTATACATTTACAAAGTACAGATAAAAGCTGTAGGAACATATGAACACGTATTGGACTGTTGACGGATATCTTATTTGTCAGTTATATGTAAGTTTCTGACTTCTGGAAAGTGTAAACACCAACCCATTTCCCACTAAAAAAAGTCAAGAAATAATACCAACTGCCATCGACAGCGACAAGGATTTGACTTGGCTTTACTCGTTCTCGGAGAAACAACTGCATGTAATGCTTATCAGACAAGGGGATGCATTTATTCAAACAGGCAACCAACAGCACAACGACAAATTTTCCAAAAGAGAATTGGGCGTGCTCATCACTCAACTTCCATGTTTGGATTAAAAAAAAATACCCATCTTAACTTGTGCCCGAACAAAATGAAAACAGGATTTGAGAAACATCTGTCTTCACAGCACCCCCACCCCAAAAAAGAAAAAATCAACAAACTGAGTTTTCATTAACCTTGAAAACCTTTGATCCAGCCACTTTTTAGTTTTTTCTTTCTTTATTCATTTTCAGAGAAATCTCTATCTTCACCAATCACTCTCTGTTTCCAAACAGCAATCAAATGGCTCCTCCACAAAACAGCTTCCATTTTACGAAACCTTGGCAGTGCTAGGAGCAGACGGCACAGCTACACCAGTAGTAGTTTGGAGGAGTGGCTGGCGAGGATCAGCAGGAACGCTGAGTCAGGATCTAGGGAGCGATCAATGGCCTCCCTACCGGCATCAAGACAAGGCTTGCAAGCAATCTCAATGGTTAGCCAACCCAAAATCACCCCTACAATGGCAATCACAGCAGTAGTGACAGCAGCCATTTGTCGATGTTTGTTTTGGGTGTCTCACTTCTTACCCTGTTCCTCTCTTTGAGCAGACGAACCTGCTGAGCAGAGATGAGCAAAGGTGTTAACTTGCCAACCTTTGCATAGAAGACATGGTGCATTGGCTAACTGGTGGGAGATATTACTATATGTACTAGATAGTCCGGGATTGTTGCTTGGCTCGCATAGCCATGATTTGACTGTGTAAGCAAATGAAAAGATCTTCAATTATGGAATTGTTCAGGCTTGCTAAATGTACAAGGGAATGACACTTGTTCCTGATGTTATGCATACTGATAAGTGATAAGGTCGGATACATCTTTGTTAGAAACAGTAAAAGCAGTAGTGAAAAAATAACGACAGACAAAATTAGTTTTGTATGCATGCATGTGCTAGTCACAAATTGTTATATAAATCTTAAAAACCCTTACTGCATCTTGACATTAATCTAAATATAACCTGCGTATAACCCATGCAGTTGTAAGACACTCATCCGTCATCATGTCACCTCTTAAATTACAAATGTGCGATTTTACTCGCACAATGAACTGTGTAAGATCTGTGAGCAAACAAATGCATAAACATTGCAATTTCTATCCATACAATCAACACTCACAAATGCTAGGTAATAGTCCAGAAAAATCAATGCATAAAATATGTTATGCGTATATTATGTAAGTATAAAACATGAGTTGTACTTTACTATAACCGAATTGTTATATATGTCAATTACTCAGCAATGATATCAATGAAACAGCAAAGATATAACAGCAATAATAGTCTATAGAACAATCTTTGGAGCTTACAAGCGCATGATCAAAGTTTAAAAGTCTATAATATGGGTTAAGACCATGAATTGTCTATCTGGTGTCACTTTCACATGATCTACTTTTCTTCACACATTTGTAGGATATGATACCGGTATGCCAGATCAAGGCATGGCTACCAGTTGCAAATATTGAATACGGTCCAAGATAACAGTAACCAAGAGTAATCTATCAGTATAGGCTTAGAGAACAGTACTCCCCCCCCCTCTCCATCAATCCACACACCAGCTACATTAAAGCTTAACATGAAGCTAGAATATGCAATCTAAAATAAAGCAATACCCTAACTGCTAATTTGGTAGGGTGTAATCGCTGCAAACTTTATTTTTTTGGTGAATTGAGGGCATAATTCAGCAAAGTTGAATATGAATTTGCCAAAAACTTCCACTTCCGAAGGCTGCGGTCAAGTGTGGAATTTCCGTTTTGAACATGGAGCCATTTCTTGGTAAACTTTACATAGTCGATTTGACATGTATGGGCATTTCCATAAATTGTTTAGCACATTAAAGTCTATTCATCATTTGGGAACTGATAGGGTAGGTGTGAGAAAAGAGAATGAAATTTTAGGGTTTTAGTTAAGTATTTCTCTTCTATTTTGAGACCTATAATGTACTGCATGGCGTTCTGTCTGTAACTCTTTAACTTGATCAATGGGACTGACTTCCACTGACCTAGTGTTAGACATCATGTGTGTGCGTATAAAGAATTAGAGCATTACGCACAACACCCTGTCTATATTGCTAAAAAGTAAACCATGTATTAAAAAAACAGTTAAGGTTTTTTTATACCCAACCCCAGGCGATGTTGCGCCGTTTCATGCCAAAAATGTGGCAATTCATTATGACATCCAATCCATCTGAAATTGCCATTTCATGACAACTTTGACAGGTAATCCTTGATATCAAGCTTGGTGTTTAGTGAATTTCTTTTAAAAAGGCATGTGGTCCAGATAGTATTCCCATTGATATATGAAAAAGTGTGTAGGAATGGGGGAGCTATGTGGTTAATGAATTTCTTTAACAGGGTAATGAAGACAAAAAAAAGTCAGATGAGTGGAGAACTAATAATATAGTCTTGATCTACAAGAACAAAGGAGATGCCAGCTGAACAAGCTACAGAGGTATCACGTAGATGAGTCACACTATGAAGCTTTGGGAGAGGATTATTGAGCAAAGGTTGAGATTGATAGCGCAAATATTGGACAACCAGTTTGATATTATGGCGGAAGATCAACAACAGATGTTATTTTTTTATAAGATAAATATGGACAAGTATAGAGAAAAAAAAAACTTCATATGATTTTTATTGATTTAGAAAAGGCATATGATCGAGTGCCCAAGAAAGTGTTATCGAGGGTTTTGCATAAAAAGATTGTGCCAATCTAATGGACCTGATTAAAGACATGAATACTCAGCTGCAAGTGCTAGGACTCCTGGAGGAGGGCCACCAACTTTTCCAATCACTGTTGGGACACATCAAGGATCGGCACTCGACCCATATCTACTCGTTCTTGTTATGGATGATATTTTTATGTGTTATGGATGAGTTGACAAAACATGTTATGGATGATGTTCCTTGATGCATGTTATTTGTTGATGATATTGTGTTGATTGATGAAAGAAAAGATACATTGAATGATAAAGTTAAACTTTGGAGAAATGTGTTGAAATCTAATGGATTTAAGATCAATAAAAGAAAAATCAAATATATGCATTACAATTTTAGCCAATATAGAATTGTGAATGTTGGGGTCAAATTGGATGGAATGGATGTACTACAATGTGATAAGTTTTGATACTTTGGGTTATTGAAAAGGAAAGTGATGTTCCAGAGGATGTTTGACACGAGATCACAGCGGTATGGTTGAAATGGAATGCAATTGTAGTATGTGACCAGAAGATCCCTCTCAGATTAAAAAATTTATGAAATATACAATCATGCTATATGGGAGTGAATGTTGGGCAGTGAAGATATAAGGTCTCAACAAGATGAATATGGACAAAACACGTATGTTGAGAGGGGTGTGTGAGAAGACAAGAAAATATTGTTTGAGGAATGACTATTTCAGAAACAAAGTAGGGGTGGTGAGTATTGAGGACAAGTTGCATGAGGACCATCTAAGATGATATGGATATGTGCAATGAAATGAAAAATGTCCTGTGTGGCCGCTTAACCGGTCCAGACCTCCAAACGTTTAAAAACAACCAAATCGCCGGTTAGTCAGTTTTAACTTAAACGCCCGATTTTTTCCCAATTTTTCCAATTAATCTGCCGCTTAGTTGGTAAAAAAATCGGTCGTTTAAATCCGTTTTTTGTAAAATCGCCCGGTTGGGCCCCAATAAGGCCCAGAATTTGCTGGCCCACTAATAGAATAACCCAAAACCCCGTTCAAACCCCCATTTCTAACCAACGAAAAGTCGCGTGCGAGGCTCTTTTCGCATGACAGAGCAGTTCCGCGACCGTTCTCCCCCGACGTTTCTTCTCCCCAACTCCTCCTCTCCCAACTTTCCTCCTCTTCTCCGGCGATCCCTCCTACATCCTCCGGCGACCTGCTAGTGCAAGGAAAGGAGGTTGTCAGAGTTCCTCCTTTCCTCCGATTGCCTCCGAAACTAATTGCCGCCAGCCTGCTGCGTCGGCTCTCCTTAGACAAGGCTCTGGACGCCAGAGCAAGACCGCCTGCTGCTTGCAAACATCAAGGGACAGTTATCCTGCAGCATATACACAAAGATAAGCTCTCACATCTCTTTTTCTTTACTCCTTTTGCTCCTAATCAACCTTTGTAACTGTCTTCATGCATGCAAAAGTCTGTAAAACGAGGTATAATGCCAATATAGTTAAATCTCTGATTAGATATGGCTATGTATACCAATATATTATGTCTACTGAGATATGCCTACTCTATATCTAACACGAATTTGTATTTTATTTTTGTGTGTGACTTTTTTCTGTATAAAAAACGTATAAAAACCGACTTATGCTCTTTATTGTATAAAAATCGTCCATGTCATTGTTTTTCATACTCTGTTTACTTCTACATCTATTGTATTTAATAACTAAGTACTAAACTATTGCTGATTTTGATGATCCAATTACTGTAGACTATAATTATAAATGTAATGTACGTTAGAATGCATACTTTGAATGTATAAACTGCTGTGATGTATGACTAATAGCCCAAATGTGATCTAGTTTACTGTTGTTTACTGATGATCTACGTAACATGTGAATATGTGATGTAAAAATCTTGTTGCATGATGTATTAATACTTAGTATTTGTGTTACTTTGCTAGATGGCAGATGATCTAAGTGCTGCTCAGCCTGCTCCAGTCCCTGAAAATCCACCAAATGTCCCCAATGCTAGGTCAAGTGACACAGGCTGGAAGTATTGTGAATGCCCCGATCCATCTCGAAAAGACCGGCTGCAATGTATATACTGCAAACACATCAACACAGGAGGCATTTTCAGATTTAAAAATCATCTTGCTTATAGGAGGGGAGATGTAGAAACATATGATAAGGTACCACCAGAAGTGAAGAGGGAGATAAATGAATATCTAGATAAAGTTGCAGCGAAGAAGGCAAAAAAAAAAACAAGAGTTAGTTGAAGCCAGGGAGGAGGTACATATTAGGGAACGCTCTGACAATGAAGAAGTTGTGGTGATTGGTTCCAATGCAAAGAAACCCAAGGTGGTGGGTCAGATTGATGCATTTTGTAGGAGGGATCCTGAGGTTATTGTTAATGAATGGATTTTGTCAAAGAAGGAGAATATCAACAACAAGTTGAAGGAAGAAAGAAAGAAAATTGTCCAGTTCATTGCACGTTGGTTTTATCAGGCTGGTGAGTAACTAATCTTTATGTGAGACATGTTTAATGACATTGAAAAGTTTCAATGTCTTTATGGTGAATTGGTGATATATTTACTTATATGAATTACTATGAACATTGCAGGGTTACCCATGAACACAGTGACATTGAGAAGTTTCAATGCCATGCTGGAGGCAGTTGGTCAGTTTGGTCCTGGGTTGCAGGGCCCATCAGTCCATGAGTTGCGTGAGCCTCTTCTGAAGAACGAAGTGGAACTTACTAGGACCTCATTGGAGACACATAGGGAAGAATGGAGGAAGTCTGGATGTTCAATCATGACTGATGCATGGACGGATAGACGAGGAAGAAGCATAATGAACCTATGTGTGAATTGCAAAAGGGGCACCAGCTTCTTGAGAGCCATTGATGCATCTGCCGATATACACAATGTTGAATTCATATTCAACTTGGTGGATAGTTGCATTATAGAAATTGGAGAAGAAAATATTGTTCAGGTTGTCACCGACAATGCCCCCTCTAATATTGCAGCTGGTAGACTTTTAAAGGATAAAAGACTTGCAATTTTTTGACTCCTTGTGTAGCGCATTGTGTAGATCTAATGTTGAAGAGTATTGGGAAACTGCCTAGGGTGAAGAATGCAGTCCAAAAGAGCAGAAAGCTCAACATCTTTATCTATAGCCATCACAGTACCTTGAATTTCATGAGGAAGTACACAAAGGGAGACCTAGTTAGGCCTGGTGTAACATGCTTTGCAACTGCCTATTTGAGTTTGAAGAGTTTGGCTGATAAAAGAAATGAGCTGAGGTTGATGTTTTGTTCTTCTGAGTGGGAAGCATGCAGGTACTCTGGAGAGATTTGCCATTATGGTGACGACAACACAATTTTGGGCTGGAGTGATGTTTGCTTTGAAGACTTTTAGGCCGTTAGTGAATGTATTGTGGCTTGTTGATAGCGAGAAAAAACCTGCTATGGGTTTTATATTTGCCGCAATGCTTAAAGCCAAGGAGTTATCTGAGAACTTGGCTGAGGAACATGTAATCCTGAAGAAAGTCATAGACATTGTTGATGAGAAATGGGATAAAAGGTTGCACAGACCTTTACATGTGGCAGGTAAATGAACACAAGTTAGAATTGATTGCTTTTGCTTGTGATTTTTAATCTTTTTTATGTTTTAATGTCTAATATTATATCCTTATTCCTTACAGCTTACTACTTGAATCCCTACTACTTCTAGTCTGATACTGAGATAGACATCAGAGAAGGTGTCATGGGGGGCCTAATGGAATGCGTAGACACATTTTTCCCAGAGTCCACGATTCAGGATAAAATTGTTCTACAACAGGAGTTGCCGGCCTATAGGGCTTCTATGGGGGCCTTTGGGAAACCAAGTGCCATAAGGTAAAGATCAAATCCTGATTTGGATACTGGTACGTGCCACAAACTTTTATAATTTATCAGTTTATGTGATTAATCTCCAATATTTAGTTTCTTAATAGTTTCTTAGTTCTTGAAACAGTGGAGTGGTGGACAAATCATGGGTATGATACTCCACATTTGTAAAGAATGGCCCTCATGATCCTAAATTTGGCATGCACGTCTTCAGGGTGTGAAAGAAACTGGAGCACGTTTGATATGGTAAATAAGTAAAAGTATTTAATAAATTAATCTTCTCTAAACTAATGCATTACTACATCTAATTTTTAATTTTATATTATTTTTTGACAGATACACACCAAGAAGAGGAACAGACTTGATGTGCAGCGGTTGAATGACTTAGTGTATGCAAAGCTAAAAGAAAAGAAGGAGAAGCATTTAGCTTTGAAGGATCCCTTGTTGTCTGACTATATAGAGAAGGCAAAAGATTGGTTTGCTGATCTCAATGCAAAAGAGGATGAGATCTATCCAGGTGCTGGAGTTACATGGGGTCAAGTAGCATAAGCATCGGGGGTCGCAGAGAGAGTCTATACCAGAACTAGAAGAAACATCCCATCATCCACTCCTGCTCAGCCTACCCCTCCTGCTCAGCCCACACCTGCTGCTCAGCCCATCCCTCCTTTTGACCCACAAAGAGATAGGGCAAAAAGATGTGCTTACCAAGAAGATTCTGATCCAGAGATTGAGGGGGAGATGACTTCACAAGGGATGCTACTGGTCAAGCTCCTGATTTCACTCAAGTAAAACAAACCATGGTTGTGAAGGATATTAAGGCATATGTATCACTCTATTCATCTGTAACTTATTAATATGCTATAATACATGTATTGTATCTTCCGTATAAATAAGGTATTTTAAGTATTTATCAGATGTTGTGCTCCCCTCATATCAAGTAACAGCCAAGTAGATGCCTAATAATGGATGAAGAGCCTTCATACACATCAATTAAAGTAATATTACACGAGAGAAAAAAATCAGGGAAAAGAATTAGGACTCAACTTATGCAGTCCAAAGCAATTACCCACATTTTTTGTTGCCTATATTTTTTTGGAGGCCTAGATCCATCCCCCCCCCCAAAGTATCCATAGCCAACCAAACATCATCTACAGGAGACAGCCTGGGAAAAATAACAGTGTGTTTTCAAAGGCAATATCGTAATTGATAGTCTACTAACATTCAATGGGATCACAATCTTTTATACCCCTTTTAAGCATAGAATTAAATGTCCGATTTCGATGTCGTGTCCGATGGCCCAGAAATAGAAATTTTTCAAAATTTCGCACGAAATTTCGATATTTACGGCCCTAACGATTTCGACGACCAAATAAGCGAATTAAATTATGAAAAATTACCAGGACGATCTAAACACCAAGATCTACTCAAATATGCAATAATATTTCATATTGGATATGTGGGGTGGGGGGTTTCCCACATTTGTAAGTGAAGGAAGCTGACCAATTTCGACAGAATTTCGATGGCAATTTCGATGACAAAATGAAGGAATTAGATTATGAAATTTTGCATACACAATGTTTAGACAAAGATACACTAGATTATATATTAAAGTTATATGTTTAGAGGTTAGGGTGGGATCCATGTCTTAATGAGTGAGTGCACAAATGAACAGAATTGTCAAGTCTGTTGGACTGTAAACAGCTTATAAACCCACAATTTATCACTTAGACCTTAAAACTTACAGTTGCAAGTTACAAACTTACATGTTACAACTTATATAAGTCTAGTGTTCAAATTTAGTTAGGTTACATGGGTCATGTATACATAGATCAAAGAAAATGCATTATTTTTAAGTCATTTTATGTATACATATGTGTAATAATAACAAATTTATTGTAGAATTGCAGACTTAATACTATTATTTCATAGATCCACAAGTTTGTTTGTAGTTCATGTGATTTTCGAAAGAGAATCGCCAAAATACCTAACATGTAGTAGGTAGTAGCAGCACTTAGAACTTTGTTATTTTTCATAGTATCTCTTCACATCTTTTAGAAGAGTGTAAACATAGAAAGAGGTATACATGGGCTAGGGATAGGGGAAACGTACCTTAGAATCAAAGAAAATAGCCTCTATAAGCAAAAGATACAAAGAGAATCGCCAAAATACCTAACATGTAGTGGCAGCAGTCTTAGGAACAAATATTTCGAAATTTCTATCGAAATTTTGTGCCATTTTGCGAAATTATGGCCCAAACTGGGCGAAATTTGCACTGTTTTGCGAAATTTCGCACCTAAGTGCGAAATTTTAGCAAAATTTCTGCGAAATGACGTCCCATTCTCTGCGTACATGTGTTTCGATGTCCGATTGGAAAAAATTCGGAAATTTCGATCGATATTTCGCAATTTCGATCGAAATTTTGTACGATGCTTTTAAGTTCTAGAACAATCTTTTATACCTATAGTTTTTTTTTGCTCTTCTACTCTCCATTCCATCTTTTGACATTTCCTTTTACTAACAAATTGTGTTTTAGCTCTTCAACCCCTCACTTTTTGAAACGACAAAGGGGAAGAAGAGATGGCTTATGTAAAGGGGAGAACACATATATGTAGAACATATACGAGTAGAAGGCATAGTTTTTATAAATGTCATGAAAGTTAACCATGCAGAAGAAATAGCAACAATTGTGGGGGAGTATGAGAACTCCATTAGCATTAATTGAGGGAAAGCATATGAACTCAATTCTATTAAAACTCCTAGGTTTCTCCAAAGGTATGATTTTACTTAAATGTTTTCAATACATTTATGGAACGGTTTGTCATCTTCAAAACGGGGGAAAATGTTGGCTCAAGGTCTAAATTGACTAAACCCTTGTTTTGATTATCACTAAACAATTCCACTTATTTCTGTCTAATGCTTGTACTTGAGTGATTTTAGATTAGGTATAGACACACTCCAAATGCCTAAACTTGTGCATCCTAACTTGGAGAATAGCAAATCAAAACCAATGCAAGTGCACTTTTTTGGAAAAGATCTCAAATCCATTAGAATCATGTTGAAAATCACTTGTAATGATTGTATGACTTGTAATTATGCCTAGAAAAAATCATGAGCATTTAAAACGAATATTTAATCACTTTTATAGCAATTTCCAAAATTCATCACAAGGACTTTTGTCAGTTGAGTTTCATTTAGGATAAACTCGACCGACACCCTTAATGGATCTTGGGAACTGCTAGGATCGGTCGTGTTTCCCGAGGACAAACTCGACCGACACATCTGCATAAGCAAATCAAATTTAAGTCATCATTCGAGTTTCATCCAGGATAAACTCGACCGACAACTCAAATTTGATTTGTCGCATAGTGTCATCGGCTGAGTTTCCCAAAAGTAAACTCGACCGACAACACTGTACGGAATGTGCAGATAGTGTTTTTAATCGTTGGGGTGTTGCAAGGACTCGAAAAAATATTTGTTGCAACACCCCAAACGACTAGAATTCATCCCTAAGTGCTTCTACTGGCTAGTATGCATCCTCAACTATAAATAGGACCCCTTTGGCTTCATCCCATGGTTAGCCACGCACTATGAAGGTCCATATATTATAGTTGAGTGCCTCCACGAGCCTCCTTCCACTCTTAAGCTTAATCACTTGCTACATCTATAGGTGAGTAGGATATTAGTAAGAGAGTCAGTCCTACATGTCTATCTTGTAAGGCTCTCACTTCCTCCACCTCCAAATCTGTTCTACCATGAAGATGAAGGTTCTCCCTATTGACTAAGAGAGTTGAAGAAGGGAAGGAGCCCCTTGGTGAAAGTTTCTCCTTGATGAAGGTGAAGTCAAAGGTGGAAGATCCAAGTCAAGAGTGGGTAATTACTTCAAGACGGAAGACTTATTGCAAGAGTGGATAAGCCCTTGGCAAAGGTGGAAGACTCGTTCATTGCAAGAGTGGATGAGTCCTTGGTGAGGTAGAAGACTCTTGGTCATGGATCCGTAAGTCCATTGGTAGGTTGTTGGCTCCCTTCTTCTTAAAGGGGATGTTAGGTACCCTTGACCTTGAACAGAGAGGTTTTATGTTGTAGCTCTTATAATGTAATATAAGGAGTGAAACATGTTGCAAAATCCTAGAGGTTGACCTCTCTAAGGAGTGGAACTACATCTCCTAGTTTGGAGGTTGGAACCACTATAAATACTTGTGTTATTTGGAGTTTGTTCAATATCTCTCTCCCTTGCTATGTATGTTTAGTTACACTCAAATTTCATATTAACAACCTTATCTTGTGATATACTTTGAAGGTCTAATGAATTTGGTTTAAGTGTTTATAGCTCTATTCATACCCCCCCCCCCCCGCTAGAGCCCATCACAGATGTAAAAAGAAGAGTTTGGCTTGAAGAGTGCGGGCAAGGTTGAAAAAGGAGTGAGGTGCATCGAGGCATTTTTTTCTCCCAGTGAGGCGAGGCGTAAGCCCTGAGGCGAGGCGGTCAAGGCACAAACCTTAGAAAAGTATGAGGCGGTCATATATACATACATATATATAGAGAGAGAGAGAGAGGGGGAAACTGAGATTGGTTTATTGAGTAAGTAAAATAGTATACAATGCAGTCTCTTATATAACAGAAGAGAATAGAGACTAAAGCAGAGGTGAGCAATATGGGATTAAACTACATAAGTGAAAAACATAAGTGAGGCACATGCTATGCACATGACACTCAACAAAACATAACAGGACACAACATATCTCTATACTCCCCCTCAAGCTGGAGCGTAGAAGTCAAACATGCCCAGCTTGTCAACTAGAGTTTGAAAATGAGCTTTAGGAAGTATCTTCGTGAAGATGTCTACAACTTGCTTGTCAGTGCTGAGATATGGAGTGCAAATCTGGCCAGAAAGAACTGCTTCTCGAATAAAGTGACAGTCGACCTCAATGTGTTTTGTCCTCTCATGAAAAGTGGGGTTGCTCGCAATAAAAATGGAGGTCTTATTGTCACAAAACATCGGTATAGGGCTAGAATAGGATATATCAAACTCCTGAAGGAGACTCTGAACCCACAGAAGCTCGCATGCAGCATGAGACATCACTCGGTATTCTGCCTCTGCACTGGATCTGGCGACAACAATTTGCTTTTTGCTTTACCAGGTGACAAGGTTTCCACCAACAAATGTACAATATCCTGATGTTGATTTTCGATCAGAACGACTTCCTGCATAGTCAAAGTCCGAGAAACCAGATAGGTTGCAGTAGTCATGCTTCTTATACATCAAGCCTTTTCCTGGAGAACTTTTAAGATGTCGCAGAATATGGCATATAGCATCCCAATGACATTGTCGAGGTTTATCAAGATACCAGCTGATGAATCCGACAGCAGCAGTAAGATCAACTCGTGTGACAGTCAAATAAATAAGCTTGCCTACCAGCCTCCTGAACTGGTGATGATCAGCATAGGGAGGAGAGTTTGCATCATCCCAGTCCATGTTTGGGTCAAGTGGAGTGTTAGCTGGTTCGCAGCCTAGCATTCCAGTTTCCTGCAAGAGATCAAGTACATATTTTCTCTTAGAGAGAGACAGTCCTACAGATGATCTGGAGACTTCAATGCCTAAGAAATACTGAAGCTTTCCGAGATCTTTAGTGACAAAGTGTTTCTCTAAGTAGGTTTTAGTTTCATGTATACCTACAGTATCACTGCCAGATAAGATAATATCATCCACATAAACAATAAGAATGACAAGTCCAGCCACTGTCTTGCGAATAAAAATTGAATGATCAGAATGAGAATGAAGAAAGCCAAAGGTGACTAATATCTGGCTGAGCTTGTCAAACCAAGCTCGCGGGCTTTGTTTGAGACCATAGATAGCCTTGTTCAGCTTACATACTTTGAAGGCGGACTCCACCTCAGCAACAAACCCAGGTGGTTGCTCCCAAGGAACAAGGTGATCGATACCGACACTTTTTCAACAACTTGGAAATAGGTATTTACCGGTATACCGATGGAAATACCGACAGATGCAATCATGGCCGTTTCGACGCCAAAATGAACGAATTAATTTATGAAATTTTACAGGTGTAATCTCTACACCTAAATGCACTATTTTATGCAATAAAATTCTATATTGTGTAGGGGAGGGGGGTCCATCATGGGGAAGGTAAGGAATCTGTCCTGTTTCGTTGGGATTTCGATGAAGGATTTCGATGACAAAATGTAGGAATTAAGATATGAAATTTTACTAGCACAAACCACACACTTAAATACGCACAATTATGCAATAATATACAATTTACACATATGAATAACATATCTACTTACAACTCACATCAGTTGTATGTTGAGTGGCGCGTTGGTTCTCCACATAGTAATGAGTTGATATTACTGAGATATTGCGGCCATGACATGCACATCCTATAAAGGTGGTTGTATGTAGTCACATGCTCCTCATACACATCATTATTGGCAAATTGTATGAAGTTCCATGTTGCTCATTCATGTGCGATACTGTATAAGTGTATAATACTCCTTTGTATTATATTCACACTACTCTTTAGTAAAACATCTTCCACTAAACATAAAAAAGTAACTAATTATATCAATACTAATTGTAATATGCTTAGATAGATTGTATGATAATAGTAATTAATAGTGTTGTAAGTAGGTAGATCTAGTGATAATATTGTAAATCTATATAATATACTTATAGATGTATGTATAGTTCGTGTAAACATATAAAAATTGGAGTAATACTAGGCTTTGGCGGTAAAAAACACTTTTTTTAGGTGAAAGTGAAAGAAAAAAGTAGGAAAAAGAGATGGAGAGGTTGCTAATGGTAGAAATGAAAGAGACTAGTTATAATTACCTTGGTATGGGTTGGTATTAGCTCCAATCGCCAAAAATCATCCAAATGCACCTTATTTTCTCCTCCCAATAAGTAACTACAGTCATTCTCGCAAAAAACGGTATAGCCATCGGTATACCACCGGTTTCGGTCGGTACAGTGAAGTTAGTAGTGCATTTTGCACTGAAATCATCGAAACATGGCGGTATACATGTCGGTATTATCGGTATTTGCAATCCTATCGGTACGCACACATGTTTCGGTATCGGTACGCGTCGGTATCGGTATTTCGGTCGAAATACCGCCGGTACCGGCGAAACTTCATTCCTTGGTTGCTCCATGTAGACTTCTTCATGTAAATCTCCATAAAGAAATGTATTTTTAACATCTAGTTGAAAGAGAGATCAGTCGTTATTAACGGCAACAGAATTCAGAATTAGAACAGAGTTTAGTCGTGCAACAGGAGAGGTCTCAAAATAATCGACACCGTATGTCTGTGTGTAGCCCTTTGCAACAAGTCGGGCTTTAAGGCGTTCAATAGTCCCATCAAGTTGATATTTAATAGTAAAGACCCAGTAACAGCCCACTGTAGGGCAAGAAGAAGGGCAATCCACAAGCTCCCATTTCTTGCGATCACATAGTGTCTGCATTTCCTGGTCCATTACCTTCTTCCATGCAGGAATAGTAAGAGCCTCTATAGCTTTTTAGGAATGGTGACAGCAGAAATTGCAGAAGTAAAGCAGGCAAAGTTGTTATGCAGATTGGCAGAAGTGCAGTAACGACAGATAGGATGTTTAGTACAGGAGTGAACACCTTTCCGCAAACTGATAAGGTGTAAGTCAGAGGTTACCTCAGTGTTTATTTGATCATCTGCAGACGCAGGAATTAATTGAGGGGCCATGGAAGGAGTGCTCGTCTTCGGCCGGCGTTTGTATACTTGCAGTGGACGCTCATCAGGATGCTTAGAAACAGACAAATCTTCAACAATGTCTGGTAGAGGTGTTGGTGCCAACACATCATGAGATAGGCTTGCTCCATCCTCAGAAAAGAAAGGCATATGCTCAAAAAAGATCACATTCGCACTGACAAACCACTGTCTGAGTACCGGATCAAAGCAGTGATAACCTTTTTGAGTTCTCAAATAATCCAAAAAAATACATTTAGTAGACCGAGGATCAAGTTTCGACATTCCTGGGCGTAGATTTTTAACAAAGCAGGTACACCCAAAAATGCAAGGTGGAACAGAAAAAAAGGGGTCCATCAGGAAACAAAATCGAGTAAGGAATCTGATTTTGTAAAACAGAAGAGGGCATGCGATTTATAAGAAAATATGTCGTAGTAACTGCCTCAGGCCAAAAACGGTGAGGAACTTTATAATGGATAAGAAGAGTGCGAGCAACCATTAAAAGATGGCGATTTTTGCGTTCAACAACATTGTTTTGTTGTGGAGTATAAGGGCAAATGGTTTGGTGGATGGTGCCACCATCTGAACAAAAGGAAGTGACAGATTTCTGCATAAATTCCAGGGCATTGTCGGTACGGAGAATTTTGATAGTTTTATTGAATTGGGTCTGTATTTCAGAAAAGAAAATGTGGATATTATCCAAAACAGTACTTCGATCTTTGAGCAAAAATAGCCAAGTAACATGGGAATAATCATCAATAAATGTCAAAAAATATTTAACACCAGTTTGACTCGGGACAGAGCATGGACCCAGATGTCCGCATGAACAATATCAAAAGTATCTTTAGACCCAAGTTCTTTCTTAGCAGGAAAGACAGACCTAGTTTGTTTTCGCAAAACACAAGTTTCACAAGAAAAATTGTTTTTAGCTAATGCAAGAAATAAAAACTTCAATTTACCAATAGACGGATGACCCAGCCGGAAGTGCCACTGAAGTCCGGAGACAGATGTAGACAAGAGAGCTGAAGCTGCAGGCAGTCCATCCAAGTAGTAAAGTCTGTATGGTCCTTCATGGCCCGAACCAATCCTCGTCTTCGTGGGGAGATCCTTCAAAACACAACCAGAGGGATCAAACTTAATAGAGCACTGAAGTTGTTTAACAGTTTTACTAACAGATAATAAAGTCTTAGACAGAGCAGAAAATAAGTGGATGTCACCTGCCATGTGGGCAGACGCACCAAAATCAATACACCACTTATGGTTACCAACAGAGCGAGACGCAAGCATTGCAGAAGAACCAGTAGCAAATGTCGAAGGCAATTGAGTCATGCACTCTCGGAAGAACTTCTCGAACTCAGAGCGAAGCCAGTCAGTGGTCGGAGGAGCAGCTGGTAGATCGGATGCAGCTTCAGTAGTAGCTTCAGTAGAGGCCTGGTTTGCTCAGACTGGCCTGTCGTGCTTGATCCAACACCTATCTTCAGTGTGATTGTCACGACCACACCAGTTGCAGTAGCGAGGTCCAATGGCTTGACCTCGTCCAGGAGCAGTAGAAGCGCCTCTTCCGCCAGAAGGGGGTGGACGTCCTCCACGACCACGTCCAGAATCAGCAGTTTGAGCAACCAAAGCAGGATGCTCAATAGCAGGAGTAGAGGATACAGATGGTAGACATTGGACTCTTTTGAGAACGTCATGAAGAGTCGGCAGAGGGTCACTTAACAGAATTTGATCAACCACGCCCAAAAAATAAGTAGGTAGGGCAGCCAGGAATTGAACTAGTTGGAGTTCATTGCGATGCTTTTGTGCCTCTTTGATGTCAGCAGTCAGCGGATGGTAGATTTCATACTCATTCCAGAGAGCAGAACATTGGTTGTAGAAATCCTCAATAGACGCATTTGAAGAGTAGTCCTTGGCCAGGTTTTTGAAAATTTCAAAAACTCGTTTAGGATTTTGTTGATGCGAGTAGACATGAGACAACTGATCCCACATTGCTTTGGCATCATGAAGACACAGCAGAGATTAACTAATGTGTGGCTCGGTGCTATTGAGAAGCCAGGACATAACACCAGAGTCGTCTTTGAACCATTGACTATAGGCTTGTTTGGTCTTGTCGTCAGCAGTAGCAGCACGGGCAGTAGGAGGATCAGTGATAAGATGTGAGTATCGGCCTTGAGCCTTCACATAGAACACAAATGACGCCGACCACAGATGGTAGTTCGAACCATCAAGCTTGACAGTGGTAACACACAGAGAGCAAGGAGGCTCAACTGAAGCCATACTGAGCAGAAGCAGGCAGTAATGAGGTGGGGCGTAGCAGCAACATGTAGTAAATAATTAACCCATTATGGGGCAGTAGCAGCAGCAGGGATCTGACGCATCAGATCAGAGGAACCCATTTCGGGCAGATAGATGGATAAAGGAACCTACGCCTGCATGAGGAAATCAATATCCCATCATGAGGCGCAGGTAGAGAAAGAACTGGAGAGTGAGGAGACTCTCAACATGGGATATCTATGGCTGTCCGAAGGAACGAACGAGCAAAAAAGGAGAAGAGGGAGGGTGGTGGTTGTGGGGGAAGCAGAGGAGCAGCAACCCGGTGGAGGGTAGAGGAGAGGAGAGGGGCGACGGAGGTGGAGAAAGGAGGGGTTGCGGGAGCAACAGCGGTGGGCAGGGGAGCAGCGGCGGCGCTGTGGGCGGGGGGGGGGGGAGGAGAGGGGGGCTCAGGGCATAGGGACAGGGTGGGAAGAAAAAAATGGGAGGACCGGACCTCATCTTGATACCATATAGAGAAACTGAGATTGGTTTATTGATTAAAACAGTGTACAATGCAGTCTCTTATATAACAGAAGAGAATAGAGACTAAAGCAGACGTGAACAATATGGGACTAAACTACATAAGCGAAAAGCATAAGTGAGGCACATGATATGCACATGACACTCAACAAAACATAACATGACACAACATATCTCTCTCTATATATATAGAGAGAGAGTCAGGCTAGAATACACACGAGAGTATCCGGAGCAGAATACATTCAACTAGTTTTCCATGAAGCAATATTTTTTTTAAATCTAATCTATTGATCTTCTTAAACATCATGTGAATAGCTCATATATAACACTTTAGCCCATTTGGACATGTATAGATCATGTTATGAAGACCACAAAAATTATGTATTTCAAATTAGTTTTGTGCGTCGATTTTGTTGCCCTCAGATGAGTGACTTATAATCATCCAAATTAGCTCAAAATTTGCATGTAACCTAATTATAATATAACAATGAAGATCAATGGTTTACATTTTGTAAAAAAAATAATCTTAATATGCAAACACTACTTGAGTGTAGCGTGCGATCTGTACACTCGAGTGTATTCTAGCCTCTCTCTCTCTCTCTCCGTGTATATATATATAATGTGTCTGTGTACATATAATACGCATATATGTACATACAAGTATGTACATTCACATAAGCATACACAAGTATACACATTCAAAAAAATTATGCATGTATGTATGTATATATATATATATATAGTAACGATCCTATGTGAGGCATTATTTTGTGCGAACATGCGAGGAATTGTTCTTGGCCATTCGTTTAACGAAACCCCAGATGGCACCGCCCGTCGTACTCTCTACACATGTGAAAAGTCCGTCCTTCAAAACTAAGACAGACACCACAGAAGACATTGTCCTATTCGTTCTCACTTCGACGAATATAATACAAATAACTATCCACTCAATTTGATCCCCTCTTTGTCTCCTCCCGACTCCCATGTTGTAATTTTTCGGTAAAGGATAAATGCTACCGCCAACTTCAGTTAATGAACTAACAATCTGATCAATAAATTAACGCCCCAACTTTTTCCATGTGACCGTTTACATTTCGTCTATATCAATTCTTTAATTGAAGAGTTAATATCACGAGCACACACTGTCAGGTGCGGGCTCATGCTCGTCCAAGCATGTATAGAGTACTGATAACCAGCACACTAGATACACCAAGATTTACATCCAAGTCTCGGGACCATGTCACGAGTAGCAACCCACGCATGAGCCTTTTATTTTCGTGTATTACTGATGTTCTATCTATACAACGATAGTTTCAAAGTATAACAGTGCTAGAAGATGAACAGATGTTGGCTCAAAAAAATTGAACATCGAGCTATAAAACCCCCTACCCCAACTCTCCCTCTTTTTAACGTGGCTCTCTCCAATTTTAATTGTTGCATGCACACCGTCGTCCCCCCCACTCGTCGTCGTCACGTCCAAGCCGCCGCTGCCCACCGTCGTCGCGCGTGACCAAGCGACTTTCACGTCCAGCCTCCTGCCACACCCAGCCAGCCGTCGTCCGCCCAGCCTACCGCCATGTCCGGGACGACATCGCACGCAGGTTGAAGTCGCGCCAAGCTCGCCTCTAGACCGAAGTTGCCGCAGAGGCTCCCCCTCACGTCTCCTCCGCCGTCGAGCTTCCTCGTGACAGCAACATTACGCTATCGTCATGGCCACACCGCTACCTCTGTCGTCAACCTTCAACACGGCAATACCTCACTGCCGCCATGCCCACGCTACATCTTCCGCCATCGAACATCAACGTAACAACAACACCACGCTGACGTGTCCCATGAGATCACCGCACCCACACCGTTGCCTCCAATATCATATCGCTATTATCGACGTCGTACCCATGATGATGGTCACCTGGAACATTCATCGTTGTTGTCATTTATATTCATTTTAGTTGTTAGTCCTAGGTTTGGTATTGTAATGTACAAATATTAGACATTTATTGAAGGAATTGTGGTACTACGACATTTGGAGTTTTCATTTTGTTCCAAATAGAAGATGTGGTTATTTATGCGTCATATGCAAAAACGTAGAGTTACGCATATAAAATGCAAAATTTTTGATATAATTATAAATGACTATTGTGCTTCGTATTATATTTCTGATCACAAAATTCTTTTGATCATAAGCAATGTTCTAATTTAATTTTGCTTGTTCAGAATATTTTTTGGTAGTGCAGTGACAATCAATCAGTATTGTATTATATTTGCAGCAAAATGTGACCATGTCACATAGAAGTGGAGGGAAAATTAAAAAAATGAATTAGATGCATGTGGAGGGAAAAAAATTATGCGGCAAGGGGTTCAATTTAAGCGGTTGGGTGGTGGATGATTGAACGACATTATTGTCTTTGTTGCAGCAGTTACATGCATGCAACCATGCAGCCGCATTAGCAGATTTTTTGCCTTGATGATGTGTTGCATTGTGCTATATATTTTTTAGTATATTGTCATTGTATACTTAGCACTGTGATGGATACATTTAAGTATTATTCTTTGACTTAGGAGAAAAATGTATAGAAACTTGATTTTGGTCGTGTCGGACACCGTGTGCAGTCCTGAAGTGGAACAAAAATATTTTCATACTTTTTAAGTAATATATTTTTTTTATCACAAAATTCTCACGATCGTACACATTGTTCTAATTTATTTATAGTCTTGTTCAGAATATTTTTTTATAGTGCAATGACGATCAATCAATATTGTATTATATTTGTAGCAAAATGTGACAATGTCACGTAGAAGTGGAGAAAACATTAAAAAAAATGCAAGTGGAGGGAGTATGAAAAAAAATTGAATTGTATGTGGCAAGGGGATAAATGGAAGTGATTGGGTGGTGGGTGGTTGAACGATATTATTGTCTTTGTTGCAGCAGTCGCATGCATGCAACCATGCAGTCGCATCGACAGATTTTTTGTCTTGACGACTGTTCCGCATTGTGCTATACATTTTTAGTATATTAGGCTTGTATACTTAGTACTATAACAGGTATATTTAAGTATTAATTTTTGACTTAACAGAAAAATGTATAGAAACGCGATTTTGGTGGAGTCCAGCATTATGTGCAGTTTCGAAGTGGAACAAAAATATTTTCATATTTCTTTTAAGTGAGACGCACTGTGCTAGTTTATTTCCGGTGTCTTTATTGATGGATTTTGGTACTATATTGAACAAAAACAAATAATCTTATTTGACTTAGCAATGAAATGTGTAAACAATATATAAGGTCCCATTGGTCTATGCTCGCCCAAGCACACGACTGCCCAAGCATGCATTCACACACAAGCACGAGCACCCAAGTGTGCGCATATACCTACACTAGGTACCTATTCATTTATTATAGAAATTTTTGGGATCATAAACTAGACGATTTTGTGTTACCTCAATTTTTAATATTATCTGCCAATATTTATATCAGAATGTATTTTGATCATCGCTAGGGCAAACCCTATTTAGTTTGATATATTTTCCAAACACACTCGATAATTAATGTCATAATTAATTACACTATATAATTACAAAACATAATCAACTAAAAAAGATGTGCACTTGCGCTCGTGAACCCGCACGAAGAGAGGGGAGGTAGACTGGAGTGTCATTTAAATATTATATTCGCAAGAAGTGGTTGAGAGAACGGACAGGACAATGCAATTAGTATTCTGTTTGTGGCGGCTTGTATGTTTCAGAGGGAGGTCTTTTCACGAGAGCAGGGAGTACCACGGTCATCTACCATAAGGTTATGATAAACTAGTGGCAAGGAACAATGCCTCGCATGCTCGCACAAGATCATTACCATATATATATATATATATATATATATATATATATATATATAGAGAGAGAGAGAGAGAGAGTCAGGCTAGAATACACTCGAGTGTATGGATCGCATGAATACACTCAAGTGTGTTTGCATATCAAGACTATTTTTTGCAAAATGTAAACCGTTGATCTTCACCGTCATACTATAACTAGGCTACATACAAATTTTGAGCCCATTTGGATGAGTGTATGTCACTCATCCAAGGGCAACAAAATCTACGCGCAAAACTAATTTGAAATGTATAATTTTTGCGGTTTTCATAACATGAGCTATACATATTCAAATGTGCTCAAATTTTGCGTATGAGTTGTTCATGAGATGTTTAAGAAGATCAACGGATTAGAATTTCAAAAAAAATATTGCATCATTAAAAACTACTTGAGTGTATTCCGCTCCGGATACACTCGAGTGTGTATATATATATATATATATATATATATATATATATATATATATATATATATATGTACGCCCAATACATATACACAGACATATGCAAGTACAACCAATATACAAAAGAATACACATAGAAATACACGCATGTAAAATACATACCTTTACCAATTTAAGCATATACACATACATGTATAAATATATACATGTAAATGTATACCATGTATGCAATTACATGTATATGCATATACATTATAGATACATTCAGATATACATATATATACACAAATATACATATTTAGATGCACAGATATGCATATATACTCACATACATGGATTATACACACAAATATACATGATTAGATACATATGTATGTATATCTGTACATATATATAGATTATACATGTGCACATGAGGCTTAAATTGAGGTCTGAACTAAGGCTTACGCCTCAGAAAACGCCTGAATGCCTTTTTTACGCCTCGTCAAAATGTGCGCGTCGGCGCATTAGCGGCCGCCTCGCCTCAATGCATACGCCTTTGAAGACTGGAGGCGCACCTTTTCTTCCATGAGAGCGGGTAAGTTCACTGATTGAAGAGAGACTAAAAGGATATTTTGGAATATGGACTGATTTAGGGACGAATTTAGCAGTAGATATATTGATCATATACCAAATGATTTATCTGCCAAGGTAACAGTCAATGTAGATAGTTGGCAGCAGTAGGTAGTGGTGATTGAAAGTACCAATGATATGATCTCTGGCATCGAAATCTAGAATCCAGAATAAAGAAGCACCAGAAGAAGATTTGGAGTCTTATAAACGCAGATTCTAAATGTTGGAAGGCCAGTGAGCAGTCAATTTCTTCCACTGAGCAGTCAATTTCTGCAACAACTGGGTGTGTTCCTCATTTAATAGGCATGACAAGTAATGTTCTTCGTATGGCTATCCTCCCCAAATGTAGCAATATTAGTTGTTTTGGGAGGAAAACCATAGAACTGATGACATGTATCCCTGATGTGTCCTTTTCTTCCACAATGAGTGCACGCTATAATCCATGATGTTGTCCTCCAGTGCCTCCCCTTCTGCCAGTAACATCTTCCACACCTACGACCTTAAGCAGATGTTGAGGAATTGGTCTAAGACACCAGGGTAAACTTTTAAGCAAAATGAACTAGAACATTTAGTGTCATGCTCACCAAAAAGGATTCAGAGACACGGGCGTGTGCCTCCGCAAGAGAAGGTTAATCAGTCTCAACAATAATGTCATTACAAACCCCCTCCTGCTCACAGCACCAACCCAGTAAGAAAGTTGATCATAATCATGTGCTTTTGTTTTCTGCATCTTTTGAATATCCGTAAACAGAGGTAGAAGGTCATGCAGGTCATTTGTCAGGTGTGTCAGTTCACTAAAATACTGGTTAAGAGATATAGGTCCGTATCGAAGTCCATATAGTTTCATGGTCATAGCATACATGCAGAAAATGTTGTTTATGTGCATTTTCGGGGAGTAGGATTACACCCATTGGTGAACGATCAGTCATATTATTTTTTTTCCAGGTCTTTGAAGTAGACTTTGACAATCCTAACCCATTGATTATAGTCCTTCTATGACACCTTCCTATTAGTAATAATATGGTTCTAGAGGTGATCGCATATTGACCATTGTCGAAATATCCTTACTTTTCAGATATGACCATAATTCAAGATCAAGAGCCTGCTGGAATCAAAAGACAAAACTGAAAGGCAAGGCCGCTCAGATCTGTTGCTGAATCATTGGCCTGGAGAAATAAGTAGTCAACTAGACAAGGCATGGTCCCTCTTCTCTCACATGGTCCTAGGCTTACGTTAGGGAGAATAGTGGCTATGGGGAGAACACATAGCAGCCTAGGCAAAAGCAGCAAACAGAAATGGTTGTTGAAGAAGAGAGCAATAGAACAATGAGCCAGTTGAATTGGCTACTGAATGGGAAGACTGTTCATTCCCGATTCCAATTACCACTAAGGGCCAGATTGGTTGGGTGATGTTGGAGTGCAAAGCATGATTTGCAGTAACATAAAGTTCAAAAAGGAATGGTTTTTATATATAGCTAATTCATTTGGTTAGTAGCAGGAGAAATGCACTGGTTTTGCTTTTTTCATTTTGTTAGCAGCGACTGAAGACCGGGAAACAGCGGAGGCCTGCATAATATGAAACCGGCAGAAAGTCGGGTGGATGGTAGTGCACCCGACCACGCCCAGAAAGGGTGCAGTACCAACTCCAGGTTCTTCCGATAAAACAGTCCAACGATGTAACCCAAAAAAAAAAAAAAAATTACCCCTGAGGATTGGTGTTACACCCAACCAAACAGGTCCTAATCGCAATTTCCACGTTACCCACTCACCTATATTATCAACTGTGAGTAAATAAGAAGCAATTAGATTAATCAATGGGTTCTATATATAGACTTGACTCAGGGTACGGTGTACATAGTGCACATTATATGATAAACTAAAATGGCGCAGATGGGCTTAAGTCAGTGATGCCCATTAGTCCTAATAAAGCAAATAAATTAAAATTAGTTATTACACTAACACTCCCCCTCAAGCTAGAGAGTGTACATCATGTATACCCAACTTGCTACACATATAGTTGGAGGAGGTAGGTGGAAGCAGCTTGGTGAAAATGTCAGCAGTTCCTTCTCCAGTATTCACATATGGCGATAATCTTTTTGGTATAAATTATATCTCATACAAAATGGAAGTCAACATCTATGTGTTTGGTGCCCTCATGAAACATATGATTGTTGGCGATATGGATAGTTGGTTGATTGTCACATCTAAGAATAGCTAGAGAGGATGCAAGAATGCCAAGTTCTTAAAGAATTGATGTCACCCATTGAATCTCATAGCTAGTATGGGCCATTGGCCGATATTTTGCCTCAGTGTTGGAATGAGCAACTACATATTGCTTCTTAATCCGCCAATTGAGGGGATGATTTGCCAAGAGGGCACACAGTAGGCAGATGTGGATCTCATGTCATTGACATCCGAGCCCAATTAGCAACAGCATAACACGTTAGCGACATGTCCGGATAAGGAGACTTTTTATACAGCAGACCTCTTCCTAGTACACTTTTCAGATATCACAGAATCTGTTGTACCTAACTCCAATTGCAGACTAAGGCCTTCGCCGTATGTTGACTTACTACACTGACTGCAAAGGCAATGTTTGGTTGGGTGATAGTAAGATAAACCAACTTCCCAACCATGTGTCAATGTTGCTCAGGATCATGAAAGGACTCCCCTTCAGCCGTGACTTTTGTCTAGTAGTCCGTTGGAGAGGAGATAGGCTTGGAGTTGAACATGCCTAAATCAGCGAGGAGGTCATGTTCATACTTCCACTATGAGAGGTAAATGCCACTTTTAAATTGTAATACTTCAATGCCCAAGAAGAAGCGCAGCTGCCCCATGTCCTTTGCATGAAAATGTGATTTGAGAAATTCACTCAAAATGCAAACCTAGTTGTATCACTACCAGTAATAATGATATCATCAACATAGATGACGAGGATGGTGATACAAATGTAGTGTTGAAGAAGAATAGATTGTGGTCAGTGGAAGATCTGGCAAAACCCAGAGTGAAAAGGACACCACTTAGCTTGTTGAACCAAGCCCGTGGTGATTGCTTGAGGTCATACAGTGAGCGTCTGAGGCGGAAAATGTGAGAAGACTCCTTAGTTGTAAACCCTGGGGGTTGCTGCATATAGACCTTTTCCTCTAGTTAGCCATGGAGGAAGGCATTTTTTATATCAAGTTGGTACAGGGGCCAATCCATTTCAGTTGCTAGAGAAATAACAATGCAGACCGATGTTATACGAGCGATTGTGAAAAAGTCTACACAAATGTCTAGTTGAAGCCCTTGGTAACCAAGCGAGCTTTGAGATGTTCAATGGAGCCGTCAGAATAAAATTCACAGAGAAGATCCAGCACTAGCCTGCAATGTTCTTGTCTTGGGGCAGCAAGACAAGATCCCAAGTTCCATTCTCATGAAAAGATGACAACTCTTCAAACATCGCAGCTTTCCAACTACGGTGTTGAAGAGCCTCAAAGTAGTCTTTCGAGATTTGGATGGACTCTAATTGTGGGCAAGAGTTTTAGCATTGCGAGAAAGTTTGGAAAGACAACAGGTGTGAGAATTGGGATGGTTGTAAGAATGTATACCTTTCTGGAGCCCCATTATGCATGATGAACCCTCATAATTGGACAATTAAGTGGAGTCCATGGAACAAAATTCAAACAAATTGTAAAATTCAAATCAACATTTCTAATTCTTTTCCAATCGGACATCGAAGAGTAGAATTGGACATAGAAACACACAATCGCATGAAATGGGACGTAATTTCTCTAAGTGCTACATATTGCAAAATAGAGGGAAATTTCGCAGCAAAAAGACCAATTTGGCCTGTAAATTCACAAAATGGCACAAAAACACAACTTGCATTTCAAGAAACGTTTTTTAAGGGTTGCTACTACTACACCTTAGTATTTTGGCAATTTTCTTTAATCTCTTGCTTCCAGAGGCTATTTTTCTTTATTCATAGGTATGTTTCTCCTATCCCTAACCCATCTACACCTCCTTCTATTCCTACACTCTTCTATAGAGATCTAAAAGGAATACTCTAATATAAAAAAACTTCTAAGTGCAAGATTTTTTAAAATCACATAATCTCCAAACAAAATTATATACTTAATACTTGTTAGCTATTACTTATTATTTATTAGTCATTATCTACAAACAATATTATATACTTAATACTTGTTAGCAATTGCATATTATTTATTATTTGTTAGTTACTAGTTAATACTACTTCAACCAAATAATTACTACTTAACTGAATTAGTAGTTACTAGTTAATAAATATGTTAAACAAGTTGTAACTTGCAAGTTTGTAACTTGCAACCGTAAGTTTTAAGTTCCTAAGTACTAACTTGTGGGTTTGTAAGTTTGTGACAATCTAATAGACTTGAAAATTCTGTTAATTTGTGCACTAACTCATCAAGACATGGATCCCACCTCGACCTCTTAACATATAAATTTATTATTTAATCTAGTGCAGTTACATTCAAACATTGTGTTTGTCAAATTTTACAATTCAATTCCTTCATTTTATCATCGAAATGATTGTCGAAACAGATCAGCTTCCTTCACTTGCAAATGTGGGAGATCCCCCCACGTGCAATATAGAATATTATTGCATTTTTAAGTGTATCTTGGTGCTTAGAATGCCCAGAAAACTTTTCCTGGTTTAATTCGCTCATTTTGGTGTCAACTCATCAGGGCAGTAGATATCAAAATTCTAGTGGTAAATTCTACGATTTTTTTCTGGGCTATCAAATACTGTGTTGAAATCAGATGTTTAATCCTATGGTCGGGTCTTGGGATTGGGGAATCGCTTTAGGCCTGACGATAGACATTGGCAAACTCAAAAACCAAATTTGGTAAAGAATGATAGGCTCACTGGATCAGACTCAGTGGGAAGCTCAATGGGAAGGGACTCCACCGGAATAGACTCCAAAGGATCAGACTGATCTAAATCAACAAATTTGTTTTAAGGCATGGAAGGTGTGGCAAAGAAGATATTGGACTTATCGAAGGTAACATCTGTTGAGACATACAAATGTTGGTTGCTTCGACTATAACACTCATATCCTTTTTTAAAGGTGGAATAGGCAAGGAAAATTGTTTCGACAGAGCGTGAACCAAGTTTGTCTATCTACAAATCAAAGTTATGCACGAAGGCAATACAACCAACAACACAGAGAGGGAGGTGGAAAAAATCATTGCATTTAAAAAAACAAGCAAGAATTGATTTTTTCTTTAGAGAATAGAAGACGGTTGACAAATGATAAGGTAGTAGGTTGTGAGGAGGGCATCAAACAAGTAGAACTTGAGTAATCGAGCTTGGAAAAGAAATGCATGAGTAATGTCTAACAAATGCCTATTCTTGCGTTCAACAACCCCATTTTGTTGGGGTGTGTGAGCACAAGATCTTTGGACTACCTCATTTTTAGAGCAAAGAGGCGTCATGGAGCCCGATATACATGCTAAAGCATTGTCGTGCTTATAGTTTTAATGGATTTACAAAATTGTGTTTAAATCATTTTAAAAAAGATTTTTAAATGCCAAGCATCTCATCATGGGATTTCGACAAATATATTCAAATCAAATAACCATCGACAAAGTAACAAAATATCGAAATCCAATAAAACTAGTGGTTCATAAAAGACCACAAATGTCACTATTAGCCAAATCAAAAAAACGAACATAAAGTGTTTTGCGAGGATATTAAACCCTATCGTGCTTCCGTAATTGACAGAAGTCGCATGGAAA
The DNA here is from genome assembly GCA_963693085.1 of Alisma plantago-aquatica. Classification (NCBI taxonomy): domain Eukaryota; kingdom Viridiplantae; phylum Streptophyta; class Magnoliopsida; order Alismatales; family Alismataceae; genus Alisma; species Alisma plantago-aquatica. The sequence goes on from OY856411.1 coordinate 333,590,525, forward strand.
ATTTTTAAAACTAGATAAAGATAGCTCCAGCGCTTTTGAGCTTTTCTAGAGGGTGGTCACATAATTGTCAGGATAGCGGGGCAGTAGCCTAACATGGCAAGGCACCTCAAGCGCCTACGCGTAATTCCTACATCATAATAATAATGATAATAATAATAATGTCTATATATCACATATATAAGCTAGTTTTGTGTATTTATTCAGTGTTCTACATCCTAAACAGTCATGTTAGAGTTAAGTACAAGTTGAGAAACACATGAAAACATTTATAAATGTCAAATATGATATTAAAATGACACAATTTTTAACTATTAAAAAAGAACTATTTAGCAGCCCCATGCGGCCTAGGTGCCCCTAGGCGCCCCAGGCAATCTAGGCGGCAGCCCATATGGTCTCAGGTGCCCGCCTAAGCGGACAAATATCAATTTCACTAGGTGGTAGATCCAAGCAATCCCCTTTGGGCGCCTGGCCTCCCAGACGACGCCTAGGCGTCTGCCTCAACAACTATGGGAATTCATAGAGTCGATGAAGGGGCAAACAACAAACAAGGGCATGCTGAGGAGCACCATTGCCAAAGTAGTAAAGATCACCGCTCTAGAACCCGAACCAATCGTCTTCAAATTTTGAGAATCCTACAACACAAAGCCATGACTATTGGATGTATGTTGCATTTTAAGGTTTCAACAAATTTAGCAACAAAAATTAAGTTAAACAGAAATTAGGGATATAATGTACATATTGGAGTTTCAATTTTGGTAAAATGTACACACTGCCACATTGTTCGACTGTTTTAATTGATCCATCTACAAGTGTGACAAAGGAATTGGGAATATGGAATTCAAGAGTTGAAACAAAGTGTCTCATACCAATCATGTGTTGTGTGGCCCCAAAGTCAACTATCCAAGGAAAGATGGATGCTACCATGGAGGGCCCCCCTATTACCTTGGTTGGAGACCAGATGTGGTACAAAGATTGTAGCATGTTGCATATGGATGGTCCCCAAATCCAGCTTGTGGTTGAGACGTGTGTATAAGTTGCTCACATTCGCTGAAGAAATGGTGGCTAAGGGATCGTTTGTAGATTGGGCAATGTAGGTAGTGTTTAGGGGTGAGCAAATCTCGGTCCAGACCGCAAAACCGGACCGGACCGCTCAATTCGGTCCGGTTCGGTCCGGTCCATTTCAACTTCGGTCCGGTCCGCGGTCCAATAAATTAGATAAATTCGGTCTTCGGTCCGGTCCGGTCCGGTCTGGTCCAAAACCGGTCCGGTCCGGTCCGGACCGCAGACTAACTTTTATATAAAATCCATATATATTTGAAGGTGTATTCTATAATAACTACAAATAAAGTACATATATAAGTACTACTAGTATAAATGTTTGATACTAAAGTTATATAATTGTTAGAAGTGACTAAGATTATCAACTTTGTATAATTAAATAAGTTGTAAAACATTTAAAAAAGGCTGATTGCGGTCCAAACGGTCCGGTCCGGTCCGCGGTCAAAACGGTCCGGTCCCGGTCCGGTCCGACCACCAAACGGTCCGGTCAACGGTCCAAAAATTATTGATTTTCGGTCCTCGGTCCGGTCCGGTCCGGTCCGGTTTTGGACCGATGCTCACCCCTAGTAGTGTTTGCTTCATGTCCGCGCCCGTAAGGGTTGGTCGTGCTTCTGGTAGCACTTCTGGAGATACACAGTTTGCTACAGAAGGTACACTGGGTTTGGAGCCACATACACATCCCACGCCTCGAGTTGCAACACTCATGACAAATTGTGAATCTAATGGGATGGTCGAGCTACATTGTGGGTGTACATCTGATTGATGTAGATAAGAGAATGTGTCCCCTAGAGTGAGGAACTAATCGCCTGCTAGGATAATGCTCCGAACAGGAGCAAAGGTTGGATGTGGGCTGTTGAGAAATTTCACAGTGATGAGGTTGGCATGCTCCTTAGCTTATTTGTTTAAGGTGACAGACTAAAAGAGATTGAATTCTCAGACAAGAAGACTATGGTGTCGTAGTACTCGTCTAGAAACTTGTCCCCGTAGTGTTCAAGAAAGAGTTTATCCCAGAATTTGTAGATGTGCATCATCTTCTTTTCCTAAGTGAAGTGGCGTTGAGCTGCGTCCCACAAGTCTTTAGACTGCTTGTGGAACATGTATTTGGAGGTGTTTGAGGAATCCATAATATCCCAAAGCCAACACTTGACTTGGTGATTTCCCAATTTCCATTTGGGGGACGGAATGCTTTTCAACAACGATGAGCAGTTGGCAACGAAATGATAATTTTCAAAATAAAAAGACAGATAGAACAAGATCTGAATACTTTTAAATTATTAAAGCATTTGAGTAACTAAATAAGGCTTTGACGTCATCAAGTCATGTAGGTACAATAACAATTTAGTGAAACTACAACATTCATCTAGTAGTAGGCAAAATAATATTCAGGCTAGCAATGTCATCAGAGTATACAAACAGATTGAGATAGTTTCTATACATCATAAACCGTTTGCACTAGTACAAAGGATCACTACATGAGCCTTACACAAATATTCCTCCCAAAACCCGATACACATAGACTATTAACTAACACAACACCAAGAACATACTAGGGACTCCCACCTGTGGTGTTGTCAACTCTACTGCCTCGATTGTTACAAGATGGCTTAGTGTCGTCCTTATAACTCTGGAAGGAGCCTAAAAGAATATAAAAACAGCGTGAGACTTAAAAGATCCACCAAGTGAGAATGATCCCACACCAAGAAGAACATGTAGAACAGCAATTTATATAAAAAATAAAGTTGATTAAATAACTGAAACAATAAAAAGAGATAGCATTTTTCAAGGTAAACTGATTTCTCATTAAACTAAATTTTAACATCTAGTCAACATGGCAGTTGGCTAATAACTTAGCAATAATATACACGCATTGAAGCATAAACAACACAGATAACAAATAACTATCGACTTTTGTAACATTTTATTTTTGCTATGATTAGATTAGTTGTAAAACCAATCTACGGATATCTAAATGAATCCAAGAAACCCACAGTATAGATCTTAGGTTTCCAGCATGCGATGATCAACAATTCAGACCTCAGTCAACTACGAGGCTGACACGTCTGGCTAGCGGGGGCTCAACAGCTTAAATCTACTCGACGCATGGCCCCGGGGGGTTGCCACATAACCCACAGTATAGATCATGGGGTATCCAGCACACTAAGAACCATAACTCAAACCTCAATTTGTAACGAGGCCAACATGTCTCACTCTTAGGAGCTCAACAACACACCTACTCGACACACAGTCTCATGCAAGGGGGGTGCCACACAACAACGTAAGTAACATGGGCGAATGATGTTGGAACATCAAACCCAAACAAGTAACGCAAATAACAAGAGCTCAACTATAGCACAAGAGTCATAGGTCGCCCCTCACCCACATGAGGTCCCGTACTCAAACAAGTCATAAGAGAGTTGTAGAACATCCTCAAAGTTGTGAGATCCTAACAACTCCCATGTGGATTCCAACTGGGGCTTAGGCCAAGACATCTACAGTTCTGGGTTATTGTACATGATACCATTGATCATAACAAGAACTACATATTTCACATTTCCCCTACGGACCAACAAGGAAAGGATCTACGGTGCTTAGGGCTTAATTTCACTTTTAACGTAAATGCATTATTCACATCATGAATTTGGTCATGCTCTTAGGAGATCACTATCAAAATCAATCAACTTAGGACATAATTCATTGCAAGTCATGCACACAAAGCATTACAGAGTAGGATTGGTTACAAACCCTAGTAGTATTTAAGATCGCATACCTTACGACTTGAAATTTATCATCTAAAATCTTAAGAACACATCTCAGAGATCATTTTTATCTCAAAATGTAATTTGGAACAAGAAAGTCCTACTTAGACCATGACTGCTTGCATACATATAGGTTAATTAGTGTTTTATTTAAGTTCTTTATATTCTCTTGTTATTTTCCTATTCTATGAGGACCTCTATGTAATTGTTCTCTTTATAAATATGTGGGGTACACACATTGTGTACCCTAACCCTTACAGACAAATCAAGATGGTACCAGAGCAGGTTCTCTAGCCGCCACCCTCCCCTTAACCGCCGCCCTCTCTTTCTCCCCCCCCCCGCGCTGCACCGCACCGCCTGTCGCCCACAGCCGTTGGTTGTTCCTGCTACCGCGGCGCTAGCCCGCCGCCGGAGGTCCTCCGTGTGTGGGGCTGGCCTACTAGTGCAGCCCGCACAATCATTGTTCGCCTCCGGCAGTTCGTGTTGAGGGTCTTCGGAGCCCTACCTCTTCTATCTGCCCGCGTATGCCCTTGAGCCACCGGGTTCTCTACTGCACCTCGACGTAGTCTACATGTAAGTTGGTCCTTCCAGTTGCTATGTCTGTTTGCTGCCGCCTAGCTGGAGGATCTAGGAGGTTCTGACTCCTGCTGTTGTTCTTTGCCTTTTTTGGACTCGGTCTCCCTCATGGCTTCCTCCCATGAGGACTTTCGTCGTCAAGTGACTACTATGAAGCTAGACGGGAAGAACTACCAACATTGGTTTGCTCCATGGAAATGTTGAAAATTTCAACGAAATTGTCGAAATTTCGGCCGAAATTTCTGTTTCGGTGGCAATCAGACATCGAAATTGACTGACGAAAATCTCGAGCAGGCAGATCATCGATTTTTTTATACTTTTTCATATACTATGTACTATCTAGAGCATATTTTTTTGCACAGTTTAGTATTTTTAAGTCTGTATATTGTGCTTGCAAACTATAATGACTTAATTCATTGATTTCACCATCGAAAATTAACATCAAAAATTCCCATCAAAATGCCCATCGAAACAGTTCAGGGTCATTCACTAAAAAATGACGAGACCCCACCCCCACATATCCAATATGTAATATTATTACATATTTGAGTAGATCTATACTAGTAAACCATTCTGGTAAAATTTCATAAATGAATTCATTTATTTTGCCGTCAAAACGGCAGGAACGCATTTGTCGTAATTTCTGTCGAAATTTGTCAAAATTTATGTTTCTGTGGCTACCGAAACAGCATCAAAATCGGACATTTTCTTCCTTGCTCCATGGAGATCTTTGCGAAGTCACAAGGCAAGCATTCCCATCTGACTGAGGCTCCGCCCACTATTGTCGAGTCCAAGGAGAAAAAGATCTATGATGACTGGGTCAAGGATGACTCGACTGTGATGACGTGGATTCTGAACATTAGTGAAACTCGCATCACCATTACCCTACTTCGTCTCCCCGCTGCCAAGGAGATGTGGGACCAACTGGCCAGCACATGCTCCCATAGCAAAAATCCGAAGAAGGTGTTTGACCTAAACAAACAGTTGTCCCGTCTGCACTTCACTGGATCTGATATTGCTAACTATTTTTCAACCTTTAAGGGTGTCTAGGCTGAACTTGAGAATCTTCATCCCTTATCAACTGACTTAGTCACGATGCAACGACAACGGCAGGAACTCCAGGTTGTCCAGTTCCTCTACGGCCTTCCCGACTCATGGGTTGGGGTGGTTGACCAGATTCTCGTCAACGATCCTTTACCTACATTGGAGAGTGTCTTTCAGCGTCTCCAACGCCTATCGGCTTCCTCGTCGGATCTGCCTTCTGACATAGGTGACCCTACTGCTCTTGATGCTATGTCTGGTCGTGGCCGTGGTCGTGGTCGACCTCGGGACAATCGTTCTACTGCTCCTGGACGGGGACGTGGGTCACTTGGTCGTGGCTCCCTTGTTCGTGGCTCATCTGTTGATGCTTCTGGAGGTGCCGCTACTCAGTCGGTATTGTGACTTTTGTGGCCGCAACAACCATATTGAGGACAAATGTTAGAAGAAACATGGCACACTTGCATGGGCCAATGTTGCGTCTGAGGGTGCTTCTCAGACACCTTCTACTACTCCCTCGACCGCGTCCACTGCTGAGTTCATCTGCTCCGAGGTGGAACGTCTTCTGCTTGAGAGGACTGGTGCTTCCTCCTCATCTGCTACTGAATCTGGAGCTCACACGACCACTTACACTGGTTGTGATTCTGTATTCTTGAGTGCTCCTTCTAGTGCTAGTGATACCAAATGAGTGATTGACTTTGGAGCCTCTTCTCATATATTTGGCAACCGTTCTCTCTTTTATAACCTGTTTAAGCCTTGTTCCAAATTTACTATTATGCTTGTTGATGGTTCTAAATCTGTTGTATCTGGGATTGGACATATCTTTGCTCAAGTCCTTCTACGCTATGCTTTATATGTGCCAAATTTTCCGCTAAACCTACTATCTGTCAGTAAAGTTGTACGCAATCTGACCTTTGCACCTGGTACTTGTGTTTTTCAGGACCTTTGCACGAGGATGAAGATTGGTGGGGGGCATGAAAGACCTGATGGGCTCTACTAGTTGGATGAGTTGAAACGGATTAGCACTACAAAGAGCACTATCATCTTCTATTTTTGCATTACAATGGCATTTCAAACTTGGGCATCCGTCAGCTGATAAATTAAAACATGTTATTTTTGGTGTAGGCTCGCACAGTTTTCAGTGCAAGGTATGTCAGTTAGGCAAGCAGTCCAGAACTGTATTTCCCAAAGAAACTCAGATTGGTAGCAAAAATATTTTTGACTTGGTGCATGTTGATGTATGGGGTCCCTGTCATATTTCAAGTTTATCTGGCAATAAATATTTTATTCTGTTCATTGATGATTACTCCCGTGCTACATGGTTATTTTTGTTGAAAGATAGATCCCAAGTTCTGCCTACTATTAAATTCTTCTTTGCTGAAATTAAAACTCAGTATTCTATGCCTATTAAAATCCTACGTACTGATAATGCATTGGAATTTGTTCAAAAAAATGTTGAATTATTTTGTCGTTCTGTGGGGACAATTCATCAGACTTCTTGCGCTTATACACCCCAACCAAATGGTGTAGCTGAAAGGAAAAATAGGCATTTACTTGAAGTTACTAGAACTATCATGTTGCATTCTAATGTTCCCAAACATTTTTGGCCAGAAGTGATTCTTACTGCCTGTTTTCTGATAAATCGTATGCCTTCCTCTGTTATTGGGAATAAAATTCATGTACAAGTACTACAACTCAATCTTCCTCTATTTTCTATTCCTCCGAGAATTTCTGGGTCGGCTTGTTTTGTTTGCTTGCTTGGACCTACTCAAGACAAGTCTCCTCGAGCTGAAAAATGTATTTTTCTAGGATACTCAAGGACTCAGAAAGGATACCGCTGCTATAGCCCTGTCAATAAAAAGTGGTTCACGAGTAGTGATGTCGTTTTCTTTGAGGATACTCCATACTACTCTACCTCTGTTGTGCCACCTGATGAGACTATGTCTCCTCCTCTCATTGTTTACCAACGCAGGAATCGGCGGCCGCAGCCTACTCCTGCTCAAGACTCCCCCCATTGACAACCAATCTTCTCCTTTAGAAGGTCCTGCCTCTACTGAGGTAACTTTTGATCTAGATTTACCTATTCCTCAGGCAGACAGCGTCTTTCTTTTGGAAGAAGTTCTCGGACATTACGAGTAAGGAGGCTCCTGTAGACATCACTTCCCTTATTGATACGTGCAATATGGGGTTAGCATCTAGCTTACCGGAGTCGATAGCGGGGAGGATCGCAGTTAATATTCCGATAAGCATATGGAGGATGAGATGTTCGGCACGGTTTGATGGCAGTAGGCGGAATGGTGAGGCTGAATGGAACCGTATCATTGAAGGGGTGAACAAGAAGATGAGCAAAAGATCATTTCGGCTGATTAGAGGATCTGATATATATGTTAAGATGATATCGGCAGGTTTGCAAGAACCAAAGACGATGATGAGAGAGATCAAACTGTTAAAGTGGTCGAGACCAGACTTGTACAATCTCAAGATGAATCTTACAGTGGGGAGAAGTGTGTGTGAAGACGGTAGAAAGAGGCATTGGGGGGCTGGACTGATATGAAACCATAACGCTGATGTTTGTATGATGTTTTTTGCATGGCTTACCCATTCAGATTTCACGATGGCATATTTACAGACTTGTGTAGTTGGGTTGAAGGTGGCCAGAGACCAAATGATGCGGATTTCGTGTATGGAGATGGATGATAAGGAAGTCTATAACATCATTTGGAATAATAAGGTGGATGATGGTTAAGGAGTTGAGAGCTGAGATAAGGAGGCTATGTGTTTTGGGGTCCTTAGTTCACAAGATGGTGAACTCAATTCCAAGAGAAATCGGTAGATGGGGGAAACAGTCATCTGACCATATAGTTATCACTGATTCCAATAGGATGTCGAGAAGGATTCGTGGGATGGCATGTCTGGAAAAGAGAGGTGTACCTTACGTGTTCTTGCATAATGAGGTGGAGGGTTGATCCTTGTTTGTAGGCTTTTGTGTGAGGTGTTTTGATACCTGCGGGTTATAAGCAGGAGTTGTATTTTGTTGATGATTTTCGCCCACAAGAGAGGGGTGGGATGAATGGAGAACCCTCTGGCTTAACTAAAAAAAAAGGTACTAGATCATGTACATCTCATAATATTGCAAACTGTGTCTCTAATGCTCATCTGAGTGTTCATGTTAGTAATTTTGTTGTTGCTCTATCTGTTGTCTCTGTACCCAAAAATGTGCATGACGCATTACATAGTTCAGCCTGGACACAAGCCATGACTGAGGAGATGGTTGTTGTCACTGTCAGAGTTACCTGGGATCTGGTTGATCCTCATTCTGATTGCAAACTTGTTGGATGTCGTTGGGTTTACACTGTCAAGTATCATCCTGATGGAACAGTTGAACGCCTGAAGGCCCACCTTGTGGCGAAAGGGTACACTCAGACTTATGGTATTGATTACTTTGAAACTTTTTCTCCTGTTGTCAGGCTAAATTATGTGCGGGTTCTGCTCTCTGTAGCAATCAATCTTAATTGGCCCCTTATCCAGCTGGATGTGAAGAATGCCTTCCTTTATGGTGATCTCCAAGAGGAGGTCTATATGGAGCAACCACCTGGGTTTGTTGCTCAGGGGGGAGTCACATAAAGTCTACTGTCTCAAAAAGTCTATTTATGGACTCAAGCAGAGTCTGCATGCCTAGTTTAATAAATTGAGCAAGATTTTGTCTACCTATGACTTTCTCAGATCTCATGTTGATCATTCTGTCTTTATTAAAAAGACGTCCACTGGTATTGTAGTTCTTATTGTGTATGTTGACGACGTTATTTTATCTGGCAGTGATCTCTCTGCAATTAATGCTACTAAAGCCTACTTATGCAAGCATTTTGTCACTAAAGATATAGGTAAACTGAGATACTTTCTGGGGAATGAAGTTTCTAGGACTGCTAATGCTCTTGTTTTATCACAACGAAAGTATGTTCTTGATCTTCTACAGGAAACTAGCATGCTTGGAGCTCGGCCTACTGATACACCTCTAGATCCTAATGTGAATTGGGATGATGATGAATCTCCGATGTATCCTGACAGTAAAAGATATAGAAGACTGGTTGACAAACTAATCTATTTGACTGTCACTAGAGCTGATATTTCTATTGGTGTTGATCTTGTTCGCAGGTATCTTGACAAGCCTAGACAGTGTCATTGGGAAGCATTGTGTCATATCTTGAGATATTTGAAGAAATCTCCTGGTACAGGCCTGTTTTATAGAAAACATGGTCATTGCTCTCTCGAAGGCTATTCTAATTCTGACTATGTTGGAAGGAAGATAGACAGAAAATCTACCTCTGGTTATTGTACCTTTGTTGGTGGAAAATCGGTTACCTGGCGGAGCAAAAAGCAAAATATTATTGCCAGATCTAGTGCTGAGGTCGAGTACCGTGCTATGGCTCATACTGCCTGTGAGCTTTTGTGGGTGCAGCCTCTTCTAAAAGAACTTGATGTGGGATCTTTTGCTCCTATTCCTATGCACTGTGATAATAAAGCGGCTATTTTTATTGCAAATAATCATGTCTTTCGTGAGCGGACCAAGCACATTGAAGTTGATTGCCACTTTATCAGAGAATCTATTATGACTGGTCGTATTTGCACTCCTTTCACTCGCTCAGAAAACCAAGTTGTTGATATCTTCACAAAGCTACTTGCCAAGAAACATTTTTACTCTCTTGTGGACAAGTTGGGCATGATTGATATCTATGCTCCAACTTGAGGGGAAGTGTTAACTAGTGTTTTATTTAAGTTCTTTATATTCTCTTGTTATTTTCCTATTCTATGAGGACATCTATGTAATTGTTCTCTTTATAAATATATGGGGTACACAAATTGTGTACCCTAACCCTTACAGACAAATCAAGAATATATATGTTCTCATAGATCATGTTATTATAAAATGTTCTTGTATCATGTTAACGATCACAGTTTCAATAATATAAATTCACTAAGAAATGATACAATAGAAGATTGTTTAATAGTTCCTTGAACAATTAACAATTCAATTATCATAATGCCATTCATACACAAGTAACTCTAAATTCAACATGTATGTCGTGCATGATATGTAGGGCACTATAGATAAGATTATGAATTAACCAGGTTCTAAAGAATCTTACAGAATTATTTTCAACATTTAAACTACATATTCCAAAATTTCAAATATGCCTGGAAGATTCAAAATGATGACAAAACGTCCAACAATTCAAATCTGATCGTCTTCAACTTTTTGATAGATCATTGGTTATTTGGGATTAAAAATCTAAAAAGAGAGATCTAAACTCGTTCATCTTCAGGTCTACAAACACATGGACAATTTCCGTTTTAGCTCTAAAAATTTCAACAAAAACACCACCAAAACTCCTACTCAGTGTTTCTTCCACTTCCTCTGGGCTAATCTCAAGGAAAAACTTGAGAGAGATTAGGATTTTAAACAGAGACGGAAATTCATAATTCTACACAATAGGGTGAACAAAGCATGCTACTTACAAAGACTTCCACAAATCTTCTACCAAATTAGATCCAAATACAAGTTGGGGTGAGTTCCAACAAGATCCAAGCTTTCTCTCACTCTAAACCCTAATTCTCCAACCCTAGGGTAGGATTCAGTGCTCTAGAGGTTAGACATTGTTGATGGGGTTTTATTCGTGTTTGGGAGTATTTATACGGTCTATAGGTGTTTCCCATTTGATTAACTGACAAAAATCAAAACAAAATTGTATGATACTTTAAAGTCAGTCGATCAATTCCCAGAAGTCAATCGACCACCATAGAACAGACCATCGACCTAATTTGGTTAGCATCGACCTAAAAGGTCGACTGACTTGTGGGATGGCCAGTTCAAACTTTGGGCCACCTTCCTACAAGTTGGACTCCCTTTCTATCAAAACCCTAATTGTTAGCAACATTTAGCATGACCTATGTCAAAATAAGCCAAACCTCCACAATGATTCCCAAACCAACTCAACTCAACATAACATCAACACTTAGTTCATCTCATATGACATTTCTTAATCATTCAAACAATTCGTGAAATATCACAACAATGCTATTTTATCAATATGGTTTAACGCATAGTTATCCAGGCTCCGCCTAGGCCCCCTAGGGTTTAGGTGGGTCGCCTTAAACTGGGCGCTTAGGCTTTCAGATAACTAAAGTGGATGTCTAAGGGATTTTAGGCCCAAACTAAGACACTTGAAGACCAAATGTGCATGGGTTAGATCTGAATTTGGTCAAATTAGATCACGGTTGGCTATTTTAGGGATGAAATAGATCTAATTTGGGCAGATTAGGTTTTATTTTTATTTTATTTTATTTGGGGGGGCACCAAATTAGGGTCCACTTAGGTCAATGTAGGACAAACTAGGGGAAGTTATGTATGATTAGGTCGTGTTAGGCCATGATAGGTCTGACTTAGCCTAAATTAGGACATACTAAGTTAAATTAGGTTCAATTTAGATCATGATAGGTCGAATGTGTCAAGCTTAGATCATGACAAGTGTGATTTAGGTGAAGTTATGATTGATTAAGCCTTAGGGATAACCAATACAAATGTATATAGTGATGTATATATTTGAGTATAGCTAAATGTATACTCAAAATAATTTATATATATGTAAAATATACACAAATATGAAGAACGCCTAGGCTCCCACCTAGGCACCTAGGCCTCCTAGGCTTCTCTTGGGTGGGAAGGACCGCCTAGCCGCCTAGACAAGTATGGTTTAACGTTTATCACAAATTTATACAGAAAAAGTCCTAAAACTGTAATTTCACCAAACTAAGGTTTTTAACTAACCAAACCCTAATTAAACGAGCTTCAGACATCAAATTTGTCATCAACAAGAAGGACAACAACTAAACAGAATATCAAGCACACTAAACACAGCTAGTCAAGTAAACCTCAATTATTTGGCTAAGGCAGAACTGCGTCCTCACAACGGCTATGATGGTGTATCAGATTCGACACTGAATTGAAGGAGATGGTAGCGGAAAGAGCCATTGAATAGAATATTGATAGAGGCAGCAGAGATGGGTGTTGTTGATACCCCTGGTAGGACAGAAGTTACGTGAACAGTCTGAAGGGTTTCAGCCCACAATGAACAAAGGTCATTGATTTGGACTTGCTTGTGCTGAAAATCTACACGTACAGGTAAAAATTGCCTACAAAAAAACTTGACCTTTATAGGTGTGGCGTTGCAGGATAGACCACCAATGACAGAGTGAGAAACATCACCTCAGGTTGACAATAGGGAGATGAGGTGTTTGGGGTTCATATGGAGACGACTTTGAGATCCTTATTTACAATGATCGGGTGATTCATGTTGACAAATCATGTTGTGATGCCATGTAAAACACCCATATTCAAAGAATCTAAACACCACACTCTTGCATTCGCTGACAAATGCATTATATAGGAACCATAATTATCAAGGTGAGAGCGCCTAGGCGCTCCATGGGTGACTCAAACCTAGACGCCTAGGTGTCATATGCAGGTTAAGCGGACTAGGTGGGTTGGGCATCCGCCTAGGCAGTCAAGGCAGACAATCTAGGCGCTCCTGCTGCAACTGTGGCAAACTGATAAGTCCTCATAGACTTGTAAAAAAATCTACTTTCTTATATGTTTCTTGTTTTTGCTTCTTTTTCTTTTCTTTTTTATCCTATCTCCAGCATTTTATTCCTAAAACCTAATGGTACTGTGTTCTACTTTTTGTGAGTTATTCCTCCTCCTATATCCCCTCCTACTATGTGCATATTTCTTATTTCAGATTTGTCTTGTATCTCCTGCTCCCAATTTACTACTACTATTTGCATATATTTGCTCTTTTTTTATTTCTTGCTCCTAAATCTCCTCTTACAACTATTATTGTTTGCATGTTTTCATTTATTTTTACTAACATATTCAGCTATTCTTCCTCCCTCTATAATTTCAGTTTCCACAACACCTACTACTGTTGTTCTTTATTTTGAATTCTTCCTTCTCTTTCAATCTCCTTTTATTGTTGTTGTGTTTGTCTTATTCTAACTTCTTCCTGCACAGCTCCTACGTTTGCATGTTTCTTGTTATCCCTTTTTCTCTCTCCAATTCCTACTTATCTTCCTCTTGCTGTCGTTTCTTTTTCTTCCTTTTAATTTTCTTGCCCCTGATTCTCCTATAGTTATTATTAGTATATATATATTCCTGGTATTATTTTACCTTCATTATTGTGTTATGGGCCTTTGTTTATTGGCCCATTAGCCTTTTTCATTTTTCTAGAATATTCTTGTTTCTAGATTATTCTTACTCTCTCCTATATAAGAGAGTCTCTTGTAATTGGTTTGAATCATCTAATACAAACCATCTTTTCGATTTTAGATGGTATCAGAGCCTGATCCATCTTGAGACCCTCCCATCTCGACCCTAATCACCCATGCCTCCTTAAACCCTAGTTGCCACCCTCTCTTTCTCCTCCCTCCCTTCTTCCTCCCACTCTGTCGATGCACCCACAACCCACAACCCCGCCTGCCACCTCCACCTGCTCCATCCCCTCCCGCCGCCTCCACTGTCCCTCCCTCTCCCACAACCGCCACTCGCCCCTCCCTCTCCCACAACAGCCGCCAACCCCCCCTCCACTCCCCACCGCCCCCCCCCATCTCCTTCCCTCCACACCACCACCACTCTTTTCTCTTCCAGCTCGCCTCTGTACTTCTTTGGTAACTTTCCAGTTATAACACATTGAAGGCTTAACCGGCTCTTATTTTACTCTGCCTACGCCTCATGGTGGAGTAAGTTTTTCCTCCATGTTGGCGTAGGTTTTCTATATCTACCGCTGCCCAATCATGGGTTTCTGGGATCTGATGCATCAGACCTCCTTCTGCTATCTTCTGCCCGTGCGCGGGAGTTTTTAGATCTGCCTGTGAGTTGGGTTTCTGTTGCGTTCGTCTACTATGTGCATGTTGTTGCTATGTGCCTTCTAATCTGTCTGTTGACTACTACGTGATTCCTGCTCCAGCCTGCCACTCCTGTTTACCTTGTCGTCATGCATTCTGTGACCTCTCATGGCGTCCTCAGATCCGCTTTGCAATCTCCAATGTGACGACTACCAAGTTGGACGGCTCCAACTGTCACACATGGGCAGCCTCCTTTGAACTCTATGTCAAAGCTCAGTCGCTACTCTCATCTTACTACTACAGGTCCGGCGGAACCAACCGCTAATGCTGATGACAAGACTATACAAGCATATGACTTGTAGTCCAAGGACGACTCTGGAGTTATGACCTAGATGGTCAACAGTGCTCAACCCAAAATCAGCCAATCCCTTTTGCGCCTGCACACGGCCAAGGATATGTGGGATCAACTCTCCCACGTCTATTCTCATCAACAGAATCCCAAGAAGGTGTTTGATATATTCAAACACCTGGCCAAGGAGTATTCTTCCTTAGATGTTATTGAAGATTACTACAATCATTGTTGTGCCCTTTGGGACGAGTTTGAGGTTTATCATCCGCTATCCTCCGATATTAAGGAAGCACAAAGAAAACGGAATGAACTATAGCTCGTTCGATTCCTAACTGGCCTACCACCCTCCTTTGCGGTGTAGTTGATCAGATTCTCTCCAGTGATCTGTTGCCTACCTTACGCGATGTTCTGAAACGCGTGCAGCGCTTGCCTTCTGTCTCTCAGGCAACTCCTGAACTTTCTGACTGTATTGCTCTTATTGTTTGTTCTGGTGATACCTTCCGTGGACGTAGCCGCAATCGTGGTCGTGGTCAAGGCCGCTCAACTCCAGGTGTTGGTCGTGGTTCGTACTCCTTGAGACTCTTCTGCTTGGCCTCTTCTGCTGAGACTTCCACTGCTGGTGGTTCTGTTCTTCTAACACAATCTGCTCCCCTAGCACAGTCTAGTAAAAATAATTGGGTTATCGACTCTGGTGCCACTTCTCATATTACTGGAAATCGGTCTTTATTTTCTACCTTGCATAAAACTGCTACTATACCGCCTGTCGCATTAGTCGATGGTTAAACACCTATTTCTGGAATAGGGAAGATCTATATTGTTGCTCGTCTTATTTTGAACTCGGCACTGTTTGTTCCTAAATTCCCTATCAACTTGTTATTTGTGAGTAGAACTGTTAAGAGCCTACAATGCTCAATTACTTTTGACCCGGATGGTGTTATCTTTCAAGATCTGCGCACGAGGATGAAGATTGGTTCGGGCCATAAAGGACCAGACGGACTCTACTATTTGATAGCACCAAAGATGAAGGCTTATCTGACTACTTCTGTGACCGACATTCAGTGGCAATATCGATTGGGGCACCCTTCACCAGCAAAATTGAAGCATTATCACCTGACATTTCTGAGACAGTTTTTTATTGTGAGACATGCCAGTTAGGGAAACAAATTCGATCTACTTTTACTAAGAAAAATTGTATTATCTCACAAGAATCATTTGATATTGTGCATGCTGACATTTGGGGCTCGTACTTTGTTGCTAGTATTTCTAGATTTCGGTACTTTATGAGTTTTATTGACGATTTTTCTAAAACCACCTGGTTGTTTTTGTTAAAAGAAAGATCTCATATACTTGACACTATTACAACTTTTTTTGTTAAGATACGTACCCAATTTGGTAAACCCATTAAATTCTTTCGAACTGATAATGCCCTTGAATTTATGCATAAGTTAGTATTGTTTTGTACCAAATTGGGTACTATTCACCAAACATCTTGTGCATATACACCACAACAGAAAAGCAATGCTATACGCAAGAATCGACACCTCCTTGAGGTTGCGGACCCCTCTCTTTCACTATCATGTTTCTCATGGTTTTTGGCCAGAAGTTGTTTCCATTGCTTGTTATCTTATTAACTGCATGTGATCTTCTGTTCTTGCAATCAAGTGCCTTTTTAAATTCTATATCTTAATGCTCCTTTGTTCACTGCACCTCCTCGTATTTTTGGGAGTACGTGTTTTGTGAAAAATTTGCGTCCTGGCCTTACTAAATTGGATCCTCATGCTACCAAGTTTGTTTTCTAGGGTTACTCTCAGACACAAAAAGGGTATAGCTGCTTTGACCCGCTTACTAAGAAATGGATGGTTTCGGCTGATGTCTTTTTTGAACATATTTCATTCTACTAATCTGTTGGATCTGCCTTGACGTCTGACTTACTGTCAGAAACACCTTTACCTCTGCCTATTGATACTGCCTCGTCAGATAATAACAGTTGCACCTGCTCCTCCTTTAAAAGTCTACCAAAGAAGACCGAAGGCACTGTCTCCCTCTATGGCCCAACCAAGTCTTCCAACCTCGTCAGTAGATCAGCCACCATCTCAGGTATTTTCTGACTTAGACATTCCTATCAGTTTGCACAAAGGCACTCGCTCTTGCACGCAACATCCTATTGGGAATTTTTGCGCTACTGCTAATCTGGGAAATAATTTTGCAAATTTCACTTCTGTTTTATGTGTTGTTACTATTCCTAAGAATGTTTGATCAGGCTAACTAGCATTCCGCATGGCGTCAAGCCATGGAAACTAAAATGCAGGCCCTCATTGATAGACATACTTGGGATTTGGCTGATGCGCCTCCTAGTTGTTCGCCAGTTGGGTGCAGGTGGATTTTCACAATCAAATATCAACCAGATGGTACTATTGAACGACTCAAAGCTCGCCTAGTAGCCAAGGGCTACACTCAGACATGTGGAGTTGATTACTTCGAGACTTTCTCTCATGTGGCTCGGTTAAATTCTTTTTGTATCCTTACTTTTGTGGTCGTAAATTCTGATTGGCCTTTATTTCAACCTAGGTTCTGGAAAGCAAGAAGCGTGTGGATTTACCCCCTTGAAGCAGAAAGCGGGAAGCGAGTTTTAAAGCGGACTAAAGCAGGCGCTTTTTGAAAAAACGATCTGCATTGTTTTAAAAATGGTGAAAAATTTAGTGATTGTCATACTCATAACATAAAGAAATAGTACTCAACAATCAAGCATTATGAATGATATTTCATTGCATCAGAATGACTTTCATAGATAAAAAAGGGTCCTAGTCATAAAAATAAATGGTTACAAGTTAAAAAATACTCAAACATCAAACAAAACCATAGTCCTTGCTCCTAGGAGTAAAAAAAAAATCATCTTGTAAAGATGCATTGAGTAGGTATGATTTATATTACCTTTAATTAATAATTGGTTTAATCACCAATCTAGAATATACTGATCGTTACAAAGTTCAGAAGAAATTAGAATATGTAGGCATTAGGCACATAGACAGTAAGTTACGACACAATGAGAATCATTATACTCGGAAGAAGTAATGGTGTGGTGCATGTGTACTGGAATGAAGTGTGTTGAGTTTTAATCACTAACAGAGAACTAGTACACATAACACATCGTTGTATACAAAAGTCAGAAGCGAGATGTTCAACTTTAAGAGAAGCGACCAGTTGAAATACTAACTTATCGACCCAGAGAAAGCTTAGTAATTTCTGTTCTTGGTCCTTGCTTCCCTTTGTTAGCCTTGAAGTCTCAATGAGGGGTGACTGAGCGCTTGTCAGAGTCTAAGTGGACTCCAAGGATGCAATGTCTCCTTTCGAGATACTTTCCCTTCAGTCGCCAAGGATCGACTAGTTTAACTCCAAGTGACTATCTTTTTGATGTCTTTTGTGTAATTAGTTCTGCTCCTTTTATGGACGGAAGGGGGCGCCAAGGAATAGGGATGGATTCCCACTCCTAATCAGAAACCAATAGGCCCGCAAAAACCATTTCTTAGCGACATTATTGCCGTCAACTTCCAACATCTTCTATAGGGAAGTCGATGGGGTGTTGGGGTTTAAGAGGCTATGTAATCGGGTAAATAAGTTGACAATAGATCTGCACTTTGCCAGAAAGCGACTGAAGCGGGCCTTTAAGCGAGGCGAGGCGGAGATTTTTGCTAAAAAGCGGCTGCTTCGGTTCAATCCGCCTCAACACCCACTTCAGCCCAAAAAACAGCGACTGCCCCTTCCACAACGCTTAAGCGTGAAGCGGGCAGCTTTTTTAATCGTTGATGTTAAAAATGCATTCGCGTATGATGACCTGCATGAGGAGGTTTACATGGACCAGCCTCCCAGCTTTGAGAGTTAGGGGGAGTCTTCCAAAGTTTGTCGTCTTCGCAAAGCAATTTATGGCCTTAAGCAAAGTCCCCGAGCATGGTTTGACAAGCTCAGCTCTACCCTTCAGAATTTTGTCTTCCATCACTCTCAATCTGATCACTCAGTGTTTATTAAAAAAACTACCTCTGGTCTTGTAGTTCTCATTGTCTATGTTGATGATATTATCCTATCTGGAATTGACTATGTAGGCATTCAGGCTACTAAGATATACTTGAAAAAGCACTTTATTACCAAAGACTTTGGCAAACTGAGGTATTTACTGGGCATTGAAGTCTCTCATTCATCCTCTGGTCTATGTTTGTCTCAACGCAAGTATGTTTTAGATCTAATTTCAAAAACAGGAATGCTTGGGGCTAAGCCAGCTAATACACCCCTAGATCTCAATACTAATTGGGATGACGACACTTCTCCTTATCTTGACCATCGTCGGTATCGCAGAATTGTTGGAAAACTCTTGCACCTTACTGTCACTATGGTTGATATCACTTCTGTTGTCGTATAAGTAGATATCTGGATAAAGCCCGTCAATGCCATTGGGATGTTGTCGGCCATATTCTGAAGTATTTGAAAAGTTCTCCTGGCAAAGGTCTGCTATATAAGAAACATGGCCATTGTAATCTTATTGGCTACTCTGATTCTAATTATGTTGGGACCAATATAGATCGTAAATCTAAGTCTGGATATTGCACTTTTCTAGGTGGTAACTTGGTCACTGGCGAAGCAAGAAGCAAACTGTAGTTGCTCGCTCAAGTGTTGAAGCAGAATATCGAGCCATGGCTCACACCACCTGTGAACTCTTCTAGGTACGCAGTCTTCTGCGAGATTTTGGTATTTCTGTTGCTCCATCCATTCCAATGCACTGTGACAACAAAGTTGCTATCTTCATTGTAAGCAACCCCACCTTCCATGAACGCACCAAACACGTTGAAGTTGATTGCCATTTCATTCGAGAGGTTGTCTTATCTGATCAAATTTCTACACCTTATACACCTACTACGGATCAAGTTGCCGATATTTTCACCAAAATTCTTCCGAAAACCAGATTCACTACTTTGATGGCCAAGTTGGGCATGATTGACATCTACGCTCCAGCTTGAGGGGGAGTATTAGTATATATATTTTCCTGGTTTTATTTTACCTTTATATTGTGTTATGGGCCTTTATTATTAGCCCATTAGCCTTTTTCCTTTTTCTAGAATATTCTTTTTAGATTATTCTTACTCTCTCCTATATAAGAGAGTCTCATGTAATTCGTTTGAATCATCTAATACAAACTATCTTTTAGATTTTAGAGTTATGAATTCAAAATAGACTTGTAATAACATTTATTGAAAAAATAATTACATTATCACATATAGTATCATGTGTATAAACATAAAGATATATAACAAGAAAGCTAAATTTAAAAAATACAAAAAAGCCTAGGCAAGGTAGGCGCCCCTTGTAAACAACAATATATAGTTCCACTATATTTTCTTTTATATATGTTCAAATTACTCTTTAGTAGAACATCTTTTACTAAATAAGTAACTGATGATAATTGTACTTATTGTAATAGTACTAGCGATTAGATAATTTGCATGATAATAGTAATTACTAGTGTTGTAATTAGGTAGATCTAGTGATAATATTGTAGATCTACAAAATATACTTATAGATGTATGTATAGTTAGCATGTTGCAACTAGTAGAAAATGAAAGAGATTAGTTAGACTTACCTTGATTTTGGTTGATTTTAGCTCAAAACGCCAAAATCAACCAAATGCATCTTCTTTTCTACTCCCAAGAAGTAACAATAGTCATTCTCACAAAAAATGGTACATCTGTCGGTATACCGCCATTCCAGTCGATATAGTGAAGTCAGTAGTGCATTTTGCACTGAAACCATCAAAATATGGAGATATTGGCAGTAAACCCATCGTTATACCAATATTTGCAAACCTATCAGTACGCATGCATGTTTCTGTATCCAACAGCGTCGGCATCGGTATTTCGGTCGAAATATCCCACGTTCGACGATATCTCATTCCTTACGGACTCCTTCATACTCAAGTCGGAGAGCAACTAGGAATTTGATTACTGCCATCTGATCTCTCTGTTTCTGGAGTTCTTTGAGATCCACAACAAGCGGAAGTAAAGAATGAAGAGTGTCAGTGATTCGAGTTACTCCTCAAAAGTATTGAATCAGACTTGTCGTCCTGTTGATTCTGAAGTTCATACATTTCCAAGGTCATCCCAAACATATGTGAGATTTGAATTATAAATGAGGTTAAGATGATCCTAGACACCATTGCATTTCTCAAAGCGGCTAGTGAGATTGGCAACATGTGCATCCGTGGAATTCCATAAAATAGACCAGTGTTTCAAAAATCGGTTCGTGCAGTCGCATACAAGGTTTGGGCCACCTACTGAACTGCATACTGGAAATCCTCCCCAAAAGCGGACCAGGTCGAATAATCGGCTAAACAACCGCATAAAAGACCGCTTAATCCCCGATTTTTAAATGGACATACTTTATTTCTTCTTTTTTTATTTACATTCATCTATGTTAGTTTAGATTTAGATCATAGCGCATGTTTGTATTTATTTAAGTAGTGATGATCGCATATTTGCATGAATGCATTCATTATTCTTGTAATTGTACTATTTAGATACACAATTGTACATTTTAATTATGTAAATTCATGATTAATATATATATATATAAATAATTAATAAATAAAAAATCTGAAACCACATGTACTTTCACATATGCTCCCGCATACCGCATATACTCTATTCGATGGCCTCTTTGAACGTATAACGCATACCGCTTTTTAAACCACTAAAATAGACAAAAGATTCACATCATTTTGCTCCTAGTGTTCGAAAGTATCATCTTTAGGAGGACCTTCTTTGAGGTGTTTATACTTTCCTTGTCTTTTTAACCAAGTCCCAACTGTGTTGCGCCATTGAATGAAATTTTTTTCATTGAGCTTCTGAATGGTAATGAGTTGATCACGAACAAGGACAGGAGCCACTACTTTCCTCTCAAACATGATGACAACAAACTACTTGACACGACGTGTAGAAATATTACGCGGCATGTAGGGTTGAAGAGATGAGTAACATATTTCCGCCGACACAGCATGTAGAAATCTGAGAAGGCATGTAGGCGTATACCAACCTTCCGTCAACACATAGAGCTGGATAAAAACACGACATGTAAGTTGCAGTCTGGATGAAAACCATGCACTATTTGATGAAGGCACACAACGTGTTAAGTGTGTAACACGCCATATTCCGTGCTGCCTGGGCAGATTTACGAGAAAAACGTTAGAAATGTTTCACCCTAACGTCAAGGATGACTCCTCTTCTAGAAATAAACCTCCTAGATATAGATCTAGAGGAGGATAAAGGGAGATGATGATTTGAATGATGAAAACGATGATCTGGGTGATGGATATGACTTCCACCACAATAGAGATGACGATTCGGATGATCTAGGTGACGGAGATAACTTCCACCACTGTAAAGATGATTATTCGAATGATCTGGGTGATGGAGATGACTTCCAACACTGTAGGGACGACGATCTGGATGATCCAGGCGATGGAGATGGTTTCAACCACTATGAGGAAGACGGACTGGACGATGGAGACGACTTCCACCACAGAAAAGAAGAGAAGACGACGATGGTGGAGATGTCTTCCACAGCTGAGTTGTGTTGTACAGGCGGCCCAGGCGGCGCCTAGACGCGCCCAAGCAGCCAATGGGCTCTCCATATCTGGGCGCCCAGCTTCAAAGGTTATACCAGGCATACTAGGCGGGCTAGGCGTCCGCCCAGGCGGGCTAGGCGACCCACCCAGGCATTTATTCATCTACTTTTTGTATTTGTTTATCTACTTTTTATTTAGTTATCTACTAATTTGTGTTTATGTATGTACTCATTTTGATACTATTTAATCATCTACTGATTTAACTTTATTTATCAACTGATTTAACTTTATTTATCAACTGATTTGTATTTATTGTATTTATCCATCTACTATTTGTATTTATTTATGTACTGATTTAGGAATCAATTAATCATCTACTGATTTACATTAGTTTATCAACTGATTTGTATTTACTCATCTACCTAATTGTATTTATTCATCTACTGAATTTATTCTTCTACTGTTTTTTATTTAGTTATCTACTCATTTGTATTTATTTATGTACTCCTTTTGAAATTATATAATCATCTACTGATGTAACTTTATTTTTCAACTGATTTGTATTTGTTTATCCACTTAATTGTATTTATTCATCTACTTTTTTGTATCCATTTATCTATTGTTTTTTATTTAGTTATCTACTGATTTGTGCTTATTTATGTACTGATTTTTATATTATTTAATCATCAACTGATTTGTATTTATTTATCAACTGATTTGTATTTATTCATCTACTATTTGTATTTATTTATGTACTAATTTAGGAATTGTTTAATCATCTACTGATTTATATTAGTTTATCACTTGATTTGTATTTATTAATCTACTTATTTGTATTTATTGATGAGTGATTGTCACTTATTCATCATGAACTTATTTTGGCTGAGACATTTTGTCTTCTGCATGATGAATATGTAATGATTTTGATGCTTTATTCATACAATGCCAGCTCGTTGATTGCATATTTATTATGTATATTCATATATGTAGGGATGATATTTTTCATAAATTTTACATATATCTATTAAATTGATTATATATATAAAAACGCATGCAAACGCCTGGGCCTCCGTCTGGGCGTCCCCAGGCAACGCGAGGCCGCCTAGCCGCCTACACAACCATGTTGCTGAGAAGAAGAGAAGAAAACAGATTGGATGGGGAGATAACGTCGTTGATGATGGCAGCCGCCAGTTGGCTTTCGCTTCAGGAAATTAGGGTATTGCTTGCTCTGATGCCATATTAATGTGGAAATTATGAGGTAGAGCAACTTGAGTTCGTATTAACAGGGCACACCTATATATATGGACTTGGGTGGTGGCCAATAACTCAGCTATACGGTATGGGGCTAATCCCATATATACAACGGAATAGAAGAAAAGAATCATGATTAATAAATACTTATTATTCTAACACAACACAACAAAAAACAGATCACATACACCAACATGGCGATAGAACATTAATTCACTGATGGATTTGAACCAAAATGAGAGTACGTGCAGTCAAAGCAGACATGATGTGCAAACACAATACAAACAAAACAAGTACTCTGATAACGGATGCACTATGCAACTATAAAATTGCAATAAATATTGATTATAATGCAAATCAGTAATATAGTTGATGAGTATGATGTACTAGTTAAACATTATTTACAAATAACAACTAGTCAATAAGAATAGGAAGAACAGGAAGAGGAATGTATAAAAGAATAGGAACAAAAATAATCTTGAGAATGGGAGGACAGGAAGGGAAATAAGATCTGGAGAGGAACTGTTGCTGTTATCAAAGAAAATGAATATGAATATATGAAGAACAGCAGTGCATTGTTCAATAGCATTAGAGTAAACCAAGGACATTAAGAAGAAGAGAAAAGAAGAGAAGAGAATGCGAAGAAGAGCAGGCTGCCATGAACAAGAAAAGGGGAAATCAGTTGGACTTGTTTGCTGTTGCAACCTACAAAAAAGAAGGGAGGGATTACTGCTGTGACTGTTACGTAGAAATAGAAGATAAGGGGGGAGATTCGAACAACAAAGTTAATGAATCATATAGGATAAGAGGAATATAGGGGCTGATGGGAAGAAGAGGAAATTAGAGGAAGAGACTGAGAAGAAGAGTAGGTCGGTGGTGCCAGAATAAGGCATAGCACCAGCGAGAGAAGGAAAACATATTCATGAACAGATATATAAAAGATAAGCACCATAAAAATTTTATAAACAAGGAGATAAGAAGATAGGTGGAAGACAACTAAACTGTTCTTGAAAGGTGGAATGGAAGACGTGGAGGAGGAAGAAAGGGAAGTTGGAGAAAGAAATGAAGTGACGAAGAGAAGAAACAGATCGGAGGAAGAGGGACGACGGTTTTACCTTTCATCGACGGCCTTGGAGCCTGCTGCTTGCTCCTAGTGCGCTGCTTGCGGCCGCCCAGCTTGCTGCACTTTGCGGCGGCCCAACTGACTGCTCCTTGCAGTGGCCCAGGCTGATTGCCCCTTGCTGCCGGGCACTGCTCCTCGTGAGTTCCTAGTCGCGGGCTTGGTACCCTGTTCTCCACGAGAAGAGAAGAGTTCGGGTAGAGAGCAGTGGAGTTGGGGGTTAGAGTGGGAGAGGAGGCTAGGGCACAGGGGTTTAGCGGGGGTCGGGTTTGGAACTAGGGAGGAGAGCGGGAGGGACAGGGGAGTCGAATAGGTATCGGTTCTTTTTACGTTAAGATAGTTGATCGACTGGTGCAGTCGTGTCCTAGCTGTGTCCAAGCCCAGAAGGTGGGAAAAACAAAACTAGACACAACCACGTCGTGTCCACCGTGTGTCTATGTCGGACGCGTATCTAGAACGGCCACGACGGATCCCGGGAAGTATTTGTGCTTCCCAGAACACAACTTATCTATATGTAATACTTTGTATCAATAAGGTTCAATCAAGAAAATATGATATGTATAGCAGCAAATGAAGATTAGGTATAGGAAATTTCTACACCTAGTTATAAGAGATCCTTTAATGGAGATCCTGATGAATAAAATCTAAGACTAATTATCTAGATCTAAACTAATCTAAAATAACTAATCAAAAGGAATAATAATCATCAAAATGTTTCATTCATCAAGTCTGATTTTTTGACGAAAGCCTTACAAAGAGTATATATAGGTGTTTAAGCCCAACTCACTACAGAACTAGCCAATGTGGGACTAAACAACAGGCTTTACAAGACAAATTGAGAAAATATCAAATAACCCCTATATTTGCAAGGAAACTAATAAACCATTATAAAATACTAAAATACTATTCAAAAGGCTATGCTCGTCCTACATCACCCTTTTTCCTATAACATATATAATTTATTTATGTGTGTATGTAGTATATCTAAATACATACAATGTCATAAATAATTGATTTATTACAAACCTCAAGTATTCTACATCATGGAATTAAACCTTGATGGGGTTGGGCAAAGTTTCGGCGAAATGTCAAACTTCGACCCTTAGCGAAGTCAAATGCCTCGTACTTCAACTTGGTTCCAACTTCGAGCCGACAAATGGCCCTTGTCATCGAAGTCAGACTTTTACAATGGGCTTCTGTTTGAATTTTGGCAATGTTGTCTATGTTTCCTCGAAGTCTTCGAAGTTGGGCCAAAGATAGGATGGACTGAGCCCATGAATGTTGGTTTGTGACCTATAGGTCATTTTTGGAGTAAGTGGCATCTCCACCACCCCTTATAGATTTAGTTATAATTCCTTACGTAGTGTTGTTGCTACTCATTTGGTGAAGAAGATATTGTTTTTGTTGGAGCTAGCTTTTCTTGTGATATTTCAATGGTGATTGTAATAATCTATACTTTTACTGCACATTTGACTCTTGCAACTGCACATGGGCATTCTATTTTCTACCTACCTACGGCTAAAGAGTTGACTTGTGCTTTTGTGTTAAATTAACACATGTAAGTTAGATTTATAGGACAATGACAAGTTTTCAGTTGAGGTTTCCTTTATAGTGATATTGTTCCGTTCAGAAAATGGCATCAAAGTTTGAGTCTAAACTTCCTCGAAATTCCCTCAAAATCTCCTTAAACCTCTTGCACACCTGGCAAGGTCGACGTGAAGTCAAAGTCCTATACCATGCTCTACATAGTACCCTGGCCGAATGAATATTGCATATAGCTGTTGAAACTTTGGTGAAGAGCACATCTCCTCCTTTCATTTTTGGGTAGACTGGAACAGGTGGGGGTTGGTTGTCAAGGAGGTGAATTTTGGTAGGGAAATGATCAAAATGGCAGCAAGGTTGGACAGCACTCAGTAATTGGTGTTCGTTTGGTTAGGGTACCATGTAATGCTCAGGATCAAGTCAAACAGCAAATAATATACTATTTAACAATTCATTTTGTAACAAAAGAATAGACCACTACATATACAGAAATAATAAAACCTATGATCACCTAACAATTCTAATCATGTAAATCTTATATAAATGATCATTAATAATAATAGAACAGCTAAATAGTAAACTATTGCATAAATCATTTTCTAACTATAGAATACACCAAAAACAGCAAATATAAATACAAGTGATGATACATATGACCGCGAACCTATTTTAATCATGTCAATTTCAAATGTGGCTGAAATGTGTACACTAGATGGATGTGTGGGAAGAGAAGAAAAGATCGTTTGAGAAATGATTGATAATAAAGTGGGGGTGCAAGTGATAAGGATAAGTTGTGTGAGTCACTTGAGATGCTATAGACATGTGCAACACGCACCAATAAATGTGCCTATTTGAAGCAATGTGTTACAACCCCAATTTTGGGTTCATATGGTTGGAAATGCAATTTCCTCAATAAATATATGATTATGAGAATTGTATGATTTATGTGTATTTAATGGATTTCCTTTGCAATATTTCCTTTGTGCATGTGATTTCGTGGATCATAATATGTTAATGAGTCCAATACGATTAAAAGAAAAAGAAGAAATCTAATTATGTATTATTAAGAAGGAAATTTGAGATAATGATGAAAATATGAGATATATGTGGAAAGATGTGTGATTGACTCATCATGGATGAAATTTCGAATCAACAAGGTTTCTAATGGTAAAAGGAATCCAAATAAAGAGTATAAAAGAATAGGAGAGAGAAAATCTGAATAAAATAAGCCTTAATATGTGATAACTTGCATGTGAAGAAAATATCTCTTTCCTTTCGAGTTTGGGACTCAAACTTGGGATATGAGTAGATAATAATAATATAAGACTTTCCCTAGATTTTGGTTGGAAAAGGATGTACGAATAAGGAGATATGGATTTTGCAAATTATCCTAAAGTACGGAGAAAATCCCTATAAAGTATTAAATGTCACACATCAAATGGGATTAATCTCGGATTTATTAACAATACGAGCAACATGGACGTCGGATCTAAGATCCAACGGCCCGGACCCAATCCCGGTCTCGCGAGGAGACTGGAACACAGAGTCCAGTATGCGTGATGGTTGTCCCCAGATTGCTAGAGATAGCAACGATCTGTGAGGTTGGAAACAAACCCATCGACTTCGGGAGATCTTCCTGAGTCCAACCAGCCTAGGTTCTGGGGTGAAACGAAGAAGTCCCCAAACCACCGGAGACCTGCTAGACACCCTATATATAGGGGAGGGTTCTAGGCGTCGCCAGCAATCTCGCAACTCACCCTCACGCAACCGGAGCGCGAAGACGATCATCCCGACGCCCTCAACTCAGAGGAATACCCAGATCTTCCACCTCGTCACGGAGCAGCCATCGCCGAGGAATTCCAGTGTGCTTCAGTGAAGGATAGACGAGGAGGAATTGGCGAGCCGACCGAGTTCGGGAGAGGACAACGAAGCCGACGGCGGTCTTCGCTTGCGCGCAGAGGCGGTAGAACACGAAGTCGACTGGTGGGTTGACCAACTGTTCGCGCGAGCAAAGGGCCCGAGGTTGAAGACGACGGCCTGGATATTACATCTTCGCCCTCGCGTCCGCAGTGTTAAGGTAAGGGCCTTTTAGTCTTTCATCGGTTCTTTTAGTTCGCAAACGCGCGTCGGCGTGGGCCCTGGTTATCCAGGTGGCGTAAGCCAACTGGCTCCAGCCTGCCTCGTTGGTGAGGATTAATTAACTCGGATATTCCACGTGCCTTTTCCTAATTGGTGGGAAAAGGGTTATCTTGTAAAAATCATAGTAATTTATAGAAATATCGGATGGAAACAAGCTATATATGAAAGTTCATCAGAAAAACGTGTAGAATCCATTAAAAATAATATTGAAGCCTGATATCAGTTGTAGTTCTAAAAGTGCATTAAGTTGTCCATGTTAATGTATTAAACCATGATAAAACCCTAATGGTGATAGAAAATCGGATTTAATGTCTTGATTAGGTTATTTTGAGTTATAGTAACCTGTTGAAAATAAGAAGAATTAAATCTGAAAAGATGATTAGATAATTTGTTTTAGGGTTTTATACACATGAATATGCAATAATGAACTTAGAAACCCTACTTAGGGTTAATGGTTTCTAATGTAGTATAATTCAAAATTCATCATAGGGAGATGATACTAAGTTGATCCTAAGCCTATTAGGAGAATGTTAATGAGATAATTAGGGTTTTACACTTAGTTTTACTGTTTTTAGGGTTTTGTAGTTATAATGATGAAAAGTGTAGATAAACCCTAATGAAACCCTAAGAAGCAATTTCAAGTCGAATAGATAGATTCTTGATAAAGTATGTAGTAAATAGGTTACATATGTTTTTCAGGATTCTTGATTGTGTGGTTGAATGCTTGTTTGGATTGCTTGCTTGCTTGGAATTACTATTTGCTTGTGAAATCTGTTGATCAGGTATGTGGTTAAATTATGAGTAACCGCATTATGTTTCACGACGTTTCTCGAGGATTTATCGATTGCAATGAATACTATACTGCTTGGATGTTTCATTACTGCAATCTTTAAAGTAACTAGGTGTATAACAATTTAAGTATAAGTGTGACTGTCTCGAACTTACATATCATCTCTGGATGCATGATGCAAGACCAAGCCCCGAGGGAAGGTCTGAAGTGGTCAAGCCCCGGAGGGAAGACCACTAGGCACCCAGAGAGGTGACCCCAGGCACCAAGCTCAGGATGGAGAAGGTGGCCTTATGTCCCTTGCAAGGACAAAACCCTAAGAGAGGGTATCCCAGGGTATGTGTACAAGCGGTTGGGAAGTTACATTGAAAATGTAAATTTGGCTTCTTTAACAACTATTTGATATGTATAGGTTGTTAGAGCCTAATTGCAATGTTTTGTTTGTCCCCACATACCAGTATATTCATTTAACTGACCGACGTTTTGTTTGTCGGCGTTTTAGGAATTATCTGAAATTGGACAAACAGTAAAGTGGAATCTGCAAGAATTAAAGTTAATTATTCAAAGGATGATTAGCTAGTTAGATTTCTACTACGGATAGAAGTCTTAGTTACCCATTTTTTTTTGGAAGATATGTAAAAGTAATTTTTATTCCTGCTTTCAAGTTTAGTTTTCGTAGAATTTGATAATTATTTCTAATTAATTGTTAAACCATTGATCCTGGATTTGAGATAACGCCTCCGACCTCTTGGTCTCCCTTGATTGGGGGTTACCGAGAAGCGGGGTCGTTACATTTAGTATCAGAGCGATGCTTTTTCCATTTAATCTCTAATAATTATTAAATTTTACAAACTCTTTAGAACCCAAGGGAGTTATAAGAGGATTTTCCAATGATGGAGGTGTCTAGAAAAGGATCACAATCCGGGGGCTGGCAAGATTTTCCTCCGCCCCGCTAGTCGGTCTACGAGGACTCCCGAATTCTGTGTGACTGCCTGGCCAAAGTCGGAGGATTTGACTCAAAATAAGATACCTCTAGGTCTTCTCTCATCTATCTTCATCCCTTCTCTACCGCATTTCACTAAACAAGTCAAAGAGATTAGGGCTTTCTCTCTCCACCACCCTCCTGAGTTCAGGGTAAGAGTAATAAGGATTAAGGAATCCTCCATCAAATAATGAAAAGCATGTAAACAAGATGTCATGGACATAAGTTTAATAGTTTAAGCATAAACTAAAGATTAGTTACATGCTTAGGTTGCATGGTCTGTGTTGTCGTGCCCTCAGGAGAGCTCCGAGGTTAGACCTTCTTGTAGGAGGATGAGGAGAGAGTTAGCCTTGGAGGAAGAGGCCTCCAGGAAGAGGCAGAGACCTGATGCATCCCCTGAGGACGATGCCCAACCCAAACCCTAAGTGGAAGTTAGAGAAAGAGATGACATGATGAGTTGAGCACCCTAGTCTCCTATACCTTCAAGTACGTGGGTTAGACGCACATGCTTTACGTAAAGGTTTTGAGTACACATGAGGAGCATGAGCTATGTGTGGGTGCTTGACCTAGTGCCTTTTGGGTGACCCGACCTTGTATGGGTCGTACATGTTAGGGTGAGGGATAGCTCCCTCATTGAGGAGCTTAGTGGTAACCGTATAGGAACCCTAACAGATATATATGAGTAGAAAAGAGGCATGCACCTACGTAGAAGAGAACAGCAGTAAGGCTGGCAATAGATGTTAGACCTAAGCCAAATGAGTTATAACGGATGTTTATGAGATGAGCATGCAGAGCTTTGGATAATCTTGGTCGGACATAGGTTTCACCCAGGTAGGTGTAGACATGTATCCTTAAGAGCTTGACCTTAAGTTGTAGGACCAGTTGTGGGGTTAGCTCTAGAGAGAGAGAGCGAGATCCGTTGAGGAAGGTTGGACACCTTGACTCCGAGAAATGAGGAATCATGAGAAGTTGTGTATGATATGGCCTAGAATAGACGACCCTAAGTAGGTGTATGTGGTTGCCTCATGCACGATCCTTAGAGGCTTGTCGTACCTTGGTTGCCTTTAGAGGAACTAAGCCCTAGAATGAGAAGAGGCTTCTTGAACCGATGTACAGATGTTATAGCCTTATAGGTACCTACCTATTAGGTGTAGAAAGGAGAGTTCCTTAGACCCTGAAGAGGTATGGTAACAAGTTGAGAGGCCTCGCACCCAGTTGGTTGTCTTTGTGTAAGACTTTAAGGAAGAGTGTTAAGAAGTATATGCCTTATCTGGTATAGATTCGGTTCATGATGGAACAGCCGAGCAGACTGTTAGACAACTGATGCATGTGAAGTGAACCTGGGGTTCCTGGACCTAAGAGGGCAAGTAGTAGTACTTGATGCATATGATGCTCACAAGGTTGTATGAGTTCATGGAACTCGAGCATGGCACCCCCCCATGTTTTACAGCAAAGGAAACCCCATTGGGAATGAGATATATGTTTGATGAACCCCTCACACACGTTGGTGACAAGTGCATGTATGATATTGGTTCATTGTTGAGGAAAAGGAACAAGTATGACATACCAAGGAACTTAGCATGGCTTAGTAGGTTGTCTTCTTGCTAGCTACGTGCATAAGTAGCATGATAGGGCTAAGAATGCACGTGATGATGTAAACCTTGGAAGTAAGGACGTTTGTGACCTTTGTTACTATCAAGCGATTGTTTTCTCCCATCCTGGGAAGGGATCCTTCTGTAGGGTGAATACGAACTTTTGGTTAGGTTTAAGGTAACCTAAGGAGCTCTCACATAGGAGCTTGATGAGCTGAGTGGAGAGCACATAGTATGAGTACGAATCTATAGACCCATGTGTGACCATCTCTAACGAGCATGAGGATATGTTGCCATGGAGGTAACCTATATGGGGCCAGACCGAGGTAGGTAGGTCGCCATAATTCCTATGAAAGGCTGTAAGTTTGACCATGAGTGCCCAGAGAGATGATTCAGGTAAGGATTCAAGTTTGAGATGTACCATGATAGAATCCTAAGTCAATACTAGGGTCAGGTAGGGATAAGACCGATGGAAGTAGGAGTTGTTTGTTCCCTAAATACACAAGACCATAGGGTCGGGAGGTAACAGCTACCGTTGCCCGAGGCCCATGGGTTATGAGGTTGGCCACCTTCATGAGTTCATGGGGCCTAAGGGGTAAATGTGATAGGCACTCCCTAGATGCATAAGGGTCAGATGACCCCAAAAGTACTGGCACCCTAGAGACCTTGAGGTAGTGACTAACGATTGTACATAAGAGAGATGTTAAGATCCATAGGTGATGGGAAAAGTCTTCCCATGGGTGTGGACCCATAATGGAGATGTTCATGGTGAGGAGTCATGTGGAGTATGTTTCAACTTAGATTGGAAAGAGTGATGGCGATGTGTGATGCACAAGGGATGAGATTTTGTCGGTATCGGCGGTATACCGCTCGAAATACCGATGTCGACGGGTACCGGTACAGATACCCACAATTCTGTCGTTAGGATCACAAATATCGGCATATCGGTGGGCTTACCGCCAATACCGCCAAATATCGAGGGTGTCGGTGCAAAATGCACCACTTACGCACCGGTACAGAGCGGCATGGGCGGTATACCGCCCGAGACACCGTCAATTGCAAGTCTTCTATTGTTGCTGTTTGAAGAGGAAAGGCTTGGGGATTTTGGGCAATTTTCGAGATTAGAGCTCAAATCAGCCCTAATTAAGGTATGTTTACTTAATTTCTTACATTTCCCATCATTTCGAACCTCTCCCCTCTCTCCTCTTCTTATAATTCTATTCTCACCTAAAAAATTCACCAAATAGCCCCAAAATCCTAGATCTACTCCAAAATACTTATGATTGATGCTATTTATCACTAGATCTATGATTATATTACATAGATCTACTGATTTATCACTAGATCAACCTAATTAGCTCACTAATAATTCACATTAACATGTAATTTCACTAATTAATAGTAATAATACAATTAGTACCATTAATAATAGGTATTTAATTTAGGTTTAGTAGAAGAAGTTCTATCAAAGACTAACATGAACATATATAAACAAAAATATACCCAAAATATCTAAATATTTCGCATTTTTATTTATTAAAAATGCTGAAAATAAAAAAAATGTTTTTTTTATTTTTTCTTTAGAATTGTGTGTTAATGTTGTATAAGATGAAACTAGCATGTGGAAAACATATCACTTGTCTTTTTAATTAGTAAATATCATGTTTTATAATTTTAGAAATTATTTCAGACTTTATTTATATTTAAAAAAATTACCTTCAAAAGAAAATTCTTAAAAAAAAATCTTGTGTTTGATTCTATAATTACAAGCAAGTATCATACATTATAAAATATCGATTTTGATTCTACATTACATAAAAGAAATCGATTTTGTTCACTTAATGGCTTATTTTTATTTGATATTAGTATTGTCAATAGAGAATAGACTTAATAGTTAATACGACAATGTACATTTCTTACTAGTACTTTTTTATTAAATGCTAAGTTACTAATATCATTTGCTTTGCTTGTTTGTCTTTGTCTTTTTCAGTGTTGACTTTTGAGTTTTGAGAAGATGTCTTCGTCTTCAAGTGACACTGAGGGTGTTGAGGCTGGTCATGCTACATCAAAGGATGTGGATTTTGCATGGAGTCACTGCAAGCCTGTACCTGGGTCTGGGAATAGGGCAAAGATTGTCTGCAACTACTGTAAGAAAACACTTGGTGGTGGGGGAATTACTAATTTCAAGCGTCACATTACTAGTGGTGACAAGAATGTAGCAATGTGCCAGAAGTGCCCTCCAAGTGTTAGGGATGACTTCAAGAAATTGATGGGTGCAAAGAGGCAAAAACAACAAAAGTTGAAGCAAGTTGAAAAGGCTTACACAGATACACTCTTTGATGTTAGGGCCACAGGTTCTTCTGCTGAATCAAATGATGATATTGCATATCCTCCAGGGTGTGATACTACTTATACACGTCATATGTATAGGCGTGCTCTCACAGACTCGCAAAAGTGAGTGGGTTAGGGAGGAGGCAGCTCGGCTTATGAGGAGATATGGATCATCTGGTGCAGGTGGAGGCAGTAGGGTTGCACGTGTCCCTGTTGTTGACTTAGATGATGATGATGAAGATCATCATGCTCAACATAAAAGAAAGAAAGGCACCATTGATACACTTTTCCGTTCTGCTAGTGTGAGATTGAAGCATTTTGATGAGCCAGGGGTTAGGAAGCCTGATGCTAGGCAAAAAACCCTAAAAGCAATGTTTATTGGTGCGAAAGAGAAGGTGGGCAAGGCAGTGGGTAAGTTCGTCTTTGCTCATGGTATACCCGCACATGTTGCAACTGAACCATATCTCCAGCACATGGTGGATGTCATAGGGGAGTCGGGTAGTGGTATCAAAGCCCCCACTGCATATGAGTTGATGAACAAGTATCTTCCCCAAGAGAAGAAAGATCTTCAGGTATGGATTGAAAGCCAGAAACAATTGTGGTCTGAGTATGGCGTCACACTCATGTGTGATGGGTGGACATCTGGAAATAGAAAGCAAATTATTAACTTTCTTGTATATTGTCGTGGATCTACTGTTTTTCTAGACTTTGTTGATGCTTCTGGTGCAGTCAGGAATTACAGTTACATCAAGAAGTTCATAAAGAAATACATCAAGCAAGTAAGGGTTGGAAATGTAATGCAAATAGTGACTGATAATGGCTCTAACTTCAAGAAGGCCGGTGAAAGTACAATGAAGAAATATCCAGTCTACTGGACACCATGTGCTTCCCATTGCATAGATCTAATTCTTAAGGACATGGGCACAATTGATTACATCAAAAGTGTGACAATTGATGGTAGGTTGATCATGGGTTTCATCTACAACCATTCCTTCTTGTTAAATGCTATGAGGCGATCTGAGTACTGTGGAGGTGATCTCATTAGACCAAGGGTGACTAGATTTGCAACGAATTACTTGGCCTTGAATTCATTAAAGTCCAAAAAAGATGGACTTAGGAGGCTCTTCAATGGTGTGGAGTGGACCTCCATGAAGGAGCACAACACCCCGGTTGGCAGAAGGATTGAAGAACTAATTGCCAGTCAGGCTTTCTGGGATAAGGTTACAAAGGTGTTGCGGATAATGGAACTTGTTGTCAAAGTGTTGAGGCTGGTAGATGGTGACAAAGCCGCAACAATGCCTTACTTGCATGATGCAATGCAAGTAATGGTGGAAGGTATTAAACAAGCAGCTCCTAGGTCCAATTCACAATACTTGTCAATTGTAGACAAGCGTTGGACAGATATGCTTTTGCATCCACTGCATAAAACAAGTATATAATTTATTTCTTCTAAATTCAAGATTTATGTTCTAAGTTTCTAACTCTATAACTTGCTATAAGTTAACTCAATCTAAATCTTATTTCCTTATTTGAATTGGTGACAGCTTACTATCTGAACCCGAGATTCCAATACTCGCGAAAACTGGGCTTAGATGCGACTCTAATGTCTGCTGTGAGATATATAACTAACAAATTCTTTACCTCTACTGAAGAGCGCACCATAGTGATGGATGAGGTATATAACAAAATATATTACATAACTTACATTAAGTCATGAACATCTTCATTCTTGTTTGATGTTTCATCATTTGATTCTAAAGTTTGAACTTCTTAAATATTTTTGCAGTTGTGACAATTTCGTGAAGGCCTCGGTTGTTTTGGTCATCCAAATGCAGTTGCCGACCGTGATCAGGGTGATCCTTGTGAGTGGTGGGTTTGGAATGGAACGGGTGCCCCCCATCTAAGAAAAGTGGTTGTTCGCATTCTTTCTCAGACAACATCTGCAGGAGGTTGTGAAAGAAATTGGAGCACTTTCAATTTAATTCACTCAAAAGAGAAGGAACAGGTTGGGGGCAGACAGGCTAAGAGATCCGGTATATGCTCACTACAACATGTGGTTGAGGGCTAGAGCAATGCGAGATGCCAACTACAAGGAAGTGGATTTTGTTGTTGTCCACGATCCCATTGACACCGCATACACATTCAACCCATCCAGGCGTAGAGGCATAGAAGAAGCTGATGATTCAGAAGATCCTTTAGAGGAATGGATGAATGAGATAGGTCGTCCCATTCTTGATAATCTAGATGGTCGTCCAGATCCATACATAGAAGAGCAATTTGAAGGAGATTCTGATACTAATGTTGACCAAACTCCACCTGAAAGACTTGAGCCTGAGTCTGAGCATCAAAATGTTGATATAGAGATCAATAGAGCAGTAGAAGAAGAGTTGGGTAGCACATATTCTCCTTCTTCAAAAATTACATCTGGGTCAAAATCAAAATCTAACAATGATGGCGGCGGCGGTGAGCGCTCTCCTGAATATCCTCCTACTGTTGATCTACAGTATGATGATCGTCCTTATGTTACGGTAGTTGCACCTCCTCCTCCAGCAGAAAAAGAATATCCCATGCGTGATAAAACTTTTCAAAGGAGGAAAACTTGAACCGGCAAAGACTACAGTGGTGCATTACCACCTTAGGCTACAGGCTCCTACGGATACAACAGTGATTATTATTCTGATATTGTTGATTCATTTGGCAGCATGAGTATTTCAGCTTCTGATTCTCAATCTCAACATGATTCAACATTGGGCTTTGGCGATATGCTATTTGGGCAAACACATGCACAACCATACCCATCTCACTCTCAATATGGGTATTCTGGATATCAAAATCAGCCACCAACACCACAACCAGAAGTAGAACATCATGTTGGATATACCTATACAGCAAATGTCTCAGGCCCACATGGAAGTTTTCAGTACAACTCCCTTGCATTTTCTAAGGATGGTGGGCAAACATGGAGTGGTGGTCATTCAGTTTTTCCTGTTTCTCCAGTCCCAATACTTCCTATGGTTGTGCCTGTAGCTATTCAACATATTCCTCAAGGAAGTGAACATCCACTCGAGCTCCTCGACCTACATCTCCAAGAAAGGCACAATATCTCAGAGATTTAGAACAACATTTTCCAAAGATTGGGATGATGCAATTTGTCAACGATATTGTCTATGAGGAGCATGTGACTACATACAACCAACTTTATAGGATGCACATGTCATGGGCGGAATATCTCAATAGTATCAACTCATTACAGTCTAGACAACCTGCGTGCCACTCAACATACAACTGATGTGAGTTGGTAAGTAAATATGTTATTGATATGTTGTAAATTGTATATTGTTGCATAATTGTGTATATTTAAGTTTGTGGATTGTGCTAGTAAAATTTCATATCTGAATTCCTACATTTTGTCATCGAAATCCCAACGAAACAGGACAGGTTCCTTACCTCCCACATGATGGACCCCCCCCCACATCCAATATAGAATTTTATTGCATAAAACAATGCATTTATGTGTGGAGATTACACCTGTAAAATTTCATGAATTAATTCTTTCATTTTGGCGTCGATACGGCCAGGATTGCATCTGTCGATATTTCCGTCGGTATACCGGTAAATACCTATTTCCAAGTTGTCGAAACGGCGTCGGTATCGGTCACCTTGTTCCTTGGTGATGCACTATCTCTACTCTTGGAACAGGATGAACTCTATATTTGGACTGCAGCCAAATGCTTATTTCATCTTGTTATGGGTGTGAGAGACAGAACAAAACCCATGTCATATACTAAAGATAGAGGTGCTATGAGTTGAAACCCTTCTATGATGTTTGAGGATTGAAGTACCACACCCTTTGGAGAATATATTGGATAGGTGATTTGAGAGCATAAGGACAAGGGTGATATCAGGACGTACCTATCCAAAGTAATATGGAATTTATGAGTTATGAGTTTGAGTTTGATAACCGAGGTGATGAGCTCGAAGTTTTCTTGACTCAGCTAGACCTAAACCCGAGACAAGGATGATGAGTGGAATATATGAGGGTTTATGTTTTCACCATCACCTATCATATAAGGAAGCTTAAGTGGTAACGAGATGTTCTCAGTTGAATACAGCTCAGGTGTACAACTGTCTTGTTTAGCCAGTAGAGAGGTTGGAAGTTGCCAGGTGAACCCTAAGTTCGTTAGAAGATGAGACATGTATGGCTAACACCTAGATATAACCAGACCTGTGGGTCAAGTTAGTGGTTAGCCATCCCAAAGCTTGATGAGAGAAAAAGGACTGTTATAAAAACCTCATATATACCTCTCAGGAAAAGGAGGTAGTGAAACCCACTACTAGAGTGTTTTAGAGTTTTCGAGGAGTCACCTTTGAGGAATCCTGACATACAGGAACTCATGATTTTTAAGTACACCATACACCGTGGTACTACTAAGATAGTGATAGTTTGCAGTAGTACTTTGAAGACTTGAGATGAAGAAGTATATAGAGTTGCAAGTGGCCAGTTGCCATACATGCTAGAGGGTGAAGGCCGAACACCAGTAACCCGGTGAGTTGCTACAGATAAGGAGTACCTGAGAGGGAATGGGAGTAGATCACTATAGACGTTGTGGTGGGTCTCCCCTGGACCGAGAGAGGTCATGATGCAATATGAGTTATGGTAGATCGCCTTACCAAGTTGACCTAATCCGTTGCCTAAGAGAGAGCATTGTCAGTGTGATAGATCCGGTTGAACTACATATACATATGTGAGACAGAGATAGTTCAACTACACTGTGATCCGAGTTCAATGGTTCTTGAGTATAACCCCAAGTTCACTTCCGTGTGGTGGAAGTAGGTACATGAAGAACTCGATGCTAGATTGAAGTTGAGTACAGCATATCACCCCTGACTGATGGACAGTCAAGAGAGTATGATTCAGGCTTTAGAGGGTCTGATGAGAGCATGTGTAATTGTTCAGGGTGATACATGGGAGTAGTTCATGCCCCTAGAAGAGTTTGCTCGTGATGACAGCCATCATAGCCAGTATCGGGATGTAAGAAGCTATGTAAGGGAGGTCGTGTCGGTCACAGCTTCATTAGGATGATGTTGGTGAGAGGACCTTGTGAAGGTCAGAGAGACCACAGTGTGTGCAGATGAAGTCGCTTTGATCAAGCAATGGCTGAGAAAGCCTAGGGACGACAGGAGTCGTGAGCTGATGCGAAGCAGACTGACATGCAATTCATTGTGGGAGAACATGTGTTATGAAAATCCGACCCCTCTGAGCTATAGCTGAGAAAGTTGAGTCCCCGAAATATAGGTCCATTTGAGATGGATTGGTGAGTTGTTTATGTTTAGCCTTACCCCTCAGGATAATATGATGTATGATGTGTTCCATGCGTCTGATCTAGAGCACTATGAGATGTACCTGAGCCCTGTGCTGAACATTGAACCTATTGAGCTTCAAGGAAGGTTGACATATCCTGAGTCAGCTACGAGGGTACGAGATACCAAGGTGAGAGAGAACTCATATGTAAGACTATAAGATGATAGAGGTTCTTTGGAAGCACCGTGGAGAGGATGAAGTCACATGGGAGCCAATAATGGACATGGGAAAGTCTTATCCTGAATGTTTGTATGTTTGATGGAATTTTGAGGGCAAAATTCCTATAAGAGGGGAAGGATGTTACAACCCCAATTTTGGGTTCATATGGTTGGAAATGCAATTTCCTCAATAAATGTATGATTATGGGAATTGTATGATTTATGTGTATTTAATGGATTTCCTTTGCAATATTTCCTTTGTGCATGTGATTTCGTGGATCATAATATGTTAATGAGTCCAATACGATTAAAAGAAAAAGAAGAAATATAATTATGCATTATTAAGAAGGAAACTTGAGATAATGATGAAAATATGAGATATAGGTGGAAAGATGTGTGAATGACTCATCATGGATGAAATTTCAAATCCACAAGGTTCTAATGGTAAAAGGAATCCAAATAAAGAGTATAAAAGAATAGGAGAGAGAAATCTGAATAAAATAAGCCTTAATATGTGATAACTTGCATGTGAAGAAAATATCTCTTTCCTTTCGAGTTTGGGACTCAAACTTGGGATATGAGTAGATAATAATAATATAAGACTTTCCCTAAATTTTGGTTGGAAAAGGATGTACGAATAAGGAGATATGGATTTTGCAAATTATCCTAAAGGAGATAATCCCTATAAAGTATTAAAATGTCACATATCAAATAGGATTAATCTCGGATTTATTAACAATACGAGTGACGTGGACCGTCGGATCTAAGATCCAACGGCTCGGACCCAATCTCGATCTCGCGAGGAGACTGGAACACAGAGTCCAGTGTGCGTGATGGTTGTCCCCAGATTGCTAGAGATAGCAACGATCTGTGAGGTTTGAAACGAACCCATCGACTTCAGGAGATCTTCCCAAGTCCAACTAGCCTGGGTTTCGGGGGGTTTCATGGTGAAACGAAGAAGTCCCCAAACCGCCAAAGACCTGCTGGACACCCTATATATAGGGAAGGGCTCTGGGCGGCGCCAGCAATCTCGCAACTCACCCTCACGCAACCAGAGCGCGAAGACGATCATCCTGACGCCCTCATTTTGAAGGAATACCCTGATCTTCCACCTCGTCATGGAGCAGCCATCGTCGGAGGAATTGGCGAGCTGACCGAGTTTGGGAGAGGACGACGAAGCCGACGGCGGTGTTCGCTTGCGCGCAGAGGCGGTAGAACGCGAAGTCAACAGGTGGGTTGACCACCTGTTCGCGCGAGCAAAGGGCCCGAGGTTGAAGACGACGGCCTGGGATATTACATCTTCGCCCTCGCGTCCGCATTGTTAAGGTAAGGGCCTTTTGGTCTTTCATCAGTTCTTTTAATTCGCGAGCACACGCCGGTGCAGAACCCGGTTGTGCAGGTGGCGTAAGTCGACTGGCTCCGGCCTACCTCGCTGGCGAGGATTAATTAACTCAGATATTCCACGTGCCTTTTCCTGATTAGTAGGAAAAGGGTCATCTTGTAAAAATTGTAGTAATTTATAGAAATATCGGATGGAAACAAGCTATATATGAAAGTTCATCAGAAAAACGTGTAGAATCCATTAAAAATAATATTGAAGCCTGATATCGGTTGTAGTTCTAAAAGTACATTCAGTTACCCATGTTAATGTATTAAACCATGATAAAACTCTAATGGTGATAGGAAATCGGATTTAATGTCTTGATTAGGTTATTTTGAGTTATAGTAACCTGTTGAGAATAAGAAGAAGAATTAAATCTAAAAAGATGATAAGATGTTTGTTTTAGGGTTTCATACACATGAACATGCAATAATGAACTTAGAAACCCTACTTAGGGTTAATGGTTTCTAATGTGGTATAATTCAAAATTCATCATAGGGAGATGATACTAAGTTGATCCTAAGCCTATTAGGGAATGTTAATGAGATAATTAGGGTTTTACACTTAGTTTTACTATTTTTAGGGTTTTGTAGTTTTAATGATGAAAAGTGTAGATAAACCCTAATGAAACCCTAAGAAGCAATTTCAAGTCGAATAGATAGATTCTTGATAAAGTATGTAGTAAATAGGTTACATATGTTTTTCAGGATTCTTGATTGTGTGGTTGAACTGCTTGCTTGAATTGCTTACTTGCTTGGAATTACTATTTGCTTGTGAATTATGCTGATCAAGTATGTGGTTAATTATGAGTAACCGCATTATGTTTCATGGCGTTTCTTAAGGATTTATCGATTGCAATGAAAAATATACTGCTTGGATGTTTCATTACTGCAATCTTTAAAGTGACTATGTGTATAACAATTTAAGTATAAGTGTGACTGTCTCGAACCTACATACCATCCCTGGATGTATGATGCAAGACCAAGCCCAGGAGGGAAGGTCTGAGGTGGTCAAGCCCCGGAGGGAAGACCACTGGGCACCCTGAGAGGTGACCCCAGGCACCAAGCTCAGGATGGAGAATGTGGCCTTATGTACCTTGCAAGGACAAAACCCTAAGAGAGGGTATCCCAGGGTATGTGTACAAGCGGTTGGGAAGTTACATTGAAAACGTAAATTTGGCTTGTTTAACAACTATTTGATATGTATAGGTTGTTAGAGCCTAATTGCAATATTTTGTCTGTCCCCACATACCAATATATTCATTTATACTGACCGATGTTTTATTTTTCGGCATTTTAGGAATTATCTGAAATTGGACAAACAGTAAAGTGGAATCTGCAAGAATTAAAGTTAATTATTCAAAGGAGGATTAGCTAGTTAGATTTCTACTACGGATAGAAGTCTTAGTTACCTTTTTTTTTAAGGTATGTAAAAGTAATTTTTATTCCAGCTTTCAAGTTTAGTTTTTGTAGAATTTGATAATTATTTCTGATTAATTGTTAAACCATTGATCCTAGATTTGGGATAACGCCTCCGACCTCTTGGTCTCCCTTGATTGGGGGTTACCAGGAAGCGGGATCGTTACACAATGCTACTAGTCAAGCATAGTTATTAAACGAAGAGGCGGGCCTAAATTAACTTGGGAAAAGCTTGTAAGGAGAGAATTTGAATCTTTAAACCTCAACCAAATATGCCCCATAACAGAGTTAATTGGAAAATAAGGATCCATGTAGCCGACCCCAACATGGTTAAGATTGGGGTTTTCATAATGATGACAATAACAATTCAGTAAGTTAAACTCTCCCCAATGAAACCATACAAAATAACAACCGAATACTATGTATAACAAATGATAGGATACTCAATGCACAACAAACGATAGGTGTAGCATTGAATGCTCCCAAATAAGCATTGTAGACTATATGTGTTTATCAGCAGCATAGATGGTACCATAGTCACAATATACTTCGACTTTTTGAAAAAGTCGCGTTTAAAACACAATTTTTTTCCTAGACGTATGAAACGGCCAAATAAATCCCAATTTCTGAATACTATGTTTTATTTCCATATTATTTGTGAATTATTCATGTTTAATGTTTTTTCTCGTTTTATACGTTCATTTCACGTATTGTACTGATTAAGACTCTTAGTTTGACTGCATATATATGTTTGCGTATGTAAACGCATATGTGTGTATGTATGTAAAATATGTATATGTACATGTATGTAATAGTTATATATATATATATATATATGTAATATATATGTACACATATATGTGCAAAATATATATATACATATAAGATGTATACAATATATGTATATATCCTCCGATTTCTCCCTGACTTTTTCCCGAATCGTTGACCGTATTTTTATCGAATGTTGACCGCTTTTTACCCAATTTCCCGGCAGAATTGCCGAATTCCGAATTTTTCAACTCAACCAAACGTATGTCGAATACCGAATTTGTGACTATGGATGGTACAAAGATAGTTAACAAAATACTCTGCCAAGTGTAAAACCATATACTCGAATCCTGAATCACAAGAGGGAATGACGGTAACACTGAGGTGGTGCACTGCTCTAGAAAAGCCCTTCCACAGCGTTACGCGAGAGGCCACAGGCGATGTCACCTGCAATATTATAGGAGAGGCATAAACATTGATTTTGCTGCACCTAGGAGATTGATGTGTGTTGACAATATGGCCATATCTCGCTATCTTTGCCGCAAGACCACCAATGTCAGAGCCTGAGGTCAATAGGTAGAGGTGGACAACAAACAGCGAACCACCTTCTGCTCTTAGCAAGAGGTTAGGGGAGGAGGATACCAGCAATAGCCAACAAGGCAAGGTGGTTCACAACAGTCTTCTAACACCAATCAAGCCTCCACATCAGTTTCCAATGACCTTATTTTCGTATAGCTTATTGTCATAAATATATGTATGACAGTGCGGTAAACTGATGATGTCATGGAATCAACCAAGTTAATTACACGATTGAATGTCTGTTTCTTAAAGTTAATATGGGATCTAAAAACCACTTTCTTAAAGTTAATCTATATATGGAATATGAAAACCATGGAAACCCTTTGGATACTTGTTTGAGCATCTGCCTAGGAATTTTGCATTGCACATGTCAATGCTGATTGGGTATCAGAATACAGTTTGCCTTTGCCTATTGTATTCTCCAATTGTGGTCATGTACTACATGTTGATGTTGATCTTCAGACACGCCATTTAGAGTCCGTCTGGATGGTGATAGTAGGTATTTTGTTGCTTAACTTGACGTTTATTGCTAATTTTTAATGAGTAAATCATAATAATACTCCTTTATTCAGTGGGCAGCTGTGAGCT
Source organism: Alisma plantago-aquatica (assembly GCA_963693085.1). NCBI lineage: Eukaryota > Viridiplantae > Streptophyta > Magnoliopsida > Alismatales > Alismataceae > Alisma > Alisma plantago-aquatica. The sequence goes on from OY856411.1 coordinate 333,634,802, forward strand.
GTCCTTAACAGCCAGGATGTCTTTCTTTTGTTTATGGCTGGGCCATCGCGTAGGCTCACTCTTGAAAGAAGGGGAAGACCTGACATCACATTTGGAGCTCATCACACTTGTCTGTTACATTTTTGGTAATAAACTAAGGAATACCCATCTATGATCAAAATCATATTTACCAAGTTATTTCTTATCTTTTTGAGCAAAATGTCATTTTCCTAGTTTTACTGAATTCAAGAGCTTGTTTAGATTTCTGTGTTGTAACTTGATACGGTTCTATAAATACAGGAAAGTGTAATACAGTCTATTTAGATGACACAACTCCTTGAGGCTAATCTTAATTTTCTTCGTCCGGTAAAACCAGGAAGCTATATGTTTAACAACAAAGGCAATTCAGTAAATATATCCCTGCTGCATGCAGTTGATGTTGATTACCGTATTTAACCTGAACGAATTTTCAAAATTCCATTGAATTAAAAATATAAATTTTCAAGGCACTTGACTAATAACGTTCTCGATACAATTACCTGCTTTGTATCAAAATAAGGATGAAGTCTTTCTTTTTTTCCATCGGTAGAGTCTTCAGCATAGCAAATTGTTTCTCATGTTCCACAAACCAAGCACATGCATTCAATTTTTCATTGTCTGTAAGCCCTACCACTCCAAACACTTCATCATATACATCCTTGGGATCAATTTTGTTAGTACGCAATTTAATTAGCAACTCAAGAGTGGCTATCATTTTTACCATAGCAGCATCAAGATTGTTACTACCCTCTCCCCTTTTCTCTGATGTCGTAGTAGTGGTAGAAGAGGACAACTTTTTCCTTTTCTCGCCTCGAGCCGAGCTTGAAGAAATGGTATGATCATCCAGAGATTGTTCCCCTCCAAATGACCTTTTGCTAGTTGGACCCAACTCATTAATTTTCTCAGAAACCATGACCTCATTAGCTGCCACAACCATCTCTTCAGCTTTACCAGTGTTTGGATGTTTAGCACACAAGTCTACAATATCCTCCCAATTTTGGATCACCTTCCATCTATACTTCTTAGCATCCTCATGTGACTACAGCAATTTAAATTGGATCATCATTATAACAAGACATTTTATGTAATGAAATTCAGAGATGACTGGTATATTCATTACCTTCACATATTCGTTCCATGTTTGCTCATTTTCAACCATGATCGTGTTCCTAGTTGCATCCCAATCAAATCCACTTTGAGATAGAATATCAGTTACAGTTGTATAACATCCTTTCCATGTTCTCATACAGTTTTTTACATTGTTGGTAGTAATTTGTGTCTTATAAGTAGAACTAAGTAGCCTTGAAGCTGTATGCAGTGCAATTGGCTTCCACCCAAGGTCTATTTTATTACCAATGCTTCTTTGATGTCTTAATATTTTAGCCAACGCCCTTTCTTTTTCCAAATCCCAGCGGAAATATATTTTGTGCATCTTATCTTCATCCTCTATGTGCTCTTGTTGCTCTACTTGCTTTTGTTTTCCCTTTCTTGATTCCATTTCGAAGTCCCTACACCACAATTTTGAAACATAAAGCGAACAAGTTGCAACATCAATAACAAAGTATGAATTGGCATGGTTGCAAGACATGTGAACCCAGTACGTATATTTTTTAGTTTTCATCCTTTCATCAAAAAACATATTACAATAGATCAAAACATGAACTACTACCAACAAATGAGAATTAAAAAACCTAAAATAATATGTACCTCAGAATCAAAATCAAAATCTAGCAACCCTCAACCTTGAAATAGCCATTAAAAGTCTCCAACACCAAGTAACTCAAAAGTATGGTGCAGCTTCGACTACGAGTCGACTTCACCGGGTGTGGAAGTGGAAGTTTGTGGAAACTTCAAGGACTTTTCAAGGAAGTTTAGACGTAAATTTCAATAAACTTCAATGTCGTTTTGAAGAAAATGATGTGAATTGGAAGGGAACTTTGATTGAAAACTTCTAATTATGTTATACCTCTATCTTCTATATGTTAATTTAACACACACAAAATGATCTAAGACTCTCTAGCCCTAGATAGGTTGATAATACAATGTGTTCCTTGCAACTTGCAAGGGTCAAATATGCAATACACAAATACAAATATTGCTCACCGTATGTATTCTATACAGTACAGTCAAATAGTAATTACACTTCCAGCGTCCTCTCTAGCAAAGAGTACCAACAACAAACATAGGAGTGGATACTAGAAGTGGTGAAGATGGTTGGAGGCGACACTTACGCATTATATGGCCACGTCCTGGGCCGTCTCAATTTTGCCCCAACTTTGAGGAAACTTCAACAACTTCGGAGAAGTTGAGACAAAAATATACAAAAAAAGTCAACTTCGCCGACATCAGTGAAACTTTGCCCTGAAGTTTGGACAAGACCAGAGTATTTGGTATTTGACTTCGCCTATGGTCGAATTTCAAAACTTCGGCAAAAATTCGCTCAACTTCGACGAAGTTGTGTTCCATGGTCCAAAACATTGCCTACCAATTGTCACCTTAATGGATCCAGTGTGATCTCGTGTATAATTTTTTCTTGCCATGTCACTAAATGCTTCACGAAGGCTTCATCTAGGATTTGATTATCTTAAGAATTTTATACCAAGAATATTCCATTATCCAAGTTGTATGAAGTCGCAGAGCAAAAGAACTAGACAATAATTGAAAGTAGAATTTGAGGCTTCTTAAAAAAAATGCATTCATTTGTGTGAAGTCATGCGTTGTTGCTATATTCCATCTTCTACAACAATCCAAATGCAAGTTTACCAGGAGACAACAAAGATTGAACAATTCATCATAATCTTTGACACCCTAACGATACATTCATTTAGATGTATTTCAAAATTATATAGACCATTGGTATATCTAGCATAGATATGCAATTCCATTAAAATTTAAAAGAGAATGTCAAACCTTAAAGACTTATATATTAACCATTATCTATTCAATTACTTATCATTGTTGTCATTATATGGAATGCAAAGCTTACCTTACCCAATTGAGACATTTTGTAGAACTCAAGAATCTATAGTTTTGAAATAAAAAAGCAAATAGATAAGTTGGCTTTATCCTGTTCGTATTTTGAATTTCCACCCACTTCATTCAGCCACATCATTGCCCCTTCACATCCTCATCTAATCACACCTTCTCACTTGCTTAGATCCTTCCCTTGGTTATTTAATTAGTAATAATAATAGGTACAATATAGTAGTGCTAAATACTGATAATTGCGTCAAAAGAGGAAGAAAATAGTTTCTCAATGACAGATGTGATGATCTCTCACCATCTAATGCTCTAGTCTCTACAATAGGTGTTCTTACTCCTTCATGAACAACCCTTATAGCTCAATATATTCACTATGCCCTTTTTACAAATAGTGGCATGGTGTTAGTCCATTGCATTTGCTTGAAGTGATCTCTCTCATTCTTTCTAGCACCAACATGACGAAAATTGTCTTCACTATAGGGATGTCATTGGTTGTGCGAGTTGGGAGTGGCGGAAACACTAATGGTGGCACCAAAAACTGTGGTGTTTTTGAGTTTCATTAATCAGGGGTATAATCATTAACATAATTGCATATGGCACTGTGGGGTGTTCTACTTCATAACATTAGGACCTTGGTGAGTAGATGCCCTTAGAGGTTGCATCTAAAATAAAACACTAATTAAGGAATTTGCATATATAGCTCCATCTATTCATGGTGATGCTTTAGCAGCAATGTCACTTGGAAGTTGGAACATGTGATATTAAAAGGCACTCCATGGAACCATTTCATAGTGATGTCCATTTTCACTCCCGCCTTTGGAATGAAGCTATTGAGGTTTCTCTCCTTGTGGTTATACTTCTTTTAGAAGAGATCTTCCGCATGGTGTCCTTCTCCTACCTTGAGCAACAATGACTTACTCATGGTGTTCATTCTCCATAGTGCCAGGCTGTCAGCAAAGGCATTGAAGTAGAAAACAATGCTGGAAAGGTCTAAGGTGGTAGAAAGAAATAGACAAGAATGGATTTTTATTTTTACTTTTTTTTTTGCAGGGGGGATTGGAGGGTTCGTAGGGTGACACATTAGAGTGACACAAGAATAAGGGCCAACGGAGAGGGATGGGCAGAGCATGAATTATGTAACATTGTTAAAAAAATGGCATATAATTTACAAGTGGAATGGCAATGCATAGGGTATATGTAGTAAACCGAAGTATATGCGGTTTTGGATTTTTCAATAACTAAAAATATATATAATCAAAAAAGATATGTTGAGCTTAGAACAATATATATGCAATGTAGAATATATAATTATATATATTTAAATGTACATATCAATATACATGTATGATATGTTTGTTTTTATTTTAATTTTAAATTGGGGAATCAAATTATCTCGTCCTTACGGGAATCGAACTAGAGACCTTGCTCTCACAATCAACTCTCTTAACCACTCGGTTGCCACTACTTTGGATAGTATTTTTAAACATATTAATATACATGTAAGATATCTTTATATATGTATATAGTACATACATTTAGAATGTGCGTAATATATGTGTGAAAATTGAACATATGCATATAAATGTACTAATATATTTATAGTGTGTGTATATATGAACAAATAAAAAATGTAGGTTTATTATATGTGTATGTGAATATATCAAAAGGTATACATATAAATGTACAGTAATGCACCAGGTGATATATATACACACGCGCACACACACACACACACACACACACACACATAATATAAAACTATCTGTCTAAATATATAATGAAATGTGTGTCTATGTATGTATGTAGGTAGGTCTGACCACAATTCCGGAACTCGGAGTTTAATGAACCTTTCAATCGGGTCAAGCGACCGCATATGCGATCCAGGATCGCTTAGTGGGCAATTTGCAATATGTGGTATGGCGATCTGACAGCACAGGCATAAGTGAGACTATATGCAGTCACACGGACAATTTCATGAACAATTTTATGTAAGGTAATGCATGAGCAATGAGTGAATGTGTGTGCATGCGTGTGAAAGAGTAAACATTTACTGTTTTATAATTTTATTGATTATTATCAAAGTTCTCAAAAAGCTTTTTAGACATATAGGCGCACCCAAAAGAGCGTCAGTAAGCCTTCCACCAACGTAGTGCACCTAGAGGAGAAAATGCACCTTGGAAAGACTAGGCACCTAATATATGATGCATTATAAGAAATTACATGTTGTTTAAAAAAAACCAAACATGTTTTTCATAGGGACAGCCAAGGGAGTTTTTCCTGCTTTTTTACTTAATATATTACTTATTGTCATATTTGGCATGTTTAAAGGATCTTCATGCATTGCTGGGCCTATACCTCACTTGAAATTTTATAAGATTTTAGACATTAAATAAATAATGATATAGTTAAAGTATATGAGATACATATTACTCGTTTTATATACAAATATACAAAAGAGAAAATAGGATGGCAAATCTAGGAGTCTAGCCACTCAGCCAAAACACAAACAAAAAGAGCCTAGACACCTTGGCAACCATGATAACACAACAATTACTCAAATAAATAAATAGGGCTCTCAATGAAAGGTTAAGATTTGATATGCTAATGTTCTAGTACAAATAACAAAGTAAGCAAAGAGTCACAATACCATATCCATTTGTGTGATTTTCTACAATCTTATGTTACGTAAGCAAAGTATGTAACAAAATTTTGATTGAAAGTTAGTATTTTTTGCAATTGGACATTGAAACGTGCGATCAGACATCAAAAACGTACAAATGCAATGAATGGGGCATAATTTCACAAAAAATTTGACCCTGAGTACGAAATTTCGCAAAACAGGGTGAAATTTCAAAGCAAAAGCTCAGTTTGGGCCATATTTTCGCAAAATGGCACGGAAACAAAACTTAAATTTTGAGAAATTTGTTCCTAGGGCTGATAATACTACATCTTGGGTATTTCGGCAATTTTTTGAATCTCCTGCTTGTAGAGGCTAATTTTTCTTAATTCTAAGGTATGCTTCCTGTATCCCTAGACCATCTATACTACCTTCTTCAATTTCTACACTCTTATATAGAGATCAAGAAAAATACTTTGAAAATAACAAAGTTCTAACTTGGATTCGTGTATAAATGTTCCATGTAACCTAGTTAAATGCTAACACTAGACTTATACAAGTTATACTTTATATGGTTGTAACTTGTAATTGTAAGTTTTAAATTCTATGTTATAACTTGAGGTTTAACAGTCTAATTGTCTAGCAGACTTGACATTTCTTTTCATTTGTGCACTCACTCATCAGGACATGGATCCCACCTTGACCTCTACGCATATAAATTTATTATACAGTCTAATGTGTATATCTCTAAACATTGTGTTTGCAAAATTTCATAACATAATTCCGTCATTTTGCCATCGAAATTCCATCAAAATTGTTCAGCTTCCTCCACTTACATATGTGGGAGAACCCCCCCACACACACATCTAATATGAAATATTATTGTATTTGAGTAGATCTTGGCATTTAGATCATCCTGGTAAATTTACATGATTTAATTCGATTATTTAGTCGTCGAAGTCGTAAAGGTCGTATATATTAGAATTTCGACCGAAATTTCTATAAAGTTCTATTTCTGGGCCATCGGATACGCGGTATCGAGATTAGACATTTAGTTCTGTCAAGCAAAGTATTCTTTTAGAAAGGAGGCAGGCTCATCCAAAGTGAATATGAATTCATTTTCCTGTAGATATCAAAGATTCTTCTTTAAGGAGTACAATTGTTCCATGTGATCCTAGAGTCCCTTGGCCCTTTGGGAGTAGACACTAGGGTTGTACATCAATCCATACCCAAACTAGAACGGTTGGACCAAAACTCAAATAAGGAAAAGTTTATTGACCAAGGACCAACCTAAATAAGACTCGGTCCAGTCCGATTTGAATCGAAAAATCAAGGACCAGAACGGGACCAGAGCGAGACCGAACCAGATAATATGTAAAAGAAAATCGGGGATGTACAGTTGTAGCATGTGGGTTGACACTCAATTGTGATGACGTTAGTCTTATATAGTGTGAAAAAATATGAATTAAATTGAGTTACTTTTTACATAAAAGCATGAGAAAGCGTTTTAGTTGTATTCATGATTTGTAAAGAGTCTTTAAGCAAAACAATGGAAATTCCAACCATTGCCCTTTTGGTTTACGTAGTAATGTAATAATTAATCACGGAAGGTTCGAAGGATGATATGTTAGTGAGACACAACTTAGTGGCTAAGCAGTGAGACGCCACATATGATGTGACATCCCCGGACTTTCAACACCTTGACCACATGTGTGGCGTCCAAATTGAAACTCCCACCTCAGTGAGAACCCCAATTCAAACTCACACACTAGACCAAGAAGAAAATCAAGGGAGTCAAAGGAAACCAAAGTAGCACATGCACATGAAGAAAAACAAAACATAACCACAAGCTCACCACTCAGCATATATTTACATATACACATACTATCTACAAGAGGATCTACTAAACAATAGGTCCACCTGTACATCAGCTCGCCATACAACTCTCCACTATTAAGAGTCTTCAAGATCATAAAAGCAAGATACCTAAAACAGAGATTGCAAGTGGTACATGTCAGCACAATATAATAAAATATTGTGTTGAGTACGCTACGGGATTCATATACCTCTCATTACTATAACTTGGCAATAAAATAAAACTAGAAGTTGGCAGTAATAGGCAAATATAACAAAAGCACACTTGAACAAAGATATTTATTAACAAAAGAATACAAGTATCTTAAGCACATTTTCCATTATAGTAATCATGCGTTGACTGCCGAAGGTTGAATGCATTGAAGGCCTTATGATCGACTATCAAAAGTTGGATCATTTCATAATGTGATCAGACTACCAAAGAGTTAGATCACTTTCAATTACTTGACTACCAAAGAGTTGAAGTACTTTACTTTCCAACACTTTACAACCAAAGAGTTGAAGTGCTTCGATATAATGGAGCGGATATATTACGTTTATGTGTTCCAGACTAAATATACACAAAATCAAGCAAGGTAGCATACAAGAACAATTATTTCATCCAATATCATATGTTAAGTATTTGTACACATAATAAAACCATACTAAATAGTAGGCCAAGTAAGAGGTAAAGCGTACTTTCCACCAAGATATTCCTAATCATCGCACTTCTAAGTCAACTCTATCATTTGTCAACCCTGATTAAGACAAGATTACATGTACCATCATTACATTCTCATCATTATTAACCCTAGTCTGATTCATGTTAGAGTATAGCTTAGTTCATTCAGATATGCCCATCGTTATTTGTCTTATCATATTATAATTATACTACTGTTGTTGTATTCCAAATTAGGATCAATTGCAAGGAAGAAAATGTCCGATTTCGATGTCGTTTCGCTGGCCACAGAAACATAAATTTATCAAAATTTCGATGGAAATTTCGACAAATGTGTTCCTAACTTTACGACGGTAAAATCAACAAATTAATTTATGAAATTAAACCAGAATTATCTACTAGTGTAGATCTACTCAAATATGCAATAATATTTCATATTGGATATGTGGGGGTGGGGGTCTTCTCATGTGTGAGTGAAGGACCCTGAATTGTTTCGATGGGGATCTCGACGGAGAATTTTGACGTCATTTTTCAATGGTAAAATCAAAGAATTAAGTCATTATAGTTTGCAAGCAAAATGTATAAACTTGAAGACCCAAAACTGTACAAAAATATGCTCTAGGCAATCCATAGTACATTAAAAACAAAGAAAAATTCCGATGGACAGTGTGTTTCGACAGTGCATTTCGATGTCGGATGGCCATCGGTATGGAAATAATTGTGGAAATTTCGACAATTTTGTGGAAATTTTAAACTATGATCAATTGTATAAGCATTAGTTTCCATATCATTGTGTGCGTGTATTAAACCTAGATTACATGGATTAATCAAGTTAGAGTTTTCTTATCATTTTAGGATCATTAGCATGTAACATATGTTATGTATATATCTAATTTATATCAGAATTATATATATGATTCCAGGTACGGATATCATCTTATATTACAATTTCCAAGATTTATTGCCAATTAATACGCTTATTGTATTTTCATTAGGATTATTAGCCCTAAATAGCCATATCCAGCAAATTACAAGATTTTATGCATCAAACCATTATTTCAGATATCATATAGATTATCTGTGATATCTTGGTATTACTTGTGCATTCTCATAATTTTTTGACTTTGCATTGCTATTAGTTACACATGATATGAGCATTATACAACTTGATATCTATGATATCAAAGAATCAAAAGACTTATTTGAGAGTCTCATGTTCTACCATTTTTATGAGAATTTCCAAGCATCAAAAGACTTATTTGAGAGTCTTATGTTCTACTATTTTTTATGAGAATTTTCATATCTTGTTTGTAATTTTCTGACATTAGTAGTAACTAATATGAATTATCTAAGATCTATATGTTTTGGGCGTATTTACCTTTGCGGACCACTCAGAATCTGCCACGTGGCCACCAAGGTTGTGTTGATCCAGATGATTCCCTTTAGTGGCGTGCGTCCCACCTACTGGCCCGGGCTTGGACTGGATGGTTCACTACCCTCTGAACCTAGTCTACGCTCTTCTCTCTCTTTCTCGTTCTCAAGATCTCGTGCTCGCAGATCATCGCATTCTTTTGCGCTTTGAGCATTGCCACAGGGAGACTCCGGCGAGAAAACGAGCATTCTCTAAACATTTTCTCCTCTTGGAGGTCCTACACAGAGCTTGGCCACCGCAACCCCATCATCCTCGGCTTCCCAGGGCGACGACAACCATTCCAAAGGTCCACATCCATGAGCTTGCCCGCCATGGCCGCCGTCATGGTAGTGGGAAAGGGGATAAACCATCCCCAGGCTTGTAAGACGTCAGGAAAGTCTTCATAAAGAGCCACATCATCTATATAAACCATCGGCGCCCTTTGATTGTGGTTAGGATGCCTTGAGACTCTCTCCCAAACTGGGTCTATGTCGTCGTGAAAGTTGGGCTTGACGACCAAGGAAACCTCTAGAAAAGTTTGTGATTTCACATGAGTTCTTCTCCTTGGACATATCTCGTTGTCTTACATATCTTTTAAACCCTCGCACAGATCCTCTCCTCAACTTCCTTCTTCCTATTTCTCCTATGAAAATGATGGGGATGGGGAGAACATTAGGTGCTTTCTTTGCTACCTCTACACTCTATTGTAAGCCTCAAATGGGGGGTCAATGAGACCGCCTCGTCAAGCTTGGATCAACAGCTCGGTCAGTTTCCTCTCACAACCCACGTCGTCGACGAGTAGTGGCATAATAGGCATCATACTCAATTTCCTCATAGCCTTGCTCTAAGTACAAGGTAGAGGACGACCAAGGGTGGTCCGACCATCCATATCCAACGGCTCCTAAAACCCAAGTTGTGGCACCTCTAGGCTATGATCCAGCCGCATTTCTAACTAAAGCAGCCGCGTGACTGCATAACAATTAAGAACTTAGGCTAAAATGCTTAAACATTTGGCCCGACTTACATAATTCATCAAAAATTAATTGATCTCCAATCTCAAATAACTTTCTTAACGTTAAAACATAATGATTATAACCATAGCTTTATCATAACTCAAGCTTAGGCATGGCAACGGGTCGGGTCTTTGGAAACCCGACCCGCACGCAACCCGACCCAAAAAATTCCGAACCCGAAAAAACCCAAACCTGAAAAAGCCCAGGCCTAAAAAAACATGCAAGCACCCAACCCGAAAAAACCTGACCCGAGGTGCATACCAGACCCAACCCGAAAATATACTTTTCTATTTGCAAGTATATTTTGGATCCCGAAACGAATAGGACCTTTCTGTTGGAAGCGAGACCAAGACGACATCTCGGAGCTCTTGGTTCTCACCTGCTCTTGGGAAAACCTTACTCCTAGGGAGCTTACAGTGAGAATAAGTTTGGAGCTACCCGGGTTAATTGGGCGTATTCCCCATTTCCGGAATTGACATATCATAATTGATTGAGTGGTCACATATGCCAGAGGTCTGGATGATACCATCGGAGGCTCTCAAAATTCACTTCTTTCCGCATGAACCAAGCTACAGAGCCAGGAATATGATCCAAGAAGACGATACCAGCTTACAACAATAATTGGGTAGGCTATGTGATCTCTTTAATCCTCTTTTTGCATCACGCTTTCAGGGCCTCCACAGTATATCCTCCCATGACCGTCGTGGTATCTTGACTACGGGGTGGCCCTCGCACCGATAAGAACTAGAAATCGAGATGGAGGATTGTAGTCCCATGATGGACTTCAGACGACAACGGTCACACGTTCAACAAAGGTGGTCACGCGAACAGAGGGGTCGGCTAGGCGGCCTTGTCCAGATGATCCTCTATCAGAGAAGGATGTTAGCTTAGCTTTGGAGGAACGCCTTGCTAATGACGGTGGAGGGCTTCGGAGAAGGACAGACAACCAAGATACACTTGACAACTGGGACCGCGGCTGGAGCTGGGACCGTGGCTGTAGCGGCACCAGAACCCGGTGAGGCCGACGCTCATCCTGTAGCTGGCGTAGCGGGACAGGGCAGTGGTGGAGGACACGACTGTGGAGCGGGCGGGGATGGATCGACCTACGCCGGGAAGGGAGGCGGAGAACGATGGTGACCTTAATTGGAGCAGTTGTGTAGCTACCATCTGCCGCCGAGGAAGAAGGGGGCTAGGGTGTGTCGGGATTAGCAGTGTTGCAGTAGTCCAAAACCCACCTGAGGCTCCGAAATCCAACCTCAATCGCCTCAATTTCTAACCGCGCACGACATGAGATAGTAGATCGTCCTCCTCTCTCATGTAGCGTCGTGGCGGCAGCCCTAGACAGAGCGGAAGACTCAATTAGAGACTTAGCATGTCGGAGTGAGCGAGGGCCGAGGGGTCCAGGGAGCGCGTTCTCATTCAGTGTCTAACGGGTACCCGCGTGTTTTCTAATCCAACCCTGACTGAACCCGCCGTGCACGACTATGTACTGATTGTAAAACCCGAAAAATCCGCATACTCAAGAAATACGAAATTTGCGGGTCGGATCGGGTCGGGTCGGGTCGGATCGGGTAGGGCAGGGTTTTTCTGCCATGCCTAATCAAGCTACATTCCCTTCCGCTTTGGTACCAAAACACTGTTGTTTGACCAGTCTATTAGATACTCCAAAAAGACATAAACTTATGAAACTTAATCATGATATAAACGTCAATTAACATCCACATTTACCAAAACTTTTGGAACTTCTTAATATATCTCAAACATTCCTGAATTCACTTATGTCATTAAGTATTTAGGGATTCCAAAAGTTCAATCTATCACATTCTACACACATTAAAAGAAAATTCGTCCTCAAAATTAAGTCAAAAAAATCCAGTGCATTGCATCATATACATCTTAGAAGAAATTTAGTCCTCAAAATTAAGCCATTTCTTTACTTTAAGATAATCCAAAAAGATATTCGTCCATATGTATGGCACCACTCTAGCTGCAACATCTCTGGGAACAAGAGGTCTGTAACTTGTACTCCTATGGATTTCAAGCGTCTTGGGTGCACCGTCACTTTATACAAGGTTGAAACAAGGGTTTAGCATCTTAGGTTATGTCATTCCATCTTTCGCATTAGGATTCTCATATTCATTTTACCCAAGCATTAAGATTCCAACATGAACTTTTACACTTTATGAAGGAGTCAATTATAGTTAACCTACTTTATCCATCTAGATCATATTAAGTTCCATCATCATTATGGTGTGCTAAATGTTAAAAGTATATTCTTCGTATTTATTAAGCACTAGGATTAACACTTTGTATAATATGTTTCATTCGCATGATCTCATTTCATTTCCCATATTAAAATTGCAACATTTATTGATGGTCTCGTCACATGATCACCCAACTATATTACATTATCGTTGTTCGTGTACATGGTTAAACATATATATATAGACAGTTATCAAATCATCACTAAGTTTCCTTCATGTCATATTCATATATCACATCTCAAGATAAGATCATATTCTTACATATATTATGTCGTGGTTGTGTTAAAGAAACTTATACAAATGGCTCAACAAAGATATACCAAAACTTTTAACCGTCCCAAATAAGGTTATCCAAACCCTTATCCTGAGGGTAGCTACATGCTCAATCTCTTTGAGCACACTCAAGTCTATGAGTATCAACAATAAATAAATTTACCTTCCCTCTTTGGTATAGCATTCTCAGGTCTACCTCATTGGCATTGGCAGATAGCTTCATAAAATCTATCCACGTAAGCATAAACCAAAATATTATATGGCATTCTCTTAACAGGTTTTCTACCAATGAAATATTCTTATCGAACACTCTCTTATATACACGACAACTACATTCCTATAAGGAACCACCAACCCGAGCATGAGGCTTCACAGAAACTAACATCATATCTACCTCCTCCAGGATCTTGGGACTCTCTCCCTCATCCAGATAACATGTGCTTGTATTCATATCCTCATATACATCTATAACCAACCTCTCTCTGACTCTAGGGTTTGGTCCTCCCAAGGACATCTAAGTTTCAAGATATCTATAGGAATCAAGCATAAAGCAACTCAACTCATTCACTCAGGAGTAGTCTAGTTTAGCACGTATTGTATCACATATTTCTCATATCTTAAAGGTTAGGTTCTCTGACCTCCTCCCTCTGGGTCTCGCTCTCTCTGGAGTTTACCCTATATATGGTCCCAACACTAGAGGTTCTCCTTAGTAAAGAGTTTGAGGGTCTTGTTGATTCACATCCTTGTTTTAGCTTATCTTATCTAATCTTATCTCATAAAATCCTACATATTTGAATCGTCATACATGTTGAATTCTCAAATCAGAACTCATATTCTCAAATCCAACTTTGACCATCATAAACCATCTTATGTCATCATATAAAACTTAGATCATATCATCTAGACTTATTCAATCTATTCCATTTATCACATATTCTAACAAGGCTTAAGACATCTAATCTAGAACTACTCTCTCTTCTAAACTAATGTCGCTCACTTTCACTTGAGTTGCATGATCACCTCCTATTCGTACATGTGTGTGGACACATTTTTGTATTTATTTACATACACAACAAACTATTATATAGTTTTTCTCTGATAAAACAAGCGTCAGAGAAAACTGTCGAAGTTCAAACAGATTGTATACGAAAACAAATCAGCAAATTGAATGTCCCACATACAGTAGAGAGTCTAGTGTCATGTCACCTAGTGAAAAGGGTGCGAACAAAGTGTAGACTAGTGTAGCTACCCTAAACAACGAACGCTATATGTCTAGGGTTTCTCTTCCTTTAATGCCCATCATCTCCAAATGATGCAACTCCCATACCGCCACATTATAAGGGATGATTGACACTTCAGGACTTGCTATATAACAAGCACCAGTCTAGACCTAGTTCTCTGACATCTAGGTTAGCCTATAGGCTAA